>OY979711.1:12500-1385124 GCA_963855925.1 Inga laurina | reverse complement strand
ATATCTAACTTTCACAAAGGGAGCCGAGCTCATGCGAGAATATGATAAAAAATTAGGTTTAAGCCATAATGAGTTTATTTCTATACAAGCAAAAATGATATGAAGATCTTACAGAATCTTATCCATCCAACCTGCCAGGTATCAGTCTGTGTAGGTGCTAACAAATGTTGGAGCAGGACATTGCAAAATTGATGAATTACGCGCTTAACAATATAAGTAATGTTCAATGAAACAGTACTGAGAAAACTTCTTTACCTGAAGGGCTTTCGCTCAACAATATGATAAAGACGACCAGGAGCATATAGGCGCCTCGGATCCCTGAGCATCTTTTTCTCCAATGTGCAAGTATCTTTCAAGCACATCAAGCACAATAAACAGGGCAAACTGCCAGCACAGCATGACCAACTTAGAAGCTTATCTTAGGAGCAAACATCTAAATGATAACATCACAAATGGCAATCTAATCATATGAATATGGATGAAAAACTTTTTTTTCCTGGGGTTTGATATTAAATCAGGCTTGCTCAACAAGCCCCAAAACCTCATAATGAACACAAGCCTTGGGAATATTTTGAAAGTACAGACTGTGAACAGTTTAAGTCAGAGTCAAATCTTTCAGCCAGATTAAGAGATAGATTATGGCACTGCGAAAGTCATAATATGAATAATAAATGATAGAGCTGAGCCTACAGGCGCTGGAGACAATTATTAATTACATATTGAGGACTAGCTCCAACTTAACCCATGGATTTCATTATCAGGATTCTAAGTCCTGCCTTATCAATAAACATGAATGCATGAAAGATCAGGTGTTCAATTTTTTCATTTGAAGGAAGACATGTAACAATGCAATGATAATAAATGCACCCTTCACTCTATTCCCTAGTATCAACCATCTAATGGTCCAGTATTTTGATATTTCCGAAAAAAAAGGATAAGGACATACTAAAGTGCTTTACACTTTTACCAGAAGAGTGACTTGTAGACATTTTCTAAAGCAGTGGTTGTCCGTGGTAAAAAATCATCCTGATTTGACAGAGAAAATCATATTAGAATAGAAGTGCATCACATTGATGACAAACAGATAAGAATAACCAAACCATTCACCAACTTAGGGATTTTTCTTGATGCACACAGAATATCTCTAACCTTCCCCGTGTGAAAATTTTAACAGTTTTGTTCGCTTGGTCATTTGCAATCAGCATGTCACAATTACATTGATAACTAGATTCATCTGAAGGAAAAATCACACACACACACACACACAAATTTTTTTAATATCTTAATTCAACATTTCAAAATGACAGATGACAAGTAACATGCTACATATGCAAACAGAGATGTAAGATAGAATGCACTTAAGTTTACTACCGTAAATCACTATTACAGTTACAACTGACAGTATTACATGCATGCATGAGACACAGATATATTACCACTATCAATACCAAGTTATCAGTTTTCTGTATTTACACTATGTAACAAAAAGTAAAAACTAAAATGCAAAGGTTTCCATGTTTAAGAACTAGCATGAAGATATATTACCACTTCCTAACAAAATGCATATCTTGATAATCTCTATAGATTCAGTCTGGTCAGTTTAAATGGAATCATGATGGCTTTGAGATCAGTCAACAAAGATGGTAGAGCATAAAATTCATGATGCAAGGAGATCAGTTAACCTGGAGGACGACAGAATAGATAACATCTGCATATCTTACAGCCAAATTGAGAGACATACACCGAGCAGGAGCTAAAGCATAGCATTTTATCCTGTTTCTTTCTATGTCCAATTTGTCTCGGTTACGAAGTGCTATCAATGTCAACAATGCCACCACCCCAGCCCCTAGGGAATGCCCACTAAATATCAGTGCATATGTAGGATTTTCTGCAACCAGATCCCTAAGAACCTCGAACTCTGCATCAAAAATCCATTCCGCAGCTTTCAATAACCCATTGTGAACATAACCACCTTGAAATTCTGTTTGCCCCAGTTTGTTGTCAAGCAAAACTGCATAATCACTTTCCACTGCTAAATTGAGTCCACTAACAGCCAGGATAATTTCAGCATGATCATGGTCAAGGTATATCATATAGGGAGTAACACGACCTTGGTTATCCCCATGGTCTTTACGTAAGATTACCCAGTCAGGATTGATGCCATAACCCCCAGGGGGCGCCCACAGAGGGTTACGAATATCGTCTTCATAGACAGCTAAGATGAAACGACACATTCGAGGCACAGGCTCAAATTCATCCGCAGAAGCTAGACCCCAGTTTTCACTCTCATAGCCAGCGGTATAGAGACATTTCTGCCAAGCCCAGCGAGCACATGCCAGACAATAAACACACTCAAGTACAGGAAGCCCACAGATAATTGACATCAATGCCTAAGATGTGAGCATGTTGCGAGATGAAACAGATGGTAGCGCCAGATAGAAGATATGTAAATAATAATAGAAGCCGATGCGTTTCAAGAATTGAGTCTATACCAATAGAACTGGATCAGGTAGTAATCAATAGAAAAACTACATAATTTTTTTTCCTTAGAGAAAGTAAAGGGTTCAGATTAAAGGATATGAAGGCGGATGACCGTCAGCGACTCTATCAATTATAGGATAGAAAATTAAGTGGAGAATGGCTCCATACATGAACAATTAAGACTGATATACAAAACTTGAGGGATCAATATAAAGATATACATACTCAAATGCAAGCGTTGGGGTGAAGTAAGGCAATTAAACCTATGAGAAGATTCCCATTTTGTGAGAATTGGAATTTGAGATAAAATAAAATTCCACAACAAACGAGCGACCAGCAAATGAAAATGCCATAAACAAGGGCACAGATTCAGGAGAAAGATAAGGAGCAAAGAATTATATAAATTTGTTTACTCTTGAGGACTTTGAGCAAGACTCATTACCAGCAAAAGCCTATAGTTATGTAATTATTGGATAATACTTGTTGGGTAGGAAAATGATAATGCCCTAAGAGCAATAGAGAAATTGATAGCTCTGGGTGCCGGGTTCCTCGAACAATTACAGCGAGAAACTTGAACGGGAAGACAGACTAAACGATCAACTAGAGGAAGAAGAGAAGGACAAGAAGATAGAGATGAGACGGACCTGCACCTACAAGTCAAACCCATCATCAGCGAGTAAGCTTCGAGAATCTACTCGGTGGAATAATTTGATTCCCTCGACAGTTGTGCTGATGATTTCTGGTTCCATGCAGAATTTTCACTAGCGCGGCGAAATTTCGTGTTATCCGCTCCATCGTCGCAATATTAATTTTGTTATTATGAAAATAATTATTTTTTACCAGCCTCAAATAATTATGAAAAAATTAGTGAGAAATCTATATTTAAAAATTTTAATAATAAAAAAGAACTAATATATTCTTATACACAGAAAATACCTTAAACGGGTAAGTTCTCTTAATCTCACAAATGATCCGTACTTTATGTCTGTAAAAATATATTTAAGCCTTCATGCTAATAAAATTTTGAAATGGAGAATCTTCACCCCATTTTTTAAATATTTATTTACTCCATCAGAAGTTAATTTCTCAATTTAATTCATTGAGGATAGTGGCCATACTTCTTTTTAAATACTTGGGTAAACATAACTTTTGGTCTCTCAAGTTTAGAGCAATTTTGATTTTGGTCTCTGGAGTTTAAAAGCTATGGTTTTGGTCCCTCAACTTTGGACTGTTTCAAAATGTTAGTCCCTCAACTTTCAGAAGGACTTGCTGGGTTCTCTAATGTCGTTAAATCATCCCAGGTGGCACTAACGGTGTTAAAGTTCGCTATGTGGCATGTTTATTAGACCGCCGATGTGGCAAGTTGAATATTTCTTGTTAGAGGTTTGACTTTAAAACAAAACAAAAAACGGAGACAAAAGAAAAGGAACAGAACACACGGTTTAGCCAGAGGGAAAACGACAGGGAAAGACTTTATCATCAAAGAAAAGCGGGGAGGGTTAGGTCAAAGAGGACCCACGCCGGCGAAGTCTGACGTGGCCGTTGCCGGAGGAGTAATCGTTGACGGCGAGCATAGAGTGAAGATCAGAGTTGTATTGTCATCGGCATTCACTTCATTTAAAGGTAAGGAAGTTCTTGTTTATGTGAATATCGTCGCTGAAGCTTCTTGTTTATGCTCTGTTTTTGTTCATACTTGCATATGGCTGAACCTTCCTATTTCGTCCTTACATGATTATCTTTATATGTCACTCGTATCTAATGCTCTGCAGCATTAGTGAAGTCGTGAGCTACATATGACTAATTATCCTATGGAAATGGGTTGTACATAAGTAGATATATCTATATATAAGCTGCATCCAATCCTTTTTCACTCTGATCTCTCATAGTTTTGTTTTTCCTCAGTAATTTGTCGTCACTGTCAGTTGATTTGTGGCTTATATATATTGGGAAATCATATTTTTGAAGAGTAGAAGAAGCTGAATGTTTCAGAATTTATTTGGTCGTGGTTTACGATAAACATGGCTATTTTAATTTTTAAGTGAAGAAACGCCAGGACAAACACTAGGGTATACTATAACTCCATTTGACATTGCAAGTTAGAATACACGTCTTGCATTCTATTATGTTCTCTTTTACCTATGATATGTTTTGTGTGATGCTCTATTTTTTTTACATCAAATGTTGTGGTTTTCATAGGTTAAATATGGATTTGGGCAAAGACAGTAGTGAGAGTAGTGCTTCAGAAGCCTTGCTATAAAATTTTGAGTTCAGTGATGAAGAAAATATAGATGATGACTATTTTACGCAATACGTTGATTTTGGTGTGGGTGATGTATTAGATGAAGTTGTTGGGAGTTCACAATTGATATCTGTCAACACTGATCAACCGCAGCAATTAAATGCGGTTGAGGTTATGGAGGAGAATATATTGGCCATGTTATTTGACTATGAATTTGAGGACATTGAAGAAGTTGAAGGGATGAGTGGTGATGAGGATGAGATTGTATTCAAGAACAACGCCCGAAATATAATCCCTCAGAAATGTGCAAGGAGCTTCAATTTCAGTTGGGGATGGAGTTCACTTCACTTCAACAATTTAAGGCTACAATGAGAGAGTATACACTACTCAATGGATATGAGTTAAAGTTTGTAAAGAATGATAAGGTGAGATATAGAGTCAAGTGTGCACAACAAGAATGCAAATGGGTAGCACTTGTGAGTAAAGGACAAGGTAGTGACCTAACATATCGCTTAAAGACACTATACGATAAACACACATGTAGGGTGTCTATAAAGGGGAAGAATGCCTCGTACAAGTGGATTTCAGAGAAAATAGTCAACATGATGAAGATAAACAAAAACATGAAGTTGGCAAACGTAATTGCAGCAGTAAGGGAGCACTACACGGTTGATGTGTCTATGTGGAAGGCATACAAGACAAGGAAAAGGGCAAAGTCAATCATTGAGGGTGATTATAAGGAGCAATATCATAAGCTGAGAGATTATTGCAATGAGTTAAAAAGTGTAACCCTGAAACAACTTTTGTATTGGTCATTGATCAACCATACACACATCTCCCACCTATATGTAGAAGACTGTATTAGTGCTTTAGTGCCGTGAAGCGAGGATTTTTAGTAGGTTGCAGACCCATAATTGGGTTGGATGGGTGTTTTTTGAAGGGTCCCTATGGGGGAATACTACTTGTGGCTGTAGGACATGATGCTAATGACCAATACTTTCCATTAGCATAGGCTGTTGTTGAGGGGGAAAATAGAGACTCTTGGACATGATTTTTGAATAACTTGTTTGATGACATTGGCACCATGAGAGAAAGAAGATGGGTCTTCATATCTGACCGGCAAAAGTTAGTTGAACTACTGTTTATGTATTGAAATTCGTTTAATTTTAACTTTGTTATGCAAACTGATGTTTGATACTAACAATAATAACATGCAAGGTCTTGTTCCTACATTTGAAGAGCTACTTGAAGGGGCAAAACATAGATTTTGCATTTGGCATTTGTATGCAAATGTAAAAGCCAAATATGGAGGAGGGACTGTGGTGCGTGACTTAATTGTTTGTGCTTTAAAGGCCACAATTAAGGTTGAATGGAAAGAACGAATGAATGAGTTGAAGACTGTCTCAAACGGAGCACATGATTATTTACTAGCAATCCTTCCAACATGTTGGACAAAGTCACACTTTTATGAAACTTCCAAATGTGATATGGTGACCAATAACATGATTGAGTCATTTAATGGATGGTTGTTAGAGGCAAGAGAGCTTCCTATTGTGAGCATGCTTGATTGGATCAGAACTTATTTGATGACGAGATTTGCTAAAAATCATGTCAAGGCTGAGAAGTACCGTGACAAGGGAATAGTGTGGCCAAGACCTCGTAAATGTTGGAGAAAGAAATTCAAGAATCTCGGAAGTGGGAAGTGAAATATGCCGGTGATAATCGCTATGAGGTTTCACTTAATCGACATATGTTCCAAGTTGATCTGACTGCTAGAAGATGCTCATGTTATTGGTGGCAACTGAATGGAAGTCCATGCAGGTAAGTCAGATTTCACAAATATTCTGTTTGATTATCAAATACGAAATTGCCTTCTTATGGTTGGTTGTAGGACAGTCAATTTCAGATTTTCATGCTCAGTTGTTTAAACTCATGAAAATTTTTTGTTGGTTGATGCCTTAGTCTCATACATTGCCTTCTCATGCATGTTGTTTTTGTTATGCAAATTCTTGCTCTATATAGATGGCTTAGCAAAGGTAGCAAAATGAAATTTTCATCTCTAATTTTTCCTGGTCTGGGACTTAGAGAAAAAAACGGAAAAAAATCTTTGGCATCTGAGAGTAACTTTACTTCTCCCTTGTAAATTTTTCTAGACTTGGAAGCTGAGCTGTAGGCTGTAAGTTCCTTCTCAGTTGCTACTTATGGATGCCGAGAGTTTTGATTTTGCTTCTCCATGAAAAAAATATTTTGAGAACAAAAAACAGAAATTGTGAACAATTCTGTTAAGTCGGAGAAAAAATGAAAAAACAGAAAAATTATTTGGTTCTTACTTCAGTCTTCTGTTACATTGGTAGTGAACAATTCTTATACAAGTTGCCTTTTAAGATTTAGTTGGAACTACTGTTTTGTCTAGACAAATTTTGAGAATTTCTGTGGCAAAAAATTGTGAAAGGAGAAATCCATGAAGTTGCTAGCATCATGCTGACTTTTGTTTGAGTGAAGCGTATGCTCCATAGAGGCATGCACTAAGTAGACCTTAGCATTATCTCAATGGCAATTTATCTTAATTAATTTATTATTATAATTTTTTTATATAGAATTGAGGCTACTGGATGCTACTTTTGTTTTTTGGACGTGGCAATATTGCTGCTGCACTGTGTTGTTTTCATTTGTGATGACTGAATTTTTTTTTGCCAATGTGGTCTTTCTATTCGTTCACAGCCATGAAGTGGCTTGCATTTATATTAAGAGGGAGGATCCACATGAGTTTGTTGACAAGTACTTGACTTTGCAATCTTTTGTCGTCTCTTACTCTCCAATCGTCGAGCCTATTAATGGAGAGGATCTGTAGGATCGGGTAGATGGTCAACCAATTGAGCCTCCACCATATCACAAACGTCCTGGATGGCCACAAAAGAAAAGAAAAAGAGGAGTAGATGAGGACACAACAGGAGCTTGTAAGGAGAAACGACAAAATACAACTGTGACTTGTTCCAATTGTCATAAGCAGGTGCACAACCGAAGGTCTTATAAGGCACCAAAGGGGCTACGTTCGAAGCTACCAATCCAGCGAAAGCTACAAAAAGTTACTAAAGCTTCTTCCACATAAGAGTCGACAAATGAAACTCATCTAGGAGGGAGTCAACCTTGACATTGCATATGCTTTTGTTTATGTACTGGGATATTTTGTTTATATACTGGGATATTTTGACTGTAACATAGTCAATGTATTTTGAATGTTACTTATATAATAGCATTTCAGTTAAGCTCTTGTAATGACACTTATATAGGGAAATATATTTCAGAAGGACTTTGCGGATTTATTATGCCTATTGCAGTTTCTAAAAGGGTCTACGAAGCTACACTTTTCCATTGGAGATTTTATTCATCAGCACATCATAGGAAAAGAAGAAGAAGAAAAAGGGTAAACCCTTCAATTCTCTTCAACACTAGTCTCTCGTACAATAAATTTGCTAGTCATTTTCTGTATTCTGTATGTGGTGTAAATGAGAAATATGGAATAATATATTTCTAATGGTCACCATTTAAACTCTATCCATATATATAGGAAACAAAAGTGATACATGTAAAATTAGTCTCATAACAATACAACTTGTGAAAAATGTCTGGAACTTGTCCCTATTTCCTATTTCCTTCAGAAGCAGTTGCGTGGGAAAAAAATTATAGCCTCAAGTTGTGGTTATCTTGAATTCTAGAAGGAGCAAGCCATGGAATCAGCAGCAACAAGCATTTTACTTTTGAAAATTCTGTGTTGCATCAATTTTTTTGGGCAGTTTTAGGTATATATGAGTTAGGACATATGCATATCTGCCAAAGAAAAAATCATTGAATATGTTTTTGTGGATCACGTTGACAAAATACAAAGCTAAAGATAATGACAAAAATACATGCTACGTCCTACTTAATTCAATATTTTCATACATTGACATTGACCACTTTCCATATCAAATAAACATTCACAAAGCCCATTACATATAACATCCTTTTCACAAACGTTAGGCTTTGTTTAGTTGGAGGTTATGTTAGGTTGGGATGAGTTGGAGGTAAAAAAGTGGTGTTTGGTTGGAAGGAGGTTATGTTAGGTGTTGGATGTTTTTTTGTCTTCTAATAGTCACATAACCTAGCTTGTAAACCTTCCAGAATTGGGGTTTTTCCTAGGTGAGAGAATATTTGTCTTCAATTGTGACTAAATTGCCCATGGCAATTTTTTAAAATTCTAGCACTGCCCTCCCCTAAAAAACTTAACCTCCTGATTCAACGAACTTTCCAAATAATAATAATAATAATTTTATAAATAGTTATTTATATGCTTACATGAATAATTATTTTATAAATAATAATTATTAATAAATACATTATAAAAGAAGAAGGAAAATATGTAGAAGGGCATTTTAACCTCCTCTAACCTAACTTAACTTAAATAAACCTCACTTAACCTAACCTTCGTTGAACCAAACAACATTATAACCTCGTCTAACCTAACTTAAATAAACCTCACTTAACCTAACCTTCGTTAAACCAAACAAAGCCTTAGCCTCCTCCTTAATTGAATATTGTCTTCCTTCGTCTCCTTTAGCTCCTCTAACAGTGGATTCTCAATTGGTCCATTAAACCAATCAAAGTAGTTGCATCCCCAACGTGACTGTATATCATACAAAGAGAAAAATTCCATTACAAAATAGATCAAGAGGCCAACAAAATGAACAAAATGTCAAAAAATATGTAAGTACAAACTTCAACAAAGTAGTTGGTATATACAAAAATAAACGTTTTCCATCCCAACTTTGAACAATAGTTTACAAGTGTGTATCTAAATATAAATGTAAGAAACAACCTCAGCAACGTAAACATCAAGGGACCACCAAAATGAACAAACTATCAAAAATCATTGATGACCACTTAAAGAATTCCTATTTAAATTCATGTACCAGTTTGCATTAGGGAGCCACAAATTAGAGAGGCGTTGATACATTTAATCAATGGCAATGATAACGAAGTTGTTGCATACATACATAAGGAAAACTGGGTACAGACCAAGGTACAGAACGTGCAAGTACTTAAGTTTTTTCATAGACATCAACCTCATCCACTAACCTTATAATTTGGACACTTAACAAACCTCTGACCATAATTTTTCTCAGTCCATGAAGTGAGAACTACAACTTCATCCCCATATCTGCATCTTTCGCCTACTGTTCTTCCCACCGTGTATGAAGATGAGCTCCGACTGGAAGCCATAACATCTCACCACACAGAAAATCACACCTTCAACCTCCCCTGAACTTCAATCATTGCTGCCCTAAACTTTAATAATAAAGTTTTATATCTATTATGCGTTAATGATTATAGTACTTACTTACGTACTCATAATAAATATTAATTTGTCACTAACTCTTCCTTCAATTAACGTGGCATGACTAAGTCCTAGAATTTAAAACGGTCCCAGGTTCAATTTCAGCGATCGGCGTTCCCCTTCCCAAACGAAAAAAATAAACAAGAGAAGGATGAAGATTTTGTGCTTTTTGACAAAGTAAAGAAAATAATATTAGGGACACTTCACCTTCACCGTCGCTCGTCGCTCGACCCTTAGACCCTGCCTTCAACCTCCTCGAAGATAGTCGCTCTTCTCACACTTCACTGCCCAAATCACTGTCACTCGGATCTCAGACCCTCCCTTCAACCTCCTCGAAGCTGGTCGCTCCTCCCACACTTCGACCGCTGTGGATCCTATTTGACCTAACAAAGCCCTTTTCGTTCGTCGACACAGTATCTTCTTTCGCCCTTGTCCACTTCTTCCTAAAGCGTGAGTCCTTCTCTTGGGTTTTTGTTCTGTGTGGTTTTTGTGTTTTTTTTAAGTCAGACCACAAACAAGAAATATTCAACTTGCCACATCAACGGTCTAATAAGCATGCCACATAGCTAACTTTAACACTGTTAGTGCCCCCTGGGATGATTTAACGCCGTCAGAGAGCCCAGCAAGTCCTTCAAAAAGTTGAGGGACTAACATTTTGAAACGGTCCAAAGTTGAGGGACCAAAACCACAGTTTTTAAACTCTAGGGACCAAAATTTATGTTTCCCTAAATACTTGCTTCATTCAATCAATCTCTTCATTTGGCTAAGTAATCCTCATTCGAAAGCCAAGTCCATATAAATTGGATAGACATGAGTTCATGTCACTTCCTGTAATTGGAAACTCGAATTTATCTTAATGTCTTGAATCCTTAAAAGGAGAAAAGTTTCACTTGTTTTTTTTTTTAATGGTCAAAGAAAAGAGTTTCACTCGTGGGACAACAACATCTAGGGGTTAATTTATTAAGGGTAAGTGAAGAAAAAAAGTTAAACTTTTTTCTAGAAGTAATCGATTTCTCTTGATTTACTCTTTTTGGCAGCTAATCTTTACTTGATTTACTAAAAACTTTAATTTTTTTTAATAACCAGTTAAGGCTCATAATTTTCTTATACTTGGGTACTTATTGAACAGAATCTAAATAAGTTTTATTTTTGACATAAAAATGTTTAGGTAAATTAGATTTTAGGGGTTTAAAAGGTCAGTACATACCTCAATGCTTGAAGTGCCATACAAAATTATTCACAAATAGGTCATCACATGGATAGGAAAGAAAAACATAAAAAGGTTTTGTTTTCTTAGAAGTTATTGCATATTTATAAACTTATCTTTTTTTTTTTTCAATATAAACTTATCTTTTAAAACTATAAACTAAACTTTAACTGAAAATATCTTTGTTTTTAACATTAAAAATAACATATTTATTTTAAAAAATTAAACTTTCAGCAAAGTGCAAACTCGGAAATAAAACGAACAATTATTCATGAATTTCTCAAAAAAAAAAAAAGTCGTATTTAACAGTGTTCTTATTTTTTGGGACACCTGTTTCAACTTTCAAACAAACAATAAACACAAATATCCACAAGTTACGTTCTCCTCATATCATCGGCCTGTTTCCTACCCAAGCAGTCCATCACATGAGCCATGCGCATGAACGTATGACTCCTAAAGGCCCGTTTCGATCAAAGAAAATGTTAGAAAGGAATGGAATGGAAATAAAAAGAAAGGAAAGGAATGGAAAATATTTTGTCGCATAAGTGTTAGGTCTATACTGAAAAAGAAAATGAATTGATAGAAAAAATTTTATTTAGTTTAAAGAAAATGAAGTAGGGAAATAAGCCAAAAGATCATTTTGCTTTCAAGTAAAAATATTATTTAAATGTTCATGGGTGTTATTCACCTTTTTATATTACATCCAAGGTTACATCAAGAGGTTTTTGTGTCTTTAGGCATTTTTTCTCCCCATTTAAAAATTGGTTCCCACCAATTTTGATGGGAACCCATTTTTAATAATATGGCTGAAAATTGATGAGTCTAGGAAAATATTTTCAGATGGAAATGATGAACCAAACAGTCACCCCTAACAAGAAAATTCAATTTTCCTTTTTACTCCTCTCATTTTCTTTGAACCATACGAGTCTTAGGTGTGTTTGGTTTAAAGGGATGGTAGGGGAGGGAGGGGGGGAAGAGGGGCAAAATTACGATATTAGACAAAAGAAATCTAAAATTTACCCTCTCATTCTTTTAAATTTTGAGTTTCTACCTAAAATTTACCTTCTCATTTCTTTTAAATTTTGGATTTTTATCTAATATTTAAATACTTTCAACCTAAAAAAATAATTTAATCATTTTCTTCTCCCCTCAAACCAAACACACCCTTAAAATAATGTGTTTGATTGAAATAGCGATTGAAATTGAAGTCTTTAAAAATGAATTTTTAACCATAATTTACGACATACATACAGATAAATATATGAAAAAGGTTTTGACTCATGTAAATAAATATTTTGAGAGTAGAACCCATGATCGTATACAGGTACGATGAAGGACAAACCGACCCTGATCGAGGCCGTATCCAGTGTGGGCCATTGCGCATTAATATATTGCAACCGCAGACCATCGTTTTTCATGTGTTTTCTTCTCCTCCCTGTGGACTAACAATCCCACGACCTCGCTTCTCGTGACTATTCTCGTTATTCTCACCAACGCAAGCATCTCAGCTGGCTAGATATACTCGGCCACACGCTTCAAGCCTGCGCCGCTTCCCACTTGATCAAGAGCGGCTACGCCAATAATTTGCGGAATCAGATTCGCATTAAGCCACTCTTGGAAGGAAAGCTGAGTGATCTCTGTAATGGACAAGGAAGAAGGTGAGTCTGACGCTAATCCCTTCGTTTGGTTCCGGAGAAAATCTCGAAATATAGCTGTTATTGAATCAGGTTGACGATGATTTCGAATTTCTACGGGGATTTTGAGTTTATTTCTCTTCGTTTGATTTGCAGTGTTTGAGTTTCTTGGATGCGTTCCTCTACTACAGAAGCTTCCTAGCTCGTCCCTGATGAAGATATCTGAGCTCGTAGTTGTCAAACACTATGGTGAAGTTTAAATTTGGAGATTTGACTCTTTTTTTTTTTTTTTTTGTATTGGAATTTGAAAAATTTGACCATTATGAAGTGAATAAGGTATCTAGTGAAGTGCTGGAAACAATTTGAGTATTCATACTGCCAACAACAAAGTAGATTGATTACATCTTATCTGCATCTTGGAAGACCTATATGTTTAGGGAAGAAAATGGTAACACGAATTACATGGCTTAATGTTTTGTTCTGGTTTGCTGTATAATTTTGTGTAGAGCCACGAGAGTATGTTGTCCGTGAGGGTGAATCTGCGGATGGAATCTACTTCATTTGGGAAGGAGAGGTAGTTTTAGTTTTGCGTCTGCTTTCAAAATTTGACAAGCTTCATGCTCTAACATCCAGTATCTGGTCTTATAGGCTGAGGTTGTTGGATCTGTTACTGCAAATGATGAGAATCGTCCAGAGTTCCAACTAAAAAGATATGACTATTTTGGTTATGGTAGTATTCTTCATTCCTATGCTTCAAAGCTGCACTTTATTGCCTGGAAGTATTTTCATTTCTACCATAAGGCGTAGGCTTACCAGGTAGTTTGTGTCATCATGGATCCGTCAAAAGATCTTGATTCAGCCCAGGAGGCGTGGCTCGGATGGTTTGAAAGGGGGAGCCAAAGTGCCTCCTCCGCCATTTGCCTCAAGGGCCTGAGTTCGATCCCTGGGAAGTCCCTCTACATCGGGGGGCGACTCCGGATTAGTCTGCCTTCAAAGGGGGTGGGACACCGGGGGTGTAAACCAAAAAAAAGTTCTTGATTCATAATTCCACGACCATCTTCTTTGCACTAGAAAAAAATGTCATTCAGTTCAAACTTTTTAATCATCCTACTGAGGTTTTGTCTCTCTAGAAAGAATTCTAGGACATGCATACCATTTTTTCCTTTGAGAAAGTATGGGTTTGCCTTCCACTTATTACATTTTTAACCAAATCTTCCAGCCAAATCATATTCTATTGCCTAATCTCTGGCTCATAGCTCTTGGGCATTATCATATATTTTTCTGTTTGGGGTTTTCTTGCTTCTATAAAGATATCAGAGATATTGCTTTGGTTGTTTTAAGAATTATAGCCAAAGAAGAATAATGTTGAGGTTGCAAATTGCAGGTTTGTCAAGGGCTGTTCACCATGCAGATGTCATTGCTTCGTCTAAGGTGCTATCTTATTGTACTGTTTTCAAACATCAACACCTTATCTTGAGTGCACAGGCATCTGAAGTACAATTTAAAACGAGTCATGTTTACTCCTGTAATGACTTTCTGTTGTTTCCTTTGGCAGCTAACATGTTTAGTACTGCCACATGAACACTCAGCTTTGCTGCAGTCAAAATCTATCTGGAGTGCTGAGAAGTCTCTAGATATATGCTCACCTGTGGAACAAATATTGCATTTAGAGCCCATAGAGGTGGTTTAGTATTTTTTTTACGAGTTCTTGATTTCTTCTTGTTTAACAGTCAACTTAATGAAGCTTTTACCATCTGAATATCGTGTTAGCAAATAACATTGGATGTTTCTGCATCAGAGGTTGTGTCTATGCACCTTCATAAATGCCTCTCATTATACTTATATATTATAAAAATTATATATACCTCTATTCACCTTCATAGGTCCTGACGCAACATTCACGTGGCTTGCAGGAATTATTCATATGTTATGCTAGATTATGCTAGAGGGGAATTGAATTTATAATTATTTCCTTCTCATTTCTCACTTTGTGTGTGTGGGAAAAAGGTGGGGGTTTACCCAAATAGAAGGCAAAGATTCTGCAGTTTTTCCTGAGTATATGTCTTTTCATAAGGATATACATATATATTTTTTTTGGGGTTAAAAAGACCTAGTCTTGTGTGGTTAACCTGGTGGTAGCTTCAAAAACTCTGTCCACAGCAGCTCTGCCACAAAAATTTGGTTTTGTTAGAAGATTGTCCCTTTCGTCATCGGGAAAAAAAAACCAAGAAGATTTTCCTTTGACTATGTTTCATATGATAAACACCAAGTTCTATGACTTTGTTTTTAGAACTGCAGAAATATTGATATTTTGAATGTATCTTTCATAGTAAGATAGCCTTTCCCTAAAAATTCTGCCTATTTTTTTATTTCTCTGTTGAAGGTAGATCTTTTCCGAGGAATCACCCCACCTGATGCTCCCAAATTTGGGAAAGTGTTTGGGGGACAAATGGTTGGGCAGGTACAGTAAAACTGCTTATCTCCATGGTAAAGGATGCTAATGATGTCACCTGTGCCTCTAGACATGGAATATTTACAGGATAGAGCATAACATGCAGGCACTGGCAGCAGCATCGAAATCTATTGACTTTCTTAAAGTGGTTCATAGTTTGCATGCCTATTTTCTTCTTGTGGGGGATTTTAACAGTAAGTTTGTTTGAATTTTTCAACTTCGATGACAATGCTCTAGTGTTTTTTTTTCCCCCATGTAATTATACTCCTTTTTCTCAGAATGATATGCATATTATTTTTTACCTTCACAAAGTACAAAACTTGAGCATACAAGTTGTTTCCTCCTTCCACCCATTAATTTGTTTTTCCTCAGGTTTTCTTCATTTTTTTATATGCTTACTGTTGCCAACAGTCTGGATCCTTTTTTTTTTTGTTTGGTCTGTGATTAAAGAATTATCCCCTGATAGGGACTAAGGTAGTATGGGCTGCCAAAGTCCCACATCGAGTAGTATGGGCTGCTTGATGGGGTATTTAAATGCCTTGGTTCTTCCATCTCAATAACTAGCTTTTGAGGTGTGGTTTTCCAATATGCTTGGGTGCCTATCATCCCTTTTTTTTTATGCATTCCATTGTTTTTATATATATACTGTCTTATGTGTACTGTTAATTCATCTGTTTGGTTTAGCTCATAAAATTTAAAGCTTATACCCAGTCGATATTTTCCTTTTTGCAGTGCCAATTATATATAAAGTTCACCGTCTACGTGATGGTAAGAGTTTTGCTACACGAAGAGTGGATGCAATTCAGAAGGGAAATGTTATATTCTCTTTGATGGCTTCATTTCAAGTAATCTTCTTTCTTATTGACTTGAAATAATATGAATTTTTGGTCATTTATTGTGGATTAATTTTACCCCTTTGTTTCCAAAATAGACATTTCCCCCTTAATGTTATTATAGTCCAGGTTGCCAATTTTGGAAGTAAACAATGATATTCTAGTTTAATATTTTAGATTTGTATTGCCTTGGAGTAAAGGGGGTACAATCATTTAGAAGATCATATAGAATAGTGCTGCAATATATCAATACTTTACTAACATAATGCTAAGCTAATAATTTGATGGACAAACCCTGTGTCTTGAAACAGCACTCCGTTAGCTCTGTTGTTTTAGTATAAAAGACATCTTTATATATATATACTTTGATCAGAATATGGCATTTTGTTCATGCACTTTTGTTTTAATTCTACAGAAAGAGGAAATGGGGTTTGATCACCAGGAAGTTACTGTGCCATCTGTCCCTCATCCTGATAAGGCAAGTAACAGTCTGACTTTAGATTTTTTCCCAATTCCTGTTGCGAATTTTAAATGTATAATCTGGTATCTGTTATAGCTTCTGTCAATGGAAGAGCTGTGGGAGAGACGTCTTACTGATCCTCGTCTTCCAAGGTGTGGTTGATTGTATCTCACTTTTGTTTTTTTTAACTTTAATTCAAATCAAAATGTATATCTGAACAATTCGAAGGCTAGGGATGAATATAAGATAATTCTTCTAGCAGAATACGGGTTACCAGACAGGGGGACGCTTATATTTTTCCCATTTGTCTCACCCTGCTTGTTCTCAACCAGGTCTGAACTCGGGACCCCCAAGTTGGAACGCTTGGCGCTTAACTAGTGTAGTGTTCCCTTGGGGATGTAACAAAAATGAACTTTTGGCCTAAGCAGAGTTGAATCCATAAATCACTCGTCTGTGATGTGGGATTTTTTCCCACCACTCTGTAGACTTGTTAACCACCCATGTATTGTGCCTGAGTTTTGAAGTGAGAAAATGATAACATAGAACAACAAATGGTGGTAGTGAAGTTGAATATGCATATTTTTTATTTCTTATTCAATCATAAAGTAATTTTAGCGCATATAATTTTCAGTACTTGATATCTAAGACACCACTTGACTTTGCTATGTGCCTGTTTGGGAAACCCTGAAAAGCACCTTTTTAAGTATTTTTTCGCAGGTCGAGATAAACTTGTCACATACTTATCTCGCAAATTGTTAAATGCACTTCTCAAAAGCTAAAACAAAAAGGCACTATATGTAAATATATCAAACATGTATAGAAGTAAATTTTAGACCCAATATTGCCTTATTTAAATTAGCTTATTTTTCTGTTCTGATCAAGCAGGCTTAACCTTTAGATGGATCGATGCATTAGCTTTGCTCTAGTTCACTTTAAACTATGATGCTGGAATGACCATTTCAAGTGTAATTTCTGCCAAAGTTTATATGCTTGATTATTCTAGCAGAAGATTGCCACGATTTATTTATGTATTCAATCAATGTCTAATCATCCAGTAAAATTTTCTAAGAGATGTTCAATGTTAGTGGGATAAAACTTATCAGTGTTGTCATCTATGAGCTGATGTCCACCTGCATTGAGTATCTTTTTCCACGAGGATCAATTACGTGCTATCAAAGCTAAAAAAATTCATTTTCTAGTTTATCAAAATATGTTGCAGGAAAAATAGCGCTGCTTTTAAAGCTAAAGAAAATTAATTTCCAGTTTATCAAAGCATGTTGAAGGAAAAAACAATGTGGTACAAGATCCTTTCCATATATGACATTTTCTAAATGATGTAAAATGTATTGCCATGTACTTATAATGGGACTGCTGTCTATACTGCTCTCAAGGTTAACTCGCTTCAATATTATTGACAACCATGCTCGTTTGAAGACCTTTCTTCCTATTCTGTAGGAATTTTCAGTTCTTAATGGCAGTGTGAAGATCCTCAACCAAAATAATGTTTTCTGCTCTGTTTCAGAACTTACCGGAACAAGGTGGCTACTTCTGAATTCATCCCTTGGCCCATAGAAATACGGTTTTGTGAACCTAACAATTCAACAAGCCAGACCAAATCTCCTCCTAGGTTAGCCTGGTTCTTTCTTAGAAATCTTAAACTTAAATGATTCCAGTATTTTAATTTAAATAAGGGATTCTGTTCTTCTTTTCATGCTGGAATTTATCTGAACTATATTTAAATTTTGTTTACAGATGGCGATACTGGTTTAGGGCGAAAGGAAAACTCTCAGATGATCAGGCCCTGCATCGGTATTCATTTTCTGTTTATTGTTACATAAATAATGCTTCTAAATATTTCAGAAAATGCCACTGGTTCGTTGTCCTGAACTTCTCTTTATATTTATTGTATTGCAGGTGTGTGGTGGCTTTTGCTTCAGATCTAATGTTTCTTGAAGTAAGCTTGAATCCCCACCGGAGGAAGGATTTGAAGACTCGTTGTGTGAGTCTGGACCATGCGTAAGTATCTGATTCCTATTAAGTGCATGATCGGTAATTTGTTCATCAATATTTTGGCACATGTTTTCTGCTGTGCCCCTTGCTAATCATTTTCATTTTCATTTCAGAATGTGGTTCCACCGCCCTCTAAGAGCTGATGACTGGATGCTCTTTGTGGTGAGTTTCAAGAAGTGTTTTATTCTCCTTTTACGTTCTATTTTATGTTGCATTTCTGATGCATCCAATCCATTCTACAGATTGAAAGTCCTACTGCCTGTAATGCACGTGGTTCTGTATCTGGCCAAATGTTCAATCAGAAGGGAGAGGTAATTACCTTTCTCAATGCTTTTATAGATGTGCTGTTTTCCCTTTAATTTTGTTCAGTTGTCTCTTGTAATTTTATTTAAATTTACAGTGAATACCTTCCAAAGTTTTTGTAGTCTCTATGCTTGAAATTCCTCTCAAGTTATATAAAATCTACACTCCTTTGAAATTCCTCTCAAGTTATACCTCTGGGTTTTTCTTTTGGGGAAAATTACTGTCACTCCTTTGTTTTTCCTTGACCATTAATTTAGTCTTCTGATGAGTTGTGCTTCATTGAATTACTTAATTATGAGTTTTTAGGATATCAAAACTCCGTTTACAATTTGATTCATGAAAATTATCATCACATGAAGATCCCTCTGCTTTGGTGGACCAGTTCTGTCTTACAACGTTGCCATTGGTTGGTTTGTGTGCAGCTTCTTGTGTCATTGGTTCAAGAAGGTCTAATCAGGAATCCTCTATTGGGAACTTCAACCACAAAATCCAAGTTGTGATATGCTGGAAACCAACAAGAGCTATATGATTTTTTTTTAGTCCTTGGCTTTTTCAGGGGTAAAGATACTGCATCTATCCTTTTAAGCAGAATACATGGAAGTTTATTTAGAAATTAGAGGGTTATATTGGAACCAGAACAAGGCATTGTAAGCCTGAAAAGATGTCCAACTATATAAGCCGTACAAGTTTCAGGTGATCACCCGATTTATTTTCTCTTTTCTTAAAACCGGAGCTCATATTTAGTACTCTTGATGTACTGAACTATATTATGTAACATTACAGTTTCAAATTATGTTTCAGGTGGATGTTAAATTTTAAAAAAAAAAATTGTAAAGATATAAGGATATTGCATAATCTTTTTTCATTACCATGAAAAAGTATTATAAATGGCTATTCAACATAGAATATACTCTTTCCAGGCTTGTAACGGTAAGTGTTTTCTTATAAACCGGTCGACATAGAATATACTCTTTCCAAACTTGTAACTATAAGTGTTTTAAGTGTTTTCTTATAAACGGGTCGAAAGGTAATAAAATGTGTAAAAAGTTATACTCTTCATAAATTATTAGCAACATGGTTGATTTGGATTATTTAGAGTCCTGTTAAAATGGATTGGGTACATTCTTATAAGCAATAAATAATACCCCCTTTTGTTTCACATATTTAAGGAGTTGATCTTGATCCTAAATATAAAATATATTTTTGAAATGTCAATTTTTTTTAATTTACCTATATTGATATTCTCTCAACGATAATTAAAAAGAAGAAGAAACGAGGGAATTAAAAAAAATGATTAGGGTGTTTTAGAAAATGTTTGTTATATTAATTAATTTTTTAAATTTAATTAAATTAAATAAATATATTTTATATTAAAGATCAGCATAATGACAATGTATTATTCAAATTCTGTATAATTGATGGGAAAACGTGTATGTTTCTCCTCAATAGTGTTCAGTGGATGATTTTGCAGTATTTATATGTTATAATAGCAGGGAGATTTGCCGAAAAATCTCCTGTTACAAAATTTATTATCCAAAAATACCTTAAAACACAGGCTTTTAAATGAGTGCAACTCATGTTTAACGGTGCACTTCTTCTTCAGTTGGGCAACATATCTTTACTTATGTGCAAATATCTTTTGTTTTACACATAATTAAAGATATATTGCTCACAATTAAAAAAAAAAGTTACATGACTGACTGAAGATATGTCCTTATTGACTACATTTATTATGTAATTTATATTCTCTTTACTATTTTTTTGGTTGCAGTAAACAAAGAGTTTAGTTTAATCCTAAATATTAAGGAGATGATCCCAATCCTTCCTCAGCACATGATTGAGGGTAAATTAGTTTGTTAAAGTTTAAATAGATTATAAATAATGAATTTAACTAATTCTTTAAGATCAAACCCATTTTTATGGAAGGGAGGGAGTTATTAGCATGTGAAGCTTAAATTTTAATCATGGGGTCCTCTGGATTAACGGATTTTGAATTTTCTGGTGTGACCATTATTTTAAATTTTCACTAGAGAGAGCCTCCGATTCCAAAACTTCGATTCAAAATCGGAAGAAACTGGAAACAGAAAAAACTTCATATTCTCTTCCATATTGACACATCTACAAATCCCCCCCCCCCCCCTCACTCCTATTGTATTCTGCTGCCTCCAATTTCTACCATGGCTCTGCGGGCACTTCAGAAAAAGCGGGGCATTTCCCATGAAGATGCTCCGAGCTCTGAAGGTGGACTGGGAGACGGAGATGAAGATTCTTGCACCGATGAGTTGGAGAAGTTGGAGTCTGATGTGAAACAGATGGCGCAAGAGGTTATGGAACGCCGATCTACTCTTTCGGAGCAGCTTAAGAGCACGCTGGCCTCGGTGCTAGCCTCGCAGAGACCCCTTGTTCCGGAATTTTCAGATGTAGGCCATCCCGAAGCTCCCAACTCAGGTGAGTTTCCAGTTTCTGCTTTGTGTCCCTGTTCATTTGGATCTAACTGGAATTTCAGTCGCCTGTTTTTAAGTTGGTGGATTTAGGGTTTCGGATATTTAGTTTAGGAACTCCCGGGTTGTTTTGAGTTGGTGGATTTTTTTTGGGGCCTGGATTTGTTCTTCAGTCTGGTTGACGAGATATGGGAATTTTGAAAAATCTATGTTACTTTAGTCCCAAAGAAAAAATGTAATTTTTTTTTCGTGAGAATCGCTTTCTTGGGTTTAAAAATGATGTGAAGCAGAAGGGATTGGGACTCAAATGAACTTTACCTCATGGTCACAGTTAGCTCCAGAAACCTAAGTACCCTGGGTGTCCAAATTATCTTCATCCTTTTTTATTAAGGCAGAACAAAAACTAAAAATGGAGACAGATGTAAAGTATTTCTTCTTCTGGCTAATAAGCTATATATGTATGATTAGACTGCAATATTTGACAATGGAAGCTGGCTTTCTCAACCAATTGTGTTGTACATGGGATGAACAAGATTCTTAGAGTTCGTGTTCTGTAGTGAATGATAGGTTATAGCCACCTGCCTCGGTAGCTTTGTTGTTAATGTAGCACACTGGTTGAGAAGACACCTTTTAGATAACAGTTGGACTAGTACCAGAAATTATCATCTTGCAATTTGGTGTTTAATACCGTATTGATTGGCCTAACAGGTATACAAGGGAAAAAAGAACTCATTTCCAATGTAAAAATATAAAATAAATATGCAATGTTTATTATGCCCTTGTTATCATTATTTAACAATGTCTTTTTAAAAAAAAAAAAGGTTTTATTTCAGACATGCTAGCATTAATTTTTTCATATCTTTTTCCTTTTTGTACCTAGCATTCCTTGCACCAAGTGATTTAAGCTTCAATGTTAGATCACTAATTGTACTAAGGAAAAAAGTGACTTTATATACAATCTATGTGAATTGGATCCAATTTAGGGTGAATGTTAGACACTAGCCTTATGCACAAATGTACATTAATGTGGATTTGCTTGTATATCCATAGTTACATCGTTAAACTTAACTACTACTTGAATGCTTATATGTTGGTAGATTTCATTCTGCACAAGGCATGCTAATTTAGTTCGCATTGTGCAGGTGGATCAGAACAAGGCATTTTGATGAGGCAGAAGCTATCTGACGTGGAGGACCCAGAAACTGCCAAGAAAGTGCAGTTGCTGAAAGAAAAGATGTCAAGCAACGCACGTGTCATGCCAGTTGTTTTGAAGAGGATGAAAGACTGTATTGCGAGAATAGAGAAGTTAGATTCACACAATGTAATCATACATCCAGCATTTAAAAGGAGAAAAAACTGAAGGAGTATAATGTATCATATTTTTGTAGAATATCTGTGCGGCTGCATATTTTTTGTACAAACTAGGAAAAATCATAGGTTGATGTATAAACTAAAAGTGGCTATATTCTATGCTATGATCTATGCGATTTGGCATGTCAGGAATGCTTCAAGGATGTCAAGTAGAACATTTAACATCTTTCAGATTGATCTGCTGTATATTGCAAAGCATCTTTTTGGTTTAGAGGAATACCCCTCCTACTGTCATTTTTTATGAAATGAATATAATTATTTCACCTTTCTGGGGGGAAAATGATATATATCTTATAAAGGATGTTCTTATAGTTAAATGCCATTTGATGAAACTTATAAATTCTTACACTACACTTTTATGGGAGTGTTTGAGTTAATCGAGATTGAACACGTATTGCTCTCTGTTTTTCCCCTTTTAGAGCGATAGCAGGTCAAGAAAGCTTGGCAGATTGCAAGGCTAAATGAATTATGTAGAAGATGAACATGGCAGATCCTGAATAACACAGACATGTAATCAAATAGGGGCAATAGTTACACATTTGTGTCATGACAATGATGCAGACACAATGCAGGTCACAGCACAAGAAGATATAATAAAGAGGAGATTGTGCAACATTAATACATGTTTCTTTAACGCGATCATACACATTACAAGGAAATTATTTAGACTGCCAAGCATTTACAACTAATTACATCATCATCAGAAGAAATCAACTTGGGTATGGAAGAACCCACCATCACCCTTCCCATATTCCCCACATCACGAACATCAACAACGACCGTGCTCAGTCCCTTCCCAATGACAAAAATGCTCTTGCCAACAGCAACAAGTTGGCAAGGTGGTCTTGTAAGCAACGGTGAAAGCTTTCCGACCGGCATCCACTGACGCCTCTCCTTCTGCCACATCATTAACCTGGTTCCTAAACTTTGATCTAATACGTAAAGTACCCCATCAACAACTACTGCTGGACCTCGCCAACCCGAAACCATGTCAGCATCCGCATGCTGCCATGTGCCATTTGATGGGTCATAAACGGCAGCATTCACATGGCCAGTTACAGGAGATGTACAGCATCGGATGTATATTTTACCATCCATAACTACTGAATCTTCAATTTCAGGGACAATGTTAGAGTCCTTGTGAGATTTCCAACTGTTTGTACAAGGGTCATAAGTATCCCAGGAATGAGGATCGCTTGAGTTTGAACCTAAACCACCAATGGCATAGATTTTTCCATCCAATACTTCACAAGCAAAGTAGCACCTGAAATTGAAGATAAGTAGGGGTAAAGATAAGAAAGATATTTTTAAACCAATAGCATAGGTTTAAAAATAGTATTACCTCCGGTCCTAAATAGGACAAAGTTTGTAGTGCAAATTGCACTACAAACTTTGTCCTATATTTAGGACCGGAGGAAGTAGTAATTTTCTGCATTTCAGTAGGGGTAAAGATAAGAAAGATGAAGGCAAGCAAAACAGCTTGCAGGTGAGGACAGTCAACGAGGGATGAACAAGATAGTAGATCTCCCATGTATGGAAAGTAGTTCTTGATTAACTGGTTAAACCCAAGAAAAAAAACACTGCCCTCTGGACTTCACAAAAGGCCATGCAGAAAAAAGAGTCATATTACTTTGGAGAGGGAAAATCTCAACAACGTTAAACATATCAGATCCATCATAAAAAAACCAAATATAAATAAATTGACAATGACAATGATTCCTTAAGGCTGCAAAGCAAGATTATACATGCAAGAGTTTGTGAATTATGTTTGTTCTAAAATTATCAAATATCAAGCAATCTAAAATCCAAATATTATTGCACATCATGTGAGAGTATATGCATTTTAAATTTAACGAATTCCACCAAGTTCTAAATAATTTGAAGGCATTTTCAAACTACTTCAAAATTCCCTACAAAATGCTTAAACTTGAGACACGTCCACTTATATATTGGTTAAAAATAATTAACTGCATTATTTGTGACAATGAAGAAGTAGGCTTGCCCATTTCAAAGAGTGATCAACCCCTAACTGCACATGAATATTATTAGAATGACAATTCAAAATATAGCCAAAACGCGCATGCATCTTTTAATTTTAAATTAGCCAGGCCAGCTTATGTTTTTATTTCTGAAGCTTAGTAAGGATGAATTAATCAACCCGAGCAAAGATATCCATTTAAGACATTTGTTTAATTCTAAGTATAAACTCATTTCAGTTCTTTTCCTCTATTCCTAAGAATGTTGACTTCCTTAATTCAGGAGTTTTACCTTGCAGTTGACAGAGGGGCAGCTTCAACCCAAGAATTCAAGCACGCATCAAATGTATAGACCTCATTTGTAGCACCTTCAGACCATCCACAGCCACCCAACAAGAATAGCTTCTTCCCCAAAACCTCAAAACCCATTCCTTTCCTTTTTGATAAACTTTCTGGTAACTCTTGCATGAGCTTCCAGCATCTTCTTGATGAGGTTGGATCCAAAACATAACAGCTAATTTCATTAAACCTATCTCTGCACAAAGCATAGATCCAGGTCTCAGCAAGCTTATGCTCTTGACGATAAGAATGCCACTCTTCACTGCAGACTAAGTCCCTCCATCGCTTTGAAACACACTTCAGGATTGAATGATATTTCCTAGGAACTCTCGCTAGGCAGTAGAGAGAAATGTCATCCGGAAGGCCACCAATGAGTTGAGAATTAGTTGCTTCTAGCTCAATAGCGTTGTTTGATGATTCTGTCCCATCGTCCAGATGTTCCATTACAACTCTGTGTAGCCTGCAAACAATCAATTGGAATTAATCTCGAAGAATGATGCAAATCCAAATGAAAGGCTCCACATAAATAGGGGCCTTGAATTAGAAGGAATTCCGTCCCTACTTGAACAATGAGCAAGGAAATGGAAAGGAGGCCTACAGAGATAAATCCTAAAGGAATCTCAAGTCAAAACTCCTCTATTCACTGAAGAACAGGTTGGACAGAAGCAATCAAATCGCATATGGACAAGATAGGGTAAGCTCCCAAACAGCCTGTGTTTCCTAATTCCCTTCAAAAAGATCAAATAGAACACTAATAGAAGTCCGTTTCGGACAGAACCGGGCAAAACATACCTTCCGACATAACTTCCCCAAAATTCCCCGTAAAACTATCGGTCATATATCTAAATCACACATCTATAGCATTAAAATCCAAAATAGAGGTCAATTTTACAATGTTTACAAAGTTTTCCAGTTTTCCAACAAATGCAGAACAATTGGAACTTCTGTACCGACGATCATATGAATCAATCGAAAATGAAAAAGAAAACTTTTCCAAGCCGAGTGATACAAAAACGAGGAGGGAAAAACCTACACAAAATCAGGAAATCAACACAGATGTTTGTTTTCGCCACAAGCGCAAAGCAAAAGGGGGGAATCCCAGGAATGAATGATTTTGGAGCTCTTGGCTATTTGGCAGTGATTAGCAATTTGGAAGAGATAAATTTTGAAAGCTTGAAAGTTTTGAAGCTACGGGAAGTTTCTGTATGTTTTTTTAAGTAGCGTGACAATGATAGAAAAAGAACAAAATCTCAAAATTTAATATTTTTTTTAGAATGAGTTATAAATTATTTATTAAATTCTTTTTTTTTTAATTATTGATAACAAACTTGTTTTAAGATTTTATAATTTTAAAGTTTTTTTTTGTGATTCTTCTTTTTTTTTAATCTTTATTATTACTCTTTTTTGTTTTTTATTTTACCTAATCTTCATCATTATTCATATTTCTCCCTATATTTGCCATTCAAGGAATATTGCATTGCACTATTTTTTTTTTTTTTGTGTGCAGTGCATTGCACTATTTATTTACCTTCTTAAGCTGTGTATGTTTAGTTTATAATGGGAATGATGATTTTAGGAGCTCTATGAATGATTTTTGGAGCTTCTTGAATGCTCATTCCTTCTGAGAAACCAATGGAATAGGTTATATAAACCAATGTGTGTGTGTGTGTGTGTTTTTGTTGTTTTCTTCCTAATCACCAATATCTAAGATTCCTTTTTTAAAATCTCTTCTGATTTTTGCGCTACTTCTTGTGCTGATCTGATAGCTTGATTATTCATGCTAAGGTTATAACAAAATGGCCTCTGCAGATTATGATGAAACTAACGTTAGTGTTTAGTGATACTAAATTATAAATAAACACCATGAAATATATTTCTTCAACGCTCTTATTTATCGCAGTAACTCAATTCTTCAAATCAAAAGTAACATCACAGGAACGAACTTAATTAGAATTTAGCAATCAGTTATCATATTGATTTTGCTGATAAATAAATTCATGATTTTGTTGTTAATATCTAAGTAGAACTTGTTAAAACCTAATTTGAAGTTGTTAATTTTGGAAGCTTTAGTTATGTTATGTTCATTTTAAAAAGTGATGATGAATATGGTTGAGAATATACATATATTGTTTAATAACTAAGGGATTTGGATATAACTTGACCCAAATTTCAAATCACTAATTATGACGTATAACCTAATATATAATTCGTTAAGTTCAATTATCAAATTAGAATTTGAACAATTCAACCGTTTTTATATGAAATTTTCCCATACTTTGATGTTCACTTAGACACAAATACGGAAATACCCATCTTTTTATGTCATACTAACCATATTTATTTTATTCCATCAAATCCCATTCTCATTCCTATTTCCATTTTCACATTTTCCCTTTCATCATGCACACGACATTATTGTTCCAAGGCGGTCAAATGATTCGTAAATTTTTATTCAATAGTTTAGACCTATGAGCACATATAGTAAACAAGCATACAAATTAGGCCCAGTTTTCAATCTCACAAAGAATAAGATATTCATAGCGTAAACTTATAACCACAAAACATGCCTAAAGTGCAATTATGGCTAACTTTGTGATTGTGATCATTCATAGAGAGATTGTCAAACTTCTATGTACGCAAACTCAATGAGGTATTTACAAAATGAGACGCGTTCCTAATATCAACTTGGCTGATAATATATATACAGTGCCGCCTAATAAGAAGCAGGAGTAGGAGAAGATTATCACAGCAAAGTTTCTTTTTTATCTAGGAGTTAGGCCAACCATTTGGAAAATGCTCCTTCGAATGGCAGTTTCGCTTCGCAGCAATCTGTGTTTGAATCAAATTTTCAGTTGCAATTGCTTCTTGAATATCTTTGTGCGCCTTTGCACAGAGATCATCAAGTGCAAGCATTGGAAATGGCTCCTCTATAAGAACACCAACCTACAACAAGAAAAAAAAAAAGCATTTAGCACGTTGCTGGAATTTTAATCACCTTACTGATCCAGAAAACATGGGTGAACATTTCAAGAAAACACCCATAGATCACTCTTCAAGGAAGGGGGCACAAAGGGAGACAACATGTTATCTTTCAAATAAAAATCATATTTAATGTCACTATCAAAATTGTTCTTGCTTATCTTTCTACATTAGATGCGGAAAGAATAAGCAGGATGAAGAAAAGATGGCAAATGTGGAATAGGATCCATTTGTTTTAGTTACTGGTAAAGCAAATTGCAGCACAAAATTATTTCATATTCAGATAGTTGAAAGCTCAAAATAAGGAGAACATACTTCCTCAATGCAGAACAAAGAGGCAGCACTAATAAAGGTGGCAGGAACCACCATCCAACGACAATCATCCCAAAGTATGACAGGGAGCGTTAAATGCCAAAGGACAAGAAACCTTGAGGTCAAACGGGTATATGACAGTGGAATGGGAATGCCCATAAGTTGTTCACAGACACCAATTCCTTCATGGAAATAAATGATCTTTGATTCCTGTTTTGTAATAAGGGAAGCATTATATAAACATTAAACAAGACAGTTCACAAGGTACAAGCCAAAGTTGACAATTTGAACACAGCACAGAAATTTACAAAGCAAAAAAGAACCACGACTTCTAATTCTTCCACGCAACAACGATGCCTTGATCTAGCAGTGGGAAAGGTAACAGATCTATATTTCACTCTAATGATTATCGGCCTAGACTTTCAGATAAGTTCATATTTCTAACACCTGAAATAAATGCGAATTAAAGCAGGATAGATTAATATCTTAGATATGATCACACAAGAATTCAGTCTCTTATTTCATGCCCATTCAAATTAAAAGCACGTTGCCTTGTTTTGTTTTGAAATAACATCAATTAGCTGATACCAATATGATACGAATATGAGAAAATATCAGTTAGCCACTATCAATATTACTTAACTGTCAACAATTACAAGGATCTTACCAAGACATTCCTTATTGAACCCTCCAACTTCATCAGTTTAAGGCTTTGAGAGATAAACTCAATGATGCAGCGAGGACGATGTTTGGAATTACTAAGTACCGCCAGATCATCCACTTCCAGAACGTGTTGGAGGTCTCTCTTAATATCTGAGCCACTTAATACATGACACTGCATTGAAATTGTTTCAATTGGTGAGTAGCACTACCAAGTATCAATCTACAACTAATCCTGCACAATTTGAACAAGACTTATAAGTAGTCCTTTACTTCGTTTTCGCTTTTAGATGAAAATGGACAAATTTTAGAATCATCCTGACCTTGAGAGCCATTGGAAATGCCATGATATACTGAAGAAGTGCCTTCTTGATATGTAAATCACCAGGGCACTCAGCCACTGCCATAACCTGCCTAGCAAAATCGTGTGTCCCAGAAATCACCTTCGTCCAAGCCTTCTTTCCCTCCATGAACCTCGCATACGACGCCTCAGTTCTAAAAACCAACAGCAGCGCCAATGCCGGCGCTGTCAACTGGTACGGCAATGAGGAAGCCCTCAGCACCGGGAAAAAGTCCGGCAGCCAATGCGTTAAAACCGCGGAATTGTAACTCGCAATCAGTACAGCAAACGTAGTAAAAGCAATCACCGGCGGCACGAGCGACAAGATGACGCGAGAAGTAAGACTGGACAGAAGGTGACGGAGGTGGCGTAGAGAGCTTCTGTGCTCAACCCATTTCTCGTGGTTGTAAAGGGTTCGATTCTTTTGCATGCCACGCTCCTTCACGCGATCAGCCCAATCAGGAACTATTCGGAGGATTGAGATTAGGGCTTCGGAGGGGGAGGAGGAAGAATTAGGGGAGTGAAAGGAGCAGGGTTTGAATGTGAGAGTTCTGGGTTTGGAGGGAAGAACAGGGTCGAATTTTTTGATGAATTTTGGGGTAAATTTGGAGGAGAAGTAGGTGTTGGTGGAGGGTTTGATATGATACGGAGGTTGCTTCATTGGTGCGAAGAAGAAGCAGAATAAGGGTTCGAAGAATGTGGAAGGAAGATGAGAGCATATTCTTGAGTGTTTCAGGTAAGGAAGAGTGGGTGAGTGTGTGGCTGTGTGCTCCAGAGTGGAGCGTCGGACTCGGAGGGACGAGTGGGTAGGGGTTCGGTGGAGGCAGTTTTTTTGCCCACAGGTGGAGGCAGTTAATTGTGAAGCATGGTTTTACACGTTTTAGATATGGGGGAGAAAATTAAATTATTTTTAAAATATCTAATTAAATCAATTTTCGCATTCTAAATAGAGAGAATTATATTTAGGTCCCATAGAAGGAAAAAAAATGAAAATATGGTTCCTGTAGATAGGCCTGAGCAAGGAGCCCGCAACCCGATAAGCCCGCCCACACCCGTAATAAATTTACCCATTTTGGGCCTGCTCAAAACAAGCCCGTAACGGGCGGGTAAATTACCCGCCTATTTAAGCATTAAACGGGCGGGCTATGGGCTATGGGTACCCCTTCGGACTACCCATACCCGCCTGTTTATTTTTTTTATTTATTAGTTTTATTGAAGATTCAAATAGAAATGTAAGGATGATGCATGTTAAAAAGATTGATTATGGAAAGATATCAATGCTTTTATTGAATGGCTTTTGTTAACAGTTTTGTTCCTTTATATTCAAAGTTTGAATACTCTTTTTAGTTGTGATTTAAGGCTTAAATTATGAATTTATGATTGTGAATGTTACTATGTGATGTTTTAATTTAAATTAAAAGGTACATTGCAGACATTTATATAAGTATTATGTGTTTGTTAAATGCAAAAACGCAGAACTGTTGGACTTAAAGTATGGCAATGAATTGTTTTATACTTTGCAATAGTAAGGATTTTTTTAATATCATATGCTAAATGGGTTACCCATTACCCGCCCAAATTTGGACGGGTATGTCCAGCCCGTTTATTACCGGGCTATCTTAGGTACTTAATGGCTACGAGCTAGCCCGTACCCATTAAGACATAAACGGGCGGATAATGGGCTGACCTTCGGGTCAGCCCAGCCCGCCCATTACTCAGCCCTACTTGTAGATTGCAAAATAAAAAAATAGTCCCATTAACAACTCCATGAGCCTGTATTGACAACTCGTTAACAACTTCAGAAGCATGTATTGACAACTCCATGCGATCATTTTTTCATTTTGCAATATATAGGGACCATTTTTTCATTTCTCCTCTTCCTTGGGACGTTAATGTAATTCTCCCTTATAAATATAATTTGAAAAATATTAATGAAAAATTATGTTTGGACTCCCTTGAAATAAGTCAAATAACCCATGCAATTGAACCTGAAACCACGTACTAATTTCGTGAGTCTCATATTCAACTTATTTAAATCATTTTAATAAAAATAAGCACAGTTCTCATAAATTTTGTTAAATATCGTAGGCCAAAGCACCCCTCATCCTCAACTTATTTGTACAAGCATATGTATTGATTGTCAAGAAGGATCCAGCTTCCTTCCCATGCCAGTCCCATGGCCGCTCCCTCATCTAAGTGTGTGTTTGGAATGGCTTATTTTTGTCTAAAACGAGCTTATAATTCGTGATTCACGGTATACGAGGTAAGTATGTGAGAGGAGTTTTTTCTCGGCTTGCGTAATAAGTGCGTTTTTACTGTGCAAAAAGCTTAAACAAACACGCACTAAAACTACACTATTTTGGGTGTAAATCGGGAGGAAGATCCACTTTTTCTTCTCTCTCTCTCTCTCTCTCTCTATGCAAAATAATATTTTAACTCTTAAAGTATTTTATTAGCAGTATGTAATATTTTTAAAAAGTGAAGCGCGCTCCCAATTTACACCCAAGTTTTGGATAAGAGCAATGTTTTAAAAATCGAACTGGATGTCAAGCCGGAAAAGTCAGCAGGTCATAGTTCAAACAGTTGGAACGGTCTAGCCGTTCGGTTATACCGATGATGTAATAATTAAATTTAAAAATATTATATGTGTGTGTGTGTATTACAATCAGTCTTTGGTCTAATTTTAATAGGAAGTTAATAAAGTCATAAAATACCATTTAAGGAAGAACTTTAAGCCAATCATCAACCTAACAAAATGTACTACTAATAATAATGATTTCATGACTTGTCAAGCATTGGTGGCTCTTAATTGATCCAAACATGAGTTTTTTGACAGACATTTGGACTATACCACTCTGATCCTGTTTATAAGTCCTTTTTTATCAAAAAATTTGATCATATTTATAAGTCCAGTTTTAGTGTAATAAATGAGATTGTGACACTTTTATCCCTATTTATTGCACAAATTAAGAAATAATTTAAAGATAGATAGAGAAGAAAGAGTTGAAAAGCACTCATTCATAAATGAGGGCATAATTATAAATTTATCCCGTAATCATTGAATTAATCACCTCCCCCTTGTTATGTGAGATTTAGTTAAAAGAGACTTATAAATAGAACCAGAGTCGTAAATGTCATCATCTTCTTGAGAAAATGACTCAAAATTAAGACCTTCAACTCCAATCTCAATGCTTCTAATTTCATCTTTAGCTTGAGGATGAACCTCATTGCCTTTTTTCTTCAAAAACATCTTTATAAAATAGTTTGCAACAAATAAAATTATTAAAATTAGTAACATATAATATAAATAAAATAAAGTAACATGTCTAAAATTTATATGCCATTAAAAATAAATTCCAACATCAATTTTTTAAAAAAAAAATGTAGAAAAAAACTTTTTTTATTTCGCATTTTTATTGGGCCGGATGATTTTTAAAAAACTGCTTCAGTTTCAGGCCTAACAAGTAACAACAGTTTCAGGCCCAAAATGGCTCCCTCAAAAAAACAATCCAACGCTTATTTCTGGCCAGCCTCAGTGACAAGCCGAATGTCCGACCGGGCCAACCTTCTAATCCGATCTGATTCTCTACACAGTAGATAAGAGAAAGGCTCAGGATGAGAGCCGTATGGGAGGCAAGCTCGATCCTTATCAAGAATTTATTAATTCAATGACACTCCACACCATTTCTAGAAGATTGTGGCTTTCATCCCAAATGAAAATTGGGGGGGGGGGGGGGGGAGTGTGAGTCCTCTAACACGAGAGATATAAAATTGATTTTTTTAGAGAAATTAAGGAAACCAATTAAATTACTTTAGAATATTTATATTTTTTTCTCCAAACTAATTAATTTGACTAATAAATTGATATATAATCTAAATATACTAAAAATATAAATACTCTAAAGTAATTTAATTGGCTTCCTTAATTTCTCCCAAAAAAAAAACTAACTTTACCTTATAATTAGGACCAAAATGAGTAGTTATTAATTGAAAAAAAAAAAAAAAAAAAAAGACCATGGTCAAAATATTTTTGGGGGAAAAAACGTGGGGAAAATTCCAAGAACAAAAATCTCGCGGTAATCATCACTAATCATTGAAAATAAATGCATTTCAGTCCTCCATATCACATCTAGTTATTGGTGTGATTTGATTTTGATGGAATGGTGGGTGGCTTGATCATGAAACGTGAACCACAGTAAAGCCCCACAAAGTACATACATGAGTGGCCGAAAAAGATAAAATGAAACTTCATAAACTGATCTATGGTATTGAAGTTTTTTTAAAAAACTCGATCTAAGAATTACTACAACATATCAAATATAAACATATCAATACAAGTCTTCAAAAAAAGACTCAATTTTAATATATTTATGCCATACATGTAGTCTCTGCCTATTATAAAACACTGTTTAGCTAGATTAAAAGATAACGCAATCCCAAAAAATTAGATTATTAGGAAGGAAAGCTTCCTTGAACTCATAAAATCCATTTTACTACCGAAGACTCTATATCACGACACTTCACTTGAGTTTTACCATTCAAAGTCCTCTTACCCGCCTCTCAATAAAAATACAAATGTAATGATCACAAACTTAAAGAAAAACCCTAAAACTCATAATACATTGAGGTAATGAATGTTAAACATGGTCCTTAAATTCTGAGAATACTTTTACACCTTTGATGTGCTATTTTAATAGCTAAAAATAATATGAAGACAATTTATTAACACATAAACTAACAAGATTTTTTTTTTTTTTTTTTGCTATAGTTTACGTATCTATTAATAAGTATTCAAACTCTTATTTATGCCATTTTTACTGACAAAATTTTTAATGGAATATTTTTCCAATTTTTTCAAAATTTAAGGCATACACTTTCATTTCATTTACCATTAGTCAAATTACTTACACGAGTCAAAATTTAGGGTAATAATTTTATTAGCCTAGCCAATAAAAATTAGAGTAAAATACTCTAACCTCCCCTCTGTTTTGCCTTAATTACACAGACCTCCCCTCTATTTTAAAAACCCATATAAACCTCCCTTAAAACTAAAATATATGTTACACAAATCTTCCTTATAGTTTGAGATTCTATTTCCATCCACCCAAACCGTTAGTTGACCGTTAAGTTTGATTTTTAAACTTTTTTTAACCAAAATGCCCTTATTCAGTATTAGAATTATTTTTATATATATAGGGGCTAATAAAAATTTATACAACCATAAATTTATTCTATTAGATTCTCTAACTTTCTAATTTTTAAAAAAAAATTATAAATTTTGATATTATAAATTAATTTTGACTTAAAAAATATATATTAAACACATATTTTTATCAAATATAATAAACTATATAAGTATGAGATTGTATGTGTCATTTAAATTTATAATTCAATATTTTTTTCCACAAATATTTATAAACACATTTGATCAAGCATATTTTTATTTAAGATCTTGCTTGAATATTCAACGTTTGTGATATTTACATTAATCAATGTTAAAGTCATCAAACAGATAACTACTTGTAAGGATAAAAATAGAAATTAAGGAATAGATAAAAAAAACTCTTAAATTTTTTAAAGCAACTTTAGTCAAAATGTGCAAGAAAAGATAAATTTAATTAAAAAATATATTTTTGGAATCTTTTTAGAATATTCTTAACGGAGTTAACTGTTTGGACTTAAGTGTATGTTTTTAAAATAGAGGGAAGGTCTGTGTAATTAAAGCAAAATTGGAGGATGGTCAGGGTATTTTACTCTAAAAATTAAGATAAATAGTAAAATTATAAAAAGCAAGCACAGAAAAAATTAAATAAATAAAGGAAAAATGACATTAAGTCCTCAATTAATGGAAAAAAATATCATAGAAGTTCCATAACTTATTAATAATAAGTGAAAGAGTAACTATTGACAAAAGAACTATTTTAGAAACTTTCCTATTATTATTTTTTTAACTGTAACGTTAATATCATTTTCCCACAGTAAATAACCGCAAAATCCAGCGCCTACCAAAACCTTCGACGGTTTCCTTCAAGTTCCTCGCTCGATCACAGGCAAGGCGGCTGAGTTTGAAACTCTTGAATCGACGTAGCGAAGAAGGAACATATAATGAATTCTAAAACTGACAAGTTGGTGAAAAGGATTACCATGGTTGCAACCGTAACTGCTTCTTATTTTCTCCTGACCGCTGACTATGGCCCTGAACCCAATGTTCTTGACCCCGTAAGTAATTTGTTTCTCCATCCAGAGTTAATTTCTCAAATGTATTGTATCTGCCATCGGTTTTGCATTTTTTTCTGTGATTTAGTGGCAATTGAAACAGCGTTCAAGTCGTTGAGGGGTCCGATTCTGAAGTTTCTGTGTGGGGTTTCCATTTCTTGTCATTTTTTTTATTTTATTGTATTTATGGTTGATTTTGATTTTGCGAAACGGTTCGTTGGCAAGTGAACGGAGTTCAAGAGGTTTTGGATGATCTTATTTTAAAGTTTCTTAGGAGTTTTCCGTTTCTTTCGAGTAGCACGTTTTTTTTGTCCTAAACTTCTTGGCCTTTATTCGTTGCCAATATTTATGGCTACAATTCAAAAGTTGCATAATCTTGATCCATGATTTTGTAGAAAAGGAATTGCATAGATTGCACGTCCAGATAAATCAAAAGATCTTTTCTGTGTTTTATAATGATATCTTACATCGTTGGAGGAGTTAATGGCTCAAAAAATATGGTAATATCTGTAGCCCTGAAGTCTATTGTCTATTAAAGTGCGAATGGTTCGAGACATGTATTTTTGTCGGGAGACTTAGTTGCCCGTGAATGAGGGAAAACATGCAAACCAATATGCAGGTACTAGTAGTGAGTCAAGTGACAGTGTTTATGTAAATTGCTCATAGAAATTAAAAGCAAACAGTCATTTTAAATCCATTATATAGTGCCATTGCAATTCAAAAGTGCTGTGTTGGTCAAAACATAAGATCGAACGCGTTAGAAAATTTGGATATTTTTTTAAAACGACTGATTTTGTGGCCTTAAATATTCTATCTGAAGTGTTTTGTTGAATTATTGGATTGCAGCCATCAAAACAACATCAATAGTTCTGTCATTTGCAAGGCAATTAGATGAAGCCTCAGATCTAATTGCTTGATTGCGACAATCCCCCAGTTGTGAAAATTTAGAAAATTCATCTGTTTAAAATACTAAAACATCCTTTCTATATTTTGTCTAATGTCCCTTTTTCCTCCTCTTTATCTTCCCCAAACAGTCTATGTCCTTCAAATTTGATAATTCATGACTTCAGGTCAATGCAAGTGCCTATCCTATAGATCCTTCAACTGAATTTCCATACATGCACATCATTCTTTAACAGCTTCTATGATGCTGTGAGTTGCCCGACCCAATTCCTATGTTACTTACATGGTTCACAGTTCTCTCACGTTCCTCCCCAATTTCTGTGTCTGCTTCAGTGGAAGCTATGGTTATGCGTTGGGCGGCTTCTTTAGTCCTCCAGCAAGGTCTTCATTCTTGGCCGGTCAAGACTAATGGTCTCCAGTTGGTGCAGTCTTTACAGAAGGTTAACAATAATTCTGAATATCTGATTTGGAGGACATAATTCAGGATTGCATTTATTAGAAAGGATTTCCACTCTGCTTTGCCCCTCCTATATGTGTTGGGTTATCATAACTTTCCCTTCGTAGTTGTTCACTTCCTTTTGTTGTTGTTGTTGTTGTTAGAGGGATTTGCCCTGGTATAAGTTACCAAATCTGAAGGATATAAATAGATTGGTTGGAGAAGATGGAGAGAAGGAAAAAGGGATATTATATAAGTATCTAAAATTAGACACTTAGGGGCTTATTACAATGGAGCTTGAGGGGCAAAGATAAAGCAAGTAAAGGTAATTTAGGTGAAATTAGTTGAAATTATGCAATTCCAGAATGCTATATTGTTATATAATAGTTGAGCCAGTATTTCCAGTGGCCTTGGTATTTGTATGCATGACCATATACACATTGAATTTGTAGATACCAATTTCAAATTTGTTTATCTATTACAAGGGGGGAATTTGCTTGCTCTTATCAACCCTCTGAGAATGTAGTTTGCTTTTCGTAGTCATATTCTTCTATTATTTGAGTTCTTATGATTCAATAGAACGCTTAAAAAATAATAAGTTTATTTGAGTTATGATGGTGCAATTTCTTGCTGGCAGATCAAGAAGGGAATACTTTCAGCAGAGAATACTGTGAAAGATTATATATTTGGATCAAAGGGAGAAACTCAAGAAAGCAAGTTAGTGAAGTCAGACAGCAATAAGGAGCATCCATAGGGCGGTGGTTGTTTCGTATGTGAACATGATGCTGTGTCTCAAGCTTTTGTTTTAACCCTTTGAACTTGTGAGTGCTTGTAATCTAATGTTTTCAACGCCTAGAACACTTTCTAATGTCGTAGGTAAAGGGTAAATGATAATATGTAAACATGTTTTGAGCAGTGCCAAAGTTTGTTATAATGTTTAGGACAAAATTTGACCCAAGTTCTGTCATTGTTTGTTGTGATGCTCTTAAAAAAAAGGATAAACTTCTTTAGGTGGTAATCATTTAATGCTAAGAGGTGAGAAACATACACATTACATTTTTATTGAAAAACTCAGTATCAACTTGAGTTGATTCTTCCATCCTAGAAACTTGTCATGGAACATGTTGCCAGTGACTTCCAGGTTTTGTTGCACACGAAAGCAATTTCATCAATCATAATGAAGCATCTTTCAGAGCTGTTAATATCTTTTATCTTTGCCCAATTGTATTTGTAAGCACTATACACCCATCCCCATGACCAAAGGGAAAACTTTTTAGATAAACTCTTCGTGCTTATTATGAAGTCAATATCGGTTGAAATCAATCAAATGATATAAAATCAACCCATGTTTCGCCGGAGAGAAGAAAATATAGAATAAAACCATGCCTGGCATTCCAACTAAACGTACGAGATTGGGAACAGAAGTTTTGGTTTGCCACAACAACGTTGAGTTTGGAGTGATGCTTGATCAATCAAGTCATAGTACAAAACTTAATGAGCATCACAGCCAACCCAACCCAACCCAACAAAAAAAAAAGGATAGGGATACCAACACTTATACATTGTTTCTTGGAAGAAATGCTTAATGCTCAATGCAATGTAAGCATTTGATGGATCCATCCAAAGTGAAATTAACTTTTCTGTACAAGCTCTTCTTCACTTATGCCCGGAAGTTTCACTTGTCTTGGCTTCCAAAGCTGTGCCCTCTTTAAGTGCTACTTGAGCTTCAGCCTCCATACCAAGTCCAGAGAGGGCAAGAAATTGAAGGTATGATGCTAGGTGCCATACAGGGGATATGACTTGTGCCTGCATCGCATCGTTCAGTGCTTCCTGCGGCATGTCACCGACCAGATAACACAAACTTCGCCGCGCATAGACGGTTGGAGAAACCACTATTCCACCATCGATAAACTGCTTATAAAACAGTGAACTGTAAATAAATTGATTGTGAAAACTTGCGTATGATAAAGTTTCCTTACATGATATGAAAATCATATACTTCATTTCTTAATATAGGACCTAATTGCAAAATTGATTTTGGTCGTAAATATAAGACCTATTTCTCATATTCGTCAATATTTTCTCAATTTACCGCTATTAATGTTCCCTCAACCATAATCAAGTAACAAACAGATAGAGAAAATTAACAAAGACAATTAGGGTGATTTAGAAAAAAAACATGTCATATTAACTAAATTAACTAAATTTCTTAATCTTATCAAACTAGGTACATAGGTCTTATATTAAAGATTGGAGGGAGTTTCTCATTAGAAATCCAATCCTACCTGTGTGTAGCACTCAATTGCAACTCTAAAATCCTTCTGCTGGAAAGCAACATCCCCCTTTTTCTTACCGTTGAGTGTTTCCTGCATTTCATCAGTCCAGACCTGGAAAGATAACTGCAATTTAAGAAGAGAGAATGCACAAGTCAGAATCTCCAAACCAAACGAAAAAAAATCACAAGACTATAATAGTTTATGTGAGTGTAACATAATTAATAAACAATCTAATGTTTGGGAAGACATTGAGCCAGTTCAGCGATTCGTTGATATATAACTAAAGGGAACCTCATTTGTCACTCCTTCATCGTCCTTATATCCAATATTTTCCAGAACTTCGTGTATGGCAGTCAAATCCTTCCTCGAGCATGCTTCACCAAGTGGGGACAACGAGGCAACAGGAGCATCACCATGTGGGATTCCCATCAATTCATGTGAAGAAACCTAGATGGGAATAAATGTGACAAGACAACCATCAAGAGTTAGTTGAATCTACGAATTAGTTAACCACATCAAATTTTTGTTTAGCACAAGCATATACAAAATTAATATTGCTATGATATTTAAGACACAGCACATAAATTTAATTTTTTTATCATACTTCTTGTACTGAAAATGCTTTATAAATAGATTTCCAAGTACTTGGAAAATTAAATTCTCATGTACCAAACATCACCAAGGAATTTTAAAACACACATATCCTAGTCTAGCCAATGGCCTTGTAGCCTAGTAGCAAGGATACTCCTCTATAAGTGGGAGGTTATGGGTTTGATCCCCTTTTTAACATCACGCCGTTGGTGCATCCCCCTCTAATTTTTTTTTTAAAAAAAAGATATCATGGTCCAAGCAAAAGTCCCCCTTCAGCCTTCTCTAACAAGGAATTTAACTCACCCAGTCTATTAAACCAACATCAGACCAGGCTAAACAGAAGGTAATCACACAGAAGTATCTTGTGACAAATATATCAACCTAATAAGAAGTAATTATCTTCATTTTGTTTCTGCCTTGAAAGAAAAGAGAGCCCCAAGCAGTCAAGTTGTCAAATAGTATTGTTTTCCAAGTTTAGTGCACTGGTAGCTTGCCACTCAAAAGGGATTCCTTTCTGCCAAATGATAAAATTAACAGACCAACCTCTGTATCTTTCTGAAGAGGAGCCAAGGCAGCCACCAATGATCTAGGATTTGGCCTTTCTCTAGGTTCATACTGTAAGCATCGAGATGCCAACCGTACCAACTCAGTTCCATCATCATCAGAAAATTGTCCTTCCAAACAAGAATCTGTCAGCATTTGAAGATTTCTGTCCCGAATTAAATCAAGGGCCTGCTCCAAAATTTCCAATAATTAGATATACAAGTTTAGGGACAACATTCAAATAAAGCCACCAGTATTTAGAGGGAGCTATGCAACCCTCTTCTCTAATTAAAGATTAAAAGCACTTATTTTCACCATGAACAATTAACTGATCTTCAAAAAATTTTGCAATCTTCAACTTCTTTCCTCTCGTTATTCATAAGGGACCATGGAAGAGGAATATTTTTGCTTTGGTAACAGTCACTTATTATTTTTGCTTCAATAAGAATCACTTACATGGCTTGGGGGGATATGCTTCCCGCTGAGAAGGTCAAGCAAAAGAGTGCCAAAACTATATATTACACTTTCTGGTGTCACTCTCCCTACATAACAGAAATTAAGAAGTCCAGAATCAATTGATAAAATATTGAATGTAAAGACTTGTGACTTTCAATGCAGCCGTTCTCTCTCAAATATTAAGCAGTGCAGAAACTATGCTGTAAAAGGACCAAACAGCAAAAAACTATGATGACTTGATATTTTTCAAATATGATTATGAACAGAGCACTTTACTACATTATGCAAAAAGAGAATCTCAATTTCTCAATCATCTTTGGAGCCAATCTGTGCATCTTCAAGCTACTTTAGCCCAGCGTAAGCTCCAAGGAGGAAAGATGGAGGATGATCGAAAAGAAGCATCATCAAATACTCAATCTGAGGGCCAAGTGGCCTACAAAGAAGACATAAGCCTAAAGTGGTGGTTCAGTCTTTTATAAGAACATAATAACTTGCTCCGCTCAAGTCATTGATAATATAACCAGATCCACATCAATACTAGCATTTGAAATTATCTGGACGGTAAAAAAATGCAACTGTATTGAGTATATGCAAAGATTCATATGAATATTTTTTTCACATTCGGAGCAGATCATAAATTTCTGATAATAAATCCAAAAGCATAAAGAAATATGTCCAACCAGTTCTCAGATATTCTGGAGGGGTAAAAGCCAAATTTGTGCTATAACTTTTCCCATCCCTACTATTCTTCATAAGGCCAAAAGTTGAAAGCCGAGGATTGCCATCCTGCAAAATTTTTAACACAGTTTATTCGAATCTAATCTTGCAAGATATTCAAGAAAAAATGGCGGAGCACAAAACCTTACCTCATCAAATAAAACTCTGTATGCATTAAGGTCATGATAGAGGGCTCGACCTTTTCCTGTGCAATATTCTAGAGCTTGTGCAAGATGGAAAACAACTCTTAATCGCATTGCCCATTTCATAGGTTGTGTTTCCCCTGATTTAGAGACATGAATATATTATTTCACATCATACTGACTCAAAGCACCACCTTAAAATATAGCTTCGCCATATAAAAGCAATAAAGTACCTTACAGGTGACCGACAGCATATGTTGTGAAAGTTTATATCCATTTACAAACATACTAATTTGTCTTACACAAACCACTTAAGTTGGGCTAGAATCTGATACCTACTAAGGTGCTTGCTCCTTCTCTTAGAAGGGGAAAATAACTCTTGCTCACTAATTAAGAGTATAGATTTGATCAGTATATGTAATAAAAAAAATGCCTCAATTTTAACCATCACAAAACAGTTAGTTGCAAAACCGTAGTCTCTATATGCTGCATTGACACCCCTTCTAAAAGTCATTTGGATGTGCCCACGTCCAGATAACACCTCCAAACAATTAACTGGAACTGTTAAATCTCATTACACTGCCAAACCCTTGGGGCTTTAGGTATTAATTCCATATACTGCCACATCCCAGCCCCAATATAGACATCCATGAAGCAGAGAATAAACATAAACCATGAATTCACAACATACAGATTAGATGTTCACTAATAAAAAACTAAAGATAGAAGGAATGTTTTAGTGAAGCATGAAAGGAGCTCTTACAATGGAAAAGGTGTTTTGCCAACGTTTCATTTGGCATAAATTCTGCCACAAGCAGCCTCTCATCACCTTCACAACAACAACCAATCAAATTTGCTAATCGCTGGTTGCGGAGCTCGCCGACAGATCTAGCTTCCTCCTACAGCGATGAAAAATTTCTGAGTAAATGGAAGCCCTCAAGAGGCTTAAAGAATTTTGAAAGTCCTAAAGGGTAGGCAAAGTGTTAGCCTATTAAGTGGTATTAAGAATTCATGAAAGTTTTGTGGGTTGAAAGAAAAAGTTTCTTTCAGTCCAACCCCTGAACACTATACTTGGCATGGATTCAAACCACCACCCTTGAGAGGGCTTGTATTTTTTCAATGTTCCCATAAATTCAAATTGACTTGATAATATAGGGCAGCACACATAGATTCATTTGGCCTTTAAGAAATTCTTTTTAAATGTAAAGCGCAAGCCAACCATGGTAGGTGAAAAGTCAAAAGGACAAAAAGGACTCATCGAGCATGGTCTTCCTAAAATGCAAGCGCAGACAACCTTTAAGGCCATAGTTTCCCCAAAGCGACTCCCCCACCCCCCCAAAAAAAAAACAACAGAACACAAAAAAGAATGAGGGAGAAAAACAAGAACAACAAGGAGAGAGGAAAGTGCATGGACGAGGACCAAACCCATGACATCAAGCTTAACTCAAAGACTAAAGTTGGTGCTAGATGACCTATAACTTCCCACCCATGTCCATACACCTTTGTGAGTGTGTTTAAGGTTACAACTTATAACAGTTTATCCATTACCAATGATTGACTCATGGTAATCTATATTTATACCTTTGTTGGTGGTGATGGGTCATCAACATCACAATAGAAAATTAGTTGTGTAATTGAAATTTTCACTTAGAAAAAGAGGACATTTACCAGAAACTGCCGGCCATCAGGCCAAGCATTTCTATTAAAGCGCTTAACAGCAATCCTCATTTGATTCTCCAGCTTCCCTTTATAAACAACATTTGGCGCCTTCTCTCCATGTTCAGATACAATATTCTCAACAGCAAAACCAGATGTCGCATTCTTTAGTTGCTCCAATGAAAATTCACGGAATGAAGGCCAATTAGTGGGCTCACTTCTATCCTCCTGTTCTGTAACAAATATAAACACAAACCAATATTATTTCTTTTCATCACCCAGAACAACAAAAAGCATAGTATTGTCACATTTACCCACCAGTATCTGGAGCTTCAAGAACGGAAGCCTTTACTTGAGAATTCGCACAACATGGCAGGAGTCTGGAGCACTGAATCCCCATTATGATATGCTAATCAAATCAGAAGCTACGAAAAATTCTGATTTCAAGTTTCAATTATGTGCCTTTTTTAATATATCCAAAAGTGGCATATACAGTCCACTCAGATCCACCCCAACTATATCAGCCTTATGCACTGATACAAGACAACTTGATAAAGTGGTTTTAATGATTGGTGAGCTCTTTCAACTGTCAGTGTCCTTGCATATGTCGGAGCCAGAAAAGCCTGTGAAACACCAAGAGAGTTCTTTTTAAAGTGAAGGTAAAGAGGTAAACCCAAAATCTCAAATAATTCCATCTTAGCACACATTATGGGTACAAAAGCAATGCCTTTGTTCACTCCTAAACTAAAAATAATCTACGAACAGTTTTTAAGCAGCAATTACCATCAGGAACTGCTTGTGGATTTGTCAGATTGAGAAGCAGACGAGGATGAGCAATCAACAAAATGACTACAGAAGTAAAGCTACATCATTTAAGAAGGGAAAATGGTAACTTTTAAAAGTGATGCCCTCATATTATTGCCAGCATAAGTAACGATAGAGCCAGAACCCACTCCAGATGCTCTGAGATATGATATTCTGAATACTCTTATATTTGTATTTAAAGCTAAACAACATCAAAGATTAAGATTTAATTGCATTTTGCGCAGAAGAAGAATCGGAAAGACACAGATAAAGGGTATCCATCTGTGTGTGTTTTTTCAAGTCAAGAGTCAACTCAGTGACTTCAACCACCACTATATAGTAAAAATGCTCAGTAAAGCACCACTTTTCCAGCTAAACCAAAAAGCAACTTCACCTTTAAGCTTCTCCTCCTCCAATGGAAGAAAGGAAGAAACTGATTGACCTAGAGCTGAGAGAGAATGTATCCCCTTTGTTTTCTTTATCAAATCATTAGCTTTACGAGGTCCACATTTTCGGCCCAGAGATCGTTTATCCGCAGAGAAATCAAGATTTCCAAAACCCAATAGTTCTTCAATCTCCCCACTCTCGATTCCAAGTCCAGCAGACGAAATAAAATATTGAGAAAGAAAAAAGTAAAATAAAGTAAGTAATAATAAAGATATAATAAGATATATGATGGTTGGAAAACTCAAAGCTAAAAGGGAAGATCTCTGTGAAAGCAGAAGAAAGAGGAAGATGGAGCTGACTGCTGAGGATGGAGCTAGCCAGAGCTTTGAAAATCTCTCTAGTCTCTAGCCTGTTGGCATGATTGCTTGTGGAATTTTTATGTGATTTTCATTTCCATGGTTCAGCATAATCATTAATATTTCTATTTTTTTATAATTCCACCGCCAATTATTTAGAGGGATCAGCGATCAGGATGGCAAGGAAGATGAGTGAAGAGTGAGGTGTACGGGTAATCTGAATCTATACATAATATAAAATCAAAATGAAAAGACTACCACTGGTTGGATTAAAAAAAGAAAGGAAAACGTCAGGCACAAAAAAAAAAATATATATATATATATATATATATATAAAGTCTTATTGCAGAATCATTTATAAAAAAAGTTTTCGTATTTAGGTGTGTACTTATTAGTTTTTACAATTTACGGGGTAAGTATGTGAGAGGAGTTTTATCTCGATTTACGAAAAAATGATTCTGAAACCATGATTTTGGAGGTAAAAGAACACACACTAAATTTCGCTATCAAAAAGCCTTTAAGGACCTCAGTAATATAAATATATTGGTCAATGATCATTCTATAACTTATCAATTTAATCTCATGTTATTAAAATTGGATTGGACCGGCTGGTTCGACCACGAAATCTTCGAATTGGTCATCTAGCCGGTTTGGTCCGACCGATTCAACCAGTTTAATATTTATTCAGATTTTCTTGATTTCAAAAATTCATGTTTGATTCTACATGTTTTCAAAAATTACAAATTAAAACTCTATAAAAAGCTTGAGATATCTACTTTCTAACGCAAAGAGAATTATTCAAAAATATTATCATTTGATCCTAAATTATCAAATTCCAAAACTATTTCAAAAAATATTATAGTTCAAGTTCATTTCTTAACTGTGTTAGTTCCGGTTGGACTCCAATATAATCAATTGACTCTTGACTCACTACCCAAACTAGTTCAGTAGCTGGTCCAGGTTTAATAACCTTGATATAGTCACATGCATTTGTCAATGGAAGCTATTTTAGTTAACATAGATGGTTTCTCAATGACCACTATATAACTTGTCGATATAATCATATACATTTGTCAACGGGAGCTGCTTTAGTGAACATATATGAACTTTTTAATTATCACTCTATAATTTGTCAATATGGTCATATACACTTGTCAATAAATTGAGTTCATATTTAAAATCTATATCATTAAAATCCCAAAGAAATTTTTTTATAGAGTAATCTGCACTATGCCTTTTTTGATAGAGGGATCTATACTTGGTCTTTTTTTATATTTTTTCTTATTCTTGAGACATGAATGAAATTTTTCAAATAAATAAATAAATAAAGTTGCAAGTTGGTTGTCTTTATAGCATCAAAATAGCATATGGTTTCCTTTTCCCTTGATCCGTTATTTTCAGGAGTCTTACCCAAGACATGAAATTATAAATAGGAAGAGATAGAGTGAGTACGAAGAATGGTGTTTTTAATAAATCTACCAATCTCTTGTACAACTACAAAGCATGTTATGTTTGGTTAAAAATATAATATTTTAATTCATTTTATTACACATATTTATTTTTTAAAAATAATTTATTTAATTTATAAATAGATATATAATATAATATTACAAAAATATTATGGGATATCAAATTATAATTACTTAAATTAATCAATTTATTTCATTTTCTTAATCTATCTAAGAGTTTGCTTGGGAACGCGGTTGGGCACAAAAAAAGCCCAGTTTGGAGACAAAAGCTGAAAAAAGCGCATTTGGGTGTTCTTCCATCTATCTGGGTTCACGATTGGTAGCATTAGGCTTCACAGAAAAAGCAGTTTCTCTTAGGTGCTTCTGAGGTTCACCTGCTTCTCAAAAAGAATTTGATTTGTGTTACTTAAAAATGTTTGCAATACAAATTTCTATTTAATTTATTATTTTTTGTGGAAAAAAATAATTATTGTCGATTATTGTTGGGGGTATTATGGGATGAGTATATATGTTTGAACCCAATATATTTTTATGTAGCAGCAAGGCACAAATCAGAGGGAAAACTAGACATACTAGCGGAGTTGAAGGCCACCGGAAAGTTCTCGCATCAAAGACGGAGACTCAGAGAGAAGATGCGCAAGATGTCTCTGGTAGACTACGCTTCCTCTTCAGACGATGAAGCTCTTGATTTTGTTGAAGAGCCCCAACTTCCTCAAGACAATCCACGGGCACAATCATCGGCATCAGAACCTCCCCCTCCTCTAATGCAGTAATTCTCAATCTATTCCTTTTCTTTACTTGCTGACTAGGGGTGTTCATGAGGCCTAAATGCCTGCAATGTCCGCTCAAACCGACAAAAAAATACCTAGTTCGACCCTAAAAAATATGCCCATAAATTATTTGGGCATCTTCGGGCTGGACCAAATATCAGGCTGGGCTGGGCACTGGGCAAGGCGTGCTGCCCTGCCCAATATATGTGTATAATTATATTTAAAATATATATATATATATATATATTGTATATATAATCGAACAAGTATCTACTTACCATTCAATTAGAATTTAATGAATAAACATATTTTGTATTTACTAGGCATATTTTTTCATACAAATGTTTAATTAAAAAGTGGGTAAAATGAGTTTTTGAAAAGTAATTTATTTTCAAATAATAATAAAATAATCTCTATTGAATTAATTTATTTTTTTGGCCCATGAATCAAATCCAAGTAATAAAATCTTAAAAGAACTATGGTATAAATATGTTTTTGCAATACCAAACTATATATTTTTTCTGTATTATTATTATTTAATATTTTATTATTTTTCAAAATTTGAGAGATTTTTGGGCACACAAGCCCGAAATTACTCAGACTTTCATTGGATAGGGCCAGGCAACAGGCCGCAACATGCCATTGGTTCTTTTTTTTGGCTGGACATCGGGCATAATCCATGTCATGCCCAGCCCTACCCATGTACAGCCCTATAATGCTGACATCATTGCCTCTGGGAAATTGCTTGTAAATAAAAGGGTTGCTATGCACACTTGCTTGTTTCGAAAATGAGAAAAATGCTTATCTGACTTTTATCTTCTTATTATTTTTTCCATGATATTAAGGAAAGAGAAGTGATGAAGATAATAATGATTCAGTTGATGTAGCATCCACATCAACTATCCGTAGATTATCTTCAACACAGGTGAATCATGTTTGTAACACAATCACGGACTAACTTGTTAGGGGTAGATGATTCAATAATGATCCATTTCATGTATGCATCCTAAGTTAAATATAAATTTATTCATTTTTAATCAAGTACTTTAGTGTATTTTTATTTTTTTCAATAATAATTGAACTTTTTTTTAGTTTATCAAATTTTATTTATATTTTTTCACTCCAATTAACACAATATATACAAATTATATATATATATATATATAGTATTCAATAAGATTTATGCCATTTTCAGTAATTTTTTATCTAAACGGGCTTTTCAACCACTAATTTAAACAGGGTTAGGGTTAGAAAAAAAGGCACTTCTGTCACTGTCAATCCAAATATAAATCACATTTACAATCTAATTTTTCTAAAAGTCATATTATAAAAAAAGCTACTTCTCCATCGCTAATCTAAACAGGCGTTAAGTCAATTAAGTAGCTCTCATGCAAAGGATGGGATGAAATAGTTTAACACCAGGAAATGCATAAAAAACTGAAAGATTACCGTACACTTTGTTAGAACTTTTATATCTTATAAGGTAATATAACATTTAAAATGTTGTTTTTACAATTTTTTTCAAAATCTCAAGTCAACACTCAATCACTAAAACGAGATATTAAGGACATGTTTGTTTTAGTGATCATATTGTTTATAAGCTGCTTCTCACGTAAATCAAGATTCAACTCCTCTCATATACTTACCTCGTATACCGTAAATTATGATTGAAAAGCATTCCAATCGCTCATCCAAACAAACACATAGTATATGTAAAAAGGTAATGTTTTAAATCATTTACTATACTTATAATGTGGTTGATAATATTAGTATTTATAAAGATATTTATTTATTTTGGATCGAAAAGATATTTATTATTTCAATAACACCATTTTCTATTACTTTTAACAGGTCTCATGTTTAGGAAATTCAACTGATTGGGTGGGGTTTTTCTTTTCTAGTAAAAAAGATAAGCAGTAGTTAATTTCCAACACACACATTCAATTAGTTGGATTTCTCCAAGTAAATACTTATTAAAAATAAGCATTAAATACCATTGTTGACATACTAAAGACCATTATAAATGTTGTCAACCATGTTACAAGTGTACTAAACATAATTACATGAAATAACACAATGTTAAGAAATCTATCTAATTAGTCAACCAGCATTGGTTTTTTATGAAATGAGCTTTGACTATTTAAGCACTATATCTCAAGTACAAGTTAGTGTGAATGCAAACAAAAAACAAAAAAATAAATTGGGAAAGTTATTCTAATTGAGTCTAACAATATTTAAATTTGAAAATCTGACTCTATCATATGTCCATGTTAAAAGAAAGAAAGAAAGAAAGAAATATATCCTATTAATATTTAATAAGATTATAAAATTAAAAAGAAGATACAACTAATGTGGTGGGAAAGTGACGGGAGTGGGGTTCAGAATATGGTGGGACCTACGAATGTGAGTGAAATTAGTTTGAGAGTTCGAGTCATTCATTTGTTTGGGAATCTTTGGATTGGATGTTACTGTATTTAAAATCTATAATCCTACTTACTTCACTAAATGATTGATTCGGCATTGCTATGCTGATCCGTGATCCTGTCAATTCAATACTCACTACTTTCACTTGCCTTTTCATCTAATCATCACTTTCGATTTGCATCCTCTTTACACTAATCTTTTAAAATTTCATGCTAGTCTTCAATTATTGATTCATTACTACTCCTACATAGTGAATATTTAAAATGACTTAATTTTAGGAAATAAGTACTTACTATTTCTTTCGGTTTTAATTATAAGATAAAGTTGATTTTTTTTTAGAGAAATTAAGAAAGCCAATTAAATTACTTTAGAGTATTTTTATTTTTATTTTTTTCTCCAAACTAATTAATTTGACTAATAAACTAATATATAATATAAGGATACTAAAAATATAAACAATCTAAAGTAATTTAATTGGCTTCCTTAATTTCTCCAAAAAAGTCAACTTTGTCTTATAATTAGGACCGGATGGAGTATTACATAAGTCGAGACAAAACTATTCTCACATACTTACCTCATATATCTTGAATCACGAATTATAAGCACTTATTGCCCAAAAATAAGCTATCACAAACGAGCACAGCTGCAACCCAATAGTTAAATTATAACGAAATTAGCATATATTTTTTTATTTTACATATGATTTCTTAACTTTAAATAACAACACTTTCAAATGTTGCATATGAATTTTTTGCTTAAATCAAACGTTGACTTTAGCTAACCATTGAATTTGGATTATCACAAAAAAACTTAAATTACTATATAAAGTCATTAATATAAGACTCATTTAATTATTTTAGACATATTTTATTAAATTATATATCAGTTTATAAATTAGATAAATTAATTTTAAAAAAATGTATATTTTAAAATGATTTATTTAGTTTTCTCAATTTTTTTTTAAATTAGTCATTTGGGTTTTACATTAAAGAGTGATAATGTTATGATTGAAGTTGTCAAATGATTTTGACTAATCAATGCTCGTTAATGCCGAGCTATGCCAAAAATATACACAACAAACGATAATTTGCCAATTATTTTGTATGTAAAGCCAACATACATGTGTTTAATCCCAACAAAAAATGGAAAAATTTTCTAACATACTAATCAAATATTATTTTGGGCAATATTTCAATTTCTTTTCACGATGATCAACCCCAGCAAGCCAAACATGGCCAATCACTCCCTATATAAAATCAATGTCCTATCACTCCCCTTCTCCCTGGATTAATATTTTATTACACTAACTTTAGCTGTATAAAATTCTTCATTTAAATTAATATAATCGTTCTTCTTTAAAAAACGTTAGAAATAAAATAAAATTGAATAAATGTAAATGTTAATATAAAATATAAATCTAATAATCTATAACGAAATCATATTTTCCCCCATCTTATTGAACAATACGACGCTTTCTTAAATTTTATATAGGGTTAATATAATTTTTGGTCCCTGAAGTTTGATCTAATTTTGGTTTTGATCCCTGAAATTTCACCCAATTTTGGTTTTGGTCCCTCAAGTTTGAAATCGGTGGTTTTAGTCCTTGAAGTTTCACCCGATTTTGGTTTTGGTCCCTCAAGTTTGAAAAGGACTTGGTTTTTTTTCCGGGTCGGGTCAGGTCGGGTTTCAAAATCAGGTCGTCAAGTCCTTTTCAAACTTGAGGGACCAAAACCAAAATCGGGTGAAACTTTAGGGACCAAAACCACCGATTTCAAACTTGAGGGACCAAAACCAAAATTGGGTGAAACTTTAAGAACCAAAAACACCAATTTCAAACTTAAGGGACCAAAACCAAAATTGGATCAAACTTCAGGGACCAAAAATTATATTCATCCTTTTATATAATACGCGGATATCTACCAAATTTTTTAAAAAAATATTTTGAAAAAGTGAATAAGAGGGTAATTAATAATTAAAGCGGGATTTTTTTTTTGGTCGAAATTAAAGGGTGATTTGAAGGCTGCAAGATTTCCCTGCCCCATCACTCTCAGAGAATTAGAAAACACAAAGGAAGGCACTCACAATTATCTTTATGTAAATTATTGACACAGCAAAAAAAAAAAAAAAAAATATCTGTGTGCAAACAGCATACCCCACTGGAGGAGCCACCCCCACTAATAAATCAAACATCATTCATAGGATCTTTCACACATTACTTTTCCACAATATCTTGTTGTCTAGGTCCCAATACTACAGTTCATATCTTCTTCACTTATTTATTTTATTCATAATAATAATAATTTATTCTTCATTTAGACAGTGCCGATATTATCAAGCCTATAAATAGATGACCCCAATATGGTCCTTGCTAGTATATAACCCTACTCAAGGATTTGGATCATTTTCTATCTATAGACAAAAGAAGACACTACACACTTTTTTTTTTCAAAAAAATAGTTATTTTATAAATAATAAATAATGGAATCTTTTTATTTTTTGTTTTATAATTTGGGTAATTGATACAAATAAAATGATAAGAGAAGAAATAAATAATAGTGAAGTGAATGGGCTTAGTGTTTGTGGGCATCATTTTGGGCTTGCAACGTAGGCCCAATTCAAATGCTGCTCATATTGAATTCGGTGGGCATTGATATTGATTAACGCTAGGGTTTAAGCAAAGCTTTCTCTAGCTTGTCGAAAGAGTGAAAGACTCGAGTCTTCACCGCTCGACCCAACGAGAGGATCCCTGTTCGAAACAGCCGAGATAATGTCAAAGAAGAACAACCTTGCGAAGAGGAAGAAACAGCACGAATTCGATCTCCGAAGTATATGCACTTGCTTCTGTTTATTTTTGTTTTTGTGTGTGAATCATTCGCTTTACAGGCATTCAAATTTCGCTATTTGTCTTCGTCGCGTCGGAATTTATGGCTGATGCTTCTGATTTTTCGGTGATTCAGGAGAGAAACTAGAGAAGCAAAAGAAAGAGAAGAAGCTGACGGCAAAGAAAAATATGATGAAGGCATGTATTCGTTCTCTAGTTATAAGATGTTTCCTTTTATTTTAAATTACAAATCTTCTCTGATTGGATGTTGAGCACTTGAATTGATAAGTGGGGAAAAAAGTAAAGGACGAAGTACAAACCTCAGGATTATAAAGTTGGATTGTGCTTTAGTTATATATTGCTTGAAGGATTTAATAGATTGTTCATTATTGTATACTGAGAGATTTCCCCCTTTTCCTTTTTCTTTATTTTCTCCCGGAAAATGTACTATTTAGGTTGATGGTAGCAGCAAGACAAAGAAGAGAGGTGGATTTCAGGTTGGGAAGAGAAAAGTGAAGACCAAACTGACGGCTGTAGCTAAAGCTAAAGTTGCCCAGGCAATGGAGGTTGACAAATGAAGTTTGGGTGTTGAGGTTGCGTTTTATTCCATTAAGCCATCTGAGAGATTAATTGTATCATAGCTGCTTTCTGTCTCAGTTTTTTTGCTGGTTAAATTTTGAACATTTATACTAATTAATTTCAGAAGAATTCATGCTCTTTCTTTGCCATGCGCTTGTTGACTATTTATTCTGTAATACTACCACCCGCCCTGTTGTGACAAGTGTAGAGCGATTTTGGAAATGGTACTTGATTTTAGGGCCCAGAGTTACATATCCTAATAGAAAACTATTCATAGTACTATGTCTTCACCTTGTTCAGTTGTTCTGCTTTCAAATACTTCCTTTTGATTGTATACTGTGAACTTTGACATGTTGTGAATGTGAAGTGAGGATGGCATTATGGAATCACTTAGGCCCCGTTTGGTATATGGGAATTGAGGGTGTGGATATGGAAATGGAATTCATTTCCACCATATAAGTTTGTTTGGTACAAAGAAAGATCATGGAATTAAATTTCATGTGGAAGCCAAGACTTGGAATTAGCCTCATTTTGGGTTCCATCAAAAAACTTGTGGAATTATGAGAAATTGCATGGAATCTTTTTATACCCCTCTCATTTTTTTATCTCCCCCAATCCCACTCCATCGCATCACCCCTGCTCACAACCTGACGACAATCTCCAGTGATCGGCGACAGTAGCCTCCGGCAAACCCCTTTTCAAATTTGGCCCTCTTCTCTCACTATAGTCCTCCTTCATCCTCAAGTGTTCCAATCTCAAAAGTGCAGCAACCTGTTCTTCTCCCCCACTGTCGACGATCTTCTGTACCCCACCATAAGCAATCTGCAAGCCCATTGTCGGTGAGCATCTTTACACTGAACTTTTTCGGTTCATCATCTTCGCATCTTAGAACCCATTGATTTCCAGATCTGCTTCTGGAAATCTGATTTTGCTGAAATCTGATTTTTGTTTCTTGTTGGTTCCAGAATTTGGTCTACAATGGCTGGCAAAGTTTAGGGGTTCCATAAATTGATTTCCAGAACTTGCTGAAATCTTGTTTCTTGTCTGCGAATGTGGGTTGCAAAGTTTGGGTTTTTTTTTTTTGTTTTTAATTAATAAGGGTATTTTTGTCTTTTTATGTACATATTTGATCTCATTTCCATGACATACCAGACATAATTTTAAAACTCATTTTCATATCTATATCTATCAAAATCAATTCCAACGTACCAAACGGCCCTTAAAATCCATTCTTTCAATAGATACCGCAATTCAGTCAAATTAAAATTTGACTCTGAGAATTATAAGGTCAATAATCTATTTCTTTTTGGCTTAATGTTTTAGATCAGATTGGTGAAATATTTGTTTTGTTGCCAACATTTTATTGTTCAAGTTCTTTGACTTCCCAGTGGAGCGAGGAATCACTCTCCCTCTGCCTTTTATCCCTCTCAATCACTCTCCATATGGCCACTCTCACGTTCGAACTAGATCCAGGTGCCGGAGACTGGTAGTGAACTGATATCAAACCCATCCAAACCAGCCTTGTGTCTGACGTACCAAAACGGTTCGAGAAATCAAGTCCGTCGTCCGGGGTGAGTTTTCCTCTTGGGAGCTCCACGTCTATGAGAGAGGATGAATTTCTGAGATAAATGAGTGACAAGTCTATAAGTTGGCACCAGAAACTTTCTATTTTTAGGCAAAAAGTGGTTGGGAGGCTTACATTGTGATTTGTAAACTCTTAATTAAGTTCTGGATTGAAAATTTCAGAGTGATGAATGGTGGAAGGGGCTCGTTTTTAGAATTACATTTTGGGCCTTTTCGCATCCTCTAGTCTTTCCGCCCCACCCCCCTCCTTTTATATGATTTGAACCATTTAAAAAGGAATTGTACTGTTCCAATTTTACTAAGCCTTTTATATTAACATATTTGAAGCATGTATGATATGATTTGGATGTTATTTTTAAGGAGTTCCTGGTTGATGGAACATTCCATGAGAACTGTAAGAACGATGAAAGAAATAGGTGGGCAGAGAGCGAGAGAGAGTATACTATATACATATACACATTTTTTTATTTATCTCTCCTAAAAATTTGGTATATGTTCAATACAGTTGAGGAAATCCCTCTTTCATCTTTTTGAGTAACAGAAAATCATTATAATTGTTTTAAGAGACGAGATTCTTTGAATCATTTAGGAATGGGAGAATGACAGAAAAATACCATTTGAACTTTAAAATCCCGCTAACAAGAGTAATGTGATTGATAACACAAATCTTTATCAATAGACTAATTTGAGATTTTGAAATTCAAATAATATTTTTCCATCATTCTCTCTTTAAGAATTTTATTGAAAATAAATAAAAGGCTGGGCCGGAAAAAAAAAAAGACACCGTAGGAAATGGGTGACAGAAAATAGTGTTCTGTCACTCAAGATGGCTCCACTTTCACATCAGAGGATAGATCTAAAGGCAGGCTGGCTCTATTAGCAATGTCAACCCATTTGTTGAAGTCCCACAAGACCAAGTGGCTCATGTGGATTTCAATTAAAATTTAAAATATTTACTCTTTTTGGGTTATTGAATTGTCCCGAAAATTAGGAAAAGGGAAATTTAAGTGTTTTATTTTGTCTCAAATAGTCAACTAGAAAGTTGGCAAAAAAAAAGTCAACTAGATATAGTTATCTGCACAATACGCGCAATGTAATAAATATGTAAAAAGACTCAGAAACAAACGATTTTGTTTTTCAAAACCAGACAAGTTTCGGACCTAACAAAAAATATTGTCAAATATATTTTTGAAAAAAGGCGTATAAAAAAGAAGCCCCTCTCAAAATGTCAAATATATTGTCAGATATATGATATTACTTTATTGAAAAGTGATATGATTAAGGAGACCATTAGATTTATTTCTTATATTATAGATATAATTATTTTTTAATTAATCTTATGTCATCAATTCCATCACCAAGCCATAAAACCGAGTCTGGCTAACTTTTAAAATATTGCTAATGATATTATTTTCTCTCAAGTTATTGGCCTGATCAAAAGGGGAAAGCGCAACAAAAAAAAAACAAAAATCATAAACAAGGAATTTGACCGTCAAAGAAAGATCTTAAATCATGCCAAGAGGAGCTATAAAAGTATAAATACGGAGAGGAACCGACATTTGCCGCCAAAAGGCCAAAGTTTATTAAATAAAAAAAAAATTATTAAAAAATGTCAAAAATCTTATGAGAAGACAAATATGGCCAAATGTAATATTAAAACATTAATTAAAGTTGACTTCCAAAGTTACTGAATATTCTATAATAAATAAACTCTCAGGATTCAAGTACCTCCTCCATCTTTGGAATATACAGTCTACAATCCATTGTAGGCCTAATCATCAAAATAATTGTTTATTATTTTACAATATCTTTCCTTCGGTGGGGAGACAAGACGGCCTTAATTTTGTTATTGTTTTTTTATTGAAGAAAGAGACCACAAAGCTAAGAAACATTATGGTTTATTTATAAATCTATTTTTGTAGGCAAATATCTACCATCCTAATTATCAATTAATACAATTTTGAGTATTATCATAATCTAAATGAAGGTTCTTTTTTTAGTTTATAGGATTGAGAGTGATAATTTGTTTAATCCCAATGCATTTCATTAATTTAAACGCTGTTGCGTGTTATTCATATTTTAAAATACCTAACATAGTATTAAACTTTTAGTCAGAATTAATAAATTTTAAGCTTTTTATTTATTTTTAATAAACATTTTGAAAGTTATTTATAAATAAAAAGGGTCAATAAAATATTTGGTCTTTTAAATTTAAAATTAAAGATTTTAGTTCTTTAAATTTTATTTCGTTTATATAATTATATAAAGATTTGAACAATTTTATCTTATGAAGAATCCAAATCTCTTATTTAAAATTTAAGTGATTAAAATTAAAATTAAAATAAAAATAAATTTAAACAACTAAAAATTATAAAAGCCCTGCGTAAAAAAATAGGAAGGAAGGATATCACATTGATTAATTTTTTTTTAACTCTCCTTAAATAAACAGTAGTTTACATTTTATTTTAGTATTTATTTATATGAGAATACAATATAAATGGAGGGGGTAGGTGAGGTTATCCTTACACAGAGAAAAGATATTTTGGGGACGGGACGGGACGGGACCACTGTCATAATTTGCAAAGACAGAAAAACAGAGATAAGTCAGTCACATGCTTTCTTTTATCCCCTACCTCTTCACGCGACTTACACAGCGCGTGTTACTCTCTTCTTTTCCGTTTCACTCTCACTCACCCTTCTCTTTTTTTTTTTATACATGGGAAATAAAATTAAAATAAAATAAACATACTAAAGACAATTAGGTGACTCCTTGAGTGAACAGGAGTCTTGTGGTCGACTCTGCAGATAGTATTTGTAATCCTAATCCAGCTCTGAGTGCTTCCTTAGCTAGTAAATCTGCTTGCTCATTTTCCAGTCGATCAATAAGTCGAACATATGCATCCCAGTCTCGACTCAAGTAGCTTTTCACTTCAAAGAGTAGATCCCTATCTGCATGTAACTCCAACAGACTGCTACCAATGAGGGATACTGCCATATGAGAATCACAACGAAGTTCCACTCTTCTGCATCCACAGTCCCAGGCACGTCGGAGACCCCATAAGCACCCCCACAGCTCTGCTGTTAGGCAATCTTGTACCTCAATACGACAAAAGAATGATTCCACAATACTTCCATTCGGATGATATAGAATACCTCCGCAACCTGCAGCTCTTAGGTCAAAGGTAAGTGCCCCATCCACATGCATAACAAATCGGTCACCCTCCCCTCGATGAGCAACTTCAGAAACCGAACGTTCTCCTGTTTTGGCACGAATATCCTTTTGAATCAAATTTTTAGCTCGGACAATACAATTTACTATACCTTTAATCTCAGCTAGGCCTTCATGTATAGACGGGGTTGATCCTAAGTGGACTCTTTCATTTCGACGACGCCAGAGAATCCAGCAAGTAACACCAAATACATCGTTCCAACGACCTGTGTCCATCTTCTTGCTATCCTTTATATTCATGCAGAACCAGTCATTTAAAGTGCTATCCCAGAACCGTCGATCAGTTGGAATGTTGTATATATGAGCATAGATATTACTAAAATTGTTACTGTTGTGATGGTTATGATGTTTGAGATGGAATGTTGTAGAGGATATGATAATTTGTATATGTTTCGAGAATTATATTGATATATTATTTTTCTGTTATGGGATATAGTGGGTTGTGTGGAAGAGATATGGTGAAACTGTGCCCATCGGCCCTCTCATTCCTGGCCCGGATTTTGAGTTGAGTGTTTTGGGCGGACAACTCCCTGTTACGGTATATTGGTGGTGGCATGGGAGGGGCAGTATTCTTGAAGTGACTAGCCAACCTTTGGCCGGGTATACTAGCACTGATAGACTGTACCACGTCCAGAAGCTATAAGGAGGAGCAGGATGGATGAGTGGGGATGATTCCAATTGTTGAACATATTATATAAAGTTTAATTATTGAAAATATGATTACTATTATGTTAGATTAAGCTGCTTCACTGACTTACAATCTTTTCCTGCATATTTTGTAAATTAATTTTTGGTTACTGAGACTTTATGTCTCACCCCGTCGTTATAAATATTTTTCAGGCGAGACCTCTAATTTGGCTAGAGGCCAAGGGGAGCAACCAGAGGCATAGACGTTAAGAATCCTGTAGGCCTCTTATGGTATTGGTGTTGTATTATTCTCTATATTGCCATTATAGGACATATTATGTTTTCGGAAATATCATATTTACTGTTTGGATAAATCTCATTCAGCTCTCAATAGAAAAAATATTAAAAAAATATCAGGGCAGATTTCTCTATAAAAAAAGTCATTAAACTTATTAATGATATGTGTTTTTGGATTAATGATGGATAAGTGACTTATTTTTATTTAGATTTATGAAATCTTAAAATTAAAAAAAAATTAGATTGAGTAAAATGATGAGTATTTGGATTGACAATTAGATAAGTAATTTATGTAGAAGTGAATTATATTTGGTTTGGCTTTTGCATAAGTGGCTTTTGTATTATTTAAGAGAAAAAATTGTAAAAATTATGAAAAATAAAAAAATGAAGAGATAATTGTAAAAAAGGACCTTATTGGCAACTTAATTGTTAAATAGAACCTGGGAAGATATCTCATTGGCAACATACGGAGGGATTTTTTTCATAATTTTCTCAAAAATTAATTTTGAAAATTTGGCAATGGTATAATTTTAAATAAAATTATATCAAACTCTAATTTAAATTGGTATACTCTAAATGTCTTTTCTATTGTGCGCCTCTAACTTAAATTTTATAAATTATATCAAACTCTAATTTAAATATTAAATCATAACTCATATTTTTACATAGCTCAAAATCTAACAAAATAAACCGATTAAAACCTTAATAATACCTCTAATAATCCAAATAAACTATTTAAACTAAATTTAATGGGTAAAAACACCATATAGAAACTAATTTATGACATATAGAAACACCCTCTATATATATAGACTTATCAATGATTACTTTATAACTTATCGATATAGTCACGTACATATGTCAACTGAAGCTATTTTATTTAACATAGATGAGTTTGTTAGTGATTATTCTATGATTTGTCAATATAGTGACATACACTTATTAACGAGACCGATTTAGTTAACATAGATGAACTTATCAATAGTTACTCTATGATTTGTCAATATAGTCACGTATACTTGTCAACGGGAGCTTGCTTGTTAACATATATAAGTTTGTCAATGACCACTTTATGACTTATTAATATAGTGTGTGTTTGGCACATCAATTGACAATTGGGTTTGTTTCAATTTAACTTTTGATAACAATACTTTTGGTAAAACCCATATTGTATATTATGATTTATGTTTGGATTGACGGTTGTATAAATGACTTTTGTAAAAATAAAACTTATTTGGATTCACTTAAGCACAAGTAACTTTTGTGATAATGGTAAGAGAGAGTGGGTGGAAAAATATTTAAAAAAATAAGTAAATATTTAAAAATTACTTTAAAATATTAGATGCCACTGAAAAAATATTTTAGAGTGAGTGAAAATCAATAAATCAATATTCTAAGTTTTGGGTACTTTTTACTACTAAAAAAAATACATTAAAGGTAAAATTGTAGTTAGTCTTCTAAGACTGGGTACAACTGAAAAATTATTTTAAAAGGTTAAAATCACAAAAAAATATTTTAAATTAATTTTTGGAACTGAAAAAGTAAAGGATAAAATTGCAATAAATCTGATAAAACACTAGGCATGACTAGAAAAATATTTTAAGGGGTTAAAAACATTCAAATTTTTTTTTTGATACTACATACTATTTAAAAAACATTTGATGGGAAAAACCAATATCATAAAACTAATTTCCAGACAATCCAATCTAGTATAAAATGCCATTGGCTTTTAATAAAAGCTTCTTTTTCCAACTTCTCACAATTGAGCGTTCACTAATTGTGCTTTGACAAAAGCGCAATTGCCTACCTCCCCGAACACTCAAAAAAAAAAAAAAACGATGGCTGCCAATTGGGCTTATGGTTGCCAATCGGGCTTAAGGGCCCTCACCAAACACACACATAGTCCTGTACACTTGTCAACGAGTGTTGCTTTAGTTAACATATATAAGCTTGTCAATGACCACTCTATAATTTATCAATATAGTCACATACACTTGTCAATAAGGTAAGTTCACATTTGAAATTTATATTATTGAGGTTCTTATAAATTTTTTTGATAGAGGAATCTATACCGGGACGTCTTTGATATTTTTTCTGGTTCTTGGGACCTAAGTGAGATTTTTCCTATTTTTTCCTATCTAATTTTTCAATTTTTAATTTTTAGAATCTAATCATACTAATTTTAGTGCTTGCATCAATAATCAATAATTCAATAGATTGCCTGCAATAGAATCCATGGAAATTTGGTTGCCAAGACAACAAGATCTGTGGAAAGTTGTATTGTAGTGCTACTTTAAGCCATGGAAAAACAATTCACTTATTGTTGGCAAAAATTAGTAATTATTTTAGAAAAAAATGCTCATAAATACTTTTTAGGTAAAGTAATTGCCAACTACTATTTTGGAAGATCTGTTGCACTTAACGGAAGATATCTTACGCAAAAGGAAAGATATTTTGTACAAAATGGAAGATTGTTGGCATGTTCATAGGAAAGATTTTTATTGGACATATGGAAGATTGTTTGAATACAACGGAAGATCTTTTACATACATGGAAGATTGTTTATAGCTTGCCGCAGGTAGTATTTGACAATTAATTTACCCAAAAGGTATTTATGGGTTATTTTCTCATTATTTTACTGTTGGCTATCTAGTTTAAAGATTTTCTTAACTATGAATTCATGTATTAGATTTAATAAAATATATATTCACACTTAAAAACTTGAGAATAAAATGTTAGGGCGAGACAAAACATCTTTGTGCACTTTTTATGGTTTTATTAATTGGTCGTAGGCAAAAGCACACATTTAGTTATTTAACTTTACGCAATGTTTTATTTTGATCGATTAATTTTATAAGGTTTCTTTTTTTTAATATATATATATATATATATATATATATATAAAAGGTGTCTTTTTAGTTATTTAACCTTAATACTATTAACAAAAAATACCGATATTGATATTTTAAAAGGCGAAAAAACTTTTAAATGTTGATACATATTAAGATTAATTTTCAAAATAATAATGATTGTTACAAAAAATTATCATATGAAAGTAATAACATTCAGGGTAAAGTGCATGTTTTTTGGAAATTAAGAGACCAATTTACTTTCTTTCGGGGTAATACTGGTAATTGAACTTGGGTCCTCTGAGACTAGAAAACTCAAGCCATGACCCATGAGAATCACCGGTAATTTATTTTCTTTCTTGCTTGTACATTAATTAGTTTGGAAATAAAAAATATTTGTGCTCTACCTAGTAAGGATTCTTCCCCAAATTAGTAAAGAATTAATATTTGAAAAATACTTAGATCCTTGGCAAAAAAAAAAAAAAGAAAAAAGAAAAAATAAAAATACTTATATCAAATTCTTTATATTCATTTCGTTAAATTCTCCTATCACACATGACAATGTGTCATGTTTTTGAATTTTTATTATTTAACTATAAACCCAAATAAAAAGAATAGGACATATAGTTTTATGTTATTGGTGAACTTGATGTAATTAATCTAAAGAATTTGATATAAACATGACCCTTAATAATTCATAAAAATGGTAATATATATTTAATTAACATAAAACATAAGCATACTTATCAATTTTTTTCACTGATACTCCATATTATATTTAGCAACTCAATAATATATTTATTGAAAAAGAAAGAGCATAAGAATATTACTGTAAAAGAAACTTTTACAACATTTAAGAGATTTTAGTTACTTAGAATATTCAAACTAACGGCGCGTGGATAGACTTCGTCGGCAATCCCAATGAACTCGAATTTCCCCACCACACTCCGAATATTAAAATTAAAAAATAATTACTAAACTTCAACTGAAAATATAATAAATAATTTAGCCCTCCATTGTTATCGAAAAATATAAAATATTCTGTATTATCCGAACCAGAAACGCTTTTTTCTGTTCGAGTTTGGTTGCTCCTCCCAACCTATTCCTGAAATCTCAGTAGTCAGTACACGATACCTTCGTCATCGTCATCATCAGTTCTTCACCCAAATAGGAGAGAGAGACAAACCGCGTTGTAGAGCGAGAAACTCAAAAGGCATTATAGAGAGAGAAAGTGAGCGAGTGAGGTGAGAGAGATAGAGCAACAGAGCTCAGCCCTAGAAAATTATGGAATCCCGATAAGGACTCGTGCTGAGACTAGAGCGCGCTGCGTCTACCCTCCCTCTCAGTAGTAATTGCTTCTTTGCACTGTTGCTTCTTCCATTTAATTCCCAAGAGGCCTTTTGAATTTGGGTTTCTCTCACTAGTTTCGAGGTCTTCACGGGGAGAGTGGACGTTTTCAGAAATGTCAGTGTGACGCTTTTATTTTTTATTTTTTTGCTTATTTGGTTTTTGTTATTTTCTCTCTCTGCAGTTTCAGATTCATGACGCATAATCCTCTCGTGTTTGTGTTGTAAAAAGCCGTTCTAAATTGGACCCAATACTGTCTCTTCTGTGTGTCCAGTTCATTGTCATTTTAAGCTGTTTTGGCTTTGCTATAGCATCTCGTGCTGGGGACTCAAAGCTGGGCTGGCATTGACTTCGAGTAATTCCCTTTTCCTTTCCTTTACTTTTTAGGGTTTTCATTTTCTGGGTGTTGGCATCTAAGTTTCAACTTTATCTCTGTGGTTATCGGGTTTCTTGGAACTTGCTTCGTGTTTAAGGTTCATGATGAGTTGGTAAGAGGGGACCTTTTCCAGTTCATCTGGTCTTTATCTTCAATATGAAGCCGTTTTGTTGTTTCTTATGGTTTGGTAAGCTGTGAAATAGCTTATGTTTTTGTCTTCTCGTTAACCCATTGCTTTTCGAAGATCGGTGCTTTGTTTTCCTTGTGCGTATGACTTCTTAGCTTCATATCCTTTTCAACACTCTTTCTTGTGCTTCATGGTTGTCTTCTACATGTGTGGATGCCTTTGGGTCGGAGGTCCTTTTCTTTTCCTTTTAGTTACACAGTAGGACTTTCAGATCTTCATATTTCAGTAATAGTACTGTGCTTGAGAAATTTTATTTGCTACAGTTTCCTCCATTTGATTTGTAAATGGCTATGGTTGTTTTTCTCAAGTTAGAGTCACATCTTTGATATGTTTATCTTCCTGTTTGGCAATCTTATTGTTCATCTATTGGATTCCGTATATTTCCTGGTATTCTTACTTAAGCTTATTTAATTAAAATTAATATTAATAATTTATGAATTTATTATTTCATATTGTGTTTTTACCAGGTACATGAACATGGCTTTGTGATACATTTTCGCTTGTTGGTTATTGAGGTGGAAGTTACCTTTAAAAGGTTCTAAAGCAGTTTGAAGTAAATGCATGGATCGGGGGGACCAAATGGCGTTATCTGGGTCTGCATCTTACTATATGCAGAGGGGAATGGCTGGTTCTGCTGGACAGCCTGAGCTCCATGGTTCCCCAACTATTCACCAACTTTCTAATTCCAATCTATCATTTCAGCCCAACATTGGTGGGGGTGCTCTTGGATCCACGCTACCATTAGAATCTTCAGCCATTTCCCCTCATGGTGTTAATTTAGGCGCTCCATCTGGAGTGCCATCTGGGGAACCTGTCAAAAGGAAGAGAGGTAGACCTAGGAAATATGGTCCAGATGGAAATGTGTCATTGGCACTGACTCCCCTGTCGTCTAATCATCCCGGAAGCGGTCATTCTGGTAGTGGAACCGTGACACAGAGCCAAAAGAGGGGTAGAGGGCGCCCACCAGGGTCTGGCAAGAAACAGCAGTTGGCTTCTCTTGGTAAATCTCTGTTTCCGCTTTTGCTTTTCCTGTGTGTTTGAGATTATTGAAATTTGGGGCTAAACTGTAGCTGATATTGGATATGCTTGTTGAATTCTTGTTAGCTGTAGATTTTCTTTCTCTTTTCTGTCGAGGTTTATTTATTTTGCATATTGTCTGCATGCTTGCATGGAAACGAGTCACTGTCTTTTCTTTCTGACATTCTCGTCCTAATTTTTAGTGAGTTAGAATCTGGTTGGTATTTAATTTGATCGATACGAATTAATTTTTCATAAGTATGTCACTATTCCTTTCTTCAAATGATGTTGACTTCAGCAGCAACATGGGAAGCAAATATTGCCTGATTTATCACTTACCGCTTCATCTGACTAGTCCTTATTTGTGTTGCAAATTAAAATTACATAGTGGTGTTAAGGACTCTTTGGTTGATTTTTTTTTTTTTTTTAGCCGGTAGTGAAGAAAATTGAGGAATAAAAGGCAATTTGCTCTGAATTTCTTTGGTAGAAGTAAAACTGAATTGGAAGAAGGGCAAAAGAGTCTCGAACAGTCATCAATAGACCGACCCAATCCCTATTCTATTGACCAACAGTTAAGTATGAGAAAAGGAAAGAATAAAATTCAAATCAAACTAATAAAAGCATAGTAAAATGTATGATACAAAGGAGAAAATCTCGAGACCACCAAACTCGCCCTCAAGCTTAATGCGTAGATGTCATGCATATCTAATTGTTTATTAACCCTTCAAACCTTAATCAAGACAAGGTCTTGGTCAATATATCAGTAACTTTAGTTTGGGATGATGCGTTTGATAGCTTAAGAATGTCAGCATCAAGCTTTGCCTTGATAGTCTCTGTCAATCTTTATATGTTTTCTTTAATCATGGTGTATTGAATTCTTTCTACTTCTAATAGTTTCCATGCCGTCATTTGTTATTTTCTAACACTTCTACATTGGAATCCTTAATTACTCCAAAAAAGTCCTTCAAGCAACAAGACTTTAGAAATTCCATGTGTAAGAGCTTTGAATTTAGCCTTTTCACTGCATCTGGCAAAATCTTGTTTCTCACTCCAAATAATTAGATTAAGCTATGTAAAAATGTAATATCTAGTAGTAGACATTTTTGCAATAATTGGCTCACGGTTCACCCTAGTTATAAGTATTTCTTTGTTTGCACCTTGTCTTAAAAGTGATGTTACTTAAGGTTATCATCGAGTGTCTTAAAATTTTTATAGATTGATTGCAAGTGATCTCAGACGGTTTATTCTAGAATTGATCATCAACGCTCAGTGAAAAACGATAGACTTCCAAGTGGGGTGGGAAATTCTCCCTTAAAAACTAAATATTGATATCTCTCATGACCTGTTTGGTATGATGGAAGACCTTTTGAGGGAAATGGAATTGGAAGAGGGATGGGTTTGGGAATAAGAAAAGGAATATAGAGGGCTTTAGAAGTACGTTTAATATGTAAAGAAACGTAAATTAAATGATTGCATGAATTTTATTTAGTAAGAGCTTTTTGAAGTATATAAATTAATGGATTAATAAAAAGACTATAATAACCTTTCAACTTTTGTTTAATCTCTTCCTCTAGACCTTCTTCTTTACCCATCTCAACCTTCTTCCTTTCCCCCCCGAAAAAAACCCATTCCTCCCTTCAATTTTTCAACCCATAAACGGAAATCATAATTTCAAGTTGCAAGAAACGCAAAATCAATTGCGCAAGCCATTCAATTTTATAACCCAGTAGCATAACATAAAAGCTTTCAACCAATCACAGGAAGTCATTAACAAAATACAAACATCTTGCTTCATAAATTTTAAACCATATATGACAAATGGATTTCTGAGGACAAATAAAGAAGCACAAAACAAAGCACTTTTTCACTGGAAAGAGTGGTCACGATTGAGGTATACTTTGTTAGTGGTTTATCCTAACAAAAAATTATGGATATGATGCTTCGTTTAAGTCTCAGTTCCTTGCTTCATAAATTTTAAACCATATATGACAAATGGATTTCTGAGGACAAATAAAGAAGCACAAAACAAAGCACTTTTTCACTGGAAAGAGTGGTCACGATTGAGGTATACTTTGTTAGTGGTTTATCCTAACAAAACATTATGGATATGATGCTTCGTTTAAGTCTCAGTTCCTTGCTAATGCAGTGGGTGAATATGAATTTTTAGACTCACTATCACTGGAAGAAGGCATACTTAGCTTTTGTTCAGATTCATGATCAAGCCTTGGGGCTTCTTGTGGCTTTACCTCATCCAACCTCTTCCTCCTTGAGCAAACTTGGACTGTTTCATGCTTTCCTTCATACAATCCAGTTTAGAGTTCATTGTTGACAAGCAAACTTGGACTGTTTCTTGCTTTCCTTCACTAGACCAATGACAAATAAAAGCATAATAAAGTAATAAACATCAATGAGGTAATTGAGAAATTCCAGCGATCAACAAGAAGCAGCAAGGATGGCTCCATTATTCAGTTAGACGACAGGAAGGAGAAACTATCTTTAGAATTAGCAGTCTTTGCATAACACACCCAATTTTAGCTCATTCATGAACATGTGAAGCTCAAGTTCCATATAAATTATATATTGGAATCCCCGTACTTCTAATGTGAGACTCAAGTGTCATACCTTGCAATGGGATCTAATATTCTTTGTGAATGTTTCATGGTCCTTATTTTCACACTAATTCTTTGTATGTAGAAAATTAAATTATCTAAGTCTCAATGATGTCATAATTCGTACTATTGCTCGTCTGAGGCTATATCTAATAAATATACATGGCAAAAAGAGTGGTAAATTCTCTTTCTAGCACACGCACACTGAATTATAGCAGCTGCAAAGAAATTTTCTTGGTTCTATGGTTAAATGCTAATTCAGTCTAGAGTCTACGGGATTGGTTAAATGTACATTGTGGTTTGAATATGTTAACTTTCCATTTTTGATATTTGAAGTGGTTTTTGTTAGGTGAATTGATGTCTGGTTCAGCTGGAATGGGTTTCACTCCTCATATCATCACCATTGCAGTTGGAGAAGTATGTAATACATTCATATGAATATGTGACAATGTCTCTGTAATCATAGTAACACTAACCGGAAATTTATTTTAAATATGCGTCTGTATGTTGATTCTCTTGTTTTGAGCTATTGAAAGCATCTTTTTATTTGTCCTGCTGGCTAAGATGTGGCATGTCTTGCTGAGAAAGGAGGCATCAAATAAAATGGGTCTCTGGACGTTTATGTACAGTGAACATTATAAAACTCCTAAAAGATATGTTCATTTGTACTAAGCTTTGCAAAACGAAAGCCAAGCATGATGGATATTGAAATCTGTGATGGTGAAGAGAATGATGACATGAGAAGTTGTATAATTGAATAGAGTCCTGTCTAGTTGTTTTATTCTTTCCATGTAGACTTGATCAATTTCCATAGAACCATCCATTGCCTATGATAAGAATTTCAGAAATGATTTCCTGAGGATTGATAGATTGTATTCTATATATTGTTTTAAGCTTAAAATGGTATTGTTCTGAATTGCTTACAATTTGCGTGCTCCTTTTTAAGGCGCTGTGCTGCATGTCCTGTTGTTTGTGCTATAATTTGAGAATTACTATGTGCGAACTTACTGTCCTTTCTCTATAGGATATTGTGTCAAAAATAATGGCATTCTCCCAGCAAGGGTCTAGAGCTGTGTGTGTATTGTCGGCCAATGGTGCTGTTTCAAATGTGACTCTTCGTCAGCCTTCATCATTGGGTGGTTCTGTTACATATGAGGTTCAGCATTTTTTTGGTGTTACTTGCATGTACATATGGATACTGTACATAAATATACATGGCTAACAATTTAGCATGCTTGTTTACTGTTATCAAATCTTCTTTAAAGCGCCATCTTAGGAAAGTTGTTACTTTCCAGTCATGATTGCATTTTTCCTGTCATTATGTGACTACTTATTTGTGAACTATGACTTCAACAGGGGCGTTATGAGATATTGTGCCTGTCAGGCTCGTACTTGCTTAATGAAAGTGGGGGCTCGCGCAATCGATCCGGTGGATTGAGTGTCTCTCTTGCTAGTCCTGAGGGTAAAATCATTGGTGGAGGAGTCAGTGGAATGCTTATTGCAGCATGTCCCGTTCAGGTAATTAATTGCTTATTTTCTTCTGCCTGAATATAAAAAATAGTGAAATCATGTCTGAAAGCTTTTGGAAATAATATAATGAACCATGGAAAATCAGGAAGTTTTCATTAACTACAATGCTCCTTCTCCCTTTTTTACCCCTTAACGGACGGGTAGGTTGAAACACTGACTCATGACTGCAGGTGATAGTTGGGAGCTTTTTATGGGGTGTATCGAAGACCAAGAACAAGAAAAAAGAAGTTGAAGAGGTTCCTGTGGAGTCGGATCATCAGGCAGTTCATAATCCAGTTGCTATGAATAACATTATGGCCAATCAGAATCTCACCCCACCGTCTTCTATCGGCACATGGCCGGCATCTCGTACCATGGATATGCGCAATTCCCATGTTGACATTGATTTAATGCGTGGTTGACAATGCATAAAATATACACTAGTAATGTGTATATATATATTTCAGATTCATGGGCTCTGGTCTAATTTTCTTGTGATCTTAGAGTATTATTAGTAGGGAAAGAATGGGAAGTACTGCCATTGGAGTAGAAGTTAGCTGACTTTTGGACCCATGATTAGCAATTGGGTTTTGTAGTTTGTTCTCAATACTTGAGTAGGATTTTCAAATTTCAAGGTGTTGTATCCCTGATTGGTAATGATTTATTTCCTTTCTACTAAAAATTTTCAGTGAACCATATGAATTGTGGCTTTTAGTATTTCATGTGCATCTCCTTTCCTCCCTAACCAGAGTTTCAATGGAGGTTGATGATATTCAAAAGCTTGGTCGAGACGCTCTTGTTTTTCCCTCCAGGCTCTGTTTTCATAGATTGAATGAATGATCTAATTGTATGGCTCATTTCTCTTATCCTCGTTCTCTTTTACCTGAACCCTTTTTGGGTTCTTTAATTAGCTTCAGCGACATATAGTCCATATCAATTTTTGTTTTGTTTTTAATATCCATACGAAGTTGTAAATCTGGGGCACTGGTGCATATAATACAGTCACAAGCTCAAATCATTAATTTATTCTGCCAAGTGCTGAAATTTATAATTGCTCAGTTTACTCTATTTTATATCTTATGTATTCTACATTAAAAGAACGCTATTGACTTCTGAACATTATTTTTTCAGACTTCTAATTTAACTTCTCGTACTCATTCTGGGACAATTTTCTTTACCCTTTAGTTTCACACGTTGGAGTGGATTTCGGATAATACATTACACAGTGAAACAGAAGCAATCTTTGAATACGATCACCAAGTCTTACCAGCCGTTTTACCTTTGTCACTAAGTTAACCCTATCAAATTTATTTGAATTAATCAATTTTTATATGCATGTGTATTTATTTTTTGCTAGGCTTTACAATTATTTTGAAAGAACACAAATATATGTATCCCAAGAAACCAGCATTTTTTTTTATGAAGCATAGGTATCCTTCTATTGAAGGCAAATCCTATTCAAGGCACTGTTAAGTATTAAATGTAGACATATCTTTCAGTTGGCATTCAACCTTGGTTAGCTACATTGTGAGAGACAAACCTCTTCCGTTAGACTTAAACCCGTTAGTAGAAATCAATATTCTTAACGCACAAAGAATAATACAAACTCAAATGACACATATTATTAGAACCATCGATACATGACAATATATTGATAATGTTACAAAATATAACCAACACACACACACACACAACATTACATCACAAAAATTTAACAAACATAAATATGATACAGATAATTAACAACACAAATAATATATATATATATATATATATGAGATGAAGCTAATTAATCAGAATCAGACCAAGTAATGTGCATGCCACCCCACTGAGGCGAACCCATGTTCACACCCAAGGCTTCCCACACAGCCTTGGAGGCATCCACGATTTAGTTGTCACACAGTGGCTGGTAATCATGTTCCTCATGGCATCCGGTGGTGGAGTCACACTTGTCCACGACCATGGCCGCCACGCTCTGGCCGCCATTGCCGGTGATGGTGATGTTCTTGTGACACCTGCTCTTGTGGTTGAACCACCCAGTGGAGAGTGCAACCACAGGAGTGTCATCAGAATGGTACTGATTGTCACATTCAGAAGGGCCTCCTCCATCTTCGCCTTTCTCAAAACTGTTGAGAGTGAGAAAGGCTTTGGTGTGAGAAGACACAGGCGAACATTTGCAAACTGGATACATTTGGCCTTGTTTGCAGCAATCTGAATCATCGTCTCTGTTGCATTGTCCTGCCGGTGCTTTCTTTCCTCTTATTCTCCCACTCGCACCACACTTTCCTGCCTCACTATAACACAAGCAGCTTGTGAGTATGAGAATGGCCAAAAGAAAAACTGATGCTTTTGAGGCAAAAGTTTTCATCTTTCTGATATGTATGTCTGTTTTCTTCTTTCTGTGTGTCAAGACAACTGTGGGGTGCTTGGTGCAAAACGTGGAAGTGATCGATGGAATTTACAGAGGATGTTTAGCAAAAGGTTTTTGTTTTAATTAACGTTAGTTTGAATTCTTCTCTATTTTTTTTTAATTCAATTTAAAAAAATTTACCCTCCGTCCACTTTTTCTCCCCTCCCCTCACCTCAGACCAAACAAGCCCTTAAAGCTTGAGTAGATTAGAAGTTTGATATATGGATGGATTTGACAACAATTTATATCCAACAAAAGTTTTAACGAAAATTAGATTAATGCCAAATAATTTCGTGTGCTATATTGGCCATTGTGAAATTAACTAAGTAATTAAGAGACAACCTAATGCATGGACAACGTACGGGTAAAATATATAGAAATAATAGAATTTTGCAAATAGTAACTTGTAACAGGTCTTCTACATTAACAATTTTTCTTAGGCATCAAAATCCATGCAATATAATGATAATAAATCAATTTATTTTAAACTCGATGAAAGTATTTTATAGCAAGTACATAATTGTTTTCCAAATTAAGCTCAATTTTGCATAAGTGGGGGTTTGAGTTCATGCCACTGTCATTGATGTTGACATATATACTAAGTATATCTTATTAATTTTTTTTTTAAAATAGCTTTTAATATACCGTGCATTTCTTTTTTTAAATTGCAGTGACAAGTGTTATATTTAGAGTTTACTACAAATTAGTACAGACCTAAAAAGATAACAAGCGAGCCAATCTTAACTTAAATCAGTTAACATTAGCCTCAAACAAATAGCTGATGGAGATTGTATTGCAACCAGCTCGTTGTTCGCCTCAAAAGTCGGTTTTGCCATGTAGTCAGCGCACCTGAGTAGCTCTCTATAGGAGTGAAATATCTGTAGGTCCCAACCAGAATAAATAAGAGGCCTAATATAGGAAATCAACTGTGAGAATGGATGATCATCGCCAGAATCCGACATCACCAGCCGAATCGCCTCCAAAGAATCTGAGTGTAAATGAATCTTAGTAAACCCATGACTCTTATAGATCTTCAACCCAGCCTTGATCGCTGTTACCTCTGCTACCGTCGACGGGCCAAAACCGAGTTCTTGGTGAAACCCAATGATCCATGCCCCCTGAATGTCCCGCACAAGTCCGCCACACGCAGCCACTTGGTCACTCGTTGAAGATCCATGCATCCACATCGAGCCTTACATAACCTGTTGGGGGCGTCTTCCATCTGTCATAGTGTCTGTCAAATATCTGGAAAATTCTGTGTTTAAGCTTGCCTTCTTCAACCTCCTCTTGTAGTAGGAAGGAGCATCTATACAAGGTGTTGGCCAGCTTCATTTTGATATTCTCAAACGCATTTTTACACCTATTTGTCCATAAGAGCCAGCAAACTAACCCAAAAATTCTTTTCCACGGCCATCTCTTGAATCTCCGTGAGTTAGGTTCCATCTTTGCATTCCATTCAAGCCACACCTGCATATTACCATTAAAAAAACAACTATAGAATATAGGGTCAATTAGTGAAATCCACGCACTGTTTGCAATCTCATAATCTCTAAAGATGTGTAGTATAGTTTCCTCACACTGACACTCAAAGGAACAATCGTCTTCATCACTCAGTCCTCTCTTTGCTCTCAAGGAATTTGTAGGTAGTCTCTCATGAAACATTTGCCACATGAAGTACTTAACATGCTCTGGAATCGGCCATCTCCACATGTTCCTCCATTGAGTAGACTGCTCCACACTAATCCTCTTATGCACCATTTTATATGCAGATTTAACGTTAAAATTTCCATCAGGAGAATTCCTCCATACAAATGTGTCATACCCGTGTTGAGTTGATGGTTGGACCCCGTTTTAATTTCTCAACAACCCAAGCCGGTAAGAACAAGCGCCATTTCACTAAATCCCAGGATCCACTTTCGGTTATGAAGTCCCTCACCACACTTCCATGATCAATGAGAATATGGTTAGACGCCACATATACCATGCATTTATGCCGAAATCATGCACATAAATAAAACTAAGGGTTAAAGTGTAAATTCACTTTATAAGTTTTTCTTGAGGAACTATATTGGCCCGAATCTTTTCTTAGATTTAATGTTGCCACAAAAGTATTAAAATGAAGCAATATTGTCCCTTACCATTAAAAAGTTAATAATCAATATTAGTTTTCTAATAATATGAGCAATATTATTACGTTTTAAGACTTTCAAAATAATATTAAACCTAAAACATCTTTTGAGGCAATATTGCTTCTTAGCAAAAATTTTCACGGTAAATTTACACTCTAATCCTAAAATTATTCACTTTGAGAACAAAACTGTAGCTATAAATCTGTCATTTTCCAACAATTTGCCTTGCACTTAAACTCATGCCAACTTTCAAATAATTTATTTTAAAATCAACCACTAGCTAAACGAATCTCGTGATCGGCCAAGGCTTTTTTATCATTTTTCACTTCATCCTCTATAAATTTCATACGCTTAATTTCCCCTTCTGCACCAAGCGAAACCAATTACAGAAAACCACATATCTACAAATACTCACAATGAATTTTTCTTGTGGCCATTCTCATAATCACAAGCTGCCTATATATATAGTGAAGCAGGAAAGTGTCGTCCCAGTGGAAGAATCAGAGGAAAGAAATAAACTTCTGCAGAATGCAACACAGAGAATATTGCAGGTTGCTGTATAGAAGGCAAAATGTATGCAACATATAAAAGTTCACCGCCAGTGTCTTCTCACACTATGGCCTTTCTCTCTCTAAAAATTTTTGAGAGTGGTGGAGACGGTGAGGGCCCAGTCGGCCCTTCATCTTGTGACAATCAGTATCATTCTGATGACACTCCTGTTGTTGCACTCTCCACTGGGTGGTTCAACCACAAGAGTGTGTCACAAGAATATCACCATCACCAGCAATGGAGGCCGGAACATGGTGGCTATGGTGGTGGACGAGTGTGACTTCACCGTGGGGTGTGATGCAGAGCATGAGTTCCAACCTCCATGTGGTAACAACGTTGTTGATGCCTTCAAAGCTGTGTGGAAAGCCTTGGGTGTGCCTCTTTCTCAATGGGGTGCCTTACACATTACTTGGTCCGACACTAATAATTAATTACATGATCATCTTGTGCATATGTGTTAAGTGTATTGAATGTTGTAATATTATATACAGGAAACCGAAGGATTGGTTTCTATTGTTCAATTTGCTAAGATGCAGATTCTTGGGAAACAAACTAGTCTCATAACTTTCGCAAAAATTGCCAACCCCAATCAATTAGAAGTTTATGATACGAAAATGGCGACGATTCTATTCAAGATATATAGTTTGAAACAACCTGGGAATATATTAAAACGAAGAGGTATGATTTTGTAAAGCCATGTTCTTTTAAATTAAGAAATTTAGGTGAAGCCTTGCGTAGAGGGATATAACACAAAGCCATCACCAAGGTCATGTCTCTTTGACTCCTAAAGATATGTGAAAGGTTATAACCCATAATCCTGTGGTTCTTGGTGAAAGGTTGCGTTGTTTTTTAAGAAAATATCCTACATATTATAATGATATAACTCTTTATGAAAATGTTATTTTAAATAACCATTAGTTATTTATTTAAGTTATGTTGATTCATGAAGGTTCATGAATTTAATATATGATTTTAACTTTTGATTGAAAAGATGTTGCTTCAAGAGGCATCGCTTCATGGGCTATAAATATCTATCTCCATCAGTTCATGCTCATGCATAACAAACACACAAACTTATTGTCTCTGTCTTTGAGTGCACACAAAGATAGAGTCAAATTATCATTTTAAAAAAGTTATTGCTGTCTAGATTTGAATGTTGGGAGTGCAATCCATACTCAAGGATTTTTATTATATTCTGCACAAAATTCACATGTCAATCCAAATTACACCTTATAAGATACGTATAGATGAGAGCAAATTAAGCTTAAAAGAAAGTGTTACCCACATCTTGAAAATATTGTGTATTGCTTTCTTTCTCACCTCTTCTTCTTATACTCCTTTAAGAACCAGTGTCACCAACCAGAACTTTAGACCAAGTTGAAATTTCAAGTTTTAACGACGTATCGTTGAGTTAATGATGATGTAGCAAAAAGAATGACGTGTACGTGACGGATGATTTCGCAATAAGTCGTGATGGGGATAACAAAACTTATTAATACAGGAATTTTCTCTGGAGGGTCTCAGACAAGCTAGTGGCAGCCAGTGATTCTGCTGAAACAATCAAAGCGATCACTAGAGACAAGACTTTGATACAATTTATGAAGGCCCCCTCACGTACGGAATATATGCAAGTTGGCTTTGATTGATTAGAACAAGATCTTAATGCATGTAAAATTTGGGTCTTTCACTGATTATAACTTTTGAAGTCGTAGAAGAACAGTACAATTGGACAAAGAGATGATCTAAGACTCTTCTTGTATGGTTTTTCTACCGCATTTTATTCAGGCCGAGAGAGTTCAAGAAAGATCCTCATCTGATGAACTCTCTCTTTTAAAGTTCAAGAGTGGCATAGAACGAGAGAATGGGCTCTAGTCCTCAATATTAAGAACTAGTAGATAATTAATCCGTGGATATCAAGAAAATTAGTTAATTCAATTATTATAAAAAACCATGTGTCGGATTTTGTAACAAGCATAAACTTTTGGGAGAATTACACTCCAAAAGCTAGCTAATTATTAAAGTTAGAGATTTTGAGGCCTCATAAGCCCCCTCATTGAAGGTAATTAACCCTTTTCAACTTGCGACTCATGACAATTTCTCTAAAATAATATCATAGTTAATCATGTCCATTGAATCTAACCTTGATAGAAACCCCTTAAACTGTTTGTCTAGCTCCTATATATTTAAGATAGAAAGAAATATTCCTTTGATCCTATTTATAAGACACTTTCAACATTTTTCATATAGACCAAAAAAATCCTTAAACTTTATTAATTCTACCATAAAATGCAACAACTTTCCAACTTTACCTTATTTAATATACATTATACCTCATGAAAAAGTTAACACAATAATAAATGAAGGGTAAAATTGTACATTAATGTGAACAGTTTCCCTCTCTGCCTTATAAATAGGATCAAAAATTTACTTCTCTTTGCCTTATATAAAGTAGGAGTAGCTTTTTCTTTTTCAAATTAAAAGCATACTACTCCTTCCTGTCTTTAATATATATATAACATATTTAGGGATTTTATCTTAGTCCTAAATATAAAACATAGTTTTCATATTAATCAATTTGTTCCTAATTTACCCCTATTGATGCTCCCTTCAACAATAATTAAAGAGGCGATGGAATGAGGGAATTAAAGAAGATTACTAGAGTGTTTTAAAAAATACATATAATATTAATTAACTTCCTTGATATAATCAAATTAGGTAAATATGTCTTATATTAAAACGTAGATGAAGTATGTTTTTCATGTATATATATCTAATTTATTTGATGTGGCTACCGTGCATGCGTACATATAACAACTTAACAGTCCACATCATCAAATCTGTTACCACCGTCAGGATTATAGGATTCTGAGATTAGCGTTTATAAGATGAGGGCTTGTGTTGAAAACTATAAGGAGGGTGTTTAAAATTTTTTTAGGATACTGGTCTTATATAATTTACCAGGACAGCATAATGACAAATCAGTAGTCCCAAAAAAAAAAAAAATCTAAAACAAACGACAGGCTTAAGGTAAAGATCTCATAATCCAAATGATGACAGTATTTGTGTGTGTGTAGACACTCTTGAACTCGTAACATCGCGAAATGCCCAACAAGAACATAACCAGTAAACCACGGGAGAGACTGGTCAAATGGTTACAATATTTCTAAGTAGTAATGAAGATGTAACAGCAAAATAAGAAGTGAGCTGCAATCAGAATATCTTTAACATAGAACAAAATAAAGGCCTTCTAATTCCATATTAAGCATTTTTATTGTATATATAAATTTAAATGCCGAAAACAGTGTATCGTAGACGCAATCAATTTCTATCAGAATCATGCCTGCTGATTAACTTACGCTTGAAACCCTGGCCACAAATCTGTCATTTTTCAACCATTGTTAAAATCCATATCGTTCAAACTAATTTTAAAATAAAACCCTTTTGCTAAACAATCCTCTATAAATTCCATCGATCACTTCCACGTTTTGCACCAAGCACCCCACAATTGTGTACACACACACAAAGAAGAAAAAAGACATCCATATCTGAAAAATGAAGACTTTTGCCTCAAAAGCATCAGTTTTTCTTTTGGCCATTCTCATACTCACAAGCTGCTTGTGTTATAGTGAAGCAGGAAAGTGTGGTGCAAGTGGGAGAATAAGAGGAAAGAAAGCACCAGCAGGACAATGCAACAGAGACGATGATTCAGATTGCTGCAAACAAGGCCAAATGTATCCAGTTTACAAATGTTCACCGCCTGTGTCTTCCCACACCAAAGCCTTTCTCACTCTCAACAGTTTTGAGAAAGGCAAAGATGGAGGAGGCCCTTCTGAATGTGACAATCAGTACCATTCTGATGACACTCCTGTGGTTGCACTCTCCACTGGGTGGTTCAACCACAAGAGCAGGTGTCTCAAGAACATCACCATCACAGGCAATGGCGGCCGGAGCGTGGTGGCCATGGTGGTGGACGAGTGTGACTCCACCGCCGGATGCGATGAGGAACATGATTACCAGCCACCGTGTGACAACTACATCGTGGATGCCTCCAAGGCTGTGTGGGAAGCCTTGGGAGTGAATAAGGATTCACCTCAGTGGGGTGGCATGCACATTACTTGGTCTGATTCTGATTAATTAGTTTCATCTTTTATATATATATATATATATTATTTGTGTTGTTAATTATCTGTATCATATTTATGTTTGTTCAATGTTAGATGATCTGTATGTGATGTTCGTGTACACTATGAATATTATCTGTATCATGTATTATTTACCTTTCTTGTTATTGTATATTATTTATTTGAGTCTTTGTATTGTATTGTTCAATGCATAGATATTCATCATCAGTTTCTTGGAATACATATGCATCGTTGTTTTTTTCTTCCAAAAATTGGAAAGCCAAATGAAAAGGCGTACACGACACTAACATATAAAAAAAATTTGATGAAGTCAACATGTAGTGATGAAGGGAAAACATCTGGTAAGACTTGCCTTGTGTTAATTCAAAGAGATTGTGTTTTTAAAATATCTAGCTTCATCATCTGATAATTAAAATAGTAATCAAACCAATTACCAATCAAATTCATCAATTCAATTGAAATGATATTAAGCTCGTAATCAAACTGTTATCAAGAAACTTCACTATTTGTAATATAATGAGCCGATAATTATCAATAAATGATTCGAGGCTAAGCAATATATGTTTAGTGTTTCCCATACTCCTAACAGCAACTTTGACAATTCTCTCTTGTAAAATAATTAAGATGAAAAATGACCATAATAGTAATTCGGTTGAATAAGAAGAGCTCAATAATGCTTCTTTGGCACATAGCTAAAATTAGAGATATGATCATTGCTTTGGCTAAAAATGTTGTTTCCAACTTGGGCTATGGGTTTTGTCGTTTCTTTGACGGATAAGATTGCAATAATTACTTCATTTGGGGACTAGCAGAGTACGTAGAGGGATGAACTAGTGCCTCTCATCAATAGACACAAAAGCAACTTTTCAAAATTAATCTGTTCATTAAATTGTTCTAATAATCTCAATTTTTATTAACCTTTGCTCGCTATTACGGAAGAAGCTCGGAAAGGACTAGACAACTTAAGGCGTCACAAGAGATAGAGTGCGAACAAGATCATCAAAAGCAGCGTGATCCAACAGGGTTCTACCTCAAAATAGGATTTGGGGCTTCTACTGCCCCTTCCTTACTGCCTTCCTTGTTGTGCCTCTATTTTTGGGTCTTTTTAAATGTATTTTTTTTATTACTCTTTAGATTCTACATAAAATGAATAAAATTATGATATATTCTGAGCAAAAAATGGATCTGTTTTCAATTTTTTTAATAATTTTTTAAATATTTTTTTTTAAAAGAAAGTGCTTAAAGTGAAAAAAATACACATAATTTTTCTGAAATATCTTTGAAAAATTATAAAAAATTGAAAACAGATCTGTTTTTTGCCCATAATATATCAAAATGTCACTCATTTTATGTAGAATCTAATGATCCAAAGAGTTATAAAAAATGCATTTGAGAAGATCCCAAAATAAGGAGGTAGTAGAGGGCGTAGCTGACACCCTCTGCCCCTCAAAAAAATGCACAATGTTGTTCATGCCTTGTTACCTTCTCTTACAAATTAAATATGTTGATCAAAGTGTTGAATAATATATATATGCTTCATGCGCTACAATTTTATTGATTGTTTCTTTATTTATTATTTGTTTGGTTTAAATAGATTTCCCTATTAGATATATTTTTCCGTTTAGATATTCTCATCATATACATTCATATACCCGTGTCCCCACGTGGGTCAAGCTTTATCTATTTGTATGCCAATATATTAGGCTTATTAAACCATTCATCAATAATATTGCAGTTTCTACCTTATTTGGGGTTTATTTGAGTTGGTGTTTGAAAAATACATTTATATAAATAAAGATAAAACTCATTTCACATATTTACCTCGTATACCGTAAATCACATTGGAAAAACAACTTTTACCGTTAATCCAAATAGGCACTTAGTTGTTCTCTTAAATCATAATTTCCAACAAAGAGAACAATTTTTAGAGTTCCAATATAAGGACATTAGCTATGCAAATGTAATTTGTTAACGTAAAATAGGAAAACAATTCACCGTACGTAGTGACCATCTAATTAGCCATATACGAGAAGAAGCTGCGTTATGAATGAAAACTCCAGTATACAAGATTTTCGTATTACACAAATCATATTCGCTATTTAATATTCACATAGTAATTAAAGATCACAAAACACAAAGTATACACATCATAATATAGTACAGCGTACTAATGGATGCATTCCTATATAGTATTAGGCATCAGACTATGTAATATTATCGTACCAGCCCCACTGATTCCTGGGAATTCCCAAAGCTTTCCAGACAGCCTTGGGGGCATCAACAATGTTATTATCACAGGGAGGCTGGTAATCATGGTCTTCATCACACCCTTTTGTGGAATCACACTCGTCAACCACCATAGCCACCACACTCCGGCCATTAGCGGTGATGGTGATGTTGATGTTGTGGAGGCACCTGCTCTTGTGGTTGAACCAGCCTGTGGAAAATGCCACCGCTGGTTTCTCATCTGAATGATACTTATTGTCACATTCTGAAGGCCCTCCTCCATCTCCTCCTTTCTCAAAACTGTTCAGTGTGAGATTCGCCTTTGTGTGAGCAGACATTGGTGGTGAACACTAATAAACAGGATACATTTTGCCTTGTTTACAGCAATCTGAATCATTCTCTTCGTTGCAATGTCCAGGAGCGAGGTGCCTTTTTACCTTTCACCGCACTACTTGGCTGACATTTTTTAGCTTCAATAATGTCCAAACAGTTCTTTGCAAGCAGGATAACCATTAATATTGTGTTGACGAAGCCCTTCATTCTCTTTGTGTGTGTGTCTCTTTCATTCTTGGTATCCTTTTTTGTGATCTTAGATGGGTTTGATGATATGTTGCTGGTAATATCATGGCGTAAATATACATGTTATAATGTGCATCAGTACTAAAGGTTTCATTTTTTGTCAATTAATCAGTTCTACTTTAACCTGTTTAACTAAAATGATAACATGCTGCATCTTTCTAGGACTTCTTCCTTGGCCAGTAGCACTTTGATCCACTAGAACAATGAATTTAGATGCAAAACGAAAGAAGATTGTTTCATTCCTCTAGCTTTCAATTGAAAATGAAAGGTATAAGATTTTTAATGCAAGCAATTATTAATTGTCTTTGCATCAACATGTACATCATTCAAAGGTTGAGAGAAGAATTGCAAATAGCAGTCTTTTTTTTTTTTTGGTTACAAAGGCAAGCATAGCTTGTGAGATTACAAAACCTATAGGGTAGACCCCATAGACTGTTCCTGTGGTAACAACCCACAATCCAAGGCAAAAAGGTGAGTACAAATCATAGGGGAGGCCCCTATTTCTACATAGTCCAGAGAGTTGGTATGAGCCATACGTGCTAGGTAATCAGCACAGCGAATGCAATCCCTGTGGGTATGGGAGATCTCCAAATCCCAGTCTGCATAGATAAGAGACCTGGTATCCAAAATGACGTCGTGTAACGGGTGATCTGTCCTACAGTCGGTAGATAAAAGGTGAATGGCTTGGAGGGAATCTGTGAACAACTTGATTTTCTTAAGACCCATCTGTTTGCATAAGCGAAGTCCATATTGTATTGCATGGATTTCCGCAGCAGTTGGGAAAGAGTGCCCTAACTTCTGTTGAAATCCAAGCACCCAGTTTCCCTGGTGATCACGGATAACACCGTCGCAGGCAGCCTGACCTCCACTGAAGGCGGATCCGTCGACATCTAAGCGATAGAAGTTCTGCTCTGGCGGTTGCCAGTGAAGAAGCCCTCTCTCTGGAACTCTAAATAGCTGGTGATGAAAACGACCATTCTCCACACTTTCCGAGAGATGATAAATGCATCTGTGCACTATCTGCTTTGGGCTGTCAGCTGATCCTTCGAATGCTTGGAGGCATCGGTTCTTCCATAGTAGCCAACATGTGGTGCTGAACACTCTTTGCCATGACCATCTAGACATCCTTCGGTTTGCTGGCGAATTCTGTAAGTTCCAACTAAGCCATTCCTGCAAATTACCAGAAGAGAAGATAGTATAGTATAGTTGGTTAGTTAAAGAGGTCCACACTCTTTGGGCTTGCTCACAATCTCTCAACACATGAAGGATGCTCTCCTCACTCTCACACTGGAAGGGGCAAATATTTGGAACACTCGGGATATGTCTCGCTCTTATCTCATTTGTTGGGAGCCTCTCATGGAAAACTTGCCACATGAAGATTTTAATTCTTTCCGGAATTCCCCAGCGCCATAAATTTTGCCAGTGAGGATGGTGACCAAGGTTCTGCTGATGATAGAGATAATCGTAGGCGGACTTAACGCTAAAGTTGCCATCAGGGGCATTCCGCCAACATGGAACATCTACTCCGGTGCTCAATGGAGGGGTAGTCATCATTATACGATCAACCGCCCAAATTGGGAGAAAGGTCTCCCATTTGGCCCTATCCCAATGACCTGTCGGAGATGTAAACCAAGAAACCTTAGCCTCCATATAAACCAGGTGCATATTTCTTTCAATGTAAAACTTTAGCGGCTTGTCCAACGGAGCCTAGCATTCTTGCCAAGCTAGCGTGTTTCTTCCGCTTCTTAATTTCTTCCCTAGGCCCTTCTTGAAGTCTTCCCAAACTACCACTATTCCACTCCATACCGCCGATTAGTTGCGCCACTTCTGCACTTGGGGGACTGAATCTAGGCCACAAGAGTATTTAGCACGTAAACATTTAACCCACAGAGCTTCAGGCTTCGTGATTAGCTGCCAACACAATTTCATGAGAAAGGCCTTGTTCTGGTAATGGAGGTCTTTAATTCCCAAGCCACCGTCGCACTTTCTTCGCTTTAGAACATCCCATGCAATTAAATGCATCTTTTTGGTCTCGTCATGTTGATTCCAAAAGAAGTCTCTACTTAGCTTTTCAATTGTTAATAGTACTCCTTTCGGAACAAGGGTTGATTGCATCTGGTACTGAGGTATTGCAGATAGCACTGACTTGATGAGGACGGTCCGGCCAGCCATACTCAAATATTTCCCTTTCCATTTTGTCAATTTCGATTTCACCTTCTGGAGAAGGGGTGCGAAGGTCATCTTTACCATCCGTTTGTGTAGTAGAGGGACCCCCAAATATTTTCCAAGATCGGCCGTCAGACCAACCCCCACAATCTGGCTCATCTCATATGCTCTATTGAAGTGAACATTCCTGGACACAAACATTTTAGATTTAGACAGATTTATCCTATGTCCTGAAACGAGACAAAACAACTCCATAACATTTTTTATCTCTTCCATCTGCTCATTTGTAGCTTCTCCAAAGAGGACTAGGTCATTTGCAAAGAAAAGGTGGGAAATACGAGGGCCGGAGGAGTTCAGACGTAGAGGATGCCAGTTCCCTAAGTCGACCTCTTGGTGGATGAGCTGGCCAAGTAACTCCATACATAGGACAAACAGGCACGGACTCAGAGGATCCCCTTGCCTCACTCCCCTAGTAGGAATAAATGTTTCTGAAGCAATTCCATTCCAGATAATGTTCATGGATGAAGAAGAAACACAGCACATAATCATGTTTCTGAAGCAAATAGCAGTCTTTTGAACTATGCATTTAACACAAACATGTGAGTGCTAATCAGGACAACCAACAAGTCATAGGTTTATGCAATCATGTTCTGGTATAAATGCTTAGGACAACTGTGTTGTTTTATTCTCTTTGCACGAACCTCGTTTCATGTAATATGCCTCTTCTTTTTTGAATTGTAGTAATCGTTTTGTTAGCAACTATGGAATCTAATGGCCGATCGGCATTAATTAGGTTTTAAAAAAACCTCTTATTGAGGGAAAAAAAGTATAATCCGCCGTCAAAACAGTGGTTTTAGATTTTAAAATTTACATAGTGAGAATCCAAGGAGAGAATCTTATTCCATTAAAAAAGTCTAATTATTTAAATTCAGAATGGAGAAAACTGACTTTCAATACTTGATATAATAAATATCTCGTTCATAATGAATTACTGTCATCCGTATCTTTAAAATATATCATCATTATCTTTTAAATATATCTTAAAACATATCATCATCTTTTAAATATGTTATCGTTAATGATGTAATCCATCATTTTGCTAATAGCTTGTTGGTAATTCTAAAAATAACTCTAACTACTTCGGAGAACCCTACTTGGATGAATTTTTTTCCCATATAGTTGTATAATATTGGGTCAAATTTAAGTATTGTCAGGTCCAATTGAAGGGTATGTTTCTCAAAAATAGCCTCGGTGAGATCATTGATATACAAAAGTATTTACTATCTCCGATCCTAAATGTAGTATACATAGTTTGTAATATAAATTACACCACCAACTACAACTAGTAGGTCAGGATGAGTATTATAGTTTGAACATGCTATATGGAAGTTGATAATTGAGAAAAAAAAATCTCAGGACCAATCTTTTTGGATTTTTTTTTTCCAGTGATATGTTGATATACCGTATGCTTCTTAGTTCTTACTTCTTACCTCTAATAAAACAACTAAATAAATTATTCAGCCCTGGAGATTATTTCCACCTATATATTTTGTCAGTTTCTAGTACTAAAATCCCACTCTTGTGAAACTCGTTAATTTGAAACTGATTCCAAAAGTAAAGGTTGTCATTTTCCAACAATTGGGGGAGCATAACAGATAACACAACCCTCAAGTAGTGTGTGTAGGGAATTCAACCAAGTTTGGCCATTCTTTTTATTTGTGTGTATATATACACACACACGAAATTATTTTTCTCAAAGTCACATTAACCCGAATATGCTAAATGAAACGGATGATTATCACATATTCAAATATATCCTACTAAATCTTGTAGCTATACAGCCATTGGTCCACATAAACATCCTATTTGGCATAACCAACAAAAGCTAATGGTGATTAGATGGAAGGCGTTGAAAGGAGCCAAGTGAACGTCACCTAGTCATCTTCAGAATAATTCCACTAGTGTCAGACAATGCTTGCTATCCCATTGGTTTAAAAAACTCATTTCACAACGCACCTTTTAATAAACATCCAGTTCCTATGTTTTTAGACTATTCCCCATGCATCACTAACTCATTTTCAACATATTAGATGGATAAAAAAAGGCCCTCATTGGCTGTACTGTGCGGTCATTCTGGTCAAAGCCACAACCTTACAGCCCGGAAAAAACAGTGATGAAGAATAACAAGAATAACTCAAATAACTCAGTTTTGTACAGTTCCCATGTTGTTAGACTATTCCCCATACTTTTCGGTCAGTGGATAAATTAAGAGATTAAAAGTAGATGGTATTATCATCATGCTACACTTTATTTCATGTCAGTGGGCCAGACCAGTTTTATGAACATACTATGGCAGAATTTTGCAGAGTTATGAACGTTAAATTACTGAGTACAATTTCCAATAACTCGTGCTGCCACACAGTCAGTTAACCCACCTACTAAAGTTTTAATGCTACTTGAGAATTAGCAGCCATGCTGATTTGGCGATCCGTGCCAAATTGACACAAACAAATCATATCTGTCTGTCCAAATTGAGTAATGCTTACATCAAAGTTCGAAAAATCAATTAACAGACGGCTTTCATGCGACTTGACCAGCACATACTATATATATTAGATGGTGGCCAAAGCTATGTTCAATCTATTGCATATCGAACTTCTCTGTATTATCACACCTAAATATCAAATTATGAAGAACAAGCGTGCAGACGTTGGCAACAACAAACAACGTAAAGGAGTAGGTGAGTAACCTATATTCCTTTTAACGTGTTGTTTTCTTTCCATGTATTATATTAGTTTCATTTGGAGGTTGCAGATTGAATGACTTTCAAGTTAACTGGTTAAATAGGTAAACGGAGATTTTCAGAGAATACATCAGAATATAATGGTCGTAGTTCACTTGCCATCTATGGAAACTCACTTACCCCTGTTTTGATGAGTGTTGGTCATACCATACGTGAGAGTGAGGTGCTAACTCCTCAATCTTCAATTGTCAATCCATTATCAGAGGATCATATACAATCTGTTTTAACCGACATTACTAACATACCAAGTAGCTCTGCTTTAATCCAAAGCAACCTCAGTGGATTAACATATGACAGTAACACAGCTGTGACTCCGTCTGGCCACCCAACATCACATTCGGTTAATCAAAAGAAGTGTAAGAAGAGATCGTCAAACAAACTTCGGCAAGTTGCAACAGATATTTGCAGTAGGATAAGTCAATCAAGCGATGAAAGTAATTATCAGCCACAATTGTGTTTTAATGATTTTTATTATATAAGTCCATTACAGTTTGTGAATTAATGAACTTATTTGTTTCAACAAGTTTAGAAACTACCAAGGCACAACCTGATGATGGGTTTGTGGATGAAGTGCTCGACACCAACTTGCCCCCTACATTTCATTCCAGTTATTTAGACAAGGGTGATGCTATTTACTAGTGTGAATTTTGTGGTGCTCAAATGTGGCTTGCAGAAAGTTTAAAAAGAGTGAAGAAAACTGAAAGTCCACAGTTCGGCATGTGTTGTGGTTATGGAAAGATTATTGTACCTTTCTTAAAAAGCCCACCTGAAGAGCTTGACGAACTCTTTTTCAACAAACAATTAGCAAGTTCAAAAAACTTCATGAAAAATATTCGTTAATACAATAACATGTTCTGTTTTACTTCGATGGGTGGCAGAATCGATCATTCAATGAACTCAAGGGGTGGAGGTCCTTATTCATTTGTCCTTTCAGGTCAAAATCACCATTTGATTGGGAGCTTATTGCCGCCTCAGGGAAATCCTCCGATATATGCTCAGCTGTACATTTACGGCATTGACAATGAGGTCTTAAACCGAATCTCCGCCGTGAGGTTTGTTTCTCAAAAATCAGTGTTTTACTTATACATTCATGTTTTTTATACATTAATCACTATTCACTACATGTTATGAAGTCTTCATTTTATAATGCATCCGTCATGGTGGTTTTGAAAATTTGGATCCAAGGATCGTTCAATCCATAAAAGAATGCCTTGATAAGCACAACTGTGTAGTTAAACATTACAGATCAACTACAGATATAATTAAACAAAATGTTGTCCCTTATGTTAGCATAAGGCTAAATATAACATGGCAAGAGCTTCTGAGCTTGCCGCACTCATTGTAGGTGATTTTGACAAGTCATACACCAGTAGAGACATAATTGTGAAGTGACAAAGTGGAGCATTACAGAGGATTGATGAGTTACACATGGCTTATCTACCACTTCAATATCCATTACTTTTTCCCTACGGAGATAACGGCTACGACTCCTCAATGGAACATGCTCAGGAATCATTATAAAAAACTAAAAAGAAAAAAAGCTGACACCTAGGGAATATTTGGCATTCTGTTTAATGAGAAGGAAGTTTGATAGCTATTCGATGGTTGAAAGTGATAGGCTTGACTACATCAGCAAGCATCAAAAGGAATTAAGAGTTGATCTTTACAGTTGAATATCTGATGCAGTAACAAGAGGAGAGACAGATCCTTCATCAAATGGACGACGAGTTATTCTACCATCTTCTTTCACTGGTGGCGCTAGATATATGATTCAAAACTATCAATATGTTATGGCCATTAGTGCTTGGGCTGGCTATCCAGATATATTTGTAACATTCACTTGCAACCCGATGTGGCCTGAGATTACTCGTCATTGTCATGAAGATGGATTGCAGCCTTGTGACAAACCAGACATTTTGAGCAGGATATTCTATGTGAAGCTACACAAATTAATGCAAACTTTAAGGATGAGAAGATATTCGGAACAGTCAAAGCGGGCACAATTTTTAGTTATATCCGCAAATAATTTTAGTTCTCGCCATCTTATATTAATAGGACAGTGGTACATAGGCCTTAAACGTAATTTAATTAAAAATTCTAATTGACTACCCTATTTTAATAGACATATGTACAAATTATGTTTATCATTTTTTTTTCATATCAACTTATTAATCTAAACTTATTATTAATTACATTTGAGGTAAAAAATTATACTTAACAAGTTGATCGATAGCGTTAATTATTTTGGTTTTCAATCTGCTCGCATATTTTCATAAAGACACAAAGTGTCCACTTGGTTTGTAGCTTAGCTTAATTCAATTTAGCAGTTTGACCCCAACATAATATAATGAGTTTAATTATTTCATTTTGATTTTGGTACATAATTTTAATAAAAAGTGACTTTAATATATTAAATTTTTTTGAATCCTTTATAGTTCCTTTGCTTCATAATTTTAAGGTTTCAATTCATATTAAATTTTTTTGAATCCTTTACATACTTCATAATTTTAAGGTTTTTATTCACACACACTGTATTCATTTTAAATTTGTAACAATTATTATATATATTGATAAATGCAGAAGTATACACTATTGAGTTTCAAAAAAGAGGATTACCACACACACATATTATATTGTGGTTGGCCAAGGTGGACAAACTGGTGACACCGTATGATGTTGACAAGCTGATATCAACAGAGATACCAGATAGAGATGTTGACCCAGAACTATATGAATCAGTTGGAAGCTACATGGTCCATGGTCCATGGTCCATGTAGTAGATCGTCAAGAAGTGCACCTTGCATGAAAGATAGTAAATGTTCAAAGTACTTTTCAAAAAGATATAGTGAGCATACCATGTTGGATGAAAATGGTTATCCGACATATCGTAGGAGGAATGATGGGTGTATAGTGACAAGGAAGGGTGTTGCGCTTGACAATAGATTTGTTGTCCCATATAATGTTAGGTTACTAAAATTATTTTACAGTCATTTAAACTTTGAAAAGACAAATCAATCACGTGCCATCAAGTACCTATTCAAATACCTAAGTAAAGGTCATGATCGTGTTATCGCAGGCATATGCAACACTATTGACAGTGCAGGATCTCCGCAAGCATTCAATGAAATTTCTTACTACCTCAATCGCGTACGTATCTTCATGTGAGGCATCATGCATGGAGAATTTTTGGTTTTGATATTCATCATAAACAACCACCTGTTGAGAGACTAAGTTTCTATCTTCCCTATCAACAGTCAGTTTACTATACTCAAAGGGATAGGATGTCATCATTGGTAAACAACCCAAGGGTCAAAGAATCAATGTTCCTTACTTGGATGGAAAAAAATAAAGATGACCCATTTGCAAGAACACTTACTCTCAATTCCCTAACTACTTTATGTTTGTTAGGGAAAAATGATAATGAAAGCTTTGTGAGTGTGGATTTTTAGGTTGGAAGATTGGGTTATTGTACACCAGCTCAAGGAGAATTATACTACCTTCGTTTATTGTTGACAAAGGTACGGGGACCCAAAAATTATGCAAATATAAGGACAGTCAATAATGTAGTTTACCTAACATTCAGAGAAGCATGCTACACCCTTGGTTTACTAGATGATGACAAGGAGTATATAGATGCAATTAAAGAAGTATCATTGTGGGCAACTAGCAGTTACCAACATCATTTTTTCACCAGCATGCTATTAAGCCATTCCCTATCCTAGCCCACTATTGTTTGGGAATAGGCCAAAGTAATTATTTGTGAAGATTTATTGCATATTAGCTAGAGCGACCATCGTTTTCAGGTATATAACTTACTCTATTTTTAAATCTTACTTGTACATTAAATTAAAAGATTATATTATATGCTTGCTGATTTAAGCTTCGCTCGAAACCATTAATTATGCTTTGCATACTGTCAAAATAAATGAATAATTTTAATTTACATGCTATATTAATTAGAATAATTAATTACATATATCATTCTTAAATATACATCATATGGAGACATAAGTGTTGTACTATTATGACATTTTTAGTAAACTATTATTGTTATAAAGATTTACAGATTTCAATTGCCGATAAGGAAGATGCAGGGCTATCTCACATTGAACAACTTTTGCTATGCAATGACAGAAGCTTGGACAACTACCCATTGATGCCTAGACCAAAAAAAGACAACATCATTAACAATTCCAGCCAGCTCATTCTACAAGAGTTAAACTACAACAAAGAAAAGGAGAAAGAAGACTTTAAAAGAATGAAGCGATTAATGATTGATGAGTAGAAGAAAGTATTTGATGATATAATGGGTATAGTTTCTTCAAAAGCATGAGGTTTTTTCTTTCTCCATGGTTTTGGTGGAACGGCGAAAACGTTCATATAGAATGCATTGGCAGCTTCTGTAAGAGCAAATGGTGGAATCATTCTTAACGTAGCATCCAGTGGAATAACAGCGACTCTACTACCATCAGGTAGAACTGCACATTCAAGGTTCTTTATTCCTATCGACGTCAACGAAGATTCTATATGTTCAATTACTCAAAATTCACCAACAACAAACTTAATAAAAGCTACAGACCTCATTATTTGGAATGAAGCGCCCATGGTAAAGAGACATTGTATTGAGGCTTTTGATCGAGCATTGGGGGATTTAATGAAGTCCAATTGCATATTTGGTGGAAAATGTGTCGTCATGGGGGATGATTTCAGGAAAATCCTACCAGTTATACCGAAAGGTGGTTGAGCTAAAATTGTAGATGCATCAATCAACACTTCTCATCTTTGGAATGAATGCAGATTACTTCAATTAGTAAAGAATATAAGGCTGAAGTTTTCCAGTGATCCAGTCGAACAAGAGAAAATTAAAACATTTTCAGAATGGTTACTACATGTATGAGACGGAGACATAAAGTTAGCACACGATGGTATTGTAGACATCACGATACCCTCAGAGTTGTTGCTTCATGATGACTGTAATCCAATTAGGTGCATCGTTGAATCTACTTACCCAAATTTAATAGAACGTGTGGTGGACGAAGATTACCTCAACAATAGAGCGATTCTTACCCCTACAACAGAAAGTGTCGACATATTGAATGATTATATTTGTTCTTTGTTGCCAGGTGATGCGGTAGAGTACTTTAGTTCTGACTCTATAACTCGTACAGATAATGCTAATGGAAGCTTTGAGGATTTGTATGACACAGAAAATTTGAATGTAATTACATGCTCAGGGATACCTCATCATAAATTGGTATTGAAAGTTGGTGTACCAGTTATGTTAATAAGGAATATTGATCAGGCAGTAGGGTTGTGCAACAGTACAAGGCTACAAATAACACAACTTGGGAAGAACGTCATTAAGGCAAAGGTGTTGAATGGCATAAGTGTTGGCGAAGAGATTTTGATACACAGAATGGATATGAACCCATAAGAATCTAAATTGCCTTTCAATATGACAAGAAGGCAGTTTCCCATCATAATTTCATTCGCAATGACTATAAACAAAAGTCAAGGTCAATTAATGTCCAATATAGGTCTCTACCTACCGAGCCTAGTTTTCTTACATGGCCAACTATATGTTGCGCTATCGAGGGTTAAAAATTTCAATGGGTTGAAATTACTTATATTGGATGAGTTCAATAAATGCAGTAGTAGTACAATAAATGTTGTTTATAGAGAAGTATTTCAAAACCTTTTGTTGTATTAATATCATGAAGACAGTCTTGGTTATCACCATAATATTATGTAAAATGTATCATATTTCTAATGTAATGTAATGATGAAATAATAGCATTGTAGCATTGGTTCTTCATTTTATCCCATTCACAGTTTTAACATATTCGTGTAACGCACGGGACGAAAGTCTTGTTAACTCATCAAAACTCAGCATGTTATGTCGCTTTCAAGCTAGCTAGTGCTTAGTCCAATCTTTTGCATTTGAAATTTATATGCATTGTCAAGTTACCGAGTGGGTTTACACATCCATATTAACTAACTCCAAAATACTTCAGGATTAAGAATGTTGAATTGGTGGCCGGTTCCCTTAAAAACTTGGAATAAATAGGAAAATTGTACATGTAAGAGATTAGACATCCAATAACAGGCTGAAAACTTACTGTCTATACAAGTTACATATCATAAAATATAAAGCACTGCACATGCATAATAAAGGGTATACATAAGAAAGAAGTAAGCTCACTAAAAACACATACATAGTATATAAATCTGATAGTACAATATCAATACAGGTAGTTCTATTGTATAGTACTAGGCATCAGACCACTGATTCTTGGGAATTGCCAAAGCTTCCCAGATAGCCTTAGAGGCATCAACAATGTTGTTATCACAGGGAGGCTGGTAATCATGGTCTTCATCATAGCCTCTTGTGGAATCACACTCGTCAACCACCATAGCCACCATGCTGCGGCTATTGGCAGTGATAGTGATGTTGTGGAGGCACCTGCTCTTGTGGTTGAACCAGCCTGTAGAAAGTGCCACCACTGGTTTCTCATCTGAATGATGCTTATTACCACATTCTGAAGGGCCTCCTCCATCTCCACCTTTCTCAAAACTGTTCAATGTGAGATGTGCCTTTGTGTGAGTAGTGACTGGTGGTGAACTGAAGAGAATTGAAGATTAGAATTGATTGTTTTAAATTGAGAGGATTTACATGGTATTTATAGGAAAAAAATATAGACAAAGTAAGAGTGATTAGTGGGAACAAATCAAAGAGTAGTTGAGGAATAGTCAACAAAATACACCACCGACTTGCTTCTTCAACTATCTCATGCCACTGTGTTAATCTGTGTTCACAACACTCCCTCTCAAGTTGGACTGTAGATATATATCAAGTTCAACTTGCCAATCAGATAATCAAACCTGTCCTTGGGCAGTCCTTTAGTGAGGATGTCTGCGGTCTGTTCTTTAGAAGGAATATACCTTAGATCAACAATTCCCTTATCAACTTTTTCCCTTATAAAATGTCTGTCTATCTCGACATGTTTAGTTCTGTCATGTTTAATTGGATTATGAGCAATGTTGATTGCAGCCATGTTATCGCAATAGACCTTGATTGGTAGATTTATAGACTTCCTCAAATCTTCAAGAACACGCTTTATCCATATGCATTTACAGATTCCCAGTGCTACGGCCCTATATTCAGCTTCAGCACTGCTTATCACAACTACACTTTTCTTTTTACTTCTCCATGTGACCAGGTTACCCCACATATACGTACAATATCCAGATATGGATTTCCTGTCATCTTGATCACCTGCCCAATCAGCATCTATAAATAACTCTACAATCCGTTTGTCAGTTTTCTTAAATAACAAGCCATGTCTTGGAGATCCCTTCAAGTAACGAAGGATCCTGTAGACTTCATTCAAATGTTTCTGTTTAGGATCATGAGAATGCTGGCTGACCACACCTACTGCAAATGCAATGTCTGGTCTAGTATGAGACAGGTATATTAGTTTGCCTACCATCCGTTGATAATTCCCTAAGTCCACTGCTTTATCGAGATCTGCATCTTCATCTATTTTATCTACCCGTATAGGTGTGTCACTTGGCCTGCAACCTATCATCCCTGTTTTCTTTAGAAGGTCGAGTACATACTTCCTTTGGGAGATATAAATGCCTTTCTTAGATCGGGCAACTTGCATTCCAAGAAAGTACTTCATTTCTCCAAGATTTTTAATCTGGAATTCTCATGCCAGGGCTGTCCTGATTTGATTGATTTCCACCTCATCATCTCCTGTAAGAATTATATCATCAACGTATACAGCCAGAACAACTATCTTACCCTTATGATGTTTGACAAACAAAGTATGGTCACTCTACCCTTGAGTATACCCATGTCTCTTCAGAACCAGGGTAAATCTGTCAAACCAAGCACGCGGAGATTGCTTTAACCCATATAACGACCTCTTTAACTTGCAGACTTGGTCACCTTTTTTTTCCTACGAACCCTAGAGGTAACTTCATGTACACTTCTTCCTTGAGTTCTCCGTTGAGGAAGGCATTTTTTACATCGAGTTGGTGTAGATTCCAATCTACATTCACTGCAATAGATAATAGAATCCTGATGGTATTCAGCTTAGCTACAGGAGAAAAAGTTTCTGTGTAATCTTCCACATATTTTTGTGTAAAACCTTGTGCAACCAGTCTAGCTTTATATTTCTCGAGTGTTCCATCTACTCTATACTTAGGAGTGAATACCCATTTACATCCAACAACCTTTTTTCCTTGAGGTAAATTTACTACATCCCATGTCTTATTTCGCTTGAGAGCCTCCATCTCTTCTAAAACAGCTTGTCCCTATTCAGGTATAGCCATAGCCTCATCAATCGTGTCTGGTATCCTGATTCTATCAAGATGAGAGACAAATGTACTGTACTTAGATGAAAGCGCCTTATAAGAGACAAATTTCTCTATAGGATATCTGGTGCTTGATCTGGGTTGTCTAGGTTGTTTTCGCATTGCAATGGGAAGATTAAGATCAGAACCTTCTATTTCTCTTGGATCTGCCTCTGGTACTGACTCCTGGTGAGTGCTAATAGGATGTGGTTCATTACCTTTTTTGTGTCGTCGCATGTAGGTATTACCCCACATATTTGTGTCTCCCCATGGAATTGGCACATCATCAGAGGTATCAAGGTTATCAGGAATCTCAAAGTTGTTATCAGGTGTATCAGAGGTATCAAGAGTAGGTTCTGTATGGGTAGGTATATAAATTGTGAATGTCTGGTCATCCTTTGGTGTTTCATTTGTCTGGAATTCACCAGTTCTCTCCCCCTGAATTGAAGACAAGGCATAAAAAGGTGTATTTTCAAGGAAGGTGACATCACAGGTGACAAATAAACGTTTGGAGACTGGATCATAACACTTGTATCCTTTTTGAGAATGAGAATAGCCAAGGAAGACACAGCTAAGGGCTCTAGGGTCAAGTTTGTTGGTGTAATAGAGATGAACGTATGATGTACAGCCAAACACCCGGAGTGGCAGAGTGTTTTCAAGGTATGAGAGATTATAGTATTGGTGGAGAAGTTGAAGTGGCGTTTTGTAAGACAGTGGTCGGCTTGGCATTCGGTTAATGAGAAATGTGACAGTTAGGACAGCATCATCCCAATGATATTTAGGAACAGTACTACTAAACATAATGGCTCTGGCAGTCTCAAGAATATGGTGATTCTTTCGTTCAGCAATACCATTCTGCTGAGGTGTATTGGGACAAGTACTTTTGTGAACAATGCCATTTTCAACCAGGAAGGTAGAGAGGGCCTGATTGAAATATTCAGTCCCATTATCGGTATGCAGGATCTAGATTTGGGTTTGGGATTGAGTTTGGATCATGTAGTGGAAGTTAAGGAATGTTTGATACACCTCTGTTTTATCTTTCAACAAGTAGACCCAACTGACACGTGTATGGTCATCAATGAATGTGATGAACCATTTTTTTTATTGGTTTGGTGTGCGGGATGGTCCCCATAAGTCACTGTGAATTGTGGAAAAAGGTTTTGAGGCTTGGTATGGGTTTTTTGGGAATGAAGTACGATGATGCTTAGCCTTTTCACATGAATCACAATGAAAATCAGAGGTGCTTTTATTAGAAACGTGGGATGGAAACATTTGAGACATGTAATTTAGATTAGGATGACCTAAACGTTTGTGCCATAACTCCAGGTTACTAGTGCTAGGGAGAGACACTATTACTAGATTTAGTTTGAGAACGATCACTTTCATTAAGGTAATAAAGACCATCAAGCTCTTTAGCACTCCCAATCGTCGTCCCCGTCAACAGATCTTGAAAAATACAGTAGGTAGCAAAGAAGTTAGCTTGACAATGTTTATCATTAGCCAATTTGCTTACGGATAGTAAATTGCACTTCAACTTTGGAACATGTAATACGGAGTGAAGAGTAAGTGCAGCAGAGATTTTGGTGGAACCAATTCCAGTAACAATAGGTTCAGAATCATCAGCAATTCGTACAGTTACACCCTTGGTGATAGGAGTATAGGACGAGAAGAGAGCCTTATTGTCAGTCATATGATCTAAGGCACCTGAGTCAACAATCTAACAATTCCCTGTACATTGTTCTTTTATCATAGCCAAAGCTTGAAAGAAATTACCTCTCTTGACCACTGTGGCAGTAGGCTTGGTCGTAGTATGTAGTGTGGCTAACATTTCCATGATTTTGTGTAGAGGATCACTTTAGGATGATTCCTTGGAAGTTTCAGCCACGTAACCTCTTCCTTTCCTTTTCTTCAGCTTCCAGTCAGCAGGTTTACCATGGAGGTTCCAACAAGTGTCTTTAGTATGCCCCTGTTTCTTACAATGATCATAGAATGGGCGACCTTTAGAACCTTTTGGTTCCATGGATTGAACAACAAGTGCTAAGGCCTCAGAAGTAGCAGCAGAATTATTCGAATTTTGAAGCATTGATTTTCGTCTATCCTCTTCATTTCGCAAGAAAGTATAGACTTCACGTACAGATGGTAAGGGTTCTTGACTAAGAATTCTAGCTCGAACATCATCATAAATCACATTAAGACCAGCAAGCAACTCATATACTCTCTCCGCTTCTTTTGCTTTGCAATCTTCTTAAGCATCTGCCCCACAATGATAAGTTTGATTCTGTAAGGCATCAAGCTCTTGCCAAAGTGAGGATTTTTCTAGATAATAATCACCGAGTGGTATGTGGTCCTGTTTTAGCTGCCATATCTTTTTCTTGACATCAATATGCGGGACCTATTTCCCACACGACTGTATGTCTCATGAAGAGCTTCCCAAATTTCTTGAGCCAAGGGAAGTAACATAAAACTCTTCTTAATTGAGGAGGTCATTGCATTGATTAACCAAGAGGATACCAATGCATTTTCAGACTTCCATTTGCGAAACTCCTTGGTTTCCGATGTTGGTGGCCTTTTTGCTTCACCAGTTATATACTCAAGTTTGTCACGTCCATCGAGGGCAAGAGTCATAGATTGAGACCACTCCCGATAGTTATTGCTAGTAAGTTTCTCAGAGACAAGGAGGACCGTGGATAGGTCATTAGAACTAGATCTAGGCACAGAGGAAGAGGCATATGAAACTGTAGACATAATGACTGGAAAGAATGACAAAGTGGTTTTTCAAATTTCAGAAATATCAGTTTGGTCCGTAGAATTTTCAAAATGACACGTTGGTCCTCCGAATTTGCAAAATGACAGTTTGATCCTCCGAATTTGAAAAATGACAATTTAGTCCTCTGAATTGTGAAAATGACAAATTGGTCTTTGACTCAATTAAATAATTGAGTCAGATTGAGTGGTTTTCGATCGTGAAACTGAGATAGCGAGACTGAGGCGTTGAGTCTTCGAATGCGAACACGAGACGGATTTCTGGTCGGTGACTGCCGACTGTGAAGAGACAACAGCGGAGGTGACGGCAACGGTGCAGTGGTGTCCGACGGCGGTGGTTGAGTGCCTCCTCTGCCCAGATGCGCCGATGGTGGTAGTAACGTTGACGTGGAGATATTCAACGGTAGTAGTGGTGTCTAATGGTGTAGGCCGGCAAGGAGCAGAAGATGAAGTGACGATGGTGGACCTCCGTCTCGCGCCTCTCAAGCTCCCGATCTATAGCAGCGGCTCTCCCTCACTCTGCTCTGTCTCCTCTGACGGACTCAGCGACGATCTTCTGACGGTTGATGACGCTGCTGCCTGGAGAAGGACGAGGAAGGTTCGATTTGGTATAAGAACTCTGCTTCTTCGTCGACGTGTACAGCCGCTCCAATTGGAGGTGATGCAAAAACGAAGGTCACCATGGGGACTACTGGTGTAGTCGACGCACGGTGAGTGGGGTGACGGTGAGAACTGGAAACGTTGAGGACGCCGATACTGGTTCTGACAAAGTGGAGAACCCAGAGGGCGTGTTGTAGAATTCTGGTATGAATTCGTATTCCTAATCTCTCCTATAGCTCTGATATCATGAAGAGAATTGAAGATTAGAATTGATTGCTTTAAACTGAGAGGATTTACATGGTATTTATAGGAAAAAAATATAGACAAAGTAAGAGTGATTAGTGGGAACAAATCAAAGAGTAGTTGAGGAATAGTCAACAAAATACACCACCGACTTGCTTCTTCAACTATCTCATGCCACTGTGTTAATCTGTGTTCACAACATGAACACTTGTAAACAGGGTACATTTTGCCATCCGCACAACAATCTGAATCATTCTCTTTGTTGCATTGTCCAGGAGGTGCCTCTTTTCCTTTCACCATACCACTTGGTCGACATTTTTGAGCTTCAGTGATGTCCAAACAGTTCGTTGCAAGGAGGATAACCAGTAGAAGCAATGATGCCTTTGTAGATGAAGCCCTTCATATTCTCTGTGTGTGTCTCTCTCTCCTTTTAATTCTTGGTATCCTTTTTGTGATCTTAGGTGGGTTTGCTGATTTGTTGCTGGTAATATCATGGGGTATATATACGTGTTTTCAAAACTGAAGTTATAATGTGCAACAGTACTTAAAGTTTCATTTTTTAGGTCAATTAATCAGTTCATCTATTTTTACCTGTTTAACTAAAATGATAACTGCTGTATCATTCCAGCAAGGACTTCTTTCTTGGCCAATAGCACTCTAATCTATCAGGATAATTGAATTTAAAAGCAAAACAAAATTAAGGAAGATTGTTTCGCTCCTCTAGGTCTCAGTTGAACATGAAAGGGTACAAGATTTTTAATGCAAGGAATTAGTAATTGTCTTTGTATCAACATCATTCAGACGTTGAGGGATGAAAAGCAAATAGCAGTCTTTTGAACTATGCATTGAACACAAAATGTGAGTGCTAATTAGCACAGCCAACAAATCATATGTTTATGCAATCATGTTCTGGTGTATGCTTAGGACAACTGTGTTGTTTTATTCTATCTGCATAAACCTCTTCATGTAGTTATGTTGATTTCTTCACATTCGAAAATAACCTTTTGAACTGTAGTAATTGTTTTATTAGCAACTCTGGAATGTATATGTTAGCCGATGTTAATTAATTAGGCTTAAAATAAACCTCTCAACAAGGAGGAAAAAGTATAATCCGCTGTCAAAACAGTGGATTTAAATTTCAAAATGGGCTTAGAGAGAATTTTCTATTATTGAAAAATTTTAACATAAATTCTGAAATTAACCTTCCTATGTAGTTACCAAGAGTATTCCCAGACTACTTTAAGGTTGAGACTAATCTCTTTGAAGGTTTGAAGCGTATTAAAAATTTCCACGTTATGAACAAATATACCTATCCGGATTCAAACTTATGTTCTCTTTTCTAGAGAGGATGGTGTTGGAGAGTTAGAATGTATTAGTTGGTTAAAATTCTATAAATAAAGGACTTAGTATGAGATTTAAAGGTGTGAAGGTGAGTCAAATCTTCACCCAAAGGAGGAGGATTAACATAGATTCCTACCTCATAAATCATCCTTAGAAGGAGGGTTAACAAAGGGCTATAACTCATAAGCCACTAAGAATTCTTGGGGTTAAGTAATCACTTCCAAAAAGAAGGTTCATTGTATTCATTGATAATTGATAATATTTGTAAATAAGATTAGTTTATCTTCATTCTTGTTTAGCAAGTGATCAGATGAACCGCTGCTATCTCAATTAACCTACAAGTTACGACTTACTGGTAATTGGGAAAATAACTTCAACCGCTTCAGAAACCCTTTGCCTCGGTGAGATCACATTGACATGAAAACTCGTTAATATTTTAAGGGCACCACCATTTACTTGGAGCATAACAATTGCCAGTAATTACGTAAAACTGTAAGCTTAAAGCTTTCTATATTATAATTCTTTTGATTCTTTTGCAGGAAGAAAACGGTGCAGACAGCCACATCAATGTTCTCACTCTTATCATGGTTAATTTTTTTTATAACCTTTTGGAAAAATATATAGAAGCTTCAATTCATTTGATCTATAAACTTTCTCTTAGATATCGATTTGGTTCCTATAATTTGATCATTATCAATCATGTCTCCATATATAATTGTTTTTTGTTTTGAATAAAAGGGTGCAAGAAAATGTGTAGGGACAACTAGCTAGATAAATGAAGCTTAGGATTGAAATCTTCTAATAGAATAGCTAGCCCTATATTCTACTAGAGGGATATTCATAATGACAGCTTCAATATTATTTGATGACTTTGATTGGGAAAAGAATTAGCCAAAACAGTTGATTTTTCTTGATATGAAATCAAAAGGGGTAATAGTATAGTGACATATTAGAAGACGATAAATTTGTTTGATATGGCTATTTAGAGGATAATTTTCAGATAGATCGCTATTAATTAGCTGCAAGGCTTCTATAGATCACTAAAGATGACAGTTTTGCGGTAATTAACCTTGTTTTTAACTAAGACAAGTCCTTCATGGATTGCCATGATCTCCTAAGAGTGTAACATACATGTCCCATAATTTCATAACATATACAAAAGTAATTATTATAGATTGAACATGGCATAGGGAATTGACATGTATAGTTTCATATTCTCACAGAAGTTCTAAACTTTATCATGCATATTCTCCTTCCAAAGCATAATATTTTCATTTTCTTTACATATTTTTCAAGCCATAAGGACACAAACGATAATGAACAAACTATAGGAATCAAATTGATAGTTGAGAAATAATCTCGGGAACCAATTTTTTTTGGGATTTGTTTTTATTACTTTGATGTTGATACCATATGCATGCTTCTTACTTCTAATAAAACAACTTAAGAAAATATTCAGCCGCTCGGAGATTATTTCCGCTTATAGATTTTGTCAGTTTCTTGTAATGAAATCCTACTCTCGTGAAACTCATTTTTCAGCAAATGGAGGAGCAAAACAACCCTTTATGTGAGTGTGTGTGTGTGTGTGTGTAGGGAATTCAGCCACGTTTGGCCATTCTTTTTATTTACACACACACACAAAATTGTTTTTCCCAAAGTCACAATGACCGGAATATTCTAAATGAAGCGGACAATTATAAGAAACATCAACTCAGCATGTGATGTTGCTTGCCATTCAATCTATTCTTTTGCATTTGAACTATACACTTTTAGATTAAGAATGTTGAATTGGTGGTTGCCCTAAAAACTTAGAATAAATGTGAAAATTGAAATGCATGCAACAGTTTAGACATCCAATAACTAGCTGAAAAGTTACTGTGTATATGAATTAGATACTATCTCCAGTCATAAATATAGGACATAGTTTGTAGTGCAAATTACACTACAAATTATGTCCTATATTTAGGACCGGAGGAAGTATCATACAATATAAGGAACAGTACAAGCATAATAAAAGTATACATCAAAGAAAATTAAGCTCACTAAAAACACATACAGAGTATATAAATATGATAATACAATATCAACACACGCAGTTTCATTGTATAGTATTATGCATCAGACCATCTAATATCATACCAGCCCCACTGATTGTTGGGAATTGCCAAAGCTTCCCAGACAGCCTTGGAGGCATCAACAATGTTGTTAGCACATGGAGGTTGGTAATCATGGTCTTCATCACACCTTTTTGTGGAATCACACTGGTCAACCAGCATAGCCACCACGCTCCGGCCATTGGCAGAGATGGTGATGTTGTGGAGGCACCTGCTCTTGTGGTTGAACCAGCCTGTGGAAAGGGCCACCACTGGTTTCTCATCTGAATGATACTTATTGTCACATTCTCAAGGGCCTCCTCCATCTCCACCTTTCTCAAAACTGTTCAATGTGAGATGTGCCTTTGTGTGAGTAGTGACTGGTGGTGAACACTTGTAAACAGGGTACATTTTGCCATCTGCACAACAATCAGAATCATTCTCTTTGTTGCATTGTCCAGGAGGTGCCTCTTTCCCTTTCACCACACCACTTGGTCGACATTTTTGAGCTTCAGTGATGTCCAAACAGTTCGTTTTGCAAGGAGGATAACCAGTAGAACAAATGGTGCCTTTCTGCTGATGAACACCTTCATTTTGATTTTGTTTCTTTGTCTCTACTCTTCTTCGTGAACTTACGATGTTTTGATTTATGGTGTGGATGACAATTGTGTGTTTGTGTGTGTGTGTGTGTAAGTTGCCAATACGTGTTGATCTGTAAAGGTTTCTTTTTTTGGGTCAGCCATTGAGTTCTGTTTCATCTTTAAGGTTTTTCCTTTATTTTGGCCATTAGCATTGTTCAGATTCTATAAAACAATAAAAAAGAATAAAATAATGAAGAATTTTAATTTAGGTTGCTAGGTTTTCACTGCAAGACAAAATTAGAACTTTCAAATGTCAAAACTCATGATTTGCCTTGCCGGTGATGACCGGATAATTAAACCCTTCAAAAACATGTTCAACGTACTAATTTAATGTTCTTTTTTTGGTGAGATTATGCTTTAATTTGCAGACATGTAATCAATTTTTATTGTGAAAATTCCACTCAGTACCAAGCAAGGCAATTTACCATAACTGTATCCCTTGAAATAATAAAAGTACTAGGAAATCCCTTGTAACCTGAGGGTAAAAAATTCTAATTGTAAGAAATGTAAAAAAATATCATTGGCCTTACCTTCACTCAGTTGTCATTGCATGTCATTGCCATTGTCTCCCTCACTTGTCAATTCATGTTCTTTCTACTCTGTTCAATTCTTAATGTATGATCTAATTGGAAAGTTGATCTTAATTCTAAATATAAAACTTATTTCCTACATTTGTCAATCTTTTCCTATTTATCTATTAATTCTAAATATAAAACTTATTTCCTACATTTGTCAATCTTTTCCTATTTATCTAAATGAGAGAGAGATGGAGGAAATTAAGGAAGATGATTAGAGTGTTTTCGAAAATACATGTCATATTAACTAACTTCTTTAATATAATCAAATAGATAAATAGATTTTATATTAAGGCCTGACAACCATGGGCAAGGTGGTGGTAAGGTTTGGCAACCTTGAAAAAGTTAGGGTCCGGCCAAGTCCTGATACATCGTGGCATGTCCGGGATTCCACCTGACACGTACAGGACTGTACCAGAACTTGCCTAAACAAGTTCCAGCTTAATCTAAAAACTTCACTCTTGTACCAAAATAAAATCCACTTATTACATTTAAGTTCCGATTGTTACCTTCAATCTTTTTAACCCTAATGTAAATGTTTAGAGGTTTAGACAAGGATTTGCAAGTATTGACAAGGTGAACTCACTCAACAGGCGGGACAAAAGGGAATATTGGCTAAACCAACCAAAGTAAAACTAATATGTAAACACGTATTGGGACTTGTGATAACTCTTCAACCCCGTTTAGAGAGACATATTCGCGGTACGAAACCTTGTAAACAGAAGTGGGCCTTCTTAAAAATTCTTTGGTCCATTCAAGTTTGTCTCTCAACTTTCAAGTTTTGGATAAAATAAAAAATAGAAGATTTGCATGGATTCTATAATTTTATAATGATGGGGTAGCCTTGTTCATCATAAACAAGGAAATCCACCACGCGACGCCTCAATTATATATTACACGTCATCATTAGAAAATATTTTAAGCTTAACTTATCTAATGCGCCAACAATTTCTTAGTCAGATATTTAAATACAATAATTATTATTCAGTTATTCAATCAAAGCTATATACATATATGTGAATTACAATCTACTCCCTCCTATTCTATTTATAAGCAACTTTCTCTCTCATAGGGTTGATTTATTTTATAAGTAACTTTCACTTTTTGTCTGAAAATGTAAACTTTTTTTTTTCTTATTTTACCCTTATTAAATACTCCCTCTGGTCCTAATTATAAAATAAAGTTGATTTTTTTTGGAGAAATTAAGGAAGCCAATTAAATTACTTTAGAGTGTTTATATTTTTAGAATCCTTAGATTATATATTAATTTATTAGTCAAATTAATTAGTTTGGAGATAACAATAAAAATATAAACACTCTAAAGTAATTTAATTGGCTTCCTTAATTTCTCCAAAAAAGTTAACTTTGTTTTATAATTAGGGCCGGAGGGAGTACTCATTATCTCTCATACTTTTTATCTATTCTCTCTCCTATATTCTTTTCATAAATATGGGCATATATGAAAAAAAAACATGGCATTGTTGATACACTTATTACTTTTAAGTACCAACTCGTTTTACACAATCAAGATAAAAGTTGCTTATAAATAGGACCGAAGGGAGTGGTTTATTACAAGGAAGTTGCTTGCCAAATACGTCTCTTAAGTTTGTTGAGGCGACAAATGAGACCGATGACTTTTCCAATTTTTCTCTATTAACTTATTTTTCTGTTTTTAAAGTGAACAATAATAGTTTCAGCAAATATGCATCTCGTTCGATATGAATTTACAATATCAGAAGTGGACCAAAAAACTCAGTAAAATATATTATTACATTACAGTTTTCCACAGCTTGTGTACATCATCTGGATCAACACCCACGAAACTCAAATAAACAGACATGACATCAAACTAGGATTTTTACATGCACAGCCACAGACAGAAGCTATAATTAATTTACATCATCGTGTCTGTTAGAGCAGGCAATCGCCGGAAGAAATTCACCGGCGCCGATGGCAGCTTGTGCCTGAGCTTTGGATGCCTCATGAAATAAAATCCACCAAAGAGAACTATAATCTGAAATGGTGTCACATATAAAGCAAGTGCAATGACAAGACATAGTACCATGAATAAGCCTGTGGCACGAGGATCCCTCCAGCTCAAAAGTGCTTGCAGCCTCTCTCCTTGTGTAGCTATGTCTCCGACAACACTTTGAATCCTCCCGGCGACGCTCCTTAACCGATCATACCTGTATCGTACCACGTCTGCGCTTTTTGTGGTAGGAAAAGTGTCAAACTCTTCATCAAGTTCATCAGGCATCACAACATCAGCTTGAGAGATTCTAATGTTCATGTGAGGAGGGTTTCTTGGTCTGAATCTCCATTTCCACATTCCAATCACAAACATGTAAAGAAAAACTGTTGGAAGAATAAGTTCTGGGAAACACACAAGCATGAGAAACAGAATGTGTACTAGCACTGTTGTCACAGGATTCTTCCATTTTGAAACTTCACCAATCCATCTTCCTACTGAGACTAATCCCTGGAAAACTTGCACCAAACGGTAGAAATTCGCCTTGCTTCGTCTCATGCTCCATTTATGAGAGTCTGAGTCAGACATGTACTCAACCACCTCCTTCCTCAGAGGCGGCTCGGCTCGGCTAAGCCGAGCAGCCACGATGTTGACGGCTTGGTGACGAAGCTTCTCTTGCTCCATTATATTAAGTGGCCTCACATAGTGCATTTTAGGCAAATTTGGTTTGAAATATAAATGCATCGTGTTGATTATTGATGTACAGGAGAATCTTACAGCCAAGTGAAGTTCACCTGTTTTCTTCACCCCAGAAGGTTGCAGCATTAGTAGAGGGTAAGAATGTGTGTAAACCCGACCCATTTCAAGCGTAGAGATCCGAATTCGAACCTTGCCGATTTTTGAGTCTTTGTTACCCCCATTTGAGGAATTAATCTGAGCATTATCAAATACTCCAATGGTGAGAACTGTTGCCGGATCATACACTTCCCATGTGTATTGCTCATTGTACCTTGGATTAAGGCTATCAATAATGGTCCTCGTTCTAACCCATTTTTGTCCATATTTTGCCACACAGTATATATCAGAAGTCCCTTTTCCATCTCTTGTTTTTGTGGGTTGAAGTCCATCAATGTTAAGAATCCCAAGTTCTAATATCCCAATTGATTTCTTCCAAAGCTGCTTCGCCGTGGGACGAAGATCACTGCTATAATAAGTTGATTCATCAAGAACATGATAGCCACCATCAAGATAGACATTTAGGTGAAGCCTGCTAAAGAACTTGTCCTTTTCTTTCTTCTTTCCTTGCTCTGCAGTCTCCAAGGCAGATGAAACAGATTTTTCAAGGTGGTACCATTTGCTTGGGACTAATCGATCGTCGGCTCGCCTTACCACTGTGTTCAAAGGTATAACAAGAGTTCCAATGGTCTCGTCCTTGTTAGCACCAACACGATCTTCAACTGAAAGTATTAAGTGTTCATCAAATGGTTCTGCAGCAACAAACATTAGCTCTTGTTCCCAACGTGGGTTTAAGGTCCTAGCTTGAACAGATCTTGTCTTCAAAATTTGGTTACCAAGCTGTGCCTTCACATATGCATCTGGAAGTCGAGCTTTGTCTGGTGCAATTAAGTCTTGTGCTTCAATTACCCTTACACGAACATACCATAATCTCGGCGAGTGATAGACTTTTGATCGAATCTGAGAGTATGCAGCTGAAGAACTTCCACCAGGAGAGATTGCATCAGAATGCCAAGCATCACAAAATGCTTCATCAGCTTGTGTGCCATACCATACTGCAAGCATCAATTCACCATTCTTCTTTTCGCCATTTTTGTTCGCGATCCGATACCATTCTGGAGCCAATGGACTATCTGGTGGAGCCCTTTTAGGAACGTCAAGAAGATCAATCCTTATAGTTCCAACAAGATCATCCATAACCAAATCTTTGTCTTTAACCACAACCTCAAGAAAAGATGATTGCACATTGTCCCCTGCAAAGGCAAACACCTCATTCCATTCAGGATTCTTGTTCTTCTCAAAGTGTCTGGTGGTCCCTTTGTAGTTTCCTACCTTAACCTCCACATATGGATCAAGGCTGCCGGTGACATCTTTCGCCGGAAGGTCACGAGCTTTCACAACTCGAACAAAAAGGTACGGCATCTGTTCAACAAGATCATAGGTACTTGCTGGCCTATTCCCACGCTTAATTCTCCCATCAACAACTCTTCCTCCTCCAAGAAATGGACTAGTTTCTTTGAGTGCAAAATCGGCTGGAGATGATGCGCTTGCGAATGCTTGTACAGCTTTTGCAGCAGGCTGTGCAGATTTCATCTCATTCATAGCAAAGTTTGCACTAGATTGAAAACTTGGTTTGGGTGAAGAATCTGGTTTCTGAGCTTCTTTTGAGTTAGGAAGCTTAAGAAATGTGCGCTTTGGCTCACTTTTCTTTTGGGGAAAGGTGTTCTTGATTGCATCTGTTAATGATACTGGAGTTTGAATTCGATCTTCAGTTAAGAGATCTGTGTTCCAACGCGGTTCCATAGGAGGAAGAGGATTTGAGGATCGTACGGAAGGATCATCTACGACGTAGACTTTCAAACCAAGCTCTCCTTTTATGCGTCCAATGAAGCCTTTCTTTTCAAGAGGATAGTGCAAATCGACAGCATCAGAATAAGGAACAAATGAAGTTCCAGTTAGCTTAACCTTACCAAGAAATTGTTTGGAACCAGAGGTTTTGTCGTAGTGATAGACAATGGCTTCAAGAGTGAGGCTTGATAGTCTAGTTGGATCAGAGATGTTGAAGTAAAACTTTTCATTCCAATAAGGACTCACATCTTTTTCTTTAATTGTTGTTCGAAATTTCTGATCATCAAAGTGAAGTTCCACATAAGCACTACATGAACCTTGCCCATCTTTGGGCATGAGGTCATGAGCACCCACAACTTCCACTCCAAGCTTGAGACTTGCCATTTAATTTGCCTCCGAAAAAAATAAAAATTATGCAGAGAGAAAGTTGTTTATATCTGAAACAGAAATAAACAAAAAGAGTCAAGATTAATGAGTTCAAGTAGATATTCCTTAGCCTAGCATTTCGTCCATGCTTTCCTAATCAATATTACTATGTTCATAGAAGCATATTCTAGAAGAAATAAAGCAGTTCTAAGTGAATTTGGAGTATACATGATAAAGTTCTTGAGGTGTGAAGCATCTATGCTTCAAAGTTCAGTTATTTTGGCAGAAAAACTCTTCCTTTTTTGTTTCATTAATATATGACAAATTTGAAGGCACTACATAAAGCTGGAGATGAAGCTATTTGTAACAATATTCAACGTAGCTCCAGATTTTCTGAGTCTGCGTAATATGATGAGTATGAATATTTGGAAATTTCAGAGGATATACTTGATTATTCAAGCACGGATATTCAGAGTGTTTCAATCATCAGGGAAAGGAAAAGGCATCTGAATTTTTTTTTAAAGGTTTTTTTTAAGAGTCTTGTAACTCCAATCAATCAAGAAAATCAAAACTGAAACAGGACTAAATACTATGTATAAAGCAAAACAGAACTGAACGTAAAATATTTTCAAGAAAAGTTGCAAAACAAAAACAAAGGGAATATTCTACCAAAAAGCAAGTGATCCTTTAAGCTCAAGCAAAAGAGGAAGAGTTCAAAACGATCAAGTATCAACCACTGAATCCAGCAACCGTCTTTTCCATTACCAAAAAGTAAGACTTAAGCAAACAGACATACTTTATACAGGCAGAGAATCAAAGTATTCCCGAGCTTTTGAGAAATACTCGTAAGTAATTTAAAACAGGGGACAAAAGGCAACACCTTCTTGTGACATGGGAATCGAGGAGTGAATTATAAGCCTCTGATTAAAAATAAACTGAACTGAAAGAAAGTCAAGGCTTCATGAACATTTCCACTCCTCTTAGATTAGTCATATAAACTATTCTCTAACCCAATAACTTCAATATTTCTAAGCAACATATTTTTGAAGCAGAGGAGGGAAACAAAAACTGAATCCTGAAAAGCCAGAACTTTGATCCAAAAAGCAGATTCCACTCGAATATTCTCACGGAATCATATATCAAACACATAAAGAACCCAAAAAAAGTTCCCCTGAAACAAGAAGCAATATCTAACCAAAAAGGGAAAAAACTAGCACAAGTTTCAAAGATACCCCATAAAGAAAGACATACAAAAACAGAAAAACAAGCCAAAAAAAAAGAGGTGAGAGAGAATCAGAAGAAGAACGCACCTCAGGTTTGACCTTCTGGACAATCACTTGAAGAACTTATGGAAAACAAAAGGGATAGCGAGGAAAGAGGAGCTTCAAAGAGGAGGCATGATAATGAGAGAGAGACGAGAAGAACAGAGACTTGCAGAACAAGGCAAGGGACGGCGGATAGAGAGAGAGAGAGATACAGAACACAGGAATGGAATGGAAATATGGGAATTTTGAATTTTCTCTTGGGGAGAGATAAAGAAGAAAAGATCGTTGAATTCAAAAACGAGTTAAAGGAGAAGAAGGAGTACAAAAAGTCGTAATCCGAGAATGAATGTAACCTTTTCCTGTAGTTTTAGAGTCACCAAGCATGTGGTGGCGCCAATGGATGATGTTCTGAAATGCCAAAGCCAAGAGACGTCTTCGTTGAGACTTGAGAGTGGGGTCGGCCGGCCACGCGCTCATACGTACCAATACATGTTGTTAGAAACGATGTTTTCGTTTATTTTATGCCAAGTTACTATATGATGTTTAAGGATGCCTCGGTTTCCCTGATTGATGTTTTTTTTCCCACGCGCCTTTATAGATCACCTGCTAACAAGGCTATCGCATTAATAATGGAATTTTTGGACTCACAATATTATATTATGAAGTTCATTGTTATCTATCTCTCTCAATATAAATATTTTTTATGGAATTTGAATTTGAGATCCAAATAAATTTAGTAGGGTATTATATCGCTAGACCAAACTCAATATTGGTACTCCTCTTATTCACAAATATTAGTTATTTTAACTAATTTATCATAATTAAAAAATGATAGTCAACTCATTTAATTTATCCAAAATTAAAATTTTTTCCAATTTTACCTATATTAAATGAGGTTTTGAATGTGAGAAAGAAATACAATGAGTCATATTTAAACATTACTAGTATTATCAAAATTGACAAAAAAAAGTATTAATTGCTCTATAAGTAGTTTATATTATGGACGTCATTCTTTTATAAAAGATTTATACTGTGGACGAGAGAGTATGTATGTTTTTGTTATTGTACTGTTATATTTGAGAAATATATACATGATATTTGTGAATGACATGATTTATTATAAAATTTATATTATAGTCCATGTCAATATTTATGCATATGATTCATATGTTGTTTTATGATTAGGGATAACCAGAACTCAATGAATTTCGGTAACATTTGATTAAATTGGACCAGCCATAACTTATGATAACAATTCAATTGCAAACTTTTATTTCTTCAAATCTACATATCTTCTATTTTAAAAAAAAAAATCCAGTAATTTATATGTAATACAAAAATTGTGACAAACTATAGTATTTACAAGTCATGAGATGAATGCATATATACGGGATCCAAATTTAATTGATGCGTACGTAAAAGACAATTCGGTCCAGTTGATAGCAATTTTCTTTCATTTTTTATTTGGTTCTTTTGGGCAAAAAGAGAAATTAACCAAACAAGTCCCTTCATATAAACTAAAAGTTAATATGTAATATAGGCCTTCAGCTATCCAAGCAGGCGCAAGCATGCCTTGGGGAGTGATTGATAAAGACATTTATAAATTGTTTAAGCAAAATTAATTGTTCACATCCTTTTCACGATTTATTTAGATAAATCAACAAATGAGAGGATAATTACAATATATTAGTCAACACGCGTGGATTTAAGAAATTTTATTTTTCTATCAATCCATGAGAGAATCAATATTATTAGTCAATGCGGTACGTATATAAAACTCTACTTATTATTTTTTAAATAAAAACAAAAAGATCATGAAAAAATATAAAATTTTGGGAGATTTATTTCCAATTAAATTTGACAATACTCCAATAAATAAGAGTCTCATACATGACTTGTAACTTTCAATAAAACTAAACCTAACTTAACCTAAATTATACTACATAAGATGATCTAGTAAATATCTGTCTAAAAAGAAGTTAATGTTCGGATTACACAAGACTCGAATCATTTTATATTCGTATTTCATTGGCTGTTTAATTATTTTTAAATTTTAAGGCAAGACATTCATATTGAAATTTTTAAAAAATAAAACTTGGGACAAATTTTAATGGTATGTTGTGGACTTGGGGTTACAAATATAATAAATTGATAGATTGATGTTTTCTTTCTTTCTTTCTTTTTTTTTTTTTGCCATGGTTAGATTGATGTTTTCATATCCTATCTCTTACAGTTAGTGGCAAGACTTGAGAAGTCAAAGTCAATATTATCATCTTAAGATATTCGTGCTTAGTATTATTGATTATTTAATCCTGTTATATTTTAGAATTCAATGAGTCGGGATGACGTGTATCACGCTGCTTTAGTAAACGAAGACTTGATCATGGTCTCTTAAAAAATCTTGTAGCTTCTGATTGTGATTTTTTTAAAAAAAAATAATTAGATGTAATTTCCATGCAAATTCACTTGATGTAACGGATACCACACACTAAAAGTTAGTTGTTAGAATTGAGAATCCAAAACCTTATAATATCCTTCTTTTAAGGTGTGTTTGGTTCAACGGAGATTAGGTTAGGTGAGGTTTATTTAAGTTAGATTAGGGGAGGTTATAAGTTTGTTTGGTTCAAGAAGAGGGGAGGAAATGTTTGGTATCTTGTTTGGTTCAAAAGGGGAGGTGAGGGGAGTTAATTATAAGTAGACAAAAATACCCTTATACATATTTTCCTTTTTTCTTTTATAATGTATTTATTAATAATTATTATTTATAAAATTATTATTTATTAATAATTATCATTTGCAAAATTGTCAACACACACAGAAATTATGAGCGAATTGGGCCAAGAAAACACGTTATTGTGCAAGTATAATTAATAAAAGTATTAAAAAGTTAATTGATTACTGTGCTTGCAAGAATCAGATATAGCCCCACAAAACATCAAAAGGATCTATGGACAATCACAAATAAAAAATATTATTAAGCTCAATTGTTGGACAGAACGGCTGAACTGAGAAGAGAAAGAGGAAAGAAGGGCTTTTATTAGAAGGGTAAGTATGGAATATCAAATAATTGACATGGATAGTTTGATCAAGATGAGATAAAAAATTTCTCTCCCCTAGAAAGAACCCCAAATTTGGGAGTTGAGAAAGGAGGGGAGGGGAGCACTAGAAGACAAATTATTTTCTCACCCCTAACCTCCCCTCCTTCCAACCAAACACACTTTTTTCTTCCACAAACCTCACCTCCCCCAACCTCACCTCCAAAAACCCTGAACCAAACAAAGCCTTACGGTATTAGCCTTCTGACGTGAGACTCACTCTCTGAGGGTGTGTTTGGTTTGACAGGAGGGAAGGGGATAGATTATCTTTTTAGGTTGAAGGTATTTAAATTTTAGGCGGGAACCTAAAATTTAAAGGAATGAGAGAATAAATTTTGTGAGGGAACCCAATATTAAAAAAAATGAGAGAGTAAATTTTGGATTTCTCCCTTCTTAAATTGTAATTTACCCCTTCCCCTCCCCTCAAACCAAACACAACCTAAAACTCAATAGAAGTATCAATAATACTAAGATACCACTTGTAAAGCAAACTAGTGGAGTTGAATATAAGACAGTCAAACCCACTAGCTCGGCCGGTTTGGCCCAAGAATAGTCAAATCGGTGGTCCAACTAGTCCGATCTAGAGATTGAACCATACGGACCGATTCAAACTTTTTTAAATTAAAAAAAAAATAAAATAAGTAATCTTTTATTAATTTTATTCAGAATTTCATATAAATAAACCTAAAATCTTTACTTTCTGACCGGCCTAACCCCAGGTTAGCTCCGGTCTAACCCACTGACCCTTAACCCAATACCCCAACCAATTTAGTATCCGGTTTGGTTTTCGGTATCTTGATTATATGTTCATGAAATACTCTTCTTTTTATTATATGTTCATGAACCCTGTAAATGAAACATTTATCTTAGAGGAGTTTTTTTTCCCTCCTTATTTAAAGTGCAGCTTGTTTGGTTCGAATTTTGAGAGATTTATCTGTATTCTCACAATGTTTTGATAACTCAAGGGTGGTTTGGTCGCAATTTGTTCTGTAAATGTAATAATGAGAATGAAATTCTCACTTAAACGTGTGAATCTCACTATAAACTATGAACTTTACAGAATAATGCATATCTTTTTTTCCAAAACTGCTGGCAGTGTCATTATTTTTTTAAACAATAACCAACAAAATTTGTATTTCGATATAACATTCTGTAAAGACGGGTTTTTCAATACTACAAACCATTAAAAAAAACTCAACTAAATACATTTTCTCATAGATTACGCTTAATTCAAAGAAAGAGCCACAGGATTAACAATCTATTATGAATAATATAATGCGATTTTGAGATAGATTTAATCATATATATTTAAATTAGTTGTTGTTATGATTGATGGTTTTGCCAGTATTGATTGGACTCCATCTCCACTTGCTTGATGAGACTCTGCTTAGTGTGGAGCAAGACATGAAGCTCTTGTGGCTCAAAAGGAGGAGGCATTTTGCAAGGAAGTCTATGTGTTGCTGGCTTTTTCACCTTGGAATCTTCTAGAAACTTCCTGGCCTTTTTATTAACCAAAGAGGTCAGTGATTCAAGTGACAGCTCAACAGCCCCTTCTGGTACGGTGACCTCAAACCTCAACATGTTGGCATATTGTTGTAACACATGAAGCATGTAGTCATACACCAGTTCCATCCTCAGATTCTCTCTTATGAACTTGCTTCCTTCTTTCCCAATTTCTTCTGCCTGATCATCATCATCATATATATCATTTGTAGTGTCAATTAATCAAGAACAACAACGTGTGTATTGGAGAAAAATGTAGTACCTTGTGGGTGTTAAAGTTGCCCCATTCAACAGCAAAAGTGATTTGTTGGCACATATTTTGGGTGGAGATCGGCCAATAATGGTGCAAAGGAACCAAACTTCTTGAGAAGAAGTCATAGTATTTGGGCTGTACGAATAAGGCCATTGAGTCACATGCTAATATGTACTTCTCGCTCACCGACCATGACCTCCCTTCCACATATATCTTGTACCTAGTTTCCATTTCCATAACTATTCTAATCATCCTCGCTGAATTCAAAAATCAAAAAAGAAAGAAAAGAAGGAAAATTTACCTGTGGTCACATTGATTTTCCAGTTTTGTGTGGTTGTTGAGCCCTCGTTGAGCTGCCTTATCCCATTGCTGAATTAAAAGGTGCACGCATGTCAAGGACAATGGATTAGTTACAACCAAGGTATTAAAACTTGGATCGGATATTGAACCGGTCGGGGTATTGGGTTAAGGGTCAGTGGGTCAAACCGAGACCAAACCGGAGCTAAACTGGGACCAAACCGATGAGAAATTGAAAATTTTAGACTTATAGTATGAAATTCTAAAGGAAAAATTAAATTTTTTTTTTTTTAAAAAAAGTGAACCCAGACCGGACCGGTTTCCCAGCCGGTTCGCCGGTTCCCAGGCCGGACCGGCCGGTCCGGTCCGGGTTCAATAACATTGGTTACAACAACAATACCTTATCCCATTAGGTTGGGATGGCTAAATGGGGTAACGTTTACAAATGTGTATAAGGGTTTGTTTGGTTGGTAGATAATCTGTAAGTTCCTTTACAGGCATATTTTGTTTAGAATGAACAAGAAATAATAATACCAGAGGATAAATATGGGCCTTCCAGTGATTGTGATGGGTGGCATTACAGTGAGAGAGAGCAGTGCGAGAAGAAGCCACCCTGGCATTGCCTCTCCAAAACGCAAAGGGCTCTCTGTCCTTCCATTCCAGCTTGTGGTTGTTTTCTTCTATGCTCTTTGACACTCTCTCCCATGCTCTAATGTTTGTCTCTGCCCTGCATCATCATGTTCATACATCAATTCCTTAGTATACTTGTACTAAGTTGCAGAAAAATTAGCTAAGTTAGTTAATTTGTGAAAGAAGGTGGGGGTGTTGAATTACCAGCCCCAGAAGGTCCAATCAGGGAAGACAATATCATAGGAATTAGTGTCACCACAATAATGGAAGAGAGGAGGGGGAGGAATATTATTGGGAAAACTGGCCTTGTTGACGACGGTCTGATCGTCACATTGGAACAAGAGCTCTAAATCTGGGACTCTGTGAGGGTACAACCTTAGGAGCTGCAATATGCCCCAGAGAGTGAAGACATCCCTGGTGGCATAACACTTTTTGTACTTTTTAAGGTAAGGCTTGCCCTTTAAGATGATGAGCCTGAAGTTGGACATGTTGTTGTGAGTGCCACTATCCAAAGTGTCCCTGCTGATGCCAGTGCTCTTCCATGGCTTCAGGTCCTCGTGGATCCACCTGAAGTGCTCTGGACATTCTTCGGTTGATTCTTCAAACGCTTCGCTCAGTTGGCTTCTTATTTTCGCCTGCAGCTCATGCATGAAATTATATATTACTCCCTCTGATCTTTAATATAAGACGAATTTACCTAATTTGATTAGAACGCTTGCCTCAATTGGTTTCTTATCTTCACCTGCAACTCATCATGCGTTCTATATTATGTTAGTGAACAGGCCAATTATAAGTGTGTTTGGGTTGTTAATAGCCTTGTTGTCGTAGGGTGGCACAAGAGAAGTTATAACTAGTGAGGCACCCTTGCATGGTCATTTGAAAAATTCATGAAATAAGAAAAAAAAATTGTTCAAGATAAGTCAGGAGGGATAGGATGATTTAGAAAATATTGTTGGATCAAACATGGTTTGGCTACTCTCTATTACCGTTCTCATACACATTTTCTTCACTTTTCATCTTAGTTATTATATTAGAATTTGCGTAGGATAGATTTCGGGTTTTATAAAATTATTAATAAAATAAATGAATAAATTCAGCCATCTAAATTTTAGTTGTGACAGTTTAAAAATATAAATAAAAATATTTTTAAAGAATAACTTTAGAAGATTTGAAATCAAAACTGCTCAAATTCTAATTTGATGATTGAGATGGGAAGTGGAGAGGGAATGGATGGGAAGGGAGGTGGAGAGAAGCTAAATACGGTCAAACGTTAATCACTAAATAATATCAAACATTAACTATATAAACTAACGCAATAATTGAATTTGACCAGTAAATGTTACTTTGAACAAAAATATAATTGAATTTTGATTATTTTTTTAATACTAATATTGATTTTAAGTCATATCATTCTGTCAAATTATTAGTTGTTTAACGTTTTTACCCATATAAACTAGCGGAAACTAATACAAACGAAGTTTTATGGGGGACAATGCAAACTTTATATTTTAAACATATTTTATATCACCCAAGAGAAAACTTTAAAATCAAGAAAAAATTTCAAGCAAAATTTAAATGACGTGCATTTAATCGTACGACCAAAAATTTAGTATAGTTATTGACTAAGTCAATATCAAAGTACCTAGCTAGATATAGCAAGCAGATTATATTCTACAGTTCTACTCAGGTTATTAAACCCGGACCGGACCAGCCGGTCCCGTCCGGGAACCAGCAAACCAGCCGGTAAACCGGTCCGGGTTGGTATTTTAAAAAAAAAATTTTTTAAAAAATTTTTCCTTTAGAATTTCATACTATAAGTTTAAAATTTTCAATTTCTCACCGATTTTGTCCCGGTCTGACCCACTGACCCTTAACCCAGTACCCCGACCGGTTCAATGCCCGGTCCGAGTTTTAATACCTTGGTTCTACTTATTGAAAACTAAGCATACTTATATAATATCTGCATTTATACATTGTGATATAAAATAATGTCATGCATTTGTTGTTATTCTTGTTATTATTGTTTTTTTATCTCTCCAAAAATATATGATCTAGGTTTAGTTAATTTAATTATTATGAATTATGAGATTCCAAATTAGATATACAAAATGCGTTGCAAACAGAAACTAGAGTTAATGAAGAAAATGTATTAATATGGCAGAAAGAGGAAAACATGTCAATTAAATAAATAAACAAGACTTGTATTCTGTTTAATACGTACAGGTGAGTGTATAGAAGAATTAATATTGAGAACTTGAGAAGATTTAAGGAATTTGTTCCGAAGCTCAAGAACTCAATAATCCATGCTTGGGCCCAGAAAATACAGTAAGAAGGAACAAATTTAACAATCAAATTTGTTAATTAAAAAATTACGCAATGTCAAATAAGTGTGTTCTTTTACCCTTAAAATCATGATTTCAGAAGCATTTTTTTGTAAATCGAAACAAAATTTTCCACACATACTTACCTTATAAACTGTAAAAACTATTCTCCAAAAGCTAATCAAAACAAACACTAAGTGTGTGTTTGGATTAGCTTTTTTTAATAGCTTTTACAACTTACGAGATAAATGTGTGAGAAGAGTTTTGTCTCGGGTTGCGCAAACCATGGTTTTTGAAAAAAAAATAACAAGATTCGTTCTTCTAATAAAAGTACGTGAATAAATATAGAAATTGTTGATGAGAGAATTGAGGAATGATGACTTACATAATCAAATGAAACGAGACAGACGAGGTCGATCCGATTGAAGAGAATGATTAGAAGGAAGATAAGCACGAAGAAGATGAAGAAGAAGACTCTGGTAAGAAAACTTGATCTCTTCCTCATCCCAAAATTGATTTGTGAAAACCTAATTCATGAGATAGAAACAATATATCCTACCTTCGATAAGTGGGTGTCAAACACCTTCGATTTATATTTTAACGATGAAATCATCAGATCAATCTCGTGAAAAAGGAGAAAGAATCCAATCCAAATTTATACTATAAAGTTTCTATCATTCATTTCAGTGGAAATTAAAATGCATGAGAATATCGCGAATGTTTATCTATTGGACCCCATTTTTTTATTTATAAATTTTTAAATAATAAATCTGTTTTTCTTAAAAAATGAGTTAAAGAGTTATCTTTATTTAATATAAAGTATTAAATTAATTTTAGAATTTTCAAATTTAATATGGATAGTCCATTGAATTATGCAAGAGGCAAAGAGGAAAGAAAACAAGACAAGTCCATTGAGCCAGTATAGAAGCCACTTAATGGATTGGATTGGATTGCTCCGGAAACCGACAAACCACTCGGTAAACTAGTCCGGGTTTAATAATATTTAAAATAGCTATTTTTAATATTGAGAATTTGAAAATATTTAAAATAATTGTTCTTAAGTTTGAAACCTTGATCTCAGGCCAAAAACCAAAAATATACAAGAAGGAGGAATATATTAAAAAATTAAATTTATCAAATAATTACACTCATTTCAATGGGTTAAAGTCTAATTTTACCTAGAAATTTTTGCTCAAAAAGCAGAAGTTTTTTACGGGCAATTTTGCCCAAAAAGTCTTAAAATAGGAGCCATGTCTCCCCACCTGATTAGAAATATTAATTTTGATTGTTAGGTTAATTAATATGGTCCGCTCAACACATCCACATCATCATCCTTAGCCAGCTCATCATCCTTAAGGGGAAAATTGCTCATAATTTAACACTTTTGAAATAAAATTGTTCCTTAAAAAACTTTTAGGCCAAAACTTTTGGGATGAGTTATCCACAATTTTGAGGACGTGTCAAGCCAGCTTTGCCATCTCCAATAGACAGCCAGAGAGCGTGTGTTCACTGTCCAATCAAAGAATCTTCTTGAATCAGAGCACTCCCACCATGTGGGATTCGCTGGCATAACAGAGTAAAAACACTTTTATCATCCCCAAACCTGAATCTCCTTCCTTCTTCTCTATTCTTATGATTCTAGCTACTAGCTTCGAGTATGTTCCTATTTCATCCACTATGTTCCGTGACTAATTGATTTTCATATTTCATAACCATCTGTTGCTGCTGAAAGATTTATGTATTCTTGAGAACCCCACACCCACTCAATTTTTTCTGTTTGGTTTCCTAGAAACACAGGAAAAAGTTTAGGAGCAATGAAAATTGTTGAATGGTTTACGCTTGCATCATGCTGAGCTCATAATCTGAAAATGGCTGCACTCAAATTCAGAATCTTCAATTGTGTTCCTTGTTGAATTGTTTGTAAAAGGTTGTTCATGCAGGAATGATGCAGATAATACACAGCAAACATATCGACTTTTGAGCCTGTGAAGATGAATGACTACCCTATCACTTGTAGGTGGAACCTATGTTAGCAGAAGAAGATTTAAAGATCATGCCATGGAAATGACAAATCAGTGTGTAGGAAAATATTACCCTGCAAATCATTTTCTTGAAAAAAAGATAATAGAGGTAACTTAAGTTTGTTTTCCAAAATGTCTTCACACTGAGAAATTTTACTCTAGAACTTAATCACAGACCATTAAGTATTCTAGAAGGACATATAGTATCCTAGATAGCAATTTTACAACTTATTGTAGCTAAGCAACATAGTTTCAAAGCCACTACCACTACCAAGGCAACATGTCGTAATTGCTTTTTTTGGGCACAATTTATGCTCGATTGTTATTTCTAAATATTTTTATTTTATTTTCTTGAAATTACGTAGAATGACAGATGATACAGGATTAGACTTCAGTGATCAAATTGCTGCTCTGGAGAGAAAGTATCAACTGGTAAGTTAATTAAATCCTATATCATATTACAAATACTAACATAAGTTCATTGAGGAATAATAATAATGCATTTTCATGTCTTCATTTATGCGCCTTGGTCATATATGCCTTAAGCTTGTTGCTCTAAATTCAGAATTGAATTCCAGAGCAATTCAACAAATGAAAATGTCCACGAGTGAAACTGACTAAAATATATAGAATAGCCTTTGTCATGTTAAAAGTGTATTTACTATATTTCTATTTAGTCAGATAATTTGTTGGTCGCATTGCCTAATGCTATGGACAAAAACAATTAGTTTTTCACACACCTGTATGTCTGAATTTCTCCAATTTGGGTTCAGGCTCTTAAAGATCTATACACTCGTTTGACACCAATTCAACGGTTGGCTATTTCTCGACATCCCAACAGGCCAACAGTTCTTGATTATATACTCAATATTACAGAGAAGGCACATGTTCTTTTTTTTTTATCACCTTCACAGTTGAATTGTACACACTTCCTTAAACTTCTTTGCTTCTTTATCTCCCTTATCTTGGAACCTACAGTGGGTGGAGCTTCATGGAGATCGAGCAGGTTATGATGATCCAGCAATGAAAGGTATCGGTAGCATGGATGTAAAAAGTCACATGTTTATAGGCCATCAGAAAGGTAGGAACACAAAGGAACACCTCATGGGTATGCTTCAATCTGATGTTTAACTCTAACTTATGAGTATAAAGTGTCTAACAGCTAAAGTGATGTTTTTGTTAAAATTTAAAGTCACATGTAACAAGTCCCACATCAGGAAGATTACCTTAAAGTAAGGGTTTTATAAAGTAACTTTAATAGCTAGCTTTTAGGGTGTGGTTCTCCCAAAGACTAGTATTAAAATTGTTTTATGTTTAACGTGTTGATTTAGAAATTAGAAATTTAATGTAAACCGCTATCGGAAAGCTTTGTGCTTGATGAAATATGCAGATCATCATAAATTTCCCATCATTACTTTTGTTGACACTCCTGGAGCCTTTGCTGATCTTAAGTCTGAGGAACTTGGCCAAGTGTGTGCGCATAACCTTTTCCTATTAAACTCTACAGTTGGATTATCATGCAAGTCACCATCTTCACTTCACTTTTGATTGCTCTTCTTATTGCAAGGTGAAGCAATAGCTCAAAATTTGAGGGCTATGTTCGGCTTCCAGGTCCCTATAATATCGGTCGTAACTGGTGAAGGTGGTTCAGGTGGAGTCTGCATTTTATGTTGCCAGGTACAGTCTCAAATAATATGACTGTGCACTCACATAAGCAATTTAGTCAGTTTTGTAGCAGAACTAGATGGTTTAAATTGTAGAAGATCACAAATTCCCATCTTAAGGACTAACTTAAAAGTGCATATTGCATAGCCATCAGCAATTGTGAACGACTCAAAGCAAAATAATGCTCAATAAGTTATTGCCATTAAAAGTAGAAAGTAATAGTACATATTTTCCTAGTTCTCAATCTTATGCTTTACCTCCTGTTTGTTGAAAGTTGGCTTGACATGTAATATCTGCACCTTAAATTTGAATCCGGATGGAAATATTATGTACCTTAACTAAAAGTGTCCAGATATATCTTTGAATAATTGAATACAAATAATTTTTTTTACAGTTATAAAGGCTACAGTCCATTCTCTTGTTTGCAACATAATTTAAATCACTTAATATGTTTTTGGTCCATAAGTTATTGCTCTGTATTTTTATTAAAATTTTTGTATTCTATGAAATGTCCAGTCTAAATGAAATAACAACACTAAAAAGTTCCTAATGATGTGTTATTCTAACCAGTCCTGAAGCTTGTGCTGCAATATTGTGGAAATCTCCAAAGGTTATTATTCATTAATATAAACTTTTATGGCTATTTGATGCATCTTATCTTTTATTGCATATATGTTAATTGACTGTAAATTTATAGGCAGCCAAAAAGTTAAGAATAATAGCTCAGGAACATTACAAACGTGGAATTGCTGATGGTATTATTCCTGTAAGCACATTGATCCTTCACTCTGTTTCCCCTGTGATCTGTATGCTGTTATGGATGCTCAGATTTTTTAGAAAATTATATATCTCATTGTTTTTCTATTTCAACAGTAATCCTGGTTACATGTGATAAACAGTTGAACGTTCAGAAAAACTTAATTGATGGTTCCAGCTAGGAATTTGTATGGCACATAAAATGATTTGCACTATTTTTCCAGCTAACTGTCAAATAAAAACTTGTACAGACAAGCAATGATTTCCATGAAATTAGTAGAGATCTGTAATTGAAGTTATGAAAAGCCTATCTTAGAAATAATTAGGCAAAAGTTGCATCAGAATATCAGAATACTCTTGGCTGTGGATTAAAATATTTACATGTTATCTGTGGAAAATTATATGTATGTAATTATTTTGTGTTTTTTCACAACATTTACATTTCTACTCACAGGAGCCACTTGGTGGTGCACATGCTGATCCTGCATGGACGTCACAGCAAATTAGACTTGCAATCACACAGGCTATGGAGGTATTTACATCTGGCATATATGAATTTTTAATATCTGAAACCCTGATTTTTTTTTTTCCTCTCAAGATATGTCTCTGCATGCACACCTTCTTTTCCTTCTGCATACCAAATTCATAATCTTCACTAGTTTCTTAGTTTCTTGTCACTGATATGGATACTCCGGAATCTACACATGAGCTGACAAAAATGGATCCAAAAGAGGTACAACGCCATCGAATGCTTAAGTTTCGGTCAATTGGAAAATTCCAAGAAGGCATAGTTGTGGAACCAGAGAGGAAGCGTAACATGAAGCCACCTGATGTGAACACTTCTGGTGGGATCACTAAGATTGAGTCTGAGCTCCAAAATCTCAAGAAAACAATTTTTAAAACAGAGGGACCATATGATCCTATTACAGAAGAAGCAATAGAGAAGACTGAGCAAGAAGTAGACCAAGAGATAACAAATGCACTTATTGAAATGTGAGGCTGGAATTATCTAAAGTTTCAAGTTGCTCACCGAATCAACCCCTTGATCGAAACTTGAAGGAAAAGGTGGATAAGATCATGCAAGAATTTAATAACAAACTGTCACGCCCGGGTGCCTATCTGGGATGGAAGCAGAAGCAAGAAGCTGTGAACAGGTTGATTGAGATGAAAGTCAAACAAGAGAAACTCAGAGAAGACATCAATCAGGAAGTTTCATGTGATATTAAAGCAAGGTTTAAGGAGCAAATTTATCAACGAAGTTTTAAGGAAGGAGCGTCTGGCACAATTATGTTTTAAAGGGGACAAAAATACACACAAGATTTTAAAAGTGGAACATCCAGTACAAAACCGTTAAATTTGACCTAACGCCGTTATTGGTTTTCTTCTCTTATAATTTAACGTCATCAGATCAAATTTAACGGTTTTGTGATGAATGCTCCACTTTTAAAAACTTATTTGTATTTTTCCCCCTTTAAAGCATAATTGTGCCAGACGCTCTTTTCTAAAAACAACGTTGTTAAATTTGCTCCTTAACCGTTAAAGTAAAGATAGCAAACTTGAAGAATGCTCAAGAAAAGCTTTCAAATGGAAATTCACTGAATAAAGAATTGGTAATGGAAGCTGAGAAAGCCAAGAAAGAGCTAGAAGAGGTGTTGAGATCAGATAATTTGGAGGTTATTAGAGATGAACAATGAAATCTTCAGTGGAATTGACAAGGTTGTAAATTCAAAAGGCCTTAAAGAAAAAGTTAAAGAATTGGAAGAAGCTAGCTAAAGGATCAAGCCCTAAGGATGTTGAAAATATTGAAGCAGGTATCAAAGAGAGTATTCTTTCTTCCTTGAATGTCACAGCTCCAAAAAAGAAGATTGATAGTCTGAAAATGGAAGTGGAATCTAATTCACAAGTTTCTCAAAGCAAGGTTGGTGTTGATATTAACAAGGTCAGCAACAAATTGACAGTGATTTGGAGAGAGTCTAGTATAGGTTACATACCCTAGAATAGGATGCTTAGTACAGGAGCATGTTTTCTTTCTCACAACAATAGGTAGATCTAACTCATTGTTTACCTTAGGATTTTTCATTGGTTCCAACATTGGCACTGCTCGAGGCATGGTATCTTCTTCTATCCCTTTGTTCCTACGAAAGTAAACCTTGCCATATTGTTTGTCATGATTCATGTTTCCTTCTGTAGTTTGTGATGGCATTTGGGATGGATCAGGATTAGTGGGACTTAGTGTAGGAGTAGGAGGAGGTATAGGCTTAGGTATGACATTCACAGGCTGGAATTCACTCCAACTCTCCCCCTGAATGAAGTACTGGGAGTGAAAGGGAGTATGTTCAACAAAGGTGACATCACGACTGGTAAAGAAATGTTTTAAACTAGGGTCATAACACCTATAGCCTTTATAAAGAGTGGAGTAGCCAAGGAAAATGCACAGAACAAAGCGGGGGTCAAATTTGGAGGCTGGATGATAGAGATGGACAAAAACCGTACAACCAAAGACTCGAAGTGGAAGAGAATGATCAAGGTGTGAGATAGTATGGGTTGCACATAGTTTGTCGAGTGGAGAAGTAAAAGAGAGGACTCTATTTGGCATGCGATTGATGAGGTGAGTAGCAGTGAGAATAGCATCCCCCCAGAAATTTTTAGGGACATTGCAAGTGTATAAAAGGGCACGAGCAACTTCAAGAAAGTGTTTGTTTTTACGTTCAGTAATGCCATTTTGTTGAGGAGTGTGAGGGCAACTACTCTTATGGATAATGCCATGGGATTTAAAGAAAAGAAGAAAAGGATGATTGACATACTCGGTGACATTATCAGAGTGCATGACTTGGATGGTGGAGTTAAATTGGGTTTTGACATAGTTAAAGAATTCAAAGAAGACGGAGTAGACATAAAACTTTTCGTTTAACAAGTAAACCCAACACATTCAGGTGTGATCATCAATGAAGGTAACAAAATATTTGGATTGTGTACGATTGGAAATTCGATATAGTCCCCATACATCACTATGGATGGTAGAAAAAGGACGGGTAGGTTTATAATTAGAGGGTGCGAAAGTGACACGATGGTGTTTAGCTAATGCACAAACATCACAACGAAGAGTATTTATTGTATAGAGAGTAAATTGCGGAAACAATTTTTATAAATAGGAAAAACCAGGAGGACCCATCCTTTTGTGCCACAAAACTAAATCATTTTCAACAGAGGAAACAGAAACAGAATTCTTTATTTTTGATGACAAAGCACTTGCAGTAGGAGTATCAAGATAGTAGAGACCACCACGTTCTTTAACTATGCCAATCATCTTCCCTAAGGAGAGATCCTGGAATGTACATTGAGTAGAAAAAAAATGAACAGAGCATTGTGCATGTTTAGTCAGTTTGCTAATAGATAGTAAGTTACATGCTAGATTAGGAACATGTAAAACTGATTCAAGCTACAAGGTATTTGTAAGAGGAAATGTGCCTGTGCCAGCTATAGTAGCTAGCAAAAGAGTCAGTGGCAATACGAATTTTGCCATTTCCTACCGAAGGACAGTAAGAGCTAAACATGTTTGATACTGAGGTCATATGATCAGATGCTCCAGTATCTATAATCCAAGAAGAGGGCAGTGAGGAAGAGAACAGGGCAATTGAAGATATGCCTTATTTGGCAATAGAGGCAACTGGGCCCTGTTGACTCTGGAAATTTTTAAGCATGTCCAGCAGCTAATTTATTTGATCTTTACTAATAGAAGGTGACTCTGGTTCAGATGTAGATTCGGCATCAAGATAAGTCTAATAGGCTAGTGGTTTTTGTCTTCGAGGCTTCCCGTGGAGCTCCCAGTACTTATCACGTGTATGCCCAATTTTTTTGCAATGATCACACGTGGGACAACCTTTGGCCGAGGAGTCAAGTGGTGAATATCTACTTACAAGACCAGACGCATCCTGGCTCGGTGATTTAACTTTAAGAAGCATGGTGTGACATCGTGACTATTCATGGAAGATCTCAGAATAAACCTCCCGCACTGGAGGAAGAGACGAGCAGCTCAAGATTTGGGCATGAGCGTTATCATACTCTGGGTTGAGTCTGGCAAGAAAGAGCATAACCTGATTGGTGTTTTGGTTGCGAGTATGACGTGCAACATCGGCGGAGGAGGACCATTCATTGTTGACCATCAAATCTTCATCTTGCCATAAAGCCACGAGTTCGAACCAATACTCAGCAACGCACCTGGAGCCTTGAAAGGACTTCTATATTTGACAATGAAGGTCGAACAAGCGGGAGAGATTTTTTCTGTCAACATAAGAATCCCGAACGGCATCCCAGATGTCCTTGGCTGTCAGAAGGTACATGAAGCTTCGTTTGATCGAAGGAAGCATGGTGTTGACCAGCCATGAACATACAAGAGAGTTGTCGGTCTCCCATTGTGTCATAGCTGGAGATTGGGGATCGGAAGGAGGTTTCACCGCACCGGTGCGAAAGGCAAGTTTGCCACGGCCTCCGATGGCTAGCTTCACAGCCTGTGCCTAGCCATGATAATTCTCCAAGTTGAGCTTTTCAGAGACAATAGAGGACGAATCGAAGCTAGGAATCAGCCCAAGGGGATTCTTGGCATGCACACCCGTCAACGATGAGGACCCATCATGAGAAGACTCCATCGTGGAAGAACCCAGAGGGTGATACTCACAATGAGAAGTGTCGGATTCGTCGCCATGCTCTGATACTATGTGGCTTTTAGGATTATTAGAGAATCTGAAGATCTTTTCTCATCCAGTGAAGGTAAATATATACAGATTACAGCATGATGAATCTGTTGTAACAAACGTTGTTGCAACAGACCCACAATATTTCTAGGATCGGATATTTGAAATCTAGGATCTGATATATTCTCGTAATTAGTTTATCTTCATTTAATATATACAAATGTAAATTATTTAGTAATTACCACAATAAATTTTATAGGGAAAATCATCTAAGAATATTTTTGGAGTAAATTAATTGTTGAATGCTACTAAGCGTGCAAACGATCTTCCATGTGTGCAAACTATCTTCTGTTTATGTGCAACATATCTTTTAAAGTAGCATTTAACAATTAATTTACCAAAAATATATTTATTCACAATTCTCCCAATTTCATATCATGCTCTAATTAAATGGCACCAAACTTAAAATATTAATGAGTTATCATGTCAATTATCTCACCAAAACAAAGGGTTTTTTGAAGTGATTAAAGTTATTTTTAGAATTTGTCAGCGCATATGACGCACTTGGCATGGTATGAGGCCTATGTGCCTCAACATTTGGGTTCAATCCCGGTCCGCACCCAATGGGGTGCTACTAAAAAAAAAGTTATTTTCAGAATATTGTAGACTTTTTAATGGAATAAAATTCTCTCCTTGGATTCTCACCAAGTAAATTTTAAAATTTAAAACCACTGACAGCGGATTATACTTTCTTCCTCTTTATAAGATGTTTATTTAAAACCTAATTAATGTCGGCCAATAGATTCCAAAGTTGCTAATAAAACGATACTATAATTCAACATTTTTGTGTTCCATGCATATATATATCACATGTGAAACGAGGTTTGTGCAAAGAGAATAAAACAACACAGTTGACCTAAGCATATACCAGAACATGATTAAAAAACATATGACTTGTTGGTTGTCCTCATTAGCATTCACATTTTTGCGTTCCATGCATGGTTCAAAAGACTGCTAGTTGCAATTCTTCTCACGTTTGAATGACATATGTTGATGCAAAGAAAAATACTAATTCCTTGCATTAAAAAATTTAATATACCTTTCATTTTCAATTGAAACCTAGAGGAACGAAACACTCTTTTGTTTTTTTATTTTTAAATTCAATGGTTCTAGTGGATTAGATTGCTATTGGCCAAGAAAGAAGTCTGGAATGATGCAGTTATCATTTTGGTTAAACAGGTTAAACTATAACTGATTAATTGACCAAAAAATGAAACCTTTAGTACTGATTCACATTTTACCTTCATTTTTTGAAACATCTACATATACCCCATGACATTACCCCCAACAGATCATCAAACCCATCTAAGATCATAAAAAGGATACCAAGAATTAAAGAGATAGACACAAAGAGATGAAGGGCTTCATCAACACAAAGGCACCTTTGCTTCTACTGGTTATCCTCCTTGCAACGAACTGTTTGGACATCACTGAAGCTCAAAAATGTCGACCAAGTGGTGCGGTGAAAGGGAAAAAGGCACCTCCAGGACAATGCAACAAAGAGAATGATTCAGATTGTTGTGCAGATGGCAAAATGTATCCAGTTTACAAGTGTTCACCACCAGTCACTACGCACACAAAGGCACATCTCACACTGAACAGTTTTGAGAAAGGAGGAGATGGGGGAGGGCCTTCAGAATGTGACAATAAGTATCATTCAGATGAGAAACCAGTGGTGGCACTTTCCACAGGCTGGTTCAACCACAAGAGCAGGTGCCTCCACAACATCACCATCACCGCCAATGGCCGCAGCGTGGTGGCTATGGTGGTGGACGAGTGTGATTCCACGAAAGGGTGTGATGAAGATCATGATTACCAACCTCCCTGTGATAACAACATTGTTGATGCCTCCAAGGCTGTTTGGGAAGCTTTGGCAATTCCCAACAATCAGTGGGGCTGGTACGATATTACATGGTCCAATGCCTAATACCATAGAATTGCCTGTGTTTGTATTGTATCACTATCAGATTTATATAATCTGTGTGTATTTGTGAGCTTGATTTTCTCTTACGTTCCCCTTTCTTTTATGCATGTCCTATTGTGCATTGTATTGTATGATATGTAATTCATATATTCAGTGACTTTTCAGCTAGTTATTCGATGTCTTCTCTCTTACATTTCAATTTTCCTATTTATGTTTTAAATTTTTAGGGGAAACTCCATTTAATCATTCTTAATCTATACGCATTCTGTTCTGGCTGAGATGGATTAGGGAGCAATTCAAAATTAAAAAAAAATGTTACAATCTATGAGGATTAACAAATCTTATCAAGGGTTGATGAAAAGGATTTAAAATATAATGACTGCTTTAAAAATAATGGTGACTGAGATGATTTTTCATATATTTTCCCTATATAATTCCAAATTGCCAACTTCAAAGCACTGCCAAATCATCACTTTCCCATATATTTGTAAGCAATCATCACGAAAGAGTGACCTGCAGATTCAATAAATAAAATACCATTACAATAGCAAAGGAAAAAAAAAAAAGAAACAGAGCTTGTCAAAGAAAAAACAAACAGATCATATTGGGGGCATTATTCATCTTCAAGTTTCAAGCTACAACTTCTTATGGTTGCAGAGCTGTGCGAGAGCAAGGTGATTAATGTTAAAGATTTTTAGGGATATCATTGTGAGGTTCCACAACAAGAAGAAGGAGCGTAATTACTAGAAAATTTTATGAGTGAGCAGTGTATATTTTTTTGTCATTTCATGTACTATGACTTGTTGTGGCATGTTACTTAGTGTTCAAAATTTTTTTGATGATTATATCCCTTCTTTAGAATTTTATAGCGATTTCCTTTATGCCTCTTGAGGACAAACTCTTAATCAAATAAAAAAAAAAATTTATAGCGATTTTTTCAAGATTTTTTTATTATTATATCCCTTTCTTAGAATATCATATCAATTTTTCTAAGTTTTTTTTTTTTTTTTTTTGGTTTGGATACAAATATCTTCTTATTCTTATTGAAGACAATTTTGTATTTTGTTTGAAGAATTGTCCAACAACTAAACCTTTAATTATTTTTAGTACTAAGTAAAATTTGAGTAAATGATTAGGGTTGAAAACATGTAAGATAAGTCTAGAAAATATATAAGATGAATATTAAAAAAATTTAGAAACTGATTATTGGAAATATTGAAGATGAGTATTAAAAATATGGAAGATGAGTGCTGCAAATATGAAAAAATGATTAAACAAAATTAATTCATAAAATAGGGTCAAATTGCACTAAAAGATTATTTTGAAATGTTGAGCACTACCAAAAAAAATTTTCTTTAGAGTAATGGGGTGTAGGAAATTAACAATGCTCTTGAAAGAATGCTTTAAAAATAAAATTGCGGGGTTAAAGGGTAATTTTGTTTTGGAAGTTGTCACCGAGGAGCAATTTTTTCCTGAAAACTTTTTGGGAGGCAATTTTGCCTTAGCCATTAGTGCAATTAGTTTTGACTGTTAATTGATTAAATATGCTGAACTGACCGTTCACATTATATCACATTATTTTTGTTAAAGTGCAAATTTGCTTCAGAAATCCACGATTCATCTATTTCATTATTTTACAAAGTTAGATTTAAGACTTCTGTACAAATTTGTACTTTAACAAAAATGACATGTAGATTGTTAGTTTAATATATTTGATCAACTAACAATTAAAATTAACCGAGATAATGACCATGGCAAAATTGCTCATTTTTTGACATTTTTGAAGTTAAATTGCCCTCCAAAAAACTTTCGATGATAATTTCTGAAGTAAAATTACCCCTTAACCCTAAAATTGCACCATATAAAAAACTTTAAGGTTTGTTTGGAATGAAGGAAATGGATGGCAGGACATTTTTAATGATCTTAATTTAAAAAAGAAATGGAGAAGTGATATTAACAGCATTTAATTAATTTTTTTACTCTTTTATATCACTTTTTTCTTTATTAAAATTTTATAACCTTATTTCTCTAATTTATTTTTTATTTTTTTATAAAATTGAACTCGTTAAAACTTTTACTTGCTCCCGCATTTCCCTTCGTGACAAACAAACCCTTCACCCAACTTAACGAGTCGGGAACTGATTCGACCCGATCCATGTCGTTTCCAATCTACTTGGGCTAAAACATCCCAAAGTCGAAAGACGAAGGAAGGCTCTCCGGCCGAAAGCGAAAATGGCAAGCGGGAGCTTGAAGAGCATTCTGGCAGCGGCCATAACAGAGGGTGTGACTGAGGCGCGAGCAAGGATATTCGGCCATATGCTCAATCCCACAGGCAAGAGATCTGTTCATAAGATTTTGCGGAAGAAGCTTATCGGTGAGAAAGTGGCGCAGTGGTACCCTTATGACATTCAGCGAAACGACCCTCTCGTCATGGCCCAGCAAGAACAAGAGTAACTTCTCTCTCCCCCTCCCCTCTCACTCAGAACCACATAAGACTGTGAATGCCGAATGCCCGCCATGTGTTTGTCTTTTTGTCTCTGTGGTAGTATGGATTGTGGGTTATGTTTTGACTGTCAATTTGTGCAAAACTAGGTTCTGGGTTTTCTTCATTTTGTTTTTCTTTTTGAAAAAATTAACAATTTGGTCATCGATCACACTTGGAAAATATTCGCATTAATTCTCTTTACTAGCAATTTTCTGACGTTGGAAGGACTCAGTCACATATTTTCTAAGTTTTCGAAAATGAATTGTCAGCCTCTTATTGATTAGCTTTACTTTGAACTCATGTTCTTACCCATTTCTAAGGATAAAGTTGGATAGGCTTACAATGCCCTCCATGCAATTACTCTTAGAAATGAAATTGCTAGGAAGGCTTAAGTGAAGTCTGGTTTTTCTTTTATGCTTTTCTAGTTTTTGTTGTTGGGTCTGGGGGTTGATAATTAAGTTCTAGGATTGGCGAAGAAAAGCTATGCATTCAAGATCATTGCAAATCATGGAGATCCCATCCTTAGCAATTCTATTTGACACAATTGACTCCAGCTTTCTTATGATGCCGTTGTTCACATTTGGCGCCATAGAATCAGTCTGTTAGTCTCAATTCCAAACTTTTGGAAACCCACACTTATTCTAGAGCTTTATAAATCTGCTGGTAAATGACCTTCAGTTTTGAATTTGTTTGATCTCTGAAGTCAAGAAGAATTGGTGATTTCAATACAGCTCCTTTTCTGCAATACGCAACCTTTAATGACCCTTAAATGTTCCACCCCAATTGAACTAATTTGGAGTCTTGTCATGTAAAATTATAGAATTATAGATACTGCTATCTCTGGCCCTATTTATAAGAAACAAGTTATAGTTAAATTATTAGCTATCACTTGTGTCTTACTCCTGGGTTCTAATATAAGAACTATTTATCTGATTTGATTAGATTAGATTAATGAAGTTAGTTAACGCAATTAATATGACATGTTTTTTTATAAAATACTCTAACCATCTTCCTTAATTGCCTCAATCTCTCTTGCTTGATTATAGTTTAGGAAGTATTAATAGCAGTAAATTGGGAAAAGATTGACAAATATGGGAAATAATTCTTATATTTAAGACTAAGATTAACTCTAGAATTAGGTTAGGTTCTATATTAAGGACCAGAGAGAGTATAAAAAAGCCGGGATAATAGTTATCTTTAGGGAGTAGTTCTTGGTCTCGGGGGAGAAATGTTATATTTGGTTCTTTGTCGGCTATCTGGATAATCTTCTTGCTATTCGTGATACCTAGCAGTTTATTTGTATTGATAAACAAGCTTTATGTCATATCTAGCGTGAAATTGAACATGCAGTAAGTGGTTTGATGGTCTGTGAATGTTAAGTAATATGGGCCATTCTTTTCAGCAATGTGAATTCCTTGACTGCACTTCTATACCTAAATTAAACTCTAAACAGCAATTAAATATCAAAATATTGATCTTATCTACTGTGAAATTAAACACTAGAGATACTGCTTCATGTTTAACCGTACAAGCTGGACAGTGGTTTATATTGGTTAACCGAAACTGTCCCAACTTTCACTAATTGTATGGATAGTAATTTGATTTTTTATGCTTATTATCTTGTTCCTATAGGCGCTTATCAAGGCTGGAAATGTTGAAGCGGCGAGGAAAAGGACCCCCCAAGAAGGGCCAAGGAAGGCGTGCTGCCAAACGTAACAAATAAAGATGCTACTTTTTGGTGTTTTTGGAATCAAACTCTAGAAGCTGTTTTAGTATCACGAATTTGATGCATGTAATTAGCATCTTAATCCTCATTCACTAAATTTAGAGCACTGGGAAGCACATACTATTTGCCTAATCGAGTCAATGGTATTTGGACTCAGAGGCTTCACCATTTTCTGTTATTATGATTGAGCAATATGAAGGAAAAGGGTGTTGTGGACCTGGAAAAAAACTCGAAATGCATTGTGGCCTTGTTTCCTTTTTTTCCTCCTTTATTTATGGTTGAGGAATTTATTCTTTTCCCTGGATAATTTTAAAGGGATGCTTTCTCTTATGGCCTGAGTATTTAGGATGTTACTTTGCTTTTCAAAAGTATATCAAGTACAATTTGATAAAGAAAGACCAATACATTTTCTTTCCTAACTAAATTATCCCCAGCGAATCATGTTTTTTTTTTGTGGGTATTTCCTCTTTCACCGTTTTCTTTGAGAACGTGCATGGAGACATCTTAGTGAGTGTATGGAATAGCTTATTTTTGGAAAATAAGCACTTATTACATAAGTTGAGACAGAACTCCTTTCACATATTTATCTCGTATATCGTGAATCACGATTTATAAAACTTATTACTCAAAAATAAATTAACACTTAACCAATCACCATCTCAAAGTTAAGTTGATTGGCATCTACTTGGCAATGCTTGATCCCCTTCGGAGCAAAAGACAAAAACTGAAAAGAATATAGTATGACAAAGAAGTTGCAAGTAGCCAAGCCCCAAGAAGCTTCCAGATGAAAGACCAAACACCCACATGAAGTCTTGGGACGAAATTACTCCCACTTATTTTAAATATAATATAGATTTGACCTTTTTTAAAGATATTAAAAAAATTAAATAAATTATTTAATTATATCATATATTGTGTATCATTAGATTATACACTAGTTTATAAATTAGATAAAATAGTTTGGAGGAAAAATAATAAATATAAATATTTTAAAGTAATTTAATTATCTTTTTTAATATTTTCAAAAAAATTAATTTTATCTTGTATTTAGGATCAAAGAGATAGTATTTTTTTAAAGTGCAACAGAGGAAATATTTAACATTTATTAGAATTATATATCATTTTTATTTTTTTTGACCAGATTTCATTTTTATTACTTGATAGTAATTAACTAATTATCTTCAATTATATAATTTTCATTAATATATTTTACTTTTGATTGATGCTTTAGTTGGTTAATAATATAAAGTAGGTTTAAAAGGAGTGGGATCCCTGTGCATTATTAGCCAAGAAGCGGGGCCATTCAGCAAATTGAACAAATCTCCTTTTTGACGCCCTAGGAATTTGGAAGGAGGTCTCACCGTTTTTCCTACTGCTCCGACAACGTCCAAATCAATCACAAGAAATTAGCAAGGAAGAGAAATTAAGAAATCAATTTCCTCTCGTTCGATTTCTGGCCTTTCATCAATTTTTCTTAGCAGAACATAGATTACGGCCGACTCTCTCTTTAGTTTGCACTCTTCTTGCGGTAGATCTGTACAAATCCCTAACGATTTTTGCCTTCACTTTATTCCTGCCATCATAGGAGAAGCCCTCCCTATTTTTGGGTCCTTTAGCTCTGTATTATACTCAGAAATTTTAGATTTTCGCAGATTTAGGTTTAAACGCAAGCCATTCTAGAAGGATTCGCGGCTTTGGCTCCACTTTGCATGAAACCCTAAACTTGTAGTCTGTAGCATCTTTGACATTTTGTACATTTGTTAGAAACTTCGTTGGGTTTTCTTTTTCTTTTGAATCGGCGGAATGAACAATAGAGCTAGATATCCACCTGGGATTGGCGTAGGTCGAGGGGGAGGTATGAACTCGAACCCTGGGTTTCAACCGCGACCCCCTCAGCAACAGTATGTGCAAAGGCATTTAGTGCAGAATCAACAGCAGTATCAACATCAGTATCAGCAGCACCAACAGCAACATCAGCAGTTACAACAGCAGCAGCAGCAACAACAATGGCTTAGAAGAACGCAATTAAGTGGCGCCGATTCTAATGTAGTTGACGAGGTCGAGAAGACTGTGCAGTCTGAAGCCGTTGATTCAAGGTGCAGTTCTTGAAATGTTTTGTGTTTGACATGCTCCTTATAATGGAAGTGCAACGTGTTAAGACCGAGTGTGTTTGAAGTGTATAACTTTTTGAAACTTTGGGTTTAGAAAAGAATGTATTTGGTACGACACCTCTTCGGTATTGGCAATTAGATGTGTGTGTGATTGAATTTCTGCCTAAGAATATCAAAGGAAGAAACAGCAACATCTTCGCGTATTTAGAGATATTTTTTTTGGATGTGTTTGGCTAGTTTGAGAAATTTCCGTCTGTTTTACTTCGCCTTAAAGGTCAATATAACAATCGGTCCAATTTCTTCCTCTTTATCTTATGTTCAAGAAGCGACTCTAGGGCTTTTGGTTTTCTTCTATCTGATTGCTGGCTAGGTATTTAAAATTGGTATTGTTCTAAGTGGTCATAATTTTGCTAACTTACTCTCTTTGTTCTTCTTTTTCACCAAGGTTCTGATTTGCATATTTTAAGTTATGTCTGATTACTATTCTATCCATGCAAATCTGTTGCACCGTAATACTCAAATGCACGGTGTAATTGTTATCCCCATAATGCAGGCGTAATGCCTGTTGCAATTGTTATGGAATTGATAGTGACCCAATTATGATCTTGTTTTTTGAGTTTTTGGAAGATTTTGGAACTGGCGCCATGTAAACCTATTTGCTTGACGACTGTGGCATGCATTTTCATGACAGTTTCATACTTCACAGCTGCATATACTTAAAAAAATTGAAGGTTTCCTAATATTATCCTCATTTATTTTGTGTTGGTAGTTCACAAGATTGGAAGGCAAGATTAAACATACCACCACCTGATACTCGCTATAGGACTGAGGTATGCTTATGAGTACTATTATGTTGTGATTGATTGGTTATATGCACTGGATTTTACCCTCTCATTTTGAGTGAGATTTTTGGGGGTCGAACACCTTATTTGTGATTTCCTATTTCCTTACTATACCGATTTGATTGATCTTTACTGGGATTTAGTTGTTATTTCATTGGATAATATATTTAAACTGTTTGTTAAATTTGATTTTGTTACATTTGTTTAGACCAGCATTATATTGATATGCGCCTCTCTTTTTCTGCCCATATTTTCAAAAAGAAAAAGGCTGTTGGTTGCAAGGACTGTAGAGTACATTTGAATTGCTTTAATTGTTTGTGCTTAATGTAAGGATGAAGGTGTAGAAAAGGTTTACTGGATTCTACTTCTTATAATCAATGCAGTTTAATATAGCTAAACAACCTGTGGGAATATCTTATGTCCAATGAAGCTTGAATTTTATTCTTGTAACTATGTGTTTATGGTTTTGGACATTCATGTAATGTTTTTCTATTTACTTGAAAAGCCCAATAAATATTGTACCATCTTTGGTTTAGTCATTTAAAATCTATGATTATCGGGTTTTGGGAAATTATTTTTATTTAATTTTAAATTTATATTTGTCTTCACCTGCCTTATTTTTTCCCTAGGATGTGACAGCAACGAAGGGAAATGAATTTGAAGATTACTTTTTGAAGCGCGAACTGCTTATGGGAATATATGAGAAGGGTTTTGAAAGGCCTTCTCCTATTCAGGAAGAAAGTATCCCAATTGCTCTTACTGGTAGTGATATTCTTGCTAGAGCAAAAAATGGAACGGGGAAAACAGCTGCCTTTTGCGTTCCTGCTCTAGAAAAAATTGATCAGGATAACAATGTTATTCAAGGTTTGTCCTGCTAAAAGCTTTATTTCTTGGAAGAATGTTTTAGTCTAGTACGGTGTATTATTCATGAAGATTCTTTAGCAACTTGCATCTGATTGAACATTTTACCATATTAGAGCATTTTGTCTTTTGTGTGTTGAAAAGTTGGTGCCTTGCTCTTGAAGCCGAAAGAAACTAGTGGAGTCTTTTAGGATATGAGTTGGCCCTGAAAGGACATAAAATCGTTTTTTAGCCTTTAGTCTCAAAAGACACTGCATTGTGAGAAATTTGTCAAGAAATTTATATTAATTTGTCGATACATTTTAGACAGAAAAGATGAATGTAGAGATAGAATTTACTTTCCAAGATGATTGGTAATGGTCATGGCAGATGGCAGGTGCTATTGTTGATGCTATCCAAATTAATTTGAATGAGCATTTATGATAGTCGCTACTCTTGCTGACTATTATTTCTTATGATCTATCATGCAGTTGTTATACTGGTCCCAACACGTGAATTGGCTTTGCAAACATCACAAGTGTGTAAAGAGCTGGGAAAGCATCTGAAAATTCAAGTCATGGTTACAACGGGTGGTACCAGCCTGAAAGATGATATCATGCGATTATATCAACCTGTTCATTTACTTGTTGGAACCCCAGGAAGAATATTAGATCTTGCAAAGAAGGGTGTCTGCATTTTGAAAGACTGTAGTATGCTTGTTATGGATGAGGTAAATAACCCAACCTAAATTTACTAATGTATATAGAATCCAGTTGGGGAATGGGGAGGTTCAAGAACTGTTTTGAAGAAACAGGATTTTAGGTCATTCGAAAATTACGGTCTGATGCCAGTGAGGTATCTCTTGTTTTGTTAAATCTGTTAGGATAGGGAATCTGTTGTTGTACTACCAAGTTGGTAATGCTCCCTTCGTTTCAAAATAATTGTCACTTTGGGGGTTTGTTTTTGTTTCAAAATAATTGTTTCTTTAGGTTTTTCAAGAAAGCATTAATTTTTTTTCCAAATTTTACCCTTCAACATTGTAGCAGAATACTATTACATTTTGTTAAAAAATTTAGGTGACTTATTAGCCTTTTTAATGTGTGTGAGCAACTCCAAAGTGACAATTATTTTGGAACGGAGGGAGTAATGCGTTATGTATTTCCAAGTTATGTTGTAAATGTTGAGCTCGTCACTCTTCTGCCCTTCACTTGTGTTCTTTACGTGTCACCCTGAACATTAGTCATCTAACTATAATAATTGTTTATCAATATGAGGATCTTAAAATTTTCTTTGTCTTTTAGGCTGATAAGCTTTTGTCACCGGAGTTCCAACCTTCCATAGAGCATTTGATTCATTTCCTGCCTCCAAACCGTCAAATCCTGATGTTTTCAGCTACTTTTCCTGTTACTGTAAAGGACTTCAAAGATAGATTTCTTCATAAACCGTATATCATTAACCTTATGGATGAGTTAACTCTGAAAGGTATTACACAATTTTATGCATTTGTGGAAGAGAGACAGAAAGTCCACTGCCTCAACACACTGTTCTCTAAGGTTTGATCTATCTTTATCATTTGTTTCCCCCCTAAATTTATCTTATCCAGATTAAATACTGTAATGGCTTGTTCATTTCAGCTGCAAATAAATCAGTCAATTATATTCTGCAATTCGGTGAATCGGGTTGAGCTCCTTGCCAAGAAAATCACAGAACTAGGCTATTCATGCTTCTACATCCACGCAAAGATGCTGCAAGATCATCGTAACAGAGTATTTCATGATTTCCGCAATGGTGCTTGTAGAAATCTTGTTTGTACTGGTATATTTCTAGCACTTTTGCACTTACCTGTCCCCCCTCGCTTTTATATAGATGCAAACAAGTATATCTGAAGAATTGTGATAGGAGAATTTTATAGAATTTCTACTCTCTTTGGATGTATGTTTCTGATAATTACAAGTGGGGTGAAGGCCTCTATTTTAGGCCTATGGAAGAAGCAAGTTTACTCAAATGTCCCTTATACAAAGTGGAATGTACAATAATACGAAGAGTTAACTTACTTACAGTATACCTAAGTAAAAATCAAAAAATAATTCCACAATGTCTTGAGTTTCTTTGCTGATGGTGATTCTTATTTTCCCAAAATACTGTTTCATATATGTGATTGTGGCTGGTGGCCTCTTTTCTTTATTTATTTGAGTTTTTTAATTACCTTAGTGTGTTTTGTTACAGAATATAAGTATTTAATCTATACTAGTATAATCCAGATTTGTCTCTGAAAATAATTGGTATTGTTCCGATGATGGGTATAGTGATAGTATTTGTTACAGATTTGTTGAATCTTTCGATGGTATAGAGCATGTCTAGAATTAGTATATGCTATACTCAAAACTGGCTGTTTGTTTTGGCTTCTATTTTTCTAATTTATAATTGTTTCCTCTTTATGGGAAAACAAATGCAGATCTTTTTACCAGGGGAATAGACATTCAAGCAGTTAATGTGGTCATTAATTTTGATTTTCCCAAGAATTCAGAAACTTATCTGCACAGGGTATGTTAGAGCCTTCTTAGTGTCCTTTTTAATTTGTTTGTCTTGGTAGCAATTTTCTGTATGTGTTGTAGTCTCATTTGTGTTCTTGCCTGTTCACAGGTTGGTCGTTCAGGAAGGTTTGGGCACCTTGGTCTAGCAGTTAACTTGATCACCTATGAGGATCGCTTTAATTTGTATGTAATTTATGTTTAGATTTGAATTCCAATGTACTTGATATAGATATTGATTTTTTTCCCGTCAATTTGTTCAGATATAGGATCGAGCAAGAGCTTGGCACTGAAATAAAGCAAATTCCACCACACATTGATCAGGCAATTTATTGCCGGTGACTTGGGTAATTATCAGGGCTGTATTCCCAACTGTGGTGAATAGCAATGGTGAGTAGTAGGTTCTAGGAAAATTGTGTTGTATTTGTATTTGGCACTCTGGTGGTTGACAATCATTGTAGTGTAGAAGTGCAAATATATTTGTAAATATATGTTATTCAAAATGGAAAAGTTGTTTATATATATACATATATATTCCCATGACTTGCTACATGCTTAATTTATTCCGACATGTAATACAGTCAGTGTACTTGTAATTTTTAACATGTATGTATGGACTATTCCTTTCTTTCAGGTTGATGTGAGTGGCCATTCAAGCGGGTGTGCGTGTAGCTCTGAATCTGGAAGAAGGGGGGCAATGGTAATTGGGGTATCGTTGGACCCTTTGCTGAATGCTTTTTCAGTACTTTGTGGTTAAGAGCCCTGAAAAATTTCTTGGACCGTTGGAGTTTAATATACATGTCGGGTCAAGTTTGCGATTTCTGTGGTTACATTTGCAAATGTTTGTGTTTAACTGTGGCTGCAGTTTATTTTGTCCTTGCACTGCCTGGGTATGCACGACCATTTATGCCTCGTGTATTGACCCTTTTGTTATCATGCTATTTCTCCTTTTAGACTGTAGACTGCTAGTGATACATAACGAGTCTCAGCATCTTCCTGTTGGCGGTGGTGATGTGCTTGATATGATCACTGCCCCCTCTGAATGACGGGCTTTGCAATCTTAGTTTGCAAAACATCTTTCATGGTGTTGAGAGCACAATTGTTGCAGAATTTCTTAGTTTGCACCACCTTGCATGGTGTCGAGAGCACAATTGTTGCAGAATTTCTATGTCAGCAACTTTTCATGTTAATGGATTTATTGTGTCATTCCTCGTGTGGCTCTGGTTAGTTAACATGCCTCGCAATAATTCCTTTTAGATGCGATCCATGCAATTATGGTTGGTTCGTTCATATACAATTATGGTTGCGATCCAAGCAATTATGGTTGGTTGGTTAAAATGTCGATTAGTTGCTTGTAGTTTTGTAACTCGTTCATCACATTTATTAATTGTCGTGCTCTTTTTTCTATTCAGTCCACATGCTGTTGCAGCCATCATGGGTTGTATGTAGTTGGCGAATATCAAATGCACATTCGTGCCTTTTGCTCTCATTTGCAGCATTAATGCCATCTCTTAGTTGTGTTTGGTTTGAGGGGAGGTAACGTGGGCGAAGGGAAAATATTTTTGAGTTAAATTTTAAAAAAAATTAAATAAGTGGGGTTAAAAATTTTTAATTAATTTTTCTTACTATTTTATCTTATATATTCTCTTTATTAAAATTTTATTATTCCATTTTTTTCAATTTTTTAAAATTCAACTTATAAAAATTTTCCCTTTTCTTCCCCTCCCTCCAAATCCTTTACATCAAACAGATCCTGGTATAAGGGATTTGGAGGGGAAGGGAGGCTAGGACAAATTTTTGTGTTAGATTTAAGAATATTGGAGAAGTGGAGTTATAAAATTTTAATATGAAAAAAATATAAGATAAAAGAGGAAGAAAAATAAATTTAAAACTTTTAATCCCATTTTTATTATTTTTGAAATCCAATTAAAAATAATTTTCCGTCCACTTTCCCGCCCACGTAACAAACAAGCCCTTAAAGAATTCCCTTTCTTTATTGGGAGCGGCTTTTGTGATTTACGCAGCACACCATTTGGATTGGATGAGAGTGAACATAACCTTTTTTACGGCCGGAAAAAAAAACAGCAAACTCAACCTTTTACGTAAAATTAGTCGGGATTTTATAATAGATTATGGCCTTTGAGTAAGTTGTTTGGAGCGGAATTGGCTACCTTCTTCTGTTCTTCTTTTCCTCTTCTCTTTCACTATTTATTTCAATTTTTAAATTGAAATTTGAGCACTGCAGATTTAATATTTTTAAATATTTTTTATTACAGCTTTATATTACAATAGTTAAAATTTAGTAGTTTTTGAATTTATTTATTTATTAATAATTTGATATTTTATGAATATTTTTTATAAAATGTTAAATTTGAATCGTTCAAATATCAATCTAAAGGTTGAGATGAGTAGTAGACGAGAAGAGGAAAAGAAGAACTAATCAATCCTATTTTTGCAATGTGCTCCCATTTAACGATTTTCCAATAAAATGGCTAGGGCATAATTTCAACAACATAATTACACATATTATCTACAACATAATTACACGTGTTATCAGAGATTTTAGGGAAAATACTGATTCTATAATTTTATATGTTAACAAAGCTATCCTCTTATTGGAGGTAATTCTGTTCGAGGTAACACTAAATATAGGCAACTTTTTCATATGGAATTCAAACATTGATTCATCACATTATGAGGGACTAGTCACTTTTACTAGACCCAATCCCTATTGGTGGGCATGACATTTTATATTAATGAAATTAAATTATTAATATTAATCGGTTAAACCACTAAATATGTTTTATAAAATTTAAAAACTGTGCTGAGTTGGAGAATTAAATACTCATCACATTCTTAATGTATGACATAATTAAGAAATTGATATTAGTTTTAAATATAAGATCTAATTTAAGTATTTATTAATTTTTTTCTCAAATTAATCTACTGTAATATTGTTATTCCATTAACAATAATAAAAAGAGCTATTTGAGAAAATTAAAGAAGATATTTAGGTTGTTTTATAAAAACTTATAACTAACTTAACGAATCCTTTCAATATAATCAAATTAGTAAATAAAGTAGGAGCACCGTCGAGGCTGCCTCTACTCTAGTCGGGACTGAGGGCGGTCTCCGTGTCCCGAGCACTTGCAAAAGCAACGTTCATGGCGTCGCCGGTTTCATCTTCAGAGGAAAAGGATTGGGCGCAGAGAGTATCGGATAAGGTTTTTGCTTTGTACAACTCTCTTCCCAAGAAAGGCAAACCTCAAGGCCGCGAGGTCTCCGTCGTGGCTGCTTTCCTTCTATCTTCTCCTTCCAATGGTTCATTCACTCTCTTCTTTGCTCTCTGAATCTCCCTCTCTCACTCTCTAAGTCTGTTCGGCATATATAAACTAGAAATTGGGATTTCTGTCCAGTAGAATGCTATATATGCCGAATATATGCGTGTGTTGAGCAAAGGAAGTCATTGATTCATTTCGGGTTTCAGATTTGGAGGTTGCTTCTCTCGGAACAGGAACGAAGTGTATTGGACGCTCACTTTTGCGCCCTTATGGTGATATTGTCAATGATTCTCATGCCGAGATTATATCACGAAGAGCTTTGTTAAGGTATTCTCATTTTCTTTACTGTAAAATCTGTCTATACAGTTTGGTACTCTAATTTGAATGATTTGTTTGGAAAAATCTGTTTTTCTTTTTGGGGAAAAAACGTTGGTATGGCTTGGCTAATACAAATCACATTTCTTAGCATGGAATTTTTTTTTCAGTGTGTATTTTGGACATTTTGCCATTTGAGGTATTCAATGGATTTGGAAGAAAAGAAAGTCATGCTTTTGTTTATATATTTATATATATTTAGAACGTGTTGTCGTGTGAAGCGATATTTTTTCATTCTTTTCTATTCACACCAGGTTCTTCTATACGCAGATTCAACATCTTACTGAAACTTGTAATAAGCATATGCCTAGCAATGGATGCAAACCGTTCAAAATTGACGATGATAGCATACCATTTGAGTTGGCCACAGAGTGTCCTGATACTGCAAAATATACCTTGAAAGAGGGTTGGAAATTACATATGTACATATCTCAGCTACCATGTAATTAAAGCTTTAATAATCAACATCCTACCGTCATTGTTATTATGTGGATTTGGTTTAGCCCAAATTCCTTATTTGGGTGCCTTTTGTAGGCGGCGATGCTTCACTCAGTTCTCTGGTCTCACCTTCAGATAGTGTTTCACTAGGAGCAAGTAATTCATCATCGTGTCAGGGTAAGCCAAAAAATCCATGGTTTTTGCTCTTATAATATCCAATAATATGATTTGATGCAAGGCTTACATAATTTTCTGATAGCCCTTTTTTACCTTTCATATTTCCACCATTACCAGATTTCGCTGTTAAATGTAATTTCACATATACTTCAATCACTTTTCGTTTGTTCCGAAACAGTTGTTTGAGGATCATGGGGTTTATATAGATGAAACGACTGCCTAATTGTTTGTGATTTAGTTGTTTACCATCGTGTAAAAAATATGACATCTTTGTTAGATTGAATACCTATCACTAAGTAAAATATAGAGTACATATGCACACACACAGGGCACAATTCTTTTTTGTTACGGCTCAGTCTTGCACTAGGGCCACTGTCATGGGAGATGGCTACCACATCTCAGCTGACTATCACGCACTCGACAATTCCCCAACGGGAATTAAACGCTTACCTTGTCACTGATATTGATTGTCAGACAAGTGCTGACCACTATATTTATAGTTGTTTGTTCGGACACAATTCCGTCTACTTCAATGGACATAGACAAGAACCATGTTTTGACTATGATTCAGCTCCTATTCTAGCCTCCGCCACTTGCCCAAATATCTCTAGAGTTCTATGGTTGCATTAACTTTTCGTTTTGTTCTATATTGATAGACCAAGCTGGAGTCGTGTTGGTTTTGTTGGAGATCACCATACAATTTGCTTGTATCTTTGCCAATTGAGAAAGCTGTCTTCCCCCTCAGTAACGAGGTTAAGATAATCCATTTGTAATGTAGCAAAGGCCAACAGCAGAAGGTTTAGCAGGATCTCACCTTTCCTAGACGAGAAAACACTATAGTACTAAGAATTTCTTGATAGCAGATGCATTTATGTGCCTATTCTGCCTTTCAGTTTTTATATATTTCTCTTTGATGATTATCAAAATTATATCATTCTTTTCCCCATATGGTATATTTTTAATTGCATATTAGATCGAAAATGTTTTCATCAGTTGTTTGGCGTTCAATTTTTTAGTCTTTGGAGAATTATTGTGTCTTCATCTTCAGATAATGGTCCGAAACAAACAGGAAAAGTTCAGAGGAAACCAGGTCGAGGTGATACAACTCTGTCAGTTAGTTGCTCTGACAAGATAGCCCGATGGAATTTTGTTGGTGTTCAAGGTCAGACGTGCTTAAAGTGGGGCAACTAGTACTTCATTCCTTAAACTTGGACTTTTCATTGCTTACAAGTAAATGAGATTGAAAACTCCTATAATGATTTTAAAAATTTTAATAGATTATGTTGAACTAGTTTCATGCAGGTCTTTATGCATGCATTTCTTTTGCATAAAACATTATGAATGAGTGAGAGAGAGAGTTGGTGATTGTAACATGACAAGCATGACGTAGAGCTTTATAGTGGTCTGATATTGTTAATTTCTAATTGACAAATACTTAGTAATATCGTTCCTAATCTATACCCATTCTTTATCAATGTGTAGATGTATATATGTGATTTTGCATAAAACATTGTGATGGTACCCATATCCAGTGTATGGTTTGACTGGTGGAATTGTTTCCCTTATTTCAGGAGCTTTGCTTTCGTACTTTCTCCAACCAGTTTATATATCCTCAATTACTGTTGGATTGCCCCCTAACAGTTCTGAAAATCTTCATATTGAAGATAACTTGAAAGGAGCTTTGTATGATCGCGTCCTACCCTTCTCAAATGAGCTAAAAAGTCCATTTCAAGTGAACCAGGTTCATAGATTATCTAGTTCCACAGTAAACGTTAAAATGAGTGAAACAGTGACTAGACTTATTTTTCATTCTGCAGCCATTATTTCTCGCTGCGCCAGCACCATCTAAGGACTTTCAACATTGTGCAAGTGCTGCCAACACCCTAACATGCGGGTACCTGGCATTTCAAATGCCGGAAAATTCCCAGTGCTCATTTCATTTTTATGGTTTGATGTTGTAGTATATCCGAACGCTCGAAATTTGCAGATATTCTATTTGTTGGAATAAATGTGGCTTGCATGAAGTCATTCTTGGAACCACCGGAAGAAAACAGGGCAGCTCTGCCAAAGGGGCACTTTCGCCATCCACAGAATCATCACTATGCAAGTAAGCTTACCAGTACCTCCCTTAAAATCTTACCTTTCAGGCGCTAACTATGGTAATGTACTGTCTCAGGAAGCGGCTGTTGGAGATTTTCTTGTCACTGAGACCTGAGTGTTTGAATTCTGTGGCCGATGGAGTTACTTATCGAGAACTGAAGGTATTGATTAGTTCATGGATTTTCTGGACACCGTCTGTTATTAGTGAGAAGATGAATTGTGAAATGTAATCTTCTTATCTATTTTTCTGATCAATCCTTTGCAGGATGGAGCAGAAGAATACAGATTATGTTGTAAGATTCTTAAAGGGAAACCGCCTTTTAGCGAGTGGTTCAGGAAACCATTGGACTGTGAGGCATTTCCCATCTTCAAATAGCTAGAGATTATAAGCATGTTTGGATTAGCGATTGGAGCCTTCAAAAACAGCTTTTCAATTATGATTTATGGTGTACGACGTAAGTATGTGAGAGGAGTTTTGTCTCGATTTACATGAAAAGCAGTTTATAAGCCATCCAAACTTGCCCTATGAACTATGTAAAGCCTATTTCTGTTGTATTTGCAGTGATTGATAGTTAGATGTTATATACGTTTCTTGCTCCTCTAAGTAACTTATTATAGTCTTATGTACAAATGTCATTGCATTTTATTCATGTTACTATCTCAAGATTGCAGGGTTTGATATGACAATTTGTTACCTTTAATGTAATGCAAACCAGTGTAGATTTACAGAATTTCAACTCTAGTAACATTATATGGCCCATAGTTTGTTACCTTCACGCCCACGCCATTAAGGAAAATACTTGGGTTAAATTGTAAATTGAGTTTTTTTTTTTTGATAAAAGTCACCAACAAATCTAACCCCTACAGCGCATAAGGTCCTTACTCAAAAATGGATCTAGAGATTCAAAACTCCCTGTAAAGGAAACTAGCCCAGGTGCGAGTGAGAGTGCCTGTTTAGCTAAGAAATCCGCGGCTTCATTTGCATTCCAAGCCACCTGCCGAAATCTTACATTCCAGTCCCGTTGCAGCCAGTTCGAAATCTCCCCCACCAAGCGATGCTCCTCATGCAGATCCGAACAACCCTTGGTAACCTATTTAATAACATCGTACGAGTTAGTCTCAACTATCAACTGCCGTTCTCCACGATCCCATGCTAGTTTCAGGCCCAATAAACATGCCCATAGTTCCGAAGTTATTGCATCCCCATGATCTAGCCTGTGCATGAACCTAGCCAGGCATCTTCCTTCCGAGTTCCGGAATAACCCACCGCATCCTGCACGATTTGCCAGACTGGAAAACGCTTCGTCAACATTTAAGGTATACCACTGAGGAGCGGGGGTAGTCCAACATTGGGGAAGGAGCATAGCAGCCTCAGACTGAACACACGTACGCTGTAAACGAAAACTAGCCCCTTGAATGGATCCAAGGGTGGCAACAGTTTGGGCATAGATTGCATTGTTTGGGAGCAACGTTTGCTCAAACAGCCGCATGTTTCTTTTCCTCTATAATAGCCAACAGGAGACAGTGAAAAACTCGGGCCACGGGAACTGCCCTTGAGGGTTGGTGAATGTAATATTTGTAGCCACCCATGCACTGGACTCTGTTAGAAAGAACTTCTGTGACAACCTCGCAGGTACAACTTGATCCCAATATTCCTTTGAACCCTTACAATCCCGTAACACATGAATCACCGACTCAACTGTGTTACAACACAGATCGCAGCTATTATTTCCGGTCATGTTCCGCTTCATTCTGGCCTCATTCGTGAGAAGTTTTTGATGATAAAGCAACCACATGAACGTTTTGCACTTCTGCGGGACTGCTAGCTTCCATATCTTCCCCCAAACCCTATCCCGAATAGGAATAGTAGGGCTGGCTAAACAGTCATAGGCAGACTTCATCGAGAAAGATCTGTCTCTGTTGCTCTTCCAAGAGACATCCGAATTATCTGGGTTACGCACCATATTTTCCTCCATCAAATCCCATGCAGCCTTGATTCCCTTCCAAACATTAGAGCCTTGCTTACGTTTGTCAACAGTGGGTATCAAGTCATCTCCATATTGATACTTACTACAAATAACTTTGACCCATAGAGCATCCCTTCTTTTCACCAGATTCCAACCAGGTTTCATATGAAATGCTTGATTTTGCAAACTAATATGACGTATGCCCAGGCCTCCACTTGCTTTAGTCTGGCAGACTTTCTCCCATGAAACCAGGTGTACCTTTTTCCTGTTCCCTAATGACCCCCAAAGAAAATCTCTGTTTTTCCTTTCCAACATATCACATGTGGAAGAGGGCAGGGACGCCGTTTGCATAGTATAATTAGGAATGGCTGACATCATAGAGGAAACCAAGGTGTGTCTTCCTGCCAGAGAAAGCACATTGGCTTTCCAATTGGAGAGGCGGTGCTGCACTTGGTCGAGGATTTCATGAAAAGTATATTTGGTCACCCTTTTATGTATCATTGGAACCCCTAAATATTTTCCCACATCATTCGTTTGGGTAAAACCCAGTTCGTCACTTAACTCTCGGCACCGGTTGTGATTAATGCTAGGGGAGAAGAACACACGGGATTTGGAGTCATTAACTCTCATACCAGAGGCGTCGCAAAAGGATTGGAGACATCCTTTGATAAACTGAACCTGCTGAAGAGAGGCTTCTCCAAATAACACAATATCATCAGCAAACATAAGATGAGAGAGAGGGGGCCCTCCCTACTCAAACGGATAGGCCGCCAGTCACCCTTCTGGATACTATCTTGAATAACGTGAGATAACTTCTCCATACATATGACAAACAGATAGGGAGAAATAGGATCTCCTTGACGAACCCCCCGTGTTGGGCAAAACGCCTCCGCCTTACTACCATTCCAAACCAATTGCATTGAGGACGATGACACACAGTATTTGAGGACGTCAAGCAAGTTATCTGGTATGTGTAACTCAGACAAACAATGGGTAATAAACTCCCAATTTAGCTTGTCGTATGCCTTCTCCAGATCGATCTTAATGGCCATCATGCCTTTCTTAGTACGTTTGACCCTCATTGAGTGGATGACCTCTTGTGCAACAATAATATTATCCGAGCTTAATCTGCCCGGTACAAAGCTACATTGTACAAGACTGATCACATAAGGAAGGAACTCCTTAAGTCGCTTTGCCACAACCTTCGTTATCACCTTATATATCATATTGCACAAACTGATAGGCCTCAAATCTCAGAAGGATTCAGGGGGTTCTTTTTTGGAATCAAAACTAATAGCGTACCATTAATTGATACGAGTATTTGTTAGTCATTTGTTGGAAAATTTTATCATAGACATAAATGTCATTAAATTGATCATTTGGTGGCTAAGCGCCATGCTCATTGAAATATGCTGCTCGTATATAGTCATTTTTATTTTACTTTAATAATATAATAAAACTTAAATTTCCGTGCCTACGAAGATTTTGAGAAATGATATACTCATCTTTAATGAGCCCCGGTCTTTAATATACATCTGTAACTAATTTAATTATATTAAGGAAGTTACTTAAATTAGTTACTATCTCTGGTCCTACATATAAAATCTAGTTGAATTTTGTTTAGGAGATTAAGTATTTATATTTATCTTCTTTTTTTTTCAAGCTAATTTTTCTAATTTATAAACTGATTTATAATTTAATCATACGTAACATATATGATTAAGTAATTTATTTAACTTCCTTAATATTTTTAAAAAAATTCAACTAGGTTTTATAGTTAGGACCAGAAGTAATAACATAAACATGTATTTTCTAAAATACCCTGATAATCTTTTTTAATTCTCTCATTTCATCTCTTTTTTATTATTATTGAGGAAGCATCAATAAGGACAAATCAGAAAAAAAAAAAATATCAATATTGTAAACATATCTTATATTTAAGATCAATATCAACTCCTCAAATATATCCTATATTAAGGATGCGAAGGAGTATTTCACAAATAATATGGTTCATTATAAATTTTATACTCCTCCAATCTATGTGCAAGTTCATTTAGAATAGGAGGTAGTATTATATATTCATTGATTGATATTAACCAATTGAGTAGGGTCAAAAAGTAATTGTGGTGCCTTATATGGGGCCATAGTCTAATTGCAAAGCCCACCATATTTGAATACTAAAGTTATATGAATGAAGGATGAGAATTACCAGAATTGCTCCATAATTGGTTATTGACCCCACCAAATTACTACTAATTACTATTGAACCAATACCAACAACTCTTACACACGATTTCGTAATGCTGAATCGTTTACTAATTATAAAGGATTCTTGCTCATCGGCTCAAAAAAAAAAAAAAAAAACATAGTTGATCATTTTTTTATCAAGAAGGATTGCCAATGAAGTACTATATAATATTTATTTCTCAAAAAAACAAAAGAGCTGACACGTCACCTTCTAAATTAGAATTAACAAAAAAATTGAATTCATAATAACCATTAAAAAAAACACAATTTGTTTATAAAGAAATTTGAAATTTTGATTATTTATTTCTTCTAACTAGTAACTAATACTAGAAAGCTAACAAATCGATCTATTTAAAAACCATATAGAGAAGGAAATAAATTATATTTGTTCTTAGTTTTGATTGACTAATAATAGAAATCTAACAAAACGATCTATTTTAAAACCATAAAGATAATGAAATAAAAGTAGAAGGATTTCCAATTAAAAATAAATATAATAACACCTATTACCAAAATAAATAAATAAAGGATATAGGAGATAGTTTGGCAGAATTAGCGGAAATTAGGCTATTGGTCAAAAACTGAATGCTTGCCTGCCTTACATGACACGTTGTATCAGTTTCCAAGTACAAATTGACCGATATTTGTCAAGAAAAAAATGACCAATAACAATAATATTCAATTCAAATAGAATGATTGTTAAAAATAATAGAATACACGTTATTTAATAATGGCGTGCTACGATTCATTCATGTAACCGATCCTATCTAGAAGGATTTTATTTCAGTGTTTGATTTAAAAATTGAATACTTTGTTGTTGTTGTTGTACATGTTATTAGGTATTTTATTTTTCAGTATTTGATTTAAAAATTGTCTTTATAAATATCTAATTTGAAAATTGACAGTTTTGCTTGGATAATCTTCTTAATTGAAAACAAAAAGTGTTACATCAGTAAAAAGTTGAATGCTTCTGGAGGAATATGGGTGAGAGGCAGGGAATGGGGACGGGATGAGAGAGGATAAAAAAGTAGGTCCCAAAAAAGAGCAACCGCTCTGATAAAAATTAAAAAGTGACTTTTTCTATATTTTTGGACTAATGCAAACTTAATGGCACGAATGCCCTTGTAACCAACTTCATTATTAAAATTACATCTTAACCTAATAAGCAATATTCATGTTATATTAACCTAAACCCTATGTAATAATAAACTTCATTGCTTGTTGGAAAAAAAAAAAATGCATTGTTTATTACTTATTATTCAAAAATAGCTCGATAAACTCTTGGTAGATTAGATCCAAACCTAATAATATATTTGGTCAGAATATAAATAATAATCTGTGATATTTTCCCAATTACTAGGAGTTATAATATCTAATGGCACAATATGTCTCTTTGAGGAAAATGTTGTTGGTAGATGAAGGGATGTATAGAATACTATAAATAAATATATAAAATTTAGTTATATTTAAGAAAAACATACAAGAAATTTGATTACTCTTCCCTTCATTATGTTCTCTCTCTTTTTTTTTCTTCTAAGTATAGTATATTTGTTGTGCGTTCATAATATGAGAGACAATTGGTCACACTATAAATAGGTCTAATATTCTTTCAACCATAAACAATTTAGGAAAAATCCTAATTCAATCTAGCCGAAAATATTAAAATCTAAATTCAGGCCTACATTTTTAATAGATTTTTAATAAAATCAAGAGGTCTAGTTAGAGATTTTTTAATGTCGTTAAAAAACTATAATCACCCTTTGTAGTTAAAAAATAAAATTAAGGGTAGGTGCAAACCTAATTTTAAAGCATAAATTAAAAACAAATTGTTGTAATTAACTTCTGGGGGTAAGTGAACGAAGTAAAAACTAAAAAGATCTAATGGGCAATGGCGAGAACCCCTAAATAACTCCTACTCCTACTCCGCCGCACTAATAAATCAATAATAGAAAAAAACCTATAAAAATTGCAAAATCCTATCACCGACGGGAGAAAGTAGAAACAAATTATCCCTGCAAAGGCGAAATTAATGGAAACATTAATCACTGAAATAATAATTCAATAAAGGAAGCGGAAACAATAAATTATAAGCATTATAAAATAAAGAGGAGGAAACGGTTAAGTGCATGTTTAAATTAACGGAAACTGTTTTTTCAATGTAATTTATAATATAAGAGGTAAGTATGTGGGTATAATTTTATTTCGACTTATATAGCTCAAACAAACCCTAAGCAACCAACCAAAATTGTGACTCCTCGAACTGAAGTTACGGCACAAAGCACAAAAGCCAACCTTAGACTTTCTTGCTACAATTTTGTCTTACATCACCAGAAGAAGGAGCTGGAGAAGCAATCAAAAGATATATCTCATAGAAGTCATGGGACAAAGCACAACCACAAAAGGGCATATGGGTAAAATTACCAAATTCTAAAGTTATAAATTAGGCCTCTAGGTCTGATTAGAAATTTATTAAAAATATAGACCCAATTTTTAATTTTGGTATTTCAGCTAGATTTAAATAAGATTTTTCCTATATTTTACTTGCTCATTTATCTGCATAAAAAAATATGCATTTTTTTGCAAATAAAAAACATGCATGGTTGAGTAACAGCACTCGCTCCTTATTATAAGTCCTATTTTCTAGATTTTTTTTTTGTTTTAAATATAAGTCCACCCTAAATGCTATTAATGACTGTTTTTCAGTTTTATCTTTATTAAAAAGGCTAAATTATATATTTAGTCTTTTAAGTTTACATCAAGTTTTCTTTTAGTCCTTTATGTTTGAAAAGTGTATTTTTAGTCCTTAAATCTTAACACCGTTAACATTTGTAACAAAAAAAAGCTAACAAAGCAAATTTAAGATGGTGAGTCAGCATTTAAATGAAGGCATATTAATTTGTAAATTTAAACATGTAAGTTAAAACAATTTAAAATAAAATCTAATTAAAATATGTAGAACCAGTTGCCATTAAATAACACTTCCGCTTCTCGTTGGGAGAGGGGACAACCCCGCCTTTGTGGGCGGCACTCCTACCCCTCGAGTTTGGATTAGTCGGTTGTCAATTGGTGCCGGATTACCAGGTGGTTTTACCAAAAAAAAAAAAAATAACACTTCCACTGAATCCTCTCCCCTCCTCCCATGATACTTTCGGAGAATCTACACACCCAAACTCAACACCAATAGTGAGGATTCAATCAGTGAAGGCTATATTATTTTCCACGTACTCGTAGAGCACGAGTACATTTTCAGTTTATTCTAATTAAAAAATTTAAAAGATTTACCCAAAATCTAGATTCCCTACTTGATATATCGTTCATCATATCCAGTTCGAAAGCATTTTGATTACCACAAATGTGCCATTCAGAAACTGTCCCTATTAAAAGGCAATTCCAATTATTCTTTCATATCAACATCAAGGTTTTACAATCGAAATTTGCAAGGTTCTTTCAATGCCCCAATAATAAAAAAAAAACATGTATAATTAACCTTTGTACACACCGCCAAAATTGCCTTCTACAATCTTGTTTGAGGAATTGAAATTCCTAGTCTCATATTTTAATTATCTATCCTCCTCCTTTTGTAAATCATTTTTCAATCTGTTGGGTGAATCTTTTTCGATCCGATTGTGTAAATCTTTTTAATGGCAATTGGTTCTACATATTTTAATTAACTTTTATTTCATATTGTTTTAATTTTACTTATTTCAAATTAAAAATTAATGTCTTTATTTAAATGCTAAATCGTCATCTTAAAATTGCTCCGTCAATATTTTTCCATTAGTAATGTTAACGGTGTTAAAGTTTAAGGATTAAAAATACACTTTTCAAATATAAAGGACTAAAAAGAAACTTGATATAAACTTAAAGGACCAAACGTATACTTTAACCTATTAAAAATGTAAGTGAGAGAAAATATATAGAATCTTTTTTCAATACTCGTTATTATAAAAGGATAAATTTAGAAAATTCAATCAATTTAAAACATATTAAATGCTTTAACTTCTGTTCTTGTTGTGTAATATCATGGTTAACCTGGACTTATAATATAAGGACCAGAATGATAAACTACATATGTACAAATTTTTAATGTCAACTTTCACTAATAAAAATTATATAATAAAAGTCATTTTCTTTATCAGACTTGTAATAGAGTTATACCATTTTAGAACCATACATGTTTGTGGGGGTCCTTCCTCTTCCTTGACCTCTTGTTCCTCATCCTCTTCTTTCTCAACTTCTTTCGTAGTGGTCCACAAGCACAGAAAAAACTCCCTCAGATACGTTTTGAGAGAGGATTCCTTATATATAGCAATCAAATTATTCTGCTTGCATATATATATACAGACACACACATCCCTCTCTCAAGTAGTGATCAGAGCTATACATACACACATACATATATAAGAGAGTCCGTACGTGGGCTGGGCATGAAGAAAGATAATGAGATATACCTGAACCTTTTCTGGCGTCGTTCTTCTTCCTTCGATCGTCCTCCTCATCAGAGGCTCCGGTGGCCCCACAAGATGCCGGCACCGGCTGCTACCACCGCCGTCATCGCCTTCGTGGTCCTCTTCTGCTTGGTAGCCACTCTGTCATCTTCTTTTGGCGGTAGGTTTGACGTGGTAAGTTTTATCATATGACACTCAAAACATATATATGCATTTATCTTCATTCGCATGATCACACTCCTGGTTTTATTTTATTCGCTGCTTCACTAATCATTTCATATCCAATAATTAGCCTGGGGATTTGCTTGTATATATGAATTAAAGAGAGGTAGATGATAAGAGACGAAGGAAATTAAAGCAATTAATTCGACCATTAATCCACCGTTCATGTGATGTTGAGGGGTGGAACCTCAAGTATTTTCAGATTAACAGTGATATATGATGGGTTTGGCACACAGATCAGATTTGGTCTTTCTGTTTTGAGTTGATCTGGTTTTCTGGATTTAAATAAAATTAAAAGGAAATCGTACGTGGATCCACTCCTGTGGAAGAATTAAAAGCATTAATGGAAGTATTAAAAGCATAGAACTTTTCCTCGGAATTTTAGTAAATTTTTCATTGAGTTCTAAAAAAAAAAATGCAATTATGAAAAAGTCTCACAACTAGTGAGAATCACACAATGAAAAATTCTAGTATATGATAATTGGTCTATAATGCTTACTTATTATAGGAATTTTTCGGACGTGATCACAATTCTTACTTTGTACCTGATAGTATTTTCCCAAGAATGAATAAATTTGGCAAAAAAAAAAAGTATAAAATGAAAACTACCATTATTAAAATCTTGAACGTACTATTTGTGGCCTAAATTCTGGAAATAACTTACTACTATTATTCTTATCATCTCTGTCATAAATAAAAGTAGGTTTCATGTGCTTTTCTCTGCAATGAGAAAAAATGTGACATTAGAAATTGGGAGAACTGTTAAAAAAGATTTCATTGACAACTTATTTGTTAAATGAAATCTGGGAAGATATCTTACATATGGAGGGAAGATTTTTGCACACGCAGGAAAGATTTCTGTATATGTATAAGAAAGAATTTTACACACAGGGAAGATCATCTGCACACTAAGGAAGATATTTTACACACGTGGCAGATAATCTGCACGTGAAGGTCCCATTTAACAAATAAGTTGCTAATAAGAGATTTTTTCATAATTTTCCCTTAGATATTTCTTGTCACATTTTTATTAAACTTCCACTTGTAGTCAATATTTGCAGGAGGATCCTTGCGAGAGGAGAAGCTTCCCCCACCAATTAAGCAAGAATTCCCTCTGAAATGCGCCAAACAAAACGACACGCAAATATGCTCCAGAGACTATCCCTCAAGGCACAATCCTAGCCGTCCATCGAACCACACGTGTCCCTCCTACTTCAGATTCATCCACGAAGATCTACGGCCCTGGAGGGACACGGGAATCACGAGGGACATGGTGGAGGCGGCGAGAAGGACTGCGCATTTTAGGGTGGTGATCCTGGACGGTAGGCTCTACGTGGACAAGTATAGGAAGTCAATACAGACCAGAGATCTGTTTACTCTGTGGGGCATCCAGCAACTAATGAGATGGTACCCTTCCAAATTGCCTGATTTGGAGATGATGTTTGACTGCGATGATAGGCCCGTCGTACATTCGCACAATCACCGTCCACCACAGGCGAGCCCGCCACCATTGTTTCGATATTGCTCCGACGATTGGAGTTTAGACATAGTCTTTCCTGATTGGTCCTTTTGGGGATGGTAATTACTCGTACTAATTATTGCCTGCAAACAACTTATATTTTTAATTAAAATAATTGCATTTTTTAAAGGAAAATTTGCTAGAAAAAACCGTTGATCCGACGGCTGATATAAAGAAAAGAAGCATCCTTTTCTTCAAAGAAAAGGACGCAAGCCGGTTCCAGATAGGTTATATACAGCTGAAGAAGAGTTATATTCTAATCAAGGACTTAAATATTTAGGTACCTTTAGATAGTAAATTTGTAGCGAGGGATTTTGTTATTAAGTTTTTATGTAGTAAAAGGCAATAGTGAAGCATAAATTAACTATTCCTCCACCTCTGATTCTTAATGTAATACATAATTACCTGATTTGATTAAATTAAGGAAGTTAGTTAAATTAGTTAATATGACATGTATTTTCTAAAATATCCTAGTCATCTTCCTCAATTCCTCTTCGTTCTTCTCTTTGATTATTGTTGAGGGAACATCAATGTGGACAAATTAGGAAAGAATTGATAAATATAAAAATTATGTCTTATATTTAGGACAAAAACCAACTCTCTAAATATCTCTTATACTAAATACAGGAGGAGTATATATTAATATTTCAAAATGTCCAGCATGCCTGTTGGAGCCTTGTGTTGGACATAATTTAAAGTGATGAGGCTTAGTGTTTGCTATTTATAAATAATACATTCTACATATTATGTATATATATTGATATTGGCTATGAATTTACCGTGATATGTTTGTCCTTAATGAAAATACGTACATGTTGATGAAATCATTACAGCCATTTTGTGAATGGGATGATGATGTAATGTGATGAACTGATGGGTACGTAGGGCTGAGACGAATGTAAAGCCATGGGAAGAAACGGTGGGAGATATAAAAGAAGGGAACAAGAGGATCAAGTGGGAGGACAGAGTGCCTTACGCTTATTGGAAGGGTAACCCCTACGTGGCTCCTACCAGAAGAGACCTTCTGAACTGTAATGTTTCAAATGAACATGATTGGAACACTCGTCTCTACGTTCAGGTATTCCACTTTCTGTGCATCAACTCCATATTCAGTGTTAGCTTGCTCTTGTTCAATTCAAAGTACTTGATCACACATTGAAAGTTGTTTGTGTGTTTGAATATTAATGGCAGGACTGGATCCAAGAATCCAAACAAGGGTACAAGGGATCCAACTTAGGGGACCAATGCACCCATAGGTAGGGAAGTGTCCTTTTGCCGGGGCTTAATTATATCTCTTTAGAAATCTGGTTGTGATTGGGAGAGGGAGGTTTTGATTTGATTTCGGCGCATTGGGAGTTTGTTTGAATTAACATTTGCAAAAGTTACTTTTATCTTAATTGACTTTTGTAAATTGAAGTTAGTATATAAACGATTTATATTTGGATACTGTCGGAATTCGGGCGTACCTGAAGTGTCGTTTAGAATTCTTCCGGTACCCACGCGAGTCGAATCACCAGAATTTCGACTATAACACACAGCAAATGCACAAGAAGAGAGTTCTCGGAGAATACTTTTTTTTTTTTTGTCTGTTTGTCTGGTGTATATTCTGTGTACTTATCCACGCGCACACACACACGTCAGTCTTTCTCAAATAACTGTTCCCTCCAAAATATACGGGGAACTGCTTCCTTCAGGTTTCAATTTTGAACCCTTAGGGAAAATTACAAATAAATACCCCACATTTGTCTGGGTATTTTATTTTGCCCCAAAGCTCAAAGCTTAATGGGTTTGGGCCTAATCCACCAAGGGTGGACTAAGCTCAATTCCCAACAGATACACTTCCATAAAAAAAAAAAAAGAAACTAAAAGTGAGGAAAAATTGTTTCAATTTTAATGTTACTTTCGACTTAGAAGTCATTTTTCTCAAAATTTGCATAAAAAAACTTGTCAACTAGCCTTTCCTTTGAAAATGTATGTTCTGGCCCTGCTTGGATTATGATCTTCTCTCTAGCTCTCAGTCACTGAATCAAACCAACAAAACAGATTTTGGGCAGAAGAGAATACCAAATATCAACCTTCCTGTATTAAATTTCAGTTTCTGCACTGCAGAGATTTGTGTGTTGGAGTAATAAATAATGAAATGTATAATTTTGTTTTGTTGTGGGAAGGTATAAGATATACATAGAGGGATGGGCATGGTCAGTTAGTGAGAAGTACATACTAGCATGTGATGCTATGACTCTGTATGTGAGGCCACACTTCTATGACTTCTTCATCAGAGGAATGTTGCCTTTACAACACTATTGGCCCATCAGTGACACTTCCAAGTGCCCCTCTCTCAAGTTTGCTGTTGACTGGGGCAACAATCACACTTATCAGGTACTTAATACTACCTCTAGTCTTTAATATAAAATCTTGTTCGTAATAGAATTTACACTATGAATGAGATCATATATTAATGACAGGAGGTAGTATTAACACCTCTTCTCAAGCAAAACTCAAGCCATTCATTCTTGCTAATTGATCTCTTTTATGTTTTTTTTTTGGGTATTTGAGCAGGCAAAAGCAATAGGGGCAGCTGCAAGCAGATTCATACAAGAGGACTTGAAGATAGACTATGTATATGACTACATGTTCCATCTTTTGAATGAATATGCAAAGCTGTTAAAGTTCAAACCAACAGTGCCTCCTACAGCCATTGAGTTTTGTGCAGAAACAATGGCGTGTAGTGCAGAAGGAAATTGGAGGAAGTTCATGGAGGAGTCGCTTGTTAAATTCCCCAGTGATTCAGTTCCATGCTCAATTCCTCCTGATGATGTTTCTATACTCAAAGATTTTGGAGACAGAAAAGCTAATGCAACCAGACAAGTTCAAATATGGGAAAAGGAATATTGGCAGAGACAGGGACAATAGAACAGAGTAATAGAATAGGCAATACGGAGGAAATTATGCAGAGTTTCATGGCTCCATGGATTTACTTTGTTGTAACTTGTTACATTAATAGGTTCTTTGCATATTGGGTCATATATGAGCCTTGTAACTCAAAATTTGATTACAATAACTTGAGAAAATGATTATTTGGTATATAAGGTATACTCATGAAATCGAATGTGCGTGTACATTTATTATGCTTCTCTTATTTCTTTTGCATTCTCTTCTTCCAACTTTTAAGCAAACCCAATCTCTAAAACGGGATTAAAGGAGGAGCTCATGATATTGTGGATGGGAAGAGATGTGGATTTTGTTAAATTAATTAGCCAAGCAAAACTAGTCAAGGAAAAACTATTAAGATATTTTTAATATGTTTGGCATATTTTTATCAGAAAACGCTTTGGAGGGCTTCCTCCCATTGGGCCGGACTTGATCATATTATATATTAAAAAATATTACTCATGGATTGAAGATCATGTGTGCATATATATATATATACTATTAGACAGTATTAATTAATATCACTTTTCTATCTGCATCTGAGTAAATACATTGCACCTGACTCAGTTACGTGCCACTTTTTCAACATAACCCAATTACGTGCCGCTGAGGTGGCGATGATAGGAGCCCAGTTCCAGTAACCAGAACTCCCACTCGTGGCAAGTTTTGTTTTTCCTCCTCTTATTCCTCCGCTTCCGAATTACAGGATTTATATTCAGATCTTCGAAGATATCTTCATAATCGATATTTCTGTTTTTATATGTAAATAACAGCAGGACAACCCTGAGACGCAAGTCAAAGTGATGGAAATCAAGGATGGAGACGAAATTCAAAACTGTTTGATCGAACTGGTAAACTTCTTGTTCCTTCCTTCACTAGTGTTTTCTTTCTTCTCATTCCCATTCATCTGCATGTTAAGTCATTAGAGGACTTCACTGTGTTGATGCCTTATTATTACAGAGAAATTGTCCCAAGAGACGAAGGGATAAGGTCTACATTGGCTGTGGAGCAGGTTTTGGTGGTGACAGGCCTTTGGCTGCTCTTAAGTTGCTCCAAAGAGTCAAAGAACTAAACTACCTTGTACTTGAATGCCTGGCTGAGCGTACTCTTGCTGATCGCTACCAAATCATGGTTTCTGGTGGTGATGGATATGATTCCCAAAGTAAATGTTTCCTGTTAAGGCTGTTTCTGTTTTGGTACATTATAGTAATATCAATATTCATTTCAAGCATATCACCGAATGCTTATATCAGCTGGCAGGGGGTTTTTCTGGCTTAACCAAGGGTCTCGAGGACTTAGGAACACAGTAGTGTTAGGTGGTAAGGGCACCACCTTAAAAAATGGTCCTACCATGCCTTGGATCTGGATTAGTTTGGGCCAATGAAGTTTCCCGTGACAAGGGGCTGGCCAAGGACACCGGGGGCATACGCAAAAAATATTCATTTCAAGCAGTGAGCTGAACTACAAAACAAAAATTCTGAATGAAGTCTAATTTGTTGTCATCATGCTTTTAATTCAGCTGCTTTTGAATGATTAATGTGGTTATGTCTATGTCTATATCTTCTATCTAAACCATGTCGCCAGTTGTACCTTCTGAGTGGTACAATCAAATTAGTGACAGTTCCACTGTTCTGTTTTTTACTTTGCTGTCTTTTTCATTTTTCTGATTTTAAGTTCCTGGTAGTTGTAACCTTCTATTGCAGTTTCTGTCTGGATGCGTACATTGCTGCCTCTAGCTACAGAAAGAGGAACACGCATAATTACCAATATGGGTGCAAGTAAGAATCTTTAAGACTTCATATATTGGATCACTTGATGCTGTTGATTATCAAGAGAGTTTATATGATAGCATAATGCATGCATGTGGTTTGTATTGACACAGTATCTAAATCGATGCTTTTCATTTTTCTAACTTAGTTCATTCTTTGTTTCTTAAAGTGGATCCTCTGGGTGCTCAAGCAAAAGTCTTGGAGATAGCTAGCAGCCTGGGGCTTAATGTTTCTGTTGCTGTTGCTCATGAGATATCCACCACCAATTTAGGTATTTAAATTTCATTGCATACTGTTCTTTGACCTACATTGAAGTTCAAATGAATTCTGCAAATAAGAAGGGGTATTTTGAAATACCAATTAGTATGCAATGGTAGGAATTCCTTTTCACCTTTAGGAAGATGGCTTTAGTGCAACAATGCTGGGTGATTTATAATCAATTTGCACTTCTATTTGTAACTTTCTAGGGCTTAACCTTATAATTATATCTGTTTTCTCTGTTGTCATTTGCCTTCCTTTCTGAGGTTTCCTTATTATTCATTCTGCTTAACTTCACGACAGTAGATCGTTAATATTTGTACTTCATCTATTTTTTTTTTTCAGGTTCAGCATGCTTACCTGAGAGATTGCATAACATGGAGGGTGTAAGAATCAAGTCTCTTGGGTGCATCTACTATCACATGTTTAATACGTCATAAGCCAATTCTCTCTTCTGGCTTCAACTTCTTTGTGTATAACCAACCTATTCTCTGTTCCTGCAGAATATTGCAAATTTATTTTCCTTCATATTTGGTCATCAAAGAGATAGCTTCGTTTTTTCCTGTTTGGTTCTGCTATTGCAATATCATTTGAAAAATTCTTGATAATTTTTTCTTTTTTAAATTGTAGTTTACCCTGAATAGTCATTTAAAGGATCTGACCGAAGTTAATTGTTCTTGCATATCATCTTTCTTTAATTGATTTTTTATGCTAGGCCACATGCCAAATTTAGCTATAACTAGAAGATATTAACCCATGCAACATGCACATTAAAAGAACAAAAAATTTGCATTTGCATAATAATTGCACAGTAAAAAATATTAAAGTTTTATATACAATTATTTGTGAAGGGTGTCAGCACCTACCTGGGAGCGGCTTCTATTGTTCACTGTCTTGAAAAGTACCAACCAAATGTGATAATCACTTCAAGAGTTGCTGATGCTGCTTTATTCTTGGCACCTATGGTATGGAATCTGATATTTTTTGTTTCTTCTTAATCCCCAGCTTCTCCACTATTCCTCTTTCGAAGTTTATTTTTATTCAAAGTAACTGAATTGTATATTTGTACAGAAGGATTTAGTTGTGGGATTTGTTGGGCTGTACAATTATTCATATTTTTAATTTTTTGTAGGCCAACTCATTAAATTTTGTGATTATGCTGGTATATGTGCAGGTTTATGAACTAGGTTGGAATTGGGATGACTTAAATCAGCTAGCACAAGGAACTCTAGCTGGGCACCTTCTAGAGTGTGGCTGCCAACTCACTGGGGGATATTTCATGCATCCAGGTCTTCTTATGTTGCATATAAGATACAACTTTGGAATTTGTGTGAATAAAGTGGTTCTCTTAAAATTTCATCTTGCACATTGTAGGAGACAAGTATCGAGATATACCCTTTGAGCAACTACTGGATTTATCACTTCCTTATGCTGAGATTTGTTTTGATGGACAAGTGTGTGTAGCAAAGGCAGAAGGTAGTGGTGGAGTTCTAAATTTCAGTACATGTGCTGAGCAACTTCTTTATGAGGTTGGAGATCCTGGTGCTTATGTGACACCTGATTTGGTAAGTTTAGTGTTATGTTTGTCATATACTTATTTGACAGACAGAAAGAAGGTATCGTTATGATCAAAAGGTGGAATATGGGAAAAAAAAAGTTCATCTTGTTCTTGAACAGGTTGTTGATTTTCAGAATGTTTCTTTCCTTCCATCTTCAAGCTGTAGAGTTCTCTGTATGGGGGCAAAACCCTCTTCTAAACCAGTTCCTGATGAACTTCTGCAGTTAGTTCCAAAGGTATGATTTTTAATCCTTGTCATCAGAAGAGCATGTAGGACTTGAATTAAAATTAAATAAGATAGGAACTTACTTCCATAGTTTTTCTTTTTCCTTTGGTCCAATTGCACTATCTTGTGAGATGAAGTTTATTTTTTAGTCTTGGCTATCATCCTTCTGTAGTTGTAAGATCCAAGGCTACTTGTCAATCAAACTGCAAACTCTGTTTGAAATGCTATGCATATAATGGTCTACTTAGACATATTCTGGAAAAAAAGAAAAAAAAAACTTGGACTTCTAATATCTTTTTAGGATTACTATGGTGATGCTTTTCAGTGGCATTAATTATAGCATATACCTCAGTCTTACATTTTATCTTAATTTCTTTTGTAAGTAAATATGATTTTTGCATACTCTCCTGCTGTACGGAAATTCATTGCTCAATTTCAGAAGTAATATGAAATGATTCAGGATTTTGTTATTTTCCTGAAATAATATCTTAGAGGAAGCTTTGCCTTCAGTCACCTACTTCTTCATTTTGTTTTTAGAGCTTGTTTGTGGCTTCGTTTATGTACGATAACTTCCTTTATCTGATATTTCAATGCACAATTTTCCCCCTGAAGTTTATACAAAGGAGACCCCATTTGCTTTGATGCATCATATACCATTTTCAGGAGTGCGGATGGAAGGGATGGGGAGAGATATCTTATGGTGGCTATGAATGTGTTAAACGTGCTAAAGCTGCTGAGTTTTTGGTAACTTTTACAGACTTTTAATGAAGCTAACATTCAGATCAGTGGGACGTAGTGATTCTTTTTGTTTCATCATGTACATTAATTAAATACTCGCTCTGGTCCTTTTATAAGCTTTACTTAATTACTTTATGTAAATTACCGGCTGCTCACCATTTTGTTCATATACTTGATTAGGTTAGATCATGGATGGAGGAATCGTTTCCCAATCTTAACTCCCAAATTCTTTCATATATAATTGGATTTGATAGCCTCAAGGCTACCAGCATTGATGGAAATTCTTCATCCTTGGAGACTAGTGAAGATATAAGGTTAAGGATGGATGGACTCTTTACGCAGAAGGAACACGCTGTCCAATTTACCAGGGAATTTACGGCATTGTATACAAATGGGCCTGCTGGTGGCGGTGGTATCAGGTCAATGCTCTTCCTTTAATCTATTATCCTTTTAAGTCTAGTCTGCAAAATGTTTTTGACTAAAGTTCTTCATGCGGCGTATTTAAATATTTGTACATGTGAATATCAGCTAACTTGGATTTTGATGGTTATAGAAGGATTGTATTGTATGGTGCCTATCTCCTGATTATTTCTCTGTCTTTTACATTCTTAGGATGATATCTTCTCTATTCTTATATCTTTTTCTCTGTGAAATGAAACTTTCATTTATACAGATTTATAAAAGAAAAAAGATTCTGAAATCAAGGAGGAACTTAATTATAATAACCGCATATGTACTTATTGATGTGACTGTCATTTAGTTTTGTTACTGGGTTGGCCATTGATAGGTTTTTTGTGACGGATAAGTATCAAGCATATAACCTGCTATTTGCTGGTCTTGTTTTGATTGCTATCATACAAATGATCATTGCCCGGTCAGCTGAATTTCTAAATGAAACTCGGGTTGGTTGTTTGAATTTAAAGAGCGAGTTTATACTGTAAACTTATTGACATGTATATATTTTTACCTTCTTGTTATGATGTTTGGGGCCCAATAAACTTTCTCTATAATAACTGTCATATGTTTTTTCTGTTTATTGAATGCAGTACTGGATTGAAGAAAGAAGTTCTTCTAGAAAAGAGATTGGTACTCTTCTTTCTCTCCTGAACACTGTTATACTAGTACACATGCCCACATGTAGACTTCACTTGGTTTTTTTGTTATGTCAGCAGAAAGCTGTGGTTTCTTTACTAATCAAGACACTAATCCCTTCAGGTTCGGCGTGAGGATGTTTTCTGGCGAACCGGTGTGAAGAGATGCAGGACAAGCACTTCAGATAAAGTAGTTGTTCCAGAATGCAGTCTGAATCATACATTGACATGGCCACCACCACATGTACAAGCTGAAACTGAAAATTCTTCCTCAGAATTAGCTTCACCCGCCCCTTCTGACCAGAAGATTCCTCTCTACCGGGTAGCTCACAGCCGAGCTGGTGATAAAGGAAATGATTCAAACTTTTCTCTCATCCCACATTTCCCCCCTGATGTTGAGAGGTTGAAGATGATCATCACACCTCAATGGGTAAAAGCAGTGGTCTCTCCTCTTCTGAAGTTGTCTGCTTTGGAATTAGATGCAGGAAAAAAAAGATACAAATGTGTGAATGATACTGATAATGTTAAGGTTGAGATATATGAAGTTAAGGGAATCCAGTCATTGAATGTTGTTGTCAGAAACATCCTAGATGGCGGCGTCAACTGCTCTCGGAGAATTGATCGCCATGGAAAGACCATTTCAGATCTCATTCTCTGCCAACAAGTAGAATTGCCTCCATGATTGTGTCTGCAATTAATATGACCTTGTTCTGATGAGTTTTACTACCTATTCCAACACTTTATTTATTTACTTTTTATTTGTTGTTGAGAGCAGTAATTTAGTTTGATCATGGCAAAATATGTTCAAGTCTGGAACGAACTTTACTTGAAGCAGGCTAGTATTGTCTTTTTGATGTTTTTTTTAGTCAATAGTCCTTTTGATGTTGAAGTTTGACCAATAGGTGAAAATGGAAGAAGTAGACAAATAAGAGGATAGATCTGATGTCAGTGTCCTGTTGTTTCTTAGCATGATTAAACTTAGTTTACATATTATTTTATTTTTTAAATTTATAGGTAAAAATTATTATTGAATATATGTCTGAGTAAGTGGAAATATAAGATATTTTCAATTAAACTAGTAATAATTGTAAAATTGTAAAGATGTTAGAATGTCATATTCATTTAAAGAATGTTTTTTTTTCTAAATAAAAATAGTAAACATAAAAAATAAATTTAAATTTTGTAACTTAAATACATACAATCTAAATATGAGAAATACTTACATATTTTAGGAGCGTCATTTTATTTATACTTTGACTAATTAAAATACAACTAATCATCTCATTTTAATCTCACATAGCTTATGAGTCATCTAGAGAAATTTAAATTTGATGATTTTAAAAAACATAAATTTCATAATTTAGAAAAACAAAAAACGCAATTCCCTCCATTGAGTTGTTATATTTCAAAATCATAAAATTTGAGTTTCTCTAAATGACTCATGAGTCATGTGTGATTAAAATAAGATGAGTTGTTGTATTTTAATTAGTCAGAGTATAGATGAGATGACACTCCTAGAATATATAAGTATTCCTCTCTAAATATCCTTTTTCCAAAAGGAACAAGAAAGAATATCCTCTTGTGTGCTTATGCCATTTTAAAAGGACACTCTAAATCTAAATTTAAGCAAACCCTTTTGACGCCTGGAACTCATTAATTTAATTACCAGCATATATATGTATTTAATTAGTTAATTTAAATGCATCATCCCTCAATATTGAAACCTTGAAAAGGTCAAAAGGTGGCAACCCTTCATTCACTCCAATAAATTGGATTGCACCCACAAATTACGCCTTAAGTTTTCTATCTTTGTCTCAAAATATTTCCTTACACACGACCAAATCCAATCAGTCAATGGCTCTGTTTTGTCCATTCCATTTTGTAGTATGTATGAGTCCTGTTTCTTTCAACATGCCTTCAATCCTCAGATATATGGTTTGGGTTCTTTAAGGAACAACAGAAGAAACACACATACAATATATTTGATTGTAAGCACATTGTAATTTTGTTTGTTTAAGGAAGAGAAATGGCATTTACAGGAACATTAGATAAATGCAATGCATGTGATAAGACTGTGTATGTGGTGGACCTGTTGTCTCTTGAGGGACTTCCTTACCATAAAACTTGTTTTAAATGCAGTCATTGCAAGGGGTTCCTTACGGTATTCTTCTTTTTCTTTCTTTCTTTCTTTTTTCTTATCTGTACTATTTTTTTATTTCGATTTTTATCTTCAGTTTCATGTCTTTTTCTTCAAAAAATTTGTTGGATGAATTATGGTACCTCTTTTAGTTTTATGAAATAAAAAGACCTGATGATAAAAAATTTGATCTTTTTAAAAGTCATATTGTCGAGTCTTAATCGATTTAAGTCAAGTTCAATGAATTCATCGGAGGATAGAATTCTCCAAAATCTTGATATTTGAAAGCTATATCAAGCTATGATTAATTTTAGTGAAGTAAAATCAGGACCTAGTTTTGCTAGTTGAGAGAGTTAAGCACATTTGGATTGTTTAGACTGATTTTGAATGGTCCAGGTGAGGGTTTTTTTCTTAAATGATGATTTTTAAATAAAAAATCATTTTTTGAAAGAATAATAGTTAAAAAATTATCTTTATTTTAGATTCTATACCTATTAAAATAATTTTTTTCAAAAACTATAAACTTTTAAAAACTCAAATCTAGACCATTCAAATCAAATCTAATGGTCAAGATGTGCTTAACTCTCCATACTAAGCAAAAATGCTTAGTAGGAAAACCGGTTCCATAAAATTATGAATCAAGTTAATAAATATGATCAGATGAGTACCTACTCCTCAATGGATGGTGTTCTCTATTGCAAGCCTCATTTTGAGCAGCTTTTCAAGGAATCTGGAAATTTCAGCAAGAACTTTCACACAGGTAATTACAATATCATCAATCTTTCACCTCATTTCAATGTTCATTACAAGTGTAGGTTATTGCTTCCATTTGACTAACAAACTTTGTTGCTTCATAATTTAAATCTGTTGCAGCGAAGTCTTCTGAAAAATCACATGACACGGTATGCTCAATATCCTGCCTTTTCTATATGCTTTTTCTCACAAAATTTAAGCACATTCTTGGTAGCAATACCATAAGAGTCATCTCATATCAGTGTTAAAAGAATGAGAGTTCAGATTTTATTTTTTGCCAGGACAATTAAAAAAATGATTTATCTGACTGAAAGAAGCTTATGGGCATGTGGCAGAAAGTATTAGTATTTGTTCTGAGCCATCCATAAATAATGTGAAAACTCTTAAGAAGTTGCAAATTTATTGATTAGACTCTGCGCAACACATGGACTCACTGTAATTGTTCTTTTGTACACTCTTGCTGAGATAACTTTTTTTGGTTTTTTTTTTTGGGATGTGAACAGAGCAAGAACACAAACAAACTCTCCTCATTGTTTAGTGGAACCCTAGACAAATGTGCAGTTTGCACTAAAACGGTCTATCCTCTAGAAAAGGTTTGTAATTTCAAATGCCCCCCCATTCAAAATTATAAAGTATGTAGGAAAAATTACTGTGCAATCTCATATAAGCAATTCAATCATTAAAAAATCCCACAAGTAGTGAGCGACATGCAATGATAAGACTCAGTGCAGAAAATGACAACATGTTACATGCAGCTCATTTGTTGTGAGACTTTCTAGTGATTAGATTGCTTATATAAGACCGCACAGTAATTCTCCCAAATAAAAAAGTTGCAAGCTTTGTTAAATGTAATGTTGGTGTGATGATATAAATCTGTATTTATTGTAATCCAGTTACTAAAAAGTCTTACAACAAGTGAGCAACATACAATGATAAGACTCAATGCAGAAAATGACAACATGTTACATGCTGCTCAATTGTTGTGGGGCTTTTTAGTGACTAGATTGCTTTATGAGAAATTGCATAGTAATTCTCCCAAATGAAAAAGTTGCAAGCTTCATATAATATAATGTTGGTGTGATGATATAATTTTGTGTTTATTGTAAAAGGTGCCACTAGAAGGAGAGAGCTACCACAAGACATGCTTTAGGTGTGCTCATGCAGGGTGTCCTCTCACACACTCCTCCTATGCAGCTCTTGATGGTATCCTGTATTGCAGGCATCACTTTGCTCAGCTTTTCATGGAGAAAGGTGATTACAACCATGTCAAGGAAGTCACTGCTAACAAAAAGAACTCTGCTTCTCATGATCAGCCTCCAGATGAACATCCATCTCAGGACCAGGATGACACTGAACACGACGATAAAGAACAAGTTGAAGATGAATGAACAATCTTGAATTAATTAAAGTTGAAATGAAGCAAAACCATGAATCATCATATATTTGTTTCTTTGAAGATTCTTAAGTATGCTCTCTCTAGAGTCTATTTAGCTTCTTTCCACTTCACTTCTCTGCTCTTCTTATCTTTTTCAAGTTCTGAACCATTGAGTAAACTGTATAAATTACGCAGAAGTGATAAAGATGAGAGTATGGAGTGTAAAAAAGCTTGATTTTTGTAAAATAGTGCAAAGAGCTGTTGGATGTTACTAAAGTGACGTTGTTTCAGCACATTTTAACATTTACAATATTCACTTTTAGTGAATTTTACAGGCTCATTGTACAGCTAGCTAGTACAGTCATATATGCTTAAGGATTGATGATACCGCAATTTTTTCAAGAGACTTTGTATTTGGTGTTGCATGACCTTTGGCTTGTAATTTTGTATTATTTATTGTCCTCAATATAAGAGTCAATTAATTTTTTGGGTTAAGAGGTATTTTTGTCTTAAAAGTTTTCACTGAGGGATAATTTTATTTCGGAAGTTTCTAAAACGGAGTAAGTTTGTTTTGACCGTTATCCCAATTATTTTTTAATTGTTAATTGACCAAAAATACTAAGCTGGTAGTCCACATGTCATCCATGTTATTTTTGTTAAGGTGCAAATTTGCTCCGGAAGTCTATGTGTAATCCATTTCATCTTTTTTCAAAATTAGATTTAAAACTTCTGGGGCAAATTCATGTCTTAATAAAAGTGACATAGATGACATGTGGACTACCAGCTCAACATATTTGGTCAACTAATAGTCAAAATTAATTGAGATAATAGTTAGGGTAAAATTGCTTAATTTTAGAAACTTCTAAGTTAAAATTGCCTCTCAAAAAACTTCTGGGGCAAAAATACCCCTCGATGAAAACTTCCCTAGCAAAAATGCCCCCTAACCCTAACTTTTTTTGAGGAGAATTAGAAAGCTAATAAATTACTTAATTATAACATATATTATATATCATTAGATTATCTATCAGTTTATAAGTTAAATAAATTAATTTGAAAAAAAATTATGAATATAAATACTTTGATGTATTTTATTTAACTTCCTTGATCTCTTAAAAAACATAAACTAATTTTTATATTAAAAACTGAAGAGAGAATTTTCTTTATCAGTGACTTGTGGAAGTTATCGAGGTATAGAAGGATCCACTGAATTTATGTGACTATGAGACTCTTTAATAATTAGGCTCAAATCTTTTTCTTGAGCTACAGGGTTCACAAGCCAGATGGAACTTATTATGAAACATTACGATGTTATGGAATATTGGAATATAACAAGCATTGACTTCCCTGCGCGATGCGGAGGATGCATATATTCAATATACATATTAGTACAACAACTATTAACATGTCGATTTGCAATCTCCACAAGGAAAAAATCCTCTATAGTTTGGATATATATTAAGAGAGATTATTGCTTCAATATCTTTCAACATGTGTTTATACTCAAATTTCAGTAGTATATTTTTTGAAAAAGTATGGTATAAGACAACTTTAGTGTGGACAATCAATAATACACATAGTATTTACTCCCTGTGGAGCGCAGGAAAATATAATTCAATAATTGTAAAATTAGAAGAAATTAAATTTTTAATATAAATCACTAATGATATAAACATCTTAGCAGTAACAAAAATATAAAATAAATAGAATCAAATTTAGAACATACAAAATTATATATTTTTAATCCAACTTTTCACATAGGCATGGCCAATAAATGAAGTAATTTGATACCCTTGAATCAACTCTGAAAGTTGAGGCTGCAATTCTTCATCCCTCAATTTATGGATCCTACTCGATATAGCATCAACACTTCTAATGCAAAAATTGATTTTTGTGCGCAATTTTACTGGATTCAACTCCTCGGTCATCCAATATTTTCAATCTCTTGCACTGTCTTTCATAATCAACCCGTAGCTTCTCCTCATCCTAAAGCCAGTTCAAACATATGAACATTTAAGAACAAACTAAAATTGACAAAGTCTAATTTCAACTTTAGGTCAAATGGATTTAGATCATATCTTTTGACATTCTTTCCAATACCACACAAGTACACAAGCTACCCTTCACATCATTTTAGAACATAGGATGGTGGGATGGTTTTTGGGCTTGACGGAAAAAAATGTTGAAAAAATTAAAACCTATAAAAAATTCAAAAAAAAAAATGTCCATATCAAAGAGTTCAATATATTTTCAGACCATATGTAACCCATATGGTGTTATTTCATTGAAAACTTCATATATAGTGGGGTTATTATGTTTACAATTAGACTTATTATGGATTGGCAAGCACTGAATAACCAACTCATGCAATTCAAACTGCACCTTCTTGTTCATTTCTGATTCTTCCACCCACCAATATCACTAGAAGACCAAATCAGATCAATTAATGCAATTAAACACTCTTTCAATTACACTTCTAATCATGAGCATTCATTTAGTTTCCATTAAAAATTATAAAAAAAATATCAAAGGAATATAGACTAAATACACAAAAAAATACTAATAAACTTTTTTTGTAATGTACTAAATGAACGTACATATACATATATAACTATAATGCCCTATTTCAAGTTCTTCTTCTTATTCTTCTTGTTTTTTTGCTTGACACTATTTCGATTTCATGAGTCCAAAAAGGCAGAAAAGATTTGAAAAACCAACATGGGGCTGCTTTACAGTGTTTCCCTTTAACAATTACAGTTCCTAAATTAAGGATTAACCCTGTACTTGGAATAAAAAATGGAAACTTAAATACATCATACTTGAAGACCGAAACAAACAGATACCTTCCACCATAGACAAGAAACCCAAGAGCAGCAAACAAAGAGACCCCTATTACAGCATAAATGAATTAGCAACAATTCATAACAGTCATAATCAATAAATAATTTGATTAAAATAATGCTACGAGCTAAGTCTAAAGTAGACAAACCTGCGAAGAACATCTTAGACAGGACGACCAATATATTGATGGGCTTCCACCATAATATCAGCCACAAAGAAATCTGGGATACATTTTTTTTTTTAAAAAAAAGACATGGGTGAAACAACAACAAAAATTTAAAATTGTTGAACTTAAAAGGTACCAGCAACATTAAAGGTTCTTTGATCAGTATAAATTTGCAGCAGTTAGTAATACAATAGGTATTTGATGTTTGTGCTTCTCTCTTATTCCCAATCTTTGGTTGTTTGCACTTCCATAGACACAGATCTCTGCAAAAGCTCCTTTCGTTCACTCTATTTCCCTTATTCCCTCGGCCAAGCTTCTAGAACTGGAGCTCGAAAGGCAAAATCGACAATATAAGCAAAGACCAAATCTTGTATAAAAACTAAAGAAGAGAAAGCAGGTAAAGGACCAAAAAAGAGTAACACAAAAAGGATTAGGAAAGGGAAAAGAGTGCCAGAAGAAAGAGGAAGAGCCGCTGCACAGAGCTACCAACAAATCCAAAGATGAAAAAAAAACACTTTGAATTCCAAAATGCAATATTTAAGTTAAGGGATTGAGATCAGTGAGTTACACCCAAATGAGTTATGGCAGAAAAACAATAAAGCTTGCAACTGGAAAGGGAAAAATGAAGGCTTTTACACACCGATTTAGCTCTGAGCTCTTAGAGAAATGGAGAAATTGTGAAAATCGAACCTTCCAAGAGCTGGTCCAAGCTTTCCAGCTCCTCCGACATTTCTTCTTGTTGTTCACTCCTCTCTCGATCCGTGTTAGACGCAGAAATGGGGAAAAAAAATGTGTAATGGCGGCAAGGATGAATGCTGGTGTTTGATGGGAGAGGAAGTCATAGTAGGTTGTAATGGAAAAGCAAGCACAAATCGAAGGAATCCAGTGAAATGAAAATGAGAAAGGGAACAACCATGAAAAAAATACAGGAGCAGTGTGCCCCGGGAAAGAAAAATACAGGATTAAAAAAAATGCAGATTGGGTGAAGCTTCTAGAGAGAGAGAAAGGGAGAAGAAATAGGGAATGATGAAGTTCAAGATTTGAAATTCAAATCTTGAACAGCAAGCCCAAGAAATTTGGTCTAAACAGAATATGGTGTTAAAGAAGAAAATTTTCAGTCCACGTACTTCATAATAACTTCACCCATATCTTCAGCCCACGTGCTCCATAATAACTTCACTCATAATAATTCTGACTCTCCACCGACTTGCTTCCCATCACAATCGAGATAAAGGTAAAAAGATGTGGTAGCCACAGAGCCGTATCATGAAATGTAGTGCTGACGTAAAGCCATATGGAAGCTGGCACTATTCATATGAACAGTAAATTGTGAGAGAAGCCACAATTGAACTCGGCTCGGCTTGGCTCCTTGTCATACACATTTATTATATTAAAGGGATGTCTAAGTGTAAATTTTTAAAAAATTATGGAAAAAAGAAAGAAAAGAATGTTGTGCGAGTGGTTAGTTTGACTTCGTCTCACTCACTTTTCCTTCCCTTATATTCTCACCTCTTCACAATAAAAGCAATTCATGTGCACATGAAAGTCTGAGCTTGTAATCTCACACTTAAAATCTACTCACTAAAATTTAAAACTAAAATGCTGAATATTTAATTTTAAAGAAAAATTATTAATTAATTCTATATAATATTTTTATATTTGATTGTGAAGTTTGATAAGGGTATATTTGATTGTCTGATATTTTAAAGAAAAAAAGAAGAAGAAGAAAATTTTGAAATTGTAAAATTTTAAATAAGTTATTTTTTAAAAAATGAGTTATGAATTACTTTTCAAATTTCATCATTCTTTTATCAACTCTTGATAACAAAATTTATTTAGGATTTTGTCATTTCAAAATTGTTTTTACGTCTTTTTCCTTATTTTAAATGAACTTTAAAACGATTATATATATATATATATATATACACTATGCACTATTATTTCATCAACTGGCGCAACCCTACGCTCTAAATTTCTCCTTGCCGTTTTCTTGCGCGCCTTGCCTCACTGCTTTCAGTGCGTTGTGTGTTTTGCCTCCGGTCTCTGTTCAGTAATGGCCAGTGAAGTCGAAGATCTCCATCTTCATAACGGGGAAGCAGATGAAGAAGTAGAGGATGAGCTGTCGTCGTCTTCAGAAGACTACGACGAAGGCGAAGGCGAAGGCGGCGCGTATGACTTGGATGATGAAGAAGTGGCTAATGGGTCGTTTTCGCTCAATTCCAGACGTCCCAATGCTCATGGGGGCCATCATTCCAAACCCTATTCATCTACCCTCCAACCTCTCTCCAATCGAAATCAAAAGTTCTCTCATCATATCCGGGTTTCGCCCTTAGAGGTTTGAATTTTCTTACCGGAGACCTTGAAAAGATTCTATTTTTTTATTCATTAATTGAACATAGGATAGTTCTCTAGTCTACATCCGTTTTGTTCTGTTGGAGGTCCATTGGCAATTTTCAATTTTGGCGCGTTTAGGATAGCTTTTTTTTTAAAAAGAAAAGTTAATGGCACTATGAACATAATTCTTATGTTTAAATGTTTTTATCCTGGGACATCGCATGTAAATACGTTGGCTTTGATAGAGTGTGCTTTGAGGTTGTATGCACTGAATAATGACATCTTGTTTCTATGTGTGGACTGGTCTTCACACGTGAGCTATGGTTTTAATTTTTCCTTCAATGGGTAGTTTAGCTTGGGGTTTTACTTGTGATTGAGTTGAAGAATGTGGGTTTTCACCTGAGATTTACGTGCATATGATGTGCTTGTGGTGCAGGAATGGGAAGGCAGGTTGAATGTTGGTATGTCTAACTCTGTGACGACAGCAATCCGTGAAAGCGTTAGAGGGACGACCATCGGTAAAATTAAAATGACTGAGAAAGCTGATCGTGCCACTGTTGAGCAGGTAAACATTAGAGGATGAGGAATCTTGGAAGAAATTTTATGACTTTTGATACCTAAATTTCTTTAACTTTTCAACATTTCTCTTTGTAAACAAAAAGTTTGTACCTTTGAGATATTTACAGCCGATATGCAAATTAGATAATTCACGTGATTCGATCATGGTGGCCTAAGCCTTAAACTGTATAGTTCATTTGCAAAGTATGTGGTGGTTATATATTGTACCTGAGATAAATATGCTTTTTTTATATTGGAAATAGAGATTTAAAAATTATTGGTCCTTTATGTGATGAGGTCCTGTTTAATACAGTGAAGCAGTGAACTATGTATCTGCTCATTTTTTACTTTTGTTGAAGTTTATTTACATGCCAAAATGTAAAATTGTTTCTACAAGTATTTAACACGCAACTAATGAATTTTTCTCAGGCAATCGATCCTAAAACCCGCCTGGTTTTATTCAAGATGCTGAATCGAGGCCTCTTTAATGATATTAATGGATGCATTTCAACTGGGAAGGAGGTAAGAAATACACCAGAGGCCTTCCCCTCATATTTTTTGTTAGTCTGATAATTTGTTTCTATGATATTTCTCTTCCAGATGATTGGATTTTGTGTCATTATGCTATCTTTTTTTTTCCTTAGTGTTTTCTTGCTTTTTGCAGGCAAATGTTTATCATGCAACCAAATGTGATGGTCAAGAATTTGCAATTAAAGTATACAAAACATCTGTTCTGGTATTTAAGTAAGTTCTAGCTTGCTTTACCTATTGTTGGTAGCGCAGCCTACGTATTGAACACTTTATGTATTCCTGTATGAACTAAGGAATATGAACTGAATTTTATGATTAATATGATTCTAGGGACCGGGATAGGTATGTACAAGGAGACTATCGATTTAGAGCAGCTTATGGTAAGCACAATCCCAGGAAGATGGTAAAAACATGGGCAGAGAAAGAAATGAGAAACCTTTTAAGGTTTGTTCTGTTTTTCCTATTTTCATTTTGTTCTTTTTGGTCATGCTCTTAATTGAGAGCTGTGAAGAGGATGCAATTTTGTGATTATGTTTATGGTAATTCAAGACTCAAGTTAATAATAATAATAAGAGAGAACAAAATAACTGATGATAAGGAAATAAAAAAAGTTGTTACCTTTAGAAACGTGAGATCCACTTAATTAAATAAATTAATACTAGTTGGAAGTGTAATGAAGCAAGATTCTGCAGTATGAACTCTTCAGCATTGTACCGCTAACTTCCTTTGTTCATTCATGTAATTTGCCCCCTCTACTTCATAGGTTCAAATGGAAGCAATTCTTCAGCTTTGTGGCCTCTATTATGTTTTCCCCCTTAAGCTGAATAAAATTTTACTTATTGAATGTGAATTAAAGTGCAGTCAGAGCTAACTGAGTTCTATAATGAATTTTTCTGAATTGAGAAAGTTGTTTATGAATCCTTCCTGGTATGGTAAAAGGCCTTTAATTCTTATGTTGGAAGCAGATCATGTCATCAGTAATTTTTGAGTTGACTAAAGGGTTTGATTGGTGAAAAGTTTGTAAGTTAAATTTCTTAACTTAGAATTATTGGAAATAAGGCGCACATAGAAAATGTTTGTATATAAACAATGTTTACTCAAAATTATTCATCCACTTTCAATGCATCATTCCCTTTTAAGCTTTCTTTCACTCAATGCATATTTTAAGAAAGGAATTTGTTTAATTCCATCCTATTATTTACTTGGGTCTTTCATTTTCTTTGTCTATCTTGTGTGCAGGCTAAAGGCCGCTGGACTTAGGTGCCCAACACCTTATCAACTGAGAAAGCATGTTCTGGTCATGGAATTTATAGGTATCGCTTCTTTGCTTGTTTTTTTTTCTTTGGTGAATTGGTTTTATGCATTTTGAAAATGCTGTTCGGTGGCTTTTGTCTTGTGTTAATATAATTAAGATTTTTTCTACTTAATAGAATGATGTTCGTGCATGGGTAAATGACATCAACTATCAATTATATCAAAAATTGTTATGCAATATGTGCGAAAACGAAGAAACGAATAGTTACCTACTTATTTTACTTATTAGAGCAATGTGAAGCTTCTTATGGTTATCCTTAATCAAAACTGTTGTAAAGATTATAATTTCTTTCAATTGCGCGTATGATCTTATTATGGTAATGCAGGCTAAAACTAGTGCCTAGCTGGAGGAAATGAATAACTTTTTTTGTTTCTCTTTGTTGAAGCTCTCTGTTCATCTTGTATATCACAGGAAAGTCAGGTTGGGCTGCACCTCGTCTTAAAGATGCAGCTTTATCTCTGGACAAGCTTCGTGAAGGCTATGTTGAGGTACGTTAGATGAATACTCAAATTTACGGTTAGAGGGAAAAATGGGTCAATGGAAAAGAACAAAAGATTTGGTAAAGTTAAAGTCTATTTATAGTTCCTTTTTTTGTTTCACTTACCATTTTTCAAATGCCCTTTTCATTTACAACCAAACATAGCCTCTGTCTTATCATTTCATCTTTACAGTGCTAGAACTGTTCTCTTTGTCAATCTCCTGAATGGATACAATTGGGTTGGCTTTAATATAAGCTTCCAAACTAGCTACCCCAAAGTTCGTCTCTGTTAAGGTTAATCTAGGAATCCTTAATGGAAAAACTTGTCAAAGACAATTTCAGCTCCAAAGTTTAAACTGTTAAGTGAAATAAGGGCTTCAAGAGAGGACAAAGCACATGTCCACTATACTCTGCTAATACTCAATTTGTTTAAGAGAATAAGGTGACAAGGATAGGAATATTGACCCTCTTGGTCAAAGGGGCTTTGAGACCACGTCATGAACCATTTCAACTCAATAGCTGAAGCTCAAGGAAAAGGCTATGAGTCCATCGATAACTTTGCTATAATCTCCGGCAACACTCACGGGATCATGCCTCCCTTCTTTTTAAAAATAAATAAAATTTACCGAGAAAGCTTCTGGGCTGTATTTTGTGCCTACCATTTATTGAGGCTGAAATAATGTGCTTATTTGTATTCAGATGATTATCGCTATGCGCATGTTGTATCAAAAGTGCAAACTGGTTCATGGAGACCTCAGTGAATATAATATACTTTATTTTGAGGTAAACATCTTCCATGTAGACATTTGACCCTCTTCATGTATGTTTGTCAAAAATTAATTCTTTTCCTCTCCATTTGGCAGGGTCATCTTTATATTATTGATGTTTCTCAAGCTGTTGATCTTGACCACCCTCATGCCCTTGATTTTCTACGTGAAGATTCTGTTCATATATCTGTAAGTTCTAGCTATATAGATTACACTCTTCTCTTCCTCTGCCCCATCTTTTGTGGGGATGATAAGGACAAAGTTGTAATTATGTTGGTTCTCAGGCCTTCTTCAGAAAGCATGGTGTTGCTGTAATGACAATAAGAGAACTGTTTGATTTTATTGTTGATCCTTCCATCACTGATGATGCTGTGGACAATTATTTGGAAGAGGTATTTGTCTTTTATTCATTTAAATTGTGTGAAAACTTTATCTAGATATCATAAAATTTCAATCTTTTTTAGGTGCAACGAAAAATTTTGGCCAGAGGAGACTTGTCAGTGGAGGATGAGATTGCAGACTCTGTTTTCGTGCAGGTAACCAGCATTTTGATGTCATTTTCTTATGGCATTATTTTGTCAGTTAATTTCTCTTAACAAGCCTATTGCTCTGTCTAACAGTCCTCTGAAAATACTTTTGTGCGCTCATTTCTGTCAATTACTCTGTTTTGTTGCTTTATTTTTTGAACTCTTTGAACCTGATATAGATTCTAATAGATATTATAACGGAAATTGGAAATTGTATGCGTTGAAAAGAACCTCTCTTATAGATAGCAAACATGTCACAAGTTATTCAAGAAACTAAACATCTGTCTAATGCTACACCAAATTTACCTCCCTCTTTTTTCTATCTTTCACCCTTTTAAAAATCAAAGCTACCCGCACCACTTAACTGTTTGTAAGTTCAACTCTTTATATTTATATCCATCCCTAGATCTGTTTTCTGGTTTCCACAAGGCTTGGACTTCATATTTGAGGGGATAGTTTTCAGGGTTCTGGTAGCGCAATAATATGTTCTGTGTCCTTTATGGTATGGTTTTTAAAAATTTCTCAACTTTTGCTGCAGGCTTACATTCCAAAGACGCTTGATGATGTTAAGAATGCCGAGGAGGATGTACAACGAATAGCCAGTGGGAAGGACACTGATGATTTGTACTACAAGACCACTACTGGACTTAAAGAGGCTCTATCAAGAGTTCAAATTTCATCAGAAAACGGCCAGAAAGAGCAGGAACCAAGACCTGCAGGTGGCAATGTCGAAGATGACATAGGGGATGAAGATAGCCAAAGTGATTCTGAAGAGAGTTCATATTCTGAGAGTGATGCAGAGGCTCCTGTGGATAAGAAAGCCGCCCGAAAAGAACATAAGCAGAAAGTGAAGGAAGAGAAAAGAGAAGCACGGAAACATAAAGTGCCGAAGGCTGTCAAGAAAAGGAAGAAGAAGTTGGCCAAAGCTCTAAAGTACAGGTAAGCAATTTGTAATGGCCATCACTTACCTGTTGCTCTAGTAGTTTATGGTCCTCGGAAGTAAGAGCTATACATACCGGGAGCTTTATCAGTGGAATACAATTTTGTCCGAAGATGCCAGAAAGCAACATGACAACATAACTTATAATCTATCAGTTATGGGCAAAAATGCAGAGAAGCCCGTCTACGATCTGTACAAGTTGGTCGTTTTTTAACTATTATTAGTGTTCTCCTAAGCATTATTGGTTGTTGAGATAGCGATCATTCCTGCTAAAAAGTTTTGCCTATATATATGAAAGTATTGTCTATTCATTAAACGTTGATTGTTATTGTGTGCGTGGGTGAGTGAGTGAGAGAATGAAGTTTTTCTATGATGGTAGGCACTCAACATGAAACCATAATAAAGGTATCTATGTGGGTAACAAAGTGATGGTAAAAATAGTTGAGGCGGCTGATGGATAAGAGATTATTTTTAAAAGATGGTTTCATTTTTCTTAGTCAATTTATTACTCCCTCTGGTCCTAATGATAAGACAAAGTTGATTTTTTTGGAGAAATTATGGAAGCTAATTAAATTACTTTAGAGTATTTATATTTATAGTTATATTTTTTTCTCCAAACTAATTAATTTGACTAACAAATTAATATATAATCTAAGGATACTAAAAATATAAACACTCTAAAGTAATTTAATTGGTTTCTTAATTTCTTCAAAAAAGTTAATTTTATCTTATAATTAGGACCGGAGGGAGTAATTATTAAGTTGGGTGAAGCTGCAATTTTTATTGTGGTTAGTCGTTTGAAGGAAAAATCAAAATAACGACTGCGCATGAGCAAGTCAGCAAGTGGTTTGAGGAAAGACAATGAAATGAAATGGGAAATGGCATTCAAAATCATAAGTTAGAAGAAAAAGTTCCGACCTGCCGGATTCGAACCAGCGACCTAAGGATTTCTGGAAGGATTCATCCTACTACAGTCCTCCGCTCTACCAACTGAGCTAAGGTCGGTTTGTTGTGTTGGTTATCCAAGAAATTCTAATGATAGTTTTACATGTTAGATCTAATTAACCCTTACCACGTTAGATCTTAATCATGATCAGCACCTATTTCGTGTATATCTCATGGGTTTTGAAAAATCTCGCAAATTGACGTCGGTTAGGGTGTAATTTTCATCATTTGATGTAACGGGTTACTTCTTATTTTGGGACTAAATTGGTTATGGATCAATCAAAATTGTAATTGATATACCCGAAACTAGTCCTATAATAGGATCATTTTTGATAAAATTGTTAGGCAGAAGTATTAGTGTGGGCCAATCTAAGTTATATATATATATATATATATATATATATATATATATATATATATATATATATATATATTTATATATTGTATTCTTCTCATATGATTTTATACGATTTTATGAATTATTTTGTTTATTAATTATTTTATATGATATTTACAATTGTTATTATAGCATTTCAAGAACACCCCACTAAGATGGAGTTCGAGTAATTACACAACATCAAATATATTATATACAAAATAAGTACTTTATTTTTGTGGTCAGAAAATAAATACTTAAATAATCATTCATAAGATTCTTATATATATATATATAGGGAAAAATAAAATTGCATAGAAGATTATTGTCTACAAAGTCACACAATTGTGTATATATCTGTATACTTGTAGAAGGTTGAGTTTGGATTGTTCTTAACGCTGGTACTCGTACAACATACGCGCGAGCTCAACAAATTCTGTGGGATAAAAAAATGGGAGAATTGTGAAAAAAATCTCACCGTTAAATTAATTATCAAATAGAATTTGAGAAGATCGTTTGTAAATAGAAGAATATTATATTAAAGAAAAATCGTCTATATGTAAGAGAAGATATTCTATACACTCAGAAAATCATTTGCACACCAAAATTCTATTTGACAATTAAGTTCAAACTGATGTATTTTTTCACACTTCTGCCCCTAAAAAAATTGAAGCTTGGGACTTGGGAGCAAAAAAAACAGAGACTTTAGTTAGAACAATAAGATCGGGGAAGTACTCAGTATTTATTTTGAAGCCGGGAATGAACTTGACGGAGGCTGCTCGTCGCGAATGAGGCTCGCAAACGCGAAGCCCATCGCCCGCCGCTTTGGCACCTCCACTGTGGACGTCCGACCGGTTAACTCTGTCAAGGAACTCCATGGCCATCTTATCAGAAAACACCTTCACACAGACCCTTCCTCCATGTTCGAAATTATTAAATGCTATGCACTATCCCCTGCAAATTTACTCAGAGCCCAATTTGCTTTTGACCAAATCAACCACCCCAGTTTATCGCTTTGGAACCTCATGATCCGGGGCTGGTCCCACATTGATCAGCCAATGGAAGCAATTCGTATGCATAACCGTATGTATCACCAAGGACTTCATGGTAACAATTTGACTCTCATATTTATTCTCAAGGCTTGTGCCAGAGTTTCTGATGTTTTATATGGTAAATTAGTTCATTCCCACTCTTTCAAGCTTGGATTCGAGTCGTATCTTTATGTTTCTAATGCCTTGATTCATATGTACGCTTCTTGCGGCGATCTGAGTCTTGCACATAAGTTGTTTGATGAAATGGAGGAAAGAGATTTGGTTTCTTGGAATTCTTTGATATGTGGGTATAGCCAATGCAGTAAATTTAGAGAGGTTTTGGGTATTTTTGAGGCAATGCAGACAGCAAACGTGAAGGCTGACGCAGTCACAATAATGAAGGTTGTTTTGGCATGCTCCGTTTTGGGTGAGTGGGATTTTGCTGACTCAATCGTTGAGTATATTGAGGACAATCACGTGCCAATTGATCTCTACCTGGGGAACACCCTGATAGATATGTATGGACGACGGTGTATGGTTGATTTGGCCCAAGAAGTATTTGATCGGATGAAGCATAAAAATACAGTTTCTTGGAATGCGTTAATTGTGGGTTATGGAAAAGTGGGAAACTTAGTAGCTGCTCAGAAGTTGTTCGACGAGATGCCACAGAGAGATGTAATCTCATGGACTTCTATGATCACAGGTTACTCCCAAGCCAACCAATTTACAGAGGCAGTTAGACTTTTTAAAGAAATGATGGCTGCTGAGGTGAAGCCTGATGAAATTACAGCTGCTAGCGTGCTTTCTGCTTGTGCCCATCTAGGGTCACTGGATGTTGGAGTAGTAGTTCATGACTATATACGTAAGTATGATTTAAAAGCTGACGTTTATGTTGGAAATGCCTTGATAGATATGTATAGCAAATGTGGAGTGGTGGAGAAAGCATTGGAGGTGTTTAAAGAGATGAAGATCAAAGATAGTGTGTCATGGACTTCAGTGATCACAGGCCTTGCTGTGAATGGTTTTGCAGATTCTGCTCTTGAGCTTTTTTCACAAATGTTGAGTGAAGGCGTTCCGCCTTCTCATGGGGTATTTGTTGGCATTTTGCTAGCCTGTGCTCATGCTGGGTTGACTGATAGAGGATTAGAATATTTTGAAAGCATGGAAAGGGTTTACGGACTGAATCCTGAAATGAAACATTATGGATGTGTTGTGGATCTTTTGAGTCGCTCTGGCAATTTAGAAAAGGCGTATGAGTTCATCAAACAAATGCCAATAGTTCCAGATGTTGTTGTGTGGAGGATGTTACTGAGTGCTTCTCGGCTTCACAGAAATGTGCCCATGGCTGAGATTGCCGCCAAGAAGCTTCTTGAAGTGGACCCTTCTAACAGTGGTAACTATGTACTATCTTCTAATACTTACGCTGGCTCAGATAGATGGGAAGATGTTATTAGAATGAGAGTAATGATGGAAGAGGGTAATGTTCAGAAACCATCAGGTAGCAGTTCCATAGAAATAGATAGGTCTAAAAATTCTCATGATACTTGTTTTATTTGACAGTTAGAAGGGAAGAAATGTAAATTGACCGATACACTTGCAAATTGATTTCGTTTGTGGGACAATATTAAGAATGGGCTTCGTGAAAATCTGAACCTACTCTTCTTTGTTTGGATTAGCTTTTGAGAATAGTTTTTACAATTTACGAGGTAAGTGTGTAAGAGGAGTTTTGTCTCGGTTTGCGCAAACCTAGATTTAGGTAATTGTCAAACACTCACTCAATCAGTTCGTCAAGGTGGTTACTTATTTTCTGATATGAACTGTTTTTATTGAGAAATATCATTATGAAAATCTGAATGAGTTGCTTAACATGGATTGGAAGCTAAATCTCTGAATGGATCCGTGGCCTTGTCTTGCCTAAATCAGCTTTAAGACTTGGAGAGAAGCAAAGAAATCATTTATTGAAAATTCCAGTGCATATGATGTATTGCTCAAGTCATTCGGAGATAGTTCTTTAAGGTTTCCAGCTGAAAGTGAATACTCATCATTTATGAAGCCCTGATGCTTCAAAAGCTACGTCCTGTTGTGTACTTGTGTTTGCTTCGTTTCCAGTACTCATATCAGATGCAACACAAATTATATTCTGACATCACAATGTCCATGTTGAGTCGTGTATCATATCGGTGATCCTTAGCTCATCATTCAGTGAATTAAAGATTGGGAGCCCATCCTGTTGCTGAAGCAATCTTGAAATTCTCAAGTCTACTGGTTTTATATGGCTTCTTTGGTGTTCAAACTCTGGTGTTTTGAGGGCTGGTTATTGTGAGAAGATCCTGAGCTGAGACAAATACAGGTTAGCAGATAGAACTATAATGCCATGCCCCAAAATCATCGATTTACTTCAATTATAACAGAATTAAGTCATGGAACCTTAGCAAAAGCTGACAGATTTTAGTCTTATTATTGGTTAATCTTTTGTCGTGAATGTTTTGGTTATCTAGGAAGGTGGGAAACCTGGAGCAGGAACATACTCAATGAGAAACATGTACAAATTCATCTGTATTTACCCCCAGTAATCTGATAATTTAAGCAAGTGCTTGCCCTATTTGTAATGTTGCTACTTTAAATCTCAAATTCATGAGTCAAATCTTTTACTTGATGCCTCGAACTCACATCACAACATTTTCTACCAACTCCAGTATTTAATAGAAAGTACAATACATGCGAAACACCTACAAAATCTACTCAAGTACAACAATAACAACAAAATATTGAGAACCTACTAAAATTTGGAGCAAAAGGGTTCATCATTTTATTCGTTAACGATACAGATTCCAGTTATGCAAGGAAAAATCATAGGTCTAGCAAGCCTGCAAATATTACATACAAACTTATGTGTTTAGATCAAAGTGATGCCAGGTCGTTCCGAATGAAGAAGAGTCCAGAGTGACCACCATCAGGTAGCAGAGCCAACCTCACAACACTTTGAGCACCTTCATCCACAGTCAAGTGACCAGTGTTGTGGTTTATATCTGTTTTCACAAAACCTGGGCACACAGCATTAATGCAGAAAGATGGATACTTGTTGGCAAGAATCCTTGTGTAGGCATTCATGCAAGCTTTGCTGACTATATATGCAGATGGAACAGTAGGCAAGCCTTTGTTCTCTAGCGAACCCTTTTTAATATCTTCAAGAAACTGTTTCATGACCTCTTCCAATTTCTCTTCGGTTAGATTTTCAGCATCACTTAGGACTTCTTTAGCCCACCCACTTGGTATGTTCTGCATTAGCGTCAGCAACAAAAACTATGCTCAATGTCATCGATAAATAAGAATCTAATCAATCTTTCAATATTTATAGAGTATGACTCATTCCTCAAATTTCGCATAAAAGTTGTCAACATGTAAAACTATTTGACACAATATCACATGTACCTATCAATAATTCAATATGATGTTCCCCCATTTAAAATTTGTTTGTAAATGTCTAGCTTCTATACCGGCTAACAAAACTTTTATTTAGTTAATATTACATACCTCTAACTTCCCCATTGAGGAGGAAACATTAACAATCCTGGGTGAGTCTGACAACTCAAGAAGGGGAATTAGTGCTTGACACATTTCTTTGACACCATAGTAGTTTGTTCTGATACCCGCCTCTGCAGATTCATAATCTTGAGTTATGATTTTACTCCAATCAATAGGAGTTCCTTTTTCCTGCAGTCAATGAAAAGAAAATTATGTATTCTTTCACTCTTGATGTGTGCAAACTTGATTCAAAATTTACCCCAAATCAGATAAATTTAGCTCATGACCTTTAATGCAGTATTCAAAATGCAAATTGCCTTCAATGAAGTTTAGGAAGATCAAAGATGTCAGATGTTGAGTGTAAGGCGCTTAGGCCTGGACTTGAGCTTAACTACTAAAAGCCTGTGGAGCTTTAGCCGAAGCCCTATTCACAAATCGGTATAGTTTAGAAAACGTACCCTAGCAGTTACCGATGCCATCCAACCATCCCTATCAACGTGCGCTCCAAGAATTCCAGCATTATTAACCTACAAAAAGTTCAGACATTTACCACAATCTATTTTGGTAGATAGATCCATTGGGGAAGATGAATTATGAAATAATGTGGAACTGAAAGACAGGTAAGTATCAATGAACACAAAACATAAAAGGGGGCAAAACAAAAGTTAATAAAATATGTGGTTTTCTAACTTAGGAGAGATGTTATTTGAGAAAACTAAATAGTGAATTGGCGTCAGGCTAGGTTAGATTAGTTTCTCCAGAGCAAGATACTGAAGTTCCAATGTCAACATCACATCATAATGAATAAGGTACTGATAATGAACTGAAGTGTTTGAGTAGAGAGCAGAAAGCCCATCGTTTTCTGGTAATCATTGCATAACGAAAACAAGCTTGTAGTTTTAGAAATATGACTCTGTGATTTAAAAAAATTACTCCTTGATTGTATCTCTTTTTTCATAATTGTGTTTGGATCATACGACTAGGAGGTCAATACTCATAACAGGGTCTTTTTTGAGCCCCATTTGATCAATACTGCAAATTTATTGTCCTTTCTACGTCTGGCACAAAATTGGTGTCTTTTCATTTTATTATTATTACGACTTATCTGATGGTCAAAGAAAAAAAATGATTGCGTTTAGAAATGTTTGCTTTTTATTCAGGTCAATCTTCCGTTCTTTGCTTTTCTTACATGGTAGTGAAGTCAATTCTACTACGAGCAAAACTCGATTTTCCTTTTGGGGGTAAAATAGCTTCTTCTTTTTCTGTACGACTGCATTGAACAAAATAGTAGAAAACAGAGCCAAATAAGAATCTGAATGTCAATCATACCAAGATATCAAGTTTTCCAAACTTGGTACTGATGAAATTTGCAAGAGATGAAACACTAGCAGGGTCAGTCACATCAAGCTGATGAAAAACCAATTGGCCAGACACACCACAGTCTGATCCTAACTTCTCTACAGCTTCAAGGCCCTTCTTCTGATCTCTTGCTGTTAAAACAACAACGATTCCGTTACAGGCCAATTGCTTGCATATCCCAAAACCTATCCCTTTGTTTCCTCCTGTGACCACTGCATATCTGAAAACAAATCAAAGAATTTTATACTAAAAGGAAACATAATATTTACAAGAAGGAAATGAATCAAAGTTGAAGAAAAAGGCGACCGTTTTGCTGCGTCTGCCATCTACGAAGGAAGGATACAAAGCTCTTCGAAAAGTGAAGAATAAGCCACGATGAGGAAAGTCACACACACGAAATGCACAAGGGATCTTCTTCGGTGCTGTAACCTTCTTGCCAGGGCCACAATATGGCCAAAGCTTGAGAACACAGAAATGGCGAGCAAGAGAAGAGCTTAGATAAGGAGAATGAAGCGGCTTGCCACTTGTCCCTCAATTAGCCATTAATTGTCACTGCCATTTAATTAACATTATTTTTTTTTCTTTTGAAAAAAATGACTTTTCTTTTGGTTGGATGAAATTTATTTTATACTCCATTAATTTTTGTCAATTCTCAAGGGTGTGTGATAGAAGGATTGCTCCTAAATTTGGAAGCTAGTGATTTCCTAGGCGCAGCAATTTGGTGCTGCCTGATAATTTATCTCAAAAGAATTTTTTTTGGGCCAAATAATATGATTTTTCATTAATATAAAGACAGGAAAATACAAAGCACAATAGAAGAGGTTCATCAAAATAGAGCCAAACAACTAACAATCCAAATACATAAACCCAAAGAATAGTACTAAGGAAGTCATAGTTGACAAGTTCACAAGCACGGTCACCATCTTTTTTGTCAGAGTCTGCAGAGAGGAAGTCGCCGTTGCCAGCAACAATGCCAAAGTAAGGGTTGGTGGTTTGAAGAACCTATCCCAAAGGACCCATCCCTCTTGTAGGCTAAAGACCAATCATTTATGGTTGAAGAAGCAAGAATGGAGAAACCCATAGATGCAGAAAAAACCCATAGACACCAACCAACAAAACAGCCTCGTGAAATAAATAGAACTTACAGACTGCCACCCAATGAATACCATTACTTGATTATACACATGCCTTTCATAAACGCTTTGGATTCGCCACCATCGAGCAGACCCAAAAACGGTCCTCTGAGAGATAGAATATATGGTCACAGAGAGGCTCGTCAACAATACCCTTCCCCTAAAAACGCAGATCTAAGTCGCCAAATCAAGATCCGATCTTCCTATCTTCAACCTACCATCAAAACAAGAGGATCTGCAACAGATCTCCACCGATTTGCTTATTGCTAGAAAAACATAACACACCACCACAAAAAAACCAACAACAAAGAAAGGAAAACAAAGGACAATCGTCCCCTCCGCCGACGGAAATCGTCGGGGAGGGAGACACCGTACCACAAGCTTGCCCACAAGCAAGGGAAGGACTCTCACCACTCAAGAAATTTTAGAGAAGGAGAGGAGCTCGCACCAGGGCGAGAGAAGGGAACCTCTCTACCAACAGCTACCTTCTACTATCTCAAAAGAATTTGGGACAACGGTTTTAATATTATATTGGTAAAAAGTAATTCTATGTATGGAAGCTCCACATTTGATTCAAAACGACATACCAAACATGTATGAAGATTAGACTTTTATCATGGAGGTCAAACAATTGCTCTAACGTAGCTGGAGAGTGGCTTTTCAACATATTAATGGAAACAAGAATGGCGTGAGGGATTTTATGGCGAAACAAACTTTGGATTGCAATAACGGTTTGCAAATTCTGGGAACTAAGGCTATGCTCGCAGCATTGCACCTGGCAGCACCAGACTAGGCCCTTTTGTTTTATGCCTTTTTCTTCCTTCCCGTGGGTTTAAAAAAAAACACCGGATATGAGATAAATGTATAAAAAAAAAGTAGTTATATTTCGTTGTTTCAAATTTTCAGTTGTTGACATGTTACAAGCATAATTGGGATTTAACTACAAACTTACCTCATTTTGTCATGGCAGTTTACGCTAGACTTAAAACACTTAATTTTGTGTCTAGTCTCGCTACTAATGTCTTTGGTTAGATCAAAATGATGCGACTTGACTCTGATTGAAGAAGACGCCAGAATGAGCACCATTAGGTAGCAGAGCCACCCTCACAACACTTTGAGCACCTTCATCAGCGGTCAAATTACCAGTATTGAAGCTTAAGTCTGTTCTGACATAACCTGGGCAACCAGCATTAATGCACATAGACGGATACTTGTGTGCAAGAATCCTTGTGTAGCCATTTAGGGCTGCTTTGCTGTTTGTATACACTGATGTATCAGTAGCCCACCAGCTTTTGGTTTCTAATGATCCCTCTTTGAAATCTTCAAGAAACTGTTTCAGAACTTCATCCAATTTCTCTTCTGTTAGGTTTTCAGAATCACTCAATACTCCTTTGCTCCACCCACTTGGTAAGTTCTGCAACATTAGCATGAACAACAAAAACCATACTTGAATTTAATCACACATATTCTGTAAGGGATTATAGAATGAGCATTAAGTTAGCACCTATACCTCCAACTGTCCTAATGAGGAGGAAACATTAACAATCCTTGGTGAGCCTGACAACTCTAGAAGGGGAAGCAGTGCTTCACACACTTGTTTGGCACCATAATAGTTTGTTCTAATAGTTGCTCCCGCAGATTCATAAGTTTGTTTTGCTATTTTTCTCCAATCAACATGAATCCCTTTTTCCTTCAATGGATGATAGGATAACAAATTTGCCTTTGATGTGTGTAAATATGTTTCTAAACTTGATTCTACATTAAATCAATTAAATTCATGGTTACTATTGATAAGTGATTGATGTTGATACCAAAGCATTCCTATCAGCATGTAATCCTGCAATTCCTGCATTGTTAACCTACAAAAAATACAAACACTCATCGCCATGTAAAAGATCAGGTAGGCAACTGTAAGATGCATAAAAATGATTTTTCCTAAGATGACAGAAGTAAAAGCCATGATTTTCCCTTTTTATGAAATATCTAAGAAAATTAAGGATTAATTGGCATCAGGAATGCATTCAAATTTAGTTATTGAAGTTCTTGAAGGAGGAACAAGATATCAAGTTTTCTGAATAAATGTAAAAACAAGATGAACTATATTCATTATTCATACCAAGATATCAAGTTTTCCGAATTTGGTTGTGATGAAATTTGCAAGAGAAGAAGCACTAGAAGAATCAGTCACATCAAGCTGATGAAAAACCACTTGGCCAGACACACCAATATCTGACCCTAATTTTTCAACAGCTGCAAGGCCCTTCTTTGGGTCTCTGGCTGTCAAAACAACTCTAACACCATTAGAAGCTAATTGCTTGCATATCCCATAGCCTATCCCTTTGTTTGCCCCTGTTACCACTGCATACCTGCAAACGGCATGAAGAATTAATTTTATGCGAAAGAAGCATGTGATTGTGACCACAAGAAAGAACTGAATTTGAAAGTTTTTGAAATCGGTAACCTTTTTGTTGCTTCTGTGATTGTTGAAGGAAGAACACAAGCTCCTTGAAAGGGTGAAGAAGATATCACAAAAAGGGAATGCTGAGAATTAAAGTTTACGGACTCTTCATCTAGATAGATATAGAAATTAAAGAACTTTTGAATTTTGCCCAAGTTCCGTGGTTTATTTGGGACTGGGTCACAAGTGTGAGTGGTATATATATATATATATATATATATAATTCTTACTTTGACTACGTATCAGATAATACTAATACGGTGAAAGTGGCATAACAGCCAAAACTAGTTATCTTTTGGACATAAAAATTAACACAGGGTCAACCTGAACTTAGACAAATCTAAAAGCTGATTGGTCAACTTTTTGAGTTGAATATCTTGATGGCTGAAGAAATGTTTGAGAAGGGTCTTGTTTGTACGATTACGTTTGACTGTTATAAGAAATAATTTTGGATCCACATTCCCTGCTCATCAAGAAGATGAGCAAGGGAGAGCTCATCATCCCAATTTTGGAGTTTTTTGTTTTAATTTTTTTTAAAAAAATACTTAATGCACTAAAAATTAATTATTTTAAAATATTAGGTGTTAAAAAAATATTTTAAATATTGGGTGCTACTGAAAAAATATTTCTAGATGCAGGACTAAAAATTAATTAATTTGAGATACCGGATAGCAAAAATATTTCAAAATACAACATACAATTTAATTCAAATAAATAAAAATGCATAAACAACTAAAAAAAATAAAAAAGATGGATCGACCCCAAAATTAGGGGTGATGAGCATGCCCTGCTGGGCATGTGGACCCAATAATTTTACACCAAAGAATTTCTCTTTCACCCATTGTAAGTTGATGTATTAATCTCATTTAGTAAGGTGATGCTTTTTCTTCTTGTTGAATTTCTCTCCAACCTATGATTTTTTTTTTTAACTCTGAAAGCTTGTTTGTTCTTCCAGAGTATACAATAGTACATTCTATATATTAGGACATTATCAAGACTTTTATTTATTTATTTTCAAGTACAGAAAGGAAGACAAAGGTTCAAACATCAAGAAATGGAAACATAGCTTATAACGTTTTTTACAAGAATGTAATACTAATACATGTGTATGAGATCTATATTAAACATAATGGGACTCAATCAAACGAGAGGAAATAAGAGTTTAAACTTTATTTTGTCTCAATGTCCTTGTCCTTGCTATTGCCAGGACTTAATCAAAATGGAATGATTTCACTCCGACGGAAGAAGAGGCCAGATTGATTGCCATCAGGAAGCAAAGCCAGCCTCACAATACTTTCAGCACCCTCCTCCACAGTATAAACACCAGTGTTGAAGTTTATGTCGGTTTTCACGAAACTCGGGCACACAGAATTAATGCAGAAAGAAGGGTACTTCTTGGCGAGAATCCTTGTATAGCCATTAAGGCAAGCTTTGGAGACTGTATAAGCAGATGAAACAGTCGGCCAGCCTTTGGTTTCCAATGAACCCTCTTTAAAATCGGTGAGGAACTGCTTCAAAACCTCTTCTACTTTCTCTACAGTTAGACTCTCAGCATCACTTAGTACTTCTTTACCCCACCCGCTTGGAAATTTCTATATTAGGATGAACAACAAAAGCTATAACTTAGTGCCATCAACGTGTTAAGAATTCAATTGCATATGCATATCTCTATAGTACTTATTTACTTCAATAGTAGTAGTAAATTCAACAAAAGCCAACTTCTTGTTTTGCCACATAAAATTTTGTTGTAGGAACTACCTAGCTTCTATGCATACCTCCAAACTCCCAAAGGAGGAGGAAACATTAACAATCCTTGGTGAGTCTGACAGCTGTAGAAGAGGAATCAGACCTTCACACAACGCTTTGGCACCATAGTAGTTTGTTTTGACACATGCTTCTGCAAGCTCATAATTTTCAGTTACCATTTTGCTCAAATCAAAAAAATCCCCTCCTTCCTGCAGCCCATGGTAAGAAATGTTATACCAAAAAAATGATATATCAATTAAATTTATAGCGTTTAATTTAAATTATTGAAGTCAATACTCACAACTCTAGTTGCTAAGTCAGCTTGAGAGGATGCTGCAATTAGAGCGTCCTGATCAAAAATTAATCCAACAATTCCTGCATTATTTACCTGCATGAAGTTCAAACATTCATCATCATCGTCGTCGTCATCATAACTGAAGAGTAGAAAACATAGCAGAATGATAGGAACATGCAAAGTGGTTCATACCAAAATATCAAGTTTTCCAAACTTGGTTTTGATGAAATTTGCAAGGGAAGGAACACTAGCAGAAGGGTCAGTCACATCAAGCTGATGAAAGAACACTTCGCCAGAAGCACCAGACTCTGACCTTAACTTCTCAACAGCTTCAAGGCCCCTCTTCTCATCTCTTGCCGTTAAAACAACGGTTATCCCATTGGAAACCAATTGCTTGCATACCTGAAAACCTATCCCTTTGTTAGCCCCTGTTACCACTGCATACCTGCAAATTACGAGCCCAAGAATTTTATGCTACAGAAACATGATATTACAAAGAAGAAATTGAATCAAATCAAATTAGTTGAATAGAAAGGTCACCTTTTTGTTGCTTCTGCCATTGTTGAAGAAAGGAAGTGACTAACAAGAGAAAGCACAAGGGTACTTTATAGGAGCTGTGATCTGCAGCTATTGTATGAAAATCCAAGTAACATTTTGGATCCTTTATAGAGGCACGTAACGTACGAAATCTTCCAGAAATTGTTTATTGAATAATCTTTTTGAGATTGACTATTGTTTTAAATATAAAATATAATTTTTATATTTATTAATTTTTTAAATTTATTTTTATTAATATTTCTTCAACAATAATTAAAAAAGAGAGAGAAAAAATTAAAAAAGATAATTAAGATGTTTTTGATACAACTTTAACCATTATATTAGTATGTAGCACAAGCCAAAGATAAAGGGTAATTTTTTGATTGGATATTTGACTGCACACCAGATAATTACTTAAACTGTTTTCTCAGCTATGTATTATTGACCAGAATAGTCTATATTATTTTCATCACCCAATGCGCCATCAAGAGTCACATCATTAATTAGGTGCCTTTTTTTTTTTTTTTTTTTTTTTTGGTCACCATCAATGTAGTGCTTTAAAGGTTGAATAGGCTTATTTTCGCACACCAGATAATCACTTAAACTGTTTTCTCAGCTATGTATTATTGACCAGAATAGTATATTTACATATCCCAATTTTATCTTAATATTGAATATCATATTTTGGGATTTTATTATTAATTTTTTGAGTTAAATAATATTTATTATGATTGAATTGAATTAAAGATGAATGTGTGAAAATAAATTTTAAAAAGAGATATTGTTATAATCTTGTAATTGCTCTTTAAAATTTGAATTTTGAATGAACATGTTATAAGATATTGATTTGAATTGTAGGTCATATTGGAAAAGTAGGAGCTAAGGGACTAAAATGTAAAGATTTTCAAGGATTGCAACAGAAAATAAAATTCTGCATGTGGCTCCAAGGGAATTCTGACAGAAAGAAGGGCTAATTCTGTAATATTAGCTGTTACTTTCAAAAGGAGTAGACGAGAGAAAATTACAGAAAAGATCCCTAAAATTACAAAATTCTACTGTGATTCAAAAATGTGACGGCTTTCAGGTACTTTCAGTATAGAAAGATCAGAGAATATTGTAGAACAGGGCCCCGAATTTATAAAATGTTATTTTGGTCTAAAAATCCGAAACTGACGCCTACTGCCGTCGGAACTGATTTCTTTCGAATTCTCATACAGAATATTGGGAAAAATCAGATCTAAACATAATCTTGAAAGATTATATCCCAACTTGAAGGGGATTTGACCTAGATTTCAAAAAACAAAAGAAATTAATAAAAATGATTTGAATCATCAGACCGGAGGGGACGCACCAGAACGCAGAGCAGACAGCGAGCACACGCACAGACTAGAACCAGAACGCTGGGCAGACGCGAGAGAGGGAAAGAAGAGACAGCGATCACTGAGCTTCACCAACAAATCGTTCAACCACCGTCACTTCCACCTTTTTCTTCTCTTATCTCAATTCAATGGATTTTTGGTGCCTTCAAAAAATTGTAGCTGTGATAAATTTCATGATAAAAGGCTAAATCTTTTTTTTTTTTTTTTTTCTTTTTGGAGATGAAAGATTGGTTTGAGTTTCAGAGATACATTCAGGGGAGTTATTTATTTTAATCTTTTTATTTAATTATGTAATAGATTTCCTGAGTTAGGATTTTATGTTATGTGATTAGTTTACTGAGATTGCGAGTTGTTTATCTTAGTATTGATTGAACAATTGTGATTTAGATTGATTTATGTGGTTTGAGATTTAAATTTTTATATTTCCTTTTGGTTTAATGTGGTTGTCTATTCTTTTATAGTTTGAATGAATATTATGACTACTTAGATCTTGTTTGAATATTTCAGTTGAGTCTTCAGTGTATAGAAGAACAAGTTGCATGAATCCAATCCTAAATTGCACACTAGGTGGTATTTAATAATGTATTAAGAGCTAATTATCTATCTGGAGTTCTAAGGGTAATCACTAATTAATATAACTAGACTTAACAAGTTGTTAAGGTTTAATTTTTGACTTAGTGAGTGGTTTAACTCCCAATTCAATTTGAGTAAGGATAACCTATATTTCATTTTTCTAAGAAACATTCATCATCAATTTGTTTAAATCACAATTTCATTAATTATTTTAACAATTTCTCAAAAATCCAAAAAATAGTAGTTTAGGTTATTTTCTATTATTAAAAAGAAAAAAAATCAATTTAAAATCCATCTTAATATTTTTATCACTTAATTTAAATTAGGAATTAAATAAAAAACTCTTCAAAAAAAATATTATCCGAGTTGTACCTTTTACTGTCTAATTTAATTTATTTTAATTTAAGATGACGGAGGCGGCTTTAAATCATCTATATTATTTTCATCACCCAATGCGCCAGCAAGAGTCGCATCATTAATTATGTGCTTTTTTTTTTTGGTGGCCACCATCAATGTAGTGCTTTAAAGGTTGAATAGGCTTATTTTCGCACACCAGATAATCACTTAAAAACTGTTTTCTCAGCTCTGTATTATTGACCAGAATAGTCTATATTATTTTTATCACCCAAGGCGCCAGCAAGAGTCACATCATTAATTAGGTGGCTTTTTTTTTTTTTGGTCACCATCAATGTAGTGCTTTAAGGTTGAATAGGCTTATTTTCAATTTCAAAGGACTCAGTTGAGTCTGGAATATGGGGTTCAAGAAAGTTATGTTTTAATCTGATTTCAATATTTTGATCGACTTGCCGTTCAACCAATACGCTACTAATATGCCGATCAAAAAAAAAAAAAAAAACGCTACTAATATATGGAGCTTTGTTCTTTTCCCAATCAAGAATATAATGATATATAATAATCCTAAAATATTCAATTTTTTATCGGTTCGATTCAATAATTTTTTTAAATTTTTATTTAGAATTTCATATTAATAATTCTAAAATCTTCAATTTCTCACCAGTTTGGTTTTAGGTTAGCTCCGGTTTGACTCCGATCTGACCACTGACTCTTGATCCAGTATCATGGCCGGTTCAGTGGCCAGTTCGGATTTCAGAACCTTGGTTATTTTTGAATCTGATTTCAATGTTTTGATCGACATATTGTTGATATATCCCGATTTTATCATTAATTTTGTGCTAAATAGCATTTAGTATAATTAAATTGAATTAAATATGATTGTGTAAAAACAAATCTTAAAAGGATATATTTGTTATAATCTTATGATTGCTCTTTAAAATTTAAATTTTGAATGAAGATATTACAAAATATTGATTTGAAATATAGGTCAATTTGAAAGGTTGGAGTTGAAGAACCAAAAAGTAAGATGCACAAGGGCTAAAACGGAAAATGACATTCTGCATGTGGCTAGATGGGAATTTTGATGGAAAGAAGGGCATTTTCTATAATATTAGTGTCAGTTTTAGAACAGAGAAGATCATAGAAAATTATAGAAAATGACCCCGAATTTCATAAATGACATTTTAGTTCCTGAATTTACAAAATGCCAATTTAATCCATAGTTCCAAAAATCAGCGTTTTCCTCCTCTGAATCTGATTTTAAGGCTGATTTACTCAGATTTTCAGGGTTTTCTTGAAGCCCACACCTCCGGACATAAACATAGATAGGGGTGAATATTTTAGAGGATATTGACGGACAATAAAAGGGAGAGGTAGCCGCAAACAAGGTTCAGCAGAGAAGAGAGAAGAAGAATCGGAAGCTATGGAATCACTGTCTACATCGCTGTGAATTGAAGACCACACCACCATCCTTGCCATAGACTTCCTACCACCAACACTATCACTCGCCTTCCACCTTTCAGATTCTTCATCTTCTCATTCTCTATCAGATTCGTCCCTCTACATTCATCTCTCATAGGTTTCTTGAAATCTAATAGAGTTGCGGCTGTGAAAAGTTCCACGAGAAGCTAAATTCTTTCGTGCTTCTTAGGGATGGAAGATTGGTTTGAGCTCTAGCGATAGATTCAGGTGAGTTATTTGTTTTAATCTTTGGATTTAGCTATGTAACGGATTTCCTAAGTTAGGATTTTATGTTATGTGGTTAATTTACTGAGATTTTGCGAGTTGTTTATCTTAGTTTGGATTGAACAATTGTGATTTAGATTGGATTGTATGGTTTGAGATTTATACTAATATATTCTCTTTTCAGTTAACGTGGTTGTACTATTCTTTCATAGTTTGAATGAGTATTATGACTACTTTGATCTTGTTTGAATATCTCAGTTGAGTGTTCGTTGCTTAGAGGAACAAGTTGCATAAATTCAATCATAAATTGCACACTGAGTGGTATTTAATAATGTATTAAGAAGTAATTATTTAGCTAGAGTTCTAGGGATAATTATTAATTAATATCACTAGATTTAGCGAGTTGTCAAGGTTTGATTTTTGACTTAGTAAGTAATTTAACTCCCAAATCATTTTAAGCAAGGATAACCTATTTTCGATTTTCCAAGAAGCATTCATTATCAAATTGCTTAAATCAAATTTCATTACCAATCTCAACAATTTCTCAAAAATCCAAAAAAAGTAGTAGTTGGGTTCTTTTCCATAATTAAAAAGAAAAAAGAAAATCAATTTCAAACCCATCTCAATATTTTTATCACTTAGTTTAGCTTAGAAATTAAATAAAAGACTTCTCAGGAGAACATGACCCGAGTTGTGCCCTTCACCGCATAATTTCATTTAACCTGATTTAACCTGAGGTGACTAAAGGTTATAAATCAATGGCCGTTGCCGGGGAGTCAATTTATTTGACTCCTTGTTTAACTAAGTGTCAATTAAAAAAAAAAAAAAAAAAAAACTAGGTTCATCTTTTGTGTGCCTTCTAGTTAGCCAGTTATAGTTTCTTGCATTTATTCATCATATAGATTTTAGTTTGCATTTGCATCACATATATGCACGTTGGCGTTGAATTTGTGTGCATGCCCCGAGGTAAAAAAGTGGTACCTAGTGATCCTGATCTTAACATAACTTATCTAAATTTGGAAGCTAGTGATTTCCTAGGTGCAGCAATTTGGTGCTGCCTGATAATTTATCTCAAAAGAATTTGGGATAACGGTTTTAATATTATATTGGTAAAACTAAAAAGCAATTCTATGTATGGAAGCTCTACATTTGATTCAAAACGACATACCAAACATGTATGAAGATTAGACTTTTATCATGGAGGTCAAACAATTGCTCTAACGTAGCTAGAGAGTGGCTTTTCAACATATTAATGGAAACAAGAATGGCGTGAGGGATTTTATGGCGAAACAAACTTTGGATTGCAATAACGGTTTGCAAATTCTGGGAACTAAGGCTATGCTCGCAGCATTGCACTTGGCAGCACCAGACTAGGCCCTTTTGTTTTATGCCTTTTTCTTCCTTCCCGTGGGTTTAAAAAATAACATCGGATATAGATAAATGTATAAAAAAAAGTAGTTATATTTCGTTGTTTCAAATTTTCAGTTGTTGACATGTTACAAGCATAATTGGGATTTAACTACAAACTTTCCTCATTTTGTCATGGCAGTTTACGCTTGACTTAAAACACTTAATAATGTCTTTGGTTAGATCAAAATGATGCGACTTGACTCTGATTGAAGAAGACGCCAGAATGAGCACCATTAGGTAGCAGAGTCACCCTCACAACACTTTGAGCACCTTCTTCAGCGGTCAAATTACCAGTATTGAAGCTTAAGTCTGTTCTGACATAACCTGGGCAAACAGCATTAATGCACATAGACGGATACTTGTTTGCAAGAATCCTTGTGTAGCCATTTAGGGCTGCTTTGCTGATTGTATACACTGATGTATCAGTAGCCCACCAGCTTTTGGTTTCTAATGATCCCTCTTTGAAATCTTCAAGAAACTGTTTCAGAACTTCATCCAATTTCTCTTCTGTTAGGTTTTCAGAATCACTCAATACTCCTTTGCTCCACCCACTTGGTAAGTTCTGCAACATTAGCATGAACAACAAAAACCATACTTGAATTTAATCACATATATTCTGTAAGGGATTATAGAATGAGCATTAAGTTAGCACCTATACCTCCAACTGTCCTAATGAGGAAGAAACATTAACAATCCTTGGTGAGTCTGACAACTCTAGAAGGGGAAGCAGTGCTTCACACACTTGTTTGGCACCATAATAGTTTGTTCTAATAGTTGCTCCCGCAGATTCATAAGTTTGTTTTGCTATTTTTCTCCAATCAACATGAATCCCTTTTTCCTTCAATGGATGATAGGATAACAAATTTGCCTTTGATGTGTGTAAATATGTTTCTAAACTTGATTCTACATTAAATCAATTAAATTCATGGTTACTATTGATAAGTGATTGATGTTGATACCAAAGCATTCCTATCAGCATGTAATCCTGCAATTCCTGCATTGTTAACCTACAAAAAATACAAACACTCATCGCCATGGAAAAGATCAGGTAGGCAACAGTAAGATGCAAAAAAATGATTTTTCCTAAGATGACAGAAGTAAAAGCCATGATTTTCCCTTTTTATGAAATATCTAAGAAAATTAAGGATTAATTGGCATCAGGAATGCATTCAAATTTAGTTATTGAAGTTCTTGAAGGAGGAACAAGATATCAAGTTTTCTGAATAAATGTAAAAACAAGATGAACTATATTCAATATTCATACCAAGATATCAAGTTTTCCGAATTTGGTTGTGATGAAATTTGCAAGAGAAGAAGCACTAGAAGAATTAGTCACATCAAGCTGATGAAAAACCACTTGGCCAGACACACCAATATCTGACCCTAATTTTTCAACAGCTGCAAGGCCCTTCTTTGGGTCTCTGGCTGTCAAAACAACTCTAACACCATTAGAAGCTAATTGCTTGCATATCCCATAACCTATCCCTTTGTTTGCCCCTGTTACCACTGCATACCTGCAAACGGCATGAAGAATTTTAATTTTATGCGAAAGAAGCACGTGATTGTGACCACAAGAAAGAACTGAATCTAAAAGTTTTTGAAATCGGAAACCTTTTTTTTGCTTCTGCGATTGTTGAAGGAAGAACACAAGCTCCTTGAAAGAGTGAAGAAGACATCACAAAAAGGGAATGATGGGAATTAAAGTTTACGGATTCTTCAATTGGATACATATAGAAATAAAGAACTTTTGAATTTTGCCCAAGTTCGGTGGTTTATTTGGGACAGGTTCACAAGTGTGTGAGTGTTGTGTGTGTGTGTGTATAATTCTTTCTTTAACTCCGTATCAGATAATACTAATACGGTGAAAATGGCATAAAAGCCGAAACTAGTAATATTTTGGACACAAAAATTAACACAGGGTCAACGTGTTACTCGAATTTTCATACCAAAGCAGCAGATCACAGCACCTAAAGTTACCCTTGTGCTTTCTCTCGTGAGTGACTTCCTTCCTTCGACAATGGCAGAAGCAACAAAAAGGTCACCTTTTTATTCAACTAATTTGATTTAGATCAATTTCTTCTTTGTAATATCATGTTTCTGTAGCATGAAATTCTTGGGCTGGTGACATGCAGGCATGCAGTGGTAACAGGAGGAAACAAAGGGATGGGTTTTCAGATATGCAAGCAACTGGCTTCTACTGGAATAACCGTTGTTTTAACGGCAAGAGATGAGAAGAGGGGCCTTGAAGCTGTTGAGAAGTTAAAGTCAGAGTCTGGTGTTTCTGGCGAAGTGTTCTTTCATCAGCTTGATGTGACTGACCCTTCTCCTAGTGTTCCATCCCTTGCAAATTTCATCAAAACCAAGTTTGGAAAACTTGATATTTTGGTATGAATCACTTTACAGGTTCTTATTATTCTGTTACGTTTTCTACTCTTCTGCTCTCATTTCCATCATTGTATCATACATGCTGAAATAGATTATGATATTGATGATAATTGTTTGAACTTCATGTAGTTTAATAATGCAGGAATTTCTGGACTAATTGTTGATCAGGATGCTCTGATGGCAGCAACCTCTCAAGGTGACTTTGCGGCTGGAATTGTGAGTAGTGACTTCATTAATTTAAATTATTTTTTTACGAAGGAGTGTACATTACAGCAATAATTTAAAATATTTAAAGTTCCCACATTATGGGTCATATCAGTCTTACAAATCCAACACACACACAGTTCATGTGAACATTAGGGAACATGGCAGCTAGTAATCTTGTATAGGCATTTACAGCAGCTTTTGACACTATATGTTGAAGCAAAATTAGGCCATCCTTTCATCGTCAGCAACGTTTTTGTTGCTTCTGTGATTGTTGAAGGAAGAACAGATGCTCCTTGAAAGGGTGAAGAAGACATCACAAAAATAGAATGGTGGGAATTAAATTTTACGGATTCTTCATTTAGATAGGAATATACATGAAAGAACTATTGGATTTTGCCAAATGATCTGCGGTTTATTTGGGACAGGGACACACTTGTGTGTGTCTATATATATATATATATATATAAAATTCTTACTTTGACTGCGTATCATATCAAATAATACTAAGACGGTGAAAATGGAATAAAAGCAGAAACTATTAATCTTTTGGACACAAAAATTAACACAGGGTCAAGCAGAACTTGGACAAATCTAAAAGTTGATTGATCAACTTTTTAAGCTGAATCACACAAACATCACCCTTTTCCCTATCCTTTGTGCATCTTGATAGCTGAAGAACTCTTTGAGAAGGGTCTTGTTTGTGCGTGTATATGCATTTAGTTATCAATCTTGGTATATAGAAAATGTTGAAATTAATAGTCGTGAGGAAAAAGGAATTAAACTATGAGTTATTCATTTCTTTTATTATTTAATAAGCAATTTCTTCTATCAGTGGAACATAATTTTCATTTATCAATTTTTTTCCTTCATCGATCTATCCAAGTTTTGACGGCTCAGAGGCATCCCAAACAGAAATTTATGTACTTTATGGAGTCCTATCTCCAACTTCCCAAGAGAATGGAAACATCAACAAAGGAGTGGCCTCCTTCTGCAGCTTTATACATATGACTGTTGTGAGAAATGATTTTACTCCAAAGAATTTCTCTTTCACCCGTTTAGTAAGATAATGCTTATTCTTGTTTTTGAATTTCTCTTCTACCTATGTTTTTTTATTACAAAAGCTTGATTCTTCATAACAGAGCATAGAATTAGTACATTCTAAATATTGGTAATAGAACGAATCAAAACTTTTATTTGTATCTTTTCAAGTACAGAAGGAAGAGATAAGTTCAAACTTGAAGACAAGCAAACATAGCTCATAACGTTCTTACAAGCATGTATTAGTTTACACTTTATTCTATCTCAATGTCGTTGTCCATGCCAATTCCTCACCTCATATCAAAATGGAACAACTTCACTCCGACTGAAGAAGAGGCCAGATTGAGTTCCATCAGGAAGCAAAGCCACCCTCACAATACTTTCAGCACCCTCCTCCACAGTATAAAGACCAGTGTTGAAGTTCATATCGGATTTCACGTAACCTGGGCACACAGAATTAACGCAGAAAGAAGGGTACTTCTTGGCGAGAATCCTTGTGTAGCCATTAAGGCAAGCTTTGGAGACTGTATAAGCAGATATAACAGTAGGCCAGCATTTGGTTTCTAATGAACCCTCTTTAAAATCAGTAAGGAACTGCTTCAAAACCTCTTCCACTTTCTCTTCTGTTAGACTCTCAGCATCACTTAGTACTCCTTTACCCCATCCACTTGGAAATTTCTATATTAGGATGAACAACAATAGCTATTACTCAGTGTCTTCAATATATAAGAATTTAATTGCATATGCATATGTCTTTAGTACTTATTTGCTTCAATAGTAGTGCTAAATTCAACAAAAGCCAACTGATGCATACCTCCAAACTCCCAGAGGAGGAGGAAACATTAACAATCCTTGGTGAGTCTGACAGCTGCAGAAGAGGAATTAGACCTTCAGACAACGCTTTGGGACCATAGTAGTTTGTTTTGGCACATGCTTCTGCAAGCTCATAAATTTCAGTTACCATTTTGCTCAAATCAAAAGCCTCCCCTCTTTCCTGCAGCCCATGGTAAGAAATGTTAGACCAAAAAAATGATATATCAATTAAGTTGATAGCCTTTAATTTAAATTATTGAAGTCAATACTCACAATTCTAGTTGCTAAGTCACCTTGAGAGGTTGCTGCTATTAGAGCATCCTGATCAACAATTACTCCAAAAATTCCTGCATTATTAACCTGCACGAAGTTCAAACATTCATCACCATCATCATAACTGAAGAGTAGAAAACATAGCAGAATGATAAGAACATGCAAAGTGGTTCATACCAAAATATCAAGTTTTCCAAACTTGGTTTTGATGAAATTTGCAAGGGATGGAACACTAACAGATGGGTCAGTCAAATCAAGCTGATGAAAGAACACTTCGCCGGAAACACCAGACTCCGACTTTAACTTCTCAACAGCTTCAAGGCCCCTCTTCTCATCTCTTGCCGTTAAAACAACGGTTGTTCCAGTGGAAGCCAATTGCTTGCATACCTGAAAACCCATCCCTTTGTTTCCTCCTGTAACCACTGCATACCTGCAAATTACCAGCCCAAGAATTTCATGCTACAGAAACATGATATTACAAAGAAGAAATTGAATCAAATCAAATTAGTTGAATAGAAAGGTCACCTTTTTGTTGCTTCTGCCATTGTTGAAGGAAGGAAGTCACTAACAAGAGAAAGCACAAGGAAACTTTATAGGTGCTGTGATCGGCAGCTATGGTATGAAAATCCAAGAAACATTTTGGACCTTTATAAGCACGTGACGTGCGAGATCTTTTAGAAATTGTTTACTGAATAATCTTTGGGACATTGATTATTAGTCCATATCATTTTTAATATAATATATATTTAATGAGTTAATATTGATTATAAATATAAAACATAATTTTATATTTATCAATTTTTTTTAATTTATCTTTATTGATGCTTCTTCAATAATAATCAAGAAAGAGAGGAAATGAAGGAATTAAAGAAGATGACTAAAGTATTTTAGAAAATACATATCATATTAATCAACTTAACTAATTTTTTTAATCTAATCAAATTAAATAAATATATCTTATATTAAGTATATTAAGTAAACGAGGAAGTATAATTTTTAGTACAACTTTTACTATTATAATGATACGGAGCTCAAACCAAAGTTTGAGATTAATTTTTTGATTGGGTCTGGATTTGACTATGCACCAGATAATCCCTTGACCGATTTTCTCAGCTATGGATTATTGATCAAAATAGTCTATATTCTTTTCGTCACCCCATGCGTCATCAAGAGTCACATCATCAATGGGGTGCCTTTTTTTTTTTGGTCACCACCAATGTTGGGCCTTCAAGGCGAAGAATAGGCTTATTTTCAAAGGACTCAGTTAGCTTGGAGTATGGGGTTCAAGAAAGTTATTTTTGAATCTGAATTCAATATTTTGATCGACAAGCTGTTCAACCAATGCGCTACTAATATACGGAGCTTTGTTCTTTTCCAAATCAAGAATATAATGACATATAGTTAGGACTTGAAGCTGATACAGATTTCAAGAGATCATGATTGTGTGGTTGATGCTTTAGTAAAGGATGCTTTATCCAGATCATCTTTTTTAGATACACGTCCGACTCATCTTCGTAACTAAGTGGATAATGAGTGCATGAGATTTAAATTCCCTTTCGTTTAAATTTCCTTCAATCTTGGGCTATAGCTCTCTCTTGTACCAAAAAAAAAAAAAAAAAAAGGTCAAAAGTTTTTTTTTTTTTTTTTTAAATGGCCATGTGCACGCTACATAACACATTAAAAAATCATTTTTTACGAAGGAGTGTACATAATAGCAATAATTTAAAACACTTAAAGTTCTCACTTTATTGGTCATATCAGTTTTCACAAATCCAGGACACACAGTTCATGTGAACATTAGGGAATATAGTAGCTAGTAATCTTGTGTAAGCATTTGCAGCAGCTTTTGAGTTTGACACTGTATATGCTGAAGCAAAATTAGGCCATCCTTTCATCTTCGGTAACCTTTTTGTTGCTTCTGTGATTGTTGAAGGAAGAACACAAGCTCCTTGAAAGGGTGAAGAAGACATCACAAAAACAGAATGGTGGGAATTAAATTTTACGGATTCTTCATTTAGATAGAAATATACATGAAAGAACTATTGGATTTTGCCAAATAATCTGCGGTTTATTTGGGACAGGGACACACTTGTGTGTGTGTCAATATATATATAATTCTTACTTTATCAAATAATACAAAGACGGTGAAAATGGAATAAAAGCAGAAACTACTAAAATCGATTTTCATATTCGAATTCAGACGCAGAGAGGATTTCTTGAGGATTCTGCGTGGTAGACCTTGGTCTATTCAAGGTATGATTCTAAATGTGCAAGTCTGGAAAGATTTTATGATTTTTAAGGAAGTAGATTTCAACTTCTGTCCGTTCTGGATTCAATTTCATGATTTACCACTGGAAGCACTAGACGTTGATAATGCGATAATCCTTGGCTCGAAGTTTGGTAAGGTGGTTATGGTGGAAAATCCGCGAATAAATGGTCTAGTGGTCCGTAATTTTCTGAGAGCGCGAGTAATAGTTGATCTGCGCAAACAGCTTGTGACTGGATTATGGACACCTAGGCCAGATAGGAAGGATCCATCCTGGATTAAGGCTCAGTATGAAAGGTTGCAGAATCATTGCTACAGGTGTGGTAGGATTGGCCATGATCGGAGAGCTTGTCCGAACCGCGATTCTCGAGATGTAGATGAGGATCTCAGATTTGGTAATTGGTTGTGTGCTCAACCAACAAGAAACAATGATGTTGAAATTGTCTGTTGCTATAACGATTGGGAGGAATCGGAGGGTCAACAGTGGAAAAGTAGAGAAGATGTGGAGGAAGAACCAGTGGTAGCTAAGAAGGTTCATTCAAATTCATTGGTGGCTTCTAAGGATAAAGAAGTGGTAGACAAGGGAGGGGAGGTATTGGCAGTTGATAATAAAGAAAAGGGAAGGGGAAGGGGTTTAGTAGAAAAGGTGTACAGGAGGCATGAAGCAGGTAAAGGAAATATCAATGTGTCAGGCAAAAATGTAAAGCCAGTTCCGGTGGACAAAAACGAAGAAGTGAGGGAGGTTAATACAATAGAAAAGGGGATCATTGAGTCTCCTAACAGAACTGTTGACTATTCGAAAGCTATTGTGGTCTTTGGTGATCTTTCACCTCTCTCAGAGCTCTCACAAGGTGTTAAAAGGATGAGGTTGAAAAGGGAACTGGAAGGGATTGAGGATAGGATCAGTAGTAAGAGGAGGAAACTGCTTTTTGATGAAACTATTATCAAAAGTAGTTCTATGCATAAAGATGTTCAGAAAGAGGGAGGAAGGAGAAGTATCAGAATTCTTAAGAGAAGATTGAGGAAAGAAAGGGAAGTGAAGGCTAAAAAGAATGAGGTAATAGAAAAGGTTAATAGTACTGTGCAGCTGGACGAAATGGCTATAGTTGCATATGGAAGTGGTGGGATAGAAGGGATGTTGGCTGAAGGTGATGGTGGCTGGCCTAAAACAGCCACCAGGGGGCCATGAATTTTCTTGTGTGGAACTGTCAAGGCTTGGGAAGGGCCTTGACAGTAAAAAAACTGAGGGAGGAAAATTTTAAGAAGAAGCCCTCAGTTATTTTTTTAATGGAAACTAGAATGGAGGTAGGAAAAATGCAGAAGATTAGAAAGAAGTGTGAAATGGAAGAGGAGTTCTACGTGGAACCAAGAGGAAGAAGTGGAGGATTAGCCTTATGGTGGAAAAGGGAAGTGGCAATAAATGTTTGGTATTTTTCAAAAAATATCATACATACAAGTATGGTTTCAAGTAAGAAGAAGGGACCTGAATATGTCACCTTTGTATATGGAGCACCAAGGGATGATGAGAAGCTCAAGGTTTGGGATAAAATGAGAAACATAGCAACTGGTTTGAAGGGTACTTGGGTAAGCATGGGGGATTTTAATGATGTGGTGGCAAGTCATGAGAAATTTGGTACCAGACCTGTTGATATACGTAGGGTCATGAATTTCCAGTGTATGTTGTCTGACTGTGGTTTGCTGGACTTGGATTTTAAAGGCGCTCTTTTCACATGGGATAACAGACGTGTAGGTGAGGATCATGTGAAAGAACGTCTAGACAGGGCTGTAGCTAATGTGGAATTTAGGGATGCTTTCCCAAGTGCAATGGTGCTACATATAGAACCAGTGGGATCAGACCATCATTTGTTGTGTGTAGACTGTGAATACAAACATATGAGGGTCCCTAAAGTGTTTAGGTTTGAGGCCATATGGATTGAGCATGAAGATTATCTTAAGAAAGTGAGGGAAGGATGGCTTTTGGATGGGTTAAGGGATGGAAATAAGGTGGAGGAATTGTTATGTAGATTGGAAAATTGTAAGAAAGTTCTGTTAAAATGGGGAAGTGCTGAGTTCCCAAATGCTAAGAAAGTGGTAGATCGGTTGACAGTGAGGTTAGAAGAGTGCAGAAGAGGCACTTTAACTGTGGAAAAGCGAAGGGAAATGGAAAAGCTTATTCAAACAATTGAGGAAGCATGGGATAGGGAAGAGGTTTATTGGTGGCAGAGATCAAGGGTGAAGTGGCTGGAAGCTGGTGATAGAAATACTAGATTCTTTCATTCTAGTACTATTCAGAGAAGAGCTAGAAATAAAGTTACGAAGTTAAAGGGGAAGGAGGGTGAGTGGTTAGAGGAAGAAGAGGAAATTACTAAGGCTTTCTCTGAATATTACAGCAGCTTATTTTCTTCTGAAGGTTGCAGGGGTTTGCAAGAAGTGTTGCAGGTTGTGAATAAGAAAGTAAGTAGTGAGGATAACAAGCTTCTTGTAAGGCCAGTAACAAGGGAAGAGATAAAAGAAGCAACATTTCAACTTGGGGGTGCTAAAGCGCCAGGTCCTGATGGCTTTTCAGGGATGTTTTATCAGTCAGCTTGGTCCGAAGTAGGGAAAGAGGTTGGTGATATGGTGCTGGATTTTTTCAACAATAATGCAAAGTTAGATGAGCTAAATAATACCAATGTGGTCTTGATCCCAAAAGTGGAAAATGCAGAAAGTGTGGGTCAATACAGACCAATTGGACTTTGCAACTTTTCTTACAAGATCATTTCTAAGATCTTAGCTAACAGAATGAGAAGCTTATTGTCTAGAATCATAACTGAAAACCAGCGAGCATTTGTGCCTGGCAGATTAATACAAGATAACATTATAGTGGCACATGAGGCATACCACTATCTGAAGAATAAGAAGAAAGGAGCGAAATATGAGATGGCAATTAAAGTTGACATGAATAAGGCTTACGATAGACTTGAATGGAGGTTCATTGAAGAAGTAATGAGGAAGATGGGATTTTGTGAAAAATGGTTAGCATGGATAATGGATTGTGTTAAATCAGTAAAGATGAGCCTGATTGTTGGGGGAAGGAAAGTTGCTGATTTAAACATGGAAAGAGGGATTCGTCAAGGAGATCCCTTGTCCCCTTTTTTGTTCATTATTGCATCAGATGTGTTGTCACTGTTGGTGCAAAGAAGTGTGGATGAAGGAAGATTAAAAGGCATAAAATTAGCAAGTAAGTGCCCCATCCTTTCTCACTGTTTTTTCGCTGATGACTCCTTATTTTTTATTAAGGCTGGAAGAAGGAATTGTAGTGTTTTGAAAAAAATTCTGGACAGCTATTCCCATGCTTCAGGTCAAGCTGTTAACCTGGATAAGTCCTGTATTTTTTTCTCAAAAAATACCGATGACAGTGTTAAACATGAAGCATATGAGGTTCTGGGTATTAAAGCCACTGAGGAACCTGGGAAATACCTTGGTTTACCAGTATTGTGGGGAAAATCGAAGTCTGATGCACTGAATTTTGTGAAAAATAAGCTGAGTTTAAAGGTGCAGGGATGGAAGCAAAGGTTATTAACTTTTGCTGGTAGAGAAGTGCTGATAAAAGCTGTTGCCAATGCTATTCCTATCTTCCCTATGTCCTGTTTTAAATTCCCAAAGAAAGTTTGCAAAGAATTTGATGGTTTGATATCGAAGTTTTGGTGGGGGCAGCAATCTTCTGAGGGAAGAATCCATTGGAAGTCTTGGAAAACTTTGTGTAAGGATAAGGGAGAGGGAGGTATGGGGTTTAGAGACTTCATGGATTTTAACAAAGCACTATTAGCAAAAACAGCTTGGCGGTTGGTGCAAAATCCAGAAGATATGTGGTGTAAAATTTTGAAAGGCTTGTATTTTCCAAAGAAAGATTTTATGCAGGCAGGAAAAGGAAGTAAAGCCTCATGGGGATGGATAAGCTTGCTTGAAGGTAGAGATCTTTTGAAGAAGGATCTACTATGGAAAATAAATAGTGGCTTGAAGGTGAATTTGTTTAAAGAAAAGTGGATACCTTCATTAGAGGGATGCTGTTTGAAGGAAAGGGTATTGCCTGAGGAAGTTAAAGGGTTGAAGGTAGCTGATATTATTGTAGGAAGGGAGTGGAGTTTGGATAAGATTGTGGAGTTTTTATCGAAAGAAGAGGTGGAAGCAATTAAGAATGTGAGATTTCCAATGGTAGAAGGGAATGATCTGCTGGTTTGGACAAAAAGTAAGGATGGGCTTTACTCTGTGAAAATGGGCTATAAGGTGGCCAGGGAGGATAGCAGGAAAGAAGATGTGGAAGGGCCAAGTAGCTCACATAGAGTGCCCAAGAGGTTGTGGAGTGGGATATGGAACATAAAAATGCCACCTAAAGTAAATCAGTTTTTATGGAGGGCCTTGAATAATGCTTTGGCTACTAAGGCAGCATTATTTAGTAGAAAATGCTCCAGTAGCCCATTATGCAGTATATGCAAATCTCAGGTTGAAAATGTTGAGCATGCCCTTTTCTTATGTCCGTGGGCTCAAATGTGCTGGTTTGGATCTCCCCTTGCACTGAAATTTGATAATTCCAATATGAGCAGGTTTGATAGGTGGTTGGAGGGTTGGATGCTTGAGGAAGCTGAAGTGGATGAGTATAATTTAGCAATGTTTGCTGGATTGTGCTGGGAAATTTGGAAGGCTAGATGCTCTTTTGTATTTGAAGAAAAAGATGTTAATGCTCTTGACTGTATGTGTACAGCAATAAGACTGACGAATGAATACTGGGAGTGTATAGGAAAAAGGAAGAGAAAGTGTGAGGAGGAGAGACAATGGGAAAGAAGTCTAACTTGGCAAAAACCTCAGCAAGGTCAGGTTAAAGTTAATATTGATGGGGCCTATTGTATGAAGTGTAATGAGGCGGCATATGGAGTATTAGGAAGAGATGATGAAGGGAGGTTTATGGGTGGTTTTGGAGAATCTGTGACAGCTACATCAGCTTTTATGGTTGAGTGCTTGGCTTTGCTTGAAGCTTTAAGGATGAAAGAAGTGTTTAGTGCTGGACATGTGGTTATTGAAACTGACTGTCAAGAATTATTCAGCAGAATTAAGAAAGGGGAAGTAGAAGGGTGTGACTGGAGGTGTAGTGATGTACTGCAGAAGTGTCTTCAACTGGGTAGGTCTGTGAGTAACTGGTCGCTGTCCTTAGTATCACGAAAGGGCAATAAAGCTGCAGATTGTATTGCAGCTATGGTGATGAGGAGCATGGTACCGCAAGGATGGCTGAACAAGCCACCATCTCCTCTGAAAGCTGTGCTGTTACAAGACCTCGTGGGTGAAGATGCTTCGACAGGTACGCGGACTGGAATAGGCTGAGTAAGGATAAGTAGTGTAGGGTATACTCTTTTTCTGATTTTCATAGGTTGTAATGTAGGTTTATGGCTTTACTTTACTTTGGTATAGGTTGTATGATAGGTTGCTCTTTTTTCTCTTTACAGGGTGATTAGTGAGTGTAATGATTTTTTTGTGGATTAATAAAATTGGATCTGTTTGCTCAAAAAAAAAAAAAACGATACAGATTCCAGTTATGCAAGGACAAATCATAGGTCTAGCAAGCCTGCAAATATTACATACAAACTTATGTGTTTAGATCAAAGTGATGCCAGGTCGTTCCGAATGAAGAAGAGTCCAGAGTGACCACCATCAGGTAGCAGAGCCAACCTCACAACACTTTGAGCACCTTCATCCACAGTCAAGTGACCAGTGTTGTGGTTTATATCTGTTTTCACAAAACCTGGGCACACAGCATTAATGCAGAAAGATGGATACTTGTTGGCAAGAATCCTTGTGTAGGCATTCATGCAAGCTTTGCTGACTATATATGCAGATGAAACAGTAGGCCAGCCTTTGTTCTCTAGCGAACCCTTTTTAATATCTTCAAGAAGCTGTTTCATGACCTCTTCCAATTTCTCTTCGGTTAGATTTTCAGCATCACTTAGTACTTCTTTAGCCCACCCACTTGGTATGTTCTGCATTAGCGTCAGCAACAAAAACTATGCTCAATGTCATCGATAAATAAGAATCTAATCAATCTTTCAATATTTATAGAGTATGACTCATTCCTCAAATTTCGCATTAAAGTTGTCAACATGTAAGACTATTTGACACAATATCACATGTACCTATCAATAATTCAATATGATGTTCCCCCATTTAAAATTTGTCTGTAAATGTCTAGCTTCTATACCGGCTAACAAAACTTTTATTTAGTTAATATTACATACCTCTAACTTCCCCATTGAGGAGGAAACATTAACAATCCTGGGTGAGTCTGACAACTCAAGAAGGGGAATTAGTGCTTGACACATTTCTTTGACACCATAGTAGTTTGTTCTGATACCCGCCCCTGCAGATTCATAATCTTGAGTTATGATTTTACTCCAATCAATAGGAGTTCCTTTTTCCTGCAGTTAATGAAAAGAAAATTATGTATTCTTTCACTCTTGATGTGTGCAAACTTGATTCAAAATTTACCCCAAATCAGATAAATTTAGCTCATGACCTTTAATGCAGTATTCAAAATGCAAATTGCCTTCAATGAAGTTTAGGAAGATCAAAGATGTCAGATGTTGAGTGTAAGGCGCTTAGGCCTGGACTTGAGCTTAACTACTAAAAGCCTGTGGAGCTTTAGCCGAAGCCCTATTCACAAATCGGTATAGTTTAGAAAACGTACCCTAGCAATTACCGATGCCATCCAACCATCCCTATCAACGTGCGCTCCAAGAATTCCAGCATTATTAACCTACAAAAAGTTCAGACATTTACCACAATCTATTTTGGTAGATAGATCCATTGGGGAAGATGAATTATGAAATAATGTGGAACTGAAAGACAGGTAAGTATCAATGAACACAAAACATAAAAGGGGGGAAAACAAAAGTTAATAAAATATGTGGTTTTCTAACTTAGGAGAGATGTTATTTGAGAAAACTAAATAGTGAATTGGCGTCAGGCTAGGTTAGATTAGTTTCTCCAGAGCAAGATACTGAAGTTCCAATGTCAACATCACATCATAATGAATAAGGTACTGATAATGAACTGAAGTGTTTGAGTAGAGAGCAGAAAGCCCATCGTTTTCTGGTAATCATTGCATAACGAAAACAAGCTTGTAGTTTTAGAAATATGACTGTGATTTAAAAAAATTACTCCTTGATTGTATCTCTTTTTTCATAATTGTGTTTGGATCATACGACTAGGAGGTCAATACTCATAACAGGGTCTTTTTTGAGCCCCATTTGATCAATACTGCAGATTTATTGTCCTTTCTACGTCTGGCACAAAATTGGTGTCTTTTCATTTTATTATTATTACGACTTATCTGATGGTCAAAGAAAAAAAATGATTGCGTTTAGAAATGTTTGCTTTTTATTCAGGTCAATCTTCCGTTCTTTGCTTTTCTTACATAGTAGTAAAGTCAATTCTACTATGAGAAAAAATCGATTTTCCTTTTGGGGGTAAAATAGCTTCTTCTTTTTCTGTACGACTGCATTGAACAAAATAGTAGAAAACAGAGCCAAATAAGAATCTGAATGTCAATCATACCAAGATATCAAGTTTTCCAAACTTGGTACTGATGAAATTTGCAAGAGATGAAACACTAGCAGGGTCAGTCACATCAAGCTGATGAAAAACCAATTGGCCAGACACACCACAGTCTGATCCTAACTTCTCTACAGCTTCAAGGCCCTTCTTCTGATCTCTTGCTGTTAAAACAACAACGATTCCGTTACAGGCCAATTGCTTGCATATCCCAAAACCTATCCCTTTGTTTCCTCCTGTGACCACTGCATATCTGAAAACAAATCAAAGAATTTTATACTAAAAGGAAACATAATATTTACAAGAAGGAAATGAATCAAAGTTGAAGAAAAAGGCGACCGTTTTGCTGCGTCTGCCATCTACGAAGGAAGGATACAAAGCTCTTCGAAAAGTGAAGAATAAGCCACGATGAGGAAAGTCACACACACGAAATGCACAAGGGATCTTCTTCGGTGCTGTAACCTTCTTGCCAGGGCCACAATATGGCCAAAGCTTGAGAACACAGAAATGGCGAGCAAGAGAAGAGCTTAGATAAGGAGAATGAAGCGGCTTGCCACTTGTCCCTCAATTAGCCATTAATTGTCACTGCCATTTAATTAACATTATTTGTTTTTTCTTTTGAAAAAAATGACTTTTCTTTTGGTTGGATGAAATTTATTTTATACTCCATTAATTTTTGTCAATTCTCAAGGGTGTGTGATAGAAGGATTGCTCCTAAATTTGGAAGCTAGTGATTTCCTAGGCGCAGCAATTTGGTGCTGCCTGATAATTTATCTCAAAAGAATTTTTTTTGGGCCAAATAATATGATTTTTCATTAATATAAAGATAGGAAAATACAAAGCACAATAGAAGAGGTTCATCAAAATAGAGCCAAACAACTAACAATCCAAATACATAAACCCAAAGAATAGTACTAAGGAAGTCATAGTTGACAAGTTCACAAGCACAGTTACCATCTTTTTTGTCAGAGTCTGTAGAGAGGAAGTCGCCGTTGCCAGCAACAATGCCAAAGTAAGGGTTGGTGGTTTGAAGAACCTATCCCAAAGGATCCATCCCTCTTATAGGCTAAAGACCAATCATTTATGGTCGAAGAAGCAAGAATGGAGAAACCCATAGATGCAGAAAAAACCCACAGACACCAACCAACAAAACAGCCTCGTGAAATAAATAGAACTTACAGACTGCCACCCAATGAATACCATTACTTGATTATACACATACCTTTCATAAACGCCTTGGATTCGCCACCATCGAGCAGACCCAAAAACGGTCCTCTGAGAGATAGAATATATGGTCACAGAGAGGCTCGTCAACAATACCCTTCCCCCAAAAACGCAGATCCAAGTCGCCAAATCAAGATCCGATCTTCCTATCTTCAACCTACCATCAAAATAAGAGGATCTGCAACAGATCTCCACAGATCTGCTTATTGCTAGAAAAACATAACACACCACCACCAAAAAACCAACAACAAAGAAAGGAAAACAAAGGACAATCGTCCCCTCCGCCGACGGAAAGACACCGTACCACAACCTTGCCCACAAGCAAGGGAAGAACTCTCACCACTCAAGAAATTTTAGAGAAGGAGAGGGAGAGGAGCTCGCACCAGGGCGAGAGAAGGGGACCTCTCTACTGACAGCTACCTTCTACTATCTCAAAAGAATTTGGGATAACGGTTTTAATATTATATTGGTAAAAAGTAATTCTATGCATGGAAGCTCCACATTTGATTCAAAACGACATACCAAACATGTATGAAGATTAGACTTTTATCATGGAGGTCAAACAATTGCTCTAACGTAGCTGGAGAGTGGCTTTTCAACATATTAATGGAAACAAGAATGGCGTGAGGGATTTTATGGCGAAACAAACTTTGGATTGCAATAACGGTTTGCAAATTCTGGGAACTAAGGCTATGCTCGCAGCATTGCACTTGGCAGCACCAGACTAGGCCCTTTTGTTTTATGCCTTTTTCTTCCTTCCCGTGGGTTTAAAAAAAAACACCGGATATGAGATAAATGTATAAAAAAAAAGTAGTTATATTTCGTTGTTTCAAATTTTCAGTTGTTGACATGTTACAAGCATAATTGGGATTTAACTACAAACTTTCCTCATTTTGTCATGGCAGTTTACGCTAGACTTAAAACACTTAATTTTGTGTCTAGTCTCGCTACTAATGTCTTTGGTTAGATCAAAATGATGCGACTTGACTCTGATTGAAGAAGACGCCAGAATGAGCACCATTAGGTAGCAGAGCCACCCTCACAACACTTTGAGCACCTTCATCAGCGGTCAAATTACCAGTATTGAAGCTTAAGTCTGTTCTGACATAACCTGGGCAACCAGCATTAATGCACATAGACGGATACTTGTGTGCAAGAATCCTTGTGTAGCCATTTAGGGCTGCTTTGCTGTTTGTATACACTGATGTATCAGTAGCCCACCAGCTTTTGGTTTCTAATGATCCCTCTTTGAAATCTTCAAGAAACTGTTTCAGAACTTCATCCGATTTCTCTTCTGTTAGGTTTTCAGAATCACTCAATACTCCTTTGCTCCACCCACTTGGTAAGTTCTGCAACATTAGCATGAACAACAAAAACTATACTTGAATTTAATCACATATATTCTGTAAGGGATTATAGAATGAGCATTAAGTTAGCACCTATACCTCCAACTGTCCTAATGAGGAGGAAACATTAACAATCCTTGGTGAGTCTGACAACTCTAGAAGGGGAAGCAGTGCTTCACACACCTGTTTGGCACCATAATAGTTTGTTCTAATAGTTGCTCCCGCAGATTCATAAGTTTGTTTTGCTATTTTTCTCCAATCAACATGAATCCCTTTTTCCTTCAATGGATGATAGGATAACAAATTTGCCTTTGATGTGTGTAAATATGTTTCTAAACTTGATTCTACATTAAATCAATTAAATTCATGGTTACTATTGATAAGTGATTGATGTTGATACCAAAGCATTCCTATCAGCATGTAATCCTGCAATTCCTGCATTGTTAACCTACAAAAAATACAAACACTCATCGCCATGGAAAAGATCAGGTAGGCAACTGTAAGATGCATAAAAATGATTTTTCCTAAGATGACAGAAGTAAAAGCCATGATTTTCCCTTTTTATGAAATATCTAAGAAAATTAAGGATTAATTGGCATCAGGAATGCATTCAAATTTAGTTATTGAAGTTCTTGAAGGAGGAACAAGATATCAAGTTTTCTGAATAAATGTAAAAACAAGATGAACTATATTTATTATTCATACCAAGATATCAAGTTTTCCGAATTTGGTTGTGATGAAATTTGCAAGAGAAGAAGCACTAGAAGAATCAGTCACATCAAGCTGATGAAAAACCACTTGGCCAGACACACCAATATCTGACCCTAATTTTTCAACAGCTGCAAGGCCCTTCTTTGGGTCTCTGGCTGTCAAAACAACTCTAACACCATTAGAAGCTAGTTGCTTGCATATCCCATAACCTATCCCTTTGTTTGCCCCTGTTACCACTGCATACCTGCAAACGGCATGAAGAATTAATTTTATGCGAAAGAAGCATGTGATTGTGACCACAAGAAAGAACTGAATTTGAAAGTTTTTGAAATCGGTAACCTTTTTGTTGCTTCTGTGATTGTTGAAGGAAGAACACAAGCTCCTTGAAAGGGTGAAGAAGATATCACAAAAAGGGAATGCTGAGAATTAAAGTTTACGGACTCTTCATCTAGATAGATATAGAAATTAAAGAACTTTTGAATTTTGCCCAAGTTCCGTGGTTTATTTGGGACTGGGTCACAAGTGTGAGTGGTATATATATATATAATTCTTACTTTGACTACGTATCAGATAATACTAATACGGTGAAACTGGCATAACAGCCAAAACTAGTTATCTTTTGGACATAAAAATTAACACAGGGTCAACCTGAACTTAGACAAATCTAAAAGCTGATTGGTCAACTTTTTGAGTTGAATATCTTGATGGCTGAAGAAATGTTTGAGAAGGGTCTTGTTTGTACGATTACGTTTGACTGTTATAAGAAATAATTTTGGATCCACATTCCCTGCTCATCAAGAAGATGAGCAAGGGAGAGCTCATCATCCCAATTTTGGAGTTTTTTGTTTTAATTTTTTTTAAAAAATACTTAATGCACTAAAAATTAATTGGTTTAAAATATTAGGTGTTAAAAAAATATTTTAAATATTGGGTGCTACTGAAAAAATATTTCTAGATGCAGGACTAAAAATTAATTAATTTGAGATACCGGATAGCAAAAATATTTCAAAATACAACATACAATTTAATTCAAATAAATAAAAATGCATAAACAACTAAAAAAAATAAAAAAAATGGATCGACCCCAAAATTGGGGGTGATGAGCATGCCCTGCTGGGAATGTGGACCCAATAATTTTACACCAAAGAATTTCTCTTTCACCCATTGTAAGTTGATGTATTAATCTCATTTAGTAAGGTGATGCTTTTTCTTCTTGTTGAATTTCTCTCCAACCTATGATTTTTTTTTTTTTTTAACTCCGAAAGCTTGTTTGTTCTTCCAGAGTATACAATAGTACATTCTATATATTGGCAACAGGACATTATCAAGACTTTTATTTATTTATTTTCAAGTACAGAAAGGAAGACAAAGGTTCAAACATCAAGAAATGGAAACATAGCTCATAACTTTCTTACAAGAATGTAATACTAATACATGTGTATGAGATCTATATTAAACATAATGGGACTCAATCAAACGAGAGGAAATAAGAGTTTAAACTTTATTTTGTCTCAATGTCCTTGTCCTTGCTAATGCCAGGACTTAATCAAAATGGAATGATTTCACTCCGACGGAAGAAGAGGCCAGATTGATTGCCATCAGGAAGCAAAGCCAGCCTCACAATACTTTCAGCACCCTCCTCCACAGTATAAACACCAGTGTTGAAGTTTATGTCGGTTTTCACGAAACTCGGGCACACAGAATTAATGCAGAAAGAAGGGTACTTCTTGGCGAGAATCCTTGTATAGCCATTAAGGCAAGCTTTGGAGACTGTATAAGCAGATGAAACAATCGGCCAGCCTTTGGTTTCCAATGAACCCTCTTTAAAATCGGTAAGGAACTGCTTCAAAACCTCTTCTAATTTCTCTACAGTTAGACTCTCAGCATCACTTAGTACTTCTTTACCCCACCCGCTTGGAAATTTCTATATTAGGATGAACAACAAAAGCCATAACTTAGTGCCATCAACGTGTTAAGAATTCAATTGCATATGCATATCTCTATAGTACTTATTTACTTCAATAGTAGTAGTAAATTCAACAAAAGCCAACTTCTTGTTTTGCCACATAAAATTTTGTTGTAGGAACACCTAGCTTCTATGCATACCTCCAAACTCCCAAAGGAGGAGGAAACATTAACAATCCTTGGTGAGTCTGACAGCTGTAGAAGAGGAATCAGACCTTCACACAACGCTTTGGCACCATAGTAGTTTGTTTTGACACATGCTTCTGCAAGCTCATAATTTTCAGTTACCATTTTGCTCAAATCAAAAAAATCCCCTCCTTCCTGCAGCCCATGGTAAGAAATGTTATACCAAAAAAATGATATATCAATTAAATTTATAGCGTTTAATTTAAATTATTGAAGTCAATACTCACAACTCTAGTTGCTAAGTCAGCTTGAGAGGATGCTGCAATTAGAGCGTCCTGATCAAAAATTAATCCAACAATTCCTGCATTATTTACCTGCATGAAGTTCAAACATTCATCATCATCGTCGTCGTCATCATAACTGAAGAGTAGAAAACATAGCAGAATGATAGGAACATGCAAAGTGGTTCATACCAAAATATCAAGTTTTCCAAACTTGGTTTTGATGAAATTTGCAAGGGAAGGAACACTAGCAGAAGGGTCAGTCACATCAAGCTGATGAAAGAACACTTCGCCAGAAGCACCAGACTCTGACCTTAACTTCTCAACAGCTTCAAGGCCCCTCTTCTCATCTCTTGCCGTTAAAACAACGGTTATCCCATTGGAAACCAATTGCTTGCATACCTGAAAACCTATCCCTTTGTTAGCCCCTGTTACCACTGCATACCTGCAAATTACGAGCCCAAGAATTTTATGCTACAGAAACATGATATTACAAAGAAGAAATTGAATCAAATCAAATTAGTTGAATAGAAAGGTCACCTTTTTGTTGCTTCTGCCATTGTTGAAGAAAGGAGGTCACTAACAAGAGAAAGCACAAGGGTACTTTATAGGAGCTGTGATCTGCAGCTATTGTATGAAAATCCAAGTAACATTTTGGATCCTTTATAGAGGCACGTAACGTACGAAATCTTCCAGAAATTGTTTATTGAATAATCTTTTTGAGATTGACTATTGTTTTAAATATAAAATATAATTTTTATATTTATTAATTTTTTTAATTTATTTTTATTAATATTTCTTCAGTAATAATTAAAAAAGAGAGGAAAAAAAATTAAAAAAGATAATTAAGATGTTTTTGATACAACTTTAACCATTATATTAGTATGTAGCACAAGCCAAAGATAAAGCGTAATTTTTTGATTGGATATTTGACTGCACACCAGATAATTACTTAAACTGTTTTCTCAGCTATGTATTATTGACCAGAATAGTCCATATTATTTTCATCACCCAATGCGCCATCAAGAGTCACATAATTAATTAGGTGCCTTTTTTTTTTTTTTTTTTTGGTCACCATCAATGTAGTGCTTTAAAGGTTGAATAGGCTTATTTTCGCACACCAGATAATCACTTAAACTGTTTTCTCAGCTATGTATTATTGACCAGAATGGTATATTGACATATCCCGATTTTATCTTAATATTGAATATCATATTTAGGGATTTTATTATTAATTTTTTGAGTTAAATAATATTTATTATGATTGAATTGAATTAAAGATGAATGTGTGAAAATAAATTTTAAAAAGAGATATTGTTATAATCTAGTAATTGGTCTTTAAAATTTGAATTTTGAATGAAGATGTTATAAGATATTGATTTGAATTGTAGGTCACATTGGAAAAGTATGAGCTAAGGGACTAAAATGTAAAGATTTTCAAGGATTGCAACAGAAAATAAAATTCTGCATGTGGCTCCAAGGGAATTCTGACAGAAAGAAGGGCTAATTCTGTAATATTAGCTGTTACTTTCAAAAGGAATAGACGAGAGAAAATTACAGAAAACTTCTCCAAAATTACAAAAGTCTACTGTGATTCAAAAATGTGACGGCTTTCAGGTACTTTCAGTATAGAAAGATCAGAGAATATTGTAGAACAGGGCCCCGAATTTATAAAATGTCATTTTGGTCTAAAAATCCGAAACTGACGCCTACTGCCGTCGGAACTGATTTCTTTCGAATTCTCATACAGAATATCGGGAAAAATCAGATCTAAACATAATCTTGAAAGATTATATCCCAACTTGAAGGGGATTTGACCTAGATTTCAAAAAACAAAAGAAATTAATAAAAATGATTTGAATCATCAGACCGGAGGGGACGCACCAGAACGCAGAGCAGACAGCGAGCACACGCACAGACTAGAACCAGAACGCTGGGCAGACGCGAGAGAGGGAAAGAAGAGACAGCGATCACTGAGCTTCACCAACAAATCGTTCAACCACCGTCACTCCCCTCTTTTTCTTCTCTTATCTCAAAAAGTTGTAGCTGTGATAAATTTCATGATAAAAGGCTAAATCTTTTTTTTTTCTTCTTGAAGATGGGAGATTGATTTGAGCTTCAGAGATACATTCAGGGGAGTTATTTGTTTTAATCTTTTTATTTAATTATGTAATAGATTTCCTGAGTTAGGATTTTATGTTATGTGATTAGTTTACTGAGATTGCAAGTTGTTTATCTTAGTATTGATTGAACAATTGTGATTTAAATTGGTTTATGCGGTTTGAGATTTAAATTTTTATATTTCCTTTTGGTTTAATATGGTTGTCTATTCTTTCATAGTTTGAATGAATATTATGACTACTTAGATCTTGTTTGAATATCTCAGTTGAGTCTTCATTGTATAGAAGAACAAGTTGCATGAATCCAATCCTAAATTGCACACTAGGTGGTATTTAATAATGTATTAAGAGCTAATTATCTATCTGGAGTTCTAAGGGTAATCACTAATTAATATAACTAGACTTAACAAGTTGTTAAGGTTTAATTTTTGACTTAGTAAGTGGTTTAACTCCCAATTCAATTTGAACAAGGATAACCTATATTCCATTTTTCTAAGAAACATTCATCATCAATTTGTTTAAATCACAATTTCATTAATTATTTTAACAATTTCTCAAAAATCCAAAAAATAGTAGTTTAGGTTATTTTCTATTATTAAAAAGAAAAAAAATCAATTTAAAATCCATCTTAATATTTTTATCACTTAATTTAAATTAGGAATTAAATAAAAAACTCTTCAAAAAAAAATATTATCCGAGTTGTACCTTTCACTGTCTAATTTAATTTATTTTAATTTAAGATGACGGAGGCGGCTTTAAATCATCTATATTATTTTCATCACCCAATGCGCCAGCAAGAGTCGCATCATTAATTATGTGCTTTTTTTTTTTGGTGGCCACCATCAATGTAGTGCTTTAAAGGTTGAATAGGCTTATTTTCGCACACCAGATAATCACTTAAAAACTGTTTTCTCAGCTCTGTATTATTGACCAGAATAGTCTATATTATTTTTATCACCCAACGCGCCAGCAAGAGTCACATCATTAATTAGGTGCCTTTTTTTTTTTTTTTGGTCACCATCAATGTAGTGCTTTAAGGTTGAATAGGCTTATTTTCAATTTCAAAGGACTCAGTTGAGTCTGGAATATGGGGTTCAAGAAAGTTATGTTTAAATCTGATTTCAATATTTTGATCGACTTGCTGTTCAACCAATACGCTACTAATATGCAGATCAAAAAAAAAAAAAAAAAAAACGCTACTAATATATGGAGCTTTGTTCTTTTCCCAATCAAGAATATAATGATATATAATAATCCTAAAATATTCAATTTTTAATCGGTTCGATTCAATAATTTTTTTAAATTTTTTTTTTTAGAATTTCATATTAATAATTCTAAAATCTTCAATTTCTCACCAGTTTAGTTCTAAGTTAGCTCCGGTTTGACTCCGATCTGACCACTGACCCTTGATCCAGTATCATGGCCGGTTCAGTGGCCAGTTCGGATTTCAGAACCTTGGTTATTTTTGAATCTGATTTCAATGTTTTGATCGACATATTGTTGATATATCCCGATTTTATCATTAATTTTGTGCTAAATAGCATTTAGTATAATTAAATTGAATTAAATATGATTGTGTAAAAATAAATCTTAAAAGGATATATTTGTTATAATCTTATGATTGCTCTTTAAAATTTGAATTTTGAATGAAGATATTATAAAATATTGATTTGAAATATAGGTCAATTTGAAAGGTTGAAGATCCAAAAAGTAAGATGCACAAGGGCTAAAACCGAAAATGACATTCTGCATGTGGCTAGATGGGAATTTTGATGGAAAGAAGGGCATTTTCTATAATATTAGTGTCAGTTTTAGAACAGAGAAGATCATAGAAAATTATAGAAAATGACCCCGAATTTCATAAATGACATTTTAGTTCCTGAATTTACAAAATGCCAATTTAATCTATAGTTCCAAAAATCAGCGTTTTCCTCCTCTGAATCTGATTTTAAGGCTGATTTACTCAGATTTTCAGGATTTTCTTGAAGCCCACACCTCCGGACATAAACATAGATAGGGGGTGAATATTTTAGAGAATATTGACGGACAATAAAAGGGAGAGGCAGCCGCAAACAAGGTCCAGCAGAGAAGAGAGAAGAAGAATTGGAGGCTATGGAATCACTGTCTACATCGCTGTGAATTGAAGACCACACCACCATCCTTGCCATAGACTTCCTACCACCAACACTGTCACTCGCCTTCCACCTTTCAGATTCTTCATCTTCTCATTCTCTATCAGATTCGTCCCTCTACATTCATCTCTCATAGGTTTCTTGAAATCTAATAGAGTTGCGGCTGTGAAAAGTTCCATGAGAAGCTAAATTCTTTCGTGCTTCTTGGGGATGAAAGATTGGTTTGAGCTCTAGCGATAGATTCAGGTGAGTTATTTGTTTTAATCTTTGGATTTAGCTATGTAATGGATTTCCTAAGTTAGGATTTTATGTTATGTGGTTAATTTACTGAGATTTTGCGAGTTGTTTATCTTAGTTTGGATTGAACAATTGTGATTTAGATTGGATTGTATGGTTTGAGATTTATACTAATATATTCTCTTTTCAGTTAACGTGGTTGTACTATTCTTTCATAGTTTGAATGAGTATTATGACTACTTTGATCTTATTTGAATATCTCAGTTGAGTGTTCGTTGCTTAGAGGAACAAGTTGCATAAATTCAATCCTAAATTGCACACTGAGTGGTATTTAATAATGTATTAAGAAGTAATTATCTAGCTAGAGTTCTAGGGATAATTATTAATTAATATCACTAGATTTAGCGAGTTGTCAAGGTTTGATTTTTGACTTAGTAAGTAATTTAACTCCCAAATCATTTTGAGCAAGGATAACCTATTTTCGATTTTCCAAGAAGCATTCATTATCAAATTGCTTAAATCAAATTTCATTACTAATCTCAACAATTTCTCAAAAATCCAAAAAAAGTAGTAGTTGGGTTCTTTTCCATAATTAAAAAGAAAAAAGAAAATCAATTTCAAACCCATCTCAATATTTTTATCACTTAGTTTAGCTTAGAAATTAAATAAAAGACTTCTCAGGAGAACATGACCCGAGTTGTGCCCTTCACCGCATAATTTCATTTAACCTGATTTAACCTGAGGTGACTAAAGGTTATAAATCAATGGCCATTGCCGGGGAGTCAATTTATTTGACTCCTTGTTTAACTAAGTGTCAATTAAAAAAAAAAAAATACTAGGTTCATCTTTTGTGTGCCTTCTAGTTAGCCAATTATAGTTTCTTGCATTTATTCATCATATAGATTTTAGTTTGCATTTGCATCACATATGTGCACGTTGGCGTTGAATTTGTGTGCATGCCCCGAGGTAAAAAAGTGGTATCTAGTGATCCTGATCTTAACATAACTTATCTAAATTTGGAAGCTAGTGATTTCCTAGGTGCAGCAATTTTGTGCTGCCTGATAATTTATCTCAAAAGAATTTGGGATAACGGTTTTAATATTATATTGGTAAAACTAAAAAGCAATTCTATTTATGGAAGCTCTATATTTGATTCAAAACGACATACCAAACATGTATGAAGATTAGACTTTTATCATGGAGGTCAAACAATTGCTCTAACGTAGCTAGAGAGTGGCTTTTCAACATATTAATGGAAACAAGAATGGCGTGAGGGATTTTATGGCGAAACAAACTTTGGATTGCAATAACGGTTTGCAAATTCTGGGAACTAAGGCTATGCTCGCAGCATTGCACTTGGCAGCACCAGACTAGGCCCTTTTGTTTTATGCCTTCTTCTTCCTTCCCGTGGGTTTAAAAAAAAACACCGGATATGAGATAAATGTATAAAAAAAAAGTAGTTATATTTCGTTGTTTCAAATTTTCAGTTGTTGACATGTTACAAGCATAATTGGGATTTAACTACAAACTTTCCTCATTTTGTCATGGCAGTTTACGCTAGACTTAAAACACTTAATTTTGTGTCAAGTCTCGCTACTAATGTCTTTGGTTAGATCAAAATGATGCGACTTGACTCTGATTGAAGAAGACGCCAGAATGAGCACCATTAGGTAGCAGAGCCACCCTCACAACACTTTGAGCACCTTCATCAGCGGTCAAATTACCAGTATTGAAGCTTAAGTCTGTTCTGACATAACCTGGGCAAACAGCATTAATGCACATAGACGGATACTTGTTTGCAAGAATCCTTGTGTAGCCATTTAGGGCTGCTTTGCTGATTGTATACACTGATGTATCAGTAGCCCACCAGCTTTTGGTTTCTAATGATCCCTCTTTGAAATCTTCAAGAAACTGTTTCAGAACTTCATCCGATTTCTCTTCTGTTAGGTTTTCAGAATCACTCAATACTCCTTTGCTCCACCCACTTGGTAAGTTCTGCAACATTAGCATGAACAACAAAAACCATACTTGAATTTAATCACATATATTCTGTAAGGGATTATAGAATGAGCATTAAGTTAGCACCTATACCTCCAACTGTCCTAATGAGGAAGAAACATTAACAATCCTTGGTGAGTCTGACAACTCTAGAAGGGGAAGCAGTGCTTCACACACTTGTTTGGCACCATAATAGTTTGTTCTAATAGTTGCTCCCGCAGATTCATAAGTTTGTTTTGCTATTTTTCTCCAATCAACATGAATCCCTTTTTCCTTCAATGGATGATAGGATAACAAATTTGCCTTTGATGTGTGTAAATATGTTTCTAAACTTGATTCTACATTAAATCAATTAAATTCATGGTTACTATTGATAAGTGATTGATGTTGATACCAAAGCATTCCTATCAGCATGTAATCCTGCAATTCCTGCATTGTTAACCTACAAAAAATACAAACACTCATCGCCATGGAAAAGATCAGGTAGGCAACTGTAAGATGCATAAAAATGATTTTTCCTAAGATGACAGAAGTAAAAGCCATGATTTTCCCTTTTTATGAAATATCTAAGAAAATTAAGGATTAATTGGCATCAGGAATGCATTCAAATTTAGTTATTGAAGTTCTTGAAGGAGGAACAAGATATCAAGTTTTCTGAATAAATGTAAAAACAAGATGAACTATATTCAATATTCATACCAAGATATCAAGTTTTCCGAATTTGGTTGTGATGAAATTTGCAAGAGAAGAAGCACTAGCAGAATCAGTCACATCAAGCTGATGAAAAACCACTTGGCCAGACACACCAATCTCTGACCCTAATTTTTGAACAGCTTCATGGCCCTTCTTTGGGTCTCTGGCTGTCAAAACAACTCTGACGCCATTAGAAGCTAATTGCTTGCAGATCCCAAGATCCCAAAACCTATCCCTTTGTTTGCCCCTGTTACCACTGCATACCTGCAAACGACATGAAGAATTTTAATTTTATGCGAAAGAAGCACGTGATTGTGACCACAAGAAAGAACTGAATCTAAAAGTTTTTGAAATCGGAAACCTTTTTTTTGCTTCTGCGATTGTTGAAGGAAGAACACAAGCTCCTTGAAAGAGTGAAGAAGACATCACAAAAAGGGAATGATGGGAATTAAAGTTTACGGATTCTTCAATTGGATACATATAGAAATAAAGAACTTTTGAATTTTGCCCAAGTTCGGTGGTTTATTTGGGACAGGTTCACAAGTGTGAGTGTTGTGTGTGTGTGTGTATAATTCTTTCTTTAACTCCGTATCAGATAATACTAATACGGTGAAAATGGCATAAAAGCCGAAACTAGTAATATTTTGGACACAAAAATTAACACAGGGTCAACGTGTTACTCGAATTTTCATACCAAAGCAGCAGATCACAGCACCTAAAGTTACCCTTGTGCTTTCTCTCGTGAGTGACTTCCTTCCTTCGACAATGGCAGAAGCAACAAAAAGGTCACCTTTTTATTCAACTAATTTGATTTAGATCAATTTCTTCTTTGTAATATCATGTTTCTGTAGCATGAAATTCTTGGGCTGGTGACATGCAGGCATGCAGTGGTAACAGGAGGAAACAAAGGGATGGGTTTTCAGATATGCAAGCAACTGGCTTCTATTGGAATAACCGTTGTTTTAACGGCAAGAGATGAGAAGAGGGGCCTTGAAGCTGTTGAGAAGTTAAAGTCAGAGTCTGGTGTTTCTGGCGAAGTGTTCTTTCATCAGCTTGATGTGACTGACTCTTCTGCTAGTGTTCCATCCCTTGCAAATTTCATCAAAACCAAGTTTGGAAAACTTGATATTTTGGTATGAATCACTTTACAGGTTCTTATTATTCTGTTACGTTTTCTACTCTTCTGCTCTCATTTCCATCATTGGATCATACATGCTGAAATAGATGATGATATTGATGATAATTGTTTGAACTTCATGTAGTTTAATAATGCAGGAATTTCTGGACTAGTTGTTGATCAGGATGCTCTGATGGCAGCAACCTCTCAAGGTGACTTTGCGGCTGGAATTGTGAGTAGTGACTTCATTAATTTAAATTATTTTTTACGAAGGAGTGCACATTACAGCAATAATTTAAAATATTTAAAGTTCCCACATTATGGGTCATATCAGTCTTACAAATCCAAGACACACACAGTTCATGTGAACATTAGGGAACATGGCAGCTAGTAATCTTGTATAGGCATTTACAGCAGCTTTTGACACTATATGTTGAAGCAAAATTAGGCCATCCTTTCATCGTCAGCAACGTTTTTGTTGCTTCTGTGATTGTTGAAGGAAGAACAGAAGCTCCTTGAAAGGGTGAAGAAGACATCACAAAAATAGAATGGTGGGAATTAAATTTTACGGATTCTTCATTTAGATAGAAATATACATGAAAGAACTATTGGATTTTGCCAAATGATCTGCGGTTTATTTGGGACAGGGACACACTTGTGTGTGTCTCTATATATATATATATATATATAATTCTTACTTTGACTGCGTATCATATCAAATAATACTAAGACGGTGAAAATGGAATAAAAGCAGAAACTATTAATCTTTTGGACACAAAAATTAACACAGGGTCAAGCTGAACTTGGACAAATCTAAAAGTTGATTGATCAACTTTTTGAGCTGAATCACACAAACATCACCCTTTTCCCTATCCTTTGTGCATCTTGATAGCTGAAAAACTCTTTGAGAAGGTCTTGTTTGTGCGTGTATATGCATTTAGTTATCAATCTTGGTATATAAAAAAAATCTTGAAATTAATAGTCGTGAGGAAAAAAGAATTAAACTATGAGTTATTTATTTTTTTTATTATTTAATAAGCAATTTCTTCTATCAGTGGAACATAATTTTCATTTATCAATTTTTTTTCTTCATCGATCTATCTAAGTTTCGACGGCTTAGAGGCATCCCAAACAGAAATTTATGTACTTTATGGAGTTCTATCTCCAACTTCCCAAGAGAATGGACACATCAACAAAGGAGTGGCCTCCTTCTGCAGCTTTATACATATGACTGTTGTGAGAAATGATTTTACTCCAAAGAATTTCTCTTTCACCCGTTTAGTAAGATAATGCTTATTCTTGTTTTTGAATTTCTCTTCTACCTATGTTTTTTTACTACAAAAGCTTGTTTCTTCTTAACAGAGCATAGAATTAGTACATTCTAAATATTGATAATAGAACGAATCAAAACTTTTATTTGTATCTTTTCAAGTACAGAAGGAAGAGATAAGTTCAAACTTGAAGACAACCAAACATAGCTCATAACGTTCTTACAAGCATGTATTAGTTTACACTTTATTCTATCTCAATGTCGTTGTCCATGCCAATTCCTCACCTCATATCAAAATGGAACAACTTCACTCCGACTGAAGAAGAGGCCAGATTGAGTTCCATCAGGAAGCAAAGCCACCCTCACAATACTTTCAGCACCCTCCTCCACAGTATAAAGACCAGTGTTGAAGTTCATATCGGATTTCACGTAACCTGGGCACACAGAATTAACGCAGAAAGAAGGGTACTTCTTGGCGAGAATCCTTGTGTAGCCATTAAGGCAAGCTTTGGAGACTGTATAAGCAGATATAACAGTAGGCCAACATTTGGTTTCTAATGAACCCTCTTTAAAATCAGTAAGGAACTGCTTCAAAACCTCTTCCACTTTCTCTTCTGTTAGACTCTCAGCATCACTTAGTACTCCTTTACCCCATCCACTTGGAAATTTCTATATTAGGATGAACAACAATAGCTATTACTCAGTGTCTTCAATATATAAGAATTTAATTGCATATGCATATGTCTTTAGTACTTATTTGCTTCAATAGTAGTGCTAAATTCAACAAAAGCCAACTGATGCATACCTCCAAACTCCCAGAGGAGGAGGAAACATTAACAATCCTTGGTGAGTCTGACAGCTGCAGAAGAGGAATTAGACCTTCAGACAACGCTTTGGGACCGTAGTAGTTTGTTTTGGCACATTCTTCTGCAAGCTCATAATTTTCAGTTACCATTTTGCTCAAATCAAAAGCCTCCCCTCTTTCCTGCAGCCCACGGTAAGAAATGTTAGACCAAAAAAATGATATATCAATTAAGTTGATAGCCTTTAATTTAAATTATTGAAGTCAATACTCACAATTCTAGTTGCTAAGTCACCTTGAGAGGTTGCTGCTATTAGAGCATCCTGATCAACAATTACTCCAAAAATTCCTGCATTATTAACCTGCACGAAGTTCAAACATTCATCACTATCATCATAACTGAAGAGTAGAAAACATAGCAGAATGATAAGAACATGCAAAGTGGTTCATACCAAAATATCAAGTTTTCCAAACTTGGTTTTGATGAAATTTGCAAGGGATGGAACACTAACTGATGGGTCAGTCAAATCAAGCTGATGAAAGAACACTTCGCCGGAAACACCAGACTCCGACTTTAACTTCTCAACAGCTTCAAGGCCCCTCTTCTCATCTCTTGCCGTTAAAACAACGGTTGTTCCAGTGGAAGCCAATTGCTTGCATACCTGAAAACCCATCCCTTTGTTTCCTCCTGTAACCACTGCATACCTGCAAATTACCAGCCCAAGAATTTCATGCCACAGAAACATGATATTACAAAGAAGAAATTGAATCAAATCAAATTAGTTGAATAGAAAGGTCACCTTTTTGTTGCTTCTGCCATTGCTGAAGGAAGGAAGTCACTAACAAGAGAGAGCACAAGGGAACTTTATAGGTGCTGTGATCGGCAGCTATGGTATGAAAATCCAAGAAACATTTTGGACCTTTATAGAGGCACGTGACGTGCGAAATCTTTAAGAAATTGTTTACTGAATAATCTTTTGGACATTGATTAGTTCCTATCGTTTTTAATATAAGATATATTTAATGAGTTAATGTTGGTTATAAATATAAAACATAATTTTTATATTTATCAATTTTTTAATTTATCTTTATTGATGCTTCTTCAATAATAATTAAGAAAGAGAGGGAATGAAAGAATTAAAGAAGATGATTAAAATGTTTTAGAAAATACATGTCATATTAACCAACTTAATTAATTTTTTTAATCTAATCAAATTAAATAAATATATCTTATATTAAGTATATTAAGTAAACGAGGAAGTATAATTTTTAGTACAACTTTTACTATTATAATGATACGGAGCACAAACCAAAGTTTGAGATTAATTTTTTGATTGGGTCTGGATTTGACTATGCACCAGATAATCCCTTGACCTATTTTCTCAGCTATGGATTATTGATCAAAATAGTCTATATTCTTTTCGTCACCCCATGCGTCATCAAGAGTCACATAATCAATGTGGTGCCTTTTTTTTTTTTTTTTTGGTGACCATCAATGTAGGGCCTTAAAGGCCGAGAATAGGCTTATTTTGAAAGGACTCGGCCAGTTTTGTGCACGGGGTTCAAGAAAGTTTTTTTTGAATCTGAATTCAATATTTTGATCGACATGCTGTTCAACCAATGCGCTACTAATATATGGAGCTTTGTTCTTTTCCAAATCAAGAATATAATGACATATAGTTAGGACTTGAAGCTGATACAGATTTCAAGAGATCATGGTTGTGTGGTTGATGCTTTAGTAAAGGATGATTTATCCAGATCATCTTTTTTAAACACACATCTGACTCATCTTCGTAACTAAGTGGATAATGAGTATATGAGATTTAAAATCATTTTTTACGAAGGAGTGTACATAATAGCAATAATTTAAAACACTTAAAGTTCTCACTTTATTGGTCGTATCAGTTTTCACAAATCCAGGACACACAGTTCATGTGAACATTAGGGAACATGGTAGCTAGTAATCTTGTGTAGGCATTTGCAGCAGCTTTTGAGTTTGACACTGTATATGCTGAAGCAAAATTAGGCCATCCTTTCATCTTCGGTAACCTTTTTGTTGCTTCTGTGATTGTTGAAGGAAGAACACAAGCTCCTTGAAAGGGTGAAGAAGACATCACAAAAACAGAATGGTGGGAATTAAATTTTACGGATTCTTCATTTAGATAGAAATATACATGAAAGAACTATTGGATTTTGCCAAATAATCTGCGGTTTATTTGGGACAGGGACACACTTGTGTGTGTGTGTCAATATATATATAATTCTTACTTTATCAAATAATACAAAGACGGTGAAAATGGAATAAAAGCAGAAACTACTAATATTTTGGACACACAAATTAACACAGGGTCAAGCTGAACTTGGACAAATCTAAAAGCTAATTGATCGACTTTTTGAGCTGAATCACACAAACATCACCCTTTTCCCTATCCGTTGTACATCTTGATAGCTGAAGAACTCTTTGAGAAGGGTTTGTTTGTGCGTGTATATGCATTTAGTTATCAATCTTGGTATATAGAAAAGGTTGAAATTAATAGTCGTAAGGAAAAAGGAATTAAACTCTGAATTATTCATTTCTTTGATTATTTAATAAGCAGCTGTCACTATCAGTGGAACATAGTTTTCATTTATCTATTTTCTTCTTCATCGATCTATCCAAGTTTTGACTAACTTAGAGGCATACCAAACAGGAATTTATGTACTTTATGGAGTCCTATCTCCAACTTCCCAAGAGAATGGAAACATCAACAAAGGAGTGGCCTTCTGCAGCTTTATATACATTTGCTGTTGTGAGAAATGATTTTACTCCAAAGAATTTCTCTTTCACCCGTTTAGTAAGATAATGCTTATTCTTGTTTTTGAATTTCTCTTCTACCTATGATTTTTTTTACTACAAAAGCTTGTTTCTTCTTAACAGAGCATAGAATAGTACATTCTAAATATTGACAATAGAACAGTATCAAAACTTTTATTTGTATCTTTTCAAGTACAGAAGGAAGAGATAAGTTCAAACTTGAAGACAAGCAAACAAAGCTCATAACGTTCTTACAAGCATGTATTAGTTTACACTTTATTCTATCTCAATGTCGTTGTCCATGCCAATTCCTCATCTCATATCAAAATGGAACAACTTCACTCCGACTGAAGAAGAGGCCAGATTGAGTTCCATCAGGAAGCAAAGCCACCCTCACAATACTTTCAGCACCCTCCTCCACAGTATAAAGACCAGTGTTGAAGTTCATATCGGATTTCACGTAACCTGGGCACACAGAATTAACGCAGAAAGAAGGGTACTTCTTGGCGAGAATCCTTGTATAGCCATTAAGGCAAGCTTTGGAGACTGTATAAGCAGATGTAACAGTAGGCCAGCCTTTGGTTTCTAATGAACCCTCTTTAAAATCTGTAAGGAACTGCTTCAAAACCTCTTCCACTTTCTCTTCTGTTAGACTCTCAGCATCACTTAATACTCCTTTACCCCATCCACTTGGAAATTTCTATATTAGGATGAACAACAAACGCTATAACTTAGTGCCATCAATGTGTAAGAATTCAATTGCACATGCATATCTCTATAGTACTTATTTACTTCAATAGTAGTTGTAAATTCAACAAAAGGCAACTTCTTGTTTTGCCAAATAAAATTTTGTTGTAGGAACACCTAGCTTCTATGCATACCTCCAAACTCCCAAAGTAGGAGGAAACATTAACAATCCTTGGTGAGTCTGACAGCTGCAGAAGAGGAATCAGACCTTCAGACAACGCTCTGGGACCATAGTAGTTTGTTTTGAAACATGGTTCTGCAAGCTCAGAATTTTCAGTGAACATTTTGCTCATATCAACAGCCTCCCCTCTTTGCTGCAACCCATGGTAAGAAATGTTAGACCAAGAAAATAATATACTACCTCCGGTCCTAAATATAGGACATAGTTTATACGGAGGGAGTATCAATTAAGTTGATAACGTTTAATTTAAATTATTGAAGTCAATACTCACAACTCTAGTTGCAAAGTCAGCTTGAGAGGTTGCTGCCATTAGAGCATCCTGATCAACAATTAATCCCAAAATTCCTGCATTATTAACCTGCATGAAGTTCAAACATTCATCGTCGTCGTCGACATCATAACTGAAGAGTAGAAAACATAGCAGAATGATAGGAACATGCAAAGTGATTCATACCAAAAGATCAAGCTTTCCAAACTTGGTTTTGATGAAATTTGCAAGGGAAGGAACACTAGCAGAAGGGTTAGTCACATCAAGCTGATGAAAGAACACTTCGCCAGAAACACCAGACTCTGACCTTAACTTCTCAACAGCTTCAAGGCCCCTCTTCTCATCTCTTGCCGTTAAAACAACGGTTATTCCATTGGAAGCCAATTGCTTGCATACCTGAAAACCTATCCCTTTGTTACCTCCTGTTACCACTGCGTACCTGCAAATGACCAGCCCAAGAACTTCATGCTACAGAAACATGATATTACAAAGAAGAAATTGAATCAAACAAAATTAGTTGAATAGAAAGGTCACCTTTTTGTTGCTTCTGCCATTGTTGAAGGAAGGAAGTCACTAACAAGAGAAAGCACAAGGGTACTTTATAGGTGCTGTGATCGGCAGCTATGGTATGCAAAATCCAAGTAACATTTTGAATCCTTTATAGAGGCACGTATCGTGCGAAATCTTTCAGAAATTGTTTACTGAATAATCTTTTGGACATTGACTATTAGTCACTGTCGTTTTTAATATAACACATTTAGTGAGTGGATCATAGTCCTAATTATAAAATATAATATTTATATTTATCAATTTTTTTAAATTTATCTTTATTAACGATCTTTCAACAATAATTAAGAAAGAGAGGAAATGAGAGAATTAAGGAAGATAACTAATGTATTTAAAAAAATATATATCATATTAACCAACTTAACTAATTTTTTTAGTCTAATCAAATTAAATAAATATATTTTATATTAAATAAACAGTTTTATATTAAGTAAGCAAGGAAGTATTTTTTGGTACAACTTAAACTGTCATATTGTTTCGCAGCACAAACGAAAATTTGAGGGTAATTTTTTGATTGGGTAAGGATTTGACCATGCACCAAATAATCACTTAACCTATTTTCTCAGCTGTGTATCGTTGACCAGAATAGTCTATATTAATTTCATCACCCAATGCGCCAGCAAGAGTCACATCATCAATGTAGGGCCTTAAAGGTGAAGAATAGGCTTATTTTCAAAGGAATTGGTTGAGTTTGGAACTTGGGGTTCAAGAAAGTTATTTTTGAATCTGATTTCAATGTTTTGATCGATATGTGGTTGATAAAACCCGATTTTATCGTTAATTTTGGGTCAAATAATATTTATTATAATTAAATTGAATTAAAGATGATTGTATAAAATAAATCTTAAAAGGATATATTTGTAATAATATTGTGATTGCTCTTTAAAATTTAAATTTTAAATAAAAATATTATAAAAGATTGATTTGAATTGTAAATTATTTTAAAAAGTTGGGCCTGAAAGACAAAAAAGTAAATAGGCACAATGACTAAAACAGAAAATGAAATTCTGCATGTGGATAGATGGGAATTTTGACAGAAAGAAGGGCTTGTCCGTAATATTAACGTCACTTTTAGAACAGAAAAGATCAGAAAATTACAGAAAAGTACCCTTAATTTTATAAATAACATTTTAGTACCCCAATTTCCAAAATGCCAATTTGGTCCAAATTTCCGAAAATCAGCGTTTTCCTCTTCTGAATATGATTTTAAGGCTGATTTACTCAAATTTTGAGGATTTTCTTGAAGCCCACACCTCCAGACATAAAACTAGATAGGGGGTGAATATTTTAGAGGATATTGACAAACAACAAAAGAGAGAGGCAGCCACAAACAAGATTCGGCAGAGAACGGAGAGAAGAAGAATCGGAGGCTATAGAGTCACCGTCTACATTACTGTGAATTGGAGACCACAACACCATCCTTACCATAGACTTCCTACCACCAACACTGTCACTCGCCTTCCACCTTTCATATTCTTGATCATCTCATTCTCTATCAGATTTGTCCCTTTACATTCATCTCTCATAGGTTTCTTGAGGTCTAATGGAGTTGCGGCTGTGAAAAGTTCTATGAGAGGCTAAATTCTTTTATGTTTCTTAAAGATAGAAGATTGATTTGAGCTCCAACGATACATTCAGGTGAGTTATTTGTTTTAATCTTTTAATTTAGCTATGTAACGGATTTTCTGAGTTAGGATTTTATATTATGTGGTTAATTTACCTAGATTTGCTAGTTGTTTATCTTAGTTTGAATTGAACAATTGTGATTTGGATTGGATTGCGTGATTTGAGATTTATATTTATATATTCTCTTTTCAGTTTAACATGGTTGTGCTATTCTTTCATAATTTGAATGAGTATTATGACTGCATTGATCTTGTTTGAATATCTCAATTGGGTGTTCAGTTCCTAAAGGAACAAGTTACATAAATCTAATCATAAATTGCACACTGAGTGGTATTTACTAGTATATTAAGAAGTAATTATCTAACTAGAGTTCTAGGGGTAATTATTAATTAATATCACTAGATTTAGTGAGTTGTTTAGGTTTGATTTTTGAATTGTGAGTAATTTAACTCCCAAATCATTTTGAACAAGGATAACCTATGTTCCATTTTCCAAAAAACATTCATAATCAAATTGCTTAAATCAAATTTCATTACTAATCTCAACAATTTCTCAAAAATTCATTTAGGTTCTTTTCTATAATTAAAAAAAAGAAAAAGAAAATCAATTTCAAACCTATCTCAATATTTTTGTCACTTAATTTAGCTTATGAATTAAATAAAAGACTCCTCAAGAGAATATGACTTAAGTTGTGCCCTTCGTTACATAATTTGATTTAACTTGATTCAATCCGAGACAATTAAAGTTTACAAATCAGCTCTTCAACAAATGTGCTACTAATATATGGAGACTTGTTCTTTTCCAAATCAAGAATATAATGACATATAGTTGGGAGTTGGAGCTGATACAAATTTCAAGAGATCATGATTGTGTGGTTGATGCTTTAGAAAAGGATGGTTTATCCATATCATCTCTTTTAGATACACGTCCGACTCATCTTCATAACTAGGCGGATAAAGAGTGTATGAGATTTAATTCCCCTTCGTTTAAATTTCCTTCAATTTTGGGCTATAGCTCTCTCTTGTACCAAAATAAAAAAAATAGTCAAAAGTTTTTTTTCCCAAAAAATGGTCATGTGTACGTTACATAACACATTAAAAATCATTTTTTACGAAGGAGTGTACATCACAGCAATAATTTAAAACACTTAAAGTTCCCACATTATTGGTCATATCAGTCTTCACAAATCCTGGACACACACGGTTCATTTGTACATTAGGGAACATGGTAGCTAGTAATTTTGTGTAGGCATTTACAGCAGCTTTTGATTTTGACACTGTATATGCTGAAGCAAAATTAGGCCATCCTTTCATCTTCGGTAACCTTTTTGTTGCTTCTGCGATTGTTGAAGGAAGAACACAAGCTCCTTGAAAGGGTGAAGAAGACGTCACAAAAACAGAATGGTGGGAATTAAATTTTACGGATTCTTCATTTAGATAGAAATATAAATGAAAGATCTATTGGATTTTGCCAATGATCTGTGGTTTATTTGGGACAGGGTCACACTTGTGTTTGTGTGAGTGTGTGTCTATATATATATAATTCTTACTTTGACTGCGTGTCATATCAAATAATAGAAAGACGGTGAAAATGGAATAAAAGCAGAAACTACTAATCTTTTGGACACAAAAATTAACACAGGGTCAAGCTGAACTTAGCCAAATCCAAAAGCTTATTGATCAACTTTTTGAGCTGAATCACACAAACATCACCCTTTTCCCTATCCGTTGTGCATCTTGATAGCTGAAAAACTTTTTGAGAAGGGTCTTGTTTGTGCGTGTAAATGCATTTAGTTATCAATCTTGGAAAAGTTTGAGATTATAATTGTAAGGGAATGAAGCTCTGAATTATTCATTTTTTTTATTATTTAATAAACAGCTTCTTCTATCAATGGAACATAAATTTTATTTATCTATTTTATACTTCATTTAAATTTTGACTAACTCTCAGGCATCTCAAACAAAAGTTTATTATATAGAGTCCTACCTTCAGCTACTTTATACGCTTGACTTTTCTAAGAAATTGATATTGGCAATAGGACAGAATCACTTATTTTAAAGTACAGAAGGAAGAGAAAGGTACATAGCTCATAATATTCTTACAAGAATGTAATACTAAAACATGTGTATGAGATCCATATTAAATATAATGGGACTCAATCAAACGGGAGGAAATAAGAGTTTCAACTTTATTCTATCCCAATGTCCCTGTCCTTGTCCTTGTCCATGTCAATGCCTGGACTTAGATCAAAATGGAACAATTTCACTCCTACGGAAGAAAAAGCCAGATTGAGTTCCGTTAGGAAGGAAAGCCACCCTCACAATACTTTCAGCACCCTCCTCCACAGTATAAAGACCAGTGTTGAAGTTTATATCGGTTTTCACGAAACCCGGACACACAGAATTAATGCAGAAAGAAGGGTACTTCTTGGCGAGAATCCTTGTATAGCCATTAAGGCAAGCCTTGGAGACTGTATAACCAGAGGTAACAATAGGCCAGCCTTTGGTTTCCAATGAACCCTCTTTAAAATCTGTAAGGAATTGTTTCAAAACCTCTTCCACTTTCTCTACTGTTAGACTCTCAGCATCACTTAGTACTTCTTTACCCCACCCACTTGGAAATTTCTATATTAGGATGAACAACAAAAGCTATTACTCAGTGTCATCAATATATAAGAATTCAATTGCATATGCATATCTCTATAGTACTTATTTACTTCATTATTAGTAGTAGTAAATTCAACAAAAGCCAACTTCTTTTTTTGCCACATAAATTTAAAATATTAAAATTTTGTTGTAGGAACACCTAGCTTCTATGCATACCTCCAAATTCCCAAGGGAGGAGGAAACATTAACAATCCTTGGTGAGTCTGACAGCTGCAGAAGAGGAATAAGACCTTCACACAAAGCTTTGGGACCATAGTAGTTTGTTTTGGCACATGCTTCTGCAAGCTCAGAATTTTCAGTTAACATTTTGCTCATATCAACAGCCCCTCTTTCCTGCAGCCCATGGTAAGAACTGTTAGACCAAAAAAATGATATATCAAATAAGTTGATAGCCTTTAATTTAAATTATTGAAGTCAATACTCACAACTCTAGTTGCAAAGTCAGCTTGAGAGGTTGCTGCCATTAGAGCGTCCTGATCAGCAATTGCTCCAAAAATTCCTGCATTATTAACCTGCATGAAGTTCAAACATTCATCGTCGTCGTCGTCGTCAACATAACTGAAGAGTAGAAAACATAGCAGAATGATAGGAACATGCAAAGTGGTTCATACCAAAATATCAAGTTTTCCAAACTTGGTTTTGATGAAATTTGCTAGGGAAGGAACACTAGCAGAAGGGTCAGTCACATCAAGCTGATGAAAGCATACTTCGCCAGAAGCACCAGACTCTGACCTTAACTTCTCAACAGCTTCAAGGCCCCTCTTCTCATCTCTTGCCGTTAAAACAACGGTTATTCCATTGGAAGCCAATTGCTTGCATACCTGGAAACCTATCCCTTTGTTACCTCCTGTTACCACTGCATACCTGCAAATTACCGGCCCAAGAATTTCATGCTACCGAAACATGATATTACAAAGTAGAAATTGAATAAAATAAAATTAGTTGAATAGAAAGGTCACCTTTTTGTTGCTTCTGCCATTGTTGAAGGAAGGAAGTCACTAACAAGAGAAAGCACAAGGGTACTTTATAGGCGTTGTGATCGGCAGCTATGGTATGAAAATCCAAGAAACATTTTGGATCCTTTATTGAGGCACGAAACGTGAGAAATCTTTGAGAAATTGTTTACTGAATAACCTTTTGGAGATTGACTATCAGTCATTACCGTTTTTAATATAAGACATATTTAGTGAGTTGATCTTAAATTTAAATATAAAATATAATTTTTATATTTATCGATTTTTTCTTAATTTATTTTTATTGGTGATCTTTCAATGATAATCAAGAAAAAAGAGGAAATGAAAGAATTAAGGAAGATGATTAATGTATTTTAAAAAATACATATCATATTAACTAACTTAACTAATTTTTTTAGTCTAATTAAATTAAATAAATATATTTTATATTAAGTAAGTATTATATTAAGTAAACAAGGACCTAAGGAAGTATATTTTTTGGTTCAACTTTGACTATGTTTTGTAGCACAAACCAATGATTGAGGGCAATTTTTTTATTGGTTCAGGCTTTGACTATGCACCCGATAATCACTTAACCTATTTTCTCAGCTATTTATTGTTGATGCTCCCATCCGTTGCCCTCCCATCCGCTGCCCACCCATCCGTTGCCCATCCTTTTCTTAATCTGGATTATTGAAATAAGATCTCAACGGTTCAGATTTTTCTTTTATTATAAAAATAATATTATTATAATAAAAATAAAAATATTATTTTTATAATATATTAAATCTGGACTGTTGAGATCTTATTTCAACGGCCTAAATTAAGAAAAAGATGGACAGCGGATGAGAGCCGGATCCATTTATTGTTGACCAAAATAGTCTATATGATTTGCATCACCCAATGCGCCAGCAAGAGTCACATCATCAATGTAGGGCCTTAAAGGTGAAGAATAAGCTAATTTTCAAAGGACTCAGTTGAGTTCGGAACTTGGGGTCCAAGAAAGATATTTTTGAATCTGATTTCAATATTTTGATCCATATGTTGTTGATATTTTCCGATTTTATTATTAATTTTAGGTTAAATAATATTTATTATAATTAAATTGAATTAAAGATTATTGTGTAAAAGTATATCTTAAAAGAATATATTTATTAAAATCTTGTGATTGTTTTTTAAAATTTAAATTTTGAATGAAGATATTATAAGATATTGATTTGAATTGTAGGTCATTTTGAAAAGTTGGAACTGATGGACCAAAAAGTAAATATGCATAATGATTAAAACAAAAATAAAATTCTACATGTGGCTAGATGGGAATTTTGATAGAAAGAAGGGTATTTTCTGTAATGTTAGCGTCGCTTTTAGAACATAGAAAGATCATAGAAAATTATAGAAAGACCCTGAATTTCATAAATGACATGTAGTACCCGAATTTCCAAAATGCCAATTTGATCCAAATTTCCGAAAATCAGCGTTTTCCTCCTCTGAATCTGATTTTAAGGCTATTTTTGAGGATTTTCTTGAAGCCCACACCTCTAGTCATAAACCTAGATAAGAGGTGAATATTTTAAAGGATATTGATGGACAATAAAAGGGAGAGGTAGCCACAAATGAGGTTCGGCAGAGAACAGAGAGAAGAAGAATTGGTGGCTATGGAATCACCACCTATATCACTGTGAATTGGAGACCACACCACCATCCTTGCCAAAGGCTTCCTACCACCAACATTTTCAATCGCCTTCCACCTTTCAGATTCTTCATCTTCTCATTCTCTATCATATTCACCCCTCTACATTCATCTCTCATAGGTTTCTTGAGGTTTAATAGAGTTGCGGCTGTGAAAAGTTTTATGAGAGGCTAAATTCTTTCATGCTTCTTGGGAATGGAAGATTGATTTAAGCTCCAGCGATACATTCAGATAAGTTATTTATTTTAATCTTTTGATTTAGCTATGTAACAGATTTATTGAGTTAGGATTTTATGTTATGTGATTAATTTACTGAGATTTGCAGGTTGTTTATCTTAGTTTGGATTGAACAATTGTGATTGGATTGGATTGTGTGGTTTGAGATTTATTCTTATATATTCTCTTTTCAATTTAATATGGTTGTGTTATTCTTTCATAGTTTGAATGAGTATTATGACTATTTTGATCTTGTTTGAATATCTCAATTGAGTATTCATTGTCTAGAGGAACAAGTTGCATAAATCCAAACCTAAATTGCACACTAAATAGTACGTAATAGTGTATTAGAAGTAATTATATAACTAGAGTTCTAGGGGTAATCACTAATTAATATTACTAGATTTATCGAGTTGCTAAGGTTTGATTTTTGAATTAGTGAGTAACTTAACTCCCAAATCATTTTGATCAAGAATAACCTATATTCCATTTTCCAAAAAGCATTCATAATCAAATTGCTTAAATCAAATTTCAATCCATAATTTTAAAAAAAAAATCAAATTCAAATCCATCTCAATATTTTTGTCACTTAGTTTAGCTTAAAAATTAAATAAAAGACTCCTCAAGAGAACACGATCCGAGTTGTGCCCTCCGCTACATAATTTTGTTGAACTTGATTTAATCTGAGGCGACTAAAGGTTATAAATCAATGGCCGTTGCCGGGGAGTCAATTTATTTGATTCATTGTTTAACTAAGTGTCAATTTAAATAAAATTAATTGGGTTAATCTTTTGTGTGCCTTCTAAGTAGCCAATTATAGTTTCTTGCATTCATTCATCACATAGATTTTAATTTGCATTTGCATCACATATCATACATGTTGCACGTTGGTGTTGAATTTGCACCTAGTGATCCTGATCTTAACATAACTTTAAAACAGCTTAAGAAACAATAGAAAAAGGGTAAAGGAAAAGGCAAAAGGGGTACTAGTAAATTCCCTTAGAATATCACATATCTCCTGAACCTAGTGCCTCTAGGGAACTTCTTTCTAACATATGTAATCAATTTAATCGAAATTTAGATATAGAGAACCATAATGAGGATGAAGGAGAGAACAATGATCATGCACATAGGAGAAGAACAATTAGAGAAATCATTACTTCTGGCATTGATTTCAATAATCTTGCTAATGTTGGACATAATATACATGCTGATTTTGAGATTAAAGGTTTATTGATCAACTCACTACCTAAGTTCCATGGTTTGTCTACAGAGGATCTTTATCTATATTTAAGGGAGCTCTACTTGAATTGTTCAAGTATGAAGCTAGTTGAAGCTTTTATAGAGGAGGTCATGCGGAAAGTTTTTCAACACTTATTAGAAAGCAAGGCAAATAAATGGTACATAAGCTTATCAAGACATGTAGCTGATGCATATCAAAGCTGGTAAAACTTGTAGAAAGCTTTTCTTGAGAAATACTTTCCTGTATCGCGGACTTCTGTTATGAGAAAAGAGATCAGTTAAATTCTCTAAGATCCAGATGAGATTTTATGAGTATTGGAACCGTTTTCAAGATCTCTTGGCTCAGTGCCCATATCAACAAATTCCTGATGGGCAATTGGCTGAAACTTTCTATAATAAGTTGAAAGAGAAAGATCAAGACAAGATTAATGTAGCTGGTGGTGGTGCTCTTATTGATTTCACTGCTCCTAAAGCTTGAGAATTGATTAAGAAAATGGCCCGAGCTAAGCAAACTTATGGGGAGCTAAGAAGCAATGCTAGAGGAGCTTATCATTTTAACTTTTCACCTTTATATATTCCTCAACTTGACACTTTCATCGCCCAAATCTCTACCTTGATGACAAAGTTAGACCATATTGCTTCTAGACTACCCTTTCAAGAAGAAGTCAATTCGGTTGGTAAGGAATTGACAACCCCAAATTATGATCTTTGTGGCTCATCTATACACACCTCCTGTAATTGTCCATGTCAATATAAATAGGTCTCTACCATGTATCAAGGCCGCCCTAACAATCTTAAGTGGGATCCGTACTCAAATATATATAATGAAGGGTGGAGGCAAAATCCCAAATTTAGTTAGAGAGACAATGATAATAGAAGACAATTATTTTCAACCAGGGAATATTGGAGTTGGTGCTTCTTCTAGCAAGTTTCAAGAATCTTCAAAGATAGTCATTCCACTCCAAAATAACTCACTGTTCTAATCTAAGAGTGATGAAACCAACCAACTGTTAAAAAATATGGCTACTTAACTTACTAATATAGACAATCGGATGAAGGAAGATAAAGCTTTAAATGACAGTCAATTCTCCTCTATTGCCACAATTCTACAACAGATGCGAAATGATACAGCAAGTACTAGTTACCAATTGGCAAATATCTGCAAGAAGTTGGAAGAGTTAGAAATGAAGAATAATACAGTGCAATCTCACTTAACTCAAGTCTCTAACACAATTAGTGACATACAAGTAAGGAATGGGGGTGTTCTACTTTCTACCACTATGATCAACCCCAAATTTGTTAATACCATTAAGTTAAGAAATAGTAAGATGGTGCACCTCCTAGGAGAGGATTAAGACCACGTGGACGAAGAGATAGAAGCTGAGAGTCTGTAATATCCCAAAATTTAGTAAAAGGCTAAACTTTCTAAAAAGAAAATTTAAATGATGTTAGAGATTAATTTTGGGAATTAAAGACATATTTTCTGGAAAAATTCGAGGGACAATAATTAGAGAGCATAATTTGACTTGAGAATTTTTTAAAATTATTTTTAAGACTCTATGAAGTTAATTAAAGAAGAGAGTCCTTAAAAATATTTAAGGATTAATTTGTGGGAGTTAGATAATAAGTCAAATTATAGAACCTACGAGATTTAAGGAATCTTAAATTAAATAAAGGAAAAAATTAAGGTTTAATGTGTATAATTAATAGGATAAATATATATACACACACACGCACACCCGGACACTGACACACACACCACACTTGACACTGACACACACACCACACTTGTCATCTAATATACATCTCCCATCATTACTAGACACATGTTTCACACACACACACACCCACCTTCACACACACAAACACTCAACACCACACACATTCAATCAGGTCCTTACACACACACACACACCCCTATTAAATAAAACAATATCAGTCTCCTCCAACTCCCATTCATGTTCTGCAGCCAAACAAGAAAGAAACAGAATAGAGTAAGAGAGACGTGAGTGAGAGTCAAAGAAGTGCTCACCGGAGGAGTAGAAAGAAACGTTGGAAACCCATAAGTAAAGCCGACACTAGTGTAAAAAATTAATTTAGCATCAGTTAAAATTACATTTTCGTCATAGCATTTAGGGTGTAGCAGAATTAACCGTAGCTACGGCATTGCATTGTAACTAAACTGGTGCCGTAATAGATTTGTACTGCCACGTGTCTGCGCTTCTTAAATTTTAAAAATGCCTCCCCTCCTATTCGAACCCACGACCTCATGCTCCTGGTGCCTTTGCGCTTGAGCCTTTGCCAGTGCGCCAAGATGAACCTGCGTTATTTAATTACATAATGTTATATATATAATATTATCATAATATAAAATTAATTATATATATAAATATAATATTATTAAAAATGAATTAAATTAAATAAAAATTATAAAAAAATATTTATATACTTATGATTAATTAATTTCAAATTCAATAAATTTTAAATCTTTAATAAATATTTTTATAACTATATTTTAATCAATTTTATAAATCTAAATATATTTTTAATTTAAATTACTTAATAACAATAATATAATATTATAAATATTATTTTTAATATAAAATGATAAATATAATACTAATTTTATTTTTAAATAAAATTAAATAATAAATAATATAATAATATTACAAATATTATTTTTATCAAAAGTTTTAAATATAATATTAATAAATAATAATATAATATTCATTGCTAATAATATTTTATTTTTAATTAAAATTATTTAATAATTAATTTTATAATATTATTTTTAATATAAAATTTTATAAATTTTAAATTTTTATGACGGAATTTTCCGTGGAAAAGTTCTGTGGCACCGTGGAAAAATATGTTTCCACAAAATTTGCGACAGAATTCTGTGGAAAAATTCTATCAAAAAAATTTCCGATAAAATTTTTCACGGATTTTCGACAGAATTTACCACGGAAAAAATTCCGTCGGAAAATGTGTGTTTTTTTGTAGTGCTCTATTTGGACGCTGCTACGTCAACAACAATGAAGGGAAATTGTAAAGTTAGCAGCGCTGGAGTGAAATTCAAATAAAGAAGGCACAAAATTAGCAGAGTAGTGGAGGTTTTTGTTGAAAGCATTAGGGCGTTGGGTGGAGTAGGAACAGATGCAATATTTCCTTTTCTTTAGAAAAAAATAGTTAATATATTTCTAAGACTTCCTTAGAGTCATGTGGGCTATAATTAAGGCCTTGGTTTCCTATAGGATTTGAAGCTTTGTAAATATATTATAAAATTAGGAATCAAGTTCCACCCATAAATTGATCATCCATTTATTTTTAATAATTAACTAAGTACAGTTCAGTAGTTAAAAGAAATTCACTAAACTCTACAAGATAGTCCTAAGCTATCAATGACCCACTTAAAAAATTCATTTATAATATAATTATATTTTGGGAAAAAATATTTTTTTTTAAATTTATTTATAGTATTTAATTACAGTTATGACATGTTATATTTCAAATTTATTTTTTTCACAATTAAATTCCAAAACTTTATATTAATTATGGCTTCTGGTGCTTTGTAAACTGATTCCATAATTATTATTGTTATAGCATCTTAATTACGGCATCAGTTGAATATACAACCGATGCCATATTGTACATTACTGTGTCAGTTACACTGCAAACAGAAGCGAATTTATATCACATGAATTATCACTTCTGTTCTTCAAGTAATTGATGCCATATTGTACATTACAGCGTCAGTTACATGTAAAACAGAAGCGAAATTATGTCACATGAATTATCACTTCTGTTCTTCAAGTAACTGATGCAAAATCATGTAGTTAAATTACTATTTTGCACTAGTGCGGATTCTTGTGTAGGTAAGTCTCTTACATCTTTAGCGTACTTATACCGTTTGGTTTGAGTGGATTTGAGGTTGTTGTTTGGTGGTTTTGTGGCTGGAACAAGTGAAAAGTCATAGGAAAATTTCTGTCACCCAAAAGTTGTAAAACCAGTGATTATGTGTCGATTTTTGGGTGAATTTTGGGGTTCTTTGGTTTTAAAATTTGCTGATTAACCTCATGACATATGTGTAGGAGAGTATAGAGTTAAAATTTGTGAGGTTTAGAGTATAAATTCATGGTTGCATGTTAGTTTTCTTTACCCTGTTTTGCTAGCCGAAAAACATAGTATCTACTGGAAAGTGTCAGAAGCTTAAACAGAGGCTATAGATGGATTTTTTGACTGGGGTTTTTTGTATAGATGGTTTAAGATGTGTAGTTGATGATAAAATCAAGAAAAGTACAATTTGGTGTGAAAATGAATAAGTTCTTATTTTTGAAGTCAGACTGTCAAAACTAACGTTATTGAAAAACAGTCAGCTTTGTGTTGAGTTTTGACCAGACAAACCTTATCCAATATTTATTCAATTTTACAGGAATATAGTATACATCCACAGCTTTAAAATGAGTGCAAGAATGCGTCAATTGGATACTTGTAGAGAGATTTATGATTTTTGAAAGTTAACTCAGAACAGGGGAAATTCTGGAATTTAGGTTCTGGCAGTTGGTTGGGCTATGTTTTGGAATAATATAATCTTTTCCAATGGTTATGAAACTTTCCAAATTTAAAGTAGATATTTAGAGCTTTAATTGAGTGGGTAGAACATAATTTTTGGACTAGTAGATTAAAAGGTATGGATTTTTGAAGTTGAGCTCTGTTTTTGAAATGCAATCTGGAACAATAGAGGTTTGGTGAATTTCTGGGAATAATGTGGTAAAACTGGGCAGACTTAAGTATTTTTCTGTAAAACTACACTTAAAGAGATTCACATAAGCTTTAGAATCAGTCAATTTAGAATTTTCTAGAATTAATTATGAATTTTCAAAGTTGATTGAAAATCTGCTAGTTTTCTAGAACTGTGAAATTGCATTATGCAAAAATTGCTGAAACTATGATAGATAACCATCAGAATATGATAAAAAGGCAGTAGTAATGCAAGTAATAACCAGTTTCTTGTTAAATTTAATTCATAGGAATCAGTAATATTCTGAGCTTAATTAAAATTATTGGACAGACAGAGAAATTGAGAAAGAAGTCAGATAGTAACTTTTTCTCACATAGACTAAGAGATTATTATATGTTTGAATATGACATTCTCTGTAACATGAGTATAGTGTCTTGGACATGCATATTAGCCTAGTTGTGGTCTAGGATCCAACGGAGGTGCAGAGTTTAGCCAGGGTTGCAAATAGTAATTTAGCCTCGAACAGTGTACACACAATATTCTATCATGCACAACAGTTTGTCACCTTACATGACATGATGTGTTGCATATTTATTTTTACATTTTATATATTTGAAAGCCATGTTGCTACTGAGATTTGTTTGAATCTCACCCTTTTTCAAATTTAAAAATATTTTATCAGAAGGTAACGGCTCTAAGGGCAAAACCATAATTACAGGCGACTAAGGGTCTGATTCAAGTGATGAGCTTTATGAAAGGTTATTATGTAAAACACTAATTGAGATTAATTAGTGTAACAATATTGGAGAAGTTCTAATTAAAATGGAAGGGGATTATATAGTGAGATACTAATTTAGTTAGAATTATTATTGGTAAAGTCTGAAAATATTTTTGAGATATTTGAAAGTGAGTGGGTGCTTAATACTTGGGGGAACCGTATAAATTTTAAAATTGTAAATTGTTTCGAGCCTCATTTGATAAAGCCAAATTATGATATAAAATTAATCAAGTTTGATAAAGCCAAATTGTCATTTAAAATTAATCAAGTGGAGGCTTTATTATTTGCTACAGAGAGGCAAATTTTACAAATTATCAAAATTTCTATGTTGATTGAACGAGCTTTATGTAGTATGGAAATTTAATCATTTATCCATGGTAGATAAATGTGATTTTCATAAATTGAGACTGTATAATTATCTTAGTGTAAAAATATGTGTGAATGCCCCATATGATGCTTGCTAACATAGTTTTTGAAGTGACTTTGCATCTTCATTTGGATATGCACAAATTGTTGAGCATTTGTTGTATTAGATGATGTTAATCCCTGTGACATATCTTGTGCTATATGGAGATATAACATAGGGTTAAGGTGCAAAAATATATATGTGATTTTTCTCAAAGTGCACCCAACACCAAATATTTTTTAGGTGCAACAGTAATTATATGGTTACAAAATAGATGCAAAATTACTCTTTGACCGTTAGTTTGACTTTTTTATCCTGAAAGTGATGATATATATGATGACATGAATGCTGGAGTGACACTCTAGAAAAAAAAAAACTTGCTGAAAATCAAATTTTCCTAATGAATCATATAATTTAATAAAAATTAGTAATATAATATATGTATTATAATGATTTTAATTTAATAATATTGGGAATCTCGGGTTGCGAAAAAATTGAGCAATCAGTAACAACTCTGCTGAGTAAGTTGAGTACTCTGCATTCAGATTTGAATCTACTTCAGCGAAGGTGTTACTTAAATAGTGAAATGTGAGTAATATTAATTGCAAAGCTTAATTAATCATCAAGTTTTTTTTCCAGAATGTCACTTTAACGTTCATGTCATTGTACACGTCATTACTTTCAGGGTCAAAAAGTCAAACTAACAGTCAAAGGGTAGTTTTGCACATATTTTGTAACCACATTGTCACTGTTGCATCTAAAAAAGCTTTTGGTGTTAGGTGCACTTTGAGGAAAATCACATGTGTATTTTTGCACCTTAACCCCTATAACATATATAAATATGCATCCCTATGAGGGAAATAAAATATTTGAGGGTATCATAAATATTGATATTGTGTATGGTGGATTCCCTTTGTATTGAGATACATGGATGTTAACTGTTTTTTCAGTTTTTATGTGAGAAAATCCACTAGTTAAAATATTGTGTAAGTCAAAGTTTATTATTCTAGAATTGACTAAAATTGAAGGCTAAGTTGTTAAAAACTTCTTAGCAAATATTTTGGAGGAAAACCGATACTCAGTGTCGTTGAGTTGTGATTGCCAAATGACAATAGCCATTGTTGAGAGAACAATGGTGCAAGTGAACATCGTTTGAGATATAATATGATAAAGCGCTTTAAAACAAACACTTTGGATTTATCTCAATTGATTTTGTAAGGTTAAAAGTGGACCTATCAGATTTGATAACAAAACCCCTAGAGAAGAAAATAACTATTGAAACGCTGAAGGGAATGGAACTGAAGCCAATTCGAAATTAATAGCAATGGTCAATCCAACTTTTATGATTGGTGATCCCATGAAGAAGGTTCATATGGGTAAAAACAAGTTGTTCGTTAGTTCTGCTAGCACTAAATAAATTGTTAGTCCCTTCCTATGGTACAAGAAAGTGCTAGAATACATTTTGGTGAGGCTAAGCGAAAGCTCTTAATGATTTCATAATCTTATGGGATGATGTGCTTCTTGCATGCACATTTCATGAAATCACCTCTATGAATGTGGAGTGGGGTCGCTCCTATGAGATCATGGTGAAATCTTTAGAGTGTTCGTTGTGCACTAGACACATGCATGGCCATTTTAACGCGCAAAACTGATGTTAATAGCGGAAATGTGGGGGTATAATCTGACTCTTAATATTTCTAGTGCACACCCAAGAATTGTTGGTTCATAGAAGCATGCTTCACTGACATTTTTTGTGTACTAAGTGTTATTGGTCTAGATCTGGTTTATAGTCCAAAAGACCATCAGATACAATGATTATACTCTTATGTGTAACTCAGCTAAGGTATTCCTTTTGACATATATGGGGGATTGTTAGAAATAATTAGTGGATGTGTCATAAGAAACAAGTCCCACATTATTTGAGATTGTGGAGGTTTAAGTGACATGTGATCTTAGACTCTTAAATGGGACAAGAGAAAGAATGAACCCGTACAATGATAGACCACGTAAAAGTTTGGCAATTTTTTCTACATGCAAGTTGGGTGTTTTTTATTAGAGACTTTTACAAAATTCAGATTTATTATTTTGGAATAAATGGCTTACTGGAAAATGTCCCTCTGTTACTATTTATTTGTGAAATCTGCACAGAATAAATTGTAGCTTTTGAACTTTATAAAAGGAATTATCTAATCGTTTCAATAATATTTACTAACTGGACGTCGGAGGCATTTGAATAGATTAAAAGACTTCCTAAATACTTGATTGGTATTATTATTCTATAATGGTCTTAAAGCATATTAATTTGGGAAAATCTCATATAAAGTTGCGTGAAATAGTTAAATTCTAAATTAGGTTGTTAAATTCAACAAATCCCTAATTAAGTTAGTGATCTAATTTAAGATTTTAAAATATAAATAAAATGACTTTTTTACATTCTCCACTCCTCTGTTCTCTTTTCTCTCTTAAAAGAGTTTTGTCGTATTGTAAGACTGTAACTTAATTTTTAAATAAAAAGGAAAAAAACTTAGTTTTTAAATAAATGTGTGTATATATATTAATATTAATATTAATACATAGTAAAATAAAATATGATTTGTCTAAATCAAAAGAATTTTGTGAAAGATTTATCACAAATAATTCAAGCCAAAGAATAAAAAGAAAAACATAAGCCCAATATCAATTAAATAATTTTATTGAAATATTGTCAATAAAAATTTTATTGGAGAACTACACCTAAATTTGTTTTGTTAATAAAAATAAAACCAAATTTCATTAATCACACAATTCTCATGTGTCACATGTGTGATATTTAGTTTGGTTTTTTATGTTAATGAAATTTTTTTTAATTAATGAAAATATTTGGTATTTTTTTCCAACAAAAAATATTTGATATATGATATCACACAAGTAATATTTTTTTATTAATATATTTTAATTTTCTTCGTATCCAAAAAAATTCAAGTCAGAAATAAAATTTTCTATTCTCAATATTCAGCTAAAAGTCATTTAATTGTTTTTGGGTCATGTTTTTTCTTTTGTTTTGGCTTGAATTATTCTTGATGATCTTTCCAAACTACAAATTTTTTTTTTTTTATTTAAGCGAATCATATTTATTTTATTACACATTAATGTTGTTATATACACACACACACACACACACATCTATTGAAAAAATAAGTTAGCAAGCACTGAAACCCTTTTAAGATGAGAGAGGAGACAAGAAGAGTGTAATAAAGTTATTTAACCCATATTTTAAAATCTTAAATTGGATTGATAACTTAATTAATGATTTATTGAATTTACCTAACTGATTTATAATCTCTCTATTTCAAACAGTTTTATGTGGGATTTTCCCTATTAATTTCTCAACATTTTGATTAAAATTCCTCACCGTTTCCAACGTTCAAAAACGCCTTGCCCTATGTCTTTTAAATGGTTTTATGGTGACTTAGTGGGCATTAACATGCTTCCAACGTCTCTGATCTTTCTTTTGATCTATATAAAGAGGTGTCTGCAAGAGGTCTAGACACAACTCTCCAACTTAGGAGAACCTCTCCTCCTCCTTCGACATATTATTTTACCTGTTGAGTTCTCTTAACTTTTATAGTTCTGCTCACTCTGTGTTTGCAAAAAGGGTTTGTTTAATTCTGGAGAATGCCGCTTCTTATTTGTCGGTAGTTGCAGAATAGCTCTTAAAAATAGTGCCCTCAAGCATGACTCGAATCAACTTTCTTATTTGTAGATAATACCGCTAACAGGATCTGCATGCCATTAGAAAGGACTTAAAAGATCTACTGAATTGTATTACAATATAGGAGCTGCCGCCACCATTAAGTTGATAACATTTAATTTAAATTATTGAAGTCAATACTCACAATTCTAGTTGCAAAGTCACATTGAGAGGTCGTTGCCATCAAAGCATCCTGATCAACAATTAGTCCATTAATTCTTGGATTATTAACCTACATGAAGTTCAAACATTTATCATCATTATCAGTAGCAGGAGCAGCAGCATCATTTATTTCAATTGGTATGATCCATATAACAGAATAATAAGACTCTGTAAAGTGATACATACCAAATAATCAAGTTTTCCAAACTTTGTTTTGAGTTAGTCACATCAAGCTGATGAAAATACACTTCGCCGGAAACACCAGACTCTGACTTTAACTTCTCAACAGCTTCAAGGCCTCTATTCCGATCTCTTGCTGTTAAAACAACGGTTATTCCATTAGAAGCCAATTGCTTGCATACTTGAAAACCCATCCCTTTGTTTCCTCCGTTACCACTGCATACCTGCAAATTACCAGCCAAAAAATTTCAGAAACATGATATATTACAAAGAAGAAATTGAACCAAACCAAATTAGTTGAATAAAAGGGTCACCTTTTTGTTGCTTCTGCCATTGTTGAAGGAAGGAAGGAAGTCGCTCACAAAGTGAAAGCATAAGGGTGGGTACTTTTAGGCGCTGTGATCTGCGGCTTTGGGATGAAAATTCAAGCAACATTTTAGAGATACCCGAACCGTGACGTAATTTTCGAGAAGTTGCGACTAAGTTTTAAATTAATACGCCCTTTAGTCCTATTTATAAGGAATTTTCTTTTTGATTATGTAAAATGAATTTATAATTAAAAGTAATAAATGTGTTAAAAATGTCATGTTTTTTTATATATGCCCCTATTTATGAAAAAAGTATATGAAAGAGAATGGATAAAAAGTATGAGAGATAATGAGTATAAGATATGAAAGAAAATAAATATTTAATAAGAGTAAAATAGAAAAAAGAAGCTTATATTTTCAGACAAAAAGTGAAAATTGTTTATAAAAAGAACAAGCCCTATAAAAGAAAAAGTTACTTATAAATAGGACCAGATAGAGTATTTATTCATTAGTGGTGTTTTTTTTTTTTTTTGCCATAGCATTAATATACCCTCCCTATTCATTGCGGGTTGGTTATTTGTCGGTTATTTGTCAGCACGGGTTTAGCTTATGATGTATTTGGAAGCCCTCGTCCCAACGAGTTTTTTATAGTGAACCGACAAGGAATTCCATTAATAATTGGCCGTTTTGATCCTTTGAAATAACTCGATGAATTTAGTAGATCTTTTTAGGAGGCCGCAATGACCATAGAAATTCATTAGTGGTGTTTATTGAATAATCTTTTGGACTTTGACTACAAACCAAAAATCATTCTAGAAGCTGACCAGGCAAGAGATAATCACAACCTATTATGGGAAATCACTTATATAGGTCCCAATGATCCAAAAAAACCACAAAAAAGTCATAATCTAAATTTCCAAATCAAAAAAGTTCCTAAGGACCTTTTGTGATTAATTGAAAATATAAAATGACTATGTTGCCCAAATCAATTTTGACAAGTGCATGAGTCATTCTGACAACTGTATATTTACACCCGGAGGACTTTAGAAATTTTGTAAGTCCCAAATTTCATAACTGCTTATTAGAATTTTAACAACTACTTGTGTCTATTTTAACAAGTGTATTAGTCATTTTGACAACTTCATTTTCATACATGACTAAGATTATAAGTTTCACAAGTCTCAACTTTGACAACTGTATATTCCTTTTTTAACAACCGGTTTTGCCTATATTCACACCTTGATGGGTCATTTTGACATTTTCTTTTTTGATACATGACTGAGATTACAAGTCTCAACTTTCATAACTGCATATGACAATTTTAACAATTGATTTTACCTATTTTCACAACTTGATAAGTCATTTTGATAACTTCATTTTCATACATGACTGAGATTACAAATTTTAGAATCTCAACTTTGACAACTGCATATTTCTTTTTTAACAATTGGTTTTGTCTATTTTCACAACTTAATGAGTCATTTTGACAACTTCTTTTCATACCTGACTGAGATTACAAGTCTCATATAAGTCCCAATTTTGACAACTGTATATGACAATTTTCACAACTGGTTTTGCATATTTTCACAACTTGATGAATCATTTTGACAACTTCTTTTTCATACTTCACTAAAATTACAAGTTTCAACTTTCACAATTGCATATAACAATTTTAACAACTAGTTTTGCTTATTTTCACAACTTGATGAGTCATTTTGACAACTTCTTTTTCATACCTACGTGAGATTACAAGTCTTACAAGTCTCAACTTTCACAACTACATGTGCTAATTTTGGCAAGAGCTTACGCCTGTTTTCACAAGCTCTAATGCATATATTTACAATTGCATGACTTATTTTGACAAGCTGATTTTAACATATCAGAATTTCACATATCCCACCTGTCACAACTGTGTATTAGGATTTTAACAACTGCTTTTGCCTATTTTCACAACCGAATATCATATCATATTCGAATATCAGATAACATCCAAATATTAAGTTGTATGAGTAAGTGATTATTTTCAACTACTCATTAAATGACTATTTTCACCCAGTCATTTAACTTAATATCATATGATTTCAAAATATGAAATATAGTTTCATGTCTTTGTCTATGTTGTAATTACACCAACTTCTGGACCCACCAAAAAACTAAAAGGGATCACAAGAAGTCACTAATCCTAGATGTATATAGACATAATCACAAAAAAGTAACTATCAAAAGCATGTACAAATTGTTTTCAGCTTGGATTTGGATTTTTGTAAATTTTTATTGTGAGTCCCATAATGATAAAGCTAGCTATTTTTCATGATAATCCGCAACATACACTTTGTATTAACTGCAACTGTCATATTAACAACTACAACTACACATATTAACAACATTTTTTTTAATCTCATATAATTGTTTTATAAGCAAACAAACCTTCATCACTTTCAACAATTCCCACTTAAAACAGAGCAATCCCTTTGTTACCTTGCCAAAAAATAGAGCACAATTTTATTCATACTACCCAACCATAGTGAAACCCCAACTTCAATGGTGAAGATTATATCTTTAGTAAAATCTCAGCACTATTTACCTAGCTCCAAGCATATAGTCCACTAATGAGCCTAAGCTTCAATCTTCGGCCAACCCTTCAATCTGAATGCAACCAACATACACAAGAAAAAAAACAACCAAAATCAATATTTACACTCTAAAACAATAGATGAAAGCTTCAATCCACTTCTCCATATGCGATTTTCAGCTAGGCCGACTTTGCCCTTCTTTGTGATCCTTACCAATAATTTAGAATGACAAAATTTAGGGCTTTCTTCTCAAATGCCCATCTTCTTTAGATGCTGTGCCTTTCCCTTTTAATTCATTGGAAACAATTTAATCATTTCACATTCCCAATGAATCACAAAAAAATTCCTAAAAGCTTTTTTGTTTGAAAATTTGGATTGAGACCTTTTTATGATTTTTTAGGCCCTTAGAAGTTAGAACCTGTGATTTTCCCGCCTATTTTCCCAGCTTTGTAGTATTATATTAACGAATATATTCTTTTCACGATCGAATGCGCCAGCAAGTTTGACTATTGATACATAGCGCCAATCAAAGTGGGAATCGTAATTTTTTGACTGGGTCATGACATATAAAAAATCATTCTTGACTTTGACAATTTGAAAGAGAGGCGTATGGTTGAAATATGAACGCAAGTTAAGAAGTGAAAAGGATAGCGACCACGTGTGAATGAATAAGCAATGCTTTCAAAACTAGACCCAACTAATTTTTCAAGCCCGAAAATTGGTGAATTGGTTCAAAAATTTCACGCAGCCGAACAATTTGCAATAACATTTGTCAAAAGTTAAGTAAAAAAAATGGCCATACGTATGTTACATAGCAGTAGCACATTAAAAATCATTCATTATTTTTGACTATGCACCATGTTAGTCAAAGAAAGACGTCCACCGGCCACAAATGTATTCACACATGAATTGATTATTTTGTACAGTAGCAAGAATAGGTTTCATATTATGATTTGTTGTATATAAATAGGTGGTTTTACAATTCATAAATGAGAAGAGTTTCAGTTTATTACATGGCATCAGAGCCTGTTTAGAACTTATCTGAAAATCTGAAATTTCCGGCCAACCTCCATATTTTCCGGTGAGCTTCCTTGTGCATTCCGGTGAGGCTTCAGATCTCCAGTCACCATCACTCCATCTCATACACGCGCCAGATCATCAGAATCGCCGCCTCCAGATCGGTCCGACCCCCAACCCCGACGGCCATCCGACTGCGCGTGACGTCTCACGCGCCTCCACCATCTCCGCCGTGAAAATACACGCGCCGCGCGTGTGGGCTTATCCGGCCACCGTTGGCGACGTGGTTTGCGGCGCTCCGATCGACTGAGCCTCCTCTTCCTCCTCCTGAAATTTCGTGGCCATCCGACACCATTTGATTTTTTGCACTTTGCTCTTCGCATCCGATTTCAACATCCGTGATTCGCAATTTGTTACTAACTTCAGCATTTGAAGTGAGTATTTCTGTCCGTGGGCCCCCTTGCATTAATTGAGGTATTATAAAGATATATATATTTATTGGCTTCATATCTCTCTCTGCGGGTCCAGTGGGTTGCAACCTCTTTAAGTTAATCTAGCTTGATTTGTGGTGTATCGTGACTATTCCTACTCATTTGGTGATCTTGTGATTGTTTGTGCGAATTGTTCGTGTGCTACTATTCATTATGGCTGATTCTAAAACCTTTGATATGTTACCTATGTCTGCGAGGATTACTGCTTCACAGTTAAATTGGACAAATTATAGTGATTGGAACAAAACTGTTAACGTTTATATTTTGGGGATTGCAATGGAAACCCATTTAACTGCGGATCCTCCTTCTGGTGATGAAACCAAACTTTTGACTTGGAAAAGAGCAGATGCTCAACTTTTGTTCCAAATTCGAAATTCTATTGAACCACGAATTCTGGCTTCTGTTAGTCATTGTAATTCTGTCAAAGAAATCATGAATTATCTTGAATTTATGTTTTCTGGAAAAGGAAATATTACTCGGGTTCATGAAATCTGTAAAGGTTTTTATCGTTCTCAACAGCAAGATCGTCCCTTGAAAGATTTCTTTCTGGACTTCAAAAGAATGTATGAGGAAATGAAAGTACTTATGTCTCCGCAAGCAGATCTTTCAACTCGAATTAAGAACTTGGAACTTCAGGCTATCATGAGTTTTCTTGAAGCTCTCAACCCATCCTATGAGACTATTCGTTCTCAGATTCTGTCGAGTCAAGAGCTTCCTTCTCTTGAAGATGTTTTCTCCCGGGTTCTTCGTGCTGATAGCTTGATCCACTCTTCTGTAGATCCAACTGCAGGTGCTCTAGCTGGACGTGGTCCCTTTGAGAACAGGAATTATTGGAACAAACAAAATACTCATTCTTCTGGCAGTATTATTTGCAATTATTGCAAGGAACCTGGACACATTAAGAAAAATTGTCGAAAATTGCAAAATAAACAGCAGCGTGATCAGCAGCGTGGCCTTACTCATGTCGCCCATACACCTGGTCTCCTTGTTTCTGGATCTTCTTCTACCGGGGCACTAGCCACAGGTACTATGAATGATCAGCAGCGTGGCCTTGCTCATGTTGCCCATACACCTGGTCTCCCTGTTTCTGGATCTTCTTATACCGGGGCACTAGCCACAGGTACTATGTCCTCTGGTCTCACTACTGCTTCCACTAAATGGATCATTGATTCTGGTGCCACCGATCACATGACAGGTAATCATCACTTATTCTCTTCATATGCCCCCTATACCAACCCATCATCCATATTTGTTGCCAATGGTTCTCCTGTACATGTTACTGGCTCAGGAACTGTTCAACCAACTGCCTCCCTCTCATTATCCTCTGTTCTTAACGTTCCAGATCTCACCTTTAACCTTTTATCTCCCAGTAAACTCACTCGTAAGTTAAACTGTTTTATCTCATTCTTCCCTGATCATTGTTTAATTCAGGATCTATCGACGAAGCAGATTATTGGTAGAGGATATGAATCTGGTGGACATTACATCCTTGATGATCAGGTTCCACGTTCTGTTGCTTGTTCTGGTGGGTCGTCTCTGTTTGAAGTTCATTGTCGTTTAGGTCATATGTCGCTTTCGTCTCTCCGAAAAATGTATCCTCAATATTCTTCTGTGTCTACTTTAGAATGTGAGTCCTGTCAGTTTGCAAAACATCATCGTATTCATTTACCACCTCGCGTAAATAAACGGGCTGCGTCCCCCTTTGAGTTAGTACATTCTGATGTTTGGGGTCCTTGTTCAGTTATGTCTCAGACTGGTTATCATTATTTTGTCACTTTTGTTGATGATTTTTCTCGCACCACCTGGCTTTACTTAATGAAACAGCGTTCTGAATTGTTTACTCATTTTCGTAATTTTTGTGCTGAAATACAAACTCAGTTTAACACAACTGTGAAAATCTTACGAAGTGATAATGCAAAAGAATATTTTTCCGCCCAATTCACGGATTATATGAACATTCATGGTATTCTTCATCAATCCTCTTGTGCTTATAACCCTGCTCAAAATGGTGTTGCTGAAAGAAAGAACCGACATCTCTTAGAGACTGCTCGAGCTCTCATGTTTCATTCCTCAATCCCTAAAAGTTTTTGGGCTGATGCTGTCTCTACTGCTTGTTTTCTCATCAATCGCATGCCTTCGACTGTTCTTGGTGGGGATATTCCATATTCTGTTCTGTTTCCCACATCTAAATTGTTTCCCGTTGATCCAAAAATCTTTGGCTGTGTTTGTTTTGTTCGGGATGTCCGTCCTACTGTTAGCAAACTTGATCCCAAGTCCCTAAGATGTGTTTTTCTTGGTTATTCTAGAATTCAGAAAGGTTATCGGTGTTACTCTCCGGATCTTCGTCGTTACCTTGTATCTACCGATGTTATGTTTCATGAGTCCTCTTCTTTCTTTAAGACTTCGTCCGTCTCTGAGTCTCCCTCTGTCATGGATAATTCAGATGATATCCTAGTTTATCCTGTTCTTCTCTCACCAGTACAGGGTGCTGTTCCGGAACCTGACATCGTTAATGATGCTGATGTTACTAATGATTCACCTCCACCACCTCCTGCTTCGCCAATTGATTCTGTAGATGAAACACTTGTTCCTGCTTCTATTGGTACTACTTCTGATGAGCAACCTATTGCACTTCGTAAAGGTACACGTCCTCATTATCCTCCCAAACGATATGCTGACTGTGTCTATCCTATATCATCTTTTGTCTCTTATCAGTCTTTATCAACTGTTTCATCTTCTCTTGTGGCCACTCTTGATTCCATTACCCCACCTACTAACCTTCACCAAGCTCTAGCTCACCCTGGTTGGCGTGCCGCAATGGAAGAAGAACTCTTGGCATTGGAAACAGCTGGTACTTGGACTCTTGTTGATCTCCCTCCTGGCAAGAAAGCCATTGGATGTAAATGGGTATTTGTTATTAAGACTAAGGCTGATGGTTCCTTGGAACGACTCAAAGCTCGCCTTGTTGCCAAAGGATATGCCCAAACTTATGGTATTGATTACTCCGAGACTTTCTCTCCTGTAGCCAAACTCACTTCAGTTCGTCTTCTTGTTTCTTTGGCGGCCACATATCATTGGGATCTGCATCAGTTAGATGTTAAAAATGCTTTCTTAAATGGCGATCTTCTGGAAGAAGTTTATGTTGAGCAACCACCTGGGTTCGTTGCTCAGGGGGAGAATAATAGGAAAGTGTGCTACCTCCGGAAGTCACTGTATGGTCTCAAGCAAAGTCCTCGAGCCTGGTTTGATAAATTCTGTGATGTGGTCAAGAAGTTTGGGTTACGTCAAAGCAAGTGTGATCACTCTGTGTTCTACCAACAATCTGATACAGGCATGATTCTTCTCGTAGTTTATGTTGATGATATTGTGATTACAGGAAGTAATTGTTCTGGAATCTCAGAACTTAAAATCTTTCTGAACTCTCACTTCCAGACAAAAGATTTGGGATCATTAAAGTACTTCCTTGGTATTGAGGTTTTGAGAAGTAAGAAAGGTATTCTTTTGACTCAAAGAAAGTATGTTCTCGATCTCTTAAAGGAGACTGGAAAACTTGGAGCTGCACCAAGCAACATTCCCATGATTCCGAATCCTTTTTTGGATCTTGATGCTAATATGTTTGATGAGCTTCCTGATGATTTGAAGAAGAAGATTGATCCAGAGAAATTAAAGCCATTTCCATTTCCTGAGAGATATAGAAGACTTATTGGGAGACTGAATTATCTAACAGTAACTCGTCCTGATATAACCTTCTCAGTCAGTAGGCTCAGCCAATTCATGTCATCACCAACAGTGGCACAATGGGAAGCTTTAGAACATATCTTGCATTATTTGAAAGGCTCTCCAGGTCTTGGTATTCTCTATACAGATTATGGGCACACTAAAGTCGAGTGCTTTTGTGATGCGGATCATGCAGGATCAAAGGCCACAAGACGATCTACTACAGGTTACTGTGTGTTTGTTGGTGGAAACTTGATATCTTGGAGAAGTAAGAAGCAAGGAGTTGTGTCAAAGTCAAGTGCAGAAGCAGAATACAGAGCCATGTCACAATCAGTACAGGAAATTGTGTGGGTACTTCAGCTTTTGAAGGAAATTAGTATCGTTACAACATTACCTGTAAAACTATGGTGCGACAATAAAGCAGCACTTCATATAGCATCAAACTCTGTGTTTCATGAACGAACAAAACATATTGAGATTGACTGTCACTTTATTCGTGATAAGATTAAAGAAAATATTGTGACTACAGGGCACATAAGGTCTGACGATCAACTGGCGGATCTTCTAACAAAAGCCTTAAATGGAACACGGGTTAAATATCTTTGTAACAAGTTGGGCATGATTAATATATATGCTCCAACTTGAGGGGGAGTGTTAGTCAAAGAAAGACGTCCACCGGCCACAAATGTATTCACACATGAATTGATTATTTTGTACAGTAGCAAGAATAGGTTTCATATTATGATTTGTTGTATATAAATAGGTGGTTTTACAATTCATAAATGAGAAGAGTTTCAGTTTATTACACACCAGATGATTTTACCTATTGGAAATCTAGGAAAAGAAGAAACAAAAACAATAAATTAACTAGGATAGAACGAACTAGTGCATTACAGCAACAATTTAAAACTAAACAACCAAAGCCAATTAATTAAAGTATTCTTAATCCAAAACATGCACAAGCCGATACAAATTGAAGGACTTTATTAAAATGGTATTACTCCATCGTTAAAAAAGAAGAGGCCAGAAGGTGCACCATCTGTCAAAAGGGCTATATTTGCAAGAGTCTCAGCAGCTTCATCAACACTTGAAGTTCCCACATTATGGGTCATATCAGTCCTCACAAATCCAGGACACACACAGTTCATGTGAACATTAGGGAACTTAGTACCTAATAATCTTGTGTAGGCATTTACAGCAGCTTTTGACACTGTATAAGCCGGAGCAAAATTAGACCATCCTTTTATCTTCAGTGACCCTTCTTTGAAGTCTTTGAGAAACTCCTCTATCACTTCATCAATTTTTTCTTTGTTCAGGCTTTCTATGTCACTTAACACTCCTCTAGCCCACTCATTTTGTATGTTCTGGAAAAAAAAAACAGATTAAATGATTTTGAACAAGTTACTTCAATTTATAAACTATTCTGTATAAAGTCAACCTTTAAGTAATTTATATCCTTTAAAATTAAATGAACAAATGAGAGTTGTTGTTACCTTTAACAAGCCGGCTCGAGAGGAAACATTGAGAATGGTGGGGGAAGAGGACAAATGGAGAAGAGGAAGAAGAGCTTCCATGGTTCTTTGTGTGCCATAGAAGTTAGTTTGGACACATTGTTGAGCCATCTCATAAGTTTTAAACAATATTTTATCCCAATCAATGTCTGCACCATTTATCTGCAACAGTCACTTGTTAATTACTACTTTCATTCCACTTGTCCCAGATACTTGTGATTTTGACAGAGTAATATATTCACATATCGTATCAAATTTAAGTGAGGACTAGACATTGCTTTGAATTGTACATTAATGCATGTTTGGGAAACACACAAACCGCAGTTTTAGAAGTCATTTTCGGCAAGTTGAGATAAAAATCCTCTCACATACTTATCTCGTAAATCGTAAAAGCTATTCTCCAAAAGTTAATCCAAACATACTCTTAAGTAGTGGGTGCGAGGGAAAATTAGAGTTAATTACCTTTTTTATGTAAGCATCAGGGTCTGATATTTTGCTACCAGAATCAGCAGCATTGTTCACCTGCAACAACATGACATGGAGGCAAATTCTGGTTGGTTAATCATTTTCCCACTAAACTCCAACTGATTTCATATCCAATTACAATTACTCAATGTTTAAATGTGATGGGTAGGCAGAAGTGTGTTGGATTTATGTAATGTTTTAAAAATTGAATAGGATAGATTGAACCAAAGATCAAGCAGACATAACATTTTGATTTGACTCAGAACCTTTCAATCATGTAGACCATGAAACATGAAAAAGAAAGACATGGTACAAAACATATTAGTATTTGGTACCAAGATGTCAAGTTTGCCGAAGGTGGTTGCGATGAAATGGGTTAAGGAAGCAATGCTTGTAGGGTCAGTGACATCAAGCTGATGAAACACCAAAAAGTCTGAGACACCAATCTCTTGTTTGAGATTCTCAAGTGCTTCCAAGCCTCTCTTCTCATCTCTTGCTGTGAGAACCACTTTTACCCCTCTTGTTGCCAACTTCTTGCATATTCCATATCCAATCCCCTTGTTGCCTCCAGTTACTACTGCATACCTGATATATATATATATATATATATAACCACAAAGTTAACTTGGACGAATCACATCGAAGTGTGTATTTGGGTATCCATTCGACTTGGTAAGATTCAAGAAAAATTGGGGAGTTATTTAGAAGATATACCTCATTTCTTTTTCTCCCTCCATTGATGAGGATGTGAGCTATCTTCTTACTTGCAATGACAGAACTCTACGAGCAGGGTTTTTTCTTCTGTCTTCAAATTGCAAAGATATATATATATATATATATATATATATATAAGCATGCATGTGAAGAGCAGTCAGATTGTTGATCACAATAAATGGTATAGCTGTTTCCATCGATCTTTTGATACATTCGTGATGTTTATTGAATAATCTTTTGAACTTCGAAGACAAACCAAAAATCATTCTAGAAGTTGACCAGGCAAGAGATAATCACAACCTATTTTCCCAGCTTTGTAGTATTATCTTAACGAATATGTTCTTTTCACGACCGAATGCGCCCGCGAGTTTGACTATTGATATTTGATACATAGCAACAGCCAAAGTGGGAATCGTAATTTTTGGACTGGGTCATGGCATATAAAAAATCATTCTTGACTTTGACTATAACATCATCATCACTTAAGATATGTTCCCCCCTATGTATTATTAACCGGAATATATATTTTTTAATCCCCCAATGCGCCAGCAAGAGCCACATCGACAAAATCAAATGGGAAGGATCAGCTAGATTAGTCTCTCTAGAATATGCTAGAACATTCGGTTGTCATGATACAGGACCAGTTCTATTTCTTGTTTGATTACTAAATCTTTTTCATTGGACCGCGTTGTAATATTTGAAGAAGAACTTGATAATGAAAGCTAAAATGATTATTTTGGGTATTAGAGTATAATTAAACTTTATTACACAAGCCGTTAGTTAGCATCTGAATAGAATTGAAAGAGAGGCATATGGTTGAAATATGAACGCAAGTCAAGAAATGAAAAGGGATAACGACCACGTGTGAATGAATAAGCAATGCTTTTTCGACCAAAAAAAAAAAGCAATGCTTTCAAAAATAGGCCCAACCAATTTTTCAAGCCCAAAAATTGGTGAATTGGTTCAAAAATTTCACACAGCCGAACAATTTGCAATAAAATTAGTCAAAAGTTAAGGGAAAAAATGGCCATATGTACGTTACATAGCTGTAGCACATTAAAAATCATTCATTTTGACTATGCACCAGATGATTATACCTATTGAAAATCTAGGAAAAGAAGAAATAAAACAATAAATTAACCAGGACACAGCAAAGGAGTGTACATTACAGCAACAATTTAAAGCTAAACAAGAAAGCCAATTAATTAGAGTATTCTTAATCCAAAACAAGTACCAGTTGATACAAATTGAAGGACTTTATTAAAATGGAATTACTCCATCCTTAGTAAAGAAGAGGCCAGAAGGTGCACCATGTGTTAAAAGGGCTATATTTGCAAGAGTCTCAGCAGCTTCATCAACACTTAAAGTTCCCACATTATTGATCATATCAGTCTTCACAAATCCAGGACACACACAGTTCATGTGAGCATTAGGGAACTTAGTAGCTAATAATCTTGTGTAGGCATTTACAGCTGCTTTTGACACTGTGTAAGCTGAAGCAAAATTAGGCCACCTTTTTATCTTCAGTGACCCTTCTTTGAAGTCTTTGAGAAACTCCTCAATCACTTCATCAATTTTTTCTTTGTTCAGGCTTTCTATGTCACTTAACACTCCTCTAGCCCACGCATTTTGTATGTTCTGGAAAAAAAAATGGTTAAATGATTTTGATCATGTTACTTGAATTTATAAACCATTTTGAGTAATTTATATCCTTTAAAAGAAAATGAACAAATGAGAGCTGTTACCTTTAACAAGCTGGCTCGAGAGGAAACGTTGAGAATGGTGGGGGAAGACGACAAATGTAGAAGAGGAAGAAGAGCTTCCATGTTTCTTTTTGTGCCATAAAAGTTAGTTTGGACACATTGTTGAGCCATCTCATAAGTTTGAAACCCTACTTTATCCCAATCAATCTCTGCACCGTTTCTCTGCAACACTCACTTGTTAATTACTACTTTCATTCCTCTTGTCCCAGATAGTTGTGATTTTGACAGAGTAATATATTTACATATTGTATCAAATTTATGGTATTAGTAATAGTTGGCTCAACTAGTGTTATGTTCGTTTTTCTTAAGTGAGGTCTAGTGTTCAAGTCTTGTGCATGAAGAGAATTATCATTAAGAAAGCTTTAAACCCATATCATCTAACCCAACTTATTTTAAATTGTACATTAAGTACTGGGTGTGAGGGAGAATTAAAGTTAATTACCTTTTTTATGAAAGCATCAGGGTCTGATATTTTGCAACCAGAAACAGCAGCATTGTTCACCTTCAATAACATGACATGGAGGCAAAGTCTTGTTGGTTAATCATTTGCCTACTAAACTCCAACCAGTTTCATATCCAATTACAATTACTCACAATGTTTAAATGTGATGGGTACGCTTGTTTTAAATTTTATCTGAAGTTTCAAAAATTTAATAGGATTGATTAAACCAAAGATCAAGCAGACATAACATTTTGATTGACTCAGAAGTCAGAACCCCTTCAATCATGTAGTCCATGCAACATGAAAAAGAAAGACACAGTACAGAACATATTAGTATTTGATACCAAGATGTCAAGTTTGCCGAAGGTGGTTGTGATGAAATGAGTTAAGGAAGCAATGCTTGAATGATCAGTGACATCAAGCTGATGAAACACCACAAAGTCTGAGACACAAATCTCTTGTTTGAGATTCTCTAGTGCTTCCAAACCTCTCTTCTCATCTCTTGCTGTGAGCACCACTTTCACACCTCTTGATGCCAACTTCTAGCATATTCTATACCCAATCCCCTTGTTGCCTCCAGTTACTACTGCATACCTGAATATATATATATATATATATAACTACAAAGTTAACTTGGACCACAATGAAATGTGTATTTTGGGATCATTCAACTTGGTAAGATTCAAGAAAATTTGGAAAGTTATTTAGAAGATGTACCTTATTTCTTTTTCTGCCTCCATTGATGAGGATGTGAACTCTTTTCTTACTTGCAATGACAGTACTCTATGAGCAGGGTCTTGTTTTCTTTTTTCAAAACAATAAGATGTATATATAAGCATGCACAGCTTCGTAAGTCCTGTGAAGAGTAGTCGGATTGATGATCACAATTAATAATTTAGTTGTTTCCATCAATCTTATGATACAGGGATAAAAACAAATCAACAGTCGAGAGGAGATTGAAAGCTGAGAATTGATTTATTATCTACCAGCATATAAAAAAAAGAGCCGACTCTGATTCTATTTCTGTCACTGTCATTACAGGTCATTCATTGTATACATGGACAAAAAATGCTTAACAAGCAGCATCTTCTTGGACTCATGTGATTATAGCCGATTAAGCTGTGATTGAAACACATATTATTTTATTCTTTCACTCTGTTTCAAGTGTTTCAGAAACAGGGGTTACCATGTTCGGAACCACTTGATGATGAATGACACTGAGTAAAGCTATATAATTCAGTAGGATTTCATGGATTAAACTAATAAGAAGACAATTCAAGTTTTGTGGGACGAAAAATAAAAGTTTGCCTTCTTTGCTTTCTCGCTCGTGGCATGTCATCCATGTGGCTTTTCACTTCAGCTCGTCAGCCATGTCATACTGAGGCTGGCAGACCAAGTTATATCGGAAACTTGACCCCCAAAAAAAAAGTTATAACGGAAACAAATATTAGGTACTATTTTTAACTTTTGCCTAGTGTATGGAGGAATTCATAAATAGAAATTTATAGAGGTCCAATTTAAAATTAAAGTAACCTATAACGACCAAAAGATTACTATTTTCTATTTTATGTTAACCTCTCTCAATTCTCAAATTCCTCAAAGTAGGTACTGTTCACTAGTTGGCATTTCTTTTGAAAAATCTACGTCATCTTTCGAGAAATAAAGAGAAGTAACGAAACAAGTTATAATACTTTCAAGTAATGCCTAAGTACAACATATTTGAATTATAGTAACTAAAGTATTGCATATAGACAGCGAAAAGCCTATATCAATTTAACCAAAGGTCTCCTGTTCAAACTTCAAAATGCAACTATGTTTGCTCGTGATGGAGCTTGCATTCAAAAGGTCTAAGTAAGCCCTCCCTGGCTCTCTTACGAGACGGATTTATGATGACAGATGGTCATATATGAATTCTATAGAAATCAAAATTTCAGAGTCTAAACTTGGTACAGGAATCAATCTCAAATATGTTTATTCAATTTCCGGATGATTTTTACAATGAAATGATATACCTATTTATATTACTAAAATACCCTTTAAAATATTACAAGAGTCAGAAACGTTGGGCTTCCCCAACTCTCCTCCCTCCTATTCTCTTTGAATAATTGTCATGCCTTGCATCATTTCAGTCATATGCTCTTTTTTCATTTTCAATGTTGTTGTGCTCTGTCAATGTTGGTTGCTCTGTTTCATTCTACCGGGGTTAGACAGGACTCGTCCTCGAGTCATAATCAATATCAACGTATGGAGATAAATCTGCAACATTGAAGGTGGTTGAAACACCAAAGGCTCCGGGCAACTCCACCTTGTAAGCATTATTGTTAATTTTCTACCCAATTTTGAAGGGACCATCAACTCGAGGAGACAACTTGGCGTTTGGTTGTTTAGGAAAACGTTCTTTTCTCAAATGTATCTGGACCAAATCTCCCACATTAAAGACTTGATGCCTTCGATGTTTGTCCCGTTGTGCCTTGAGTTTCAAATTTTGTTTTTGTATCCTATCACGAACTTGCTCATGTAGTTTCTTGATTTCCTTGACTCGCTGGTCCATATGGGTACTATATTGTTGCTTATCAGATGATGGTGTCAAATCAAGTGGGCTAAGTGGACGGGAACCATAAACAACTTCAAATGGACACTTCCTGGTTGCTTGATTGACTGAGTTGTTGTAAGCAAATTCAACTTGAGCAAGAATAAGATCCCACTGCTTCAAGTTCTTTCCAACAAAGCTATGTAAAAAATTTCCAAGAATTCTGTTAACAGCTTCTGTTTGTCCATTAGTTTGAGGATGACTAGCATTGCTAAATTGAAGCTTAGTTCCCATCTTCTTCCATAAGGTTCTCCAGAAATGGCTTACAAACTTGATATCTCTATCAGAGGTGACAATTTTGGGAATGCCATGGAGACGAACAATCTCCTTAAAGTACAAATCTGCAACTTGAACCGCATTATTAGTCTTTTGGCAAGGAATGAAGTGAGCCATCTTTGAGAAACAGTCAACAACTACCATTATAAAGTCCTTTTGTCTCTGGGTTCGAGGTAACCCAAAGACAAAATCCATACTTACATCCTCCCAAGGTGCTTTAGGCACTAGCAATGACATGTACAACCTGGTATTTTGGCTTTTGGATTTAGCCAAATAACATGTTCTGCACCTTTGGATATGTTTGTTTACATCCCATTCAAGCTTTGGCCAATAGAAATTCTCCTTTACTAAGGCCATATTTTTGTCTCTACTGAAATGACCAGCTAATCCTCCATCATGTGCTTCCCAAATTATAGCCTCACGTAGTGAGCAACTGAAACGACCCTTTCTCCGAACAACAATTTACCATAATGATTTTACAAAATCTGATTAACCAGTGATAATTGAAAACAATTTCCCATTTAAAACATATCAGAGTTCAAGGCACAAACTCGCCCACAAACCCATTACAAAGATATTCATTACTCAGGACAAACATAACAACAGAAGAACTTACAGCCCACGATTTTTACGACATTGAATCCCACAATTAAGATTTTAAAACAGTTATCCAAACAGTAAATATGATATCTCTGAAAACATAATATGTCCTATAATGGCAATATATAGAATAATACAACACCAATACCACAAGAGGCCTACAGGATTTTTAACGTCTATGCCTCTGGTTGCTCCCCTTGGCCTCTAGCCAAATTAGAGGTCTCGCCTGAAAAATATTTATAACGACGGGGTGAGACATAAAGTCTCAGTAACCAAAAATTAATTTACAAAATATGCAGGAAAAGATTGTAAGTCAGTGAAGCAGCTTTAACTAACATAATATTAATAATATTCTCAATAATTAAATTTCATATAATATGTTCAACAACTAGAATCATCCCCACTCATCCATCATGCTCCTCCTTATAGCTTCTGGACGTGGTACAGCCTATCAGTGCTAGTATACCTGGCCAAAGGTTAGCTAGTCACATCAAGAATACTGCCCCTCCCATGCCACCACCAATATACCGTAACAGGGAGTTGTCCACCCAAAACACTCAACTCAAAATCCAGGCCAGGAATGAGAGAGTCGATGGGCACAGTTTCACCATATCTCTTCCACACAACCCACCATATCCCATAACAGAAAAATAATATATCAATATAATTCTCGAAACATATACAAATTATTATATCCTCTACAACATTCCATCTAAAACATCATAACCATCACAACAGTAACAATTTTAATAATATCTATGCTCATATATATACAATTTTGAAAATACACTGCTTCACTAAACTAGGTTCATATTCAAACATACACATAATCTTTCAAAACACATATAAGTGGTATAGATGAAAGTAAGGTTTAGAAAACACCTTACAGTCCAAAACAAGCATATAAAATAAATTAACTCCGGTTACCTCAATTCCAAGCTTAACTTTATCTTGAGTACCAAATACGAACAATCACCGATCCCAAGAAAACTCTACATTATCAATTTAAGTAACAATTAACCCCAAGAAATACTAAAATAAATAATTTACACAATTCATCTTCAATTTCCTCTATTATTATTATCCTTAATTATTCTAACTTCCTTAACAATCCTTAAACAACCTCTATATCATTCTCTCTCGTCAACCACTTAATTTTTATACATTAAAGTTTCACCTTTAATATATCTATTATTAAATAATCATCAATATCAACCTTCTAAAATAACTAAATCTCTTTTTCTAATTTATATGAATATAGTATAATTATTAAACAATAATCGAAACTCCCACATAATTAAAATCATATAAAAATCTAATTCTTAATATCAAATTATAATTTATAATTTCTTATACAACAAAATTTACCAAACTAAACCGATTAGAATTTCTATAATACATCTAATAAACCAAATAAATTATTTAATCCAAATTTAATCGGATAAAAATCCTAATATATAATTATTCATATATTAATTATATAGAAAATTCAATATAAAATTATATACCAACTACATAACAAAAGCAACCTGATTAAAATTAACTATTAATCCTCCTCTATATTCCTATAGCCTTATATTAACAAAACTCAAATTTGTCCAAAATCCTAATCTTGAAATTTTCTCTAATCCACACAAAATTACTATCATAAGGAAGAGAAAATTATTTAGAACATTTTCACAAAATAAGAGTTATAATCAGAAAAGAATTTAAGTACCTTATTGATCCCCAAATATATGAAAATACTCCTATCAATAACACACCATACACCATACGCCTTCTACACAATCACTTCACGCAGACGATCTGCTTGAAGTGAGAAGGGAGAGGGGGTATTTATAATACGCCCCTCCCTCACCTCAAATAATTGGCACCATAAGGTGCCAATTCTGAATGAGTGGAGGCACCGAAAGTGCCTCCCTCATTTCAACTGTGGGGCCACCCACAGTTTGATATATATATATATATATATATATATATATATATATATATATATATATATATATATATATATATATATATATATATATATATATATATATATATATATATATATATATTATTTTATTATTATAATATTATTATTTAATTAATTAATTATTTTTTTTAATTTTTTTAAAATTTTTATTATATTTTTTTTTTCAAAAACAATTACTACTAAATCCATAATTATATTTAAATTATAACTATATTCTAAAAATAAGGATGTTACAATTCTTCCCACCTAAATAGAATTTTGTCCCCAAAATTCACAACCAACCAATAAATATGACAATCCACAACAAAAGATTACAACACCAAAGTCAAAGCAGAATTTTCACAACACAATCAGCATGCCAAACACAACAAAAACACAAGCCTTCAATACAAAATTAATCATAACATTACAAATTCAATTACAACACAACATAAACATAAATATCTTCACTACTAAACATAGAAATATACTTTAAGTAAATAAGTTAGGGAAAATCGCGCTGCATCCGCTCTTCAGTTTCCCAGGTGGCATCTCCAAGAGACATACCCTTCCAGAAAAATTTTAGAAGTCGGATTGTTCTATTTCGTAACTGCTTGTCTATCACATCTAAGATCCTCTCTGGTTCAGACATATAGGTCAAATTCTCCTTTAACTCAATCTCTTCAGGCTCAATCACATGAGAAGGATCCGGATGATATTTCTTAAGTTGTGACACGTGGAACACATTGTGCACACTCGATAGATGTGGCGGCAAAGCAATTCGATAAGCAACTGGTCCAATTCGTTCCAGAATTTCGTATGGTCCAATGAATCGAGGAGTCAACTTCTTGGCTTTAATAGATCTACCAATACCAGTCACCGGAGACACTTTAAGGAACACGTGATCACCCACTCCAAACTCCAAAAGTCTGCGTCGCACATCCGCATAGCTCTTTTGTCTGCTCTGAGCAGTCAATAACTTTTGACGAATCATTTCAATCTTCTTTGTAGTTTCTTCTACCAGGTCCGGTCCAATCACGGTTCTCTCGCTCAATTCAGTCCAACAGAGAGGCGATCTACACTTTTTGCCGTATAATGCCTCAAAAGGTGCCATCTGAATACTCGAGTGATAACTGTTGTTGTAAGCAAATTCTGCTAAAGGTAGGTGATTATCCCAATTACCTGGTAACTCCATGGCACAAGCTCTCAGCATATTCTCAAGAGTCTGAATTGTCCTCTCTGTCTGACCATCGGTCTGTGGGTGATAAACCGTACTATATTTTAACCTAGTCCCCATAGCCTCCTGTAATGCCTTCCAAAAGTTTGATGTGAATCTCGGATCACGATCTGACACAATCTCCGTGGGTACACCATGTAACCTAACTATCCAATCCACATATAATCGAGCTAACCTCTCTAAGCTATAACCAATATGGATTGGCAAGAAATGAGCCGCTGACAATATTACTGGACCTTGAGGAATTTCTTTATTTACTGTGCAAGCGTTAAATTGCACAGCTCTATTCTTACATTGCAAGGTTACATCGTTAGATGATAACCAATCCATGCCCACAATCACATCTATACCCCGCATGGGTAGACAAATTAAATCAATGGTCGTTTCATGACCCTCACATACAAACATTAATTTCTTACACACCATAACAGTTTTCACATGTATACCAGCAGGAGTAGATACAAACAGATCATATGGAAGATTACTCATGATAAGCTTTAATTTTTCCGCACAGTCATAAGAAATGAAAGAATGGCTAGCACCAGCATCATATATGACACATAAAGGATGACCTTGAAGAAGAACAATACCTTGGATCAAATCTGGAGTAGCTCTCGCCTCCTCAGAAGTCAAAGCAAACACTCGTCCGGGCATTGACGATCTAGATGTCTGGTCCTCTCTCCTTCCCTTAAAACAATATTTCGCAATATGACCCTTCTCCCCACAATTAAAGCAAGTCCAACATTCTCCAGGATGTACTCTCCCACAACGAGTACAAGGAAGGCGTTGAGTCACACTAGGAGTTGATGCTACTGATCCTTGTTGGGAGTCCTGATTCCCTCTGGTATTGTTGCCACGGCTTTGACTCAAAGGATGACGATTCCCCTGCTGGAAGCTTCCCTGATGGAAATTCCTTCTGCTCCCAGAGCCACCAGAACTCGAATGGTAGGTTTTCTTATTAACACCTCCTGATATTCCCATATGAATATTAAATCGGCCTTGAGAATCCCTTTTTATGGATCTCTCGGCATCTCTATACCTTCTACATACTTCTCGAATTTTCGCTATCAATTCCTCGAGGGTAGTGATGTCATATATGCCCATTCTTGCCTTGATGGAATCATTACATTTCTCGAACATTTGTCTGGCCAACCAATTGTTGTGTGCCTTATTTGTTCTATCAAATTGTGACACATATTTGGCCAAACCCATAAATTTAGCTATAAATGTGTTTTCATCCATCTCCCCCTGCCGAAGAACGAAAAACTCAGCTTCTTTTTGGTGCCTCATCTCAATGGGAAAATAGTAATCAAAGAACATTCTCTTAAACTCATTCCACTCAAGTTGATGTCCATTAGTAGGCTTCACAGTATTCCACCAATCTAATGCACCACCTGTTAACAGGGTCTTCGCAGCTATCACTTTTTGATATTTATCACACCCAATTGACTCAAATAACATTTCCAACCTATCAATCCAGCTTTCAGCATTTGTTGGTAATCCACCCGAGAATTTCTCAGGATGGAAACGATCTAAATGTTTCCATACTGTAAACATGTTTGGAGCACCCTTTTGATCTGCTAACTCATCAGGCTCGGAGTATAGTGGATGTGGAATTGATTCCTTAGAATGAATACTATTCTCTTTTTCTGATTCAGCATTAACCTCCTCCTTATGATCCTTATTTTCCCCGCTCGGCCCTTCACTGGCTTTGCCCTCTTCTAGCCTTTTCAATCGTTCTTCTGTCGTAAGAGTCCATCCATATAGATGTCGCAACATTTCAGCCTCAGTTAATTGCTCCGGAGGCCTATTAGATCTCTGTTGGCCATTGCCACCGAAATCTGTACTTCCTGTATTCACCATTTCTCCTCACCTAAGGGTAAAACCCACCCAACGAGGGAGAATAGTAAGAACAAGAAATAAAACACAACATAAAAGGGAAGTAGGTGTGTAAAGATTCTATATTGCCATACTCTAAATATGATGCATGACAAGCCAGGAAATCTTAAACCATTGCTCTGATACCAAATTGAAACGACCCTTTCTCCAAACAACAATTTACCGTAATGATTTTACAAAATCTGATTAACCAGTGATAATTGAAAACAATTTCCCATTTAAAACATATCAGAGTTCAAGGCACAAACTCGCCCACAAACCCATTACAAAGATATTCATTACTCAGGACAAACATAACAACAGAAGAACTTACAGCCCACGATTTTTACGACATTGAATCCCACAATTAAGATTTTAAAACAGTTATCCAAACAGTAAATATGATATCTCTGAAAACATAATATGTCCTATAATGGCAATATATAGAATAATACAACACCAATACCACAAGAGGCCTACAGGATTTTTAACGTCTATGCCTCTGGTTGCTCCCCTTGGCCTCTAGCCAAATTAGAGGTCTCGCCTGAAAAATATTTATAACGACGGGGTGAGACATAAAGTCTCAGTAACCAAAAATTAATTTACAAAATATGCAGGAAAAGATTGTAAGTCAGTGAAGCAGCTTTAACTAACATAATATTAATAATATTCTCAATAATTAAATTTCATATAATATGTTCAACAACTAGAATCATCCCCACTCATCCATCATGCTCCTCCTTATAGCTTCTGGACGTGGTACAGCCTATCAGTGCTAGTATACCTGGCCAAAGGTTAGCTAGTCACATCAAGAATACTGCCCCTCCCATGCCACCACCAATATACCGTAACAGGGAGTTGTCCACCCAAAACACTCAACTCAAAATCCAGGCCAGGAATGAGAGAGTCGATGGGCACAGTTTCACCATATCTCTTCCACACAACCCACCATATCCCATAACAGAAAAATAATATATCAATATAATTCTCGAAACATATACAAATTATTATATCCTCTACAACATTCCATCTAAAACATCATAACCATCACAACAGTAACAATTTTAATAATATCTATGCTCATATATATACAATTTTGAAAATACACTGCTTCACTAAACTAGGTTCATATTCAAACATACACATAATCTTTCAAAACACATATAAGTGGTATAGATGAAAGTAAGGTTTAGAAAACACCTTACAGTCCAAAACAAGCATATAAAATAAATTAACTCCGGTTACCTCAATTCCAAGCTTAACTTTATCTTGAGTACCAAATACGAACAATCACCGATCCCAAGAAAACTCTACATTATCAATTTAAGTAACAATTAACCCCAAGAAATACTAAAATAAATAATTTACACAATTCATCTTCAATTTCCTCTATTATTATTATCCTTAATTATTCTAACTTCCTTAACAATCCTTAAACAACCTCTATATCATTCTCTCTCGTCAACCACTTAATTTTTATACATTAAAGTTTCACCTTTAATATATCTATTATTAAATAATCATCAATATCAACCTTCTAAAATAACTAAATCTCTTTTTCTAATTTATATGAATATAGTATAATTATTAAACAATAATCGAAACTCCCACATAATTAAAATCATATAAAAATCTAATTCTTAATATCAAATTATAATTTATAATTTCTTATACAACAAAATTTACCAAACTAAACCGATTAGAATTTCTATAATACATCTAATAAACCAAATAAATTATTTAATCCAAATTTAATCGGATAAAAATCCTAATATATAATTATTCATATATTAATTATATAGAAAATTCAATATAAAATTATATACCAACTACATAACAAAAGCAACCTGATTAAAATTAACTATTAATCCTCCTCTATATTCCTATAGCCTTATATTAACAAAACTCAAATTTGTCCAAAATCCTAATCTTGAAATTTTCTCTAATCCACACAAAATTACTATCATAAGGAAGAGAAAATTATTTAGAACATTTTCACAAAATAAGAGTTATAATCAGAAAAGAATTTAAGTACCTTATTGATCCCCAAATATATGAAAATACTCCTATCAATAACACACCATACACCATACGCCTTCTACACAATCACTTCACGCAGACGATCTGCTTGAAGTGAGAAGGGAGAGGGGGTATTTATAATACGCCCCTCCCTCACCTCAAATAATTGGCACCATAAGGTGCCAATTCTGAATGAGTGGAGGCACCGAAAGTGCCTCCCTCATTTCAACTGTGGGGCCACCCACAGTTTGATATATATATATATATATATATATATATATATATATATATATATATTATTTTATTATTATAATATTATTATTTAATTAATTAATTATTTTTTTTAATTTTTTTAAAATTTTTATTATATTTTTTTTTTCAAAAACAATTACTACTAAATCCATAATTATATTTAAATTATAACTATATTCTAAAAATAAGGATGTTACAATTCGAGGAATACAAATGGTTTTTCCTTTACATAAGAATCCTTCTTCCCTATAATACTGCTGAAATGGTTGAGATTCAGTGGCACTCCAAACACCCTGGAATCAAAATCATCATGGTACAACTCTTTTATAGTTTCAAAGCCCACTACTTTGGTTTGCATAGTCATTAACAAAGCATGGCGACGACTAAGTGCATCGACTATTGAATTTAGGGCACTAGCCTTATGCTTGAGTAAGAATGGAAAGGTCTGCAACATTTCACTCCAAGCGGCATGCCTTCAATTGATCTTTTGTTGAGAATTCAAATGCTTGAGGGCTTCATAGTCAGAATAGAGGATAAACTCTTCATGCAATAGATAGTGACTCCAATGTTGCAAAGCTTGGACAACAGCATTGAATTCTTTATCATAAGTAGAATATTTGAGCTTAGAATCAGTAAGTTTCTCACTGAAGAAAGCAATTGGATGGCCTTCTTGACTCAGAACGACACCAATTTCGGTATTAGAGGCGTCACAACTGACCTCAAATACTTGGTCAAAATTAGGAAGGGCTAGCACAAGAATTTCTGTAAAGTATTTCTTCAGTTCTTCAAAACTTTTCTAAGCCTTCTAAGTCCATTGGAACTTGTCTCCCTTGATACAATTCGTGAGGGGTGCGGCAATGGAACTAAAATTTCGAATGAACATCCTATAAAAGGAAGCTAATCCATGGAAACTTTAGACTTTATGGATAGATTGTGGAGTTGGCCAACTGTTAATGGCTTCAATTTTGCTTGGGTCAACTCGTACACCTTCTGTATTGATAATATATCCCAGAAAAATGACTTCACTTGTCAAGAAAGTGCACTTCTTCAAATTGGCATAACGTTTCTGCTCACGAAGAGCTTGCAATACTTGTCGTAAATGTTCTAAGTGATTTGCTATGCTCTTGTTGTAAATAAGAATGTCGTCAAAGTAAACGACAACAAACTTACCAATAAAAAGGCAAGGATATAGTTCATCAGGCACATAAACGTGCTAGGAGCATTTGTTAACCTAATACATTTCACTCGTACAACCCATCTCTAGTTTTGAAAGCGGTCTTCCATTCATCTTTGGGACAAATTCGGATTTGATGGTATCCATTACAAAGATCAATTTTGGAGAAAGTAGTGGATCCATATAATTGGTTAAGCATATTATCAAGCCTAGGTATTGGAAACCGATACTTAATTATGATCTTATTGATTGCACGATAATCTATGCACATTCTCCAGCTTCCATCTTTCTTGGGTACTAAGAGTACAGGCACCGCATATGGGCTGACACTTTCACAGATCAATCCCTTTTTCAGCAATTCTTCAACTTGCCTTTGCACTTCAGTATGTTCTTGGGGACTCATCCTATAAGCTGACTTGTTAGGAATTACTGCTCCTGGGATGAAATTCATGGCATGTTGAATGTCTCGCATGGGTGGCAATCCCGATAGAATGTCATCTGGGATTACATCAGGAAACTCAGCTAACAACTGCTGAACTTTTGCTGGGATGGCAGTTCCGTTATTTGCCTCGAGCAATAGAAGAAAACCCATGATTTGGCCTTCTGATTTGGTCACCTTTAATTGTGACCTCTCAATTAGTGATACTAATGGCTTGGATTCATTTTTGCTTTTGTTGTGTTTATCGGGTGGCAAGGGTGCAAGCTGAATCTTGACGCCATCCTTTTGGAAGGAATATGTATTTGCATGACCGTCGTATAAAGCACGTTGATCATATTGCCAAGGTCTCCCTAGAAGAAGATGACAGGCATCTATAGGAACAACATCACACCAAGCTTTATCATGATACCTTTTACTAATAGAAAAAGTAACAAGGCAACATTTCAAAACTTTTACCTCGCTATCTTGGTTAAGCCATTGGAGCTTGTAAGGGCACGGATGGTTGTGAATTGGTAGTTGCAACTTTTCTACCATGTAGTTAGAGACTACATTTTCACAGCTTCCGTTGTCAATAATGACATCATAAACTTTACCTTGAGTGGTGCAACGATTATGAAAAATGTTATGACGTAGCCAAGGCTCTTCTTTGTGATTGTATGCAAGCTTCGTCTAATCACAAGTATTTCACCGTGATAAGGAGGAATAACTTCTTCATTAAAAATTGGCTCTTCATCAAAGACTAGCTCTTTGTCAGGTATAAACTCCTCTTTTTCTTCAAATACTGCATAACTTTCTCCTTCAATAATAGTAACAACTCTGCGGGTAGGAATTCTGAAGCGATATGACCGAACCATTGGCATTTGAAGTGTAACGCCCCAAATTTTGATTAAGGGCTAATAATGATTATTGAGGATACTTATTGAATTAAAGTTGGAATTGTTTAGTGTTTTGTGGCAATATTAATTAATATGTCATAATTGTGGGAAAATTCAAAGCATGGAATTATTGGCCATAAGTTGGTGATTAATGGGGAAATTAATTACTAACTAAAGAAAAAAGGAGAAGTGTGATTAAATGACTAATGGAGGAATTAGAGTAGCTAATTGGGTGTTTACTTTATGGGAGCCAATAAGAAGAGGACAAGTGACAAGTGTAGATGAAGGGGGAGATAAGAGAAAAGTCAAAATGCAATTTTTTTTAAAAAATTCTCTCTCCTCTCTCCCCCACAATTCGGTTGACAAGAAAAATTGAGGGGAGTAGGGTGATCATTGCTTTCTTCATCTTCACTCATCTCTCACTCTCTTCTCTTCTCATTCAGCACCATTGGAGACCAAAGAGGAAGGAAGAAAAGCTTGAAAAAGGTAAGGGAGATGATCTTAAATGCTCAAACTCAATTCTCTAAAGTTGTTCCTTGAGATAAGAGCTTTATTTTGATTGTTGTAGTTTACCATTTGGTGTTAGTTTGTGACTCCAAAGAATTGTGGAGGTTGGAGAATCAAGAAGTTTCTTTGAGAAAGTTTATAAGGTGAGTTAAAGAGACCATTCTATCTAAGTTTTATGCCAAATGGTTTAGCTTTGAAATTCTAGAAATTATTGCTTATTTTCTAAAATGATGGTCATTGGGATGTTTGGCATGTTATTAGTGTGGAATTGATATGTTTGGAATGTATGTGGATAGATATAAAGGGATTTGGGATTGAATGATTAAGTTTGATGATTTTGGAATTTTGGTGTTAGTGTTGCCCAAAACCAAAGCATGATAATGGAATAGGATTTGGGTTGTTTTGATGGTTTTATTGGATTCCTTGAGTGATATGTGTAGGGATAGCTTTGGTTAAGGTTTTAGGTCCATTGGAGTCAATTGGATAACCTCTGGGCAATGCTGTTAGAGTTTCTGCGTTTTCTGGTTTCTGATGTATATCACTCGAGTGAGTTAGTGAAATTCTTCAGTTTCCCTTTAGTTTTTGCATTGCACTTCTGTGAAGGGGGTATGAGTGTCACCTCACTTGTGAGTATGGTGGGTTCTCACTCCAGTGAACTTCTTCTCACTCGAGTGCTGGTGTATTTGACACCCAAAACTTGCCTCTCGGATTGCCACTCGCGGTTAAAGTGCAAGAGTGTGTTTTAGCACTCCCGAGTATTTAGCCTTCACTCGAGTGCAAAGATCCATGCTTGAGTGCTCCTATTCTTTGAAATTTCCATTTGCTCTCGGGTCCTCACTTTCTACACCTCACTTCCTGGTACTCGAGTGAGCATTTGGTATCACTCGAGTGTTGCCTTCTGTGCTCTAGTGTTTTTATTCTCTGGAAGATTCTTATGCTCTCGGGTATTCACTCGTTGTTCTTCACTTTCTAGCCCCCGAGTGCAGATTGTACCGTCACTCGAGTGAGGCCGTCTTCACTTAAGTGAAACAGTGAAAAATATCAGTGTTTGTGCTTCCAAAAGGGGATCTTTGAGGTAGTTCCTCCAACTTTTTAGGGCCTTTATTAGAGGCGTTTAAGGGTACTTAAGAGACAATAATGATAACCAATTTAAGTATTTCGAAAGTATTGAACATTAGAATAAGTGATAACGCATTGTCCTTAACTATGACTATGAGATTTGATATTTTCCCAGAGCGTAGAAGGCCTGTGCCTACTCAAGAACGGAAAGACCAAGGTAGTAACACTTTATCTTATATCATGTGTAATGCATTGCTTGTTAGTATTAGTCATTAAATACAGATACAGTTGAGGGAACGTGGTGAAAGCCTGGCCTTGAATGCAGATACGGTTGAGGGGACGTGGCGAAAGCTCGGCCTTAAATACAGATACAGTTGAGGGGATGTGGCAGTGTGCCCGGCCTTAAATATTGATTGTTGTATTGTGATATACGCTTACTTTCTTTAATTATGCATCATATATGTAAACTGTTGCTATTGAGATTCTTTAGAATCTCATTCTTTCCAAATAACATTTTTAGATAGGGCAAGTAGATCAAGAAGCAAACAAGTGAGCAAGGACGACTAGGACTGCCGACGGTAGTCTTAGCTAAATACTTTTGGTTTTTGATTGGTTATCATTTTGGACGAATGTATATATTTGATAGATCATAGAATTTTAGTTTTGTGTAATCCCCGGTATGGGAACTGAGATGGGCAATGATGCCCTGTACCAACTCTTGGATTAATGTTATTATTCCGGGTGAATGACAGGAATTTTGCTGATACTCTGATATTGTACATGTGACAAACCGAACAGGTCAATTGTTTTCACTTTGAAATGAATAGAGATCTTGTTGTACAGGTTTTGTAAAAAGTTTTAATTACCCTCGATCTCTCATTCAATTATAAAACGTGTTTAAACACCTAATCCCGGCCTTGATCGTGATGGCGGTTACATGAAGCACTTAGGTGCTTTGGAGCTAAATTCTTTGGTAGCCTTTGGTGGAGGCTTGCTTGAAGAGTTAGACTGATATACTTCTGTAGGCTTGCTTGAAGAGTTATATTGATGCATTTGTGTAGGCTGATGCATGAGTGCTTCTTGTCTATCAAAAGGAATTTTGGTGGAGGAAGAAGGTTGAAACGGAAACCTTTTGGGCAATTGTTTCTCAATACGGATGGCTAGATGAATGATGTCATCAAGAGTCCAGTATTGTTGGAGCTGTACTGGATGGACAATGTTGGTATTTAACCCTCCGATATAAAGGGCTATTGTTTGCTCTTCCCTCTCTTGGATATCACACTTCATCATAAGCTTCTCAAATTCCCAGGTATATTCTTCCACAGACATAGACTTTTGGTGGAGATTATGTAATTGAAGGAAATTATCTTGATAATAATTATTTGAAAGAAACTTATGTGAGAGCTCACGTCACATCTTGTCCCACATTCGGATCTTGCTTTTTCCTTCTCTTTCACGCCTTTTCTTGAGATTTTCCCACTATATGGAGGCATGTTTCTTTAGTTTGATGGCGACAATTTTGACTTTCTGCTTATCGGGAATCTTTTTATATTCAAAAACTCATTCGACGGTTTGAAGCCAATCGACGAATTCGTCTGGTTGCAGTCTTCCCTCAAATTCAGGTATGTCCACCTTAATGTCATTAAGGCGGAATGGTTGTTGTTGAGCACGGTGATGGTAGTCAGTGAATGATGAACTATTGTTATCCAAATCATCCTCTGGATATTCACTGCGAGATTCTAACATGGCTTGCTGTGTTTATACAGTAGTTTCCAGTTCCTGTATCCGGTGTCTTATCTTGTCCATCTCAATTTTGTATGTGTTTTTACGTCTTGGAGGCATTTTAGAATTGTTCTTGTGAGGTTAGGACTTAAAGAACACATTTATTAGGTATAAGGTGGAAGGGTATAATGGTAAGTTGGTATTTATGGAAAAGTAATGGGGTAAAACTGGAAATTTTGGACAATTAGGGTTATGATGGGTGTTTATGGAAAAGAAAGGGGTAAAAATGGAAATTTTATGGACAAATAGGGGTAAAAATATAGTCTAGTAACTTTCAGGGGTTGAAATATAATTTTGGCAGAAATTTGGGGCCAAAATGTAATTTCAGAAAGATTTTGGGAGGAGTTGTAATTTTGACCAAATTCAGGGGGTCAAAATGCAATTTCAGAAAATTAGGCTTTATGGGATTGTTGACGTGGCAGTTATGACACATGGCAGTCAACGGGTGGCTGACCTGTCACTGACGCAGTAGATCATGATGACGTGGTAGATGACATCATCATCTTTAACCTCTGAACTCCGGCAACAACACATGAAATTCCGGCGACTTTCCGGCAATCAATGTGGAGGCGCGTGGGAATATTTCACGGCTGTGACCAAGGTTATCCTAGGTTTTTCGACCTTCTAAACACGATGGTGAGGTCGGTTTCTTTAAAAAAGGTTGCAAGAGTGAAAATCCAACACCCTTTATTTTCTCACATTTTTGTTTCTCACCCACTCCTCACTCTTCCGGTCTCTAGCACTCTGGAACTCATCTCTGATGCCAAAATGACACAGGACCTAATCTCAAATGTGTTTATTCAATTTCTGGATGATTTTTACAATGAAATGATATACCTATTTATACTACTAAAATACCCTTTAAAATATTACAAGAGTTAGAAACGTTGGGTTTCACCAACTCTCCTCTCACCTACCCTCTCTACATAATCATCATGCCTTACATCATTTCAGTCATATGCTCTATTTTCATTTTCAATGTTGTTGTGCTCTGTCAACGTTGGCTGCTCTGTTTCAAAACTCTAAGGAGTTTCCAATCCATTTTGCATGGGAAGTTGATAGACTGTTTCAGGTTTAATACATACTCAATTTCTAAAAATACTATAAGGTCGCATCTGAGCATCAAAAGATCAACAAAATCCGGTGAGACGAGTCGCGTCATTTCCCATATGAAAATGGGGGCACATTTCAATCCACCCTTTTTAATATTAAGAGAAGACATTACCTTCAAATTTTCTTAATAAACTCCCAACAATGGCAGAAAAGATCGACCCAAGTGAAAACACGAAACCAAATAATCCGGGCAAGGCAACCTAACACTTCCAAAACCAACAAGAGCACAATCAAGTCCATCAACAGAAGTAGAACCACTTAATGTATGGACATAGAAACGATTTGATATATTTTACAAGAATGATTCTGACATTCAAAACCTGAGAATGATGCTACAATCAATGCAGCTCGAATTCAGGAGCATGAACCTAGTTCCAGGATAGGCAACTGTTGTTCTGCCACAATGCTGTAAAACTAAAACATACACGAGGTTAGACATCCGTTACTCTAATTCTAAAAGACTACAAATAACACAGTCCAGGCCTTCATTTTTCCTTGGGTGGTTGACCATGTTTGGCTTTACAACTAGAATCCTCGTCAAGCTGATTTTTCTTCATTTTCTTTTTCAAGGCCTCCTCAAAGTCACTACTTGACAGCGACAGAAGCTGGTTTAGCAGCATCCTCACTCTGCACTCTTTCATTCGAGCACATCTTGGTTTAATCCTCTCTTCCAAACTGTAACCAAAAAACTGAGGGAACTTAACCAGCTCTGGTTTGGGGTAGTCCATGGTCACAAAGAATTCCCATTTTGGAATCAAGTTATCAGCCAAGCTAAATGTATACAATGATCCATATCTTGAAATCATGGTCCCAACTTCCTGCACTGTGTATCCCTTCTCTAAGAAAAATTTTGTCACAGGCTTTAGATTGGCCTCAATGCTAAGACCAAAATTTTGTGGACATCGAAATAGAAGAATGCTAACATCAACTCCCAAGGAACGAAAGTAATTTGCTGTTGGTCTTAGCTTGTCTTCCACATTGTAACTGATGATGTTGGGGAAGCGAGTTAGGATCTTACCTATGTTCTCCTCTGAGAGACCTATTTCATAGAGAAAATCTATACTTGTTTTCACCTTTTGCTTGCTATAAGTTAAAAGAGCTGGAAACCTGTATATCACCTTTGCCCATTGCTGCTTGTCTACACCCAAGGTTTCCATGAACTTCATGGTGGGTTTGAGATTCTCAGAGAGACTGATACCACATAATTGAGGCCTTTTAGTGAGAATGATGGGAATATCTTCTTTTGGAACTCCAAGTTCTAAAAGAAACTCAACAACTGGTCTGATTTTTCCTTCTAAGCTATAATAGGCAAAGGACGGAAATTTTCGAGTAATACTCTTGATTTGCTCAATACTCATGCCAAGCTCCAATAGATAGACGAAATGAGGACGAAGCTTGCCAGCTGGGTCTATCTCAGTCACTCGAGACATCGCTTTCACCTTCTTCGATTCCACCAATGAACTAGGGATAGAAATTAGTGCTGTAGGCTTTTCCTTGATAGGAGGGTTTGGAAAGTTTTCCACAAAATTCATCAAAATGTCTCCATATTCTTCAAAAAGGGATTCAAGATAAGGAATCAAAGCATCTCTAATCTCAAGAGTTGTAAGTTCTCTTCCTGTTCATGTCAAGGAGACTGTGATTATTAGGACTGAATGGAAATAAAAAAGATATGAAAGTGCAAAACTAAACAATGTTGCAATCGAACCTACGAGGTACCGAGATTTATGTTTAGAGTGAATCTTTGATACAAGGTGATCGATGAACACATCTGACTTGTTGATGGTTCTTGCTGCACCTGCATTACTCAAGCCTTGTTTCTTCAAAAACAAAGTTAATACAGCCTTTGCTTCTTCCTTTTCTGCTGCTAACAGGGTTGGAGGCACTGACTTTAATGACCCATCTGTACCAAAGATCAATATTGTAAATGGATTCTACTTAATAGATTTAAGACCAAACCACAGTCACAATTCTAAAGTCATCAAATAAATGCCTACCATTTTTTGCCTGGCAAAAGAAAACTTTTGCAATATGATGAGGTTGAGTCCTGATGTGAATTAACAAAAACATCAAATAAGTATAACATGACATTCAGAGAAAGTAATAAAATATAGAAGCCAAACGTGGGCCCACACATCTTCCATTGTACTTCTTTGAAACATAATGGCACAATCATGCTATTTAGTCATGGTGCGTTGAGTATTTAAGACTTGGCAAATGTTCCACACTGATAAATAATGAGGTCTTATTCCACAACCTGAGATTCCATATCAGCGGAGCAGAATCTTAACCTTTATATAAGTGCCTTTGGCTGGCATTAATCTACACCCTTTTAGAGAGCATCACTTCCACATATTTTAACCATATACTGCGAGCTCCAGTAACTATGAACCGATTTTTAAGAACATCACTTACATGAGATTTTAACTGGTATAATAGCAACTTAATCACCTCTGAATGTTCCTAAAATGAATTTAGCATCGTCTAATGCTGTCTCCTAGCATGTTCATTATGATCTTTTCTATAACTCCAGTTTTATTACCTTCACTTTGTCATCATCCTATCTACTGAGCATCTAATCCTTTTAAAACATTCCAGTTCAGTGCTTTGGTTTTTCAAGTGCTCGATAAATTTCAGGGGCATATTAATATCCAAGTAGAAAGACCTGTAGAAAAGTGATGTCAAGTCCCCAATATATCTCAACTCTCTAGTATCTAAGGCCTAACGGGAAAAAGAGAGAGCTACTCTCGGGCTATTTATACCCATAATTTTTGGGCCTCATTGTTAAATTCCATGGTCGGAGAGCAGAAAAGGAGTATATTACACAGACAGGAGCATGTTATTTAAAAGACATTGAAGGATGCTTGCAGATGCAGAGAATGGTAAAGAAGAGAAGGATCACCTCATGCTAGTGTACGCTCTTGTCCAAGAGCAATGTTGGGCGAGGCGGTTTAGATGAGGAATCTCCATATTGGTTGTTACTTGAGTGAGTAAATGGTTCAGCTAATAGAAGCTGAGGAAATGTCTTCGACAGAAGCTTAAAATTCTTGCACCGTCGTCTCTGTCACCGGGGTAACCTCCCGGGCCGATTGCCTCTTCTCCGCCAAGTCTCCGGTCAGTCGTGGTCTTCACATGATGCACCCAAAAGCATCGGCCCCGCCAAGTCGGCCTGCCCGCGCTCATTCTATCCAAACCAAATCCAGCCTAATCCATCTGGAAAGATAAGATGTTGTCAGCGCTTTTTTTTTTAAAAAAAAAAAAAAAAAAAAAAAAATCTCACGAAATACATTCTCAATTACTGAAAAATTCTAATACACAAATTTCTTTTTTTGTAAAAAAAAAAAACTTAACGGACCCCAGTCTCCAGATGGTCAGAGCTCCAGGCGGGTTGTTGGGATGGCTTTTGGGCCCATTACTTAAAAGTCTTGAGATATTGCGTTCATTCCCAGGTTATCCATTTAAGCCCATTTTGTCCTTTTTTTTTATTTTTAAATTCGTATATTTTACTTTTAAATGATGAAAATGAGGACTAAATAATATTTAATTTTTATTTTAAAATTCGGATTTAAAATAATTTATTTTTTTTCTGGACTCGTATTTATGTTATTCATTTTAGAGTTTTTTTTTTTGCCACTAACATAGTTTAGAGTTTAATTTTATGCTTTTGACATTGTTTAATTTCTGTCTTTGAAACTTATATGCGTGAAAATGAGAAACTTAATTTTTTTAAGGGTTAACGGGAAAAAATACCCATAAAAGTCTCACAGCCATTGTTTAATTAGGACCATGAGTGAAGGTCAGGCAAATTCTTGAATACAACCTTCAAATCTTCAATTTATGAAATCGATAGCAATCCTTTACCTTCATTTTGTATTACAAAGTCATCATTCCGTTTTGTTCGTAACTCAAAAAGGAATGACTTCTAATTATGCTATACACACACTTGAAACCACACTTCATCACATATTATTCAAGCACCTTAAAATATTAAATTACATCCTACACACTTCAATAAAAGTAAGCACATACATGTGATAGACTTGTTCAAGTGTATATTCGAATCAGCATTGGAGTCAAGTGGGGCTGTAACTACGTTGTGGAACATGAGTAAAGGTAGCCCATAGAAGATCAAAGTAGAGTGGAAATTGTGCCAACACAAAAAGGGTTACAGGGAGGCAAGCCGCCGCATATATGGGAAGAGCAAGATAGTGAAGTTTATCCTTGAGCACGAAGAAATGTCCAGCACAGAATGACACCAACATGGAAGCAATCGACATGAACAACGATGACAAACCAACTAGTAACTTCCTGGGCAAGTGTTTTTTAAAGTCTTGCTCTTGAAATCGAGAAGTGAGTATGGATAGGAACATGACCATGGCCGTGATGGAAAAGCCCAGGGCTATGAGTGATGCAATGGCAAACAGTTGGAACTCTGTCTTATCTTCAAGTGTTGGGTGGCCGGTTTGTTTGACCCCACCGGGGACAGTGGCCGCTGTGGCAAAGGCCACCGTGGCAATTAGTGCCGCCACCACCGAGCATGATTCTGAGGTTTTGTTAAGCCACTCGGCGGCACTTTTTTCGAGGTCCTTGTGAGTTTTGGCGAAGACCGCATCTGGGGTTTCGTTCTTATTGTTGTATCTGCCAAAGAAATCAGGTGGCATTTCCTCTTTCACAAACTGCATCACCGGTTACATTTAGATCATCAGAATTCATATACTCCCTTCCCCTTATTGGACCAATTATTTGGGGATTTGGCTTGATTCTAAATATAAGACATTTTTATTTTATTTGTCAATATATATATATAAATAGATACACACATGAATGAGTAGTAATATACAAGTATCTTGTTATTACGTACCTTGTACCACTTGTGTTCCCATTGCATTTGAAGAGCTTCGCCAGGAATGAGCCAGGGCTTGTAGTCACCAAGTGTGGCTGCCAAATGCAACGCACTGTTTCCATCCTTATCCACCTGATGGAATAGGCTCTCTTTGTAAATATTCTTCTTCAGCAAGAACTCATACACGTGAGGTTGTCTGTGTTCTACTGCTAATAACACGATGTTCTTCTTATCCTCATTCATATCATGAATGGCCACTGGAAATAACTCCAAAATTTTCTCTATTATTTCCATCACACCATTCTTTGCAGCCACCAATATAGGAGTCTCCTTGGTCAACCTTTTAGGAAGTTGCTCATCTTCTGCACAGTTTAAAATGTCAAACATGTAATTATCAATTACACTTAATCATCAAATGCTTCTTGTGACAGTACAAACCCACGGAAACTACTTTCAGTGCTCATTGCAATGATGAGCACCAAAAGCTAATCAATATAATGAGATTTACGTCATTCAAACATGATTTCAACAATGCAGATTTAATATTTTCTGATGATGATTTTTTAAGTAAAAAAAATCATCTTTTGAAAAAGTGATAGTTAAGAGATTATTTTTATATTAGATTCTATATACATTAAAATAATTTTTTTTTTCAGAAAAAAACAAAAAGTAAAAAAATTCAATCTGATCCGTCTGAATCAGATTTGAATTATTTCTATTGGTGATTAGCTCTTAGTGCTTATCATTGTGATGAGCATTGCCCCAACGACACAAATATATCATATAATATTAGTCTTTACCTTTGTCTACTGCTAATAACTTCACAATTTTCTCTATTGTTTCCATATTCACGGCATTGTTTGCAGCCACCAATATAGGAGTCTCGTTTGTCTTTCCTTTAGTAAGTTGCTCATCTTCATCTTCTGAATAGTTTAAATGTCAAACACGTAATTATCATTGGGTGTGTTTGGGGACCCCCTTTAAGCCCAATTAACCATTATAAGCTCAATTATCAATTGAGAACTCAAATTTTAAGTGTTTGGAGAGGCCAATTGGTAATTGAGCTTTTGCCAAAACCTAATTGGTGAAAGCTCAGTTGGGAGAAGCTAGAAAATGGAGCTTTTGTTAAAAGCTAATGACATTTTATGCTAGATTAGGTTGTCTAAAAATTAGTTATATAATATTGGCTTGTCCCATAAAATATTTTTTAAATAGTATGTAGTATCAAAAAATATTTTTTGAGTGTTTTTAACCTCTTAAAATATTTTTCTAGTTATATCCACTACCTAGTGTGCTATCAGACTGATTGTAATTTTACCCACTTTCTAGTTGTAACCACTCAAAAAATATTTTTTGAGTGTTTTTAACCACTTAAAATATTTTTTTGGTATTTTTAACCTCTTTAAAATATTTTTTCAACTATACCCAGTGTGTTATCAGACTGATTGCAATTTTACCTTTAATGTATTTTTTCAGATCCAAAAATAACTTTAAAATATTTTTTTGGTGTTTTTAAACCCTTAAAATATTTTTTCAGTTGTACCTAGTGTGTTATAAGACTTATTATAATTTTACCCTTAATGTACTTTTTCAACTTCAAAAATTACTTTAAAATATTTTTTGGTGCTTTTAACTCTTTAAAATAATTTTTCAGTTATACCCAGTTTTAGGAGACTGACTACAATTTTACCTTTAATGTATTTTTTTTAGTAGCAAAGAGCACTCAAAATTTAGAATATTGATTTATTGATTTCCACCCACTCTAAAATATTTTTCCAGTAGCACCTAATATTTTAAAATAATTTTTAAATATTTACTTGATTTTTTAAATATTTTTCCACCCCCTCTTACCATTATCACAAAAGCCCTTATGCTTAAGTCAATCCAAACAAGTTTTATTTTTGCAAAAGCCCAATTGACAATCGCCAATCCAAACATAAATCACATTACATAATTTGGTTTTTACCAAAAGTAATATCACAACAAGCCCAATTAAAACAAGCCCAATTACCAATCGCTGTTCCAAACACACACATTACATTTAATCAACAATGCTTCTTGTGACAAAATATATAGATCATCATATCAGAGAAATTAACCTGGTTTGTCATGTCATTTATGGTCTAACAAATTAAAATACAACAACTCAATTAATATTAATCTTAGTTGGCTGCTCATGTAATTCACATTTTTATTTTTCTTAAAAAAATAAATTCCTTAATTAAGATTTCGCAAGTAACGAAAAAATAAATATTGTAAAATATTTTAATTTTATTAATATGCTAGCTAATATTTAAGAGGTGCCAAATCAACTCATAAGTTATTATATTTTAATTGATTTTATTATAAATGATATGGTAAACTAAGTACATGCAAAAACTTCTCCATCATATAATGTTGGTCCTTACCTTTGACCATGGTGCTGCCAGGTTTGACTGATGCGGCAAGGGTGGTATCCTGTGACGTCGTACTATAACCATCGTCTTCTGCGGGGTTTCTCCCATCGTCCTCGTACTCATACAGGGAAGCGCACTGAAGAAGTTCTTTGACTATCTGGACAGACCAAGTATGGGTCTCCTTTTTCCGATATATATTCCTCAATTCCTCAGATCCTGGAGAAAATATTATAAGCATATATAAATATAACTATATAAGAGTAGTAAGCCATCATTTTTTTTTTAGTATGAAGTGTGCGAACATAAATAAGCATATATACCTTTCCCCAAAATTGTCATAAGTACCAGATAAAAGAACTTGATCAAATTGCAACAGGTTGCGTAATTAACTGGAAATAACGGATTTTCCCGTCCTCCGTCAGCTCGTGATCCTGATTAATCAATGGTATAAGAGTTTTCACCTGTACTCATACATGCAATTTTAATTAGTGCCGAAATTCAAAAGATCTCTCACCTCTTGCTCCGGGATTTTCAGCATCTGATCCAGCAACAGGTTTGCGCGCTACTGGAAATTGAAAACACATAGTAATTTAAGTCGCAATAAGATACTCCCTTGTCCTATTTTTAATTAAGGCACTCTTAGTATGTTTCATAGAGGAAAAAAACAGTATACTTCATTAAATTTGTCATAAAATTCAACAATTTTTCAATTTTTTTTATTTAATATAGATTTTATCTCCTTAGAACAAAGTCTATACAATAATAGATGAAGTGTAAAATTATAGGACATTCATGTAACGAATGTAATGAGATCGCTTATAAATAGGATAAAAAAGTTTCTTCTCTCTTCCCTATAAATAGTACCAGAGAAAAAGTAGCCAGGGTATTAAACGAAAAATTTTATGTAAAATGGTGTAAGATTCAAATGTAAATTGATATACCAACAGTGCCCGCTTTTCTTATTAGCCAGAAAACATCCCACAATGTATTGTAGTTTTCGGGACAGTCATGGCTATCACGGTCCTCGGCTGCACTTGGGCATGTCTGATGTTCATATGCTGGATTTTCTGCCTTAAGCTTCTCAACATATATACCTTCAAGACAGACAAAAAAACATGGTAGGCATATATTATTAACATCTTGCCGATCATTCAAATATGTTTTTTTTTTATTTAGTGAAAACTAACCATGCATGACACAAATTAAATCCTTACATACAGTGATAAATGATGGTTTCTATTCGTCCAAAGCGGCTTCCGCTTCTGAAAGCACGAGGCTTTGATGCCAGCAAATGCAGAGGAGACAATCCTTCTTCGTTCATCCAATTCGCAAGCTCTTTATACAGATGAATTATTTGAAATGCAAGATCTATGCACACACCATAGGATTAATTAAATGATGTTATAATTGATTTAGAATAAACAATACCCTCGAGTCCTTTTTACAAGAGCTTGGTAAACTAGCTAATTACACATTTTAAAAAATTAAAATTGATTAAAAGTAATAAATATGTAAGAAATAAATTACTTTTTCAAGCATGCCTTTATTTATAAGGACCTGGCTTTCCACTATCAGGTCTAGTCCGCTGCTATCCTTTCTTAAAAACTATACCAAAACGGTGTAGTTTTGAGAAAAAGATTGTGCTGAACCATTTTTTTCTCTTAAAAAAAATGGTATATAGTATTTTGGAAGTATTTTTCTGGATGTATTTAGTATCTTAAAATATTTTTTAAGTAGTATACAGTATCCTAAAATAATTTTTAGTGTTTTTAACTGCTTAAAATATTTTTTTAGTTGTACTCAATATATTAGCAAACTGATTGCAATTTAACTTTTAATGTATTTTTTTAGCTCCAAAAATTACTTTAAAATATTTTTGGTTTTTTTAACCATTTAAAATATTTTTTCAGTTGTAGCTAGCGTTTTAGGAGATTGACTACAATTTTACCATTAATGTATTTTTCTTAGTAGTAATGAGCACCCAAAATTTAGGATACTGGTTTATTGATTTCTACCCACTTTAAAATATTTTTCCAGTAGCACATAATATTTTAAAGTAATTTTTGAAGCTGAGAAAATACATTAAGAGTAAAATTGCGATCAGTCTGCTAACACACTGGGTACAACTGAAAAAATATTTTAAGGGTTAAAAGCACTAAAAATTATTTTAGAATACTGCATGGTATTTAAAAAAATATTTTAAGATATTAGATACAACCAAAAAAATACTTCAAAATACTATATACCATTTCTTCGGGGGAATTTTTCAGCCCCTTCCTTTTCTCAAAACTACACCAAAACGGTGTAGTTTTTAAGAAAGGAATGGTAGTGGACCGGACTTGGCAGCACAGGGAAGCCAAGTCCTTATTTATAAGGGAGCAAGTAAGAGAGAGATAAATAGAATAGTAATAAGAGAAAGTATGGAAGAGAATATAGTATTAGAAAAAATATGGAGAGGGAAAAGAATTAATTAGGGGCAAATATGGTAAAAACATATTAAATGTTAAGACAACCTTAAATGAGATCTTATAAAAAGAACTAAGGTAAGGCAGATCAAATTTTAGACTTTTATAAAACGGACCGGAGGAGTACAATGTAGAATCTAGCTGGTGGAAATTAAAGAGTTGAGAATGAATGAATGTATTCGTACCAAAGTAGCCACCGTTGATAGCACAGTGAAGGATATTGTCACCATTGTTCCGTCTACAGTTAACATAGAAGGGAGAAGTAGTAGTAGTGATGTTAGGATTTCGGATGTTATGAAGGCAAAGAAAAGCTTGTTTCCTGCCATGGAGAGCCGCCAAGAAGAGAGGCGTCTCGCCGTCACCGTTACGATCATCCACTAAGGTAGCCTCCACGCTAGCAAGTATGTGACACATTCTGGAATTGCCCATGGAAGCCGCCAAATGTAAGGCTGTGTTTTTTCTATGATTATGAGTTCGCAGAGCCTTTATAAGTTCCTCCTTATTAGGTTGTGTCTGCGACATGACGTCGAGCATCTCCATCACCACGTGCTCCTTCCCATCAGAGACTGCTATGTGCAACGCTGTCTGTCCTGAGCAAGTGATTCTGGCGTTGTGAAGTCTCGCATCGTGTTTGTACAATTCAATGACAATGTCCCATTCTCCTTTCATGGCACATGAGAATAGCTTCTTCTTGTTGCTCTCATACTCCTCCATGGCTTTATCTGGTTTAATTTGTTTCCGCTTCTGAGCTAATCACACTATCCAGTGAATCGATAGCTAGGTGATATTATTCACCGTTTAAATACTGGTCAGCAAAGAGAATGATTATCTACTTTATTGGCCCCAGTTTGCTCGCTTCTCAAGTTATTCTCCCAAACACATGGTTCCAGTGGCTAGCCGAAAAGAAAAAAAAAGAGAGGCAAAAGAATATTACAGGCAACAACTAGAAAACAAACTCTATTATGTGACTATTTATGCATTTGTGCGGTGGGAAGTCCAAAAAAGAGAACAATGAAGAGTGTAATTCACAAAAATGGATAGCATAGTGATGCTTTTTTGTTTTATGTGCTTCGCGCGGGGAACAGTGTGAAAAACGTTAGTAAGAAAAGAAAGAAGGATAATAATAACACTTAGAAGTAGCGACAGAGCTTTTGACACTAGGGAACTGAAGCCTCCTTTTTAGGTATTGTATTGTATTAAACTCGTGATCTTTCCTAATCGGGAATTGGCAACTCAAAGCAAAGTCTTTTTTTTTTTTTGGCAACTCAAAGCAAAGTCTTTTATTGAAGAGTCGAGATGCAACCTTTTGCGCGCTTGATTAGGCTTTGGCCCACTGTGCCCTGCAAAAAGCAAAAGTCGCCTAATCAATCATGTCACACGCCCTGCTGTTGCTATCAAAGAATTGATGCCTAATGCTAACAGCTCGTCTTGTCCGGCAAGCCCAGCCCAGCCCAGCATATGAGTTTAATTTGGAGAAAAACTCAAAAACAGTAAACCTGTTTTTGTTTTCATCATGTAGCTGTGAGATTATGAGGATTATTTTTTGGAAAAATCCCGTATTCCGAATATTAATAATGTTAAAGAAGTGTTTGGGACTGATTCGTCCTTTTCGAAATTAAAAGGAAATGATATAATTGTTTCTCGGAGTTTAATTTTCACTTTAAATTAATTGTGAAAACCTAGTCTGAATATATGAAACCATGTCATATCTTGTGAATTTTGATTTGCAATTTATGAAATTCTTATGAAAAATTGTGAAAACCTTATCTAGACTTATGAAAACCTTTATTAAAACTTATGAAATCATGCCTTCCTTTCTGTTCTTAATTTTAAATTTAGAGGGACAATTATGTCATTTTTTTTTAATTTTGAAAAGGAGAAATCAGGCTCTAACACCTTTTTGATAGTATGAATATTTGGAACACTTTATTGTCTTTTGACATTTTTAAAGTTCTTTTTAAGAGATTTTCCCTTATGTTTTCCCATCCCCTAATCAGTATTATTTATGAGTAGGTCTAACGTGTCATGGTCACTCTCATTATAGACAAGGGATTGGCTTATGTGATGTCCCAAGCATAATAATCAGCTGCCACCCTTTTGTTATCTTTTCCACTGTTATTATATGGTTGTTTGTATTATGATTAATGTTGTCTTTATTGTTGTCATTTACTAGAAGGAACCAGAGATAGCGACGAACACAAACATAGCAGATCTTGATATTCTTCTCGCAATTGCTGGTTGCTTGATGAAGATTCTCATGAACGAAGGGTATGTGTGCTTTATATTGAGATTTTGGAGTATCAAATAACAAGTAGTTTTTCAATAATGTGTGAGGATATTTTTAGCATCACGTATTGCCGTTTAATTTTACGCTATCATTATCAAGCCTCAAATGATAAAAAAATTTTGGGAGAATGACAGTGAAGTCCCAAGGAAGAGGAGAAATGAAGAAATGGTAACAACTCCAGGAGCCTGTATTGACAACTTCATCAGACCATTTTTTTATTTTGCAATCTATAGGGACCATTTTTTCATTTTTTTCCTTGCATGGGACCTAAGTGTAAATCTCCCAAAAATTTTTTAGCGTGAGTTTTTTATGTTTCCCGATAGCCACTAGCCACCTATATATTCTGGAACTTTCAGGCCCGACATCTTAGGGGTGTTAATAGGCTAGGCTAAGCTCGGTTTTACCTAAATAAACATAGGCCTACAACAAAGATTTAAAATCTGATCCTAGTTCTGAGCCTGTATGTAAGTTTTCTTAGACACGAATATGGGCTTTTAAAAGGCGTGATAAGGCTTGAAGTGTAATATCCCAAAATGTACTTAAGGGCTAAATGTACAGAATAGATGGTGAGATTAATGACAGAATTATCTCTGAAAATTTTGTTATGACTTTAGTCAAGTTTCACATGCAAAATTGGTAATTAAATATTATATTGCAAGGCTTCTTCAAAGGGCCATGACTTACGTATGATAAAAGGAAAAGTAAGAGTAAATATATATTGGCTACTAAATATGACATATAGAAGCAATTGGACCAAGTTATAAAAAGATGAAGACTTGGTAAACAATCTCATGCTAATTGGTGAATTAATGTTATTATTCAAGGAGATATTACAAAAGATCATCAATTCTTTTCCTAGGCTCCATTTTCATATAACATGAGGCAAGAAAGGGAAACAATTATATGACCAATTAAAAGGAGAAAACTTGGTCAACAATTTCAACTAAAAAGGAACATATGTGAGGAGGTAAACTAAGATAATTGAAAAGGGGTTTTTTTAGCTCCTTTTGGTCATTATTTTTGGTCAACAATTGTAGGCCAAATAAAAGACAATAACTTGAATGAAAAGGGGCCACATATTCGTATGTCATCAAGAAAGAAAGAGAAAATATGAAGCAAAGATTTCTTGGCACATTTTGGACGTCCAATACATGAGCAAAGAAAAGACTTGATGAAAGAAAAAAAAAACACAAGTTGAATTGTTACAAGTATTTGACCAAAGTGAATCAATTTTGACCGTAACTTTTTACCACCTTTGGACCACAATTTCGTCTGCCTCTTTAATTGATAAGGGAAAGGAAAATCTGATCATTTATCACTCTCTTTCTCCATCTTCAAATCGGTTTGCAGCAGCCCAAAACATAGAGGAAGAAAAGAAAGGTTTCAAGGTGAGTTTAATCTTTATTTTTCACCTCTTTAACCTCATCTATGGCTCAAGTGTCCTTCATAAACATTGTTCCTCTTTATGAGAGCTTCATTGCTATGGTTTTATAATTTCAAGAGGAGGTGACTTGAGCCATCAACCAAGAACACAAGCTAAAAAACCAAAGAAAGGAGCTAAGGAGAAGCAAGAAGTGAGAGTTGGCTTCAATTTGAGCTATTGGTTGTATAGGTTGAATGAGTATTTTGACATATATAATTTTACCTTGATTTTGTGCAAGTTAGGGTTTAGAGAAGTCATGGTGTTTTGGTTATGTATTTGGTGTTTTATGATGATTAGAAACTATATGACACAAGTTTGAAGCTCAATTTAGGAGTTTGGTAATTTCTGAAATTTTGTTGATTTTTCTGCCAAAATAGGACGTGAGGAATGAGTGGGAATTTGTTTATTTTGATTTTACCATTGTGTTCTACATGAAAAATTGTGTGTGAATATGTTTGGTTATTGATTTTGGAGCCACTGGACACATTGGTTGAAAATTGGAAAAACTGTCAAGTGTGTAACTCTGTGCAGGGCAGTCGGTTTGTAGGGACATTTTGAATGGGCAATTGGTGTTTAAAAATTTTGAAACTTTCTTGTCTTAAAGTTCACAGGCCAAGCTTCAAAATGGACAAATAATTTATGTCATTTCATTTTGTAAGATGGGAGTTCTGATTTTCCAAAGTTTAGGATTAAAATTGGAATATGTTTTGGAACAGTGTTGGATTTTGTGCAATTCTATATTTTTGTGATTATGGACAGCCTTGGTTCATATTTTTTCTATATAGAGGACTTAAATATCTGTCAATAGGCATTGGGATCGCCTGATTTCGATATTTCTAGAATTAGTTATGATTTTTTCAAAATTGCTGAAAAATTTTGGCAGATGGGTCACCTATGTAAAAATTGAAGATTTTATGGCATAATGTAATGTTGTGGAACTTTGAGGTTAGAAATTGGCCTTTTAGGTTAATTGACCACTTTAGCTCCTTAGTTGACTTGATTAAATGATCATAGTGATAACCAACTCAAGTATTACGAGTTATTAAAGAACTGAAATAGGTGATAATTCGTCGTCCTTAATTTTGGTTTATAGGATTCGATATTTGCCCTGTTCGTGATTCACCTGTGCCAAAGCACAATCGGAAAGAATAAGGTAGTGACTCTTTCTCTTATACTATGTATAAAGCATTGTATGTATGTTGTCATGCATTGTGGTGCATTGAGATACTGCTGCCATTACAGCGAAAGCCGTCGCATTGAGCATAGAGATTATAGCGAAAGCTGTCGTATTGTGTATACAGCCGTGAGTGTTGTCGTATGTGGCGTGAGCCATGTATCATTGTGTTACTGCTAAATGTGATCTTACAAGCTATGTGTTTATATACTGTATGAGTGATTTGTTACTACTGTATGTGATTCTCTTGAATCTCATTCTTTCCATTAACTAACCTTACAAACAGGGCAAGTGGCTCCAAGGAGAAACAGACGACAACTAAGAGTAGCTAGGACCTTGTAGCAATAATTAGTTTTGAATTGTCGGTTATCCATTTTGGATTTGAGGTTACTGTATAGTTTTGGAATGTAAATATTATTTTGGGATATAGTTATGTAATCCCTAAAAAGGGAATCTTGTAAACCCTTAGTACATCTACATGAAACCCGGGGGTTGCTAGGATTTTTGTTATACACTCTGATATATATATGAATGTGATTTAACTGTACGGGGTAATTATATTCAAAACTTGTATTTGAGACCAGGATAAGAAGAGAAATCTTTGAAAGAATTTGTGAAAAACCCTACCGTAAGGAAGGGATTGAATTAAGTTTAATTATTCGTTGATCTTTAATCCATCTTAATTATGTGTTATCAAATTATAATTATACTTATTAAGGCAGGGGGTTACATGAAGCCTGTTTAAATATCTACTTAAAATACAGGTCTTTAAATAGTCTTTAAAACATATGCCTTCAAATTCATGTTTAACCCTTTACACTTATTATGTCTTAAAAGTCTAACATTCATTTTCGTTGTAATATAAGGGCTTTTGTTCAAGTAAGTAGAAATAAAAAAAATTAATCATTTGTTGACTAATGAAACATATTTTCTAAAACCAACCTAGCATAACAAGTACCATATAGAACTGAAATTTACCTCTTTTATTTTTCCCACATAAATTAGGACAAACTCCTTTTACCAAGATTACTATATTTCATTTGGTACTAAAATAAACCCATAGCAATTATTATGCTTTAGTGGACGACGCAAATCAGGGGAAAGGTAGTGAGTTAATATTGCCATCTCGAACAATCAAAGAGAAAATATGTAGGGATAGATGAATGATTGATGCGAAAGCAAAAGTTAAGTCTAATGATGACAGGATGTGAAATTTAGGATTAAGGTTAAGTTGGTAAATTTATAAATAATTTATACAACTATTTATATGATATCATATATACTTATATAATAGTATAAATTTAAAAAATAAATAAACAAGTCAAATTTATAGGCTAGGCCTTATGAAAATATGTCTAGCCTATTTATCTAAAGAGACATGATATTATGCCTGAATATAAGCCTAACATATTTACTAAATAGGCTAGATTATGTTTTTTGTAGGTTTAGTTATAGATCCCTCTGGACGTAATCTATTTCCACCATTGGGAGTGGGTTGTGTATTCCTTATCTCAAGTGACAAATAAATGAGGGGTGTGCGCGTGGGTCCCCCTCCACTATAGGGGAGAATTAAATAGTTAAATTGTTAAAAAAACGTTTGCTAATAAAACTCGAACCTATAATCTTGCTTATTAGGGATAATCAAGATTTTTTTCTAATTGATCTACTCATCGAGGTTGGTTTCTACAAGCAACATGGTGATTTATTTTAAAAGTTGAAGGGTTGATCGATTATGACATATAGAGTAAAAGACAACTTACATGAAAACATTGATCTGGATGGTCCCAAACTCAATTTGACGACGAAAGAAAGAAATTGAGATTAAGAAATAAATAAAGGCAACGTTGTATTAAATTGGATGGCGTATTTTCATGAAACGCCATATCCAGATATTAGCCAGTGTCGTCCAAAAAATATAATCAAGTGGTTGTTGACATGAGAGGGGAGATAAGGGATTTTTTTTTGCCCCTAAGACAGAGAAATGAGAATCTTATGAGCGATAGATGTGTCTAAACAGAAGCTACTCGTGCGTGGTCCCTGAAATGATTATATTACATGAGAGCTGTACAATAATATTTGTTTAATTTATTCTTCATTTGATGCATGATACAAAAAGTAACGATCAGTTTTTGTTCTCTTCATGACCTTAAATATTTTTTTTTTTTTTCCAAATTGTGATTAAAAATTCAATGATTGTACGAACAGGATGTATTAAAAAAAAAGCAGAGATGAAGTTTATATGCATGTTTATGTATATACGTAGCGTCAAATTCGGAAGAAAGTAAAAAGAAGCGAAGGTGTAGCTCATTGTAAGAAAAAGCTAATTAAGAGAGAGCAGAAACCAAAAGCCTGGTCATAATTATGGGAGAATTGAAGAAGCAAAAAGGTGCATATATACATGATTAGCTTCCCTAACCCTCTTTTATATATTCAAGCATATATATATGTGTATATATATTATGAAATACGATGTTTTAAAAAAAGCTAAGTCTCTGAATGTAGAGTAGTGTTATGTAGGTATGCAGTAGTGACAGGAGCAAACAAGGGAATTGGATATGGAATATGCAAAAAGTTGGCAACAAGAGGTGTGAAGGTGGTGCTCACAGCAAGAGATGAGAAGAGAGGTTTGGAAGCACTTGAGAATCTCAAACAAGAGATTGGTGTCTCAGACTCTGTGGTGTTTCATCAGCTTGACGTCACTGATTCCTCAAGCATTGCTTCCTTCACTCATTTCATTACCACCTCTTTTGGCAAACTTGACATCTTGGTATTATATGGTTCAACTAAGTATGTACAACAATGTCATGTTTTTTAATATTATATATATAAATGGATGCTTGGCATATTATGTGGTGCAGGTAAACAATGCAGGTGTCTCTCCGGGCCCAGTGAACGGCGAGGCTTTGTTCAGAAAAGTAAGCTTTGATCATCACTTAATTAGATATAAATGCAAATCGATCTATATATATGGAGATGTTACCGTGAGTGTAATGTGAATGTGACAGGTTAGTGGGGAGGAAATAGAATGGGATGAAATAGTAAAATGCAATGTGGACATGTCAAAGCAATGTGTTGACACTAATTACTTTGGTGCTGTTAGAGTCACTGAAGCCCTCCTTCCTCTGCTTCACTTTTCCTCTTCTCCCACCATTGTCAACGTCACCTCCCTTGCCGGACTCATCAAGGTACCTACCTACTTCATTTATACACACACACACACTCCCTTCAGTCCTAGATATAAGAGCCAGTTGACTTTTTTTTGAGAGATTAAGAAAGCTAATTAAATTACATGAAAGTATGTATATTTATCATTTTTTTTCAAACTAATTTGCTTGACTTATAAATTGATATATAATATAATGATATACAACATATGCTATGATTAAGTAGTTTATTTAGCTTTCTTAATCTTTCTAAAAAGAAAATCAAATGGCTTTTATATTTAGGATCAGATGGAGTATATATATTCTCCATTTTTAACTGATCGGAATACTCCGTTCATATAACGCTTGTGAATATATAGTGTGACTTATTAATTGTACGCAGCTCATAAAACATGAGCGCGCGAGAGAGATACTAAGTGACTTGGAGAGTCTTACGAGAGAAAAGCTAGATGAGGTGGTGAGTGAGTTCATGAAGGACTACGAACAAGGAACATGGAGTGAGAAAGGATGGCCCACCCTGACGCCTCCCAATACAGTGGCCAAAGCAGCCCTTAATGTCTACACAAGATTAATCGCCAAGAACTACCCGAGTTTTCGAGTTAACTCGGTGTCCCCGGGCTTTGTCAAGACTGATATGACTCAGAACTACGGATTCTCAGCTGTGGATGAAGCTGCTGAACATATAGTAAGATTAGCACTTGTGCCTCCTACAGGTCCCACTGGTCTCTTCTTTGATACGAACAAAGTCACTCCCTTGGAATAATCATTCTTCCATAAGCTTAGCTTTTATTTATTTGGCCTGTTATTGGATTTTGCAAAAGTCTATTTCAAATGGGCCCCAATAAAATTATCTCTAAGATTCTCTTAATTTTTAAATTACTCTTCCCACGTAACAATCATTGGTAGCCTTACTGTTCATCTTAATATTACAAGAGCATGTCGCTGCCAACCAAATCAGTAATAGTTAAATTAAAAGCAAGTTAATTTATGCATGGTTCACTCCCAAAAAATAAAAAGTCATCGTTTAATGAAACTTCAAATTGGAGTATCGATGGATGCCCAGACAAGGGGCGTGAAACACGATTGATTGGGCGAGTTTTAATTTGCTCTTAGCCAAAGCGCACAAAGTTGATGTGTCTCATCAACTCTCAAAGAAATAAAAGATGTGATTAACAACTTAATTACTAATTAATTTAAATCTACATGCCATGTTCAAGAACCGAAAGGGAAGCTTCACTACTTTCCAAGTGCCTACTTAATTCAGTCCTTTCTTTTATTTTACCTCTCCTTCACTTTCTTCACCGCTGCGTTCTACGATTTTGTTCATTTTGCCATTAATTTCTTTGATTTTGAGCCAAAGTTTAGCCAATTAATTTTCCTTGTACTTTTTTTATATTCTCGTTCGCTCATGTCCTTATTTTAAGGCACCAACTACTAATTTTCATATAACAATAAAAAGAGTTAAAAATGTTAAACTTATCCTGAAATTCAAATGATTTCTCATATTACCCTCAGTAACTATAATAAACTCTAATATCATATTAATTATTATTTTCTCTCACTTCTCTTCTTAAATATGGACATACATGGAAAAAATATGTAATGCTCCTTGGAAACTAATAAGTGCATTATACAGAAAATCAAGAATACTTGTTAGTTAGGTCTCCTTTAGTCTAGTAATATCTGGAATGAGCTGAACTTTACCTCCTAATTTGGTGACTGAAAAAGTGTCACTAACTTTTGATTTTACAGTAGTAGTAATAAGTTTGGGACAATAAAGATTAATTAAAGAGTTAAAGTGACATAAATAAAAAAACTTGTCATGCCCTGAAAATTTAGGAGTGACAACCTGAAATGAGAAACCCATATATCTCTTAAGCTTTACCTATGTATAAAATTTTTCATTTAAATTTATGGATAAACTTACAAAGTATAATAAAAAATTTTATTATAATTTATACAACCAAAGTCTTTAGCTATCTATAGAAATTTTGGCAATACATCCTTTACAATTTGGGACCTTCCAAAAGTTCGATAATAGCATTCTCAACAATAATTTCGCCGAAAAAGAAAGAAAGAAAGAAAGAAAGAAAGACAGAAAAAGAAAAAGGGCTCTATGACAATCACACAAAATATATGACGAAGGCACAAGGATTTTAACTATAGTTTATGTGGAGCCCTTAGAATTGAATTTACAAAATGCAATACATAAGTTTAAATTTTACATTGAAATGACGATTTCCCAATATCATGGTTCAACATCAAACTAGCATTAAAGTCCCTCAATAATGAGAAGGAGTACAAGTCAATTGCATCATCTGAGACCAACATATTTTCCGGTGAATAACATTCCAATTTAAGATTAACAGAATAATAATAAAGCAGTTATAAATGTGACTTAAACAGCTATTCAAAATATCACAAGCATATAAAAATATTTAAAATTCTACAAATAAATAAAGAGTTAAGTTTTCTCTCTATTGGAATTCGTGCCTATTCTGAGCTTTCTCCGATGGTTGCTCCCGGAGGCCGGGAAACACCGCCTGTTAGAGTGTTGGAAGCTTGTGGGAATGCTGGTAGAGGAAAGACTTCGAAGAAGGAAGCTTTGGTCTCTTCTGCAGGGGTGGAAGGGATGCGTAAAAGTGATAAGAAAACTGAAGAACTATCACAAAGGATTTTGAAACCTGAGAACCTATCAAGGAAGATTTTGATTTCCCCTAAGGTCACATGTGCAGGGGAAGAGGAAGCAAACAAGGTAGTCCAAATTACCGAGGAACAATCGCAGAGAACAGAACCATAATGTAAAACAGGCCAGGGCTGCTCTTATAAAGACTCGTTGTTAAGATTCAAGGGAGCTGATTACAATGGTGTCGCTCATGGAAGCTTGATTGTGGAGAATGACTCCTTGATATCCGATTTATTGGCTCAATCCTGGGACATGCCTGAGCCATCAGAAGAATTAAAGCAACTCATGGAGGTATATCCAACTATGCACATGTCTCATGAGGAATATAACAGATGGGCAAAACCATGGAATAATTCTCTGATCATCACTATCCTAGGTATGAAGATTAACTTTTATAGACTGAAAGAGCATCTGAGTAAAATTTGGCAGATCAGTAGCTTCGAGTTAATAGATCTACCCAATAACTATTATGTTGTGAGGTTAAAGGACCCTGTTAATTGGGGTCAACACTATAAGAAAATCTTGCTCGATGGTCCGTGGACAGTTGCTCAACATACCATCTTAGTGCAGAGGTGGTCTCCTCATTTCGATCCAACCCAAAATCCTTTGGGAAGAGTAGCTACTTGGGTAAGAATCCCTAATGTGCCACTTTTGTGCTATAACAAAGAGTGTATGTGGAGGCTAGGGGACATGATTGGAAAGACTTTGAAAGTAGATATGAATACCATTGAAAACTTGGAAGATGAGGAAGTAAAAATCCACAGGGGTCGGTATGCCAGGATCTGCGTGGAGTTAGATCTGCAGAAAAAATTAATTCCAAGAATAATTTCAGCTTCGGGACTATTTAACATCGAATATGAAGGACTGGGACTTATTTGTTTCACCTGCGGAAGATATGGCCATAGAAGGGAACAGTGCCCGTGGAGAGTTGAGCAAGAAGTTTTGAACGCAAAGGAGAACTCATCCCATGAAACTCCATCGCCTGCACAACCACAATCGGAGAAAAGACTTCCGGCGAAGAACGTGCTTCCGGCGAAGGAGGACCAGTTCGGTCCCTGGATGCTTGTGCACAGACCCACGAATGCTCGTTTCTCAAGAAAGACCGACAGCAAAGTCAGAACCGCTGCTAGGAATCAGACTGGATCCTCAGACGGTATGGTGATGAACAGAACGACGCACTCCAGGTTCGCTGCTTTAGAGAACACGGAGTCAGAAGAGGGGAGGATTCCCGAGTGTGTTTTGAATTTTGTTCATGAGAATGGAAAAAAGGAGAAGGCAGGCGAGCTGTGCGATGCTGAAAGGGAATCTCGAAGCCATCAGAATATTAAGCTAATGGGAAAGGATGGTCAAAATAGAAAGAAGGGTGGAACCCACGTGGGAGACAAGAGGTGGACCGTAATTGAGAGGGAAGGTGATGGTAGGCGCATGGAAAAAAAAACAATTGGGGAGACCAAGGCTAGTGAGTTGGGCCCAGGAAAAGATAGGAATATGGGAGCAATTATAGAAAGCAAATCAAACAAGAAATTGCCCCAAAGGTCCCACCACGTGATTAGAGGCAATTTGGAGTCTTGTGGGCGGCCTCCTTTGCATCCGAAAACCAGCAGCACGATTAGTGAAACCCAGCCGAAGGAAAGTGATGGTTCAGTTGCTTTGGTGCCGTTTTGTGAAGTGGGGAATCAGGATATCTCTGCTGGTCCGGAAGGAGCACGAGAGACTCATTCTCATTCGGAGGATGCAGAAGAGAGTCTCAGTCTACACGAGCATGGATCCGGAAATCAGCAAATTTCCAATCTTGAGGTGGTCGTCATTATGGATGGGGAGCCTCCAGATAAGTAAATTAGTATTTTCATCTATTATCGGTTTATCTTATTTTATATATGATAGTCTCTTCCTGGAATTGTCGTGGGGCGGGAGGTAGAGCTTTTCCTCGGGTGTTTAAAGAAGTGATCAAAAAATATGCTATCAATGTGATGGGTCTATTAGAACCTCGAATCAGTGGCAATAGAGCTGACAATGTGGTCAAGAATTTGGGGTTTACTGACTGGATTAGAGTGGAAGCTACGGGCTATGCCGGGGGCATTTGGGTGTTATGGAATAGCAATGATATTCATCTTGAATATGTGTCTTCATCTACTCAATTGCTTCTTTGTCGAATAACTGATATCAATGATCAAGATCCAATGCTGGTGGCATTTGTATATGGTGATACCAGTATTTCAAAAAGAAGGGATTTATGGTCTGCTTTATACGCCATTAGCCAATTTGTTAATATCCCTTGGCTGGTGTTAGGAGATTTTAATACCATTCTTAATTTAAGGGACAAAGAGGGGGGTGCGGCCCCTGTTAATAGTTCATTACTTGATTTCCAAAATTGTCTGCTTAGTTGTAATCTTATTGAGATTCCGGTGGTGGGAGACAGGTTTACTTGGGAAAAAACAGGACTTAAGGAGAGGTTGGATTGGGCTTTTTGTAATTTTGATTGGGATATCAAAAATCCGCAAGCCAAGGCCTATCACTGCCTTAGGTTCAAATCTGACCATCGTGTTGTTGTAGTTGGAAACAGACTGGCCAACCATTGCAATAAAAGGGAGTCCAGATTTCAATACCAAGCTGCGTGGTGCATGGAAGAGGGATTTTGTGACGTGGTTAAAACAGCATGGAATGGTAAAGATTGGATACATGGTCAAGAGCAATTTAAATCCGAAGCAATGGCATGGAATGATAGAGTAGTGGGAAATGTGGCAAAGAAGAAGAGAGAGATCATAAGAAGGTTGGAAGGAATAGATCGTGCTAGAAGCAGCAGAGGAAATCAGAATGGACTTTTCAGACTTGAAAATCAACTTTGGGATTTGTATCAAAAATTGGCCTTACAGGAAGAACTGATTTGGTTCCAGAAATCAAGATGTAAATGGCTTAGTGGTGGTGATCTAAACTCGAAATACTTTCATGCCAGTGCAGTAGCTAAGAGAAAAAGAAGCAAAGTTGAAGCTCTTCAGGATGAAAACGGTAATTGGGTTTCTGATGAGAGGAGGTTGAGATCTATGGCCCTTGAATATTTCCAGAAGTTATTTTCAGCTGATCAGATGTCATCCTCCTTTTTGCCATGGAGGGCAAATTTTCCCTCTCTGGAAAGTTCTCAGTTAGAGTTGCTTCAGAGGCCTGTGTCTCAAATTGAGATAAAAAATGCTGCTTTTGAAATGGGCGCGTTCAAAGCACCGGGTCCTGATGGACTACATCCGCATTTCTTCCAAACCCAATGGCAGTTGGTGGGCCAGAAAGTTTGCGATTTGGTGTCTAGAATCTTTGTTTGTCCGAAAGAGATCCAAGCAGTCAACCAGACCAACATTACGCTCATCCCTAAAAATGACCGGCCGACTTCATTGAAGGATTTTAGACCTATATCTCTGTGTAATGTGAGCTTCAAAATTGTCAGCAAAGTTATTGCAAATCGTTTCAAGCGCATCATGAGCCATCTAGTAGCAGAAAATCAGTGTAGCTTCATCACAGGCAGACAAGGGGTAGATAATATCATCATAGCACAGGAAGCAATTCACTCCATGAAAAATAAGAGAGGAAGGAAGGGGTACATAGCTTTGAAGATTGACATGGAAAAGGCGTTTGACAGACTCGACTGGCGGTTTTTGGAATTCACTTTGCAAAGCTTGGGTTTGGGAGGTGACTTTGTTAGGTTGATTATGTGTTGTGTATCAACTACTTCCATGAGGGTTATATGGAATGGGGTAGCTTCAGAGAGCTTCAAGCCATCCAGAGGGGTAAGACAGGGAGACCCTTTGAGCCCTTATCTATTTGTCCTTTGTATTGAACTTCTGGGTCAACTGATTCATCAAGAGGTGGAATTAGGGAACTGGAGGCCTCTCAGACTCTGTCCTTCTGGGCCAAAGATCTCTCATCTCTTTTTTGCTGACGACCTTGTCCTTTTTTGTGAGGCATCAATGGAACAGATGAGCGAGGTAAAGAGAGTAATGGAGTTGTTCTGTAGATTATCTGGGCATCGAATCAACCTAATCAAATCCAAGATGTTTGTGTCACGCAATGTCCATTTCAATAGAGCCTATGAGATGAGCCAAGCGGTTGGGATTGGTTTGACAGCGGACCTTGGGAAATACTTGGGAGTTCCAATCCTTCACAAGCGTATGGTTAAGACGACGTTCGCTCCGCTGATTCATAAGGTGAGTTCAAAATTGTCGAGTTGGAAAGGGAGATATCTAAGTATGGCAGGCAGGACGGTGTTGATCAAGTCTGTTTTAACAGCAATCCCTCAGTATCAGATGCAAACAACTCTGATCCCGAAAGCGGTTCTTTTAACTATTGAGAAAATGAGTAGGGACTTCTTTTGGAATCAACATGAAGAATCCAAGAAAATGCATCTACTTTCATGGGATGTATTAAAAAGAAAAAAGAGTAATGGTGGTTTGGGAATTAAAGACTTGCATTCTCAGAACAAAGCCTTCCTAATGAAACTGTGTTGGAGAATGATTACTCAGCCGGATGCTCTGTGGGTGAGATGCTTACGCGCTAAATACTTTTGTGGGACAGATCCAATGCCCAAAGTTCAGAGTCGGCGCAACCAATCAGCGGTGAGGAGAGGTATTGTGGCAGTGTGGGAATTTTTTAAGAAGGGCGTGGGAAAGAAGCTACGTAGCGGAAGAAACACTCTGGCTTGGCAGGATTGTTGGGCTCCTTTGGATGAACCTCTCATGTTCTACATTGACAAAAATGTGCAGTTAGTAGATATGGATGCTCCAGTCTCCTCTTTTGTGACTCAGACTGGCCAATGGGACAAAGGAAAATGGGGTTCCTTCCTCCCAAATTGGGCAGTGGAGAAAATCATGATGGTGACCCCCCCAATGGGATCAGGGGAGGATGCAATTTGTTGGTTGAATGCTTCCGATGGGAATTTCAGCGTGAAGTCAGCTTATGACATCATCTTTTATCAACACGAACATGGGCAACATACTCACTGGCGGAACCTATGGCACTGGGATTTACCGGAAAGAGTTAAGCTCTTTATGTGGCAAGTATTCCATGAGAGACTTCCTACGAATGAAATACGAGCGAAACACAATTTGAGTGTCCTAAATGCTTGTCCCTTTGAGTGTGAGAGTGGTGAGAGTATTCTTCACATCTTGAGAGATTGTGATCAGGCGAGAAGAGTGTGGTTTTCTACAACTAACCATATATATTATACTATGTTTTTCTCTGGTAATTTGCAGGAATGGATTTCATGGAACCTACAGTTTCGTCCAGGGAACGGGAGGGTCACAAGATGGCCATGGCATAAAGTGTTCAGCACTATATGTTGGCTCTTATGGAAGAACCGTTGCAGTAAAGCTTTTGATGGAACTGCAGACAACGCAAAAGGGATAATTCACAAATGCATAAACCACCTCTCGGAAGGCGTGGTGAATGGAAGATTTCGGCATCAGATATTCCAAGTGCGAGAAAGGGGACTAGATCACTGGCAACCTCCAGATCCAGGCTTTGTACGTGTTGATGTAGATGGATCCAGAGCCGCTGACGGACATGCAACATGTGCTGGTATCATCAGAGATCACCAGGGTAACTGGCTACGTGGATTTCAACAAAAGTTAGGATACAATTTCCCAACTGCTGCTGAAATCCATGCAATATACAGAGGTCTTCGATTATGCCAGCAGATAGGTCTTTCTAAGATCAGGCTATTCACAGATTCCATACAGGCTATACATCTTCTGACTGTGCACTGTGGGGCAGAACACCCACTACACGACATCATTTTGGATACTAGATCCCTTATATATAGGGACTGGGACTTAGAGATTTCCCACACCTATAGGGAAAATCTAAGTTGTGCTGATTACTTAGCAAGGATGGCTCATATGGGCAACCAGGATTACACAGAAATTGTGACAACACCTACAGAATGTGTTAACCTTTTTACACGCGACTGTGACATGTCTTCACACGATCATCAGGTGCTACCTAATTATAGGTCCTTGTAACTTCAAGCATTGCTTGCCTTTGTACTCAAAAAAAAAAAAAATATCACAAGCATATACCTTATAAATCAAATAATTCCATGCAAATATTTAAACCAAACAGGATATGTATCAGTGAATTAACAATTAAATTCAAATTGAATTGCATCCTTATAAAATAACAAGGCGATTATGAATCATTGAATAGATAAAATCAAATTCATAATAAAATGCTCTATTTGAAAGAATCAATTTGAAAACCATAAACCTTGAAACTCAAATTTTTCCATAGGACTTCATTAGAACGAATAATAAGTGTGGACACATAATCCACGAGGGAAACTAACCAAGCGTAGCATGAAGCCACAAATACAAATATGGATACACAGTCCGTGAGGGTAAGTAACCAAGTGCAACACGAAGTCATGAATACAAGCGCAGACATAAGACCCATGAATAACAAGCCTGAGAACGAATCTCATGAATATCAAGCGTGAGCACTGTACCCACAAATGTTAAGTGAGCTCGAAGTTAACCATGGCATGCCAAGGACTAATAATAATGCTGTTAGTAATCAGTGTTCTAAATTTAGTCCTCTCAAAACATTTCAAGCATGCATGGGATCATTTTACCATTAACAAATGGAAAGGATCTTCTTCAAAAGCGAGAGCTTGTAAAGAATATTTCATAATAGAAGATCCCAGCATGAAAGTTTCAAAAATAATATCTCAAAACTATACCTTTCAAATTCCATACATAAACATTCTGTATTCTTCAATATGAACTGGCCCTTTTCTTTCCTACCACCAAATTTGACTCTCGCCCCCAATAACAAGCAATCAATGTAATGCCATTATGCCACCATACCACCAATCCCCTTCTTTTTTGGTTAAAAAAAGGAATTCATTATCTGTTTCATTTTTAACTTATTTGATCAATTAATTATTGTTGATTTTAAGACTTCTAAAATTCTTGGGTAGTTACATTCCTCCCCTTTAAGAAATTCGGTCCTCCGAATTTAAAAGTTTGGATGAAACCCCATAAATTACGATATAACATAGAAAATATGTCTTTTGAGAGTGAAGTGAAGGAAAACTATCTAACCTTAACGCATCGAATAAGCATTCAGTACTAAATTCAAACTACGCAGACAAGACTTTCACTTTAGAAGTTTTCTAACCAGTAAACCTTTCCTAGATATATAATTTGCATGCCTTGATTTTCTTTCTTCCAGCTAACAACAAGATGATAAAACACAAAAGCATTGACACAAGCTAGGAGAAAAACTAGTGACCAGTATTTTTATTAAATTTCACAAGAGTCAAGCAATTATATCAATGCTTTAACACAAGCCATAAGAAACTGTGAAACACATCCTTATGATTAATTATTATTCTGTTTCAAGTTAAAATAGCAGTATGCATGTGCAACCATCAAGAAAAGAATCTTTTTTTTTTATTGCGTTTAATAAATCATGCTCATAGGACCATTTTCAATCTTAGTCATACAAACATTATTATGCAATAGCCTTTTGTTTTGTTTTGTTCTGTTTTCTTCTTCTTTGTTTTTTTTATAGACTTTAGTTTCAAGGAACCAAATCATGGTTGTACAACACTGACAGGAATATATACTCCTTAAGCCTAATATAACATCTTTATCATATAAACAAACTAAAATCCCTTATATCCGTCATGGCTTTTCATAAACTAAAACCCATTTTTGCAATCACTCCTAAATTTTCAGGGTGTGACAAAACGAATCCGTATAATTTTAATATATGAATATTTTCCGAGCTAACACACATATGGTGGATAAACGTTACCGTTAAGATCGATGGTGATAGTGAATTCTTTCAGGTAGCAAATCATAATCCAAATGAAAGTCAACTAAAATATTTTACAATTAATTATGGCGCAAAAAGGAAAACACTCGCCCGGGGAGGGGGAGAGTTTTTTATTCTGGAGTCTCAAACACCAACACCTAGCTAATTAATATAGTATTTTAAATTCATGTGAAAATAGGCTTTTGTAACTTTTGAAATAAAGTTTATATATTAAAATCCAAATGGATATGAAGACACCAACCAAATGAGTTAGAATCAATTAAAACCCAAGTTAATTTATGTGTAGATCACTCAAAAAGTAACCAAAAAAAAGGTGACGGTTTAATTATTTGAGCCATCAAGTTAAGAGAATTTTGCTTTTTGCGGGGCACAGTGGGCCAAAAGCCTAAGTGCACAAAGGTTGCGTCTCAACTCTTAAATAGTAATAGTCGTTGCATTTCCGCATAAGGAAAGATCACAATTTAATAACTAATACTTTACGTGCCCTCTAGTTAGCTACGTGTATATATATCCTTCTTTCTTTCTATTTCCTCTTTCTCTTTCACTTTCTTTACTCTGTGTTTTTCACAGTTGTTCCCCCACCACCAAGCACCTACAACAATAAAGCACAGCATGTTGGTTTTTGTGAATTATGCTCTTGATTATTCTTCTCTTTTCTAGAATTCCCACCACACAAATAGATACTTAATTAGCATATATAAATAGTTATGTACGTAGTATATTTTGTCTTTCCATGTTTGGCTTGCACACTATTCTTTTGCTTTTTCCCTTTTCGGCAAGTTCCGTACAGGAACTAGTGGAGTCTGGAGCCCTGTGTTCGGGGAATAACTTGATAGCCAAGCAAACTTTGGCCAATAAAGTAAAAATCAACTTCTTGCTGATGAGTATATAAACGAGCTATGACTGGATGGTAATTAACTAGAGCTCAGAAGCGGAAAACAAACAAGCGAAAGCCATGGACGGACAGTACGAGAGCGACAAGAAGATGTTAGATATTTTAATATATATTATAATTATTATTAGTTATTAATTAGGTAATTAATTAAAATATCCAGAGTGTGGCCCGTTAGTTAGATTTAGGCCCAATTCATGATTAGGGTTATTGGCTATTAATGTGATTTTTCTGATGGTGGAAAATACACAAAAAAGTTTACAGCCGTCTGAATCGAGCGTACAAGAAAAAACCTAATCTGCTCATTTGAGGTTCCCTGACTAGCGACGGCTCTTAATCCAATTGCCATCGCTGTGCTTCACAATCAGTTAGAAAGAGACCTGACAATCATATCCTGTCTTCAATTCTTTTGCAGCTCTCTTTCATCAGAATTCATGAGTTCTCAATTTGATCAAAACTTAGCAATGGCGAGAGGTAATTCTTATAAGTCTTCCGCTATTGATATAGGAAAATTCATGTACTCTAATTTATGATTTATTTGGGTATTCATAAGTTTTGTCCTACATGTGGTATCAGAGCAACGCTCTCTGATCCTCTGCCTTCTACTCTTTGATCGGGGATGATCTAAGTATGGAATTGAATTAAGCTTCCCGTAGTAATTTTACACTGATTCCATAACTTGGATTTGAGATCAGATTTCTTAAACAGATGAATTATATTATTGCTGAAAATTAATTCATCTGAGTTTTTAATTTATTGTTAATAAATTGTTTACGATATTAAATTGCTTCTGCATTAATGGGATGAGATGATTTGCTTTTCTTGTCCGAGGATCACCATTGTCCTCAGTGATTGGTCATTTTGGGTCATCGCCATGGGATCCGATTTCATGTTTTGTTTTCTACGATTACTGTAACTTTAATTGATTCAATTGCCCTTTGTCATGCGCTTGATCGTTTTGTGATCTGGGTTTCAAGTTTGCATTTGAATTCTGTCTGGTAAAGGGATGAGAGAAGGACGTTGTAGTTTTTCGATGATGCGTGCCGCCTTTGTCATCGGAAAACTGAAACACCTCCGTCTTGCTTCATCACCGTTATCTAGAGTTGCCATCGGAACCTCCGATTTCGATCCGATTCGTTTGGTTTCAGTTTTGTTTTTGATTCTATGTTGATTTTAAGAGATTATGTGAGCAAGAGTTTCATATCGTGTTTGTTTTTGCTCTTCGAGATCATTTCCATCGAAATCGCCATCGTTAGAGCTCTCCGATCTCCTGAAAGGAGCACCTGAGGTCACGGTCGTGGCGTCTTTCCGGGTTGCTCTCAGGTGTGGGTCGGGTTTTAGGGCTCCAACTGGGTGAGGAAGAAGCATGAAACGGCGTCGTTTTCTTGTCATCCAAAAATGCTTCCTTCGTTCACGGAAAACGGCGTCGTTTGGCCCACAGTGAAACGTTGCGTTTCACTTATCAGCTTGGTGGGCTATGGGCAAACGTGGTTTGGGCTCAATTCTCTGGGCCTGCAATTTTTTTTTCAATAATTTTGCAGACTTATAACTTTGTTCAATGTTTTGGGTTGATATATTTTCTGGGCCGATGCAAATTGAGTTTATATTTTTTGCGAACTGGGCTGATGCATTTGATTGGGTTTGTAGAAATTTCTTCCCTTACCTTCAAAATTTTAAGGCATCTGGGGTGAAAATTGTTTTCTGAGCCTACAATTTTTTTTTCCTTGACACTTTTGGGCCGAAATAAAATATGGATTTTATTGCGTTTTGGGCTTTTAAATTTTTATTTCCTGCCCTTTCAATTGTTAATCCAGCTGGGCCACATTATGGATTCTCAAATAATTATGAATATTTTGACATTATGGGCTTGTTTCATTAAACATGGGCCATGAAGCTTTCTGGGCTTATTGCCATTTTGATATTGACGTTTTAAACATCTTTTGGGCCTTTATTATCCTATTTCTTTTCTGAAAAATATTGTATGGGATCTGTGACATTTTTTTTCTCTTTAGCTGGGCTATAAAGATCTAATTTCCAGAAAAGGTCTTTGGGTTAAATAGACCATTTGCTCACTGTTAATCAAATTAGCTTCTGTTTTATGTATAACTTTGGTTATGTCACATTAAATTGTTTAAATTGAGAAAATTTAATTTTGGCATTTTTTCATATTCTGGAAAATTTGCAAAATCATTTTTGACATGTTATTTAATTGCCTAAATATTTGGATAATTCATTTTTAGGCAATTATCTTACTATTCGAATTTTGTAAAGCTTAGTTTAAATTGAAAAATGCCAAAATTAATTATTTAAACAATTTTTTGGATACATAAAATAGTGGGAGGGTTTTCTAATTAATTATTTAGGAACTTTGTTGATCAAATTAATTGATTTATCCCTCCATCAAGATATGCATATATTGGATTTATTTTAAATGCACAAAATAGTGGGAGAATTTATCTAAGATGATTATTTAGTCACATTTTGTTGATTAAATTAATCAATCAAATTCTTCGTAAAGATTTGTGCATATTTGGAATTTAAATGCACAAGGTTGATATTTGTGATTAACATGCATCTTGGAGAATAGCCACATCATCTTCTATTGTATGTGTAAATAATCACTTATATGTTTTAAAATATCAACTCTATTTAATGGATAATATTAATTTAATCAAAGTGGGAGGATTGTATTTAGTCACATATGTTGATTAAATTAATTGGTTAAATCCTCCATAAAGCTGTGCATATATATAATGTAAGTGCACATGATTGATATTTATGATCAACTTGCATGCTATGGTGGTAGCTATAGCGCCCTCTTACAACATGCATAAATAATCATATATGGATTTTAAAATATTAATCTTCAAAAGTTGATTAAATTAATTAATTATGATTCCCATTGACATTGTGTATATATATGGCATTTGAATTGTACATGTTTGATATTAGTGATTAGCATGTAATTTTGTTTAAGGAATAACTACATCATCCTTATGCACATATCGTATGCATAGGTAATCATCACATAAGGTTTTACCATATCAAATTATGTTCATATGTACAATTAGTATACATAATGATGTGATGTCTTTGTGATGAGTATGTAGAATCGAGGAGTAGCCACATCATCCTCACTAGGCACATACACTCTATTTTGTTCTAATGAACAAAATACATCACTCAAAGATTTAAAGACATCAATTGTAATTAAATGTATGATTATAATTAATCTAATCTTTACCCAGAGGTAGATAACTATAATCATAGTTTTAATTAGGGTGAAATGGAACAACATTATATTCTCTAAGTAGCCCACAGGTATTAGGGGATATAAATGCATTCAAGTTTCACCAATTTGAGATAAATTCATGCTATGCTAATGTCTTTGCCCACAGGTAGACTTTAGTTATACAAATTTATAATTGTATGGTTTACATTGGTAAACATACACCTATATGTGATGGTTGCTTGCCTCTTATAGCAATTTTGTAAGTATGATTTAATTTTGATTTTGACTTTGCATCATGATTGTTATCTATTTAATTATTTAGTTTGATATAATCTATTAGAGACAATTAAACCTATAAGGAGAACTCCTACCATTAGGATAAAATTGACATTAAGAAAAGTTCTAGTATTTATAATACTAACATGAGAAATGAGATAACATTATTGTCCCAATAAAGTAATCTCATTTAAAAGCTAGTTATTATAAGTACATAAAGAATGGAACAAAGTCAATGGTTGTTGATAGGTTGAGGGACATTTTTAGAAATTTTCTTAAATGTTATTGCATTGTTTTGTTGACTATTAAGTGACTCTCCATCATATGGTAAGATGTTTCCATTAATCTTGGTGTAATAGATCTTCTGTCTATTATCTCATGATTTATTACTCATTTTCATGAATACATACATGAACATTAAGTATTCATTGTAAATGTGTTTTTATAGGTTTTGCTCCTTGTTAGAAAAGTATGAGATTTTAAATGAAGGCTATAAAGCTATCAACTCTAAAGCCATAAAGCAATAGACATATAAAGTTTAATCTGTCTATGATTAGTGGCTTGATTGGAGGCAATAGTAGATATACTCTTGCCATTGTTTTTAATCTAACAGTGAAATAGTTCATCTTGATTTTAATTGACTCTTCAAATACCTGAACATCTTTTGCTTTATAATTAAGTAGTGTTATTTGACACTTTTAGAGAATATAAAGTAGAAATGGGTAATTTAATCTGGCAAACAGATTAATATAGTGAAGTCAATTAGAAGAAATGGATGACATGATGAGTACATGGCTAAGGATAGTAATTTAGTCTATATGTTTTCCTCTTAAAGAATACGCTCAAGACAACTATATATCTGAGATGAGTTTCCAACAAAATTATGTTTAAACCATTTTTTTAAAATCTGAGAGTTGGACACTTAGTTTATATATAATTGTCTTATAAATGAAAGAGTGTGTATGAAAAACATCCCAGAGATTCAGACTGCAAATTTTGGTGAAGATGCAAAAACATCTTGGGAATTCTATTGAGCTATTCTTTCCATTTTAGAAGTTGTGTAGTAATTTTGAAATGCCAAATTATTAAGAAATGACATGATTAGTGGGAGTGATTAAACTTATTCAGGATGATCACACATAATAGATTGTAACCTCTAATCATGATGGAACATTGGTTTTACATGATACTCTTCTCCTTGAGGTAAATGTGAAACATAATGAAGTTTTGAAATTTTCAATTGGTCAAGCTTGAAATAAGAAGCATCAACATTAAGGACTCTATCAATTATTAGGAAAAATATCCCAAAACATGCAAGGTATATTCTAAATTGATAGATGATGCTCTTATTATACAACTTCAATTACAGATTGGGTTAAGACCAAATGATAATTTAAATTTGGCAATTGCTACCAACTATACATCATATATTTCAAGTAATCTGACTAGAGCATAAACAATGAGAGTGACCCTAAATTCCATTAGCATATTTCCATTATAGTAACAAGGAGAGATGCGTGTGAATTAAAAGAAATGTCACATAAACTATGAGGAGAATTTAGGTAGCAAAATTGAGAAATCGTCCTCCCATGCATTTTCACATTAGTGGTGAATAATGTGTTATGATGCAATCACATATATGATAATGCTGAAAGCATCATAGTACTATTTATATCACTAGATTAGTCTAGTGGCAGTTGAATCATCTATATTGAACAAAATGATGATTCACTCATTGCTTGTGAATTTTGACATAAGGTGTTATATATAACAAAATCATCATTGTTCAAATTTGTGATAGGACTAGGGTAAGTGTAGTATTCTTTTAGAATACATAAGGAAACTGTTCTCAAAACGCTTGGGAATGTCATAAGAAATCTATGATCACATGTATTTGAACATTTATAGATAGATGGTGGTTGTTGTATTTAATATCTATTATGAGAATATGATTTAATTGTCTATATGTTTCTAATATCATTATATTCCGTTCCTTCTAATTTGGTTTCCTAGGTGCAGGCTTGCTTGAATGTGCACACAAACGAGCAATGCCATTGCAAGGGACTTTTAGGAGGATTATCAAGCATATTATTGCTTGAATAATAATTGAAAAGCTGCAGGTCATGAAGTACATTTTAAAATGTACATTAAGTTTCATGCTCTACATATAGGAGAATGATTAGATTTGATTTGTTTAGTTTAGTATGATGTGTTAGCTATAAAATGGTTAATATTTTGATGCATCTTTACGTTTACTGAATAAATTGCATTATGGAAGAGTACAAGATTGCTAAATAGTCATTGATTGCTTAGTTCCACCATGAATTGCTTAATCTAGTAATTCTTGAAGGCAAGTTATAAGATTACCGGTTAAAGAATTTTATTGTGTGGTTTTAAATTAATTTAAACCCATTAAAGGTGTTGTGTGACCATAAAGTCAATGGGTCATAAACACATAAAGTATGGATCCTTAAATGAACTGCATGCATTTAGAGACATTGAAGGATCAAATACCTTATTTGTGACTTGGATCACATTGAGTGATCTAAATAAGGTATTGATAAATGATGAAATTTAAGTTAGAGTTTGTTGTCTCATATTGGTACCTAGTTATTGAGATTGACAAACATTCAAGTAGGAACCGAATAAACATTTAAGGTTTATTCATAAAGTTTTAACTCATTAAGCAAGGGTGCTGCTATGTAATACATGGAAGATAATACTCGACTTAAGGGAACTTATCGCCATGATTCTTGCAGCATAGCCTTAATTAATTTGAATAGGGCAACTGACGTTAGTTACGGGCCAAGTGGGGACTTTACGAGGCACACTAAAAAGGTGGTCTTTGATACAGTACTTCCCAACCCTTTAGGCAATTGTTTGGGCTTCTAGTAGCCATTTAAGGGACTTTAATGATAACTAAATCTGTGTTTTGAAGTCAACTGAGTATTGAGATAAGTGATAACATGTCGTCCTTAATTATGATTATAAGATTTGATATTTGCCCGAGGCGTAGAAGGCCTGTGCCTGATCAAGAACGAAGAGAACAAGGTAGTGACACTTTATCCTATATCATGTTTAATGCATTACTTGTATGTATTTATCATTGAATGAGCAAGGGGACGTAGCGGTAAGCCCGGCCTTGAATAGGGGACGTGGCGTAACCCGGCTTTGAATATTGTTGAGAGGACGTGGTGTGAGCCCGACCTTGAATTATTATTGAGTGGACATGGCGGTTAGCCTAACCTTGAATGTTGTTATGCTGTATTGTGATATATGCTTACTTGCTTTGTTAATTATCATCATATACGTAAACTTTTGCTACTGAGATTCTTTTGAATTTCACTCTTTCCCAATAACCATTTTAGACAGGGCAAGTAGATCTCGAGGCAAGCAAGTAAGCAAGGACAACTAGGATTGTTGATGGTAGTCTTAGTTTCTTTTTGATTTTTGGTTATCATTTAGACAACTGCATATACTAAATTGACCATAGATTTGTAGTTATTGTGTAATCCCCAGTATGGGAAACTGAGATGGGTAATAATGCCTTATAAAACTCTTGGATTAATGAAATTATCCCGAGTGAATGTCGAGAATTTTGTTAGCACTCTGATATTGTATATGTGACAAACCGAACAAGCCAATTGTTTTTATTTAAAAAGGAATGGAGATCTTATTGTACAAGTGTTGTAAAAAGTTTTTAATTACCCTCGATCTCTTATTCAATTATAAAACGTGTTTAAACACTAATCTCGGCCTTGATGACGATGGGGGTTACATGCATTGAAAGGTCTCATATAAATAAAAGATGTTGTAAAGCCATTAACTTGTGTCATAAGTTGAGAATTTGCTTAGCAAATAAGAGATTATGAGACCTATATGGCTTAACAAGGAAAACTTCATAGCATAAATTACCCTGTGTATGCTATACTTGATAAATGCATATACAAATGTGAAAGAAATCCAACAACAAGGCCATATGAATTACATTCAAAGATAATCTTTTGATGTACTTCAATTACCTCTTAAGAGACAATATCTACATGAGATAACCAACTTAACAAGGAAACTGAGAGAAGCTAAACATGTATTGTCTAACTAATAAGTTCAGCTTGTTCATCAAGACGCTCCTTTCTAGGTGGGAGCTCATGAAAGTCAGTATGACCCATAGTAAAAACATTATTACTTTCAATGATGTATTAAAATACTTGGGACTTGGAAATGAATGTCTAGAGGTTTGCGAGTCCACTGGACAAGCTTACCCTATAAGGGAGGCCAAGTCCTCCACACTCTAAACCCAACATTAGGGAAGGGTAAGAGATTCTAGAAAAGAAATAGAAGGACGACCCTAAGTTCAAAGAAGGGTAAGAATTTCTCTCAGCATAATGCTAACCTAAGTGAGGTTAAATACCTTTCCTGCTAAAGAAACATCCATTTTGTAAAGAATTGTTCCAAGTAAGGGGAACGTAAAAGGACATAAGTTCCATAAATCATGATGATAGGGATTGAAACTCTTTAAAGAATGTTCTCTATTGTTAACTCTAAGCTGGAAGCTTAGCGTTGGTGGCGACATGAGGATTGAGGTGAAAGGCATAAGCACATACGAGTCCACTTTATGTAGTGGAATGATCTTAATTCTCTGTGATGTACTTCATGCACTAGTTCAAATAAGATTAAGTTGTTATCTCATACTGCCTAGATTATGGGTTCAACTGATTTAAACTTTCATGATTTTGTCACACCTATATATAATTCTGATTCAGTTTTCCTTACTTGAAATTTCTTTGAGTTGAGTATTGTTGGTGACTCTCTATGCTTAGTTGCTTTACCACTCTTTGTAATTCAAGTAGTGACTTGATTACGTGTCATGCTAGACAAGGATATAGGAATTACTATAATGAGGATTGCTAAGTTTAGTTTCCAATGTGGATATGTCCTTATGATAGTCTAGCAAGTAAAGCAACACAAAAAAAAATTATAGTAAAGGGAAAATAACTGTATTTCCATTGTAATTATTCCACTATGATAAATATGGTACTGTGTATGAGGGCAAGGCGCAGAGCTTAACATTTTATGACCCTTGTGTTAAGGATTATTAATGATATGATCATACTTATTTGATTTCGCATAAGTTTGAAGTTTAAGAATTTTAGACTATGAATGGATAAGTTGCGAGATCAATTGAATCAATTAAATAGGAACTTTGAGATCCTATGTATGAACTAATCAATGTTGTGAATGATCAAATGAGCTTTGTGACAGAAGAAAGATAGTCAGATAGCTAACTATCCGATGCACTCTACCACCATATGGAGTTATTAAAAGGCATAATGAAACATTATAAGACACGGTTATGTGTGTGATGGTTCAAGTTAACCCACCAAATATGAGTGAGAGAGTATTGAGTTCCACTTTTGGTGGATTAGTACATGGTGGATTAGTATACATATAGTTGGAAAAAAAAGATTAGTACACATATTTGTTTTCATCAAGTGTATGTGGTATTGAACTTAACCATGTGCCCTCTAAAGTGGTCACTTTTACACTCTATGGATTATGATCAAAGTGTGAATTGGATTTGACTTTTCGCAGACCATAAGAGTGCAAACCATTAAGGTCAGTTGCACATTCCCATTGTGATTGTAAGTGGGAGCTCATTAGAGTGACGTCTTCATTTTTCGTAAGTGAAAAGATGGAATTATGACTGAAAAGAACTAAAAGCTACCATATTTATTATGCATCAGTTTCCAAATAAGGGCCAAAATGATGACCATGTGTCTCTTTACGAGACATATAGACAAGGCAGTACAGAACCAGCCAACGATTCTCAATCGTTCTTGTGAGTTGGAGCTTAGAAAGGTCAATAAAGAGACCTAAACATGAGAAGCAGGAAGCTCCAACAAGAAAGAGTAATTGAGAAATGAGTTCATGGCTACTCTAGAAGATAGAGTCGAGTTTTTGTACAAAATATTTGCTAAGGCAAAATGGAATAAAGCAATGGAAGTGATGATTCATTGAAAAAGAATCATGGTTAAGAATTAGCAAATACAAGAATCATTTGATTGCAAAGGAGTGAGCATAATAGGAAGACTTTCATCTTACCTATTGTGTGTTTTAATCAGACTTATTCTGGCAATAGTTTACTATGTAAATTTAGATATACATCAAGAGGAAATAAAACCTACACCTTTAAATGGAGACATAGATGACGAAATCCATTTGTAATGACAATTATATTTCATTAGAAGTGGTATTTGAGATTTTATAAAGGGAGAACCTCATGTTTTTACAGAGATCCTTTATGGATTGAAGCAATCATCCAGACAATAATGTATAAGGTTTCGTAATAGCGATAACCTAATATAGTTTTTCAAATGGTTGAAGAAAACCATTGTCAAGTAATGTTTTGATATTATCCTTTAAATGGATGATATACTATTGACCAGAAACAATTTGAATCTAGTAGTACATGTTAAAGAATGGTACTCATAAATTTTGAAACACATAAATGAAGTATTGCATATTCTTGGTTGTCGTATAGGTTGATGAGGTCGGCTGACTCACACAAGCGACTACCTTTGACACTTAGAAGGAGTATGCAAAGATGAGACATATGTGTTTACCAATAAAGCTGTGAGAAAACTGATATGGTAGAGAAGAAACACAAACCTAAATGTCACCTCGACTTAGTACTGCATTTAGTCGGGATAAGATATGAAATTATAAATATGGATTGATTCATGGATACCCATATCCATGATACTTGTAGCCAAACAATAAATTTTTCAAAATTGATGTCATGTGAGCAAAGCTGAAGATTTTGGGTTTAGATACTAGGCGTGTCTATACTTAAGTCTGTATAGTGTTAATGATAAGATTAAAATGACATACGCTCTTATAGTATAAGAGTAACACCGTAGCATACGATTTATATCACACGTGCTAGAGAATCGCAAACGGGAAGCAAGTGAATAGATTCCTACTTCATTACTATGTGAGTCTCAGAAAGGTTAACCTTTTCAAGATGTCCTCTGACTTTGACAATATTATAGAGATATGTTTCGACGTCTACTACTTTAGCATTTTTCCCATGATCATGATTGATACGATTTAAAGGCATTATGTTAGGAAAGCAGTTGATTCATATTGAAATGATATATGGGTAAGAGGAAGATTACCTAGAATATACACATTTATGCTTGTATCTGAGACCGGTCCCTTATGATGTTACTTGGGTAACTTCATAAGTGTAGACACCATGCATATGAGAAAGGCAATCTAAGTTTTATCTTGACTCAAGAGGGATTAGATTGGCCATGAAGAAAGTGTATATGGGTTAAAATCCAGGGCATCGAAAGCATTATATTAATATGACCAAGCTGCACTATTGGGTTGTTTTGTGTTGGTCTCTGTGAAAGGGATTCTTAGTACAAGACACCCAAACGAAGACGTCATGCCCACGCAGTTACGGCAGAGCCACCTAGTATGACAGAAGGATGGAAGAGAAAGAGATATGACCCAAAACATTTGATCCACCAAGTGTGAGTGGGAGATGTTGGAATATGCCTGGTCCACCCTTGGTGGATCAGGCCCAAATCCAATTTAGCTGGGGTTATTATAAAATTATGAAAAAATTTGGGTTTGAATAAGGAGTTTTATCCTTATAATTTGAATTTCAAATCATAATAGCTGCCTATAGTGATATTTAGGATGGTTATTAGTTTGCGTATGTCAGTTTTTATATACACCAATGGAAAAACTTCCTAAATGTGGTTCTCTCTGGCTCTCTTCTCTCCAATGGTGAATCTACCGTATGAACGTGATAGAAGTCTATATCGGTACTCCGATCTCGTGTGGGTACTCAGCTAGTCAATAGATTCTAGGCACACCCGAAATCCAACAGCTTGTAACGACGTCGTGGAACACGATTAAAGGTGGCTATTAAATAATCAAAGTAGAGCGGAAACTGTGACAAGACATAAAAGACGACAGAGAGGCAGGTCACAGCATATAGAGTGAACACAGCATGGTGAAGTTGATGCTTGAGCATGAAGAAATGGCCAGCACAGAATGACGCCAACATGGAAGCAATCGACATGAGCAACATCGTTAAACCTATGAGCAACTTCATGGGCAGGTCTCTGTAAAAGCCTTGCTCTTGAAATCGAGAATTGAGTAATGATAGGAATGTCACACCGCCATGACGGAGCAGCACAGGGCTATGAGTGTTGAAGTGGCAAATACATTGAATGTTGTCTCATTTTCCAGTGTCGGATAGCCGGAATCTTGATCCACGCCTCCGGGCAAGGTGGTTCAAGCCGTGAAGGCACTGTAGCAACTAGTGCGGCAACAACTGAGCATGATCTTGAGATTTTTGTTAGCCACTCGCCACTGCTTTTGACAAGGTCTCTGTGACTTTTGGAGAAGATTTCATCTGAAGTTTCTTGGTTATAGTTGTGTGGACGTATAGAACCAGTTGGCATTGAATTTTTCACAAACTGCATCTCCAACATTACAGGCAGCTCGGAATTAAGATATTCTAGCAGAAATATTATTAGTGTGCCTCGTTTAAGAATTATGTTGAATTTTGATGGATTATAATGATGTATAGGGAAAGTAAGAAGGAAAAATCTTATTAAAGGACAGCTAAATTAACTAAATTATAATTTAGGTCACTAACAAATTATAGATAAGGCTATGTGAAGGGATTAAAAAATCTGACAAAATGTCCAAAATGGCCCTTAATAAATGGGAAGAAAAGAGAATTATTACCTCGTACCACTTGGTTTTGATGAAATTTGCAAGGGATGGAACACTAGCAGCAGGGTTAGTCACATCAAGCTGATGAAAATACACTTCGCCGGAAACACCAGACTCTGACTATAACTTCTCAACAGCTTCAAGGCCTCTAGTCCGATCTCTTGCAGTCAAAACAACGGTTATTTCATTAGAAGCCAATTTCTTGCATACTTGAAAACCCATCCCTTTGTTTCTTCCGTTACCACTGCATACCTGCAAATTACCAGCCAAAGAATTTCAGAAACATGATATTACGAAGAAGAAATTGAACCAAATCAAATCAGTTGAATAAAAGGGTCACCTTTTTGTTGCTTCTGCCATTGTTGAAGGAAGGAAGGAAGTCGCTCACAAAGTGAAAGCACAAGGGTGTGTCCTTTTAGGTGCTGTGATCTGCTGCTTTGGGATGAAAATTCAAGCAACATTTTCGATCCTCTAGATAGAGATACACGGAACGTAACGTAGTTTTCCAGAAATTGCGGCCAAGTTTTGAATTAATATTTATTCATTCATAATGTTTATTGAATAATCTTTTGGACTTTGACTACAAACCAAAACTCATTCTATAAGTTGACTATGCAACAGACAATCACTAAACCTATTTTCCCAGCTATGTATTATTACCGAATATATTATGCGCCAGCAAATTTGACTATTGATACATGGCACCAACCAAAGTGGGAATGGCAATTTTTTGACTGGGTCATGACATATAAAAAACCATTTTTGACTCTGGCTATTAGTTCATCATCACTTAAAGAGTTAAGATACTTTTCCTTTTATTAACCGATTTTTCTTTTAATCCCCCAATGCGCCAGCAAGAGCCGCATTGGCAAAATCGTATGGGAAGGATTAGCTAGATTAGTCTCTCTAGAATATGCTAGAACATTCGGTTGTTATGATACAGGTCCAGTTGTATTTCCTGTTTGATTAGCTAAATCTTTTTTATTGGACCGCGTTGTAAAATTTAAAGAAGAACTTGATAACGAAAACTAAAATGATTATTTTGATTATTAGAGTATAATTAAACTTTGTTGCATAAGCCGTCAGTTAGCATCCGAATAGAATTGAAAGAGAGGCATATGGTTGAAATATGAACGCAAGTTAAGAAATGAAAAGGATAGCGACCACGTGTGAATGAATAAGCAATGCTTTCAAAAATAGACCCAACTAATTTTTCAAGCCAGAAAATTGGTGAATTGGTTCAAAAATTTCACACAGCCGAACAATTTGCAATAAAATTAGTCAAAAGTTAAGATAAGAAATGGCCATATGTACGTTACATAGCTGTAGCACATTAAAAATCATTCATTTTGACTATGCACCAGATGATTATACCAATTGGAAATCTAGAAAAAGAAGAAATAAAACAATAAATTAGCTAGGACAGAACAAAGGAGTGTACATTGCAGCAACCATTTAAAACTAAACAACCAAAGCCAATTAATTAAAGTATTCTTAATCCAAAACATACACCAGTTGCTACAAATTGAAGGACTTTATTAGAATGGAATTACTCCATCCTTAGTAAAGAAGAGGCCAGAAGTTGCACCATCTTTCAAAAGGGCTATATTTGCAAGAGTCTCAGCAGCTTCATCAACACTTAAAGTTCCCACATTATTGGTCATATCAGTCTTCACAAATCCAGGACACACACAGTTCATGTGAACATTAGGGAACTTAGTAGCTAATAATCTTGTGTAGGCATTTACAGAAGCTTTTGACACTGTATAAGCTGAAGCAAAATTAGGCCATCTGTTTATCTTCAGTGACCCTTCTTTGAAGTCTTTTAGAAACTCCTCAATCACTTCATCAATTTTTTCTGTGTTCAGGCTTTCTATGTCACTTAACACTCCTCTAGCCCACTCATTTTGTATGTTCTGGAAAAAAAAAACAGATTAAATGATTTTGAACATGTTACTTGAATTTATTAACCATTTTGGGTAATTTATATCCTTTAAAAGAAAATGAACAAATGAGAGTTGTTACCTTTAACAAGCCGGCTCGAGAGGAAACGTTGAGAATGGTGGGGGAAGAGGACAAATGTAGAAGAGGAAGAAGAGCTTCCATGGTTCTTTGTGTGCCATAAAAGTTAGTTTGGACACATTGTTGAGCCATCTCATAAGTTTGAAACCCTACTTTATCCCAATCAATATCTGCACCATGTATCTGCAACACTCACTTGTTAATTACTACTTTCATTCCTCTTGTCCCAGATAGTTGTGATTCTGACAGAGTAATATATTTACATATTGTATCAGATTTATGGTATTAGTAATAGTTGGCTCAACTGGTGTTATGTTCGTTTTTCTTAAGTGAGGTCTAGTGTTCAAGTCTTGTGCATGAAGAGAATTATCATTAAGAAAGCTTTAAACCCATATCATCTAACCCAACTTATTTTAAATTGTGCATTTAGTACTGGGTGTGAGGGAGAATTACAGTTAATTACCTTTTTTATGAAAGCATCAGGGTCTGATAATTTGCAACCAGAAACAGCAGCATTGTTCACCTTCAATAACATGACATGGAGGCAAAGTCTTGTTGGTTAATCATTTGCCTACTAAACTGCAACTAGTTTCATATCTAATTACAATTACTCACAATGTTTAAATGTGATGGGTATGCTGAAGTGTTTTAGATTTTATCTGAAGTTTCAAAAATTTGATCGGATTGATTAAACCAAAGATCAAGCAGACATAACATTTTGACTGACTCAGAAGTCAGAACCCCTTCAATCATGTAGTCCATGCAACATGAAAAAGAAAGACACAGTACAGAACATATTAGCATTTGATACCAAGATGTCAAGTTTGCCGAAGGTGGTTGTGATGAAATGAGTTAAGGAAGCAATGCTTGAAGGATCAGTGACATCAAGCTGATGAAACACCACAAAGTCTGAGCCACAAATCTCTTGTTTGAGATTCTCTAGTGCTTCCAAACCTCTCTTCTCATCTCTTGCTGTGAGCACCACTTTCACACCTCTTGATGCCAACTTCTTGCATATTCCATACCCAATCCCCTTGTTGCCTCCCGTTACTACTGCATACCTGAATATATATATATATATATATCTACAAAGTTAACTTGGATGAATCACAATGAAATGTGTATTTTGGGATCATTCAACTTGGTAAGATTCAAGAAAATTTGGAAAGTTATTTAGAAGATGTACCTTATTTCTTTTTCTCCCTCCATTGATGAGGATGTGAACTCCTTTCTTACTTGCAATGACAGTACTCTATGAGCAGGGTCTTGTTTTCTGTCTTCAGAATACTAAGATGTATATATAAGCATGCATAGCTTCACAAGTCCTGTGAAGAGTAGTCGGATTGATGATCACAATTAATAGTATAGTTGTTTCCATCAATCTTATGTATGATACAGGGATAAAAACAAATTAACAGGCAAGAGGAAATTGAAAGCTGAGAATTGATTTATTATCTATCAGCATATGAAAATAGAGCCGACTCTGTGATTCTATTTCTGTCACTGTTACTACAGGTCATTCATTGTATACACGGACAAAAAAGCTTAACAAGCAGCTTCTTCTTGGGCTCATGTGATTATAGCCGATTAAGCTGTGATTGAAACACATTTTAATTTATTCTTCCACTCTGTTTCAAGTGTTTCAGAAACAGGGGTTACCATTTTCGGAACCACTTGATGGTGAATGACACTGAGTAAAGCTATATAATTCAGTAGGATTTCATGGATTAAACTAATAAGAAGACAATTCAATTTTTGTGGGATGAAAAATAAAGTTTGCCTTCTTTGCTTTCTCGCTTGTGGCATGTAAGGGTGGAAACAGGCCAGGCTTTTGCCTTAACAGGCTTGGCCTGTTAAGGCACAAACCGACCTGAGCCTAGCCTGTGGCCTATTGGAGGCCAATTTTTAGGCCTAGACCTGGCCTCTGGCCTAAAGCCTGTTAAGGAGGTCTGAATTTTTAGAATACCAATTATGATTAAAGTTGATGGAGATAAAGACAAGCCAACCAACAATGACACAAGAAAAGGGAACATTGACACAAGTGGACTTTCTCACATTCACATCAAATCTTTAATATAATTTCTCCTTCTCCGTCGAAGATCTTGAAAAAAATTAATCAAATGTATAGTATTAGAGTATAACACAATTTTTACATGAAAAGCAATTTAGTTAATCATTGCACATGTAGTTTAATTAGCACTCTAACACACTTAAAGAAACAATGAAGAACAGTAATGAGTGGTTAGAATTCACACAAGAAGTGCCAAATATTTTTTTTTTTTTTTCAGGAAATCCCAAGGAAACAATTCACTGAGTGCAACTCAAGAATCTTTAAAACTTCTAAAACTGATCGCAAAACTTCTGCAAGAGAAGAATTGGTTCCAAGACTTTATCAATACAATAGCAAGTGCCCAAGACAGTTTAATCAAGTCCAATTTAATCCTTTGAGTTCAAAAATGCTTTAAGCCATGCAATAGACTTGTTTAAAACAAACTTGGGTGTTCAGAGCTCAATCTTTTTTCAATAAATTTCAACTCATAGCAGCAGCCAAAGGTTTGAAAATGTAACACCAATGAACACGGGTCATACCCCCAACAACATCAATTACACTTATGAGTTATGACAGTAATTATTACCCACGGTGTAACAACAACTAATTGCACATAAATGCTAAGTAGACAAGTATGTGACACCAAGCAATTATATGGCAAGAGTGATCTGTTTCATACAAATCTCAGCAGAATTTTGAAGTTTTAGCAACTATACTTCTCAATTTTTTTTTAGAATCAATCACAGGCAGAATGATAGCAGTGAATCCTCAATAATGATAGTAATGCTAGACACAATCTCACTTAAGCAACTCAGATTCAGCTTCACTACCAAGAACAGCAGCAAGTTCCAGATGTCACATAGCTGAACCCAAATGATGATCTAGTAATGGTGCTATCAAATTCTCAATAATAACCAGAAAAATTCAATGATCGAGTTGCAAACAAATTCCCAAGAATCACCAGTGAGAATTACATGGGCTCAAGATAGCATGAACTTTCCACAAGAATTTCTCCCAGAAAATTCATCAATGATAGTATAAGAATACTGGCAGCAAGTAATGTATACTTCAATGGCACAATTTCGGCGCAAATGCACTTGTAGTTTCAGTCCCTAACTCAGCAAATTTGGAAAGTATTTCACAAATTTAAGTTAAAATAAGTTCTCTTCATTTGTTAGAGACAATGTCAACTGTAACATCTTTTGATTTCAAGGGAAAGGGGTGCATAGTTTCAAAATAAGGGGAAGAACTGGAATTTGAGCATCCCTCAGTAGAAGAGAGTAATTTATTCAATGTGCAATTAAATTGAACATCTAATCCTTCAAGAAAGGAATATGAAGCACGCATTTTGAGATGCAAAGATCAAAACTAATAATAAAGATTTCTTGCTTGAAAGGACTCACTTGATTTTGAAGGGCTTTAGATGCAGTGCCCCGGTATGCAGGATCCAATGTGAGCAAAGTACACAAAAGACCCACAGAAGCAAATCGCAGAAAAACCAGCCTAATCAAACGAAAATGAGAAGCAAATCGCAGAGAAAAGGGTTGACGCATCCAGAAATCGCAGAAAAACCAGAAGCAAATCGCAGTTAGAAACCATATACTTAGGGTCTGTTTGGGAACCCGTTTGGGTCCAAAAAAAGCCCATCTGGGGGCTAAAAGCTCCAAAAGCTCGTTTGATGTGTTTGGGAAAGCTTTTGGGATGACTGGGCTTATGAAGCAAATGGAGCTTTTATGAAAAGCTCATCCAAGTTACTTCTCTCAACTTTTATGAAAAAAAAGTCATTTCTGACACCACCAATCCAAACACAAATCACATCTACAAAGCTCCTTTTTTTCTATATGACTTTTCTAAAAGCCCATCTGCAAAAAAAGCTCCTTCTCCACCGCTAATCCAAACAGGCACTTACTCGACGAAGAGACGACGGAGAGAGGAGGGACTGACGGAGAGATGACGGAGTGATAGCGGAGATAGCACTGCTTGACGAAGAGACGACGGAGATAGGACGGTTGTGGGAAGGATCGAGGTCGACTGCGAGTGACAACTGTGGACGATGGACGGAGTCGGGGAGCAGAGAGCTGTGCCATGCGCTTGTGCGAGATGCGATGTCGGAAAGAGGAGAGCTGTGGTGCCGCCTGTGCCGCTGTGGAGCTGAGGAGGAGGAATGACCGAATAAAGAAATGAAGATGAAGAATAGGGTTAGGGATTGCAAAAGAAACGAAGATGAAGACTTGAAGATGAGGAAATGAGGAATGTTCGACTTCGAGAATAGAATGAAGAAATGAAGATGAAGAATTGAACATTGTGATTTTGGGAATAGGGTTGGGGATTGCAGATTTGTTATGTGTAATTACCCTCTCACTGTTATCTAACTTTTTTTAAAAATATTTTAGTAGGCTTTAGCTCAAGTGGTAATGGGGATGCATTGAGGCACTACTTACCCCCAGGTAGTGGCTTCGATCCCCACGGAGGCGAAAAACCTCGCTTGGGGAGCGAGGTACTCTTGTGAGTCCGCCGCCATCGGTGAGGGCCACGGTGGAGCCGTGTGTGTGGGCCGGTGGCCGGTTTGACATGACTATAAGTCTTAATCTCATTTATTAAATAAAATAGGTTTTTATTTTAGTCTTGGCCTGACCTTTTAGCCTAATAAACTAAACCTAAACAGGCTATCATAGGCCATATTACAGATCCTGATAGGCCGTCTAACCTGTTTCTACCCTAGTGGCATGTCATCCATGTGGCTCTTTACTTCAGCTCGTCAGCCATGTCATACTGAGGTGGCAGACCAAGTTATATCGGAAACTTGACCCCCAAAAAAAAGTTACAACGGAAACAAATATTAGATACTATTTTTAACTTTTGCCAAGTGTATGAAGGAATTCATACATAGAAATTTATAGAGGTCAAATTTAAAATTAAAGTAACCTAATAAGGACCAAAAGATTACTATTTCCTATTTTATGTTAACCCCTCTCAATTCTCAAATTCCTCAAAGTACGTACTGTTCACTAGTTGGCATTTCTTTTGAAAAATCTACGTCATCTTTCGAGAAATAAAGAGAAGTAACGAAACAAGTTATAATACTTTCAAATAAGGAAAAATCCCATATAAATATCATTTCAATTATCAAAACCCACAAAAGTCTCTTATAACTTGAAAAAGACATATAGGTGTTAAAGGACCAATCTGGGTTACTGAAGTTTAAGGCTAAAGACCAAAATGCCCCTTTTAAAATTTGTCCCACATATGAGGTGGCTGCTGTGGAAAAAGGCTTAAAAAAAAAACACAGTCGAAGGGTGATGTCTGTAGAGCAACGATGAAGGTGAAGAATGAGGCGTCGATCAAGGTTGAGTTGGACAAGTGTAAATAATTTTCTGAGAAATATAATCTTGTTTAGATGAATCGGACTATAACCATCTTATCGTCATTGTTCATGTTGGTGGATATTGGGTGTGGTTTGATGGGTCTGAGGGTGCATGAACAGTAAAAGATAGGAAGTCATATGGTGTATGGAAGCTAATTTATTTGGGGTTGTGAATGAGGGCTATGGAATGACGATGGTGCTGCAATCGTAGGTTATTTATGGCAGTTTTGGTTGTGGGTAAGTGGGTTTATAGGTTTAGTGGGATTAAAGGTTCGGACTTTACGCAACTACGGCGGCATCGACAGTGTGGTGTGGGTTATTTATGTCTTGGGTCTTGTTAGCTGTAAGAGGGAGCATAATAAAAAGGTTAATGATTTGAAATAGGTAGCAGTGAGTTGATGTGATGACTGACCATTGAATAGGTGTAAAGTGTAATGAATAATCTGTAATGAAGATGTCATAAGCATATATGTACGTGCATGGTAGTTGCTATCATTACTATATCTGATTTGTTGTCAATGCCATTACAGGATTTGTCATTACCATTACTAAATTTGTCATTAGCATTAACAATAATAGTGAAGGCGATAACTCATTTTGTCAGGCGATAACTCGCATAACTTAATTGATGACAAGGAAAAACTGTTGCTCAATCGTTTGGCATATGTTGTTATAAGTTAGTGATTTTTGTCAAATCCATTACAGACTTTGTCAACACCTTTACTATTGTTGTGAATCCCAAAACGAATTCTGTCAAGAGCAGCAGTAAGTTAGTAAAATCGTTGAGAAATGTATGATGTTATGACAATGGTCTGGAGTTGGAAATTAAATACTTAGTAAAAGCTTAACTTTGTTATTAATTGGGAATAAAGTAATATTATCAAAACATATTGATGAAGTAGTCAATGGTCCAAGAACATGGAGTGAAAAACCGGACCGGACAGGCCGGTCCGACCGGAAAACCGGTGAACCGGTCCTCAGTCCGGTCCGGTTTGCTGTTTCAGAGAAGGGGGAGGTCGAATCGATCCAAAACCGGTCAAAACCGGTGGGTTACTAGTTCAACCGGTTTGCTCTTTTTTTTTTTTTTGAAAAATGAGATATTCTGTTCAAAAAAAGCTGAAAAAGAAAAAAACCATAGATTTAAACCGATATACATACAATCTATAATATTTTACTAAATTATAAGAACAAATTTTAATTTCAAGGCTACAAAAATTTAAAAAATAAAAAGAATAAAAGAAAAAATATTATATATTATATACATATAATATATAATATTTTAGTCAATTAATTTTATATGATAAAAGTAATCAAATCTAATATAATCAATTGATTTTATCTATAGAAATTTAAGAATATATTAATATGACCGGTTCGACTACCGGTTTGATCACCGGTTTGACCCCGGTTGAACCATTAACCCTTGAACCTGTTCCGTGATCGGTGACCGGTCCGGTTTTTTGTTCCTTGTCCAAGAAGATGTGTTATGGGGAATTTTTTTCGTGATGAATTTTCATTGGTAAGAGACTAACAATGTCATGAAACCTGATTTTTTTCTTGCAGGTTATCATGCAAGATAATATCAAATATTCAAGCAACACCTTCGTCAAAATCACTTATATGTTTTTTCCATGTTGGGGGGAAGTTTGTAAGTAAAGTTGAAGGTGAAGTTAAATATAGTGGTGGGAGTGTGAGGGTAAAATCATTAGACAAAGTATATGGTAGTTGCTGTAAGTAAGAATCTGGTGTTTTATAAATTCCATTATTGTACTTGTCATTTTCATTAAAACTGTTGTTAATGGTAACAGTTGATGAAATTAAAGTATACATGAAGGAACACCTTCTTTTGGGTTAATGACTTCTATGTATTGGGTGTAGGTGAAATGAGTAATATTAAATTTTTTGTTCACAATGTATTTGGTAGTTGCTGTCAATAAGAATCTGGTGTTTTTGTAAATTTCATTACCATACTTATAATTTCCATTGAAACTGTTGTTAATGGTGACAGTTGATGTAATTAAAGTATACATGAAGGAACACCTTCTTTTGGGTTAATGACTTCTATGCATTGGGTGTAGGTGGAATGAGTAATGTTAAATTTTTTATTTATAATGTATTTGGTAGTTGCTGTCAATAAGAATCTGGTGTTTTATAAATTTCATTACTGTACTTGTCATTTCCAATGAAACTGTTGTTAATGGTGACAGCTTATTGTACTTTAATTATAATTGAAGGAACACCTTCTTCTGGGTTCATGGCTTGTATGCATTGAGTGTAGGTGAAATGAGTAATGTTAAATTGTCATTTGAACCATTTACTTGATAGTTGTTGTGATAAACATTTGTGGTTTTTGTCAATGTCATAACAGAATTTGTCATTACCATTATGAAACTTGTCATTTCCATTACCATTCTCATCAAACACATTACAAACTTTGTTAATTTCATTAATGAATTTGTCAGCGTCCCCCCCTTTTGGGTAAACACTTCCCCACATAATGTTTGGAACTATTAAGTTGTCATTTCCATTACCATTCTCATCAAAACCATTACTAACTTTATCATTCTCATTATTGAACTTGTCAAAGTAAAATATAAGAGTAACTCTTACTTTCTTTAGCAAACTGATCAAGTCCCGAGGGTGAGATTTTGCAATGTCCCAGATTTGGCGAGCAGCAGTCAACCTTGTTGCTTGGGTTGACCCAGCTTTTACAGAATATGGTTAAAGAAAAACTCAATGTCAAGTACAAAATTCAAGGATAAAAAAATTAGAATAATGAAGATAAAGAAGGATACTGTTCAAGAGAGCAAGCAAGCATTGAAGTCTAGATGACTGCTGGGCCATAATAAATCATTACAAATGCTTTGTTGCTCCTTTTGGCTCAACAGCTTATCAAAAATGCTAAGAAGTAAGCAAATATGCATATCCAACCAAAATACTCATAATAACATTCCTTGCAACTGATTAGTATCCATCAAAGTTCCATACCTGTCCTGTTCTGCATTAAACATAAAATTTACAATTAAAGTTAATACTTATACAATGACACAAAAAGTGTTAGAACAATATGGAGCCACCCACTGAAACGACAAAGAATTACATAGATAATAACACAGACTAAAATATGAGCTTCTATGTGGAGTTTATTTTTTAATAAACCAATCATTTGTTCAACATTGCCACAAAGACCAACATTTTTTATCTAAATACATATTGTTCTCCACTAATCAAGCCCAAAAGCTCACTATTTATTTAGTGATATCGACTATATATTTCAAGATTCCTTGCAAAAGTAGAATCAACCCAAAGACGAAGACAAATCACGATCCCAAATTAATTTATCACTCACCACATCGACGTCGGCGGCAAGAAATCAGAACGCCAACCACTCTGAATAAGGAAGAAGATCAAATGTTCATTGATTTGGGGACGCCTTCCACCCACGCTTGAGGATTTGCGGACGACGACGATGGCCATGGGTTTCAGTTTTCGCCTGTGACTCTTCAGATTTTTCAACGCTTTTGAAGCCTTCCTACTGAGGAATCCATGTGTGTGTGAGTAAATGAGTGTGGAGGGTATTTTGGTCTTTAGGCTTAAACTTCAGTAACCCAGATTGGTCATTCAACACATATCTGTCTTTTTCAAGTTATAAGAGACTTTTGTGGGTTTTGACAATTGAAATGATATTTATATGGGATTTTCCCTTCAAATAATGCCTAAGTACAACATATTTGAATTATAGCAACTAGGGGTAGGCATAGGCAAGGCAAGACCCTTGCCCGATGCCCAGCCTAAATGATGAACGGGCTACATTTTGCAGCCCAATGCCTGGCCCTTCCCGCTAAAAATCCTAACCATTTTGGGCTGGGCAAAGGTGGGTTGGGCAGGGTGGGCTTCCCTACCCAAGTAATAATGCCTTGTCTTATGCACATATGAAAAAAATAATTTCGTGTAAATTTCATGAATATTCCTATAGTTACTAATACCATATGTCTTAACTTCGCCTTAAGTAATATAAACTTCAAATACATTCGATGATTCCACATTTTGGGATATTTCAAAATAAATCTACAACTTGAGTCTTGAAATTTAAAAACTACCATATGTCTTAACAAATATCCATACTTTAAAAATTAAACAACATCCATAATCCATTATAAATAAGGAAACAAAACAATTGTAATTAAAGCCGTGAAGTCAAAGTAGTTTGCATCAATTCAATGTACCAAAAGTTGATCAAATGATGAAGCATCTAGAAAAAAAATAAAAAAAGCAACTATAGTTTGATACATCACAAAGTAAAGAAGAAAAGAAGAAATATACTTGTAAATAGTGTTTAGTAGCTAGGGCAAAAAAGAGAGAATCAGAAGAGTATTATACAATAGACAATATATATTTTAAATAAAAATATATGTATGAAATAATATTTAATTGATATGAAATTTTATATTTTAAATAAATGAAAATAATTTTCAGGGCAAGGCCAAATGGGCAGGGCAGCACCCCTTACCCGATGCCCGGCCCTGCCCGGTTATTAGCCCGCCCAAAGCTGCCCAAAATTTTTTCGGGCTGGGCCGGGCAATTTTTTTGCAGGGCCAGGGTGGGCGTACCGGGCCACAGGGCACCATACTCACCCCTAATAGCAACTAAAGTATTGCATATAGACCGCGGAAAGCCTGGTCCAATTAGAAAGAGTTAGTACCTCCGGTCCTAAAATATAAGAAAAAATTGATTTTTTTGGAAAGATTAAAGAAACTAAATAAGTTACTTAATCTGGTCATTCAACACCTATATGTCTTTTTCAAGTTATAAGAAACTTTTATGGGTTTTGACAATTGAAATGATATTTATATGGGATTTTTCTTTCAAATAATGCCTAAGTACAACATATTTGAATTATAGCAACTAAAGTATTGCATATAGACCGCGGAAAGCCTGGTCCAATTCGAAAGAGTTAGTACCTCCGGTCCTAAAATAAAAGAAAAAATTGATTTTTTTGGAGAGATTAAAGAAACTAAATAAGTTACTTAATCATATTATATATTATGTATTCTTAGATTATATATTAATTTATTAGTTAAACTAATTAGTTTGAAGAAAAAAATATAAATATAAATACCTTAAAGCAATTTAATTAGCTTTTTTAATTTCTCTAAAAAAATCAACTTTATCTTATAATTAGGATCGGAGGGAGAGAGTATAACAATTTAACCAAAGGTCTCCTGTCTGAACTTCAAAATGCAACTATGTTTGCTAGTGATAAAGCTTGCATTCAAAAGGTCCAAGTAAGTCCTCTTAGGCTCTCCTACGAGACGGATTTATGATAACAGATGGTCTTGATACCAAACAAAAAGTCCGTTCAGTCCAAAAAAAAAAAACAAAACAAAACAAAACAAAAAGTCCGTCATATATGAATTCTATAGAAATTAAAATTTCAGAGTCTAAACTCTAAGGAATTTCCAATCCACTATGCATAGGAAGTTGATGCACTGCTTCAGGTCCAACACATACTCAATTTCTAAAAATACAATTAAGGTCACATCTGAGCATCAAAAGATCGACAAAATATGGTGAGACAAGAGCCGCGTCATTTCCCATATGAAAATGGGGGCACATTTCAATCCACCCTTGTTCATATTAAGAGAAGACATTACCTTCAAATTTTCTTAATAAACTCCCAATAATGGCAGAAAAGATCGACCCAAGTGAAAACACGAAACCAAATAATCCGGGCAAGGCAACCTAACGCTTCCAAAACCAACAAGAGCACAAAGCACAATCAAGTCCATCAAAACAAGTAGAACCACTTAATGTACGGACATAGAAACGTTTTGATATATTTTACAAGAATGGTTTTGACATTCAAAACCTGAGACTGAGGCTGCAATCAATGGAGCTCGAATTCAGGAGCATGAACCTAGTTCCAGGATAGGCAATTGTTGTTCTGCTACAATGCTGTAAAACTAAAACGTACACGAGGTTAGACATCTGTTACTCTAATTCTAAAAGACTACAAATAACACAGTCCAGGCCTTCATTTTTCCTTGGGTGATAGACCATGTTTGGCATTACAACTAGAATCCTCGTCAAGCTGATTTTTCTTCACTTTCTTTTTCAAGGCCTCCTCAAAGTCACTACTTGACAGAGACAGAAGCTGGTTCGGCAGCAGCCTCACTCTGCACTCTTTCATTCGAGCATATCTTGGTTTAATCCTCTCATCCAAACTGTAACCGAAAAACTGAGGGAACTTAACCAGCTCTGGTTTGGGGTAGTCCATGGTCACAAAAAATTCCCATTTTGGAATCAAGTTATCAGCCAAGCTAAATGTATACAACGATCCATATCTTGAAATCATGGTCCCAACTTCCTGCACTGTGTATCCCTTCTCCAAGAAAAATTCTGTCAAAGGCTTTAGATTGGCCTCAATGCTAAGACCAAAATTTTGTGGACATCGAAATAGAAGAATGCTAACATCAACTCCCAAGGAACGAAAGTAATTTGCTGTTGGTCTAAGCTTGTCTTCCACATTGTAACTGATGATGTTGGGGAAGCGAGTTAGGATCTTACCTATGTTCTCCTCTGAGAGACCTATTTCATAGAGGAAATCTATACTTGTTTTCACCTTTTGCTTGCTATAAGTTAAAAGAGCTGGAAATCTGTATATCACCTTTGCCCATTGCTGCTTGTCTACACCCAAGGTTTCCATGAATTTCATGGTGGGTTTGAGATTCTCAGAGAGACTGATACAACATAATTGAGGTCTTTTAGTGAGAATGCTGGGAATATCTTCTTTTGGAACTCCAAGTTCTAAAAGAAACTCAACAACTGGTCTGATTTTTCCTTCTAAGCTATAATAGGCAAAGGACGGAAATTATCGAGTAATACTCTTGATTTGCTCAACACTCATGCCAAGCTCCAATAGATAGACAAAATGAGGACAAAGCTTGCCAGCTGGGTCTATCTCAGTCACTCGAGACATCGCTTTCATCTTCTTCGATTCCACGAATGAACTAGGGATAGAAATTGGCGCTGTAGGTTTTTCCTTGACAGGAGGGTTAGGATAGTTTTCCACAAAATCCATCAAAATGTCTCCATATTCTTCAAAAAGGGCTTCAAGATAAGGAATCGAAGCATCTCTAATCTCAAGAGTTGTAAGTTCTCTTCCTGTTCATGTCAAGGAGACTGTGATTATTAGGACTGAATGCAAACAAAAAAGATATGAAAGTGCAAAACTAAACAATGTTGCAATTGATCCTACGAGGTACCAAGATTTATTTTTAGAGTGAATCTTTGATACAAGGTGATCGATGAACACACTGACTTGTTGGTGGTTCTTGCTGCAACTGCACTACTCAAGCCTTGTTTCTTCAAAAACAAGGTTAACACAGCCTTTGCTTCTTCCTTTTCTGCTGCTAACAGGGTTGGAGGCACCGACTTTAATGACCCATCTATACCAAAGATCAATATTGTAAATGGATTCTACTTAATACATTTGAAACCAAACCTCAGTCACAATTCTAAAGTCAGCAAATAAATGCTTACCAATTTTTGCCTGGCAAAAGAAAACCTTTGCAATATGATGAGGTTGAGTCCTGATGTGAATTAACAAAAACATCAAATAAGTATGCCATGACATTCAGAAAAAGTAATAAAAGATAGAAGTAAAAGGTGGACCCACACATCTTCCATTGTACTTCTTTGAAGCATAATGGCACAATCATGCTATTTAGTCATGGTGCGTTGGGTATTTAAGATCTGGTAAATGTTCCACACTGACAAATAATGAGGTCTTATTCCACAACCTGAGATTCCATATCAGCGGGGCAGAATCTTAACCTTTATATAAGTGCCTTTGGCTGGCATTAATCTACAACCTTTTGGAGAGTATCACTTCCACATTTATTTAACCATATACTGTGAGCTCCAGTAACTATGAACCGATTTTTAAGAACACCACTTACATGAGATTGTAACTGGTATAATTGCAACTTAATCACCTCTGAATGTTCCTAAAATGAATTTAGCATCGTCTAATGCTGGCTCCAAGCATGTTCATTATGATCTTTTCTATAACTCTAGTTTTATTACCTTCACTTTATCATCATCCCATCTACTGAGCATCTAATCCTTTTAAAACATTCCAGTTCAGTGCTTCGGTTTTTCAAGTGCTTGATAAATTTCAGGGGCATATTAATATCAAAGTAAAAAGACCCGTGTTTGGGGCAGAAAAGAAATGTCAAGTCCCCAATATATCTCATCTCTCTAGTATCTAAGGCCTAACAGGAAAAAGAGAGAGCTACTCTCGGGCTATTTATACCCATAATTTTTGGGCCTCATTGTTAAATTTCTTGGTTGGAGAGCAGAAAAGGAGTCTATTACACAGACAGGAGCATGCTATTTAAAAGACATTGAAGGATGCTTGCAGATGCAGAGAATGATAGAGAAGAGAAGGATCACCTCATGCTAATGTACGCTCTTGTCCAAGAGGAAAGTTGGGCGAGGCGGTTTAGATGAGGAATCTCCATATTGGTTGTTACTTGAGTGAGTAAATGGTTCAACAAGAAGAAGCTGAGGAAATGTCTTCGACGCAGAAGCTTAAAATTCTTGCACCGTCGCCTCTGGCACCCGTGTAACCTCCGGGGCCGATTGCCTCTTCTCCGCCAAGTCTCAGGTCAGTCGTGGTCTACACGTGATGCCCCCAAAACCATCGGCCCCGCCAAGTCGGCCTGCCCGCTGTCATTCTATCCAAACCAAATCCAGCCTAATCCATCTGGAAAGACAAGATATGGGCAGCGCTTTTTTTTAAAAAAATCTCACGAAATACATACTCAATTACTAAAATATCCTTATATGCAGATTTCTTTTTTTTTTTTTTTTTTGTTATTAAAAAAACTTGACGTACCCCATTCCCAGATGGTCAGAGCTACAGGCGGGTTGTTGGGTTGGCTTTTGGGCCCAGTACTTACAAGTCTTGAGATAATGCGCTCGTTCTCAGTTTATCCATTGGGAAAAAGATAAAAAAATACTACTTGAATTTCAAAATCCAAATTGATCTTTTGATAAATATTTACGTTGTCAATCTCATTATCATTCTTGTTAATCCCATTATCATTCTTATCAGCGGGATTTTGAAGTTCAAATGGTATTTTTCTGTCTTTTTCCCTTATGCATTTAAGCCCTTTTTATCCTTTGTTTTTAAATTCGTATATTTTACTTTTAAATAATGAAAATGAGGACAAAATAATATTCAATTTTTATTTTAAAATTTGGATTTTAAAATAATTTATATTTTTTCTGGAATCGTATTTATATTATTCAGTTTAGAGTTTTTTTTTTTTTGCCAGTAACAGAGTTTAGAGTTTAATTTTATGCTTTTGACATTGTTTAATTGTTGTCTTTGAAACTTATATGGAAAATGAGAAACTTAATTTTTTTAAAGAAAAGAAGTTATTGGGGCAGGCCAGGTGTAAAGCTGAGGGAACGCATGAACCCTGTGGAGTCAAAGGCAAGGTACTAAAAACCGGATGGAACACTGAACTAGCGGAGATACTGGATCAAGGGTCAGTAGTTCAAACTGGGGTCAACCCGGAGGTCAAACTGGAGTCAATTAAAAAGAAATATATAATTTAAATGTTCATACATATCATTCAAAAAATTATATAAAAGTTTTTTTTCAAGTCAATAATCTAATATAACCTCTTGAATTTAATACCCACAAAAATATTATTAAGTATATAAGGATTTTTTTCCAACCAATGCCAAAAGTATTCAACAATCCTTTTAAAGCTCCTTGCAAATCAAAAAATTTTAAGGAAATAATTTTTTTTAAAAAAAAAGCTAAGTTGGAGCATGAAAATGTTTTTAAAAAATTATAGGGCAACCCGAGTTACACCGAGTTAATCCAGTTCACCTCGGGTTAGACAGGTCGACCCCAGTTTTCTGACCTCAATCAGACCGGATTGGTAACCGGTTCACTGGTTTCCGATCTGAACCGGCCAATGCAATCCGATTTTTAATTCAATGGTTAAAGTTAGAAACACAATCCATAGCCAAAAAAAAAAAGTAGAAACGCAATTCTTCGTTCTTCCTACACATCCTTTGCAATCCCTTCTGATCTATATTACTCACTTGTAATATATTCTCTTGCTTTAGTATTTGTTTTTCTTTTTGGCAAGCCCCGTACGGATTCGATGCACTGGCACAATCTGTTTGGGGGATAAGTATAACTTGATAACCCAGCAAATAAACTGTGGCCAATGTAATATCTCCCTCGTCAGTATTGAAACGATATAATATATTGAACACAACCTTCATGCAGGGTTAGTTAAGGAAGAATTTAAAGTCTCACAGCCATTGTTTAATTAGGACCATGAGTGAAGATCAGGCAAACTTTTGAATACAACCTTCAAACCTTCAATTTATGAAATAAATAGCAATCCATTACCTTCATTTTGTATTACAAAGTCATCATTCCGTTTTGTTCGTAACTCAAAAAGGAATGACTTCTAATTATGCTATGCACACACTTGAAGCCACACTTCATTACATATTATTCAAGCACCTTAAAATATTAAATTAAATCCTACACACTTCAATAAAAGTACGCGCACACATGTGATAGACTTGTTCAAGTGTATATTCGAATCAGCATTGGAGTCAAGTGGGGCTGTAACTACGTTGTGGAACATGAGTAAAGGTAGCCCATAGAAGATCAAAGTAGAGTGGAAATTGGGCCAACACAAAAAGGGTTACAGGGAGGCAAGCCGCCGCATATATTGGAAGAGCAAGATAGTGAAGTTTATCCTTGAGCACGAAGAAATGTCCAGCACAGAATGACACCAACATGGAAGCAATCGACATGAACAACGATGACAAACCAACTAGTAACTTCCTGGGCAAGTGTTTATTGAAGTCTTGCTCTTGAAATCGAGAAGTGAGTATGGATAGGAACATGACCATGGCCGTGATGGAAAAGCCCAGGGCTATGAGTGATGTAATGGCAAACAGTTGGAACTCTGTCTTATCTTCAAGTGTTGGGTGGCCGGTTTCTTGTTTGACCCCACCGGGCACGGTGGCAGCTGTGGCAAAGGCCACCGTGGCAATTAGTGCTGCCACCAGCGAGCATGATTCTGAGGTTTTGTTAAGCCACTCGGCGGCACTTTTCTCGAGGTCCTTGTGAGTTTTGGCGAAGACAGCATCTGGGGTTTCGTTCTTATTGTTGTATCTGCCAAAGAAATCACGTGGCATTTCCTCTTTCACAAACTGCACCACCGATTACATTTAGATCATCAGAATTCATATACTCCCTCCCCTTATTGGACCAATTACTTGGAGATTTGGACTTGATTCTAAATATAAGACTTTTTTTTTACTTATCAATATGAGTTGGTCTTGATTCTAAATATAAGATATTTTTTTTTATTTGTCAATATCCTAATTTATTCTTAATGATACTCCCTCAACAATAATCTAAAAGGTGGAGGAATTAAGGAAGATAATCAGAGTGTTTTAGAAAATATATATTATATTAGCTAACTTAACTAACTTTATTAATCTAATCAAACTAATTAAATATGTCTTATATTAGCTTTGATCCATAAAATAAAAGCCCATTGATTTTTTTTTAGAAAATTAAGGAAGCTAAATAAATTAATTAATCATAATATATATTGTGTGTCATTAGATTATATATTTCAGGTTATAATAAGTCATGCAAATTAATTTGGAAGAAAACAAAAAATTTAAATATTTTAACATAATTTATTTAGGCTTCTAATCTCTCAAAAGAAAGTCAAATGGCTCTTATATTAAGGATAGGAGGGAGTACTATAGAAAAATCAATATGTATATATAAATAGATACACACATGAATGAGAAGTTATATACAAGCATCTTGCTATTACGTACCTTGTACCACTTGTGTTCCCATTGCATTTGAAGAGCTTCGCCAGGAATGAGCCAGGGCTTGTAATCACCAAGTGTGGCTGCCAAATGCAACGCGCTGTTTCCATCCTTATCCACCTGATGGAAAAGGCTCTCTTTGTAAATATTCTTCTTAAGCAAGAACTTATACACGTGAGGTTGCCTGTGTTCTACTGCTAATAACACTATGTTCTTCTTATCCTCATTCATATCATGAATGGCCACTGGAAATAACTCTAAAATTTTCTTTATTATTTCCATCACACCATTCTTTGCAGCCACCAGTATAGGAGTCTCCTTGGTCCTCCTTTTAGGAAGTTGCTCATCTTCTGCACAGTTTAAAATGTCAACATGTAATTATCAATTACACTTAATCATCAAATACTTCTTGTGACAGTACAAACCCACCGGAACTAAGTTCAGTGCTCATCACAATAATGAGCATCAAGAGCTAATCAATTCGGTGAGATCCACGCCGTTCAAACAGGATTTCAATGATTCAAATTTAATATTTTCCAAAATGATTTTTTAAATAAAAAAATTATCTTTTGAAAAAGTGATAGTTAAGTGATTATTTTTATATTAGATTCTGTATACATTAAAATAATTTTTTTCAGAAAAAAATAAAAGTAAAAAAATTCAATTTGATTCATGTAAATCGAATCTAAATGGTTTCTATTGGTGATTAGCTCTTAGTACTTATCATTGTGATGGGCATTGCCCCAATGACACACATTTTCTCTATTGTTTCCATATTCACGACATTGTTTGCAGCCACCGATATAGGAGTCTCCTTTGTCTTTCCTTTAGTAGGTTGCTCATTTTCTGAATAGTTTAAATGTCAAACACGTAATTATCATTGCATTTAATCAACAATGCTTCTTGTCACAACATATATAGATCATCATATAACAGAAATCAACCTAGTTTATCACGTCATTTGTGGTATAGGCATATAGCAAATTAAAATACAACAACTCAATTAATATTAATTCTAGTTGACTGCTCATGTAATTGACATTTTTATTTTTCTTAGAGAAATAAATCCCTTAATTAAAATTTCACAAATAACGAAAAAATAAATATTATAAAATCTTTTAATTTTATTAATGTTTTAGTTAATATTTAGGAGGTGTCATGTCAACTCATAAGTTATTATATTTTAAATGGTTTGACTATAAATGATGTGGCAAACTAAGTCCATACAAAAATTTCTCCATCATATAATGTCGGTCCTTACCTTTGACCATGGTGATGCCAGGTTTCATTGAGGCAAGGGTGGTATCCTGTGACGTCGTACTATAACCTTCGTCTTCTTGGGGGTTTCTCCCATCGTCCTCGTACTCATACAAGGAAGCGCACTGAAGAAGTTCTTTGACTATCTGGACAGACCAAGTATGGGTGTCCTTTTTCCGATATATATTCCTCAATTCCTCAGATCCTGGAGAAAATTTAAAATATATTATAAGCATATATAAATTATAAGAGTAGTAAGCCATCATTTTTTTTAGAATGAAGTGTGCCGAACATATATAAATAAGCATATATACCTTTCCCCAAAATTATCAAAAGTACCAGATAAAAGAACTTGATCAAATTGCAACAGGTTGCGTAATTAACTGGAAATAACTGATTTGCCCGTCCTCCGTCAGCTCGTGATCCTGATTAATCAATGGTATAAGAGTTTTCACCTGTACTCATATATGCAATTTTAATTAGTGCCAAAATTCAAAAGATCTCTCACCTCTCGCTCCGGGATTTTCAGCATCTGATGCATCTGATCCAGCAACAGATTTGCGCGCTGCTGGAAATTGAAAACACAGTAATTTAAGTCGCAATAAGATACTCTCTTTTCCTATTTTAAAGACACTCCTAGTATGTTTTACAGGGGACCTTAAACTTCACTGACTGTGCCATAAAATTCAACGTTTTCTAACTTTATCCCTATTTAATATGAGTTATAACTCATTAGAATAAAGTCAACATAATAATAGATGAAGGGTAAAATTATAGGATATTCATATAACAAATTTAATGAGATCCCTTATAAATAGGATAAAAAAATTTCTTTTCTCTTCCCTATAAATTGAACCAGAGAAAAAGTATGCCAACAAGTTCTTAGCTAGGGTATTAAACGAAAAATTTTATGTAAAATGGTGTAAGATTCGAATGTAAATTGATATACCAACAGTGACCACTTTTTTTAATATCGAGAAAACATCCCGCAATGTATTGTAGTTGTCAGGACAGTCATGGCTATCACGGTCCTCGGCTGCAATTGGGCATGTCTGATGTTCATATGCTGGATTTTCTGCCTTAAGCTTCTCAACATATATACCTTCAGGACAGACAAAAAAACCATGGTAGGCATATATTATTAACATCAAGCCGATCATTCAAATAAGTTTTTTTTTTTTTTATTATTTAGTGAAAGCTAACCATGCATGACACAAATTAAATGCTTACATACAGTGATAAATGATGGCTTCTATTCGTCCAAAGCGGCTTCCGCTTCTGAAAGCACGAGGCTTTGATGCTAGCAAATGCAGAGGAGACAATCCTTCCTCGTTCACCCAATTCGCAAGCTCTTTATACAGATGAATTATTTGAAATGCAAGATCTATACACACACCATAGCATTAATTAAATGATGTTATAATTGATTTAGAATAAACAATACCCTCCGGTCCTTTTTACAAGAGCTTGGTAACCTAATTACACATTTTAAAAAATTAAAATTGATTAAAAGTAATAAATATATAGGAAATAAATTATTTTTTTCAAACATGCCTTTATTTATAAGGGAGTAAGTAAAAGAGAGAAATAGAATAGTAATAAGAGCAAGTATGAAAGAGAATATAGCATTAGAAAAAATAAGGTGAGGGAATAGAATGAAGGGTTAAGGTGAAAAAATACACATGTGATTGTCTTTAAAGTGCACCCAACACCAGATGTTTTTTTTTAGGTGCAATAGTGACTATGTGGTTACAAAATAGGTGCAAAACTACCCTTTGACCGTTAGTTTGACTTTTTGACCCTGAAAGTGATGATGTGTATGATGACATTGACGCTAGAGTGACATTCTGAAAAAAAAAAAAACTTGCTGACTGGTGAAACTTTGCAATTAATATTACCCAAATTTCACTATTTCAATACCACATTCGCTAAAGTAAATTCAAATCTGAGTGCAAAGTGCTTAACTCACTCAGCAGAGCTGCTGCCCTAAAAAACATGGTGATTGCTCAATTTTTTCCAACCCTAGATTTCCAATATTATTAAATTAAAATCATTACAATACATATATTATATTACTAATTTTTATTAAATTATATGATTTATTAGGAAAATTTGATTTTCAGCAATTTTTATCAGAATGTCACTCCAACGTCTATGTCATCGTACACGTCGTCACTTTCAGAATAAAAAAGTCAAACTAATGGTCAAAAAGTCAAACTAACGGTTAAAGGGTAGTTTTGCACATATTTTATAACCACATAGTCACTGTTGCACCTAAAAAGAGCATTTGGTGTTGGGTGCACTTTGAAGACAATCACATATGTATTTTTGCACCTTAACCCTAGAATTAATTAGGGGCAAAAATAATAAAAACATATTAAATGTTAAGACAACCTGAGTGAGATCTTATAATAAGAACTAAGGCAAGGCAGATCAAATTTTAGACTTTTATAAGGCGGACTGAAAGTGTACAATGTAGAATCTAGCTAGTGGAAATTAAAGAGTTGAGATTGAATGAATTTATACGTACCAAAGTAGTCACCGTTGATAGCACAGTGAAGGATAGTGTCACCATTGTTCCGTCTACAGTTAGCATACAAGGGAGGAGGAGTAGTAGTAGTGATGTTAGGATTTCGGATGTTATGAAGGCAAAGAAAAGCTTGCTTTCTGCCATGGAGAGCCGCCAAGAAGAGAGGCGTCTCGCCGTCATCGTTACGATCATCCACTAAGGTAGCCTCCTCGCTAGCAAGTATGTGACACATTCTGGAATTGCCCATGGAAGCAGCTAGATGCAAGGCAGTGTTTTTTCTTTGATTATGAGTTCGCAGAGCCTCTACAAGTTCCTTTTTATTAGGTTGTGTCTGAGACATGACGTCGAACATCTGCTTCACCACGTGCTCCTTCCCTTCAGAGACTGCTATGTGCAATGCAGTCTGTCCTGAGCGAGTAATTCTAGCATTGTGAAGTTTCACATCTTGCTTGTACATTTCAATGACCTTGTCCCATTCTCCTTTCATGGCACGTGAGAATAGTTTCTTCTTGTTGCTCTCATACTCCTCCATGGCTTTATCTGGTTTAATTTGTTTCCGCTTCTGAGCTAATCACACGATCCAGTGAATCGACAGCTAGGGATATTATTTACCGTTTAAATACGGGTCAGCAAAGAGAATGATTATCTACTTTATTGGCCCCAGTTTGCTCGCTTCTCAAGTTATTCTCCCAAACACATGGTTCCAGTGACTAGCCGAAAAGAAAAAAAAAGAGAGGCAAAAGAATATTACTAGCAACAACTAGAAAACAAACTCTATTATGTGACTATTTATGCATTTGTGCGGTGGGAAGTCCAAAAAAGAGAACAGTGCGGTGGGAAGTACAAAAAAGAGAACAATTAAGAGTGTAATTCACAAAAATGGATAACATAGTGATGCTTTTTTGTTTTAGGTGCTTCGTGCGGGGAACAGTGTGAAAAACGTTAGTAAGAAAAGAAAGAAGGATAATAATAACAATTAGAAGTAGCGATAGAGCTATTGGCACTTGGGAACTGAAGCCTCCTTTTTAGGTATTGTATTAAAATGTGGTTCATAATAATCACATCTTAATCAGGTTCGGCCGTTAAGGTCATAAACTCGTGATCTTTCCTAATGGGGAATTGGCAACTCAAAGCAAAGTTTTTTATTAAAGAGTCGAGATGCAACCCTTTGCACACTTGATTAGGCTTTGGCCCACTGTGCCCTGCAAAAAGCAAAAGTCGCTTAATCAATCGTGTCACACGCCTCTGCTCTTGCTATCAAAGAATTGATGCCCGATGCTAACAACTCGTCTTGTCTAATAAGCCCAGCGCAGCCCAGCATGAGTTTAATTTGGAGAAAAACTCAGAAACAGTAAACCTGCTTTTGTTTTCATCATGTAGCTGTGAGATTATTTGAAAAGGACAAATCAAGCTGTAACACCTTTTTGGTAGTATAAATATTCGGAATACTTTTTTATCTTTTGACATTTTTAAAGTTTTTTTTAAGGGATTTTTCCTTATTTTTCCCCATCCCCTAATGAGTATTATTTATGAGTAGATCTAACGTGTCATGGTCACTCTCATTATAGACAAGGGATTGGCTTATGTGATGTCCCATGCCTAATAATCAGCTGCCACCCTTTTGTTATCTTTTCCACTGTTATTATATGGTTGTTTTGTATTATAATTTATGTTGTTTTTATTGTTGTCATTTCCTAGAAGGAACCAGAGATACCGACGAAGACAAACATAGCAGATCTTGATATTCTTCTCGCCATTGCTGCTTGCTTGATGAGGATTCTCATGAGCGAAGGGTCTGTGTGCTTTATATTGAGATTTTGCTGTTTCAAATAACAAGTAGTTTTTCAATAATGTGTGAGGATATTTTTAGCAGCACTTATTACCGTTTAATTTAACGCTATCATTATCAAGCCTCAAATGATACATAACTTTTTTAGCGTGAGTTTTTTTTTTTTTTTTTTTTGTTTCCCGACAGCCACTAGCCACCTATATATTCTGGAACTTTCAGGCCCCACATCTTAGAGGTGTTAAGGCTAGGCTAAGTTTGGTTTTATCTAAATAGGTATAGGCCTACAACAGAAATTTAAAACCTGAGTCTGGTCTTAACCTTGTATGTAAGTTTTTTTAGACACGAATCTGGGCTTTTAAAAGGTGTTATAAGGCTTGAAGCCTGTTTAAATACCTACTTAAAATATAGACCTTTAAATAGTCTTTAAAGCATATGTCTTCAAATTTATATTTAACCCTTCACACTTATTTATGATAATACATTATTTCTTAAAAGCCTAATATTTATTCTCATTGTAATATAAGAGCTTTTGTTGAGTAAGTAGGAATAAAAAAAAACTAATCATTTGTTGACTAATGAGACATATTTTCTAAAATCGACTTAGATAACGAGCAACGTGTAAAATTGGATTTTACCTCTTTTAGTTTTCCCACATAAATTAGGACAAACTCCTCTTACTAAGATTACAACATTTCATTTGGCACTAAAATAAACACATAGCAATTATTATGCTTTAGTGGACGACGCAAATCAAGGGAAAGGTAGTGAGTTAGCATTGCCATTTCGAGCAATCGAAGAGAAAAGATGTAGGAATGAATGATTAATGTGAAAGCAAGAGTTGAGTCTAATGACGATGGGTTGTGAAATTTAGGATTAAGGTTAAGTTGGTAAATTTATAAATAATTTATAAAATTATTTATATGATATCATATATACTTATATAATAATATAAATTAAAAAATAAATAAATAAACAGGTCAAACATGTAGGCTAGGCCTTATGAAAATATGTCTGGTCTGTTTATCTAAAGAGGCCTAATAATAGGCCTGAATCTAAGCCTGACGTATTTACTAAATAGGTTAGACTAGGTTTTATGTAGGTTAAACCGTAGGTCCCTTAGGGACCTGACCTATTTCCACATTTGGGGAGTAGGTTGTGTATTCCTTAACTCAAGTGACAAATATATGAGGGGTGTGCGAGCGGGCCCCCCTCCACCATGGGGGAGAATTAAATAGTTAAATTGTTAAAAAAAACGTTTGCTAATAAAACTCGAACCTATAATCTTGCTTATTAAGGATAATCAAGATTTTTTCTAATTGATCTACTCATCGAGGTTGGTTTCTACAAGCAACATGGTGATTTATTTTAAAAGTTGAAGGGTTGATCGATTATGACATATAGAGTAGAAGACAACTTTCATGAAAACATTGATCTGGATGGTCCCAAACTCAATTTGACGACGAAAGAAAGAAACTGAGATTAAGAAATAAATAAAGGCAAAGTTGTATTAAATTGGATGGCGTATTTTCATGAAACGCCATATCCATATATTAGCCAATGTCGTCCAAAAAATATAATCAAGTGGTTGTTGACATGAGAGGGGAGATAAGGGATTTCCCCCCCCCCCCCCTAAGACAGAGAAATGAGAATCTTATGAGCGATAGATGTGTCTAAAAAGAAGCTACTCGTGCGTGGTCCCTGAAATGATTATATTACATGAGAGCTGTACGATAATATTTGTTTAATTTATTCTTCATTTGATGCATGATACAAAAAGTAACGATCAGTTTTTGTTCTCTTCATGACCTTAAATATATTTTTTTTTCAAATTGTGCATGATTGAGGAAGACAAATTGTGATTAAAAATTCAATGATTGTACGAACAGGATGTATTAAAAAAAAAGCGGAGATGAAGTTTATATGCATGTTTGTGTATGTACGTAGCGTCAAATTCGGAAGAAAGTAAAAAAGAAGCGAAGGTGTAGCTCATTGTAAGAAAAAGCTAATTAAGAGAGAGCAGAAACCAAAAGCCTGGTCATAATTATGGGAGAAGAAGCAAAAAGGTGCATATATACATGATTAGCTTCCCTAACCCTCTTTTATATATTCAAGCATATATATATGTGTATATATATTATGAAATACGATGTTTTAAAAAAAGCTAAGTCTCTGAATGTAGAGTAGTGTTATGTAGGTATGCAGTAGTGACAGGAGCAAACAAGGGAATTGGATATGGAATATGCAAAAAGTTGGCAACAAGAGGTGTGAAGGTGGTGCTCACAGCAAGAGATGAGAAGAGAGGTTTGGAAGCACTTGAGAATCTCAAACAAGAGATTGGTGTCTCAGACTCTGTGGTGTTTCATCAGCTTGACGTCACTGATTCCTCAAGCATTGCTTCCTTCACTCATTTCATTACCACCTCTTTTGGCAAACTTGACATCTTGGTATTATATGGTTCAACTAAGTATGTACAACAATGTCATGTTTTTTAATATTATATATATAAATGGATGCTTGGCATATTATGTGGTGCAGGTAAACAATGCAGGTGTCTCTCCGGGCCCAGTGAACGGCGAGGCTTTGTTCAGAAAAGTAAGCTTTGATCATCACTTAATTAGATATAAATGCAAATCGATCTATATGGAGATGTTACCGTGAGTGTAATGTGAATGTGACAGGTTAGTGGGGAGGAAATAGAATGGGATGAAATAGTAAAATGCAATGTGGACATGTCAAAGCAATGTGTTGACACTAATTACTTTGGTGCTGTTAGAGTCACTGAAGCCCTCCTTCCTCTGCTTCACTTTTCCTCTTCTCCCACCATTGTCAACGTCACCTCCCTTACCGGACTCATCAAGGTACCTACCTACTTCTTCATTTATACACACACACACTACCTTGGATCTAGATATAAGAATCAATTGGCTTTTTTTTAGAGAAATTAAGAAAACTAATTAAGTTACATGAAAATATGTATATTTATTGATTTTTTCTAAACTAATTTGCTTGACTTGTAAAATGATATATAATATAATATTATACAACATATGCTATGATCAAATAATTTATTTAGTTTTCTTAATTTCTCTAAAAAGAAAATCAACTGGCTTTTATATTTAGGATTGGACGGAGTATATATATTCTCCAGCTTTAACTGGTCGGAATACTCCTTTCATATAACGCTTGTGAATATATAGTGTGACTTATTAATTGTACGCAGCTCATAAACCATGAGCGCGCGAGAGAGGTACTAAGTGACTTGGAGAGTCTTACCAGAGAAAATCTAGATGAGGTGGTGAGTGAGTTCATGAAGGACTACGAACAAGGAACATGGAGTGAGAAAGGATGGCCCACCATGACGCCTCCCAATACCGTGGCCAAAGCAGCCCTTAATGTCTACACAAGATTAATCGCCAAGAACTACCCGAGTTTCCGAGTTAACTCGGTGTCTCCGGGCTTTGTCAAGACTGATATGACTCAGAACTACGGATTCTCAGCTGTGGATGAAGCTGCTGAACATATAGTAAGATTAGCACTTGTGCCTCCTACAGGTCCCACTGGTCTCTTCTTTGATAGGGACAAAGTCACTCCCTTGGAATAATCATTCTTCCCTAAGCTTAGCTTGATATATTTGGTCTGTTATTGGATTTTGCAAAAGTCTATTTCAAATGGGCCCCAATAAAATTATCTCTAAGATTCTCTGAATTTTTAAATTACTCTTCCGACGTAACAATCACTGGTAGCATTACTGTTCATCTTAATCAAGGTAATCAAACCGGACCAGTCACTGAATTGGTTGGGATACTGAGTCAAGGGTCAATGGATCAAACCGGAGCTAATCAAGAATTAAACCGGTGAGAAATTGAAGATTTTAAGCTTGTTAATATGAAATTCTGAAGAAAAAAATTTAAAAAAAATAATAAAAAATCCAGACCGGACTAATCTACTGGCCGGTTGGCAAGTTTCCTGTCTAGACCGCCCGGTCTGGTCTGGGTTCTATTACCATGATCTTAATATTGCAAGATCATGTCGCTGCCAACCGAATCAGTAAGAGTTAGTTAAAGAGTCATCGTTTAATGAAACTTCAAATTGGAGAATCGATGGATGCCCAGACAAGGGGCGTGAAACTGGCCAAAACGCACAAAGTTGGTGTTGTATCTCATCAACTCTCAAAGAAATAAAAGATGTAATTAAAAACTTAATTACTAATTAGTTTTAATCTAGATGCCATGACCAAGAACCAAAAAGGAATTAATCTTCACTACTTTCCAATAGTGCCTACTTAATTCTGTCCTTTCTTTTATTTTTCCCTCTTTCACTTTCTTCACCCCTGCGTTTTTGTTCAGTTTGCCATTAATTTCTGTGATTTTGAGCCAAAGTTTAGCCAATTAATTTTCCTTGTACTTTTTTTTATGTACTCATTCGCTCCTGTCTTTGTTATAAGGCACTAGCTACTAATTCTTATATACCAATAAAAACAATTAAAAATGTTAAACTTATCCTGAAATTCAAGTGATTTCTAATATTACCCTAACTAACTATACTAAACTCTAATATCATACTCCTTCTAGTCCTAAATATAAGACAGAATTGATTTTTTTTAGAGAGATTAAGAAATATAAATAAATGCATTATAAAAAAAATCAAGAATACTTGTTAGTTTGGGTGTCTTTTAGTCTAGTAATTTCTGGAATGAGCTGAACTTCACCTTTTAATTTGGTGATTGAAAAAGTGTCACTAACTTTTGATTTGACAGTAGTAGTAATAAGTTTGGGACAATAAAGATTAATTAAAGAGTTAAAGTGACATAAATAAAAAAAAAAAATAATCCATATAATTTTAATATATCAATATTTTTCTAGCTAACACACATATGGTGGACAAATGTTACCATTGAGATCGATGGAGATAGTGTATTTTATCAGGTACTGTATTTATTTTTGCATTTCTGACAAAAACAAATCATAATCCAAATGAAAGTCAACTAAAATGTTTTACAATCATAATTATGGCGCAAAAAGGAAAACACTCGCCCCCCTCCCTAGCTAATTAATATAGTATTTTAAATTCAAGTAAAAATAGGCTTTTGTAACTTTTGAAATAGAGTTAATATATTAAAATCCAAATGGAAATGAAGACGCCAACCAAATGAGTTAGAATAACTTAAAACCCAAGTTAATTTATGTGTAGATCACTCAGAAAGTAACAAAAAAAAAAAGTGATGGTTTACGAGTATTAAACTTGATGGTTTAATTATTAGAGCCATCAAGTTAAGCGACTTTTGCTTTTTGCGGGGCACAAGTGGGCCAAAAGCCTAAGGGCACAAAGTTAGCGTCTCAACTTGAAAGAGTAAAAGTCGATGAGTTTCCCCATAAGGAAAGATAACAATTTAATAACTAATACTTTACGAGCTCTCTAGCTACTTGGGTATCATTCTTTCTTTTTTATTTCTCCCCTCTTTCTCTTTCTTTACTTACCCGTGTTTTTCACAATTCTTCCTCCACACACCACCAAGCACCTACAACGATATAAAGCATCTACATGTTGGTTTTTGTGAATTACGCTTTTGATTATTCTTCTCTTTTCTAGAATTCCCACCACACAATTAGATAATTAATTAGCATATATAAATAGTAACGTACGTAGTATATTTTGTTTTTCCATGTTTGGCTTGCACACTATTCTTTTGCTTTTCCCCTTTTCGGCAAGTTGAGTACAGGAACTAGTAGAGTCAGGAGCCCTATGTTCGGGGAATAACTTGATAGCCAAGCAAACTTTGGCCAATAAAGTAAATAATCAACTTCTTGCTGATGAGTATATAAACGAGCTATGACTGGATGGTAATTAACTAGAGCTCAGAAGCGGAAAACAAACAAGCAAAAGCCATGGATGAACAGTACGAGAGCGACAAGAAGAAACTACTCTCATGTGCCATGAAAGGGGAATGGCACAATGCCATTGAAATGTACAAGCAAGATGTGAGGCTTCACAAGGCCAGAATTAGGGGTGTTTAAAGTGTCCCGGTCCTGGTTGTCTCGGCCCGGTCCCAGACATTTTATCCATGGAATTTCCCGTCCCGGCCAGGACCGTGACCGGGAAAACCGAGACTGGGACTAGGACCGGGATCACACCTTGTGATCCAGGGAATTCCCGGTCCCGGTTTTTTTTTCCTTAAAAAATAAGTTATTCTTTTATATTTGTATTTTTTACCTCATAAATTAAGTTATCATTTGATAAAATGTATATCACATATTTAGTTAGAGTTAAATCGTATATATCGTGATATTAATCCTAACTATATAATATATAAAACTAATAACAAAAATGATGAATGTGATAATAATAATAATATATTATTCTTCAATTCTAGCTCAATTTTTGTGGTTTTTATGACTTTATTAAGTGTTAAATAATCAATTCAAACACTAAATTATAAAAAATTTAACTAATATAATTATATTATTGAAACCGGGAATTCTTGGTCCAGGTTATACTGAGAATTTCCCGGGACCGGGAATGAATTCCCGGTCCCGGCTATCACCCGGTACGGGAACCGGGAATGGGTGATCCCGGTCCTATCCCAGGATTTGAACACCCCTAGCCACAATCACTCGCCTAGGTCACACTGCGCTGCATGTCAACACCCATTTACATTTCGATATTCGTAGAGTAATAATGGCATAGTTCCACAGGCATACAGAAATAGCACAAACATACTGATATTAAGTTCAAACTTACATACAGGAGTCTTCCCCGCAGGGTTTGATAATTATACAAATTTTTGTCCAAAATATCCAACATATTAAAATTAAACTAATATAACCAAATAACTCTGATCTTAGGACCTGCACATCTTAATTGCCCATGTCTTCCACTTTGCCTTTGGAGCCACTGGTTCCCGCTGGAACATTTATTATTTATGAAAAAGGGTGAGATTCCAAGGAATCTCAGTAGTAACACATAATCCATCATATAAAATGCGAAAATTAAATATGTAATGCACCATATAATGTAAATGAAAAATTCATACTATAACATGTGTGTACACAATACTCAGGGCCAAATGACTGTTTGGATCCCCTACATGTCCGTGTACCTCAGTTGAGTCCCATACCACAGCTAGGTAATGTGCCCAAGGCACGTGTTCATATCACAAAATATAGCAACATATAGCATATCAACATTCACATAGTGTATGAGAGATAGAGTTACTACCTTTTGTCCCTTTTTGCTACACAAGAATAGTTCCTCGAACTATGTGCCAACGGCTCAGGCGATTAATTCGGTCCTAAAATTCCAAATGTACAAGAATTAGGTTAAAACCCATTCATGTACCCCTTCAGAGATTCCCATAATATTTTTGGTGGTTATATTAGTCTATACTGAAAATTTACCAAAATGCCCCTGGGACCCGGTCCCGGCCCCACTGTACTTGGTCTGACTATACTTTTTCAGAAATTTTGACCCAGGCTATTCTAACATATTTTCATCCAAGGAATCCATTTTTAACCTCGGTTTTTACAAAATCACTGCCAAACAACAGTTTCACTATTTTCCAGAAACTGACATATTTTCAGTCAACTTTGAAAATTCATAACTAATTGTAGAAAATTCCAAATTGACTGATTCCAAAGCCTAAATGAAGGTCTTTAAATGTACTTTCATGGAAAAATATCCAAATATGCTTACTGACTACATATATTACCCAGAAATTCGGCCAACTATTACTGTTCCACATGGCATTTCAGAAACAAAGCTCAACTTCAAAAATCCATATCTTTTAATCTACTAGTCCAAAAATTATGTTCTACCCATCAATTTAAAGGTCTAAATGTCTTCCTTAAATCTGGAAAGTTTCATAATTTTTTGTTAAATTTTAGTTTTCCAAAATTTCGCCACAACCAATCTAACTTTCAGAAATATAATCTGTCAGCAACTAAACTTCAAAAATTCATAACTAACTCTAAAAAAATCGAAATGGAGTGTTCTAAAATTCTATGGAAAGCTATTTAAGTTTAGTTTCATGAAAAAATATCAAAAACTACTAGATGTTATCTAATCATTCCCAGAATTTTCGAAAACCATAACTGTCAGGCTTGAACGTCCAGAATGTTCTCTGTTACTGACTTAACTTTCAAAAATCATAACTCTCCCTAACGATATCAAAATAATGATTTCTTGGACTCACTGGAAGGCTATGAATGTCTAATATATTCATGTAAAATTTCATAATTTTTCACTAAGGTTTTCCTAGTCAAAACGCAACATGAATCTGACTGACTCCCAAAAAACGTCAGTTTTGACAGTCTAACTTCAAAAATCAATAACTCATCCATTTTCATTCCAAATTGTACTTTTCTTGATTCTATCATCAACTACACATCCTAAACTATCTATATAAACAGACCCATTCGAAAATTCCATCTATAGCCTCTGTTTAAGATTTTACAAGTTTCAGGTATGTACTCTGTTTTTCGGACAGCAAAACAGAATTTAGAAAACTAGCATGTATATATGAATTTGTACTCTAAACCTCACGAATTTTAACTCTATACTGTCCGACACATAATTCCTGAGGTTAATGATCGAATTTCATAACCAAAGAACTCCAAAATTCACCCCAAAATCGTCACACAATCACTGGTTTAACAACTTTTCGGTGGCAGAAACTTTCCGACAAATTTTCTCTTATTCCAGCCACAAAACCACCACAGAAACCACTCAAATCCAACATGAAAATAAGGATAAATGTGTAGGAGACTCACCTAAATATATTTATGATGTTGGATGTGGAATTTGAAGCTTCTTCTTCCTTCCTCAATTGCACCGATCACTCTTGCTCTCTTGACTCTCTCTTTGTTCTCTCTTTCTCTATTCAGTTTTCTTTCTTTCTTTCACTCTCTCTTTGACCAGCTACTTGGTCGAATGAAGAGCAGAGGGAATATTTAATTAAATGGCTGAGTGGGTGCAAGTGTGAATCATATTTCCGGATAAGTGTGGTGAGGTGATGAGAGTGTTTGTCCGTGAATGTGTGTGTGGGTCAAAAGGATGTGCAAACAAAAGGAAAAGGAGTGATTAATGTTAGTGTGTGTGTGTGTCGGCAGTTTTGTTTTAGACAAAGTGTCGGCAGCTATTAATATATATATATATATATATAGGTATATTTTTATCCTATTAATTACACACACTAGGCCCTAATTTTTCCCTTTGTCTAATTTAAGATTCCTTAAATTTTGTAGGTTCCATAATTTGACTTATTATCAAATTCCCATTTAAATTTTCTTTTTAGAAAATTTTAACCTTCATTAAATTTGGGATATTACATTTCTTCCCCCGTAAAATAAATTTCGTCCCCGAAATTTGTTACAAATACATAGCCATAAACTCTGGGTAATACTTCCTCATATCTGCGTCTGTTTCCCATGTGGCCTCTCTAGGAGATAGCCCTTTCCATACAACTTTTACAAATGAGATGCTCTTGCTTCTGAGCTTCTTCTCCTGCCAATCGATGATTCGGTCAGGTGTGACTTCATAAGTCAAATCGTCCCGCATTTCCACGTCTTCATATTCAATTACATGCTCTGGATCCGGTTGATACTTTTTTAATTGGGAAACATGAAAAACATCGTGCAACCTGCTCAGATTTGGTGGCAAAGCAATGCGGTACGCTACTGGCCCAATCCTCGCCAAGATCTCAAATGGTCCAATATACCTTGGTTGCAACTTCTTTACTCTTAGTGCTCTGCCAATACCTGTAAATGGTGAAACTTTCATAAACACATGGTCACCGACTTCAAATTCTAGAGATTTTCGCCTCTTATCTGCATAACTTTTCTGTCGGCTCTGAGCAGCTAACAACCTTTGCTTAATCAACTTTATCTGCTCCGTGGTCTGATCAACAAGATCTGGCCCAAACAATTCCCTCTCTGACAACTCAGTCCAGCATATTGGTGATTGACACTTCCTCCCATAGAGTGCCTCATATGGAGCCATTTGTATGCTCGAATGATAGCTGTTGTTGTAGGCAAACTCTGCCAATGGAAGGAATTTGTCCCAACTACCTTTAAAATCAAGAGTGCATGCTCTCAACATATCCTCAAGCGTCTGTATTGTTCGCTCTGTCTGCCCATCTGTTTGAGGATGATATGCTGTGCTGAATCTCAATTTAGTACCCAAAGCCTCGTGAACTGCCTTCCAAAACTTGGAAGTAAATCGAGGATCACGATCTGAAATGATGTTCTTTGGAGTACCATGTAATCTTACAATCTCCTTGATGTAAATCTCCGCCAATTTGTCAGGGGAATAGTGGATGCTGATAGGTAGGAAGTGGGCTGTTTTTGTAAATCTATCAACTATCACCCAAATTGCATCATGATTTCTAACCTTAGGTAACCCTGTCACGAAATCCATGGTAATGCTTTCCCACTTCCACTCAGGAATCTCCGGGTTTTGTAGAAGTCCTGATGGTCGTTGATGTTCAACTTTCACTTTTTGACACGTCAGACAACGAGCGACGAACTCAGTCACCTCCCTTTTCATTCCTGGCCAATAGTATTGAGCCTTCATGTCATGGTACATCTTTGTAGCCCCTGGATGTAGAGTATACCTGCTCTTATGTGCCTCTTCCAAGATTTGTCGTTTCAGTTCCGGTTGTGGTGGAACATAAATTCGCTTCTTGTACCTGACTAGTCCACTGGGTGACAAGTCATAATCCTGAGTTTTGCCCTTATCAATCATACCTCTGATAGATAGTGCATCCTCATCATGCAGTTGGGCTTCTTCAATCGCTGCCCTCAGATCATTGTATACTTGGCTAACACTACTGCCTAACAGAATCTGACTAGACAGATTAAGATCTCTAAAATCCTCAATCAGTTTCTGCTCATAGATCATCATGGCTGCCACCTGCATTGATTTACGACTCAATGCGTCAGCAACAACATTGGCCTTTCCAGGATGATATTTGATTTCAAGATTGTAATCTTTTAACAATTCCATCCACCTGCGCTGTCTCATATTGAGCTCTTTTTGGTCATACAGGTATTTCAAACTCTTGTGGTCGCAGTACAATTCTACGGTCACACCATAGAGATAGTGTCTCCAGATTTTTAAAGCAAATACAATTGCCGCCAACTCAAGATCGTGAGTGGGATAGTTCAGTTCATGAGGTTTCAGCTGACGAGATGCATATGCCACCACTTGGCCATGCTGCATCAACACACATCCCAATCCATGCCCACTGGCATCTGTATACACAACATACATAAACTGTGGATCTGGGATCGTCAGCACTGGGGCTGATGTTAACCTCTGCTTCAATTCAATGAAGCTCTTTTCACAATTATCGTCCCACACAAAATGTTGAGTTTTCCGCGTCAACTTTGTCAAAGGCAAAGCTATTCTGGAGAAATTCTGTATAAACCTTCTGTAATACCCGGCAAGACCCAGAAAACTGCGTATTTCAAATACAGTCTCTGGCCTCTTCCAGTTTAATACTGCTTCCACTTTGCTAGGATCAACAGAAACCCCTTGTTGAGAGACTACATGGCCCAGAAACTTTACCTCTGAAAGCCAGAATTCACACTTGCTCAGCTTAGCGTAGAGTTGCCTATCCCGCAATATGTTCAACACAATTCTCAGATGCTGCTCATGTTCGACTGTACTCCGCGAGTATACCAGAATATCATCAATGAAGACTACTACGAACTGGTCCAGATACGGACGAAAGATTCGATTCATGTAATCCATGAACACGGCAGGTGCATTGGTCAACCCAAATGGCATCACAAGAAACTCGTAATGACCATATCTGGTTCTAAAAGCAGTTTTTGACACATCCTCTGCTTTGACTTTCAATTGGTGGTATCCCGATCGCAAATCGATCTTTGAGAATACACAGGAACCAGACAATTGATCTAGCAGATCATCGATTCTAGGGAGTGGATATTTGTTCTTGACGGTCACCTTATTTAATTCCCGGTAATCTATACAGAGACGTAGGCTTCCGTCTTTCTTTTTGACAAAGAGCACTGGAGCACCCCATGGTGAAACACTTGGCCGAATGAATCCTTTTTCAAGTAGTTCTTCAATCTGCTTTTTCAGCTCTGCCATTTCGCTTGGAGCCATTCGGTATGGGGCTTTAGATATTGGACCTGCTCCAGGCTTAAGATCAATAGAAAATTCCACTTCCCTATCTGGAGGTAATCCACCAATATCCTCCGGAAACACATCAGGAAACTCGTTCGCTACAGTGATACTTTCTAAAGGTACTCCGGCCTCTGATTGTATAGAGAAGAATACCATGTATCCTTGACAACCTTTTTGTAAATATCTCTCGGCTTCAGCAACCGAAAGAAAGTTAAGGTTGGTTACTATACTGGCTTGAAATTGAGAATTAGGGTATATAACCCTCTTCTCTTTACAATCCAGCAATACACCATTCGCTGTCAGCCAGTCAATCCCAATAATCACCTCTAACCCTTGTAGGGGTAAACAAATTAGATCTATAGTTGATTCATGACCCTCGTCATTTACCACACAATTTAGACATACATCGGCTGTGACAATCTTAATACCCATGGGCGTCGATACAATCAAATCATACGGAAATTGATGCATATTCAAACTTAACCGCCTCACACAGTCATATGCAATAAATGAGTGGCTAGCGCCCGAATCATACATAACATGCACTAGATTGCCATTAAGAGAAATTGTACCTTGAATCAGCTCTGAAGACTTCTTAGCTTCATCTTGAGTCAACGTGTAGACCCTGCTTGAAACCTTAGGCCTTGCCTCATCCAGATGACGCTTCTGTGGACAATCTCTAGAAATATGCCCCGGCTTACCGCATATAAAACAAGTAGGAGGTCTGTTAGGATCTGTATTCAATGGGGCTCCACTGCAAGTTTTTCCTGGATGGAAAGGTTTACGGCAATGCCAACATGTTCTGTTTCCAGAGAATCCCTGGTTCCCACGGCCTCCAGTCTGATTAGGCCTTTTGTTACCACCCCTAGAAGGTCCACCTTGATCTTTTCGCTTCTGTGATGAACCGCCACTGCCATAAACACCCTTATTACTGTCTCTAATAGCCAAACTCGACATACGTTTCTCGATGTAGCGGCATTCTTCCGCTGCTTTGCTGAATTCGGTAAAATGTTGAGAAATCAATTTCTCTTTGAATTCGTGTCTTAACCCTTCAATCATCATATCTGCATTCCATTCTTCATTATCATGCAGTTTATGGTATGACAAGTATCGTGACAGTCGAATGTACCGGGCTAAATAATCGTCAAAGCTCTCCTGGTCTTGTTGTTTAATACACAGAAATTCTTTTTCTTTTTCTCTTCTGACAGTTGGGGGAAAGTATTTCTCGTTGAACTTTTCCTGGAATAATTCCCATGTGATAGGAATATTCCTTCCCCTCAAAGTGAGATCTGTGCCCTTCCACCAACGATCAGCATCACCTTCCAACTTGTAAATGGCTAGCCGAGCTTTCATCTCGTCTGGGCATTGCAACATGTCAAAAATTTTATCCAGACGTGCCAACCATTCTTCAGCCAATTGTGGATCAAACTTTCCTCGAAACATAGGTGGCTGTTGTTTACTGAACCTGCTCAACCAGGTTTGAATGTCTACCTCCGGCTCTGGTGGTATATCCTCTGGTTGAGGTTCCACTAGTACTTCTTCACCATTACCCCTCATGTATTCGTCCATGCGATTCTCCAGACGGTCTTGCCTTTGTTGTACTTCCTGCAGCACTTCTCTAATTCCATCCATAGTAGCTTGCTGTTGTGCTAACATATCAAGAATTTGCTGCTGAAATGGATCTGGTCTGGCCCTCGGGTTTTCTTCATCGTTACCATGCTGACCCCCAGTTCTGCCACTTCCTCGACCTTGGCCTCTACCTCTTTGTCCACCTCTTAGTATCACCATCTTTAAGTTTCACTATACAATTTCACATAGTCATATATCAGTATACTATTCTGATAATGCCAGAACCGCATGCTCTGATACCAAAAATGTCAACACCCGTTTACATTTCGATATTCGTAGAGTAATAATGGCATAGTTCCACAGGCATACAGAAATAGCACAAACATACTGATATTAAGTTCAAACTTACATACAGGAGTCTTCCCCGCAGGGTTTGATAATTATACAAATTTTTGTCCAAAATATCCAACATATTAAAATTAAACTAATATAACCAAATAACTCTGATCTTAGGACCTGCACATCTTAATTGCCCATGTCTTCCACTTTGCCTTTGGAGCCACTGGTTCCCGCTGGAACATTTATTATTTATGAAAAAGGGTGAGATTCCAAGGAATCTCAGTAGTAACACATAATCCATCATATAAAATGCGAAAATTAAATATGTAATGCACCATATAATGTAAATGAAAAATTCATACTATAACATGTGTGTACACAATACTCAGGGCCAAATGACTGTTTGGATCCCCTACATGTCCGTGTACCTCAGCTGAGTCCCATACCACAGCTAGGTAATGTGCCCAAGGCACGTGTTCATATCACAAAATATAGCAACATATAGCATATCAACATTCACATAGTGTATGAGAGATAGAGTTACTACCTTTTGTCCCTTTTTGCTACACAAGAATAGTTCCTCGAACTATGTGCCAACGGCTCAGGCGATTAATTCGGTCCTAAAATTCCAAATGTACAAGAATTAGGTTAAAACCCATTCATGTACCCCTTCAGAGATTCCCATAATATTTTTGGTGGTTATATTAGTCTATACTGAAAATTTACCAAAATGCCCCTGGGACCCGGTCCCGGCCCCACTGTACTTGGTCTGACTATACTTTTTCAGAAATTTTGACCCAGGCTATTCTAACATATTTTCATCCAAGGAATCCATTTTTAACCTCGGTTTTTACAAAATCACTGCCAAACAACAGTTTCACTATTTTCCAGAAACTGACATATTTTCAGTCAACTTTGAAAATTCATAACTAATTGTAGAAAATTCCAAATTGACTGATTCCAAAGCCTAAATGAAGGTCTTTAAATGTACTTTCATGGAAAAATATCCAAATATGCTTACTGACTACATATATTACCCAGAAATTCGGCCAACTATTACTGTTCCACATGGCATTTCAGAAACAAAGCTCAACTTCAAAAATCCATATCTTTTAATCTACTAGTCCAAAAATTATGTTCTACCCATCAATTTAAAGGTCTAAATGTCTTCCTTAAATCTGGAAAGTTTCATAATTTTTTGTTAAATTTTAGTTTTCCAAAATTTCGCCACAACCAATCTAACTTTCAGAAATATAATCTGTCAGCAACTAAACTTCAAAAATTCATAACTAACTCTAAAAAAATCGAAATGGAGTGTTCTAAAATTCTATGGAAAGCTATTTAAGTTTAGTTTCATGAAAAAATATCAAAAACTACTAGATGTTATCTAATCATTCCCAGAATTTTCGAAAACCATAACTGTCAGGCTTGAACGTCCAGAATGTTCTCTGTTACTGACTTAACTTTCAAAAATCATAACTCTCCCTAACGATATCAAAATAATGATTTCTTGGACTCACTGGAAGGCTATGAATGTCTAATATATTCATGTAAAATTTCATAATTTTTCACTAAGGTTTTCCTAGTCAAAACGCAACATGAATCTGACTGACTCCCAAAAAACGTCAGTTTTGACAGTCTAACTTCAAAAATCAATAACTCATCCATTTTCATTCCAAATTGTACTTTTCTTGATTCTATCATCAACTACACATCCTAAACTATCTATATAAACAGACCCATTCGAAAATTCCATCTATAGCCTCTGTTTAAGATTTTACAAGTTTCAGGTATGTACTCTGTTTTTCGGACAGCAAAACAGAATTTAGAAAACTAGCATGTATATATGAATTTGTACTCTAAACCTCACGAATTTTAACTCTATACTGTCCGACACATAATTCCTGAGGTTAATGATCGAATTTCATAACCAAAGAACTCCAAAATTCACCCCAAAATCGTCACACAATCACTGGTTTAACAACTTTTCGGTGGCAGAAACTTTCCGACAAATTTTCTCTTATTCCAGCCACAAAACCACCACAGAAACCACTCAAATCCAACATGAAAATAAGGATAAATGTGTAGGAGACTCACCTAAATATATTTATGATGTTGGATGTGGAATTTGAAGCTTCTTCTTCCTTCCTCAATTGCACCGATCACTCTTGCTCTCTTGACTCTCTCTTTGTTCTCTCTTTCTCTATTCAGTTTTCTTTCTTTCTTTCACTCTCTCTTTGACCAGCTACTTGGTCGAATGAAGAGCAGAGGGAATATTTAATTAAATGGCTGAGTGGGTGCAAGTGTGAATCATATTTCCGGATAAGTGTGGTGAGGTGATGAGAGTGTTTGTCCGTGAATGTGTGTGTGGGTCAAAAGGATGTGCAAACAAAAGGAAAAGGAGTGATTAATGTTAGTGTGTGTGTGTGTCGGCAGTTTTGTTTTAGACAAAGTGTCGGCAGCTATTAATATATATATATATAGGTATATTTTTATCCTATTAATTACACACACTAGGCCCTAATTTTTCCCTTTGTCTAATTTAAGATTCCTTAAATTTTGTAGGTTCCATAATTTGACTTATTATCAAATTCCCATTTAAATTTTCTTTTTAGAAAATTTTAACCTTCATTAAATTTGGGATATTACACTGCACATAGTAGTCTCTGGTGGGAAAGAGCAAGTGGTGAAGCAGATGCTCCACGTCATGTCGCTGACGCAACCTAATAAGGATGAACTTGTAAAAGCTATGCGAACTCCTAATCATCAAAACAACACTGCCTTGCATTTGGCGGCTTCCATGGGCAATGCCAGAATGTGTCACATACTTGCTAGCGTGAAGGCTACCTTAGTGGATCATCGTAACGTTGACGGCGACACGCCTCTCTTCTTGGCGGCTCTCCATGGCAGAAAACAAGCTTTTCTTTGTCTTCATGACATCCGAAACGCTGGCATTAGTGATCATTCCTTCTGTGGTAACAGTAGAAGGTACAATGGTGACTCTATCCTGCACTGCGCTATCAAGGGTAACTACTTTGGTACGTATGTATAAATTCATTCATTCATTGTCAACTCTTTCCTCTAACTAACTTCTCCATTATTGTTGATTCTATAATAAACTATAGCATCATTTAATTAATGCTATGCTATATAGATCTTGCATTTCAAATACTTCATCTGTATAAAGACCTCGCGAATTCGGTGAATGAGGAAGGACTGTCTCCTCTACATTTGCTAGCATCAAAGCCTTGTGCTTTCAGAAGCGGAAGCCGCCTTAGACCGATGGAAACGATCATTTATCGCTGTATGTAAGCATTTAGTGTTAGTGTCATTCTTCATATATGCATGCTTAATTAACTAAGGAAAAAAGCTTATTTGATTCATCAGCATGTAGCAGGGAGAGCTAATGAACGGTCCAGATCTGAGGGTTTTTTTAAAATGCTGATTTTTTAAATAAAAAATCATTTTTTAAACATATATTATTTAAGAAATTATCTTTATTTAAGATTCTATATTTATTGAGATAATTTTTTTTTAAAAAAATGTAAAATTTTAAAACATCATATTTGAACAGTCCAGATTAGATCCGACGGATCAGATCTATCTACGTCTCTGAATTCCAGCCAAAGTTAACCATATATTAATTTTTTGTTCTTCTCTTTCAAGCTCAAACAGCACATATCTTTTGTAAGCTAGTTGCCGTCTCTCTTTTAGTAGTATTTTCTGCAATGAGCTGATACTTACCCCCTAATTTGGTTATTGAAACAATTGTCACTAACGTTTTAATTTTACAGTAGTAATAAGTTTGTGACAATAAAGATTAATTTAAAAGTTAAGGTGACACAAATAAAAACAACTAATCCGTGTAATTTTAATATATCAATATTTATAGAGCTAACACACACATATGGTGGACAAATGGGATCGTTAAGATCGATGGTCTCATAACGTACGTATTTTCCCAGGTACAGAAATTTTGTCTTGGGAAAACTGCTGCCAGTCCCAATTAATAGATTTAATGGCAACCAGGTCCCTCGAAATCATCAAGTTGCAATGAAGTCCTAAGGGACCTGTGTGCTATTAATTTCAAACATGGAAATACAATTTTACCGTTTGTTAGTAATAACAAGTTTAGAACAACCAATAACAAGTTTAGAACATTCAATGATTGTTAATTGTATGTTGTCTTTATGATTTATGTTGTTGTTTCACTAATTGTGTGGGAGGGTATGAATTTCTGCTACGGAGATTATGCCCTGTTTTTGTGTGTTTAGACAGAGTTAAATGCAAAAGAATGAAGTTTTATGTGTTTATAACCCATGTTATGAATGTGTCATCAATAGTGCTCTAAAGTTGTTAATATTGCTCATGTAATTGTTAATAACAACTTTATTCTGCAGGTAATAGAAAAGATGGCGAGTACGTCTGGAAAGCATATATTATATTTCTTGCAGAAAAGGGGACAATTTTTAGGTGGAGAAGAATATGATTTGCAATATGTGGGAGGTAGCCTTAGAACAAAAACTATAAAGGAAGGCATTATGTATGAGGAGTTGAGAACAATTAGAGTATCAATTGTTAGAAAAGAAAGTAGTATAATTTTCATGAAATTCACGCTGGCCTTTGATGCAACAACTTTTGTGAACCTTGTAAATATATGATGAAAAAGTATAACATTTTATTAAATTAAATGGAGAAAATGGTCATGTGTATGTAGGAGAGAATGTAAATGATAATACACAACTAACAAGGGACGATATTACAGAGGAACAACATGTGTAAGCTGTATTTGCTTTTTAAACTAATATTTTATGTAGTCACTTGTTGCCGTGTAAGTTGTCATTAGTTTTTAAGTTTGTCCTTGGTTGCTCTAAACCTGTCATTACTAATAAAGAGAAAAAATTGTACTTTCATGTTTAGAATTAATAGCACCTAGGTCCCTTGGAATTTTACTGCAGTTTGATAATTTTGTGGGACCTGGTTGTTATTAACTCTGTTAATTAGGACCTGGCTATCAAATTCATATTCCATTCGAAAGTCAACTAAAATGTTTTAAAATAAGGCACAAAAAGGAAAACACCTAGCCAATATAGTATTTTAAATTCGAGTGAAAATAGGCTTTTGATACTTTTGAAATAAAGTCAATATATTAAAATCCAATTGCACATGAAGATGCAGTTGAGTTCATGACCTGCAGCTTAACTAATTAGAAGAACGTGATCGCTAAGACGCCGATCAAATGAGTTAGAATTACTTAAAACCTAAGTTAATTTATGTGTAGATCAATCAAACAGTAACAAAAAAAAAGTGATGGTTTATATTAAACTTGATGGTTTAATTATTAGAGCCATTAAGTTAAGTGACAAATCCCTAATTTTATTATTATTTTTTACACTTTATTTGGGGAGTTTGTCATATTAATTGAGTTTAAAATGTTTTAATTGTGATAAATAGATATTAAGAGTAAACACATTAAATTAGGATTAAAAGAGTAAAATTATCAAAATAATTGTAATTACTCTTAATCATTGATTCTTGAAAGGATTTGGTATTGATTTAATTGTTTTCAATTGAAAGTACTTGAAAATTTGGATTAAATCTGAAAATGGTAATTTGGGGTTCAAATTTTAGAAATAACAGTTTGGTCCACGAATTTGAAAAATGACAGATTAGTTAAATTGAAACACAGCGTTTTAATCAGGATTCACTAAGGTCAGATCTTTAATCACGTTTGAGCCTTCAATTGCAGAGTTAGGCAGAGAGAAGACGGGGTAACAGGGGAGCTGCCGCGAGCTTCGTCCTCTCAACACCTTCACCTTTTTCTTCCTCTCTCGCCCACAGGGTGCCGGCAAGCATCATCTAGAGCTGCAACTGCCGTGGAGCAGAGAAAGAGGGAGCTGGAGCTGGAGCTGCGAGCTGAGAGTGGAGAACCGAGAGAGCTGCGGCAGGGAGACTTTGCTCTTTCACCAATCATACCACGCCATCCATTCTTTCTCCGATCAGTATCCCAGCTTCACACCATCGTCCGCTGACCTTCCTCTATCCAATCATTGTTGGACACTTAACATTTTATTTAATTAGCTTAATTATCATTTCTTTGTGCTGGTTAGTCATTAAATTAATGATTTTGTGAATATTTTGTGCTAATTTTAAGGTGGCTTGGTAAGTATATCAATGGTGTCTTATGTTTGTATTGGTTAATTGAATGTGAATTTATCAATTGTATTTAGCCTTGAGTTTTAAGTGGCCATTGTTAAATTAAGATCGATGAGAAAATCAAGTGATAATACGAGGTGGCTCAGTTATTGAATTAAAAGCTAAATACGATTTTTAAGTTCATTTAATTGCTAGAGTATTTAATCAACCAAATTAGAGAAATTAATATGCAAGGTGGTTTGGTACTAATCAACCTAAGTTAGGCCTAGTTTAAGGGTTGACCCTTAAAGTCTCTTAAAACTAGCATGATTAATCTCCCATAATCATTTAAAGTGAGGATTCCTTGTACCATTAATATAAAGGATTGCTTATTCCATTATTGATTTCCTTGTTTCTCTCATTTCATTTATTCCATCATCATTCCATTTCATATTTTAAAGAAGAAAATCTCAAAAAGAAATAACATAGAACATCTACTTTTTGAATTGTAAAAAAGTAGATTTAAAAGGTCAAATCTTCCCCTTTTAATCATTTAATGTCAATCATTGCACTTAGTTCCTAGGTAATTAACAAAAGGTTTCTCAAGAGATAATCTGGGATTGCAGCATTTATTGCAATCATTGGTTTAATTTTAAAAAGGTTACCAAAACATAAAGCACATGCTTCTTCAAGTGTCGTCATTGTCGGGGAGCTAAGTAATTGGTTTCTTAATAATTAAATATCAATATTTGATTGATTGAAACCTTAAGCCTTTAGGCTTGCATTTAAGATTGCATTTGGGTTATTTTGCATTGCATGTAGTATAAATTGCATTCACTTGTTCATAGCATATTTCATGACATCTTTCCTTTGCCCATAGAAAATTTTGCAAAAATACCAACAAATATCTTGATTTTCCTTTATTTTTGCATATGAATTAATGCTTTTTTCTTGCTTATACTTGATTTTTGGCTGGAACCAAGTGTTATACACTTGGAAATTAATTGGAGTTCAGTTAAAACTCAGTTACGCCTATATTTAAGCTTTTTGGAATTTTTTTTGAAAATTTTATCCAGAAAATTACAAGCTTTAGTTTCCTAAGATTTTGGGCCATTCTAAGCAAGACCAATAAATTAACTATTGGGTGTGGTGAATTTTAACCAAATTCCATCATTTTGGCCACTTTTCAAATTTTTCTTTATTTTCTGGAATTTTTCCAGATGTTTCATTTGGTAGTTTTTTTAGTGTTCTTTGATTTCTTTCAATTTTTAGGATTCATTTGTATCTCTAGAATTTTTTAGGATTTAGAATTCATTAGGATTTAATTGATTACAGTTTGAATGACTTAATTATATTTTCCGTCCAATATATAGTTACGTATGTAATATAGTTTTCTTTCCATTTTTTGCGACATCCGTACGGAATCCACTGGGGCCATATGTTTGGGAATAAATTGTTAACCAAGAAAATTAAACTTTGGCCCGTAGATAATCAGCGTCTTGCCAATGAGTATTTAAACGAACTATCACTGGATAGTAATTAATTAAATTAGCTAGCTCAGAAATAGAAACAAACAACCAAAAGCCATGGACCAGAACGAGAGTATCAAGAAGAAACTATTCTCATGTGCCTTGAAAGGAGAACGGGACAATGTCATTGAAATGTACAAGCAAGATGCGAGCCTTCACAGTGCCAGAATCACTCGCTCAGGACAGACAGCGTTGCACATAGCAGTCTCTGATGGGAAGGAGCACGTGGTGAAGCAGATGCTCCACGTCATGTCTCAGAGACAACCTAATGAAAAGGAACTTGTAGAGGCTCTGCGAACTCATAATCAAAGAAAAAACACTGCCTTGCATCTAGCTGCTTCCATGGGCAATGCTACCATATGTTACGTACAGGAACTAGTAGAGTCAGGAGCCCGATGTTAGGGGAATTACTTGATAGCCAAGCAAACTTTGGCCAATAAAGTAAATAATCAACTTCTTGCTGATGAGTATATAAACGAGCTATGACTGGATGGTAATTAACTAGAGCTCAGAAGCGGAAAACAAACAAGCAAAAGCCATGGACGGACAGCAAGAGAGCGACAAGAAGAAAGTATTCCCATGTGCCATGAAAGGGGAATGGGACAATGTCATTGAAATGTACAAGCAACATGCAAGTCTTTACAAGGCCAGAATCACTCGCCTAAGTCACACTGCGCTGCACATAGCGGTCTCTGATGGGAAAGAGCAAGTGGTGAAGCAGATGCTCCACGTCATGTCGCTGACGCAACCTGATAACTCGATAAGGACTAACTTATAAAAGCTTTGCGAACTCCTAATCATCGAAACAACACTGCCTAGCATATGGCGGCTTCCATGGGCAATTCCAGAATGTGTCACATACCTGCTAGCGTGGAGGCTACCTTAGTGGATGATCGTAAAGCTGACTGCGAGACGCCTCTCTTCTTGGCGGCTCTCCATGGCAGAAAACAAGCTTTAAATATATAATAGTTAAAAGATTATCTTTATTTTAGATTATATACTCATTAAAATATTTTTTTTAAAAAAATATAGACTTTAACAAAATCAGATCTGATGGCCTGGATCTATCTAGCTCTCCCTACTAAGCAAAGGGAAACCAATTCCGCATGCATGCATGGTGTTAATAATATGTGTGTCCCATATTTGTTTGTCCTGAAAGGTATTTATGTTGAGGAGCTTAAGGAAAGAAATCCAACATATGAACATAAGACAAACCCAATTGGTGCAGAAAAAAATAGTGGCAGCGGCCATGATCGTCCTCCCAACAACAGTACATTGTGAGATGCTTTTCGGCTAATAAGAAAAGTGGTCACTGTTGGTATATAAATTTACATTCGAAATTCTCACACTGTGTATAAAATTTTTTGTTCTATATATGCCCTAGTTAAGAACTTGTTGGCATATATAATTGCGACTTAAATTATTGCGTGTTTTCTATTTTCAGGATTGTCCAATGCGGTAGAAGATCCTGAAGCGCAAGTAGAAGGTGAGAGATCTTTTCAATTTTATCGCATATGTGAGTACCAGTGACAAATCTCATACCATTGTTTAATTAGGATCACGAGTGGATGAAGGTAAGGCAAATCCTTTGTTTCCAGCTAATTACAAAATCTGTTGCAATTTAATCAACTTCTTCTATCTGCTTCTTCTGATCATTCTGGAGAAAGGTATCTTTGCTTATTTATTTTTGACACATTTCATACCAAATATATATATAGATGGCACACGATAATATGCATGCTTATTATATATTTTGAATTTTCCCAAGGATCGGAGGAATTGAGGAAGATATATCGAGAAAGGCAGACACATACCTGCTCTGTTCAGATAGTCAAACAACTTCTTGATTACGCTTCCTTGTATGAGTACGAGGATGATGGGAGAAACCCTAACCTAGACGGAAGCTATAGAACAACGTCAAAGGATGCCACCGTGTCACATCAGTCGAACCTACCACCACCAAGGACAAAGGTAAAGATTAAGTGCTTGTTTGGGAAGCACAAAAAAACATTTTTTTAAACACTTTTCTACAAACTGAGAATAAACTCCTCTCATATACTTACATCAAATATTGTAAAAGTATTTCTAAAAAACTAAAACAAACCGACACTAACATGCATATATGATATGTGATGTAACTAGAAAAGCATTTGATGATTAATTGTAACTGATAATTATGTGTTTGACATTTAAACTACGCAGAAGTTGCGAAACTTCAGAAAAGGGGGACCACGGAGACTCCCATATTAGTGGCTGCAAAAAATGGTGTGATGGAAATAATAGAGAAAATTTTGGAGCTATTTCCGGGGCTATTTACGATATAAATGAAGACAAGAACATAGTGTTATTAGCAGTAGAACACAGGCAACCTCACGTGTATGAGTTCTTGCTTCAGAAGAAAGTTAACAAAGATAGCTTATTCCATCAGGTGGATAAGGATGGAAACAATGCGTTGTACTGGGCTGCCACACTTCGTGATCACAAGCCTTGGCTCATTCCTGGTGAAGCTCTTGAAATGCAATGAGAATTCAAGTGGTACAAAGTAATATAAAGATACATATGTATATATAACTTCTTTTTCATATGCGTGCCTATATATATAGAGGGTTAAAAGCGCAAATTTTCCCCCAGAAGTTTTCGCTGATGAGCAATATTACCCTGACAATTTTTTTATTTTATTTTTTACTTTTTAGGTTTAATGTTACCCCGGAAGTATTATAATGAAACAATGTTTCCCCTAGCAGTTAAAAAATAAATGTTAATTTTTTAACAGTCAATATTAGTTTTTAAATGGTATAAAACAATATTGCTATGTTTTGAAACTTTCAGAATGACATTGAACCTGAAAAAACTTCTGAGGAAACATTGCTCCTCAGTGAAAACTTTCAGGGTAAATCTGCAGCTTAACCCTATATATATAAATAAATTTGTGTAATATATGAATTTTGATGATCTAAATGTAATTGTTGATACAGTAAGTGAATGAGACAATGCCACATGATTCCTTTTGCCGGTACAACAATCAGAATGAAACTCCAGATGTTGTCTTCACCAATACTCATAGGAATCCTGGGAAAGGGCCGCCGAGTAGCTAAACAAAACCTCAGAATCATGCTCGGTGGTGGCCGCGCTAATTGCCGCGGTGGCCATGCCACAACAGCCACTGTCCCTGGCGGAGTCAAACAAGACGGCCACCCAACACTTGAAAATGAGGCAGAATTCCAACTGTTTGCCATCTTAGCACTCATAGCCCTAGGTAGCAACATCACGACCATGGTCATGTTCCTATCTATACTCACTTCTCGATTTCAAGAGCAAGACTTGATAAAAACTTGCCCAGGAGGTTACTGGTTGGTTTGACTTCGTTGTTCATCTCGATTACTTCCATGTTGGTGTCATTCTATGCTGGACATTTCTTCGTGCTCAAGGATACACTTCATTATCTTGCTCTTCCAATTTATCTGGCCGCTTGCCTCCCTGTAACCCTTTTTGTTTTGGCACAATTTCCACTCTACTTTGATCTTTTATGGGTTACCTTCAAGCATGTTCCACAGCGTAGTTGCAGCCCACCACTTGACTTCAATTTATCTGATCCTCACTTGTTATGTCTCAGCCAGATTTGAGCAGTGGGTGAATTGAACACTTCAAGTCTATCATGTGTGTGCACTTTTATTGACTTATGATTATATACTGTATATGTGGGAACTTAAGGCCTTGTTTGGCATGTGGTAATGAATTTTGATGGATTGGAACTGGGAGTGGGATTGATATTTTAAAAATATGTTTGGTATGAAGTAATAGTTAAAGGGAATAATTTTATTTATCTTATTTAATAAATATTCACTAATAATAAAAAGACTGAAATGCCCTGAGCCGAGAAACGGAATCTGTTCTGCACATATCATTCATCTTAGAACACTTCCGCCATTCCACTCACCAAAACCCTTATCTCATTTTCAAGTGCAGTGGCTGTAAATGTAATCCGAGGCACTTATATTTGATGAATCGTTGTATGCAAATCCTTGAATATTCGACTCTACCTTTCACAAATTCCTCAATGGGTAATAACTGCAAGATCGTCGGTTCCAGTAATGGCTTGCTCTGTCTGGAATTCATGAGATCTAAGTCCTATATGTTGTGGAATCTAGCAATTAAAGAGGTCTTCCAGGCATCCAAATTTAAGGTTCTTAATTTTCCTTTGATGGAGCAATATTTTGAGAAGTCAATGGTGAAGGGAGACGATGGTGTTGAGATGTCGATGGTCAAGGGGGAAAAACAGAGGAAGTGAATATTTGAGAGGGATTTTAGATTAAAACTAGGGTTTTTTATCTAAAAATATTTTAATCAAGGATATTTTTGTCTTCACAATTTTGCAATCCCGGGATTCAAAACACAATATTAGGGAGGAGGTGGCTTTACAGCAATCCCACTTTCTTGGTATTCTCAATCCCTGGTTACCCATAGTCCCTTATACCAAACGACATATTCTAACTCAATCCCTGATCCAATCCCACTCCCTGCCCTCAAATACCACATACCAAACAAGGCCTAAGTGTCACACCCCAAAATTTAAAGGGTCAACGACACAGAATGTGAGAGGACTCACATTCCTAAGGTCTTAAACCATATATAAACACGTCTCATAATAATTACAATAATATCAAATATGAATAGATTACTTCACATTCCTAAGGTCTTAAACCACATATAAACACGTCTCATAATAATTACAATAATATCAAATATGAATAGATTACTTCCAGCTCATATATAACATATTTCTTGCAATCAAAATATTAACTAACTTGTAGAGATTTCGATAGAGTCCCATCTGACTTTATGAAATTTCTACCATAGCATACAAGTTCAATATAGTATATGGAGCTCCGCTTCACAACATTATATAGATACACCCAACTTAGAAAAACAAAAAAGGTGGGGATCTTGCCTATAGATGACGTGGAGCACCAAAACAAGATTTACCAACATATACAAAAAAGGTTTAGGGTTTTACATTGAATCAGCTATCATTCAAATGACACTCCAGCTTCAACCTAGCCATGTAGACCTTCAATGATTAGCAAGAGGGACATGATCAGCTGCACTATCTGAGGCCAACGGCCCATTTATATAATTTAATAAAATAGAGGAAAAAATAATTTAAATAGATTTAACGTTGAATAATAACAATATGGCAATAAATTGCAATTTCTATATCATATGATCATAGATATAAATAAAACTCTATATAGGAGCATCAATCAAATAAATCCAAGTACGTAATAAATCGTTTTGTCTAACAAAACCAGTTTAAACATCATATCTCAAATCTCATCTATTCGTAGACTTCTACAAAAGGGATAACAAGCGTGGACATGCAGTCCATGAGGGTAACTAACCAAGCGTAACTCAAGGCTACAAACACAAGTGTGTACATACAGTCCACGAGGGTAAGTAATCATAGGCCACGAAACAAGTGCAGGTACAAGACCCACGAATAACAAGCACAAGAATGAATCCCACAAATATCAAGCGTGGGTACTGTGCCCACGAAAATCAAGTGAACTTGAGGTTAGCCATGGTGCACCAAGGACCAATAGTACTATTGTAAGTAACCAGCGTTCTATATTCAATCCTCTCCAAAATGTTTTCAAGCATGCTTATGGCCAATTTAACAAAGCAATGAAAAGTTCTTTCAATATCATGATAACTTGTATCAAATACGACATATATAATAGAATACCCCAGCATGAAGTTTCAATAACAATATCTCAAGTTTTCCTTCGATTTCAGTATGCCAACAAAGTCCTTTTCAAATAATAAATTCTTACATATGAACGTTCCAAAAGATCATTTCAATTTGAAAATTTATGAAAGCTATCTCAAAAGTTTCCTTATCATTTCCATACATAATCATGAATTATATTATGAACCATTAGAAGAATAATAAATAATAACAATAGGTAAAATTATCAATCTTTACTCTGTTATCTTTTTCGTAAAGAAAGAACAGAATTGAAGAGAAAGAATTGAGTAGAAGAGAGGAGACAAAGATATCGAATAGAGGAGAGAGAGAACAGAGGAGAAAAGAAGAGATTCTGAGAGGGAAATACAGACACGTGGGCTGCTGAATAATACTTTCTTATTAGATCAGTCAACAACAATGAATAATGGGAACAGTAGCTCTTATATAGAGAGCCATGGGATTCAGGGGCAGAACTGTAATTAGCTAATCCTAATCCTATCTAATTAGCTAAGGGATACAATTAGGGTGTGTTTGGCTAGTGCTATTCTAAAAATAGCTAATGCCACTCTCACTTAACATTGCTGCTCCCTTAACTAACCTAACTAACTAACCTACCATTCTAAAATTAGGGTTCACAATTAGGGATTAGGGATTTACATTACATATTCATATCATACTCATTTCAACATCATCAAGAAAATGAAATAAGTCCAAAAAACATTTATTGACACAATCATGCTTATAAATACGGTAATTATCATAAAAATATGACAAGTAGTAAAAATCACCATTTATATCAATTATAAAGGGATGTTATTTACTCACCTGTAATGCTTATATTTATACCTCTTTCTCCAACTTATCAGCTTCATATTATTCACTTCATCTCCTCCTAACATCCAAACAAATCCATCAATTATAACTTAACATGAAGTTTTCATAGTTTCACGCTTCATAAAAATTCCTTCATACCAATTCCTTCTTAGTTTACACACCCGTCAACATGATCTTAAGTTTCATGAACCATTTAACTTACTGATTTGATAATCAGAATACACAACCTTAACCTCAAGTTTGCATCAATTAAAAAATAGAAAAACTTAACTTCAATCCCTTTTACGGATAATAAAAGTATAACTTAAATAGTAATGGAACTTCATCACTCTTAGATATTAAACTCACTGTTCCATCCTTAAGAGAACATTCTCTGCCTTCCCTTGATTTTTGAACATGCTTCAAAGTCCAATTTAACAACGATGGTTTACCACCACGATATCTACATATATATAGAGAGAGACACACACACACACACATTCAAGCAATCCTTTACCCTTTCCTTTCAATTTCTACATAAAGCCTGAGCAACTTTAATTCATCTACGTATTTTCTTCTTACAAACTCCCCATAATAATACCCAACAAAGATATATGCTTAAGCATCCATAAGTCTCTTAAATTAAAATTGTTTAGCCACTCCAAAATAGCATGTAAATTTCTTTCCACCATCAAAATATTATGGAAACACATATAGCAATAAACCTCCCTTCTCCTTTAACATTTCATCAAACACGTTATGTGCGTTCTACGTATCAACTTACAAAACAATACTATTACTGCATAATATTACCCAAATAACTTCAAACATCATCTTCAATCTCAAAGCCGTATAATTATAATTTCTCAGCAAGGCTATATGCTCAAAACAAAGTACCATTCAAGTCCCTTACATTCTTCTTATAGCATAAACTTTAGCTATCTAACAATTTTAACAGTATTCCAATTAATTTCTTCTCTTAGACGTTTTATCAAACACCTTGAGTGCAATCAAACTCAAAACTATGTTATCAAATTTACAAACCTCTTGCCCAACACTTCCAAGCATCAATATATATGTTTACTATGCTTTCCAACCTCAAATATTCTCTAATAATTAGTTTAAATCCATAAAAATCGAATCTGGAATTTTTCTTCTTCATAACATATCAACCAAAACCATTAATAAGAACTTACCCAAGCCAAATCAAGCTTCAACCACCCCTACAACACATCCAGCAAGGAAGAGGAGAAGAATCAAAACGAAATACTCCCCAAACACTCTCAACCACGCATCGATTAAGGAAAAAAACGAACAGGTCTTGAAATCAGAGAGAAAGGGCCGATTTTTGGGTAGACGAAGGAGTCGCCGGCGATGGTCAGACAGATTCCGGAAGACGGCAGCAGGCGCGGGGAGCAACGGACGAGTGGAGGCTGGGGGTCTGGGGTTTCAATCGATGCTCTTCCTCTGGTCCTGTAGAAGGCGAATGAAAGGGAAGAGAAGAGGGAGAAGGAAAAAATATATCTGATCCTCTGCCTTTTTTTTTTTAGCAGGGGCATTTTTATGATTTTCCTATACTGAGACCGGGATAAATAAAAACATACTTTTCAGGAATTCAAAATCCCCACATTGGGTACCATCTAAGGCCTCCAATATCATTAGACCACAAGTTTTTCTTTGTTGCTCCATTACAATAAATAATAACTAAAATATCAATTAGCTCATTATAATTTAGTTTAATTATTGTTTTTTTTACATATTAACGTAAGTTAAAATAAAATTTTTCTTATAAATTTACCTTATTTACTATAAATCATATTAAAAAAACAGTTTTATCATTAATTCAAATAAACACCAGTATTTAAACAATTTAATGTTTTGAGGTGCTTGATAATGTAATAGTGTGGCTGGAAGTGCCAAACTTTATCTAAGTTACAGTAATAAACTTAATTAATGTGTGGTACGTACGTGTCAGTTGTTCTGGATTTTGTGTCTGTAGCTCTTCAACATTTATACCTTCAAGATACTGACAAACTAAGTGCTAGTATAGAATAATTTATTTTTGAGTAATAAGTATTCATAAATCGTAATTTACGGTATATGAGATAAGTATATGAGAGGAATTTTATCTCGACTTACGTAATAAGGACTTATTGTATAAAATTAAGAGAGTGTTTGGGAACACGTTTCGGCGCCCAATAAGCCTGATTTTGGGGCAAAAAGCCCAATTCAAAACGCACCACGTTTTGGCTATGTTTGGAACAACGTTTAACAAAAAATAAAAAGTCTGAAAACGCAACTTATTAAATAAGCCCAAAACACCCATTTTTTTTTTAATAAGCTGCAGCTTATTTTTGTAGTGCGTGCCTCCATGTTACCCACTCCCCCCTGTTTGCACATCTTCTCCCATTTCATTCTACACCTTTTTTGTACAAAAAAAAAATTAAATATTGATTGTATCATTAAATTTTGAGTTAAGGTGCAAATATATTCAGTAAGTTTTTAATTAGGAATAATGTTGTCCTAATTTTTTTTGGTTCAAAGTATCTTGAAAGTGTTAAAATAAAATAATATTATAGAATAATATTATCCATTACCTTTAAAAATAGAATAATCTTCAACCCGTATGAATCACATTCGTGACATGATTAGAGATCAATTTGTATGGGACATGTGATCTAATTAGTTATGTAATATTTTATGTGGAATTATGTATTTTGGCATTACATTTTCTAACTTCAATTTTTCTACTAATTTTTAATTTTAAATATCTTATTTTGTTATAATTAACACAAAAGCAATAATGTAATTGCCAATCCAAACAAGTTTTGACTTATAAAAAATCACTTATTCAATCGCTCATCCAAACATAAATCACATTACAAAAACTGACTTTTTTATTAAGTCATTTTTAATAAGTCAGAACCATAATAAGTCATTTTTCTTACCTCTATCCCAAACACACACTAAATTATATCAAATACAGGCTAACTAATTACTACTTATAAAATCTATTTTGTAGTGTAATTTTGTACCGCTAATTAAATTTTATATTAAAAATTAAAGATAGTAATTATCATTCAGTCATTTTCCCCAAATAGATGGTGCCACAGACCCAATATGTGCAGGCCATGCCAGCAAGAAGTAAAAAAACAAAAGCAAAAGAATATATTGCATGTAAAAAAAAAAAAAGGAAGCAGCCTCATAAATAGAATTGGGAAAACAAACCGAGCCCGTCGAGTTAACCTGTTTAAGTCTGAATTTACAAGGGCCGAGCTTAAGATTTTTATCTCGAAAGTGAAAACGGACTTAAAAACCCTATAGGGCCAAGGGCCGGCTCTTTTGGGCCCGTATGTTTTTTTAAAATTATTTATATAATAATATTATTATTGATTTTTTATACTTTGTTAATGATGCTGTAAGTATTTAGTTGTTATTATCTTTTTTTTTTTTATAATTAAGTTTAATAAGATAATCTTGTATTAAGAATCCTAAAAATTAAAAACTTAAAAAAGATATTTCTTATTTCATAAGTATTCTTACTAATTTTTTATTTTTTAATTTATTTTTTATTGATTGTTTTGTTTATATCTTGTGTTGTTTATTTTATTGACTACTTATACATTTCAAGACATATTTATAAAAAGTATTTTTAATTTTGTTAAGTCTTCTCATTGATTATTTGTAATTGTGGTATGTGGATAATAGTTTACTTTGTGTACCGTTTACACATTAATTTTGACAATATTTATGTGTTAAATTAGAACTTTTATTATTGTAATTTTATTTCTTAAAAAAGTTAAAAAATAATAAAAAATTGTTAAAATAGTTTTGATCCTGTAGGGCCGGACTTCAAAAAATGATTACTTTTCTTTTTAGGACTATCCCTTTTTACCAACTCTACTCATAGCTCTACTCATAAAGCTAGGATAAGTGGGAAGGATTGTCTATCCACTTACCATATAGAGTATGTATATATAAAGTATAAAGCGTTGACGTGTTTGGTAAGGGATCCAATGAAATTAACACTGGAAAGAGGATCATTTCATTTTTGGATTTTGCTTTGCTAAAGATGTTTTGATATATAATCGAAGCTCTGCCAAACAATTCCAACCATAACATAAAAATGCACTGTGCAAGAATTCTTACTTTCATTCTTATATTTTTTAGACACTTTAACGACTAAAAGAAAAATGTAAAAAGATGTGACATTCTTATGTTTGGTTTTATTTCAATAACAAGTATTTTTCTCAGATCAAATAAATCATTTTTATCTAGATCACTCATAGGAAAAAAGGCGCAACTAGGTATAACCTGGCTTGGCTTTAAAAACAAGATTTTTCATTCTCTACTCTATAAATTCTAATAATATTCTTCTGTAAATAAAATACTATCTTTGGTCCTAAATATAAGATCCTCTTAATCTTCTTTGTTTCCTAAATTTATAATTTTTTTTAAAGTACCCCTATCAATTGCAAGTATTAAAAAAATTTTCATCAAGAGTAATTTCAATGCACATGATAAAAAAGATATTTTATGGAAACCAATATATATTTATTATAACTAAATAACTCAACTAACTTTTTTATACCTGCAAATTAGTTGTCTAATTTTTATACAGAATTGTTCTATACATAATAAATTATTGTAAAATAACGGTAAAGAAGAAAAGTGCAAAGATAAACTGCTTATGATTTTATTGCTGTAATGCTTGTAATCTTCAGCTCAGTTACACCGATATATATGGACGGACCCGACAGCAAACTTTCGGTAAATAAAAGAATAAATCAAAAAAAAAAAAGAAAAAAAAAAGAAAAGAAAAATCAACTAGGTTGCTGAAGTTGTCTCCTCGAGATTTGCTGAATCAGATTTTGGATCATATCACCAAAAGATACAACCTGAAAAACAAACTCCAAATGTTAATGTTTATACTTTAGCTTTACGTTGGATTTTTTTATTATTCACTTGTATCCCAAAAGAAAATGTTAATGTTTATACTTTATATCCATATACCTGTCTTCACATTCGGTGCTCATTACAGTGATGACCAACAAATTTCTCATCATTGTGATGAAATCTCAACCATTTAAATTTAATTTGAATTGTTCAAATTTAAAATTCTTAATTTATGATTTTTCAAATGATAAATTCATTTTAGCAAAAGTTATAGGGAAAATTCCAAAAACCTACATTGAAAAATGGAAAAGGACATTTCAATACAATAAAAATGGGAAAAGACAATTCAGGCGGGTGTCAGATTTTCAAAGGAATCTGTCCTTTTGAAATCTCGGCCAAATTACGAAAATGCCCTTCAGCCCTCAATCGAAATAACAACATGGGAGTTGTTAATGGCGAATCCGGAGTTGTCAATGGCGAGATAGATGTTGTTATTAGCCCTGAAACTTGTTAATTATGAAAGAAGAAATTGGAGTTGTTAATTTTGAATCTCGAGTTGTTAATTAAGAGATGAGTGTTGTTATTGGCTCTGAAACTTGTTAAGTGTGAAAGAAGAAATTGGAGTTGTTAATATCGAATCCGGAGTTGTTAAGTAAGAGATAGGTGTTGTTATTCCGAAGTGGAGGAAGAAAATGGAGTTGTTAATGTAGAATACGGTGTTGTTAATAACGAGAAATGAGTTGTTATTGGCCCTGAAACTTGTTTAGTGTGAAAGAAGAAATTGGAGTTGTTAATGTTGAATCCGAAGTTGTTAATGGAGAGGCAGGTGTTGTTATTTACCCTGAAATTTGTTTAGTGTAAGAGAAGAAATTGGAGTTGTTAATATCGAATCTAAAGTTGTTAATGGAAAGATAGGTGTTGGCCCTGAAACTTGTTTAGTGTGAAAGAAGAAATTTGAATTGTTAATGTTGAATCCGGAGTTGTTAATTGAGAGATAGGTGTTGTTATTGGCCCTGAAATTTGTTAATTGTGAAAGAAGAAATTGGAGTTGTTAATGTTGAATCCGGAGTTGTTAATTAAGAGATAAATGTTATTATTGGCCCTGAAACTTGTTAATTGTCAAAGAAGAATTGAAGTTGTTAATGTCGAATCTGGAGTTGTTAATTACGAAGATCGTGTTGTTATTCTGAAGTGGGGGATGAAGGAATGAAGGGCATTTTCATAATTTGGCCGAGATTTCAAAAGAACATATTCCTCTGGAAATCTGACACCCGCCTAAATTGTCCTTTCCCATTTTCAATGTACTAAAATGTCCTTTTCCGTTTTCCAATGTCGTTTTTTGGAATTTTCCCAAAGTTATAGTTATAAGATTATTTTTAATTTTAATTTTGCATATATTAATATAAAAATTTATTTAAAATATAAAAATTAAATTAAATATGGACCGTCTAAAACTAATCTAATGGTCTAGATGGGTGATGAACACTTTTTTGCTCATCAAATTGATGAGCAAATGTGCCCCAACCAGTGTTAAATCAAACTTTCGGAAATGGAAGCTAAGAGCCATCGATCCCCTGTAATTTAGAAAAATCTTGAATTTATTGAATGAATAGTAATTCAATTTTTTGCTTACCTTTCAATAGTAATCCAAATTTAAGCTTAGAAATTCTTGGACTTCGGTTTTTTTTCTCCCGAGTCATTTCCATGCTCTTGAATGATTTCTAATGTAGTTTTGAGCTATAGATAAAGTTTGACACTTGAAGCCACACACTTTATTACATCCATGCACCTTAAAATATTAAATTATTCGTACACTTAATTTCGTCCTACACATAGAATATATAATCATAACAAGTGAATAAAATTACACACGTGATAGACTTGAGGTTTTCAATTAACGCTCTGTTCAAACCAGCAGGCTGAGACATGTAACAAGTGAGGATCAGCATTGAAGTCAAGCATTGGGCCTGTAATTACGCTGTGGAACATGCTTAAAGGTAGCCCATAGAAGATCAAAGTAAAGTGGAAATTGTGCCAAAACAAAAATGAACGCTGGGAGGCAAGCCGCCACATATATTGGAAGAGCAAGAAAATGAAGTGTATCCTTGAGCACGAAGAAATGTCCGGCACAGAATGACACCAACATGGAAGCAATCGACATGAACAACGTAATCAAACCTACCCGTAACTTCCTGGGCAAGCTTTTGTTAAAGTCTTGCTCTTGAAATCGAGAAATGAGTATGGACAGGAACATGACCACGGCGGTGATGGAGCAGCCTAGGGCTATGAGTGCTGAGATAGCAAACAGTTGGAATTCTAACTCATCTTTAAGTGTTGGGTGGCCTGTTTCTTGGACGACTCCGCCGGGCACAGTGGCAGCTGTGGCAAAGGCCACCGTGGCAATTAATGCTGCCACCAGCGAGCATGATTCTGAGGTTTTGTTCAGCCACTCGGCGGCCCTTTCTTCCAGGTGCTTGTGAGTTTTGGTGAAGACAACATCTGGGGTTTCGTTCTGATTGTTGTATCGGCCGAAGAAATCAGGTGGCATTGCCTCTTTCACGAACTGCATCACCAATTACACTTTGATCATCAGAATTCATATACTACATAGGGGGAAAAATACTTCCTTCTGTCCTTAATATAAGATATATTTGGAAGTTCATCTTGATCATAAATATAAGACATATTTTTTATATTTGTCCCTATTCTCCTAATTTACCTCTATTGATATTCTCTCAATAATAATAAAGGAAAAGAAGGAATTAATGAAGATAACTAAGATATCATATTAATCAACTTAACTAACTTTTCTAATTGATCTCATTAAATTAAATAAATATATATTATATTAAAGACAGGAGAGAGTAATATATATGCATGTATATATCTTGTTATATTACGTACATTGAACCACTTGAGTTCCCATTGCATTTGCAGAGCTTCGCCAGGAATGAGCCAAGGCTTGTGTTCACCAAGTGTGGCTGCCAAGTGCAACGCATTGTTTCCATCCTTGTCCACCTGATGGAAAAGGCTCTCTTTGTAAATATTCTTCTTCAGCAAGAACTCATACACATGAGGTTGCCTGTGTTCTACTGCTAATAACACTATGTTCTTCTTATCTTCATTCAGATCGTGAATGGCCACCGGAAATAATTCCATAGTTTTCTCTATTATTTCCATCACACCATTCTTTGCAGCCACCAATATAGGAGTCTCCGTTGTCGTCCTTTTGGGAAGTTGCTCACCTTCTGCACAGTTTAAATGTCAAACACAATTATCCAATTACATACTTCCTGCGGTCCTTTTTATATTAAGGACGGGAGTGAGTATAATGTTAGTCTTTTACCTTCGTCTATTGCTAATAACGCCACAATTTTCTCTATTGTTTCCGTACTCACAGCATTCTTTGCAGCCACCAATATAGGAGTCTCCTTGGTCCTCCTTTTAGGAAGTTGTTCATCTTCTAAACAGTTTTAGAATTTCAAACATGTAATTATCCAATTACATACTTTCTCCGGTCCTTTTTATAAGAACCTAAGATTTGAATAACCTCTTAGTCCTTTTTATAAAAGCTTAACAATAGTTGTCTAAATATTTACCCTATGTTTAAATGGAAAGAAAATTTGAGGAGAAAGAAAACTAGGAGAGAAAATTTGGGGGAAAGGAAAACTATGAGAGAAATTAAAACTCCAAAAAATAATAAATGTTTTTACCATTTATAGAAGTTTTCAAACCTAGTATTCCCTCTCCCTATTTTTCCTCTACTTTTCTCTTCATCCAAACATAACATTATTGTGTTTTTCTTATATTTATCCTTCATTAATTATATGTATTGTATTAATTAAAAGTTTGGTGATACTTATATTTACTCTATTTCTCTCTCTTACTTACCCCTTGTAAATGAAGACATATTTGGAAAGAAAAGTTTATTTCAAACATACTTATTATTTTTAACTAATTTTAATTACTTTATAAAACAGCATAATTCGGTTATCGGGCTCTAATAAAAAGAACCGGAAGAGTACAATTAATCATTTAATGCTTCTTGTGACAACACGCATCAAGTATCATATAATGTTTGCTTTCAATTACCTTTGTCCTTGGTGCTGGCAGTGCTAGGTTCGATTGATGTGACGCGGGTCGTTTCCTGTGACATCGTATTGTAGACTTCGTCTTCGTGAGGGTTTCTCCCATCATCCTCGTACTCATTCGAGGAAGCGTGATGAAGAAGTAACTTGACTATCTGAACAGACCATGTATGGGTCTCCCTTTTCCGATATATCTTCCTCAATTCCTCATATCCTGGGGAAAATTCGAAAAGGTATAATAAGCACGCATATATAAATTATAAAGTGTCGTGTGCCATCATATGTGTATATTTAGTATGAAATGAGTCAAACATAAATAAGCAAAAGATACCTTTCCCCAAAATGATCCAAAGTAGCAGATAAAAGAACTTGATCAAATGGCAACAGGTTTTGTAATTAGCTGGAAATAATGGAGTTTCCTGATCTCTGTCCACTCGTGATCCTAATAAGACAATGGCACGAGAGTTTTTACTAGTACTCACATATGCAAATTTAATTTGTGCCAAAGTTTCAAAGATCGTGTCTCACCTCCCGCCCGCGCTTCGGGATCCTCGGCATCTGTTTCAACAGGTTTGGACAATCCTGTAAATAGAAAACTTGCTGTAATTTAAGTCGCAATTATATATGCGAACGTACAAGATCTTAACTAGGACATGGTAGGAAAAATTTTATATAGACGATGAGAGATTGGAATGTAAATTTCATATACCAACTGTGACCACTTTTCTTATTAGCCGGAAAACATCCCACAATGTATTGTAGTTGGGAGGATGATCATGACTATCACTGTCCTTGGCTGCACTTGACCTTGTCTGATGTTCATTTGCTGGATTTTCTGCCTTAAGCTTCTCAACATGTATGCCTTCAAGACAAACAGACAAACAAAACATGGTACGCATATATTATAAAGATCATGCCGATGAATGAATCAATAGGATTTTTTGTCCTTAGTTAACTAAGCATCGGTGAAGAATACAATGACACTAATAAAATGCTTACATACAATGATAAATGATTGTTTCCATCCGTCCAAGGCGGCTTCCACTTTTAAAAGCACAAGGCTTTGATGCCAGCAGATGCAGAGGAGACAATCCTTCCTCGTTCACGCAATTCGCAAGCTCTTTATACAGATGAATTATTTGAAATGCAAGATCTATACACACACCATAGCATTAATTAAATGATGTTATAATTGATTTAGAATAAACAATACCTCCGGTCCTTTTTACAAGAGCTTGGTAACCTAATTATTCATTTAAAAAAATTAAAATTGATTAAAAGTAATAAATATATAAGAAATAAATTATTTTTTTTCAAACATGCCTTTATTTATAAGTGAGCAAGTAAAAGAGAGAAATAGAATAATAATAAGAGAAAGTATGAAAGAGAATATAGTATTGGAAAAAATAAGGAGAGGGAATAGAATTAATTAGGGGCAAAAATAATAAAAACTTATTAAATGTTAAGATAACCCTGAGTGAGATCTTATAATAAGAACTAAGGCAAGGCAGATCAAATTTTAAACTTTTATAAGGCGGACTGAAAAAGTACAATGTAGAATCTAGCTGGTGGAAATTAAAGAGTTGAGATTGAATGAATTTATACGTACCAAAGTAGTCACCGTTGATAGCACAGTGAAGGATAGTGTCACCATTGTTCCGTCTACAGTTAACATACAAGGGAGGAGTAGTAGTAGTGATGTTAGGATTTCGGATGTTATGAAGGCAAAGAAAAGCTTGCTTTCTGCCATGGAGAGCCGCCAAGAAGAGAGGCGTCTCGCCGTCATCGTTACGATCATCCACTAAGGTAGCCTCCTCGCTGGCAAGTATGCGACACATTCTGGAATTGCCCATGGAAGCCGCCAAATGTAAGGCTGTGTTTTTTCTATGATTATGAGTTCGCAGAGCCTTTATAAGTTCCTCCTTACTAGGTTGTGTCCGCGACATGACGTCGAGCATCTCCATCACCACGTGCTCCTTCCCATCAGAGACTGCTATGTGCAACGCTGTCTGTCCTGAGCGAGTAATTCTAGCATTGTGAAGTTTCACATCCTGCTTGTACATTTCAATGACCTTGTCCCATTCTCCTTTCATGGCACGTGAGAATAGTTTCTTCTTGTTGCTCTCATACTCCTCCATGGCTTTATCTGGTTTAATTTGTTTCCGCTTCTGAGCGAATCACACGATCCAGTGAATCGACAGCTAGGGATATTATTTACCGTTTAAATACTGGTCAGCAAAGAGAATGATTATCTACTTTATTGGCCCCAGTTTGCTCGCTTCTCAAGTTATTCTCCCAAACACATGGTTCCAGTGGCTAGCCGAAAAGAAAAAAAAAAAAAAAAGAGAGGCAAAAGAATATTACAAGCAACAACTAGAAAACAAACTCTATTATGTGACTATTTATGCAGTTGTGCGGTGGGAAGTCCAAAAAAGAGAACAGTGCGGTGGGAAGTACAAAAAGGAGAACAATTAAGAGTGTACTTCACAAAAATGGATAACATAGTGATGCTTTTTTGTTTTAGGTGCTTCGTGCGGGGAACAGTGTGAAAAACGTTAGTAAGAAAAGAAAGAAGGATAATAATAACAATTAGAAGTAGCGATAGAGCTATTGGCACTTGGGAACTGAAGCCTCCTTTTTTGGTATTGTATTAAAATGTGGTTCATAATAATCACATATTAATCAGGTTCAGCAGTTAAGGTCATAAACTAGTGATCTTTCCTAATGGGGAATTGGCAACTCAAAGCAAAGTCTTTTATTAAAGAGTCGAGATGCAACCCTTTGCACACTTGATTAGGCTTTGGCCCACTGTGCCCTGCAAAAAGCAAAAGTCGCTTAATCAATCGTGTCACACGCCTCTGCTCTTGCTATCAAAGAATTGATGCCCGATGCTAACAACTTGTCTTGTCTAATAAGCCAAGGGCAGCCCAGCATATGAGTTTAATTTGGAGAAAAACTCAGAAACAGTAAACCTGCTTTTGTTTTCATCATGTAGCTGTGAGATTATTAGGATTCTTTTTTGGGAAAACCCCTTGAGAGGTGTTTCGAATATTAATAATGTCAAAAAGGTTTAGCATCACTTATTACCGTTTAATTTAACGCTATCATTATCAAGCCTCAAATGATACATAACTTTTTTAGCGTGAGTTTTGTTTGTTTCCCGATAGCCACTGGCCACCTATATATTCTGGAACTTTCAGGCCCCACATATTAGGGGTGTTAATAGGTTAGGCTAAGTTTGGCTTTATCTAAATAGGTATAGGCCTACAACAGAGATTTAAAACCTGAGTCTAGTCTTAACCTTGTATGTAAGTTTTTTTAGACACGAATCTGGGCTTTTAAAAGGTGTGATAAGGCTTGAAGCCTGTTTAAATACCTATTTAAAATGTAGGCCTTTAAATAATCTTTAAAGCATATGCCTTCAAATTCATATTTAACCCTTCACACTTATTTATGATAATACATTATTTCTTAAAAGCCTAATATTCATTCTCGTTGTAATATAAGGGCTTTTGTTGAGTAAGTAGGAATAAAAAAAAAACTAATCATTTGTTGACTAATGAGACATATTTTCTAAAATCGACTTAGCATAACGAGCAACGTGTAAAATTGGATTTTACCTCTTTTAGTTTTCCCACATAAATTAGGATAAACTCCTCTTACTAAGATTACAACATTTCATTTGGCACTAAAATAAACTCATAGCAATTATTATGCTTTAGTGGACGATGCAAATCAGGGGAAAGGTAGTGAGTTAGCATTGCCATCTCGAGCAATCGAAGAGAAAAGATGTAGGAATGAATGATTGATCTGAAAGCAAGAGTTGAGTCTAATGACGACGGGTTGTGAAATTTAGGATTAAGGTTAAGTTGGTAAATTTATGAATAATTTATAAAATTATTTATATGATATCATATATACTTATATAATAATATAAATTAATAAACAGGTCAAACATGTAGGCTAGGCCTTATGAAAATATGTCTGGTCTGTTTATCTAAAGAGGCCTGATAATAGGCCTGAATCTAAGCCTAACGTATTTACTAAATAGGTTAGACTAGGTTTTATGTAGGTTAAGCCGTAGGTCCCTCAGAACCTTACCTATTTCCACATTTGGGAGTAGGTTGTGTATTCCTTAACTCAAGTGACAAATATATGAGGGGTGTGCGCGCGGGCCCCCTCCACCATGGGGAAGAATTAAATAGTTAAATTGTTAAAAAAAAAAAAACGTTTGCTAACAAAACTCGAACCTATAATCTTGCTTATTAAGGATAATCAAGATTTTTTCTAATTGATCTACTCATCGAGGTTGGTTTCTACAAGCAACATGGTGATTTATTTTAAAAGTTGAAGGGTTGATCGATTATGACATATAGAGTAGAAGACAACTTACATGAAAACATTGATCTGGATGGTCCCAAACTCAATTTGACGACGAAAGAAAGAAACTGAGATTAAGAAATAAATAAAGGCAAAGTTGTATTAAATTGGATGGCGTATTTTCATGAAACGCCATATCCAGATATTAGCCAGTGTCGTCCAAAAAATATAATCAAGTGGTTGTTGACATGAGAGGGGACATAAGGGATTTTTTTTCCCCCTAAGACAGAGAAATGAGAATCTTATGAGCGATAGATGTGTCTAAAAAGAAGCTACTCGTGCGTGGTCCCTGAAATGATTATATTACATGAGAGCTGTACAATAATATTTGTTTAATTTATTCTTCATTTGATGCATGATACAAAAAGTAACGATCAGTTTTTGTTCTCTTCATGACCTTAAATATTTTTTTTTCCCAAATTGTGCATGATTGAAGTTTATATGCATGTTTATGTATGTACGTAGCGTCAAATTCGGAAGAAAGTAAAAAAGAAGTGAAGGTGTAGCTCATTGTAAGAAAAAGCTAATTAAGAGAGAGCAGAAACCAAAAGCCTGGTCATAATTATGGGAGAAGAAGCAAAAAGGTGCATATATACATGATTAGCTTCCCTAACCCTCTTTTATATATTCAAGCATATATATATATATATATATATTATGAAATGCGATGTTTTAAAAAGAGCTAAGTCTCTGAATGTAGAGTAGTGTTATGTAGGTATGCAGTAGTGACAGGAGCAAACAAGGGGATTGGATATGGAATATGCAAGAAGTTGGCAACAAGAGGTGTGAAGGTGGTGCTCACAGCAAGAGATGAGAAGAGAGGTTTGGAAGCACTTGAGAATCTCAAACAAGAGATTGGTGTCTCAGACTCTGTGGTGTTTCATCAGCTTGACGTCACTGATTCCTCAAGCATTGCTTCCTTCACTCATTTCATTACCACCTCTTTTGGCAAACTTGACATCTTGGTATTATATGGTTCAACTAAGTATGTACAACAATGTCATGTTTTTTAATATTATATATATAAATGGATGCTTGGCATATTATATGTGGTGCAGGTAAACAATGCAGGTGTCTCTCCGGGCCCAGTGAACGGCGAGGCTTTGTTCAGAAAAGTAAGCTTTGATCATCACTTAATTAGATATAAATGCAAATCGATCTATACATATGGAGATGTTACCGTGAGTGTAATGTGAATGTGACAGGTTAGTGGGGAGGAAATAGAATGGGATGAAATAGTAAAATGCAATGTGGACATGTCAAAGCAATGTGTTGACACTAATTACTTTGGTGCTGTTAGAGTCACTGAAGCCCTCCTTCCTTTGCTTCACTTTTCCTCTTCTCCCACCATTGTCAACGTCACCTCCCTTGCCGGACTCATCAAGGTACCTACCTATTTCATTTATACACACACACACACACACACACTCATACTCCCTTCAGTCCTAGATATAAGAGCCAGTTGATTTTTTTTTAGAGATTAAGAAAGCTAAATTAAGTTACAAGAAAGTATGTATATTTATCATTTTTTTTCAAACTAATTTGCTTGACTTATAAATTGATATATAATATAATGATATACAACATATGTTATGATTAAGTAGTTTATTTAGTTTTCTTAATCTTTCCAAAAAAAAAAAAAAGGCTTTTATATTTAGGATCAGATGGAGTATATATATTCTCCATTTTTAACTGATCGGAATACTCCGTTCATATAACGCCTGAATATATAGTGTGACTTATTAATTGTACGCAGCTCATAAAACATGAGCGCGCGAGAGAGGTACTAAGTGACTTGGAGAGTCTTACAAGAGAAAAGCTAGATGAGGTGGTGAGTGAGTTCATGAGGGACTACGAACAAGGAACATGGAGTGGGAAAGGATGGCCCACCATGACGCCTCCCAATACAGTGGCCAAAGCAGCCCTTGATGTCTACACAAGATTAATCGCCAAGAACTACCCGAGTTTTCGAGTTAACTCGGTGTCCCCGGGCTTTGTCAAGACTGATATGACTCAGAACTACGGATTCTCAGCTGTGGACGAAGCTGCTGAACATATAGTAAGATTAGCACTTGTGCCTCCTACAGGTCCCACTGGTCTCTTCTTTGATACGAACAAAGTCACTCCCTTGGAATAATCATTCTTCCATAAGCTTAGCTTTTATTTATTTGGCCTGTTATTGGATTTTGCAAAAGTCTATGTCAAATGGGCCCCAATAAAATTATCTCTAAGATTCTCTGAATTTTTAAATTACTCTTCCCACGTAACAATCATTGGTAGCCTTACTGTTCATCTTAATATTACAAGAGCATGTCGCTGCCAACCAAATCAGTAATAGTTAAATTAAAAGCAAGTTAATTTATGCATGGTTCACTCCCAAAAAATAAAAAGTCATCGTTTAATGAAACTTCAAATTGGAGTATCGATGGATGCCCAGACAAGGGGCGTGAAACACGATTGATTGGGCGAGTTTTAATTTGCTCTTAGCCAAAGCGCACAAAGTTGATGTGTCTCATCAACTCTCAAAGAAATAAAAGATGTGATTAACAACTTAATTACTAATTAATTTAAATCTACATGCCATGTTCAAGAACCGAAAGGGAAGCTTCACTACTTTCCAAGTGCCTACTTAATTCAGTCCTTTCTTTTATTTTACCTCTCTTTCACTTTCTTCACCGCTGCGTTCTACGATTTTGTTCATTTTGCCATTAATTTCTTTGATTTTGAGCCAAAGTTTAGCCAATTAATTTTCCTTGTACTTTTTTTATATTCTCGTTCGCTCATGTCCTTATTTTAAGGCACCAACTACTAATTTTCATATAACAATAAAAAGAGTTAAAAATGTTAAACTTATCCTGAAATTCAAATGATTTCTCATATTACCCTCACTAACTATAATAAACTCTAATATCATATTAATTATTATTTTCTCTCACTTCTCTTCTTAAATATGGACATACATGGAAAAAACATGTAATGCTCCTTGGAAACTAATAAGTGCATTATACAAAAAATCAAGAATACTTGTTAGTTAGTCTCCTTTACTCTAGTAATATCTGGAATGAGCTGAACTTTACCTCCTAATTTGGTGACTGAAAAGGTGTCACTGACTTTTGATTTGACAGTAGTAGTAATAAGTTTGGGACAATAAAGATTAATTAAAGAGTTAAAGTGACATAAATAAAAAAATTGTCATGCCCTGAAAATTTAGGAGTGACAGCCCGAAATGAGAAACCCATATATCTCTTAAGCTTTACCTATGTATAAAATTTTTCATTTAAATTTATGGATAAACTTACAAAGTATAATAAAAATTTTTATTATAATTTATACAACCAAAGTCTTTAGCTATCTATAGAAATTTTGGCAATACATCCTTTACAATTTGGGACCTTCCAAAAGTTCGATAATAGCATTCTCAACAATAATTTCGCCAAAAAAAAAAAAGAAAAGAAAGAAAGAAAGAAAGAAAAAGAAAAAGGGCTCTATGACAATCACACAAAATATATGACGAAGGCACAAGGATTTTAACTATAGTTTATATGGAGCCCCTAGAATTGAATTTACAAAATGCAATACATAAGTTTAAATTTTACATTGAAATGACGATTTCCCAATATCATGGTTCAACATCAAACTAGCATTAAAGTCCCTCAATAATGAGAAGGAGTACAAGTCAATTGCATCATCTGAGACCAACATATTTTCCGGTGAATAACATTCCAATTTAAGATTAATAGAATAATAATAAAGCAGTTATAAATGTGACTTAAACAGCTATTCAAAATAGCACAAGCATATACCTTATAAATCAAATAATTCCATGCAAATATTTAAACCAAACAGGATATGTATCAGTGAATTAACAATTAAATTCAAATTGAATTGCAGCCTTATAAAATAACAAGGCGATTATGAATCATTGAATAGATAAAATCAAATTCATAATAAAATGCTCTATTTGAAAGAATCAATTTGAAAACCATAAACCTCGAAACTCAAATTTTTCCATAGGACTTCATCAGAATGAATAATAAGTGTGGACACATAATCCACAAGGGAAACTAACTAAGTGTAGCATGAAGCCACAAATACAAATATGGATACACAGTCCATGAGGTTTAGTAACCAAGTGCAACACGAAGTCATGAATACAAGCGCAGACATAAGACCCATGAATAACAAGCCTAAGAACAAATCCCATGAATATCAAACGTGAGCACTGTACCCACGAATGTTAAGTGAGCTCGAAGTTAACCATAGCATGCCAAGGACTAATAATAATGCTGTTAGTAATCAGTGTTCTAAATTTAGTCCTCTCAAAACATTTCAAGCATGCATGGGATCATTTTACCATTAACAAATGGAAAGGATCTTCTTCAAAAGCGAGAGCTCGTAAAGAATATTTCATAATAGAAGATCCCAGCATGAAAGTTTCAAAAATAATATCTCAAAACTATACCTTTCAAATTCCATACATAAACATTCTGTATTCTTCAATATGAACCGGCATATTTTCCATTTGCGAAATCTTTTGATCATATCCATGCATAAAACACATTGATCAAATACTTCGCTAACTAGGTCATAGATTCAAATATTATAATTAAGATACAAGGAATATCAATAAATTTAACTTCCTTCCAAAAATGAACTGCTACGCTTCCAGTATAAAACCTACTCCTATTAAACAGCTTCTGAGCTATATTTACTCATTAACCCCCCATATTACCGCTGCATAAGAAGAGGAGAAACTGAATATCTTTTCCTTCGCACAAACCCACCCACGCACATGCGGCAAGGAAAAGAAGAGAACAAGTTTTAGTGCATGACTCTTACAACGGTGGCGGATGAACAGCAACGAGAAGGAAAGAAGCATGAACACCAAAAGAAACAGAGGAGGAGAGGGAACTCTGTGCCAACACAGACATGGCAGCAACGATCTGAATTGAGAACAAGAATTACACTCCTTCACGCACACATACCAGTGCGAAGAGGAAAAAGGAAAAGGAAAGAAAGGTGAGGCTCCGACTGCCCACTCATCACCGATGCAAGGAGCGCGAATGTTGATTGAGGTTTGGGGGTTCGAGGGATTTCTTCTTCTATTTGGTTATTTTGTAGTCGGTGGAATGTGAAAAAAAATCTGATGGTGTAATTCATCTTTTAAACAAGTCATAAGGATATTATAGTAATTTCATGAAGATAACAACAAAATAAACACCCTTTTCTTTCCTACCACCAAATTTGACTCTCGCCCCCAATAACAAGCAATCAATGTAATGCTATTATGCCACCATACCACCAATCCCCTTCTTTTTTTGTTTAAAAAAAGGAATTCATTATCTTTTTCATTTTTAACTTATTTGATCAATTAATTATTGTTGATTTTAAGACTTCTAAAATTCTTGGGTCGTTACATTCCTCCCCTTTAAGAAATTCGGTCCTCCGAATTTAAAAGTTTGGATGAAACCCCCTAAATTACGATATAACATAGAAAATATGTCTTTTGAGAGTGAAGTGAAGGAAAACTATCTAACCTTAACGCATCGAATAAGCATTCAGGACTAAATTCAAACTACGCAGACAAGACTTTCACTTTAGAAGTTTTCTAACCAGTAAACCTTTCCTAGATATATAATTTGCATGCCTTGATTTTCTTTCTTCCAGCTAACAACAAGATGATAAAACACAAAAGCATTGACACAAGCTAGGAGAAAAACTAGTGACCAGTATTTTTATTAAATTTCACAAGAGTCAAGCAATTATATCAATGCTTTAACACAAGCCATAAGAAACTGTGAAACACATCCTTATGATTAATTATTATTCTTTTTTTTTTTTTTTTGAATACAAAGGCAAGCAGAGCTTGAAATTGTCAGTGCCTATATAGTAGGCCTTACAGATTGGTCCCATGGCGGTGCCCCACATTCTTGGGCAAAAAGCAGATTAATTATTATTCTGTTTCAAGTTAAAATAGCAGTATGCATGTGCAACCATCAAGAAAAGAATCTTTTTTTTATTGCGTTTAATAAATCATGCTCATAGGACCATTTTCAATCTTAGTCATACAAACATTATTATGCAATAGCCTTTTGTTTTGTTTTGTTCTGTTTTCTTCTTCTTTGTTTTTTTTATAGACTTTAGTTTCAAGGAACCAAATCATGGTTGTACAACACTGACAGGAATATATACTCCTTAAGCCTAATATAACATCTTTATCATATAAACAAACTAAAATCCCTTATATCCGTCATGGCTTTTCATAAACTAAAACCCATTTTTGCAATCACTCCTAAATTTTCAGGGTGTGACAAAACGAATCCGTATAATTTTAATATATGAATATTTTCCGAGCTAACACACATATGGTGGATAAACGTTACCGTTAAGATCGATGGTGATAGTGAATTCTTTCAGGTAGCAAATCATAATCCAAATGAAAGTCAACTAAAATATTTTACAATTAATTATGGCGCAAAAAGGAAAACACTCGCCCGGGGAGGGGGAGAGTTTTTTATTCTGGAGTCTCAAACACCAACACCTAGCTAATTAATATAGTATTTTAAATTCATGTGAAAATAGGCTTTTGTAACTTTTGAAATAAAGTTTATATATTAAAATCCAAATGGATATGAAGACACCAACCAAATGAGTTAGAATCAATTAAAACCTAAGTTAATTTATGTGTAGATCACTCAAAAAGTAACCAAAAAAAAAGGTGACGGTTTAATTATTTGAGCCATCAAGTTAAGAGAATTTTGCTTTTTGCGGGGCACAGTGGGCCAAAAGCCTAAGTGCACAAAGGTTGCGTCTCAACTCTTAAATAGTAAAAGTTGTTGCATTTCCGCATAAGGAAAGATCACAATTTAATAACTAATACTTTACGTGCCCTCTAGTTAGCTACGTGTATATATATCCTTCTTTCTTTCTATTTCCTCTTTCTCTTTCACTTTCTTTACTCTGTGTTTTTCACAGTTGTTCCCCCACCACCAAGCACCTACAACAATAAAGCACAGCATGTTGGTTTTTGTGAATTACGCTCTTGATTATTCTTCTCTTTTCTAGAATTCCCACCACACAAATAGATACTTAATTAGCATATATAAATAGTTATGTACGTAGTATATTTTGTCTTTCCATGTTTGGCTTGCACACTATTCTTTTGCTTTTTCCCTTTTCGGCAAGTTCCGTACAGGAACTAGTGGAGTCTGGAGCCCTGTGTTCGGGGAATAACTTGATAGCCAAGCAAACTTTGGCCAATAAAGTAAAAATCAACTTCTTGCTGATGAGTATATAAACGAGCTATGACTGGATGGTAATTAACTAGAGCTCAGAAGCGGAAAACAAACAAGCGAAAGCCATGGACGGACAGTACGAGAGCGACAAGAAGATGTTAGATATTTTAATATATATTATAATTATTATTAGTTATTAATTAGGTAATTAATTAAAATATCCAGAGTGTGGCCCGTTAGTTAGATTTAGGCCCAATTCATGATTAGGGTTATTGGCTATTAATGTGGTTTTTCTGATTGTGGAAAATACACAAAAAAGTTTACAGCCGTCTAAATCGAGCGTACAAGGAAAAACCTAATCTGCTCATTTGAGGTTCCCTGACTAGCGACGGCTCTTAATCCAATTGCCATCGTTGTGCCTCACAACCAGTTAGAAAGAGACCTGACAATCATATCCTGTCTTCAATTCTTTTGCAGCTCTCTTTCATCAGAATTCATGAGTTCTCAATTTGATCAAAGCTTAGCAACGGCAAGAGGTAATTCTTACAAGTCTTCCGCTATTGATATAGGAAAATTCATGTACTCTAATTTGTGATTTATTTGGGTATTCATAAGTTTTGTCCTACATGCGGTATCAGAGCAACGCTCTCTGATCCTCTGCCTTCTACTCTTTGATCGGGGATGATCTAAGTATGGAATTGAATTAAGCTTCCCGTAGTAATTTTACACGGATTCCATAACTTGGATTTGAGATCAGATTTCTTAAACAGATGAATTATATTATTGCTGAAAATTAATTCATCTGAGTTTTTAATTTATTGTTAATAAATTGTTTACGATATTAAATTGCTTCTGCATTAATGGGATAAGATGATTTGCTTTTCTTGTCCGAGGATCACCATTGTCCTCAGTGGTTGGTCATTTTGGGTCATCACCATGGGATCCGATTTCATGTTTTGTTTTCTACGATTACTGTAACTTTAATTGATTCAATTGCCCTTTGTCATGTGCTTGATCGTTTTGTGATCTGGGTTTCAAGTTTGCATTTGAATTCTATCTGGTAAAGGGATGAGAGAAGGACGTTGTAGTTCTTCAATGATGCGTGCCGCCTCTGTCATCGGAAAACTGAAACACCTCCGTCTTGCTTCATCACTGTTATCTAGAGTTGCCATCGGAACCTCCGATTTCGATTTGATTCGTTTGGTTTCAGTTTTGTTTTTGATTCTATGTTGATTTTAAGAGATTATGTGAGCAAGAGTTTCATATTGTGTTTGTTTTTGCTCTTCGAGATCATTTCCATCGAAATCGCCATCGTTAGAGCTCTCCGTTCTCCTGAAAGGAGCACCTGAGGTCGCGGGTCGTGGCGTCTTTCCGGGTTGCTCTCAGGTGTGGGTCGGGTTTTAGGGCTCCAACTGGGTGAGGAAGAGGCATGAAACGGCGTCATTTTCTTGTCATCCAAAAATGCTTCCTTTGTTCATGGAAAACGGCGTCGTTTGGCCCACAGTGAAACGCTGCGTTTCACTTATCAGCTTGGTGGGCTATGGGCAAACGTGGTTTGGGCTCAATTCTCTGGGCCTGCAATTTTTTTTTCAATAATTTTGTAGACTTATAACTTTGTTCAATGTTTTGGGCTGATATATTTTCTGGGCCGATGCAAAATTGAGTTTATATTTTTTTGCGAACTGGGCTAATGCATTTGATTGGGTTTGTAGAAATTTCTTCCCCTACCTTCAAAATTTTAAGGCATTTGGGGTGAAAATTGATTTCTGAGCCTACAATTTTTTTTTCCTTAACACTTTTGGGCCGAAATAAAATATGGATTTTATTGCGTTTTGGGCTTTTAAATTTTTATTTCCTACCCTTTCAATTGTTAATCCAGCTGGGCCACATTATGGATTCTCAAATAATTAAGAATATTTTGACATTATGGGCTTGTTTCATTAAACATGGGCCATGAAGCTTTTTGGGCTTATTGCCATTTTGATATTGACGTTTTAAACATCTTTTGGGCCTTTATTATCCTATTTCTTTTCTGAAAAATATTGTATGGGATCTGTGACATTTTTTTCTCTTTAGCTGGGCTATAAAGATCTAATTTCCAGAAAAGGTCTTTAGGTTAAATAGACCATTTGCTCACTGTTAATCAAATTAGCTTCTGTTTTATGTATAACTTTGGTTATGTCACATTAAATTTTTTAAATTAAGAAAATTTAATTTTGGCATTTTTTCATATTCTGGAAAATTTGCAAAATCATTTTTGACATGTTATTTAATTGCCTAAATATTTGGATAATTCATTTTTAGGCAATTATCTTACTATTTGAATTTCGTAAAGCTTAGTTTAAATTAAAAAATGCCAAAATTAATTATTTAAAAAATTTTTTGGATACATAAAATAGTGGGAGGGTTTTCTAATTAATTATTTAGGAACTTTGTTGATCAAATTAATTGATTTATCCCTCCATCAAGATATGCATATATTGGATTTATTTTAAATGCACAAAATAGTGGGGGAATTTATCTAAGATGATTATTTAGTCACATTTTGTTGATTAAATTAATCAATCAAATTCTTCGTAAAGATTTGTGCATATTTGGAATTTAAATGCACAAGGTTGATATTTGTGATTAACATGCCTCTTGGAGAATAGCCACATCATCTTCTGTTGTATGTGTAAATAATCACTTATATGTTTTAAAATATCAACTCTATTTAATGGATAATATTAATTTAATCAAAGTGGGAGGATTGTATTTAGTCACATATGTTGATTAAATTAATTGGTTAAATCCTCCATAAAGCTGTGCATATATATAATGTAAGTGCACATGATTGATATTTATGATCAACTTGTATGCTATGGTGGTAGCTACAGCGCCCTCTTACAACATGCATAAATAATCATATATGGATTTTAAAATATTAATCTTCAAAAGTTGATTAAATTAATTAATTATGATCCCCATTGACATTGTGTATATATATGGCATTTGAATTGTACATGTTTGATATTAGTGATTAGCATGTAATTTTGTTTAAGGAATAGCTACAGCATCCTTATGCACATATTGTATGCATAGGTAATCATCACATAAGGTTTTACCATATCAAATTATGTTCATATGTACAATTAGTATATACAATGATGTGATGTCTTTGTGGTAAGTATGTAGAATCGAGGAGTAGCCACAGCATCCTCACTAGGCACATACACTCTATTTTGTTCTAATGAACAAAATACATCACTCAAAGATTTAAAGACATCAATTGTAATTAAATGTATGGTTATAATTAATCTTTACCCACAGGTAGATAACTATAATCATAGTTTTAATTAGGGTGAAATGGAACAACATTATATTCTCTAAGTAGCCCACAGGTATTAGGGGATATAAATGCATTCAAGTTTCACCAATTTGAGATAAATTCATGATATGCTAATTTCTTTGCCCACAGGTAGACTTTAGTTATACGAATTTATAATTGTATGGTTTACATTGGTAAACATACACCTATATGCGATGGTTGCTTGCCTCTTATAGCAATTTTGTAAGTATGATTTAATTTTGATTTTGACTTTGCAGCATGATTGTTATCTATTTAATTATTTAGTTTGATATAATCTATTAGAGACAATTAAACCTATAAGGAGAACTCCTACCATTAGGATAAAATTGACATTCAGAAAAGTTCTAGTATTTATAATACTAGCATGAGAAATGAGATAACATTATTGTCCCAATAAAGTAATCTCATTTAAAAGCTAGTTATTATAAGTACATAAAGAATGGAACAAAGTCAATGGTTGTTGATAGGTTGAGGGACATTTTTAGAAATTTTCTTAAATGTTATTGCATTGTTTTGTTGACTATTAAGTGATTCTCCATCATATGGTAAGATGTTTCCATTAATCTTGGTGTAATAGATCTTCTGTCTATTATCTCATGATTTATTACTCATTTTCATGAATACATACATGAACATTAAGTATTCATTGTAAATGTGTTTTTATAGGTTTTGCTCCTTGTTAGAAAAGTATGAGATTTTAAATGAAGGCTATAAAGCTACCAACTCTAAAGCCATAAAGCAATAGACATATAAAGTTTAATCTGTCTATGATTAGTGGCTTGATTGGAGGCAATAGTAGATATACTCTTGCCATTGTTTTTAATCTAACAGATGAAATAGTTCATCTTGATTTTAGTTGACTCTTCAAATACCTGAACATCTTTTGCTTTATAATTAAGTAGTGTCATTTGGCACTTTTAGAGAATATAAAGTAGAAGTGTGTAATTTAATCTGGCAAACAGATTAATATAGTGAAGTCAATTAGAAGAAATGGATGACATGATGGGTACATGGCTAAGGATAGTAATTTAGCCTATATGTTTTCCTCTTAAAGAATACGCTCAAGACAACTATATATCTTAGATGAGTTTCCAACAAAATTATGTTTAAACTGTTTTTTTTTTTAAATCTGAGAGTTGGACACTTAGTTTATATATAACTGTCTTATAAATGAAAGAGTGTGTATGGAAAATATCCCAGAGATTCAGATTGCAAATTTTGGTGAAGATGCAGAAAGATCTTGGGAATTCTATTGAGCTATTCTTTCCATTTTAGAAGTTGTGTAGTAATTTTGAAATGCCAAATTATTAAGAAATGACATGATTAGTGGGAGTGATTAAACTTATTTAGGATGATCACACATAATAGATTGTAACCTCTAATCATGATGGAACATTGATTTTACATGATACTCTTCTCCTTGAGGTAAATGTGAAACATAATGAAGTTTTGAAATTTTCAATTGGTCAAGCTTGAAATAAGAAGCATCAACATTAAGGACTCTATCAATTATTAGGAAAAATATCCCGAAACATGCAAGGTATATTCCAAATTGATAGATGATGCTCTTATTATATAACTTCAATTACAGATTGGGTTAAGACCAAATGACAATTTAAATTTGGCAATTGCTACCAACTATACATCATATATTTCAAGTAATCGGACTAGAGCATAAACAATGAGAGTGAACCTAAATTCCATCAGCATATTTCCATTATAGTAACAAGGAGAGATGTGTGTGAATTAAAAGAAAGGTCACATAAACTATGAGGAGAATTTAGGTAGCAAAATTGAGAAATCGTCCTCACATGCATTTTCACATTAGTGGTGAATAATGTGTTATGATGCAATCACATATATGATAATGCTGAAAGCATCATAGTACTATTTATATCACTAGATTAGTGGCAATTGAATCATCTATATTAAACAAAATGATGATTCACTCATTGCTTGTGAATTTTGACATAAGGTGTTATATATAACAAAATCATCATTGTTCAAATTTGTGATAGGACTAGGGTAAGTGTAGTATTATTTTAGAATACATAAGGAAACTGTTCTCAAAACGCTTGGGAATGTCATAAGAAATCTATGATCACATGTATTTGAACATTTATAGATAGATGGTGGTTGTTGTATTTAATATCTATTATGAGAATATGATTTAATTGTCTATATGTTTCTAATATCATTATATTTCGTTCCTTCTAATTTGGTTTCCTAGGTGCAGGCTTGCTTGAATGTGCACACAAACGAGCAATGCCATTGCAAGGGACTTTTAGGAGGATTATCAAGCATATTATTGCTTGAATAATAATTAAAAAGCTGCAGGTCATGAAGTACATTTTAAAATGTACATTAAGTTTCATGCTTTACATATAGGAGAATGATTAGATTTGATTTGTTTAGTTTAGTATGATGTGTTAGCTATAAAATGGTTAACATTCTGATGCATCTTTACGTTTACTGAACAAATTGCATTATGGAAGAGTACAAGATTGCTAAGTAGTCATTGATTGCTTAGTTCTACCATGAATTGCTTAATCTAGTCATTCTTAAAGGCAAGTTATAAGATTACCGGTTAAAGAATTTCATCGTGGTTTTAAATTAATTTAAACCCATTAAGGGTGTTGTGTGACCATAAAGTCAATGGGTCATAAACACATAAAGTATAGATCCTTAAATGAACTGCATGCATTTAGAGACATTGAAGGATCAAATACCTTATTTGTGACTTGGATCACATTGAGTGATCTAAATAAGGTATTGATAAATGATGAAATTTAAGTTAGAGTTTGTTGTCTCATATTGGTACCTAGTTATTGAGATTGACAAACATTCAAATAGGAACCGAATAAACATTTAAGGTTTATTCATAAAGTTTTAACTCATTAAGCAAGGGTGCTGCTATGTAATACATGGAAGATAATACTCGACTTAAGAGGACTTATCGCCATGATTCTTGCAGCATAGCCTTAATTAATCTGAATAGGGCAACTGACGTTAATTACGGGCCAAGTGGGGACTTTACGAGGCACACTAAAAAGGTGGTCTTTGATATAGTACTTTCCAACCCTTTAGGCAATTGTTTGGGCTTCTAGTAGCCATCTAAGGGACTTTAATGATAACTAAATCTGTGTTTTGAAGTCAATTGAGTATTGAGATAAGTGATAACATGTCGTCCTTAATTATGATTATAAGATTTGATATTTTCCCGAGGCGTAGAAGGCCTATGCCTGATCAAGAACGAAGAGAACAAGGTAGTGACACTTTATCCTATATCATGTTTAATGCATTACTTGTATGTATTTATCATTGAATGAGCAAGGGGACGTGGCGGTAAGCCCGGCCTTGAATAGGGGACGTGGCGTAACCCGGCTTTGAATATTGTTGAGGGGACGTGGCGTGAGCCCGACCTTGAATTATTATTGAGTAGACGTGGCGGTTAGCCTAACCTTGAATATTGTTATGCTGTATTGTGATATATACTTACTTGCTTTGTTAATTATCATCATATATGTAAACTTTTGCTACTAAGATTCTTTTGAATCTCACTCTTTCCCAATAACCACTTTAGACAGGGCAAGTAGATCTCGAGGCAAGCAAGTAAGCAAGGACAACTAGGATTGCTGGTGGTAGTCTTAGTTTCTTTTTTATTTTTGGTTATCATTTAGACAACTGTATATACTAAATTGACCATAGATTTGTAGTTATTGTGTAATCCCCAGTATGGGAAACTGAGATGGGCAATGATGCCTTATAAAACTCTTGGATTAATGAAATTATCCCGAGTGAATGTCGAGAATTTTGTTAGCACTCTGATATTGTATATGTGACAAACCGAACAAGCCAATTGTTTTTATTTAAAAAGGAATGGAGATCTTATTGTACAAGTGTTGTAAAAAGTTTTTAATTACCCTCGATCTCTTATTCAATTATAAAACGTGTTTAAACACTAATCTCGGCCTTGATGACGATGGGGGTTACAGGCATTGAAAGGTCTCATATAAATAAAAGATGTTGTAAAGCCATTAACTTGTGTCATAAGTTGAGAATTTTCTTGGCAAATAAGAGATTATGAGACCTATATGGCTTAACAAGGAAAACTTCATAGCATAAATTACCCTGTGTATGCTATACTTGATAAATGCATATGCAAATGTGAAAGAAATCCAACAACATGGCCATATGAATTACATTCAAAGATAATCTTTTGATGTACTTCAATTACCTCCTAAGAGACAATATCTACATGAGATAACCAACTTAACAAGGAAACTGAGAGAAGCTAAACATGTATTGTCTAACTAATAAGTTCAGCTTGTTCATCAAGACACTCCTTTCTAGGTGGGAGCTCATGAAAGTCAGTATGACCCATAGTAAAAACATTATTACTTTCAATGATGTATTAAAATACTTGGGGCTTGGAAATGAATGTCTAGAGGTTTGCGAGTCCACTGGACAAGCTTACCTTATAGGGGAGGCCAAGTCCTCCACACTCTAAACCCAACATTAGGGAAGGGTAAGAGATTCTAGAAAAGAAATAGAAGGACGACCCTAAGTTCAAAAAAGGGTAAGAATTTCTCTCAGCATAATGCTAACCTAAGTGAGGTTAAATACCTTTCCTGCTAAAGAAACATCCATTTTGCAAAGAATTGTTCCAAGTAAGGGGAACGTAAAAGGACATAAGCTCCATAAATCATGATGATAGGGATTGAAATTCTTTAAAGAATGTTCTCTATTGTTAGCTCTAAGCTGGAAGCTTAGTGTTGGTGGCGACATGAGGATTGAGGTGAAAGGCATAAGCACATACGAGTCCACTTTATGTAGTGGAATGATCTTAGTACCCATTTGGTTCATGGAATTGAAGGTAATGTAATGGAATGTAATGCAATGTAATGTAATGATGATTACATAATTTGTTTGGTTCGTCATTAGAGAAAGATGATATATATACATAACAATGTTTGGTTAGATTACATTGAAAATGAGAAATACATGGGAATAATATAACAAGGGACAAAATTACCCCTGTCTACATATATAATAATGTACACATTAGGTCTATGATAATTTTTTAATTCTGTGCAATATACACATTGGGTTCATGGTAATTTTTTAATATTTAATGATGAAAATATCATTCAGTGTATAGGTTGGGTTCATGTTAATTTTTTTTAATATTTAATGATAGAAATATTATTTAATGATATGTTTTAATATTTTTTTAAAGGTGGAATATAATTTTTTAATTTTTAATGGGGAATATTTCTTAAGTTTCTATATTATTAATTACTTTTTAATATTTACTGGTGATAAATAAAATTATTTAATATTTAATAGTATTTATGGGTGGGCACTTTGGTCAATTTAAAAAATTATGATGGCAATAGTGTCATTTTCACTTGATTACAGGATGTCTGCATCCTCATTCATCAGTCATAGCAGTGTAATCCTGATTACATCAAATGATGTAATCACGATTACAAAATGTAATCATGTTTACATTACATAAGTGCAACCAAACACGGTAATCACTCTATTACATCAGGATTACATGTAATCCTCTCTCATGTAATCGAACCAAACGGGCTATTAATTCTCTGTGATGTACTTCATGCACTGGTTCAAATAAGATTAAGTTGTTATCTCATACTGCCTAGATTATGGGTTCAACTGATTTAAACTTTCATGATTTTGTCACACCTATATATAATTCTGATTCAGTTTTCCTTACATGAAATTTCTTTGAGTTGAGTATTGTTGGTGACTCTCTATGCTTAGTTGCTTTACCACTCTTTGTAATTCAAGTAGTGACTTGATTACGTGTCATGCTAGACAAGGGTATAGGAATTACTATAATGAGGATTGCTAAGTTTAGTTTCCAATGTGGATATGTCCTTATGATAGTCTAGCAAGTAAAGCAACACAAAAAAAATTCTAGTAAAAGGAAAATAACTGTATTTCCATTGTAATTATTCCACTATGATAAATATGGTACTGTGTATGAGGGCAAGGCGCAGAGCTTAACATTTTATGACCCTTGTTAAGGATTATTAATGATATGATCATACTTGTTTGATTTCGCATAAGTTTGAAGTTTAAGAATTTTAGACTATGAATGGATAAGTTGCGAGATCAATTGAATCAATTAAATAGGAACTTTGAGATCCTATGTATGAACTAATCAATGTTGTGAATGATCAAATGAGCTTTGTGACAGAAGAAAGACAGTTAGATAGCTAACTATCCGATGCACTCTACCACCATATGGAGTTATTAAAAGGCATAATGAAACATTATAAGACACGGTTATGTGTGTGATGGTTCAAGTTAACCCACCGAATATGAGTGGGAGAGTATTGAGTTCCACTTTTGGTGGATTAGTACACATATTGTTGGCAAAAAAAAAAAAGATTAGTACACATATTTGTTTTCATCAAGTGTATGTGGTATTGAACTTAACCATGTGCCCTCTAAAGTGGTCACTTTTACACTATGAATTATGATCAAAGTGCGAATTGGATTTGACTTTTCGCAGACCATAAGAGTGCAAACCATTAAGATTAGTTGCACATTCCCATTGTGATTGTAAGTGGGAGCTCATTAGAGTGACGTCTTCATTTTTCGTAAGTGAAAAGATGGAATTATGACTGAAAAGAACTAAAAGCTACCATATTTATTATGCATCAGTTTCCAAATAAGGGCCAAAATGATGACCATGTGTCTCTTTACGAGACACATAGACAAGGCAGTACAGAACCAGCCAACGATTCTCAATTGTTCTTGTGAGTTGGAGCTTAGAAAGGTCAATAAAGAGACCTAAACATGAGAAGCAGGAAGCTCCAACAAGAAAGAGTAATTGAGAAATGAGTTCATGGCTACTCTAGAAGATAGAGTCGAGTTTTTGTACAAAATTCCTGCTAAGGAAAAATGGAATAAAGCAATGGAAGTGATTATTCATTGAAAAAGAATCATGGTTAAGAATTAGCAAATACAAGAATCATTTGATTGCAAAGGAGTGAGCATAATAGGAAGACTTTCATCTTACCTATTGTGTGTTTTAATCAGACTTATTCTAGCAATAGTTTACTGTGTAAATTTAGATATACATCAAGAGGAAATAAAACCTACACCTTTAAACGGAGACATGGATGACGAAATCCATTTGTAATGACAATTAGATTTTAGTAGAAGTGGTATTTGAGATTTTATAAAGGGAGAACCTCATGTTTTTACAGAGATCCTTTATGGATTGAAGCAATCATCCAGACAATAATGCATAAGGTTTCGTAATAGCGATAACCTAATATAGTTTTTCAAATGGTTGAAGAAAACCATTGTCAAGTAATGTTTTGATATTATCCTTTAAATGGATGATATACTATTGACCAGAAACAATTTGAATCTAGTAGTACATGTTAAAGAATGGTACTCATAAATTTTGAAAAGAAACAAATGAATGAAGTATTGCATATTCTTGGACTTGAGATCCAATGAGATAGCTTAAGGAAAATTCTCTCTATAACAAGAGAATTATATTAAGAGATCATTGAGCAATTTCTATATGATTTAATGCAAACCCATAGATACCCCAGTGGCTTCAATAATAATTTTTGAGTCTTGATTTTGTCCCTAAACTAAATCAACATAGAAAATGGAAAAAGGTTTCCATGCAAACACTGTTGGTAGTTTTATGTACGCAGTGATATGCACAAGACCATATATCTATTTTGTGATAAGACTTGTATGTTGGTACTAGTCTAACCATTGTGAGAGACATGGAATGTCTTCACAAAAGGTCTTGAGATACTTTTCAGGGCATATAATGATCATACACATAATAATGTACAATGTCAGTACATGTAGCTATATGGCTAATGATGTTTGGAAAAACACCTATGATTTGAAAGTGAGAATTTAAATATAGTGTTAATGTATTGTGAAAGCACTACAACTATTGCCTAAATAAAAGACTCTAAGTATCATATCAAGACTATAAACAAGAAGAAGTGATTCTTTTTAGAAATAATATAGCACATAAAGTTGTTGTTGAACAACACATTCCTATGCAAAGTCCCTTAACTAAGCATGCGGCCAAGGAAGTACATGAAGAGCATAATGAGTCATTTGGCATGCATAGGAAGTGAAGTATAGATACTTCATTATGGTTTTACATGTTTATGCGCAAGTATACAATGTCTAGTATGTCGTACAGGTTGATGAGGTCGGCTGACTCACACAAGCGACTACCTTTGACACTTAGAAGGAGTGTGCAAAGATGAGACATATGTGTTTACCAATAAAGCTGTGAGAAAACTGATATGGTAGAGAAGAAACACAAAACTAAATGTCACCTCGACTTAGTAGTGCATTCAGTCGGGATGAGATCCGAAATTATAAATATGGATTGATTCATGGATACCCATATCCATGATACTTGTAGCCAGACAATAAATTTTTCAAAATTGATGTCATGTGAGCAAAGTTGAAGATTTTGGGTTTAGATACTAGCCGTGTCTATACTTAAGTCTGTATAGTGTTAATGGTAAGATTAAAATGACATACGCTCTTATAGTATAAGAGTAATACCGTAGCATACGATTTATATCACACTTGCTAGAGAATCGCAAACGGGAAGCAAGTGAATAGATTCCTACTTCATTACTATGTGAGTCCCAGAAAGGTTAACCCTTTCAAGATGTCCTCTGACTTTGACAATATTATAGAGATATGTTTTGACGTCTGCTACTTTAGCATTTTTCCCATGATCATGATTGATACGATTTAAAGGCATTATGTTAGGAAAGCAGTTGATTCATATTGAAATGATATATGGGTGAGAGGAAGATTACCTAGAATATACACATTTATGCTTGTATTTGAGACCGGTCCCTTATGATGTTACTTGGGCAACTTCATAAGTGTAGACACCATGCATATGAGAAAGGCAATCTAAGTTTTATCGTGACTCAAGAGGGATTAGATTGGCCATGAAGAAAGTGTATATGGGTTAAAATCCAGGACATCGGAAGCATTATATTAATATGACCAAGCTGCACTACTGGGTTGTTTTGTGTTGGTCTCTGTGAAAGGGATTCTTAGTACAAGACACCCAAACGAAGACGTCATGCCCACGCAGTTACGGCAGAGCACCTAGTATGACAGAAGGATGGAAGAGAAAGAGATATGACCCAAAACATTTGATCTACCAAGTGTGAGTGGGAGATATTGGAATATGCCTGGTCCACCCTTGGTGGATCAGGCCCAAATCCAATTCAGCTGGGGCTATTATAAAATTATGAAAAAATTTAGGTTTGAATAAGGAGTTTTATCCTTATAACTTGAATTTCAAATCATAATAGTTGCCTATAGTGATATTTAGGATTGTAATTAGTTTGCGTATGTTAGTTTTTATATACACCAATGGAAAAACTTCCTAAATGTGGTTCTCTTAGCTTTGGCTCTCTTCTCTCCAATGGTAAATCTGCCGTATGAACGTGATAGGAGTCTATATCGGTACTCCAATCTCGTGTGGGTACTCAGCTAGTCAATAGATTCCAGGCACGCCCGAAATCCAACAGCTTGTAACGACACCGTGGAACACGATTAAAGGTGGCTATTAAATAATCAAAGTAGAGCGGAAACTGTGACAAGACATAAAAGACGACAGAGAGGCAGGTCACAACATATAGAGTGAACGCAGCATGGTGAAGTTGATGCTTGAGCATGAAGAAATGGCCAACACAGAATGACGCCAACATGGAACCAATTGACATGAGCAACATTGTTAAACCTATGAGCAACTTCATGGGCAGGTCTCTGTAAAAGTCTTGCTCTTGAAATCGAGAATTGAGTAATGATAGGAATGTCACACCGCCATGACGGAGCAGCACAGGGCTATGAGTGTTGAAGTTGCAAATACATTGAATGCTGTCTCATTTTCCAGCGTCGGATAGCCGGAATCTTGATCCACGCCTCTGGGCAAGGTGGTTCAAGCCGTGAAGGCACTGTAGCAACTAATGCGGCAACAACTGAGCATGATCTTGAGATTTTTGTTAGCCACTCGCCACTGCTTTTGACAAGGTCTCTGTGACTTCTGGACAAGATTTCATCTGAAGTTTCTTGGTTATAGTTGTGTGGACGTATAGAACCAGTTGGCATTGAATTTTTCACAAACTGCATCTCCAACATTACAGGCAGCTTGGAATTAAGATATTCTAGCAGAAATATTATTTGTGTGCCTCGTTTAAGAATTATGTTGAATTTTGAAGGATTATAATGATGTATAGGGAAAGTAAGAAGGAAAAATCTTATTAAAGGACAGCTGAATTAACTAAATTATAATTTAGGTCACTAACAAATTATAGATAAGGCTATGTGAAGGGATTAAAAAATCTGACAAAATGTCCAAAATGGCCCTTAATAAATGGGAAGAAAAGAGAATTATTACCTCGTACCACTTGAGTTGCAATAGCATTTGAAGAGCTTCGCCCGTAATAAGCCAAGGGCTGTTGTAACCAAATGTGGCCGCCAAGTGCAACGCACCGTTTCCAAACTTGGTTTTGATGAAATTTGCAAGGGATGGAACACTAGCAGCAGGGTTAGTCACATCAAGCTGATGAAAATACACTTCGCCGGAAACACCGGACTCTGACTATAACTTCTCAACAGCTTCAAGGCCTCTAGTCCGATCTCTTGCCGTTAAAACAACGGTTATTTCATTAGAAGCCAATTGCTTGCTTGAAAACCCATCCCTTTGTTTCTTCCGTTACCACTGCATACCTGCAAATTACCAGCCGAAGAATTTCAGAAACATGATATTACGAAGAAGAAATTGAACCAAATCAAATCAGTGGAATAAAAGGGTCACCTTTTTGTTGCTTCTGCCATTGTTGAAGGAAGGAAGGAAGTCGCTCACAAAGTGAAAGCACAAGGGTGTGTCCTTTTAGGTGCTGTGATCTGCTGCTTTGGGATGAAAATTCATGCAACATTTTCGATCCTCTAGATGGAGATACACGGAACGTAACGTAATTTTCCAGAAATTGCGGCCAAGTCTTGAATTAATATTTATTCATTCATGATGTTTATTGAATAATCTTTTGGAATTTGACTACAAACCAAAAGTCCAAAACTCATTCTATAAGTTGACTATGCAACAGACAATCACTAAACCTATTTTCCCAGCTATGTATTATTACCGAATATATTATGCGCCAGCAAATTTGACTATTGATACATGGCACCAACCAAAGTGGGAATGCAATTTTTTGACTGGGTCATCACATATAAAAAACCATTTTTGACTCTGGCTATTAGATCATCATCACTTAAAGAGTTAAGATACTTTTCCCGCTATGTTTTATTAACCGATATTTTTTTTTTAATCCCCCAATGCGCCAGCGAGAGCCGCATCGGCAAAATCGTATGGGAAGGATTAGCTAGATTAGTCTCTCTAGAATATGCTAGAACATTCGGTTGTTATGATACAGGTCCGGTTGTATTTCCTGTTTGATTAGCTAAATCTTTTTTATTGGACCGCGTTGTAAAATTTAAAGAAGAACTTGATAACGAAAACTAAAATGATTATTTTGATTATTAGAGTATAATTAAACCTTGTTGCATAAGCCGTCAGTTAGCATCCGAATAGAATTGAAAGAGAGGCATATGGTTGAAATATGAACGCAAGTTAAGAAATGAAAAGGATAGCGACCACGTGTGAATGAATAAGCAATGCTTTCAAAAATAGACCCAACTAATTTTTCAAGCCAGAAAATTGGTGAATTGGTTCAAAAATTTCACACAGCCGAACAATTTGCAATAAAATTAGTCAAAAGTTAAGATAAGAAATGGCCATATGTACGTTACATAGCTGTAGCACATTAAAAATCATTCATTTTGACTATGCACCAGATGATTATACCAATTGAAAATCTAGAAAAAGAAGAAATAAAACAATAAATTAGCTAGGACAGAACAAAGGAGTGTACATTGCAGCAACCATTTAAAACTAAACAACCAAAGCCAATTAATTAAAGTATTCTTAATCCAAAACATACACCAGTTGCTACAAATTGAAGGACTTTATTAGAATGGAATCACTCCATCCTTAGTAAAGAAGAGGCCAGAAGTTGCACCATCTTTCAAAAGGGCTATATTTGCAAGAGTCTCAGCAGCTTCATCAACACTTAAAGTTCCCACATTATTGGTCATATCAGTCTTCACAAATCCAGGACACACACAGTTCATGTGAACATTAGGGAACTTAGTAGCTAATAATCTTGTGTAGGCATTTACAGAAGCTTTTGACACTGTATAAGCTGAAGCAAAATTAGGCCATCTGTTTATCTTCAGTGACCCTTCTTTGAAGTCTTTTAGAAACTCCTCAATCACTTCATCAATTTTTTCTGTGTTCAGGCTTTCTATGTCACTTAACACTCCTCTAGCCCACTCATTTTGTATGTTCTGGAAAAAAAAAAAACAGATTAAATGATTTTGAACATGTTACTTGAATTTATTAACCATTTTGGGTAATTTATATCCTTTAAAAGAAAATGAACAAATGAGAGTTGTTACCTTTAACAAGCCGGCTCGAGAGGAAACGTTGAGAATGGTGGGGGAAGAGGACAAATGTAGAAGAGGAAGAAGAGCTTCCATGGTTCTTTGTGTGCCATAAAAGTTAGTTTGGACACATTGTTGAGCCATCTCATAAGTTTGAAACCCTACTTTATCCCAATCAATCTCTGCACCATGTATCTGCAACACTCACTTGTTAATTACTACTTTCATTCCTCTTGTCCCAGATAGTTGTGATTCTGACAGAGTAATATATTTACATATTGTATCAGATTTATGGTATTAGTAATAGTTGGCTCAACTGGTGTTATGTTCGTTTTTCTTAAGTGAGGTCTAGTGTTCAAGTCTTGTGCATGAAGAGAATTATCATTAAGAAAGCTTTAAACCCATATCATCTAACCCAACTTATTTTAAATTGTGCATTAAGTACTGGGTGTGAGGGAGAATTACAGTTAATTACCTTTTTTATGAAAGCATCAGGGTCTGATAATTTGCAACCAGAAACAGCAGCATTGTTCACCTTCAATAACATGACATGGAGGCAAAGTCTTGTTGGTTAATCATTTGCCTACTAAACTGCAACTAGTTTCATATCTAATTACAATTACTCACAATGTTTAAATGTGATGGGTATGCTGAAGTGTTTTAGATTTTATCTGAAGTTTCAAAAATTTGATCGGATTGATTAAACCAAAGATCAAGCAGACATAACATTTTGACTGACTCAGAAGTCAGAACCCCTTCAATCATGTAGTCCATGCAACATGAAAAAGAAAGACACAGTACAGAACATATTAGTATTTGATACCAAGATGTCAAGTTTGCCGAAGGTGGTTGTGATGAAATGAGTTAAGGAAGCAATGCTTGAAGGATCAGTGACCTCAAGCTGATGAAACACCACAAAGTCTGAGCCACAAATCTCTTGTTTGAGATTCTCTAGTGCTTCCAAACCTCTCTTCTCATCTCTTGCTGTGAGCACCACTTTCACACCTCTTGATGCCAACTTCTTGCATATTCCATACCCAATCCCCTTGTTGCCTCCAGTTACTACTGCATACCTGAATATATATATATATATATATATATATATATATATATATATATATATATATATATATATATATATCTACAAAGTTAACTTGGATGAATCACAATGAAATGTGTATTTTGGGATCATTCAACTTGGTAAGATTCAAGAAAATTTGGAAAGTTATTTAGAAGATGTACCTTATTTCTTTTTCTCCCTCCATTGATGAGGATGTGAACTCTTTTCTTACTTGCAATGACAGTACTCTATGAGCAGGGTCTTGTTTTCTTTCTTCAGAATACTAAGATGTATATATAAGCATGCATAGCTTCACAAGTCCTGTGAAGAGTAGTCGGATTGATGATCACAATTAATAGTATAGTTGTTTCCATCAATCTTATGTATGATACAGGGATAAAAACAAATTAACAGGCAAGAGGAAATTGAAAGCTGAGAATTGATTTATTATCTATCAGCATATGAAAATAGAGCCGACTCTGTGATTCTATTTCTGTCACTGTTACTACAGGTCATTCATTGTATACACGGACAAAAAAGCTGAACAAGCAGCTTCTTCTTGGACTCATGTGATTATAGCCGATTAAGCTGTGATTGAAACACATTTTAATTTATTCTTCCAATCTGTTTCAAGTGTTTCAGAAACAGGGGTTACCATTTTCGGAACCACTTGATGATGAATGACACTGAGTAAAGCTATATAATTCAGTAGGATTTCATGGATTAAACTAATAAGAAGACAATTCAATTTTTGTGGGATGAAAAATAAAGTTTGCCTTCTTTGCTTTCTCGCTTGTGGCATGTAGGGGTGGAAACAGGCCAGGCCAGGCAAGGCTTTTGCCTTAATAGGCTTGGCCTGTTAAGGCACAAACCGCCCTGAGCCTGGCCTGTGGCCTGTTGGAGGCCAATTTTTAGGCCTAGACCTGGCCTCTGGCCTAAAGTCTGTTAAGGAGGCATGAATTTTTAGAATACCAATTATGATTAAAGTTGATGGAGATAAAGACAAGCCAACCAACAATGACACAAGAAAAGGGAACATCGACACAAGTAGACCTTCTCACATTCACATCAAATCTTCAATATAATTTCTCCTTCTCGTCGAAGACCTTGAAAAAAATTAATCAAATGTATAGTATTAGAGTATAACACAATTTTTACATGAAAAGCAATTTAGTTAATCATTGCACATGTAGTTTAATTAGCACTCTAACACACTTAAAGAAACAATGAAGAACAGTAATGAGTGGTTAGAATTCACACAAGAAGTGCCAAATATTTTTTTTTTTTTTCAGGAAATCCCAAGGAAACAATTCACTGAGTGCAACTCAAGAATCTTTAAAACTTCTAAAACTGATTGCAAAACTTCTGCAAGAGAAGAATTGGTTCCAAGACTTTATCAATACAATAGCAAGTGCCCAAGACAGTTTAATCAAGTCCAATTTAATCCTTTGAGTTCAAAAATGCTTTAAGCCATGCAATAGACTTGTTTAAAACAAACTTGGGTGTTCAGAGCTCAATCTTTTTTCAATAAATTTCAACTCATAGCAGCAGCCAAAGGTTTGAAAATGTAACACTAATGAACACGGGTCATACCCCCAACAACATCAATTACACTTATGAGTTATGACAGTAATTATTACCCACGGTGTAACAACAACTAATTGCACATAAATGCTAAGTAGACAAGTATGTGACACCAAGCAATTATATGGCAAGAGTGATCTGTTTCACACAAATCTCAGCAGAATTTTGAAGTTTTAGCAACTATACTTCTCAATTTTTTTTAGAATCAATCACAGGCAGAATGATAGGAGTGAATCCTCAATAATGACAGCAATGCTAGACACAATCTCACTTAAGCAACTCAGATTCAGCTTCACTACCAAGAACAGCAGCAAGTTCCAGATGTCACATAGCTGAACCCAAATGATGATCTAGTAATGGTGCTATCAAATTCTCAATAATAACCAGAAAAATTCAATGATCGAGTTGCAAACAAATTCCCAAGAATCACCAGTGAGAATTACATGGGCTCAAGATAGCATGAACTTTCCACAAGAATTTCTCCCAGAAAATTCATCAATGATAGTATAAGAATACTGGCAGCAAGTAATGTATACTTCAATGGCACAATTTCGGCGCAAATGCACTTGTAGTTTCAGTCCCTAACTCAGCAGATTTGGAAAGTATTTCACAGATTTAAGTTAAAATAAGTTCTCATCATTTGTTAGAGACAATGTCAATTGTAACATCTTTTGATTTCAAGGGAAAGGGCTGCATAGTTTCAAAATAAGGGGAAGAACTGGAATTTGAGCATCCCTCAGTAGAAGAGAGTAATTTATTCAATGTGCAATTAAATTGAACATCTAATCCTTCAAGAAAGGAATATGAAGCACGCATTTTGAGATGCAAAGATCAAAACTACTAATAAAGATTTCTTGCTTGAAAGGACTCACCTGATTTTGAAGGGCTTTAGATGCAGTGCCCCGGTATGCAGGATCCAATGTGAGCAAAGTACACAAAAGACCCACAGAAGCAAATTGCAGAAAAACCAGCCTAATCAAACGAAAATGAGAAGCAAATCGCAGAGAAAAGGGCTGACGCATCCAGAAATTGCAGAAAAACCAGAAGCAAATAGCAGTTAGAAACCATATACTTAGGGTCTGTTTGGGAACCCGTTTGGGTCCAAAAAAAGCCCATCTGGGGGCTAAAAGCTCCAAAAGCTCATTTGATGTGTTTGGGAAAGCTTTTGGGATGACTGGGCTTATGAAGCAAATGGAGATTTTATGAAAAACTCATCCAAGTTACTTCTCTCAACTTTTATGAAAAAAAAGTCACTTCTGACACCGCCAATTCAAACACAAATCACATCTACAAAGCTCCTTTTTTTCTATATGACTTTTCTAAAAGCCCATCTGCAAAAAAAGCTCATTCTCCACCGCTAATCCAAACAGGCACTTACTCGACGAAGAGACGATGGAGAGAGGAGGGACTGACGAAGAGACGATAGAGTGATAGCGGAGACAGCACTGCTTGACGAAGAGATGACGGAGATAGGACGGTTGTGGGAAGGACCGAGGTCGACTGACGAGTGACAACTGTGGATGATGGATGGAGTCGGGGACCGGAGAGCTGTGCCGTGCGCCTGTGCGAGATGCGATGCCGGAAAGAGGAGAGCTGTGGTGCCGCCTGTGCCGCTGTGGAGCTGAGGAGGAGGAATGACCGAATGAAGAATGAAGAAATTAAGATGAAGAATAGGGTTAGGGATTGCAAAAGAAACGAAGATGAAGACTTGAAGATGAGGAAATGAGGAATGTTCGACTTCGAGAATAGAATGAAGAAATGAAGATGAAGAATTGAACATCGTGATTTTGGGAATAGGGTTGGGGATTGCAGATTTGTTATGTGTAATTACCCTCTCACTGTTATCTAATTTTTTTTAAAAATATTTTAGTAGGCTCTAGTTCAAGTGGTAATAGGGATGCATTGAGGCGCTACTTACCCTCAGGTAGTGGCTTCGATCCCCACGGAGGCGAAAAACCTCGCTTGGAGAGCGAGGTACTCTTGTGAGTTCGCCGCCATCGGTGAGGGCCACGGTGGAGACGTGTGTGTGGGCCGGTGGCCGGTTTGACATGACTGTAAGTCTTAATCTCATTTATTAAATAAAATAGGTTTTTATTTTAGTCTTGGCCTGGCCTTTTAGCCTAATAAACTAAACCTAAACAGGCCCATCATAGGCCATATTACAGATCCTGATAGGTTGTCTAACCTGTTTCTACCCTAGTGGCATGTCATCCATGTGGCTCTTCACTTCAGCTCGTCAGCCATGTCATACTGAGGTGGCAGACCAAGTTATATCAGAAACTTGACCCCCAAAAAAAAGTTACAACGGAAACAAATATTAGATACTATTTTTAACTTTTGCCAAGTGTATGGAGGAATTCATAAATAGAAATTTATAGAGGTCAAATTTAAAATTAAAGTAACCTAATAAGGACCAAAAGATTACTATTTCCTATTTTATGTTAACTGTAACCCCCTTCCCACTTTAGGCCGAGATTAAGTTCTTAAACTCATAATTAAGTTGTAATTAGAGACCATAATTCAAGTTGGGACTTATCAAAGAAATCTTTTGCCCAAAAATCGGATTTGCAAAAACTTTTTCAAAGTTATTCACAATGGTCTCATATTCACAATACAAAACAATAATGGCCTGAACAGGTGAATTCCATTTACAAATATCAGAGTGCAAATAAGTTCCCGACTCACTCGGGTTCCATTCATAAATAAAAGGGATTTACACAAGGCACAAAGCCTACAATTCATACCCTTTTTCTTGGGGATTACACAAAATCCACTAGATACAATTCCAAAATATACAATGATAACCATCCACTCCAAAATATACTCCTAAACAGGAGCTCTAACTACTCTTCGTCGCCCGCTTGCCTTTTAATCCTTCAGCCCTGTCTAAAAGGGTTAATTTTGGGAGAGTGAGATTCTAAAGAATCCCCGTAGTATCAAATCAATCATATAATGTACAATAATAGTTCATGTAAGCAAATCATTATCAACAACAAGCAACTACAACGGCAGTTACAACGGCAATGGTTAGTATGACACATGTCATCCCTGACGATTGCTCACGCTGAATTGCTCACGTTGTATTGCATCACAACAATCAACACAGTATAATTCACCACAGCTGGGATCCATATAAAGCATATCATAATCGCAAGCCACATAGGCAAGATACACACACACAGCCCACGGCTGGTTTCACAAACGCCGCCCCACGGGTCGGATTCACAAAGATCCATGTCGATTATGACGGCAGTCCAACGGCCGACCTAGAGATGACCACTGTCACTCCCTATACGGCTCACGCTGACCTGCTCCGGTCGTAATGGACCATGGCACACATTTCACAATTCCAACGATAAGTTATGCATGCCAAAACATCATACAAGATATGAGAGAAAAGTCACTACCTGAGTTCTTCCGGGCGTGTCCTAGCGCCGGTCTCTCCCGAGGAAGGCAAATATCAAATCCTATTTTCACAATTAGGGACGAAGAGTTATACTCTTATTCCAAGACTTAGTTCACTTCATAATACTTAATTGGTTATCATTATTGCTCTTTTGGAGTCATTAAATACCCCTAATAAAACTCCTAAAGGGTAGGAAGAACTATCCCAAAGATCCCCTTTTGGAAGCACAAAACTGAGATTTTACACTGTTTCACTCGAGCACAGATGTCCATGCTCGAGTGCTGATGTACGGACACTCGAGTGAAAACGGCTTCACTCGGGTGATGGTACGGACATCACTCGGGCACAAGAGAAATGGCAGCAGCCTAAATGGCTCACTGCACTCGAGCACACATGGCTCACTCGAGCACGGTGCCCATATTCGCGAGTGAGAAGGCACACCCGTGCACCTACTCGCGAGTGACAACCCGAGAAGCAAGATCTTTGGTGTCAAATACACTTATCACTCGAGCACAAGGAGGGTCACTCGAGTGATGTTCATCCCTTACTCGCGAGTGAGGCTATGCTTTCTATGACCCAGGGAGTGCAATAAGAACACAGAGAGCAAGAAACGATAATTGCACTACCACACTCGAGCAGAGTTTATCCCTGCTCGGGTGACATTCATCCCTCACTCAAGCAGACCCATTTCTGCTCGGGTGATATTCATCCTTCACTCGAGCAGACCCATCCCTGCTCGAGTAAATCTACTAGATATCAGAAAACGCAGAAACAGAGGCACTCTACTTAACCTTTGCCCAATTGATTCCTATGGATACAAAATTTAACCCAAAGCCATTCCCACACAAAAACACCCAATAACTCAATGGAATCATCAGAATCCTCAAAATCTTACTCCATTATCATGATTTGGGTTTTGGGCAACAATTTCAATAATACACCAATCTTAACCAAACTTCACATTTCAATTACCAATCAATCTATCTATCCTAAACTCATTCCAAAACACCATTTTCATGTCAAAAACATACCAAATGAATAGTGGCATCCAATTTTCGAATTCAAGCCAAAATTTCCAGAATTTATAAACTACTTCAAATGGTATGAAACATAGATAGATAGATTGGTCTTACTCACTTTATCAACATTTCCAAAGAGAGTTCTTGATTCACCCACAGTCAGATTTTCGTGTGGCACCAATCAACACCAAATGGCCAAACTATACCCACCAAAATGAAGCTCATCACTCAAGGATCAACATTTATAAAAGGAACTTGAGCAATGGAGATCATTTACCTACTCAAATCACAAGCTCTTCCTTCTTCCCTTCTTCCTTGTTCAGCGAAATAGAGAGAGAAGAGAGAGAAACGAGAGAGAGATGAGAGGAAAAGTAAGCTTTTGTCCTCTTGTGGCCTTCATCCAACAACTCCCACACTGCCACTTGTTAGCATCTCCTTCATTCCCACAATAAGCTCACACAAGCTAAATGCACTGGATTCCGACCCATGTACAATGAATCTCAACCCTTGATTTTAAATACCACACACATACACACCAAATTCAGATTACATTAATCCATTGTTCCAATTTCCACTAATCATGACATTAATTAATATAGTCATAAAATACATAATAATCCCAATTAAATCCATAATTATCCATAATAATCATGATTATCCCTTAATCAAAAATTAGGATATTACATTAACCCCTCTCAATTCTCAAATTCCTCAAAGTACGTACTGTTCACTAGTTGGCATTTCTTTTGAAAAATCTACATCATCTTTCGAGAAATAAAGAGAAGTAACAAAACAAGTTATAATACTATCAAATAAGGGAAAATCCCATATAAATATCATTTCAATTATCAAAACCCACAAAAGTCTCTTATAACTTGAAAAAGACATATAGGTGTTGAAGGACCAATCTGGGTTACTGAAGTTTAAGGCTAAAGACTAAAATGCCCCTTTTAAAATTTGTCTCACATATGAGGTGGCTGCTGTGGAAAAAGGCTTCAGAAAAAAAAACACAGTCGAAGGGTGATGTCTGTAGAGCAACGATGAAGGTGAAGAATGAGGCGTCGATCAAGGTTGAATCGGACAAGTGTAAATAATTTTCTGAGAAATATAATCTTGTTTAGATGAATCGGACTATAACCATCTTATCGTCATTGTTCATGTTGGTGGGTATTGGGTGTGGTTTGATGGGTCTGAGGGTGCATGAACAGTAAAAGATGGGAAGTCACATGGTGTATGGAAGCTAATTTATTTGGGGTTGTGAATGAGGGCTATGGAATGACGATGGTGCTGCAATCGTAGGTTATTTATGGCAGTTTTGATTGTGGGTAAGTGGGTTTATAGGTTTAGTGGGATTAAAGGTTTGGACTTTACGCAACTACGGTGGCATCGACGGTGTGGTGTGGGTTATTTATGTCTTGGGTCTTGTTAGCTGTAAGAGGGAGCATAATGAAAAGGTTAATGATTTGAAATAGGTAGCAGTGAGTTGATGTGATGACTGACCGTTGAGTAGGTGTAAAGTGTAATGAATAATCTGTAATGAAGATGTCATAAGCATATATGTACGTGCATGGTAGTTGCTATCATTACTATATCTGTTTGTTGTCAATGCCATTACAGGATTTGTCATTATCATTACTAAATTTGTCATTAGCATTAACAATAGTAGTGAAGGCGATAACTCATTTTGTCAGGCGATAACTCACATAACTTAATTGATGACAAGGAAAAACTGTTGCTCAATCGTTTGGCATATGTTGTTATAAGTTAGTGATTTTTGTCAAATCCATTACAGACTTTGTCAACACCTTTACTATTGTTGTGAATCCCAAAACGAATTCTGTCAAGAGCAGCAGTAAGTTAGTAAAATCGTTGAGAAATGTATGATGTCATGACAATGGTCTGGAGTTGGAAATTAAATACTTAGTAAAAGCTTAACTTTGTTATTAATTGGGAATAAAGTAATATTATCAAAACATATTGATGAAGTAGTCAATGGTCCAAGAAGATGTGTTATGGGGAATTTTTTTCGTGATGAATTTTCATTGGTATGAGACTAACAATGTCATGAAATATGATTTTTTTCTTGCAGGTTACCATGCAAGATAATATCAAATATTCAAACAATACCTTCGTCAAAGTCACTTATATGTTTTTTCCACGTTGGGGGGAAGTTTGTAAGTAAAGTTGAAGGTGAAGTTAAATATAGTGGTGGGAGTGTGAGGGTAAAATCATTAGACAAAGTATATGGTAGTTGTTGTAAGTAAGAATCTAGTGTTTTATAAATTCCATTATTGTACTTGTCATTTCCATTAAAACTGTTGTTAATGGTAACAGTTGATGAAATTAAAGTATACATGAAGGAACACCTTCTTTTGGCTTAATGACTTCTATGCACTGGGTGTAGGTGGAATGAGTAATATTAAATTTTTTGTTCATAATGTATTTGGTAGTTGCTGTCAATAAGAATCTGGTGTTTTTGTAAATTTCATTACCATACTTTTCCTTTCCATTGAAACTGTTGTTAATGGTAACAGTTGATGTAATTAAAGTATACATGAAGGAACACCTTCTTTTGGGTTAATGACTTCTATGCATTGGGTGTAGGTGGAATGAGTAATGTTAAATTTTTTGTTTATAATGTATTTGGTAGTTGCTGTCAATAAGAATCTAGTGTTTTGTAAATTTCATTACTGTACTTGTCATTTCCAATGAAAATGTTGTTAATGGTCACAGCTTATTGTACTTTAATTATAATTGAAGGAACACATTCTTCTGGGTTCATGGCTTGTATGCATTGAGTGTAGGTGGAATGAGTAATGTTAAATTGTCATTTAAACCATTTACTTGATAGTTGTTGTGATAAACATTTGTGGTTTTTGTCAATGTCATAACAGAATTTGCCATTCTCATTATGAAACTTGTCATTTCCATTACCATTCTCATCAAACACATTACAAACTTTGTTAATTCCATTAGTAAATTTGTCAGCGTCCCCCCTTTTGGGTAAACACTTCTCCACATAATGTTTGGAACTATTAAGTTGTCATTTCCATTACCATTCTCGTCAAAACCATTACTAACTTTGTCATTTTCATTATTGAACTTGTCAGAGTAAAATATAAGAGTAACTCTTACTTTCTTTAGCAAACTGATCAAGTCCCGAGGATGAGATTTTGCAATGTCCCAGATTTGGCGAGCAGCAGTCAACCTTGTTGCTTGGGTTGACCCAGCTTTTACAGAATATGGTTAAAGAAAAACTCAATGTCAAGTACAAAATTCAAGAATAAAAAATTAGAATAATGAAGATAAAGAAGGATACTGTTCAAGAGAGTAAGCAAGCGTTGAAGTCTAGATGACTACTGGGCCATAATAAATCATTACAAATGCTTTGTTGCTCCTTTTGGCTCAACAGCTTATCAAAAATGCCAAGAAGTAAGCAAATATGCATATCCAACCAAAATACTCATAATAACATTCCTTGCAACTGATTAGTATCCATCAAAGTTCCATACCTGTCCTGTTATGCATTAAACATAAAATTTACAATTAAAGTTAATACTTATACAATGGCACAAAAAGCGTTAGAACAACATGGAGCCACCCACTGAAACGACAAAGAATTACATAGATAATAACACAGACTAAAATATGAGCTTCCATGTGGAGTTTATTTTTTAATAAACCAATCATTTGTTCAACATTGCCACAAAGACCAACATTTTTTTATCTAAATACAGATTGTTCTCCACTAATCAAGCCCAAAAGCTCACTATTTATTTAGTGATATCGACTATATATTTCAGGATTGCCTGCAAAAGTAGAATCAACCCAAAGACAAAGACAAATCAGGATCCCAAATTAATTTATCACTCACCACATCGACGTCGGCGGCAAGAAATCAGAACGCCAACCACTCTGAATAAGGAAGAAGATCAAATGTTCATTGATTTAGAGACGCCTTCCACCCACGCTTGAGGATTTGCGGACGACGACGATGGCCATGGGTTTCGGTTTTCGCCTGTGACTCCTCAGATTTTTCAACGCTTTTGAAGCCTTCCTACTGAGGAATCCGTGTGTGTGTGAGTAAATAAGTGTGGAGGGTATTTTGGTCTTTAGGCTTAAACTTCAGTAACCCAGATTGGTCATTCAACACCTATCTGTCTTTTTCAAGTTATAAGAGACTTTTGTGGGTTTTGACAATTGAAATGATATTTATATGGGATTTTCCCTTCAAATAATGCCTAAGTACAACATATTTGAATTATAGCAACTAGGGGTGGGCATGGGCAGGGTTGGGCAGGGGCGAGACCCCTGCCTGATGCCTAGCCCAAATGATGAACGGGCTACATTTTGCAGCCCGATGCCCGGCCTTGCCAGCTAAAAATCCTAACCATTTTGGGCTGGGCAGGGTGGGCTTCCCTGCCCAAGTAATAATGCCTTGTCTTATGCACATATGAAAAAAATAATTTCGTGTAAATTTCATGAACATTCATATAGTTACTAATATCATATGTCTTAACTTCGCCTTAAATAATATAAACTTCAAATACATTCGATGATTCCACATTTTGGGATATTTCAAAATAAGTCTACAACTTGAGTCTTGAAATTTAAAAACTACCATATGTCTTAACAAATATCCATACTTCAAAAATTAAACAACATTCATAATCCATTATAAATAAGGAAACAAAACGATTGTAATTAAAGCCGTGAAGTCAAAGTAGTTTGCATCAATTCAATGTACCAAAAGTTGATCAAATGATGAAGCATCTAGAAAAAAAAAATAAAAAGCAACTATAGTTTAATACATCACAAAGTAAAGAAGAAAAGAAGAAATATACTTGTAAATAGTGTTTAGTAGCTAGGGCAAAAAAGAGAGAATCAGAAGAGTATTATACAATAGACAATATATATTTTAAATAAAAATATATGTATGAAATAATATTTAATTGATATGAAATTTTATATTTTAAATAAATGAAAATAATTTTCTGGGCAGGGCCAAATAGGCAGGGCAGCACCCCTTACCCGATGCCCGGCCCTGCCCAGTTATTAGCCCGCCCAAAGCTACCCAAAATTTTTTCGGGTCATTTTTTTAGGGCTGGGCTGGACAATTTTTTGCAGGGCCAGGGTAGGCGCACCGGGCCACAGGGCACCATGCTCACCCCTAATAGCAACTAAAGTATTGCATATAGACCGCGGAAAGCTTGGTCCAATTAGAAAGAGTTAGTACCTCTGGTCCTAAAATATAAGAAAAAATTGATTTTTTTGGAGAGATTAAAGAAACTAAATAAGTTACTTAATCTGATCATTCAACACCTATCTGTCTTTTTCAAGTTATAAGAGACTTTTGTGGGTTTTGACAATTGAAATGATATTTATATGGGATTTTCGCTTCAAATAATGCCTAAGTACAACATATTTGAATTATAGCAACTAAAGTATTGCATATAGACTGCAGAAAGCCTGGTCCAATTAGAAAGAGTTAGTACCTCCAGTCCTAAAATAAAAGGAAAAATTGATTTTTTTGGAGAGATTAAAGAAACTAAATAAGTTACTTAATCATATTATATATTATGTATTCTTACATTATATATTAATTTATTAGTTAAACTAATTAGTTTGAAGAAAAAAATATAAATATAAATACCTTAAAGTAATTTAATTAACTTATTTAATTTCTCTAAAAAAATCAACTTTATCTTATAATTAGGATCGGAGGGAGAGAGTATAACAATTTAACCAAAGGTCTCCTGTCTGAACTTCAAAATGCAACTATGTTTGCTAGTGATAAAGCTTGCATTCAAAAGGTCCAAGTAAGTCCTCTTAGGCTCTTCTACGAGACGGATTTATGATAACAGATGGTCTTGATACCAAACAAAAAGTCCGTCATATATGAATTCTATAGAAATCAAAATTTCAGTGTCTAAACTCTAAGGAATTTTCAATCCACTATGCATAGGAAGTTGATGCACTGCTTCAGGTCCAACACATACTCAATTTCTAAAAATACAATTAAGGTCACATCTGAGCATCAAAAGATACGACAAAATATGGAGAGACAAGAGTCGCGTCATTTCCCATATGAAAATGGGGGCACATTTCAATCCACCCTTGTTAATATTAAGAGAAGACATTACCTTCAAATTTTCTTAATAAACTCCCAATAATGGCAGTAAAAGATCGACCCAAGTGAAAACACGAAACCAAATAATCCGGGCAAGGCAACCTAACGCTTCCAAAACCAACAAGAGCACAAAGCACAATCAAGTCCATCAAAACAAGTAGAACCACTTAATGTACGGACATAGAAACGTTTTGATATATTTTACAAGAATGGTTTTGACATTCAAAACCTGAGAATGAGGCTGCAATCAATGGAGCTCGAATTCAGGAGCATGAACCTAGTTCCAGGATAGGCAATTGTTGTTCTGCTACAATGCTGTAAAACTAAAACGTACACGAGGTTAGACATCTGTTACTCTAATTCTAAAAGACTACAAATAACACAGTCCAGGCCTTCATTTTTCCTTGGGTGATAGACCATGTTTGGCATTACAACTAGAATCCTCGTCAAGCTGATTTTTCTTCACTTTCTTTTTCAAGGCCTCCTCAAAGTCACTACTTGACAGAGACAGAAGCTGGTTCAGCAGCAGCCTCACTCTGCACTCTTTCATTCGAGCATATCTTGGTTTAATCCTCTCATCTAAACTGTAACCGAAAAACTGAGGGAACTTAACCAGCTCTGGTTTGGGGTAGTCCATGGTCACAAAAAATTCCCATTTTGGAATCAAGTTATCAGCCAAGCTAAATGTATACAACGATCCATATCTTGAAATCATGGTCCCAACTTCCTGCACTGTGTATCCCTTCTCCAAGAAAAATTCTGTCAAAGGCTTTAGATTGGCCTCAATGCTAAGACCAAAATTTTGTGGACATCAAAATAGAAGAATGCTAACATCAACTCCCAAGGAACGAAAGTAATTTGCTGTTGGTCTAAGCTTGTCTTCCACATTGTAACTGATGATGTTGGGCAAGCGAGTTAGGATCTTACCTATGTTCTCCTCTGAGAGACCTATTTCATAGAGGAAATCTATACTTGTTTTCACCTTTTGCTTGCTATAAGTTAAAAGAGCTGGAAATCTGTATATCACCTTTGCCCATTGCTGCTTGTCTACACCCAAGGTTTCCATGAATTTCATGGTGGGTTTGAGATTCTCAGAGAGACTGATACCACATAATTGAGGTCTTTTAGTGAGAATGATGGGAATATCTTCTTTTGGAACTCCAAGTTCTAAAAGAAACTCAACAACTGGTCTGATTTTTCCTTCTAAGCTATAATAGGAAAAGGACGGAAATTATCGAGTAATACTCTTGATTTGCTCAACACTCATGCCAAGCTCCAATAGATAGACAAAATGAGGACGAAGCTTGCCAGCTGGGTCTATCTCAGTCACTCGAGACATCGCTTTCATCTTCTTCGATTCCACGAATGAACTAGGGATAGAAATTGGCGCCGTAGGTTTTTCCTTGACAGGGGGGTTAGGATAGTTTTCCACAAAATCCATCAAAATGTCTCCATATTCTTCAAAAAGGGCTTCAAGATAAGGAATCAAAGCATCTCTAATCTCAAGAGTTGTAAGTTCTCTTCCTGTTCATGTCAAGGAGACTGTGATTATTAGGACTGAATGCAAACAAAAAAGATATGAAAGTGCAAAACTAAACAATGTTGCAATTGATCCTACGAGGTACCAAGATTTATTTTTAGAGTGAATCTTTGATACAAGGTGATCGATGAACACATCTGACTTGTTGGTGGTTCTTGCTGCAACTGCACTACTCAAGCCTTGATTCTTCAAAAACAAGGTTAACACGGCCTTTGCTTCTTCCTTTTCTGCTGCTAACAGGGTTGGAGGCACCGACTTTAATGACCCATCTATACCAAAGATCAATATTGTAAATGGATTCTACTTAATACATTTAAAACCAAACCTCAGTCACAATTCTAAAGTCAGCAAATAAATGCTTACCAATTTTTGCCTGGCAAAAGAAAACCTTTGCAATATGATGAGGTTGAGTCCTGATGTGAATTAACAAAAACATCAAATAAGTATACCATGACATTCAGAAAAAGTAATAAAAGATAGAAGTAAAAGGTGGACCCACACATCTTCCATTGTACTTCTTTGAAGCATAATGGCACAATCATGCTATTTAGTCATGGTGCGTTGGGTATTTAAGATCTGGTAAATGTTCCACACTGACAAATAATGAGGTCTTATTCCACAACCTGAGATTCCATATCAGCGGAGCAGAATCTTAACCTTTATATAAGTGCCTTTGGCTGGCATTAATCTACAACCTTTTGAAGAGTATCACTTCCACATTTATTTAACCATATACTGTGAGCTCCAGTAACTATGAACCGATTTTTAAGAACACCACTTACATGAGATTGTAACTGGTATAATTGCAACTTAATCACCTCTGAATGTTCCTAAAATGAATTTAGCATCGTCTAATGCTGGCTCCAAGCATGTTCATTATGATCTTTTCTATAACTCTAGTTTTATTACCTTCACTTTATCATCATACCATCTACTGAGCATCTAATCCTTTTAAAACATTCCAGTTCAGTGCTTCGGTTTTTCAAGGGCTTGATAAATTTCAGGGGCATATTAATATCAAAGTAAAAAGACCCGTGTTTGGGGCAGAAAAGAAATGTCAAGTCCCCAATATATCTCATCTCTCTAGTATCTAAGGCCTAACAGGAAAAAGAGAGAGCTACTATCGGGCTATTTATACCCATAATTTTTGGGCCTCATTGTTAAATTTCTTGGTTGGAGAGCAGAAAAGGAGTCTATTACACAGACAGGAGCATGCTATTTAAAAGACATTGAAGGATGCTTGCAGATGCAGAGAATGATAAAGAAGAGAAGGATCACCTCATGCTAATGTACGCTCATGTCCAAAAGGAAAGTTGGGCGAGGCGGTTTAGATGAGGAATCTCCATATTGGTTGTTACTTGAGTGAGTAAATGGTTCAACAAGAAGAAGCTGAGGAAATGTCTTCGACGCAGAAGCTTAAAATTCTTGCACCGTCGCCTCTGGCACCGGTGTAACCTCCGGGGCCGATTGCCTCTTCTCCGCCAAGTCTCAGGTCAGTCGTGGTCTACACGTGATGCCCCCAAAACCATCGGCCCCGCCAAGTCGGCCTGCCCGCTGTCATTCTATCCAAACCAAATCCAGCCTAATCCATCTGGAAAGACAAGAAATGGGCAGCGCTTTTTTTTTAAAAAATCTCACGAAATACATACTCAATTACTAAAATATCCTTATATGAAAATTTCTTTCTTTCTTTGTTTTTTTTTTGTTATTAAAAAAACTTGACGGACCCCATTCCCAGATGGTTAGAGCTACAGGCGGGTTGTTGGGTTGGCTTTTGGGCCCAGTACTTACAAGCCTTGAGATAATGCGCTCGTTCTCAGTTTATCCATTTAAGCCCTTTTTGTCCTTTTTTTTTTTTTTTAAATTCCTATATTTTACTTTTAAATAATGAAAATGAGGACAAAATAATATTCAATTTTTATTTTAAAATTTGGATTTTAAAATAATTTATATTTTTTCTGGAATTGTATTTATATTATTCAGTTTAGAGTTTTTTTTTTTTTTTTTTTTTTTTGCCAGTAACAGAGTTTAGAGTTTAATTTTATGCTTTTGACATTGTTTAATTGTTGTCTTTGAAACTTATATGGAAAATGAGAAACTTAATTTTTTTAAAGAAAAGAAGTTATTGGGGCAGGCCAGGTGTAAAGCTGAGGGAACGCATGAACCCTGTGGAGTCAAAGGCAAGGTACTAAAAACCGGATGGAACACTGAACTAGCGGAGATACTGGATCAAGGGTCAGTAGTTTAAACTGGGGTCAACCCGGAGGTCAAACTGGAATCAATTAAAAAGAAATATATAATTTAAATGTTCATGCATATCATTCAAAAAACTATATAAAAGTTTTTTTTTTCAAGTTAATAATCTAATATAACCTCTTGAATTTAATACCCACAAAAATATTATTAAGTACATAAGGATTTTTCTCCAACCAATACCAAAAGTATTCAACAATCCTTTTAAAGCTCCTTACAAATCAAAAAATTTTAATTAAGGAACTAATTTTTTTTAAAAAAAAGCTAAGTTGGAGCATGAAAATGTTTTTAAAAAATTATAGGGCAACCCGAGTTACACCGGGTTAACCTAGTTCACCTCGGGTTAGACAGGTCGACCCCAGTTTTCTGACCTCAATCAGACCGGACTAGTAACCGGTTCACCGGTTTCCGATCTGAACCAACCAGTGCAATCCGATTTTTAATTCAATGGTTAAAGTTAGAAACACAATCCATAGCCAAAAAAAAAAAAGAGTAGAAACGCAATTCTTCGTTCTTCCTACACATCCTTTGCAATCCCTTCTGATCTATATTACTCACTTGTAATATATTCTCTTGCTTTAGTATTTTTTTTCTTTTAGGCAAGCCCCGTACGGATTCGATGCACTGGCACAATGTGTTTGGGGGATAAGTATAACTTGATAACCCAGCAAATAAACTGTGGCCAATGTAATATCTTCCTCGTCAGTATTGAAACGATATAATATATTGAACACAACCTTCATGCAGGGTTAGTTAAGGAAGAATTTAAAGTCTCACAGCCATTGTTTAATTAGGACCATGAGTGAAGATCAGGCAAACTTTTGAATACAACCTTCAAACCTTCAATTTATGAAATAAATAGCAATCCATTACCTTCATTTTGTATTACAAGTCATCATTCCTTTTTGTTCGTGACTCAAAAAAGAATGACTTCTAATTATGCTATACACACACTTGAAGCCACACTTCATTACATATTATTCAAGCACCTTAAAATATTAAATTAAATCCTACACACTTCAATAATAAAAGTACGCGCACACATGTGATAGACTTGTTCAAGTGTATATTCGAATCAGCATTGGAGTCAAGTGGGGCTGTAACTACGTTGTGGAACATGAGTAAAGGTAGCCCATAGAAGATCAAAGTAGAGTGGAAATTGTGCCAACACAAAAAGGGTTACAGGGAGGCAAGCCGCCGCATATATTGGAAGAGCAAGATAGTGAAGTTTATCCTTGAGCACGAAGAAATGTCCAGCACAGAATGACACCAACATGGAAGCAATCGACATGAACAACGATGACAAACCAACTAGTAACTTCCTGGGCAAGTGTTTATTGAAGTCTTGCTCTTGAAATCGAGAAGTGAGTATGGATAGGAACATGACCATGGCCGTGATGGAAAAGCCCAGGGCTATGAGTGATGTAATGGCAAACAGTTGGAACTCTGTCTTATCTTCAAGTGTTGGGTGGCCGGTTTCTTGTTTGACCCCACCGGGCACGGTGGCAGCTGTGGCAAAGGCCACCGTGGCAATTAGTGCTGCCACCAGCGAGCATGATTCTGAGGTTTTGTTAAGCCACTCGGCGGCACTTTTCTCGAGGTCCTTGTGAGTTTTGGCGAAGACAGCATCTGGGGTTTCGTTCTTATTGTTGTATCTGCCAAAGAAATCACGTGGCATTTCCTCTTTCACAAACTGCATCACCGATTACATTTAGATCGTCAGAATTCATATACTCCCTCCCCTTATTGGACCAATTACTTGGAGATTTGGACTTGATTCTAAATATAAGACATTTTTTTTACTCGTCAATATGAGTTGGTCTTGATTCTAAATATAAGATTTTTTTTTTTATTTGTCAATATCCTAATTTATTCTTAATGATACTCCCTCAACAATAATCTAGAAGGTGGAGAAATTAAGAAAGATAATCAGAGTGTTTTAGAAAATATATATTATATTAGCTAACTTAACTAACTTTATTAATCTAATCAAACTAATTAAATATGTCTTATATTAGCTTTGATCCATAAAATAAAAGCCCATTGATTTTTTTTTTAGAAAATCAAGGAAGCTAAATAAATTAATTAATCATAATATATATTGTGTGTCATTAGATTATATATTTCAGGTTATAATAAGTCATGCAAATTAATTTGGAAGAAAACAAAAAATTTAAATATTTTAACATAATTTATTTAGGCTTCTAATCTCTCAAAAGAAAGTCAAATGGCTCTTATATTAAGGATAGGAGGGAGTACTATAGAAAAATCAATATGTATATATAAATAGATACACACATGAATGAGAAGTTATATACAAGCATCTTGTTATTACGTACCTTGTACCACTTGTGTTCCCATTGCATTTGAAGAGCTTCGCCAGGAATGAGCCAGGGCTTGTAATCACCAAGTGTGGCTGCCAAATGCAACGCGCTGTTTCCATCCTTATCCACCTGATGGAAAAGGCTCTCTTTGTAAATATTCTTCTTAAGCAAGAACTTATACACATGAGGTTGCCTGTGTTCTACTGCTAATAACACTATGTTCTTCTTATCCTCATTCATATCATGAATGGCCACTGGAAATAACTCTAAAATTTTCTTTATTATTTCCATCACACCATTCTTTGCAGCCACCAGTATAGGAGTCTCCTTGGTCCTCCTTTTAGGAAGTTGCTCATCTTCTGCACAGTTTAAAATGTCAACATGTAATTATCAATTACACTTAATCATCAAATACTTCTTGTGACAGTACAAACCCACCGGAACTAAGTTCAGTGCTCATCACAATAATGAGCATCAAGAGCTAATCAATTCGGTGAGATCCACGCCGTTCAAACAGGATTTCAATGATTCAGATTTAATATTTTCCAAAATGATTTTTTGAATAAAAAAATTATCTTTTGAAAAAGTGATAGTTAAGTGATTATTTTTATATTAGATTCTGTATACATTAAAATAATTTTTTTCAGAAAAAAATAAAAGTAAAAAAATTCAATTTGATTCATGTAAATCGAATCTAAATGGTTTCTATTGGTGATTAGCTCTTAGTACTTATCATTGTGATGGCCATTGCCCCAATGACACACATTTTCTCTATTGTTTCCATATTCACGACATTGTTTGCAGCCACCGATATAGGAGTCTCCTTTGTCTTTCTTTTTTTTTTTTTGACTGAAAACTGGAATTCATTAATCTATCATAAGATTACAACAAGAGACACCTCACGAGAGAAAAGCAATCAAATCTTCCTCAACCAATTCCTGCAGATAAAACAGGTGGAGGTTGATCAAAGATGACAAAATACTCAGTGCTACTATGAGCAAGTTTTGCTAAATAATCCGCCTGGAAATTTCTATCTCTAGAGATATGGTTTACAAGGACACACCAATCTCTAGATAACCACTCTCTAGCCTCATTAATGACCTCCTTAAAAGGGTTACTTTCATCACATCCCCTAGTAAGGAAATGAACCGCTTCCATACAGTCCGTGGAAAGAATGACCTTCTTTAAATTCCTCTGCCAGCAAATCTGTAATCCCTGGATGATTGCGATAATCTCTGCTATTACCGGTGGCACCCGTGTAAGTTTGCTCATGTACCCGCATATCCATCCACCATCTTCTGTCCGCACCACTCCGGCACTCGCACTTTGACCTCCTTTGTCTTTCCTTTAGTAGGTTGCTCATCTTCTGAATAGTTTAAATGTCAAACACGTAATTATCATTGCATTTAATCAACAATGCTTCTTGTCACAACATATATATATATAGATCATCATATCACAGAAATTAACCTAGTTTATCGCGTCATTTGTGGTATAGCAAATTAAAATACAACAATTCAATTAATATTAATTCTAGTTGCTTCTCATGTAATTGACATTTTTATTTTTCTTAGAAAAATAAATCCCTTAATTAAAATTTCACAAATAATGAAAAAATAAATATTATAAAATCTTTTAATTTTATTAATGTTCTAGCTAATATTTAGGAGGTGTCATGTCAACTCATAAGTTATTATATTTTAAATGGTTTGATTATAAATTATGTGGCAAACTAAGTCCATACAAAAATTTCTCCATCATATAATGTCGGTCCTTACCTTTGACCATGGTGATGCCAGGTTTCATTGAGGCAAGGGTGGTATCCTGTGACGTCGTACTATAACCTTCGTCTTCTTGGGGGTTTCTCCCATCGTCCTCGTACTCATACAAGGAAGCGCCCTGAAGAAGTTCTTTGACTATCTGGACAGACCAAGTATGAGTCTCCTTTTTCCGATATATATTCCTCAATTCCTCAGATCCTGGAGAAAATTTAAAATATATTATAAGCATATATAAATTATAAGAGTAGTAAGCCATCATTTTTTTTTAGAATGAAGTGTGCCGAACATATATAAATAAGCATATATACCTTTCCCCAAAATTATCATAAGTACCAGATAAAAGAACTTGATCAAATTACAACAGGTTGCGTAATTAACTGGAAATAACTGATTTGCCCGTCCTCCGTCAGCTCGTGATCCTGATTAATCAATGGTATAAGAGTTTTCACCTGTACTCATATATGCAATTTTAATTAGTGCCAAAATTCAAAAGATCTCTCACCTCTCGCTCCGGGATTTTCAGCATCTGATGCATCTGATCCAGCAACAGATTTGCGCGCTGCTGGAAATTGAAAACACAGTAATTTAAGTCGCAATAAGACACTCTCATTTCCTATTTTTAAGACACTCCTAGTATGTTTTACTGGAGACCTTAAACTTCACTAACTGTGCCATAAAATTCAACGTTTTTCAGCTTTATCCCTATTTAATATGAGTTATAACTCATTAGAATAAAGTCAACATAATAATAGATGAAGGGTAAAATTATAGGATATTCATATAACAAATTTAATGAGATCCCTTATAAATAGGATAAAAAAATTTCTTTTCTCTTCCCTATAAATTGAACCAGAGAAAAAGTATGCCAACAAGTTCTTAGCTAGGGTATTAAACGAAAAATTTTATGTAAAATGGTGTAAGATTCGAATGTAAATTGATATACCAACAGTGACCACTTTTTTTAATATCGAGAAAACATCCCGCAATGTATTGTAGTTGTCAGGACAGTCATGGCTATCACGGTCCTCGGCTGCAATTGGGCATGTCTGATGTTCATATGCTGGATTTTCTGCCTTAAGCTTCTCAACATATATACCTTCAGGACAGACAAAAAAACCATGGTAGGCATATATTATTAACATCAAGCCGATCATTCAAATAAGTTTTTTTTTTTTTTTTTATTTAGTGAAAGCTAACCATGCATGACACAAATTAAATGCTTACATACAGTGATAAATGATGGCTTCTATTCGTCCAAAGCGGCTTCCGCTTCTGAAAGCACGAGGCTTTGATGCTAGCAAATGCAGAGGAGACAATCCTTCCTCGTTCACCCAATTCGCAAGCTCTTTATACAGATGAATTATTTGAAATGCAAGATCTATACACACACCATAGCATTAATTAAATGATGTTATAATTGATTTAGAATAAACAATACCCTCCGTTCCTTTTTACAAGAGCTTGGTAACCTAATTACACATTTTAAAAAATTAAAATTGATTAAAAGTAATAAATATATAGGAAATAAATTATTTTTTTCAAACATGCCTTTATTTATAAGGGAGCAAGTAAAAGAGAGAAATAGAATAGTAATAAGAGAAAGTATGAAAGAGAATATAGCATTAGAAAAAATAAGGTGAGGGAATAGAATGAAGGGTTAAGGTGAAAAAATACACATGTGATTGTCTTCAAAGTGCACCCAACACCAGATGTTTTTTTTAGGTGCAATAGTGACTATGTGGTTACAAAATAGGTGCAAAACTACCATTTGACCATTAGTTTGACTTTTTGACCCTGAAAGTGATTATGTGTATGATGACATTGACGCTAGAGTGACATTCTGGAAAAAAAAAAACTTGCTGACTGGTGAAGCTTTGCAATTAATATTTCCAACATTTCACTATTTCAGTACCACATTCGCTGAAGTAGATTCAAATCTGAGTGCAAAGTGCTTAACTCACTCAGCAAAGCTGCTGCCCTAAAAAACATGGTGATTGCTCAATTTTTTCCAACCCTAGATTTCCAATATTATTAAATTAAAATCATTACAATACATATATTATATTACTAATTTTTATTAAATTATATGATTTATTAGGAAAATTTGATTTTCAGCAATTTTTTTTCAGAATGTCACTCCAACGTCTATGTCATCATACACGTCGTCACTTTCAGAATAAAAAAGTCAAACTAACGGTCAAACAGTCAAACTAACGGTTAAAGGGTAGTTTTGCACATATTTTATAACCATATAGTCACTGTTGCACCTAAAAAAAGCATTTGGTGTTGAGTGCACTTTGAAGACAATCACATGTGTATTTTTGCACCTTAACCCTAGAATTAATTAGGGGCAAAAATAATAAAAACATATTAAATGTTAAGACAACCTGAGTGAGATCTTATAATAAGAACTAAGGCAAGGCAGATCAAATTTTAGACTTTTATAAGGCAGACTGAAAGTGTACAATGTAGAATCTAGCTAGTGGAAATTAAAGAGTTGAGATTGAATGAATTTATACGTACCAAAGTAGTCACCGTTGATAGCACAGTGAAGGATAGTGTCACCATTGTTCCGTCTACAGTTAGCATACAAGGGAGGAGGAGTAGTAGTAGTGATGTTAGGATTTCGGATGTTATGAAGGCAAAGAAAAGCTTGCTTTCTGCCATGGAGAGCCGCCAAGAAGAGAGGCGTCTCGCCGTCATCGTTACGATCATCCACTAAGGTAGCCTCCTCGCTAGCAAGTATGTGACACATTCTGGAATTGCCCATGGAAGCAGCTAGATGCAAGGCAGTGTTTTTTCTTTGATTATGAGTTCGCAGAGCCTCTACAAGTTCATTTTTATTAGGTTGTGTCTGAGACATGACGTCGAACATCTGCTTCACCACGTGCTCCTTCCCTTCAGAGACTGCTATGTGCAATGCAGTCTGTCCTGAGCGAGTAATTCTAGCATTGTGAAGTTTCACATCTTGCTTGTACATTTCAATGACCTTGTCCCATTCTCCTTTCATGGCACGTGAGAATAGTTTCTTCTTGTTGCTCTCATACTCCTCCATGGCTTTATCTGGTTTAATTTGTTTCCGCTTCTGAGCTAATCACACGATCCAGTGAATCGACAGCTAGGGATATTATTTACCGTTTAAATACGGGTCAGCAAAGAGAATGATTATCTACTTTATTGGCCCCAGTTTGCTCGCTTCTCAAGTTATTCTCCCAAACACATGGTTCCATTGACTAGCCGAAAAGAAAAAAAAAAGAGAGGCAAAAGAATATTACTAGCAACAACTAGAAAACAAACTCTATTATGTGACTATTTATGCATTTGTGCGGGGGGAAGTCCAAATAAGAGAACAGTGCGGTGGGAAGTACAAAAAAGAGAACAATTAAGAGTGTAATTCACAAAAATGGATAACATAGTGATGCTTTTTTGTTTTAGGTGCTTCGTGCGGGAAACAGTGTGAAAAACGTTAGTAAGAAAATGGACGGAGCATTTGCAGGTAAAACCGGCGCTGGCTGTGGAGGAGTTATTCGAGAGGCTAACGGGAATTTTACTATGGCTTTTATGCACAGATTGGAGATGGGTGATTATGTTACCGCTGAAATATGGGGTATTCTTCTAGGATTGAAGACTGCTTGGGATCAAGGAAAGCGTAGAGTGGTATTAGAATCCGATGCAAAAGAAGTTATTGATCTGATCAATTGAGAATTGCCAGAATCATCCGGACACTAATACTATAGCAGAAGTTCATTCCATGTTGTAACGAGATTGGAGGATCGAATTGAGATTTGTTCCAAGAAACGCAAATAGGGTTGCCGACTTCCTTGCGAAAAAGGCAATTTCATGTGTAACGGGGTTTCACCCTATTTTTTATTCCACGCCTGAGTTAACAGCTGTTTTAGAGCTGGATTATTGTATTCCTACTGATGTAGGTTGAGTTATTTAGAGTTTTCTTCTTTATGTATAAAAAAAAAAAAAAAGAAAGAAGGATAATAATAACAATTAGAAGTAGCGATAGAGCTATTGGCACTTGGGAACTGAAGCCTCCTTTTTAGGTATTGTATTAAAATGTGGTTCATAATAATCACATCTTAATCAGGTTCGGCCGTTAAGGTCATAAACTCGTGATCTTTCCTAATGGGGAATTGGCAACTCAAAGCAAAGTCTTTTATTAAAGAGTCGAGATGCAACCCTTTGCACACTTGATTAGGCTTTGGCCCACTGTGCCCTGCAAAAAGCAAAAGTCGCTTAATCAATCGTGTCACACGCCTCTGCTCTTGCTATCAAAGAATTGATGCCCGATGCTAACAACTCGTCTTGTCTAATAAGCCCAGCGCAGCCCAGCATATGAGTTTAATTTGGAGAAAAACTCAGAAACAGTAAACCTGCTTTTGTTTTCATCATGTAGCTGTGAGATTATTAGGATTCTTTTTTTGGGAAAACCCCTTGAGAGGTGTTTCGAATATTAATAATGTCAAAAAGGTGTTAGGGACTGTTTCATTCTTTTCAAAATTAAAAGGAAATGACAGAATTATTCATCGGAGTTTAATTTTCATTTTGATTGAATTAATTGTGAAAACCTTGTCCGAACTAGCAAAATCATTATCAGATCTTGTGAATTTTGATTTACAACTTGTGAAATTCTTATGAAAAATTGTGAAAACCTTTATCAGAACTCATGAAATCTCGCCTTCCTCTCTGTTCTTAATTTTAAATTTAGAAGGACAATTATGTCATTTCCTTTTTAATTTTGAAAAGGACAAATCAAGCTCTAACACCTTTTTGGTAGTACAAAATATTCGGAATACTTTTTTATCTTTTGACATTTTTAAAGTTCTTTTTAAGGGATTTTTCCTTATTTTTCCCCATCCCCTAATGAGTATTATTTATGAGTAGATCTAACGTGTCATGGTCACTCTCATTATAGACAAGGGATTGGCTTATGTGATGTCCCATGCCTAATAATCAGCTGCCACCCTTTTGTTATCTTTTCCACTGTTATTATATGGTTGTTTTGTATTATAATTTATGTTGTCTTTATTGTTGTCATTTCCTAGAAGGAACCAGAGATACCGACGAAGACAAACATAGCAGATCTTGATATTCTTCTCGCCATTGCTGCTTGCTTGATGAGGATTCTCATGAGCGAAGGGTCTGTGTGCTTTATATTGAGATTTTGCCGTTTCAAATAACAAGTAGTTTTTCAATAATGTGTGAGGATATTTTTAGCAGCACTTATTACCGTTTAATTTAACGCTATCATTATCAAGCCTCAAATGATACATAACTTTTTTAGCGTGAGTTTTTTTTTTTTTTTTTTTCCCGATAGCCACTAGCCACCTATATATTCTGGAACTTTCAGGCCCCACATCTTAGAGGTGTTAATAGGCTAGGCTAAGTTTGGTTTTATCTAAATAGGTATAGGCCTACAACAGAAATTTAAAACCTGAGTCTGGTCTTAACCTTGTATGTAAGTTTTTTTAGACACGAATCTGGGCTTTTAAAAGGTGTTATAAGGCTTGAAGCTTGTTTAAATACCTACTTAAAATATAAACCTTTAAATAGTCTTTAAAGCATATGTCTTCAAATTCATATTTAACCCTTCACATTTATTTATGATAATACATTATTTCTTAAAAGCCTAATATTTATTCTCATTGTAATATAAGAGCTTTTGTTGAGTAAGTAGGAATAAAAAAAAAAACTAATCATTTGTTGACTAATGAGACATATTTTCTAAAATCGACTTAGCATAACGAGCAACGTGTAAAATTGGATTTTACCTCTTTTAGTTTTCCCACATAAATTAGGACAAACTCCTCTTACTAAGATTACAACATTTCATTTGGCACTAAAATAAACACATAGCAATTATTATGCTTTAGTGGACGACGCAAATCAAGGGAAAGGTAGTGAGTTAGCATTGCCATTTCTAGCAATCGAAGAGAAAAGATGTAGAAATGAATGATTAATGTGAAAGCAAGAGTTGAGTCTAATGACCGATGGGTTGTGAAATTTAGGATTAAGGTTAAGTTGGTAAATTTATAAATAATTTATAAAATTATTTATATGATATCATATATACTTATATAATAATATAAATTAAAAAAATAAACAGGTCAAACATGTAGGCTAGGCCTTATGAAAATATGTGTGGTCTGTTTATCTAAAGAGGCCTGATAATAGGCCTGAATCTAAGCCTGACGTATTTACTAAATAAGTTAAACTAGGTTTTATGTAGGTCAAGCCGTAGGTCTCTCAGGGACCTGACCTATTTCCACATTTGGGGAGTAGGTTGTGTATTCCTTAACTCAAGTGACAAATATACGAGGGGTGTGCGAGCGGGCCCCCCTCCACCATGGGGGAGAATTAAATAGTTAAATTGTTAAAAAAAACGTTTGCTAATAAAACTCGAACCTATAATCTTGCTTATTAAGGATAATCAAAATTTTTTCTAATTGATCTACTCATCGAGGTTGGTTTCTACAAGCAACATGGTGATTTATTTTAAAAGTTGAAGGGTTGATCGATTATGACATATAGAGTAGAAGACAACTTACATGAAAACATTGATCTGGATGGTCCCAAACTCAATTTGACGACGAAGGAAAGAAACTGAGATTAAGAAATAAATAAAGGCAAAGTTGTATTAAATTGGATGGCGTATTTTCATGAAACGCCATATCCAGATATTAGCCAATGTCGTCCAAAAAATATAATCAAGTGGTTGTTGACATGAGAGGGGAGATAAGGGATTTTCCCCCCCTAAGACAGAGAAATGAGAATCTTATGAGCGATAGATGTGTCTAAAAAGAAGCTACTCGTGCGTGGTCCCTGAAATGATTATATTACATGAGAGCTGTACAATAATATTTGTTTAATTTATTCTTCATTTGATGCATGATACAAAAAGTAACGATCAGTTTTTGTTCTCTTCATGACCTTAAATATATTTTTTTTTTCAAATTGTGCATGATTGAGGAAGACAAATTGTGATTAAAAATTCAATGATTGTACGAACAGGATGTATTAAAAAAAAAGCGGAGATGAAGTTTATATGCATGTTTATGTATGTACGTAGCGTCAAATTCGGAAGAAAGTAAAAAGGAAGCGAAGGTGTAGCTCATTGTAAGAAAAAGCTAATTAAGAGAGAGCAGAAACCAAAAGCCTGGTCATAATTATGGGAGAAGAAGCAAAAAGGTGCATATATACATGATTAGCTTCCCTAACCCTCTTTTATATATTCAAGCATATATATATATATATATATATATATATATATTATGAAATACGATGTTTTAAAAAAAGCTAAGTCTCTGAATGTAGAGTAGTGTTATGTAGGTATGCAGTAGTGACAGGAGCAAACAAGGGAATTGGATATGGAATATGCAAAAAGTTGGCAACAAGAGGTGTGAAGGTGGTGCTCACAGCAAGAGATGAGAAGAGAGGTTTGGAAGCACTTGAGAATCTCAAACAAGAGATTGGTGTCTCAGACTCTGTGGTGTTTCATCAGCTTGACGTCACTGATTCCTCAAGCATTGCTTCCTTCACTCATTTCATTACCACCTCTTTTGGCAAACTTGACATCTTGGTATTATATGGTTCAACTAAGTATGTACAACAATGTCATGTTTTTTAATATTATATATATAAATGGATGCTTGGCATATTATGTGGTGCAGGTAAACAATGCAGGTGTCTCTCCGGGCCCAGTGAACGGCGAGGCTTTGTTCAGAAAAGTAAGCTTTGATCATCACTTAATTAGATATAAATGCAAATCGATCTATATGGAGATGTTACCGTGAGTGTAATGTGAATGTAACAGGTTAGTGGGGAGGAAATAGAATGGGATGAAATAGTAAAATGCAATGTGGACATGTCAAAGCAATGTGTTGACACTAATTACTTTGGTGCTGTTAGAGTCACTGAAGCCCTCCTTCCTCTGCTTCACTTTTCCTCTTCTCCCACCATTGTCAACGTCACCTCCCTTACCGGACTCATCAAGGTACCTACCTACTTCTTCATTTATACACACACACACAACCTTCGATCTAGATATAAGAATCAGTTGGCTTTTTTTTAGAGAAATTAAGAAAACTAATTAAGTTACATGAAAATATGTATATTTATCGATTTTTTCTAAACTAATTTGCTTGACTTGTAAACTGATATATAATATAATATTATATAACATATGCTATGATTAAATAATTTATTTAGTTTTCTTAATTTCTCTAAAAAAAAAAAAAATCAACTGACTTTTATATTTAGAATTGGACGGAGTATATATATTCTCCAGCTTTAACTGGTCGGAATACTCCTTTCATATAACGCTTGTGAATATATAGTGTGACTTATTAATTGTACGCAGCTCATAAACCATGAGCGCGCGAGAGAGGTACTAAGTGACTTGGAGAGTCTTACCAGAGAAAATCTAGATGAGGTGGTGAGTGAGTTCATGAAGGACTACGAACAAGGAACATGGAGTGAGAAAGGATGGCCCACCATGACGCCTCCCAATACCGTGGCCAAAGCAGCCCTTAATGTCTACACAAGATTAATCGCCAAGAACTACCCGAGTTTCCGAGTTAACTCGGTGTCTCCGGGCTTTGTCAAGACTGATATGACTCAGAACTACGGATTCTCAGCTGTGGATGAAGCTGCTGAACATATAGTAAGATTAGCACTTGTGCCTCCTACAGGTCCCACTGGTCTCTTCTTTGATAGGGACAAAGTCACTCCCTTGGAATAATCATTCTTCCCTAAGCTTAGCTTGATATATTTGGTCTGTTATTGGATTTTGCAAAAGTCTATTTCAAATGGGCCCCAATAAAATTATCTCTAAGATTATCTGAATTTTTAAATTACTCTTCCGACGTAACAATCACTGGTAGCATTACTGTTCATCTTAATCAAGGTAATCAAACCGGACCAGTCACTGAATTGGTTGGGGTACTGGGTCAAGGGTCAATGGATCAAACCGGAGCTAACCCAGGATCAAACTGGTGAGAAATTGAAAATTTTAGGCTTATTAATATAAAATTCTGAAGAAAAAATTTTTAAAAAAGTAATAAAAAATCCAGACCGGACTAGTCTACTGGCCGGTTGGCAAGTTTCCTATCTAGACCGCCCGGTCTGGTCTGGGTTCTATTACCATGATCTTAATATTGCAAGAGCATGTCGCTGCCAACCGAATCAGTAAGAGTTAGTTAAAGAGTCATCGTTTAGTGAAACTTCAAATTGGAGAATCGATGGATGCCCAGACAAGGGGCGTGAAACTGGCCAAAACGCACAAAGTTGGTGTTGTATCTCATCAACTCTCAAAGAAATAAAAGATGTAATTAACAACTTAATTACTAATTAGTTTTAATCTAGATGCCATGACCAAGAACCAAAAAGGAATTAATCTTCACTACTTTCCAATAGTGCCTACTTAATTCTGTCCTTTCTTTTATTTTTCCCTCTTTCACTTTCTTCACCCCTGCGTTTTTGTTCATTTTTCCATTAATTTCTGTGATTTTGAGCCAAAGTTTAGCCAATTAATTTTCCTTGTACTTTTTTTATGTACTCATTCGCTCCTGTCTTTGTTATAAGGCACTAGCTACTAATTCTTATATATCAATAAAAACAATTAAAAATGTTAAACTTATCCTGAATTTCAAGTGATTTCTAATATTACCCTAACTAACTATACTAAACTCTAATATCATACTTCTTCTAGTCCTAAATATAAGACAGAGTTGATTTTTTTTTAGAGAGATTAAGAAATATAAATAAATGCATTATAAAAACAATCAAGAATACTTGTTAGTTTGGGTGTCTTTTAGTCTAGTAATTTCTGGAATGAGCTGAACTTTACCTTTTAATTTGGTGATTGAAAAAGTGTCACTAACTTTTGATTTGACAGTAGTAGTAATAAGTTTGGGACAATAAAGATTAATTAAAGAGTTAAAGTGACATAAATAAAAAAACTAAACCATATAATTTTAATATATCAATATTTTTCTAGCTAACACACATATGGTGGACAAATGTTACCATTGAGATCGATGGAGATAGTGTATTTTATCAGGTACTGTATTTATTTTTGCATTTCTGACAAAAACAAATCATAATCCAAATGAAAGTCAACTAAAATGTTTTACAATCATAATTATGGCGCAAAAAGGAAAACACTCGCCCCCCTCCCTAGCTAATTAATATAGTATTTTAAATTCAAGTAAAAATAGGCTTTTGTAACTTTTGAAATAGAGTTAATATATTAAAATCCAAATGGAAATGAAGACGCCAACCAAATGAGTTAGAATAACTTAAAACCCAAGTTAATTTATGTGTAGATCACTCAGAAAGTAACAAAAAAAAAAAAAAAGTGATGGTTTACGAGTATTAAACTTGATGGTTTAATTATTAGAGCCATCAAGTTAAGCGACTTTTGCTTTTTGCGGGGCACAAGTGGGCCAAAAGCCTAAGGGCACAAAGTTAGCGTCTCAACTTTAAAGAGTAAAAGTCGATGAGTTTCCCCATAAGGAAAGATAACAATTTAATAACTAATACTTTACGAGCTCTCTAGCTACTTGGGTATCATTCTTTCTTTTTTATTTCTCCCCTCTTTCTCTTTCTTTACTTACCCGTGTTTTTCACATTTCTTCCTCCACACACCACCAAGCACCTACAACGATATAAAGCATCTACATGTTGGTTTTTGTGAATTACGCTTTTGATTATTCTTCTCTTTTCTAGAATTCCCACCACACAATTAGATAATTAATTAGCATATATAAATAGTAACGTACGTAGTATATTTTGTTTTTCCATGTTTGGCTTGCACACTATTCTTTTGCTTTTCCCCTTTTCGGCAAGTTGAGTACAGGAACTAGTAGAGTCAGGAGCCCTATGTTCGGGGAATAACTTGATAGCCAAGCAAACTTTGGCCAATAAAGTAAATAATCAACTTCTTGCTGATGAGTATATAAACGAGCTATGACTGGATGGTGTCACTGTGTATAACCTGAAATGAACAAATTGAGCACAAATATCCTCTAACAAAATATCTCAGCAAAATTCTCCAGTACTTGTTTTATTCAAGATCATCACAGTACATAGAATTGGAAGCATTCAGCATATGCTGAGAATAGCAGTCATAGAATTCAGAAATTAAGCTATAAGAATCAGAATTAAAGGAATCAGAAAGGACGAAAGAAACTCAGAGAAGACAAAACTCACAATACTCTTCACCTCCTTCCCTCGCCTTCAATCCCTTTTGTTGGATTCATTTTCACGCAATTTCCATGTCGCCCTACGCATACGCTCACCCCTCCTAACTGTTTCACGTGGTTGCTGCTCAGTCATCCCTATTTTAGATGGGCCCTCATTACTTGGGCCTTGATTATTTGGGCCTTCAACAATATCTGTGACATTACCTCCCCCAATAACCATGACCTTGTCCCCAAGGTCAAATTCAGGAAAGTCATGAGCAAAAGTCTCAGCATTTTCCCAAGAATTAGGGATAGCACCTTGCCATTTGATTAATAATTGAGTAACAGGTTTGTTCTGTTGTTGTATTTGACGAGTATCTATGATTTGTAGTGGCGAAAGTAAGGGACCAGAGTCATTGGTCTGTAAAGGCAGAGGCAAATAAGCATCGGTAGTGTTTCCTTCACATTTCTTGAGGAAAGAAACATGAAAGACAGGATGGATACGAGCTGTGACAGGCAATTGTAATTTATAAGCAACAGAGCCAATCTTAGCTGATATAGGAAAAGGACCAAAATACCTCAAACCCAACTTTTGATTCTTTTGAAGAGATAAGGAAGTTTGGCGATATGGCTGTAATTTAACATAAACAAGATCTCCAACTTCATAATGCACCTCAATACGTTTCCTGTCAGCAAATTTCTTCATTCGAATCTGAGCCTTGAGCAAATGGGACTTAAGTTTATGCAACACAACATCTCTATCATGTAATTGAAGTAATACCTCAGCAGGTGCATCTATCGGTTCAGTAGCAGCAAAAAATTGAGGTGGATCTCGACCATAGACAGCTTTGAATGGTGTCATCCCAATGGACTCATGATGTGAGGTGTTGTACCAAAATTCAGCCCAAGGTAAGAAATTTACCCAAAGTTTAGGAAGATCATAAACGAAGCAGCGAAGATACATCTCCAAACACTTGTTTAAAGCTTCACTTTGGCCATCCGTTTGGGGATGGTATGCTGAACTCATTGCAAGAGTAGTGCCTTGTAACTTAAATAAATGCTGCCAAAAATTACTGGTGAAGACCTTATCGCGATCTGATACAATAGATTTGGGAACACCGTGTAAGCGAACAACATTTTGAATAAAAGATTCAGCGACTGACTGACTGGAAAAAGTCGACTTTAATGGAGCAAAATGACCATATTTAGATAAACGGTCCACTACGACTAAAATAACAGTATAGCCTTTGGAATTAGGCAACCCAGTAATAAAGTCCATTGCCACATCGTCCCATATAGCCTGTGGAATAGGAAGAGGACTAAGTAAACCAGCAGGGTGAGTTTGAGACACCTTAGCCTTTTGACATATAGCACACTGACGAATAAAAAGATGAATGTCTTGTCTCATCTTAGGCCAAAAAAACTGAGCAGCAATACGAGTTAAAGTCTTAAAAAATCCAGCATGACCACCTAAAGTTGAGGAATGAAATTCCCGCAATATCTTAGTGACCAGCCCAGGCACATCAGTAGGAATAACTAGACGGTTCTTGTAAAATAAATTGCCATGAACAACATGATAATGAGGAGTAGCTGAACCCTGATTTAATTGAGAAAAAACAGCTTGTACCTCACTGGATTGGTGTTGTGCCAACACAATATCTTCAAACAACAAAGGGATTGGAATAGAGTAAGCCATAAAACAGCATCTTGACAAAGCATCGGCAGCCCCATTAGATTTACCTGATTTGTACTCAATTGTAAAATTATATCCCAACAGCTTAGGTAACCAAGCTTGCTGTTCTGGAGTTTGTATGGTTTGATCTGTCAAGTGTTTCAAACTTTGATGATCTGTCCGAATAATAAACGGATTACCCAAGAGATAGTGGCGAAACTTAGCAACTGCTTCTGTGATGGCATACATTTCCCTGACATAAGTTGACTTTGATTGCATTCTAGAAGATAGTTTCTTTGAAAAGAATGCAATAGGATGGCCCTTCTGACCTAAAACAGCACCGATACCTTGCCCGGAAGCATCCGTTTCTAACACAAAGGGTTGAGAAAAATCTGGAAGAACAAGTACCGGGGCTTGAGTTAAAGCTGATTTTAATATGGTAAAAGCTTCCTGAGCATCAGAATTCCAGAGGAAAGAATCTTTCTGTAATAGAGAAGTGAGAGGAGCAGCCAAAGATGCATAACCACGAATAAAACGTCGGTAATAACCAGTAAGGCCCAAGAAACCTCGTAACTGAGTGATAGTTCTAGGAATAGGCCAGTCCATGATCACCTTAATTTTAACAGGATCGACCTCAACTCCCTCAGAGGAAACAACATGGCCTAAATATTCAACCTTGAGTAACCCAAAAGAGCACTTAGCCAATTTAGCAAATAAGTGATGAGCTTGAAGTAATTGCAAAGCAACTGACAGATGATGTAAATGATCAGACCAAGAGGGGCTATAAATCAAAATATCATCAAAGAAAACAAGAATAAATTTACGTAGATATGGCCGAAAGATATCATTCATCAAAGCTTGAAAAGTAGCCGGCGCATTAGTAAGGCCAAATGGCATGACAAGCCATTCATAATGGCCATGATGAGTGCGAAAAGCTGTTTTATATCGGTCCTCTTCCTTCACTCGGATCTGATGATATCCAGCACGCAAATCCAATTTGGAAAAAAACCGAGCACCACATAATTCATCCAACAATTCATCAACAGTGGGTATAGGATAAGAATCTTTTATAGTCACAGCATTAAGAGCCCTATAATCAGTACAAAATCGCCAAGAACCATCTTTCTTTTTTACCAATAAAACAGGTGCAGAAAATGGACTATTACTTGGCTGTATGATCCCTTCTCGTAACATATCAGAAACCATCAATTCTATTTGATTCTTTTGTGAAAAAGGATAACGATAGGGTCTGACCTTTACTGGTGGTGTCCCTTCAAGTAAAGGAATTGCATGATCCATAGAACGCGGAGGTGGTAATCCTTTCGGAATAGAAAATACTCCTGCAAACTGCTTAAGGATATGTAGTAGATCCGAGGGAAGGTGCAGAGGAAATTGCAAAGAATCAGTATCAGCCACAGTTGTATGACATGCTAAGGTGAAAATCTCATCAACACTGTCTGTAGCCATAATACGCCTCATATGATTGTAATGAATCATCGTAGGGGAACGATGGCGATCACCTTGTAGTGTAATGAATTTATCATCACTATAAATACGAAGCATCGCAGTACTGTAATCTGAAACATGAGCCCCCAACGTAGCCAACCAAGATGCTCCCAGAACGACATCAGCCCCTTTAATTGGAGCCACATAAGCATCAATGGGAATATCATGCTGTCCTATTTTGAGTGGAATCGAATGCACAATCCCCTCTCCTTGAAGGCAATTACCGTCACCCACCACAACCTTGAACCGGGGAGCTGGTTCAACCAAGAGATGAAGATGCTTGGCCACCCGAGGTTGAATAAAATTATCGGAACTGCCACCATCTAAGAAAACTTCCACTGTGGAACCAAAAATCTGACCCGTAAAGTAAATTGTGCAAGGGCCAGGAGAACCATGGAAGGCATGTAAGGACAAATGATGAAAAATCACCGAATCGTCTAAAGGAGGCGAAGGAATATCTGGAGGAACAGGTTCTTCCACACAATCTTCCAGGTCAACCAGCAACATCATAAAGGTACGATTCGGGCATTTGTGCGTGGCCGAGAACTTTTCATCACAATTATAACACAAACCTTTGTCGCGACGCAATTGCATTTCTGCAGCAGTTAATTTCTTGACCTGAGGAAAAGGTTTTGATGCAGGAGATGGTAATAATGGTGGAGTCGAAGAGCGAGAACTCCCCTGAACAGATGAAGCAGAGACAGATGAAGAGGAACCGGTGGGCTTAGAGAAAGCAGAGGAAGTGTGTGAAGTGGGCCGAAATTTGAGCCCAATACCTAGCTTGGATCCTCCATCATCATAGAGTCGAGCAAGAGCAACTGCTCGAGGCAAGGAATCAGGTTCCCGAGCTAACACATCCTTGCGAATTTCATCCTTTAAACCACTGATAAAACAGTCCATGAGAGCCCCATCAGAAAGCCCATCGACTCGATTAGCTAATGTCATAAAGGCGGTATGAAAATTAACCACCGAACCAGTTTGAGTAAGCTTAAACAATTGAGAACGGGGATTGTCATACTGTGTTGGCCCATATTGAGACTCAATTGCTTTAGTAAGCGCTGCCCAAGTAGGTACACGATGAGTCCGCTGCATCATTTGGAACCAGGGAACAACATCCCCTTCAAAATGAACAGAGGCTAAGACAATACGCTGTAAATCCGAAGTTTCATAAAAAGAAAAATACTGTTCAGCACGAAATATCCAATCCAGGGGGTTCGATCCATCAAAACGAGGAAAGTCAATCTTCACTCTGTGAAACCCATGATTAGAATCGGAAAAAATTGAGGTCCCAGAGTTTCGCGATCCAGAGGCGGATGACTGTAGCAACAGATCCAGTTTCTGATTCAAACCTTCCATAGAGCGATTGCTATCCAGTACCGAACGCTCAATACGATCCATTCGTGTGGAATGTTCTTTTTCCAAATGAGAACAAGTTAATTGTAATTGCCCAATAGTGTTGTGAAAAGCAGCTTCGCGTTGTTCACAAGCGTCCTGTAATTGTTTGAGATCTGCTGCAACATCTTTTAAACGGGTATGCTCCGCCATGGAAAGACAATGAAAGCACCAATGTCACTGTGTATAACCTGAAATGAACAAATTGAGCACAAATATCCTCTAACAAAATATCTCAGCAAAATTCTCCAGTACTTGTTTTATTCAAGATCATCACAGTACATAGAATTGGAAGCATTCAGCATATGCTGAGAATAGCAGTCATAGAATTCAGAAATTAAGCTATAAGAATCAGAATTAAAGGAATCAGAAAGGACGAAAGAAACTCAGAGAAGACAAAACTCACAATACTCTTCACCTCCTTCCCTCGCCTTCAATCCCTTTTGTTGGATTCATTTTCACGCAATTTCCATGTCGCCCTACGCATACGCTCACCCCTCCTAACTGTTTCACGTGGTTGCTGCTCAGTCATCCCTATTTTAGATGGGCCCTCATTACTTGGGCCTTGATTATTTGGGCCTTCAACAATATCTGTGACAGATGGTAATTAACTAGAGCTCAGAAGCGGAAAACAAACAAGCAAAAGCCATGGACGGACAGTACGAGAGCGACAAGAAGAAACTACTCTCATGTGCCATGAAAGGGGAATGGCACAATGCCATTGAAATGTACAAGCAAGATGTGAGGCTTCACAAGGCCAGAATTAGGGGTGTTCAAAGTGTCCCGGTCCTGGTTGTCTCTGCCCGGTCCCGGACATTTTATCCAGGGAATTTCCCGTCCCGGCCAGAACCGTGACCGGGAAAACCGGGACTGGGACTGGGACCGGGATCACACCTTGTGATCCAGGGAATTCCCGGTCCCGGTTTTTTTTCCCTTAAAAAATAAGTTATTCTTTTATATTTGTATTTTTTACCCCATAAATTAAGTTATCATTTGATAAAATGTATATCACATATTTAGTTAGAGTTAAATCGTATATATCGTGATATTAATCCTAACTATATAATATAAAAAAATAATAACAAAAATGATGAATATGATAATAATAATATATTATTCTTCAATTCTAGCTCAATTTTTGTGATTTTTATGACTTTATTAGGCATTAAATAATCACTTCAAACACTAAATTATAAAAAATTTAACTAATATAATTATATTATTGAAACCGGGAATTCCCGGTCCAGGTTATACCGAGAATTTCCTGGCTATCACCCGAGACGGGAACCGGGAATGGGTGATCCCGGTCCTATCTCAGGATTTGAACACCCCTAACCAGAATCACTCGCCTAGGTCACACTGCGCTGCACATAGCAGTCTCTGGTGGGAGAGAGCAAGTGGTGAAGCAGATGCTCCACGTCATGTCGCTGACGCAACCTAACAAGGACGAACTTGTAAAAGCTATGCGAACTCCTAATCATCAAAACAACACTGCCTTGCATTTGGCGGCTTCCATGGGCAATGCCAGAATGTGTCACATACTTGCTAGCGTGGAGGCTACCTTAGTGGATCATCGTAACGTTGACGGCGACACGCCTCTCTTCTTGGCGGCTCTCCATGGCAGAAAACAAGCTTTTCTTTGTCTTCATGACATCCGAAACGCTGGCATTAGTGATCATTCCTTCTGTGGTAACAGTGGAAGGTACAATGGTGACTCTATCCTGCACTGCGCTATCAAGGGTAACTACTTTGGTACGTATGTATAAATTCATTCATTCATTGTCAACTCTTTCCTCTAACTAACTTCTCCATTATTGTTGATTCTATAATAAACTATAGCATCATTTAATTAATGCTATGCTATATAGATCTTGCATTTCAAATACTTCATCTGTATAAAGACCTCGCGAATTCGGTGAATGAGGAAGGACTGTCTCCTCTACATTTGCTAGCATCAAAGCCTTGTGTTTTCAGAAGCGGAAGTCGCCTTAGACCGATGGAAACGATCATTTATCGCTGTATGTAAGCATTTAGTGTTAGTGTCATTCTTCATATATGCATGCTTAATTAACTAAGGAAAAAAGCTTATTTGATTCATCAGCATGTAGCAGGGAGAGCTAATGAACGGTCCAGATCTGAGGGTTTTTTTTAAAATGATGATTTTTTAAACAAAAAATCATTTTTTAAACATATAATATTTAAGAAATTATCTTTATTTAAGATTCTATATTTATTGAGATAATTTTTTTTAAAAAAAAGTAAAATTTTAAAACATCATATTTGAACAGTCCAGATTAGATCCGACGGATCAGATCTATCTAACCCTTGGTGTTAATATAATATGTGCATCCCATGTTTGTTTGTCTATCTAGCCCTTGGTGTTAATATAATATGTGCATCCCATGTTTGTTTGTCTTGCAAGGTATATATATGTTGAGGAGCTTAAGGCAGAAAATCCATCATATGAACGTTAGGCAAATCCGTTGTTTCCAGCTAATTACAAAATCTGTTGCAATTTAATCAAGTTCTTTTATCTGCTACTTCTGATCATTCTGGGGAAAGGTATCTTTGCTTATTTATTTTTGACATATTTCATCCTATATATATATAGATGGCACACGACAATTATACTTTATATATGCATGCTTATTGTATATTTTGAATTTTCCATAGGATCCGAGCAATGGAGGAAGGTACGTCGGAACAAGGAGACCCATACATGGACAGTTCAGATAGTCAAGCAACTTCTTGATTATGCTTCCTTTTATGAGTACGAGGATGATGGGAGAATCCCTAACGAATACGAAGGCTATAGTACGACGTCACAGGATGCCGCCTGTGTCCCATCAGTCGAACCTACCATCAAAGACAAAGGTAAAGACTAACATTACATGACATGTGATGTCACTAGAAATGCATTCGATGATAAATTGTACTCCCTCCGGTCCTAATTATAAGACAAAGTTGATTTTTTAGAGAAATTAAGGAAACTAATTAAATCACTTTAGATTATTTATATTTTTAGTATCTTTGGATTATATATTAGTTTATTAATCAAGTTACTTAGTTTGAAGAAAAAAATATAAATATAAATATTCTAAAGTGATTTAATTGGCTTCCTTAATTTCTCCAAAAAAGTCAACTTTATCTTATAATTAGGACCGGAGGGAGTAATTGATAATTATGTGTTTGACATTTAAACTGCGCAGAAGTTGGGAAACTTCAGAAAAGGAGGACAACGGAGACCCCTATGTTGGTGGCTTCAAAGAATGGTGTGATGGAAATAATAGAGAAAATTTTGGAGCTATTTCCGGTGGCCATTTACGATATGAATGAAGATAAGAAGAACATAGTGTTACTGGCAGTAGAACACAGGCAACCTCACTGTTCGCCGTTTAGCTTCCGCAAGCGTACGGGTCGCAAGTAATAAAGTGATAAGTCAAGATCGTTCCCACGAGGACTATGACTAAAGCGAGTTAACTAATTTAACCATGTTCTTAATTAGGTTGAATGTGATCATTTGAAATTGATCAAGTTAAATAAAGAAGTTTCAAAAGATATTTTGATAGAAACTAAGAATTACTGAACAATAATCTGTTTCTTTTGAATTCAATCAATTATACCAAGCCTAGGATTGTTCATCCCCTTTATATTTCATAAACTTAATTCCTTTTCTCTTCAAGAATACTTTCATGGGATATATATATATGTCAGAGTCACCACCAATTGGTTAAGCTCTCTCAAGTCATAACCAAATTTATATCCTCCTTTAACATACACAATCTCTTGCTTCAATTAAGGGAAAATAACCATTAAGTAACCACCTTAATTTGACAATGCTAGGTTAATAACTATATCTCTATGTTATTAACAAACCCTCCGTTTAGTTCTTAAACTTCAAGTCTAGCATAATTCTACCAAAGTTCTACAATTAAATTAACTCTCTCAAGCTTAATTTAATTGAACAAATTATCCACAGTGATGGCCAATCACGAATATTAGAAAAATAGGGGAGAATCAACATATATATGCCATTATATACTTAAAGAGAGAGAGGAATCAAGTTTAATCCATACAAATGTTCAAAAACAATCCTAGAATGAAAACCTTAGCTACTCATGTTCAAAAACGAATCACTGATATCAACATTCAGTGCAGCCATATCAGAATTACAATGGAGAAAGGGAATGAGTACAGAAAAACCAAGAGAAATGGAGTTTGAATCTCTTTCAATCTTCAATCCCACTTGATTTCCTTGAGAAAACCCCTCTCCTTTGCTTGGAAATGATCCTTAGCCGCCTCACAAAACCTCTGAATGTCGAACTCTCCCACTTAATTGTTTCAGCATTTTTGCCTTTTAAATGACCTAGAAACAAAACGCACAATTGCTGATTTCGCATTTTGGCTATAGCCAGAAATTCTTGGCTGCAGTCAGAAAACGCTGTCTTGCCTCTGTATGTCGTCTGGCTGCAACCCAAAACTTTCTGGAGGTTTTTTGGCTGCAGCCACGCATTTGTCTTCAATTCTTTTAGCTTTTTCAATGATGCAATGGTGTTTTGCTCTTCTTCCCAACTTCTTAATCAATGATTTGTGCTTCCATTGGCTCTTTGTGCATCTTAATTGTGATCCTATCAATACAAGAAAGTCTATACAAAGCAAAGGGTGATGTATGATAGCAAAATATTCACCTTTAATCAAAGAATTATTCCCTTTTTAACCAAACACTCATTGGGCACATTTCCTTCACACTTCAATCCTCATATACCCATTAATCAATCAAAAAGTGTGATAAATTGAGTGTAAATGTGCCATTTTGATATGCATTCATAAGGCTAACACTCACGTGTATGAGTTCTTGCTTAAGAAGAATATTAACAAAGATAGCCTATTTCATCAGGTGGACAAGGATGGAAACAATTCGTTGCACTTGGCTGCCGCACTTCATGACCACAAGCCTTGGCTCATTCCCGGCGAAGCTCTTCAAATGCAATGGGAGCTCAAGTGGAACAATGTAATATAAAGATACATATGCATATATAACTTCTATTTCATATATGTGTCCATATATATTCGTGCTAATTTGCCCTACACGTTTTTGCTGATGAGCAAAATTACCATGAAAATATTAAAATGGAGAAAATGTTTTTTCCTTATCGTTAAAAAATAAACGTCATTTTTTTTAACAATGAAATAAGGAGCAATATTGTTCCAAAAATATTAAAATTGAGTAATATTTACTACAAAAAAATTGAGTTTCAATGACTATTTAGAGTCGCCGCTAAAAGTATGGTTTCGGCGGCGACTATCAAATGGCACTTTCAAAGGCGACTATCAAAAGTCGCCACTGAAACTATACTTTTAGCAGCGACAATTCAGCCGTCACTGAAAGTGCCATTTTCAGCAGTACTTTCAATGGCGACTCCAATTGTCGCAGCTAAACGTCAATTTCAGCTTATTTTTTTATGGATTTTTTTAACACCAACAAATATTATTTTTTTATACTTTTTGTTTAAATTTGATATTTAATATTTGAGGATATTAAATATATTATTTATTATAAATAAAATTAAGATAATTATATATTTGCTTGTGTATGGGATCTCTCTACACAAGTTTCCTTCTCTTGCAAATTTGCATATTAAGATGAATGGATGAAAAGTAATTAGATTCAAATTTTTTTGATGTGACTGAATTTTTCTGTTGGAAATTCTGTGACAAAAATTAAAATTTATTAATTTTATTTTTTAAATAATATTTATAATATTAAAATATTAATTACTAAATAATTATATTTAATCTTAATTATTATAATTATATTAATATTATATTTAAAATTTTTTACTAAAATAATTTTTATGATATTATTATAATATTTATTATTTTATTTTAATTAAAAATAAATTATATGTTTGTAATATTATATGTATCATTTTATATTAAAAATAATATTTATAATTTTAAATTATTATTTATTAAGTAATTTTAATTAAAAAATTGGTTAATTAAATATATAAATACTTTTTTACATTTTTATTTAATTTATCATTATTTTTAATAATATTATATATATAATTAATAATTAATTATCATATATATATATATATATATAATTGATTAATTATATGTGTGTGTATCATAATATTATATATATAATAATATGTAACAATTTAACACAGGTTCATTTCAGCGTAACTAGCAAACACATGCGCGTGAAGGCGTCGGCACCAGGAAGTCGCAGGTTCGAGCTAGAGGAGAAGCACTTTTAGGAATTATGTGACGTCGACATGTGGAAGCACGAGGAGCCAACACGTGGCAGCGAGTGGATGACACGTGGCAACGAGTGGAGGAGAGAGACACATGGAATTTGTAATTTTTTAAAAAAATTGTGAAAGAATTTGTGATTTAAAAAAAAAATTACACTTTCAGCGGCCATAAAAATCAATGCTAAAAGTATAGTTTCAGTAGTGACATAAAAAGTCGCCGCTGAAAGTCACCTTTAGCAGCGATAAAAGTCACCACTGAAAGTTTTGTCGCCGTTAAAACTTTCAGCAACAATAGCATAGACAACGACTTTTAGCCTTTCAACGGTGACTTTTGTCGCCACCGAAAGTCATTTTTTTTTGTAATGGTTATCTGTTACCCTTACAAAGCTAACAGCCAACGTTAATTTTTTTAACGGTATGAGGCAACATTACTATATTTTGAAACTTCTAGGATGTTATTAAATTTGAAAAAATGTTTAGAACAGCAATATTGCTCCTCAGCAAAAGTGTCTAGGACAAATTGACACCTTAACCCTATGTGTGTGTGTGTGTGTGTTAATTTTTGTGTAATATCTAAATTCTGATTATCTTTTTTTTTTTGTATTGCAATGGCCAAACTAACTTGGAAAGTTTAAATTACATTACATGAACCACATCAAAAGGGGGAAGGAGATCTGCCCTAAGTAGGGAAGTACACCCTGAATGGGGAACTGGCAAAATTACCAAGTTCTGAACTAGACAATGAGCATCCCGTGCTAGATAATCAGCACACCTAATCGTAGTTCTCGGTGCATATCGCAGTTCAATGTCCCAGTCGGAGTAGAGCAAGTCTCGAATCTCATGAATCTCTGTTCTCAATGGATGATTGCCACCACCATCTCTCATGACCAAGTGATATGCCTCTAGCGAATCTGTATACACAGTGACTTTAGTGAAGTCAAACTGTTTACACAACCGTAGACCTGTGAGTAAGGCTAGAAGTTCTCCTGTAGTTGGTTGAGCAAACCCTAACTTTCGTTGAAATCCAAAGACCCAGTTGCCTCGATCATCACGAACCAATCCTCCACATGCTGCATTGCCATGACTTTTGACTGAGCCATCGACATCCAATCGAACATATCCTTCTGGTGGGAGTCGCCATTTGCGATCCTCAGCATCAGTGAAACAGAAGAGCTGATGTTTCATACTGTCAGTAAGGTTGGACTCCGTGAGTTGGTACATGCCTCCATGAATGATATCCTTGGCTCGAACTCGAACTCCTTCCATGACTCCCTTACATCGGTTGTTCCACAGCAACCAACATAGGGTACTGAAAATCTGGAATTCTGATTATCTAAATGTAATAGCGTATACAGTTCGTGAATGAGACAATGCCACATGATTTCTTGTGCCGATACAACAATCAAAACGAAACGCCGGATGTTGTTTTCATCAATAGTCACAAGAACCTCGAAAAAAGTGCCTCCGAGTGGCTGAGCAAAACATCAGAATCATGTTCGGTGGTAGCCGCACTAATTGCCACGGTGGCCTTTGCCACAGCAGCCACTGTGCCCGGCGGAGTCAAACAAGACACCGGCCATCTAACACTTGAATATGAGGCCGAATTCAAACTGTTTGCCATCTCAGCACTCATAGCACTGGGCAGCTCCATCACGGCCATGATTATGTTCCTATCTATACTCACTTCTCGATTTCCAGAGCAAGACTTCAACAAAAACTTGTCCAGGAAGTTACTAGTGGGTTTGACTTCGTTGTTCATGTCGATAGCTTCCATGTTGGTGTCATTCTGTGCTGGACATTTCTTCGTGCTCAAGGATACACTTCATTATCTTGCTCTTCCAATATATGTGGCGGCTTGCCTCCCTGCATTCCTTTTTGTTTTGGCACAATTTCCACTTTACTTTGATCTTCTGTGGGCTAACTTCAAGCATGTGCCCCAACGTAGTTACAGGCCCACTGCTTGATGACTTCATTGCGGATCCTCACCTATTACATGTCTCAGAGTGATTTGAACAGAGTGTTCATTGAACACTTCAAGTTTATCACATGTGTGTACTTTTATTGACTTATTATGATTATATACGTGCAGTGGGAACTTAAGTGTTCGAGTAATTTAATATTTTAAGGTGTTTGAATGTGATAGTGTGGTCAGGCCAAACTTTATCTATGTTACTGTAATAAACTTAAGCCGTGGTACGTACGTATCAGTTGTTCTGGATTTTCTGTCTGTAGCTCTTCAACATTTATACCTTCAAGCTAGACCGACAAACTAACTAATTACTACTTATAAGAGGCAAAACAATTTAAATACACTCTTCAATAATTACGTTGCTACATTAGGTACATGTCTATCTTAATGGAAAATTATATTGTAATCCAATCCCATGTTACTTAATTTTTAGGGCCTACTTAAAATCCACTTTGTCAAGAAAAATCCTAATTCTCAAATTCATGTTCAGTGATGGCTAATCATTAAATGAACATAGCAAAATAAGATTAAGTGGTAATCATAATTAACATTAATTATAACTAAGGGAAAACATGATCTAATGAATTAACGAGTTTATAGTTTCTCTAAGTCTACAAAAGAAAATTAGCCATACATGGCTAAAATCAAAGTCATAATGAAATAAAAATAAAATCCAAAGTCAATAAATAGATGAAAGAAAAAAGGAGTAGAAGAAAGAGTAAATCCTCTTGACCGTCGCCCAATGAGATGCCCATACGTCCGCTGCCTGCTCACTGCTGTCACGGGTGAAACAAGTCGCTCCTGCATTCCACCATTGTTCATGTTGCCATTAATTTCTCTGAATTCCAGCCAAAGTTAACCATATATTAATTTTTTGTTCTTTTCTTTCAAGCTCAAACAGCACATATCTTTTGTAAGCTAGTTGCCGTCTCTCTTTTAGTAGTATTTTCTGCAATGAGCTGATACTTACCCCCTAATTTGGTTATTGAAACAATTGTCACTAACGTTTTAATTTTACAGTAGTAATAAGTTTGTGACAATAAAGATTAATTTAAAAGTTAAGGAGACACAAATAAAAACAACTAATCCGTGTAATTTTAATATATCAATATTTATAGAGCTAACACACACATATGGTGGACAGATGGGATCGTTAAGATCGATGGTCTCATAATGTACGTATTTTCCCAGGTACAGAAATTTTGTCTTGGGAAAACTGCTGCCAGTCCCAATTAATAGATTTAATGGCAACCAAGTCCCTCGAAATCATCAAGTTGCAGTGAAGTCCTAAGGGACCTGTGTGCTATTAATTTCAAACATGGAAATACAATTTTACCGTTTGTTAGTAATGACAAGTTTAGAACAACCAATAACAAGTTTAGAACATTAAATGATTGTTAATTGTCACAACTACAAAAAGGGGCTTTAACCTCCCAAATTTGGCACCTTTAACGTCCCAAAACGGGGGGACGTATATGCTGGGGGCGTAGTAAGTTGAAACAAAAGACGTCCCAAATGATAGGGACGCCCAAAGTCTGACTTTAGGCGTCCCAAATTAAGATTTGGGACGCCTAAAGTCCCCCAGGGTGGGACTTTAGGCTTCCCAATTCTTAATTTGGGACGTCTAAAAGTTAGGTTTTTTTTTATACCATAATTTACATTCTGTATTACCCAACGAATTGAAACTGCAGAAACAGAATACACACTGTCCGTTACAAACTGGTAAGGACATCCAGCACTACAATCTTTACTATATATACATACAATAACCTTTCATGCAACCTACTACTATATATATCAACAAAAAACAACGAGAAAGTGTCAAAACGCTATCATTACACAAGTACAAACTGATATAAAATAACAAGTTTACTGCTCTATATGTTGAAAAGATGTCCATCCAAAAGATCTCTGATCAAATCAAGGTCTTCACGTAGGTAGGCATCTTCATTATCAAAAATCTGAAAATTAGAAAGTAATAAGCTTTGATGAAATGAATCTCAAGCAAATGAATTAATTAGCATTTCGATTAGAACACCAAAAATATTATCATTTGAGAATGAAGAAGCGATTACCTTTTCAAAATCGCTAGTAATTCCACTTTGAGTTATGTTATACATATAAAATATAACATAATATCCGCATTCAGTATTGCTAGGTTGCCGAGGGCACTTTTAATCAAAGGGATGCAATTGGTTGTTAAAATCAATAAAGGTATGTCTAAAAGGACCGTCAATGAAATAATTATGTAGGATCGAATGTACTTACTATGGGATAAAATCACTTTGGATTTTTAACAACTGCACCCTCGCGTGACCCACCTAGGATTCTATATGTTTGACAAGCACTATCATGAAATGCAAAATGAACAGAAATTAGAACCATTCATTTATTTTTGTTGTCAATGAAATACAAACAAAATAACTTACGTGTCGAAGACGGATTTTGTATCTCTGTCTGGCTTTTTACTCAAGGGATCAAACCAATAGACTACGTTGCGGCGGGGACATATAACACACAAAGTCCAGTGGAAACTTTAACAACATGTACACATTAAAATGAAGTTAGATGAGTGAGAAGACAATTATTTATTAAACTTCTTAAATTGACAAAATGTAAATACGAACCGTTGGACAATGGGTGCTAGATAACAACGAAGTTTGGTTTGTGCCATTTGGTAGCCAACATAGTGAGTCCTATGCGCTACAGTACAAGTATCCCCTGTCGTATTCGCAGGACATAAGAATCCATACCAATTACTTCTTTCCATGTTTGTGCAGAGATCGTGGAAGGTGCTATAATAGAATTAAAATAAGGAATCAATTCTTGAATGTATGAAAACAAAAAACCACTAAATGAATTCTATGGGAAAATTGAAAAAAAAAACTTACCGGACTGCAAATTTGACCCAGCCTGCATCTATCTCCTCCAACCTGATAAACTGCTTGAGATCTTTATTGTCAATCGTGTAGGGATACTCTTCTTGGCCCACAATCCCTGGAGGCATCTTCAAGTCAATCTGTTTAATGCGCTTGTAGATCTGTTGCAGCCGTGCTAAGAAGGGCCATTTGCTCGCAGCTTCGTCATCCTTTTAGAACATCAAAAAACAAATTGTTATTAGGATGCCAACAGATTTTCAGTAATAGTAAGGTAATTCCTACCATTGGAGGTGTTGCGTCTGAACCAATAAGATTGTGAGGCCAAAGGATGAAAGATCCTATCGCTTGACCTAACGTGCCAACCTCTGGATCAGGAACAGGGATGGCTGTACCTTCTTCCCCCTTTCTAACACTCGTCACATTCACCCTACGAAAATCCTCCGGAATTTGCTGATTATGGTGGGTGGTAGCACATGTGTGAACGAGAGCATCAGCAACAACACGCAACAGTGGATCATCCAAATAGAGGGTGCAAGGGTCTCCCGACACTGGAGTGGGAGAAGGGTCGCCAAGTGGTCCCGACACTGGAGTGGGAGAAGGGGCGCCAAGTGGTTGCTCCAGAGGGTTGTAACTTCCTCTGGTGCTATTGAAGGCCGGGGATTCCTGAGTTCTATGCTCGTCCCTTGCCCTTTGTGCTTCAAACATCTTTGCCATTTCAAGTTGAAGCTCTGGCAACAGCTCTTGTCGGAGCTTGTCGCGAAGGTTGGCCTCGATCTCTCGTTCGAGCTCCTCTCGAATCTTGGCCACAACATCCGTACTAGGTCCAGCTTGTGACGAATAACGTGGCTCTCGTCCAAAATACCTCGCGGCACTAACTCCCCGTGTCTCTCCTCGAACACGACCAAGGTCATCTGCCTTCCCAATAGCCGTTGACAAGATGTCCATCCGTCTACTTGGATTGAATGAACCTTGGCTACTCTGCTCGTCCAGGTCATCCTGTAGCATGCAGTTTATCGTAAATGTATCGAAACCACTCGCAACATGTAAACAATTAGGTACTTATGGTATAACTACTTACAATCCTCGCAGCAACCTCAGCAACAGTCGGATTTATGGTATAACTACTTACAAGCTTCCGATATCCACCGCGAGACATGAAATGTTGATATTTATTTTCTGCTTGCCTCTGGGCATTTGCTGCACTTAATTTCTATGAATGAAAAACAACAAAAAATGAATCAACGATATAAAGTATATGAAAATTACAAGTTCTATATCATGATGACAGAAATCTTACCAAAAACTCAGGATCTGCTCGTGATGCCGCAAACAACCTTCAGTCCTCTGGAGATAAATATGTATACTCCGCACATGGATCCTTACCTCTAAGGGCCCCTCGAATGTAATGTTTTGTTAGCTTGTTCTTAAAATCTTTCCATCGTATACGAACCTCATCCATCCAGTGCCTATACATCTCCATGGTGTCTGGGACATCGTATGTTTGCTGTAAGGTAAAACATAAGATTATTATATTTGAAACAATAAGAACAAAGCTACAATGCATCAAAACTTACATACCAAAAGTTGCTGCCAAATCATGTCTTTCGTTTTTGGGGGAACCAATCTCCAATTATCGTAGGTAATGCGCACTTTGCTTCGAGCTAAAAGCCCTAAGTAGCTAATGAAGTGGTCTTCCTCAGGACCAACTGGATTCAGATTGTCATCGAAGTCTATATGCAGCCTCTCCTGTTGATATTCATGACGTGCAACCAATGCTCCCATCTTTGTACAGCCTCTAACCCTCCTTCTTGCAGGGGGTTCAACTCTAGGCCTTTCGTCATTGCTAGAGCTTTCGTCATCTCTACGCCTCTCGTCATCACTAACGTTGTCCATATTCCTGTTAACACAAAAAGCATCATCAGAAACGTAAGTAAATTGCAATGAAAACGAAATATACTAAGCGGGAAGTAAAACAGAAAAAACACAGTTCTCGTTTATAAATTAAGGTCTTACTCTATATTGTTTCCCATAGTCCTTCACCATGGTCATTTCTTACAGCATATTCTCATCATCTACCAATTCTACTTCATTTGTTCGAGGTGTAGTTGTTGTGAAAGGTGGTGTGTCATCAAGGTTGAAGGTCGGATCACCATACTTCTGTTTTTTACTTTTAAGGACAATGGACATATTTTTGCTGGCAGGATCGGTGACATAAAACACTTGTTTCGCCTGGCTTGCTAAAATGAAGGGCTCGTCTCTATAGCCAACTCATCGAAGATCGACTGAGACAAATCCAAATTGTTTATCTATTACCACAGCATTGTTGCTAACCCACTTACATTTAAATAAAGCAACTTTGAACTTGTTGTACGTCATCTCCCATATTTCTTCTATAACTCCATAATAGGCCATAGACGCTAATATGGGGTTTTTGTCTCTCGAACTGGAAAAGTGCATAGATTCAGCTTCTACCATAACCCCACTATTTTGCATGGTACTTTTGTCATCTTGCTCTTTGGTATAGAAAGAATAGCCATTTATATCATAACCGGTCCAAGTAATGACCTGAAACGAAGGCCCCCAAGCTAGCCACTCGATTGTCTCAGACACACCGATCTCGTGCAAAACCTTTTCCTCGAACCACTGCATGAATGTCTTGTTTTGCTCAATAGCAATCTGCATGTCATTCTTCCTTGGATTCTTGTTCTTCAAAGTGTTTCTGTGTTCATTTATGTAAGGTTGAACTTCTTCCATATTATTCAGGATATACAAGTGGGCTTGCAACACCTTTTCACGAGGAACATTCTTCACTTTCAGTCCTCGTGTTCCCTTGCTTCTCCCTTCTTCATGCCGAGATTGTTCCTTCTTCCCTGACATATAATCTTTGCAAAACTCCATAGCCTCCTCAACTACATATCTTTCTACTATTGAGGCTTCTAGTCGATAAGGATTTTTAGAATACCCTTTTAAGATCTTCATGTATCGCTCGAAAGGGTACATCCACCTCAGGTAAACTGGACCGCATAGCCTTACCTCCCTCACCAAATGAACTACCAAATGCACCATTATATCAAAAAATGAAGGCGGAAATTGCATCTCTAGTTGTGACAAAATAATGTAACCCTCATTTTCTAGTTCATCCAACTTTTCAGTGTCAATGACTTTGTTACAGATAGCATTGAAGAAAACGCACAATCTTGTCACTGTGTTTTGTACTTCATCTTTCATTATGCCTCTAATAGCTACTGGTAATAGTTGTTGCATCAACACATGATAATCATGGGACTTCATTCCCACTAACTTCAAATCGTCCATTGAGACACATCTTCTCACATTCGAGGAATACCCTTGCGGCACCTTCATTTCATGCAAACACCCACACAAACTTCTTTTCTCTGCTTTTGATAGTGTATGCGCTGCTGGCTCCATGTATGCCCTCCTACCATCATCTCTTAGTTGTGGATGTAACCGTTCTCTTATTCCCATATCGACAAGGTCTAATCTCGCATTAATCCCATCCTTAGTCTTCCCTGGTATGTGCAAAAGCGTACTAATAAGGCTATCACAAACATTCTTCTCCACATGCATCACATCAATACTGTGTCTCACGTCAAGCGAACGCCAATATGGAAGATCAAAGAAAATGGATCTCTTCTTCCATATGTTCTTCTCAGCTGCAACCCTCTGATTCTTACCAAAAGTGACATGGATATGTTCCACTCGACTGTAGACTTCCTCTTTGGTTAGTGACTTTGGAGCCATTCCATGCTCCGGTAAGCCGTTAAACCGCTTTCTTAGCCTACGATACGAGTGGAACCGATGAAGAAACCTTCTGTGGCCAAAGTAGACAGTTTTTCTTCCATGCTTTAGTTGTTGGAAGTGTGTGTCTGCTTCATATATTGGGCATGCTTTGTGACCCTTCACGCTGTACCCTGACAAGTTTCCGTACGCAGGGAAGTCGTTTATCGTTGTGAAAATCATTGCACGTAGCTTGAAAGACTCCTTCTTATAAGCATCAAACACATCTACGCCTTCCTCCCACAACTTCTTCAAGTCCTCAATCAAAGGCGCCAAATAGACATCAATATCGTTCCCTGGCTGTTTTGGTCCAGAAATCATCATAGATAGCATCATATACTTACGTTTCATACATAGCCAGGGAGACAAGTTGTATATTACAAGGAGAACCGGCCACACACTATGTGTGCTAGTAAGAGTTCTATACGAATTGATGCCATCTGTACAAAGCCCAAGCCGTAGGTTTCTCGGCTAGCTGCCAAATTGAGGGAACATTTCATCTATTTTTTGCCATTGTGGTGAGTCAACTGGGTGTCGAAGATATTTCCCATCAGATATTCTCTCATCAGAGTGCCATCTCAACTTCTTCGCTTTTGTTGCAGTCGCAAACAAACGTTTAAAACGTGGTATTATTGGAAGATACCACATAACCTTTAAAGGTTGCCTTTTACTTGTCACATCACCACAACCACCATCTTTTTTCACTTTGTATCGTGCAGTTTTACACTTAGGACACTCACTAAGACCTCCGTACTCATTTCTGTACAGTACGCAGTCATTAGGGCAAGCATGTATCTTTGTATACTCCATACCCATCGTAGACAGGATTTTCTTGGCCTCATACATACGATTTGGAAGTACATTATCCTCTGGAAACATATCACACAATAGTTCAAGCAGCAATGTGAAACTACTATCGGTCCACCCACAAGTTACCTTTAAGTTAACCAAATGTAATGTTCCTGTCAGCCGCATGTACTTACTACCATTGTACAATGGTGTCTCTGCATCACTCCGCAGGCTGTCATACTCCTGCGACTGCGCAAAGGATTCTGCCTCAACATCGTTAATCATTTTCTCCATTCTATCTTCACCTACGATATCCACATCAATGGTCTTGTGCGATGGACAATCCGTTACTTCCTCACCATGCCATATCCACCTTGTGTATCGCAGATTTATTCCATCACAAAGTAGGTGATCCTTTATGACATCAACATCCCGTCGACTCTCATTTAAACAATTGACACAAGGACAAAAATACTTCCCATTTTTTGCAGGAGCATTCTTTTTAGCGAATTCAATAAATTCTTCCACCCCTTTCTCATATTCTTCACTAGTTCTCAAAGCATTCATCCAACTATGATCCATTTTGTTACCTAGGGGCATTCCCAATCACATTCACACGTTTAGTACAATTGTCAACGACATATGATGGGATTGCCTAATTAAGTTATCAACCCAATAACATTCATAATTCGTTTTGAATACAAGAATTTCTTTAATTTAAACAAATCATATTTTATTTTATTATATATACTAATTAATGGTAATATACACAAGTAAATTTATATATAAACAAGAAAATAGACCATTGCACTGGAGTTCCTGAGTACATGCAATTTAAGCAATATAAGCACACCAAACACACCAGGCTATAATCTCAACCATCTCAATATAAGCAATATATCAGCACAATCTCAACCATTTCAAGTAAATTTTAAGGAATGAAAAAGAAAATATACCATTCTGTTACAAAAAAAACAAGAAGAAAATAAACTAACCTGATCAGGGGGCACCCACTAGTATGCTGGAGAGGTAGAGAAGACGTTGGAGATCAGAGGTGTATGCACGGTGGGGAGGTGGAGAAAGCAAAGAACCACGGTGGTGTGCACGACAATGGAAGGAAGGAGGTGGACGAGAGCAAAAATCTACACACTGTTTAAAAATAGATATAAAAATATTTAAAAAAATATGTTTACAAGTATCATATTAAAAATATAGGGTTAAGGTGCAATTTTAGTAATAAAGTTTTTTGCTATAAGCTTATGGTACAATTAAGTTTAGATTATATAGAATAAAAATTAACAAATTATATTGTTCAATTTATCCCTTTTTTTATTAAATTCCTAACTCATTAGTTTCTTTGTATATGAGTTTAAACATTAAAAAATTGAATAAAATACATTAATTACCACCTTCCATTTTACATAAATTATAGTAACCTTCCCTCTAATTTAAAAATGTACTATATAAATCTTAATTGAAATTAAAATATATGTTAAGCAAACCTTCCTCATATATTTGATGTTCAATTTTCATCTATCCAACCAAAAGTTAGTTTTTATTTTATTTTTATTGATAATTAAGTAACAATTTTCATTAAAGAAGTAAAATGATAGTCAGGCTACAATCGTAATGTCCAGACTATACTTTTTCTAATGTCCATACACTTTTTCACATATACAATTTTTCTTGTTTCCTTTCTCTAATGTCCGATCCATACTATATACTTTCTGAAATTTTCTGCACACGCCTACGTTGATTGATGACTAAGCTACTCATAATGTAAAAAACACTTCAAAATTTAACTAATATGAAAATTTTAAAAAGAAAGAATAGCTTAGATGCACAATACCTCTTGTCTTCAAGATGAGCTTTGGAGATCGATCTTCCCATTTATCTTTCAGTGACTGCAAATTCTCTTCCAAATTAAGAATATAATCGGCTTCTTTCTTGCCACAACCACACAGACACTTGGTAATGTCCCATACAAAGAAACAAATTAAAGACGAAGGGCGATGAAGGAATGATGAAGGTGATGAAGGGCGGTGGTGAACGATGGTGTAGAACGGCAGCTCCCTCTGTCACTCACGGCTCCCACCTTCTGATCTCCACCTCCTAGCTTCTCTGCTAGGACTGTACTGGCGATGATGCTCGCCGGTGGCTGTGGAAGGGAGGACGCCCGAGTTGAAGTGAAGAAGAAAGGAGGAGGGACGAGTTGAAGAGAGCAAAAGAGTGCCAACGGTGTGGGTGGGGGAGGTTGAAGAAGAGTAAAGTTAGATGAGACATGTGAGGAGAGGAGTAGTCATATGAGAAGACGCATGTCAGACAAGTGTCTGACATGCGCCTTTAGGCGTCCCAAATGGCATTTGGGACGCCTAAACCCAGACTTTAGGCGTCCCAAATCCATTTGGGACGCCTAAAGTCTGGGTTTAGGCGTCGCAAAAGCATTTTGGGACGTCTAATCCCACCTCCAGGCGCTAAAAAAATTTAAAAAATTTATATTTCGCGCCATGAAGCACTTTAGACGTCCCAAATTCAAATTTGGGACGTCTAAAAGTTCCCCTACATATATAAAATTACGAAAATGCCACCACCTCCCTTTTTAACCACCCAATTTTCAATTTGGGACGTCTTTGGGGGTGGTTATATCTCAATTCTGTAGTAGTGTGTATGTTGTCTTTATGATTTATGTTGTTGTTTCACTAATTGTGTGGGAGGGTATGAATTTCTGCTACGGAGATTATGCCCTGTTTTTGTGTGTTTAGACAGAGTTAAATGGAAAAGAATGAAGTTTTATGTGTTTATAACCCATGTTATGAATGTGTCATCAATAGTGCTCTAAAGTTGTTAATATTGCTCATGTAATTGTTAATAACAACTTTGTTCTACAGGTAATAGAAAAGATGGCGAGTACGTCTGGAAAGCATATATTATATTTCTTGCAGAAAAGGGGACAATTTTTAGACAAAGAAGAATATGATTTGCAATATGTGGGAGGTAGCCTTAGAACAAAAACTATGAAGGAAGGTATTATGTATGAGGAGTTGAGAACAATTAGAGTATCAATTGTTAGAAAAGAAAGTAGTAGAATTTTCATGAAATTCACGCTGGCCTTTGATGCAACAACTTTTGTGAACCTTATAGATATATGATGAAAAAGTATAACATTTTATTAAATTAAATGGAGAAAATGGTCATGTGTATGTAGGAGAGAATGTAAATGACAATACACAACTAACAAGGGATGATATAACAGAGGAACAACATGTGTAAGCTGTATTTGCTTTTTAAACTAATATTTTATGTAATCACTTGTTGCCGTGTAAGTTGTCATTAGTTTTTAAATTTGTCCTTGGTTGATCTAAACTTGTCATTACTAATAAAGAGAAAAAATTATACTTTCACGTTTAGAATTAATAGCACATAGGTCTCTTGGAATTTTACTGCAGTTTGATAATTTTGTGGGACCCGGTTGTTATTAACTCTATTAATTAGGAACTGGTTATCAAATCCATATTCCATTCGAAAGTCAACTAAAATGTTTTAAAATAAGGCACAAAAAGGAAAACACCTAGCCAATATAGTATTTTAAATTCGAGTGAAAATAGGCTTTTGATACTTTTGAAATAAAGTTAATATATTAAAATCCAATTGCACATGAAGATGCAGTTGAGTTCATGACCTGCAGCTTAACTAATTAGAAGAACGTGATCGCTAAGACGCCAATCAAATGAGTTAGAATTACTTAAAACCTAAGTTAATTTATGTGTAGATCAATCAAACAGTAACAAAAAAAGTGATGGTTTATATTAAACTTGATGGTTTAATTATTAGAGCCATTAAGTTAAGTGACAAATCCCTAATTTTATTATTATTTTTTACACTTTATTTGGGGAGTTTGTCATATTAATTGAGTTTAAAATGTTTTAATTGTGATAAATAGATATTAAGAGTAAACACATTAAATTAGGACTAAAAGAGTAAAATTATCAAAATAATTGTAATTACTCTTAATCATTGATTTTGGAAAGGATTTGATATTGATTTAATTGTTTTCAATTGAAAGTACTTGAAAATTTGGATTAAATCTGAAAATGGTAATTTGGGGTTTAAATTTCAGAAATAACAGTTTGGTCCACGAATTTAAAAAATGACAGATTAGTCAAATTGAAACACAGCGTTTTAATCAGGATTCACTAAGGTCAGATCTTTAATCACGTTTGAGACTTCAATTGCAGAGTTAGGCAGAGAGAAGACGGGGTAACAGGGGAGCTGCCGCGAGCTTCGTCCTCTCAACACCTTCACCTTTTTCTTCCTCTCTCGCCCACAGGGCGCCGGCAAGCATCATCTAGAGCTGCAACTGCCGTGCAGCAGAGAAAGAGGGAGCTGGAGCTGGAGCTGCGAGCTGAGAGTGGAGAACCGAGAGAGCTGCGGCAGGGAGACTTTGCTCTTTCACCAACCATACCACGCCATCCATTCTTTCTCCAATCAGTATCCCAGCTTCACACCATCGTCCGCTGACCTTCCTCTATCCAATCATTGTTGGACACTTAACATTGTATTTAATTAGCTTAATTATCATTTTTTTGTGCTGGTTAGTTATTGAATTAATAATTTTGTGAATATTTTGTGCTAATTTTAAGGTGGCTTGGTTAGTAGATCAATGATGTCTTATGTTTGTATTGGTTAATTGAATGTGTATTTATCAATTGTATTTAGCCTTGAGTTTTAAATGGCCATTGTTAAATTAAGATCGATGAGAAAATCAAGTGATAAATGAGGTGACTCAGTTATTGAATTAAAAGCTAAATACGATTTTTAAGTTCATTTAATTGCTAGAGTATTTAATCAACCAAATTAGAGAAATTAATATGCAAGGTGGTTTGGTATTAATCAACCTAAGTTAGGCCTAGTTTAAGGGGTGATCCTTAGAATCTCTTAAAACTAGCATGATTAATCTCCCATAATCATTTAAAGTGAGGATTCCTTGTACCATTAATATAAAGGATTGCTTATTCCATTGTTGATTTCCTTGTTTCTCTCATTTCATTTATTCCATCATCATTCCATTTCATATTTTAAAGAAGAAAATCTCAAAAAGAAATAACATAGAACATCTACTTTTTGAATTGTAAAAAGTAGATTTAAAAGGTCAAATCTTCCCCTTTTAATTATTTAATGTCAATCATTGTACTTAGTTCATAGGTAATTAACAAAAGGCTTCTCAGGAGACAATCTGGGATTGCACCAATTATTGCAATCATTGGTTTAATTTTAAAAAGGTTACCAAAACATAAAGAACATGCTTTTTCAAGTGGCGTTATTGTCGGGGAGCTAAGTAATTGGTTCCTTAATAATTAAATATCAATATTTGATTGATTGAAACCTTGAGCCTTTAGGCTTGCATTTAAGATTGCATTTGGGTAATTTTGCATTGCATATAGTATAAATTGCATTCACTTGTTCATAGCATATTTCATGACATCTTTCATTTGCCCATAGAAAATTTTGTAAAAATACCAACAAATATCTTGATTTTCTTTTATTTTTGCATATGAATTATTGCATTTTTCTTGCTTATACTTGATTTTTGGCTGGAACCAAATGTTATACACTTGGAAATTAATTGGAGTTCAGTTAAAACTCAGTTACGCCTATATTTAAGCTTGTTGGAATTTTTTTTGAAAATTTTATCCAGAAAATTACAAGCTTCAGTTTCTTAAGATCTTGGGCCATTCTAAGCAAGACCAATAAACTTACTATTGGGTGTGGTGAATTTTAACCAAATTCCATCGTTTTGGCCACTTTTCAAATTTTTCTTTATTTTCTGGAATTTTTCCAGATTTTTCATTAGGTAGTTTTTGAGTGTTCTTTGATTTCTTTCAATTTTTAGGATTCATTTGTATCTCTAGAATTTTTTAGGATTTAGAATTCATTAGAATTTAATTGATTACAGTTTGAATGACTTAATTTTCCGTCCAATATATAGTTACGTATGTAATATAGTTTTCTTTCCATTTTTGGCAACATCCGTACGGAATCCACTGGGGCCATATGTTTGGGAATAAATTGTTAACCAAGAAAATTAAACTTTGGTCCGTAGATAATCAGCGTCTTGCCAATGAGTATTTAAACGAACTATCACTGGATAGTAATTAATTAAATTAGCTAGCTCAGAAATAGAAACAAACAACCAAAAGCCATGGACCAGAACGAGAGTAACAAGAAGAAACTATTCTCATGTGCCATGAAAGGAGAATGGGACAATGTCATTGAAATGTATAAGCAAGATGCGAGCCTTCACAGTGCCAGAATCACTCGCTCAGGACAGACAGCGTTGCACATAGCAGTCTCTGATGGGAAGGAGCACGTGGTGAAGCAGATGCTCCACGTCATGTCTCAGAGACAACCTAATGAAAAGGAACTTGTAGAGGCTCTGCGAACTCATAATCAAAGAAAAAACACTGCCTTGCATCTAGCTGCTTCCACGGGCAATGCTACCATATGTTACGTACAGGAACTAGTAGAGTCAGGAGCCCGATGTTAGGGGAATTACTTGATAGCCAAGCAAACTTTGGCCAATAAAGTAAATAATCAACTTCTTGCTGATGAGTATATAAACGAGCTATGACTGGATGGTAATTAACTAGAGCTCAGAAGCGGAAAACAAACAAGCAAAAGCCAGGGACGGACAGTACGAGAGCGACAAGAAGAAACTATTCTCATGTGCCATGAAAGGCGAATGGGGCAATGTCATTGAAATGTACAAGCAACATGCAAGTCTTCACTAGGCCAGAGTCACTCGCCTAGGTCACACTGCGCCGCACATAGCGGTCTCTGATGGGAAAGATCAAGTGGTGAAGCAGATGCTCCACGTCATGTCGCTGACGCAACCTGATAAGGACTAACTTATAAAAGCTTTGCGAACTCCTAATCACCGAAACAACACTGCCTAGCATTTGGCGGCTTCCATTGGCAATTCCAGAATGTGTCACATACCTGCTAGCGTGGAGGCTACCTTAGTGGATGATCGTAAAGCTGACTGCGGGACGCCTCTCTTCTTGGCGGCTCTCCATGGCAGAAAACAAGCTTTAAACATATAATAGTTAAAAGATTATCTTTATTTTAGATTATATACTCATTAAAATAATTTTTTTAAAAAAATACAGACTTTAACAAAATCAGATCTGATGGCCTGGATCTATCTAGCTCTCCCTACTAAGCAAAGGGAAACCAATTCCGCATGCATGCATGGTGTTAATAATATGTGTGTCCCATATTTGTTTGTCCTGAAAGGTATTTATGTTGAGGAGCTTAAGGAAAGAAATCCAACATATGAACATAAGACAAACCCAATTGGTGCAGAAAAAAATAGTGGCAGCGGCCATGATCGTCCTCCCAACAACAGTACATTGTGAGATGCTTTTCGGCTAATAAGAAAAGTGGTCACTGTTGGTATATAAATTTACATTCGAAATTCTCACACTGTGTATAAAATTTTTTGTTCTATATATGCCCTAGTTAAGAACTTGTTGGCATATATAATTGCGACTTAAATTATTGCGTGTTTTCTATTTTCAGGATTGTCCAATGCGGTAGAAGATCCTGAAGCGCAAGTAGAAGGTGAGAGATCTTTTCAATTTTATCGCATATGTGAGTACCAGTGACAAATCTCATACCATTGTTTAATTAGGATCACGAGTGGATGAAGGTCAGGCAAATCCGTTGTTTCCAGCTAATTACAAAATCTGTTGCAATTTAATCAACTTCTTCTATCTGCTTCTTCTGATCATTCTGGAGAAAGGTATCTTTGCTTATTTATTTTTGACACATTTCATACCAAATATATATATATATAGATGGCACACGACAATTATACTTTATATATGCATGCTTATTATATATTTTGAATTTTCCCAAGGATCGGAGGAATTGAGGAAGATATATCGAAAAAGGCAGACCCATACCTGCTCTGTTCAGATAGTCAAACAACTTCTTGATTACGCTTCCTTGTATGAGTACGAGGATGATGGGAGCAACCCTAACCTAGACGGAAGCTATAGAACAACGTCACAGGATGCCCCCGTGTCACATAAGTCGAACCTACCACCACCAAGGACAAAGGTAAAGATTAAGTGTTTGTTTGGGAAGCACAAAAATACATTTTTTTAAACACTTTTCTGTAAACCGAAAATAAACTCTTCTCATATACTTACATCACATATTGTAAAAATATTTCTAAAAAACTAAAACAAACCGACACTAACATGCATATATGATATGTGATGTCACTAGAAAAGCATTTGATGATTAATTGTAACTGATAATTATGTGTTTGACATTTAAACTGCGCAGAAGTTGAGAAACTTCAGAAAAGGGGGACTACGGAGACTCCCATATTAGTGGCTGCAAAAAATGGTGTGATGGAAATAATAGAGAAAATTTTGGAGCTATTTCCGGGGCTATTTACGATATAAATGAAGACAAGAAGAACATAGTGTTATTAACAGTAGAACACCGGCAACCTCACGTGTATGAGTTCTTGCTTCAGAAGAATGTTAACAAAGATAGCTTATTCCATCAGGTAGATAAGGATGGAAACAATGCGTTGTACTGGGCTGCCACGCTTCGTGATCACAAGCCTTGGCTCATTCCTGGTGAAGCTCTTGAAATGCAATGAGAATTCAAGTGGTGCAAAGTAATATAAAGATACATATGTATATATAACTTCTTTTTCATGTGTGTCTATATATACAGAGGGTTAAAAGCGCAAATTTGCTTCCAAAAGTTTTCCTAATGAGCAATATTACCCTAACGGTTTTTTTTTTTTTTAGGTTTAATGTTACTCCGGAAGTATTATAATGGAACAATGTTTCCCCAAGTAGTTAAAAAATAAATGTTAATTTTTTATCAGTCAATATTAGTTTTTAAATGGTATAAAACAACATTGCTATGTTTTGAAACTTCCAGAATGACATTGAACTTGAAAAAACTTCTGGGTGAAATGTTTAAAGACTTACACTGTCAAAATAAAGTCTTCCTCATGAAGCTATGCTGGGGTCTTATTAAGAAACCGGATGCTTACTGGGTGAAATGTTTACGTGCTAAATACGCATGTGGTTCGCTCACTGACCCTCTTGTCCTGAAGAGGCGAAATCAATCGGCTGTTTGGAGTGGCATTGTGACTGTCTGGGATGATTTTAAAAGAGGCCTTAGCAAATGCTTGAGAAGTGGTCATAGTACGTTAGCCTGGACGGAGTGCTGGTCTCCGGTGGACAACCCTCTGGAATTACATATTGATCATAACGTTCACTTGGTTGATGTGAATGCCACTGTGCGATCTTTCGTTACTCCATCGGGTCACTGGGATAGAGCTAAATGGGAATCATACCTTCCTACATGGGTGGTTGATAAAATAATGTTGATGCCCCCACCTTCAGGCACTGAAGATGATGTGGTTTGTTGGAGGAATGCTCCTGATGGAACCTTCAGCGTTAAGTCTGCCTATGACGCTATATATCATCAGCATGGTTCCAAGCGCCAACCTCGCTGGCAGTCTCTATGGCATTAGGGAATTCCTGAACGAGTCAAAATCTTTCTGTGGCAAGTATTCCATGAAAGGCTTCCTACTAATGAGTTAAGAGTGAGACATAATCCGAGCGTCCTAAACACCTTCCCTTTTCAGTGTGATAGTGTGGAGAGTATTCTTCATATTTTGAGAGATTGTGAGCAAGCCCAGAGAGTGTGGTCAGTTTTAACTAACCCCCTATATTATAGTATGTTTTTTTCTGGTAATTTGCAGGACTGGCTCAATTGGAATGCACAACACTCACCGGGAAACAACAGGATGGCGAGATGGTCTTGGCAAAATGTATTCAGCTCAACATGCTGGCTACTTTGGAAGAACCGGTGCAGTCAAGCCTTTGAAGGGTCATCGGACAGCCCTAAGCAGATAGTTCACAGATGCATGTACCATCTCTCGGAAGGTATGGAGAACGGCAGGTTTCGACATCAGATATTCCAGGTTCCAGAATGAGGACTACTTCACTGGTATCCCCCAGATCCGGGAACCCACCGTCTAGATGTTGACGGATCGGTAAGGAGAGAAGGCCAAGCTGCATGTGGAGGTGTTATTCGTGATCACCGAGGTGACTGGATACGTGGATTTCAACAGAAGCTAGGACGTAATTTCCCAGCTGCTGCTGAAATCCATGCAATCCGTCGGGGCCTTCTACTATGTAAGCAGATAGGACTCAAGAAAATCAAGTTGTTCACGGACTCACTACAGGCAATTCACCTTTTATCCAATCGTTGTGATTCTGATCATCCGTTGTATGATGTTATTTTGGATACCAGATCACTCATTTATAGCGACTAGGAGGTAGAAATTTCCCACACCCATAGGGAAAGTATTAGATGTGCAGATTTTCTGGCAGGAGAGGCGCATAGGATTCCGCATGAATATGAGGAATTAGGGACTTCCCCTACTGAATGTACTCTGCTTTTTGCTTTGGATCGTGGGCTGACACCTCATGATCATTCTGTAAGAACTAGCCTATAGACTTATCTCTTTCAAGCCTTGCTTGCCTTTGTAACCAAAAAAAAAAGAAAAAACTTCTGAGGAAACATAGCTCCTCAGCGAAAATTTTCAGGGTAAATTTGCAGCTTAACCCTATATATATAAATAAATTTTTGTGTAATATATGAATTCTGATGATCTAAATGTAATTATTGATACAGTAAGTGAATGAGACAATGCCACATGATTCCTTTTGCCGGTACAACAATCAGAATGAAACTCCAGATGTTGTCTTCACCAATACTCACAGGAATCCTGGGAAAGGGCCGCCGAGTGGCTAAACAAAACCTCAGACTCATGCTCGATGGTGGCCGCGCTAATTTCCACGGTGGTCTTTGCCACAGTAGCCACTGTCCCTGGCGGAGTCAAACAAGACGGCCACCCAACACTTGAAAATGAGGCAGAATTCCAACTGTTTGCCATCTTAGCACTCATAGCCCTGGGCAGCTCCATCACGGCCAGTGTCATGTTCCTATCTATACTCACTTCTCGATTTCAAGAGCAAGACTTAATAAAAACTTGCCCAGGAGGTTACTGGTTGGTTTGACTTCGTTGTTCATCTCGATTGCTTCCATGTTGGTGTCATTCTATGCAGGACATTTCTTCGTGCTCAAGGATACACTTCATTATCTTGCTCTTCCAATTTATGTGGTCACTTGCCTCCCTGTAACCCTTTTTGTTTTGGCACAATTTCCACTCTACTTTGATCTTTTATGGGTTACCTTCAAGCATGTTCCACAGCGTAGTTGCAGCCCACCACTTGACTTCAATTTATCTGATCCTCACTTGTTATGTCTCAGCCAGATTTGAGCAGTGGGTGAATTGAACACTTCAAGTCTATCACGTATGTGTACTTTTATTGACTTATTATGATTATATACTGTATACGTGGGAACTTAAGGCCTTGTTTGGCATGTGGTAATGAATTTTGATGAATTGGGATTGGGACTGATGTTTTAAAAATATGTTTTGTACGAAATAATAGTTAGAGGGAATATTTTTATTTATCTTATTTAATAAATATTCACTAATAATAAAAAGACCGAAATGCCCTGGGTGGAGAAACGGAATCTGTTCTGCACTTCTGCGCATTCCACTCACCAAAACCCAATTGTTCATCTCAGAACACTTCCGCCATTCCACTCACCAAAACCCTTATCTCATTTTCAAGTGCAGTGGCTGTAAATGTAATCTGAGGTACTTATATTTGATGAATCGTTATATGCAAATCCTTGAATATTCGACTCTACCTTTCACAGATTCCTCAATAGGTAATAACTGCAAGATCGTTGGTTCCAGTAATGGCTTGTTCTGTCTGGAATTCATGAGATCTAAGTCCTATATGTTGTGGAATCTAGCAATTAGAGAGGTCTTCCAGATATCCGAATTTAAGGTTCTTAATTTTCCTTTGATGGAGCAATATTTTGAGACGTCGATGGTGAAGGGAGACGATGGTGTTGAGATGTCGATGGTCAAGGGGGGAAAACAGAGGAAGTGAATATTTGAGAGGGATTTTAGGTTAAAATTAGGGTTATTTTTGTCTAAAAATATTTTAATCAAGGATATTTTTGTTTTCACAATTTTGCAATCTCGGGATTCAAAACATAATACTAGGTAGGAGGTGGCTTTACAGCAATCTCACTTTCGTGGTATTCTCAATCCCTGGTTACCCATAATCCCTCATACCAAACGACATATTATGACTCAATCCCTGATCCAATTTCATTCTCTGCCTTCAAGTACCACGTACCAAACAGGGCTTAAGAGTCACACCCCAAAATTTAAAGGGTGAACGACACAAAATGTGAGAGGATTCACATTCCTAAATTCTTAAACCACACAAAATGTGAGAGGATTCACATTCCTAAAGTCTTAACCCACATATAAACACGTCTCATAATAATTACAATAATATCAAATATGAATAGATTACTTCTAGCTCATATATAACATATTTCTTGCAATCAAAATATTAACTAACTTGTAGAGATTTCGATAGAGTCCCATATGACTTTATAAAATTTCTACCATAGCATACAAGTTCAATATAGTATATGGAGCTCCGCTTCACAACATTATATAGATACACCCAACTTAGAAAAACAGAGAAGGTGGAGATCTTGCCTATAGACGACGTGGAGCACCAAAACAATATTTACCAACATATACAAAAACGGTTTAGGGTTTTACATTGAATTAGCTATCATTCAAATGACACTCCAGCTTCAACCTAGCCATGTAGACCTTCAGTGATTAACAAGAGGGACATGATCAGCTGCACTATATGAGGCCAACGACCCATTTATATAATTTAATAAAATACAAGAAAAAATAATTTAAATAGATTTAACCTTGAATAATAACAATATGGCAATAAATTGCAATTTCTATATCATATGATCATAGATATAAATAAAACTCTATATAGGATCATCAATCAAATAAATCCAAGTACGTAATAAATCGTTTTGTCTAACAAAATCAGTTTAAACATCATATCTCAAATCTCATCTATTCGTAGACTTCTACAAAAGGGATAACAAGTGTGGACACGCAGTCTATAAGGGTAACTAACCAAGCGTAACTTAAGGCTACGAACACAAGTGTGTGCATACAGTCCATGAGGGTAAATAACCATAGGCCATGAAACAGGTGCAGGTACAAGACCCACGAATAACAAGCACAAGAATAAATCCCACAAATATCAAGCGTGGGTATTGTGCCCACGAAAATCAAGTGAGCTTGAGGTTAACCATGGTGCACCAAGGACTAATAGTACTATTATTAGTAACCAGCGTTATGTATTCAGTCCTCTCAAAAATGTTTTCAAACATGCTTATAGCCAGTTTATTAAAGCAATGAAAAGTTCTTCTTTCAATATCATGATAACTTGTATCAAATACGACATATATGATAGAATACCCCAGCATGAAGTTTCAATAACAATATCTCAAGGTTTCCTTCGATTTCAGTATGCCAACAAAGTCCTTTTCAAATAATAAATTCTTACATATGAACGTTCCAAAATGCAAGATCCTTTCAATTTTAAAATTTATGAAAGATATCTCAAAAGTTTCCTTATCATTCCCATACATAATCATGAATTATACTATGAACCATTAGAAGAATAATAAATAATAACAATAGGTAAAATTATCAATCTTTACTCATTTCAACATCATCAAGAAAATGAAATAAGTCCAAATAACATTTATTGACACAGTCATGCTTATAAATACGGTAATTATCATAAAAATATGACAAGTAGTAAAAATCATCATTTATATCAATTATAATGGGATGTTATTTACTCATCTGTAATGCTTATATTTATACCTCTTTCTCCAACTTATCAGCTCGAAATTATTCACTTCATCTCCTCTAACATCCAAACAAATCCATCAATTATAACTTAACATGAAGTTTTCATAGTTTCACGCTTCATAAAAATTTCTTCATACCAATTCTTTCTAAGTTTACACACCCATCAACATGATCTTAAGTTTCATGAACCATTTAACTTACTGATTTGATAATCAGAATACACAACCTTAACCTCAAGTTTGCATCAATTAAAAAATAGAAAAACTTAACTTCAATCCCTTTTACGGATAATCAAAGTAAAACTTAAATAGTAATGGAACTTCACCACTCTTAGATATTAAACTCACTATTCCATCCTTAAGAGAACGTTCTCTACCTTTCCTTGATTTTTTTTTTTTTTTGTATTACAAAGGCAAGCAGAGCTTGTAGATTGTCATGGCCTATAAAGTAGGCCGTACAAAGTGATCATGCGGTGATACACCACATTCCTGGGCAAAAAGAAGGATACAATCTGTAGGGGAAGACCCCAGTTCAACGTAGTTCTGGCTGTGCATGTGAGCCTGACCTGCAAGGTAATCTGCACACCGGATGCTTTCCCTATAAGAGTGGGAAATCCGCAAGTCCCGGTCTGAAAAAATAAGAGATCTGGTGTCCAGGATGACATTGTATAATGGGTGAGAAGTGGGACAATTAGACCGTAGTAGGTGAATAGCTTGGAGGGAGTCAGTGAACAGATTGATTTTGGTAAAACCCATCTGCTTACATAGATGAAGTCCTCTGTAGATTGCATGGATTTCAGCCGCAGTGGGGAATGAGTGACCTAACTTCTGTTGAAATCCACGTATCCATGTGCCATGGTGATCTCGAATAACACCACCGCAGGCGGCCTGTCCTCCATTGAGCACAGATCCATCGACGTCTAGACGAACAAAATCTGGGTCCGGTGGTTCCCAGTGGACTGTCCCTCTTTCTGGAACTTGAAATATCTGGTGGTGGAAACGTCCGCTCTCCACACCTTCCGAGAGGTGAAACATGCATCTATGCACTATCTCTTGTGGCTTCTCAGCGACCCCTTCGAATGCTTGACTGCATCTGTTCTTCCATAATAGCCAGCACGTTATGCTGAATACTCGTTGCCATGACCATCTGGAGGTTCTCCTGTTGCCCGGTGAGTGCTGCATGTTCCATTGTAGCCATTCCTGCAAACAACCACTAAAAAACATAGAGTAATATATTGTGTTAGTTAAAGAGGACCACACCCTCTGGGCTTGTGCACAATCTCTCAATACATGAAGGAGGTTCTCTTCACTCTCACACTGAAAAGGGCAGGTGTTTGAGATAGTTGGGTTATGTCTCGCTCTTGTAACATTTGTTGGAAGCCTCTCATGGAATACTTGCCACATAAAGAGTTTGACTCTTTCAGGAATTCCCCAGTGCCATAAATGCCGCCAGTGAGCTTGATTGCTGAGATTTTGCTGGTGATAGATCCTATCGTAGGCCGACCTCACACTAAAGTTACCATCGGGAGCATTTCTCCAACAAATCACATCATCATCACTGTTGTTTGTAGGGGGTGACACCATCATTATCTTATCAACCACCCAAGCTGGAAGAAAAGTTTCCCATTTGGCTCTATCCCACTGTCCCGTATCAGTTGTAAAGGAACTAACCCGAGCATCAATATCAAGGAGGTGTGAGTTCCTATCAATGAAGTATTTTAGTGGCCTGTCAACCGGGCCCCAGTAGTCCTGCCAAGCAAAGGTGCTTCTTCCATTTCTAATGTTTTTACCAAGACCACTTTCGAAATCCTTCCAGAGTGCAACTATGCCACTCCACACAGACGATTGATTGCGACGGCCCTGAACCATGGGCGTCAGATCCGTTCCACATGAGTATTTCGAACGGAGACATCTTACCCATAAGGCATCAGGTTTAGTGATTAGGCCCCAGCACAGTTTCATCAGGAAAGCTTTGTTTTGGCAATGAAGATCTTTTATCCCCAGGCCTCCTTCACACTTCCTTCTCTTAAGAACGTCCCATGCTAACAGATGCATTTTCTTGGATTCATCATGTTGGTTCCAGAAGAAATCTCGACTCAATTTTTCAATTTTGGATAGCACCCCCTTCGGAACAAGGGTTAATTGCATCTGATATTGCGGAATGGCTGAAAGAACAGATTTGATGAGGACTGACCGCCCTGCCATACTTAGATATCTCCCTTTCCAGCTAGTCAACTTTGAACGAACCTTTTGTAGAATCGGGGAAAAAGTCATGTTCACCATTCGTTTGTGAAGGATAGGAACCCCCAAATATTTCCCTAAGTCAGCCGTCAGACCGATCCCCATAAGTTGACTAAGCGCATACGCTCGGTTAAATTGGACGTTACGGGAGGCAAACATTTTAGATTTGTGCAGATTGATCCTGTGACCAGAAACTCGACAAAACAATTCCATGACATTCCGGATCTCATTCGCTTGCTCAGATGACGCCTCACCGAAAAGAATCAAATCATCGGCAAAAAATAGGTGCGAGATCTGGGGGCCAGTAGCATTCAGCCGCAGAGGATGCCAGTTACCATTTCCAACTTCTTGATGAATTAGCTGACCGAGCAATTCCATACAAAGGACAAACAGATAAGGGCTAAGAGGGTCCCCTTGCCGCACCCCCCTTGAAGGAGTGAAACTAGCTGATGATACACCATTCCAGATTATGCTCATCGAAGTGGTAGAGACACAGCACATAATTAACTTAACAAAATCGGCACTTAGCCCTAAGCTGTGGAGGGTAAATTCCAAGAAACGCCAGTCAAGCCTGTCAAAAGCCTTTTCCATATCAACTTTAACTGCTATGTAACCCTTTTTACCCCTCTTGGTTCTCATGGAATGGATTGCCTCCTGAGCTATGATGATGTTATCAACTGCCTGCCTGCCAGCGATAAAGCTACACTGATTCTCGGCGACAAGATGGCTCATGATGCTTTTAAACCGGTTAGCAATTACTTTGCTAACAACCTTTCCTTGATTTTTGAACATGCTTCAAAGTCCAATTTAACAACGATGGTTTACCACCACGATATCTACACATATATATATATAGAGAGAGAGAGAGACACACACACACACACACACACACACACACACATTCAAGCAATCCTTTACCCTTTCCTTTCAATATCTACATGAAGCCGGAGCAACTTTAATTCATCTAAGTATTTTCTTCTTACAAACTCCCCATAATAATACCCAACAAAGATATATGCTTAAGCATCCATAAGTCTCTTAAATTAAAATTGTTTAGCCACTCCAAAATAGCATGTAAATTTCTTTCCACCATCAAAATATTATGAAAACACATATAGCATTAAACCTCCCTTCTCCTTTAACATTTCATCAAACACGTTATGTGCGTTCTACGTATCAACTTACAAAGCAATACCATTACTACATAATATTATCCAAATAACTTCAAACATCATCTTCAATCTCAAAGCCATATAATTATAATTTCTCAGCAAGGCTATATGCTCAAAATAAAGTACCATTCAAGTCCCTTACATTCTTCTTATAGCATAAACTTTAGCTATCTAACAATTTTAACAATATTCCAATTAATCTCTTCTCTTAGACCTTTTAACAAACACCTTGAGTGCAATCAAACTCAAAACTATGTTATCAAACTCATTACTTTACAAACCTCTTGCCCAACACTTCCAAGCATCAATATGTATGTTTACTATGCTTTCCAACCTCAAATATTTTCTAATAATTAGTTCAAATCCATAAAAATCGAATCTGGAAATTTTCTTCTTCATAACATATCAACCAAAACCATTAATAAGAACTTACACAAGCCAAATCAAGCTTCAACCACCCCTACAACACATCCAGCAAGGAAGAGGAGAAGAATCGAAACGAAATACTCCCCAAACACTCTCAACCACGCATCGATTAAGGAAAAAAACGAACAGGTCTTGAAATCAGAGAGAAAGGGCCGATTTTTGGGTAGACGAAGGAGTCGCCGGCGATGGTCAGACAGATGCCGGAAGACGGCAGCATGCGCGGGGAGCAACGGACGAGTGAAGGAGGCTGGGGGTCTCGGGTTTCAATCGATACTCTTCATCTGGTCCTGTAGAAGCCGAATGAAAGGGAAGAGAAGAGGGAGAAGGAAAAAATATATCTGATCCTCTGCTTTTTTTTTAACGGGGGCATTTTTATAATTTTTCTATACTGAGACTGAGATAAATAAAAACATACTTTTGAGGAATTCAAACTCTCCACATTGGGTAGCCTCCAATATCACTAGACCATATTTTTCTTTGTTGCTCCATTACAATAAATGATAACTAAAATATCAATTAGCTCATTATAATTTAGTTTAATTATTGTTTTTTTACAGGTTTATATAAGTCGAAACAAAATTTTTCTTATAAATTTATCTTATATATCATAAATCATATTAAAAAAACAATTTTTATCATTAATTCAAGCAAAAGATTAATGTTTGAGCAATTTAATGTTTTGAGGTGCTTGATAATGTAATAGTGTGGCCTGAAGTGCCAAACTTTATCTAAGTTACAGTAATAAACTTAATTAAGGTGTGGTACGTACGTGTCAGTTGTTCTGGATTTTGTGTCTGTAGCTCTTCAACATTTATTCCTTCAAGATACTGACAAACGAATTAATTACTACTTATAAAATCTATTTTGTGGTGTAATTTTGCACTGCTAATTATATTTTATATTAAAAATTAAAGATAGTAATTAACATTCAGTCATATTCCCCAAATAGATGGTGCCACAGACCCAATATGTGCAGGCCATGCCAGCAAGAAGTAAAAAAACAAAAGCAAAAGAATATATTGCATGTAAAAAAAATAGAAAGCATCCTCATAAATAGAGCTGGAATAAACCGAGCCCGTCGAGTTAACTTGTTTAAGTCTGATTTTACAAGGGCCGAGCTTAAGATTTTTACCTCAAAAGTGAAAATGAACTTAAAAGGGTCAGCTCTATAAGGCCAAGGGTTGACTCTTTTGAGCCCGTATGTTTTTTTAAAAATTATTTATATAATAATAATAATATTGATTTTTTATATTTTATTAATGATATTGTAAATATTTAGTTGTTATTATATTTTTTATAATTAAGTTTAATAAGAAAATCTTGTATTAAGAATCCTAAAAATTAAAAACTTAAAAAAGATATTTCTTATCTCATAAGTATTCTTACTAATTTTGTATTTTTTAAATTATTTTTTAGTGATTGTGTTGTTTATTTTATTGACTAATTTCACATTTTAAGACATATTTATAAGAAGTATTTTTATTTTTGTTAAGTCTTCTTATTGATTATTTGTAATTGTGGTATGTTGATAATAGTTTACTTTGTGCACCTTTACATAGTAATTTTGACAATATTTATGTGTTATTAGAGCTTTCATTATTGAAATTTTATTTCTTAAAAACAACTAAAAAATAGTAAAAGATTGTTAAAATAGTTTTGACCCTGTAAAGCCCGGCTTCAAAAAATGATTGCTTTTCTTTTTAGGGCCGGCCCCTTTTACAAGCTCTACTCGTAAAGCTAGGATAAGTGGGAAGGATTGTCTATCCACTTACCATATAGAGTATGTATATATAAAGTATAAAGCGTTGACGTGTTTGGTAAGGGATCCAATGAAATTAATACGGAAAAGAGGATTATTTCATTTTTGGATTTTGCTTTGCTAAAGATGTTTTGATATATAATCTAATCTCTGCAGAACAATTCCAACCATAACATAAAATTGCACTGTGCAAGAATTCTTACTTCCATTCTTTTTTTTAGACACTTTAACGACTAAAAGAAAAATGTAAAAAGATGTGACATTCTTATGTTTGGTTTTATTTCAATAACAAGTATTTTTCTCAGATCAAATAAATCACTTTTATCTAGAACTCATAGGAAAAAAGGCTCAACTAGGTATAACCTGGCTCGAAGTTGATAATGCGATAATCCTTGGCTCGAAGTTTGGTAAGGTGGTTATGGTGGAAAATCCGCGAATAAATGGTCTAGTGGTCCGTAATTTTCTGAGAGCGCGAGTAATAGTTGATCTGCGTAAACAGCTTGTGACTGGATTATGGACACCTAGGCCAGATAGGAAGGATCCATCCTGGGTTAAGGCTCAGTATGAAAGGTTGCAGAATCATTGCTACAGGTGTGGTAGGATTGGCCATGATCGGAGAGCCTGTCCGAACCGCGATTCTCGAGATGTAGATGAGGATCTCAGATTTGGTAATTGGTTGTGTGCTCAACCAACAAGAAACAATGATGTTGAAATTGTCTGTTGCTATAATGATTGGGAGGAATCGGAGGGTCAACAGTGGAAAAGTAGAGAAGATGTGGAGGAAGAACCAGTGGTAGCTAAGAAGGTTCATTCAACTTCATTGGTGGCTTCTAAGGATAAAGAAGTGGTAAACAAGGGAGGGGATGTATTGGCAGTTGATAATAAAGAAAAGGGAAGGGGAAGGGGTTTAGTAGAAAAGGTGTACAGGAGGCATGAAGCAGGTAGAGGAAATATCAATGTGTCAGGCAAAAATGTAAAGCCAGTTCAGGTGGAAAAAAACGAAGAAGTGAGGGAGGTTAATACAATAGAAAAGGGGATCATTGAGTCTCCTAACAGAACTGTTGACTACTCGAAAGCTATTGTGGTCTTTGGTGATCTTTCACCTCTCTCAGAGCTATCACATGGTGTTAAAAGGATGAGGTTGAAAAGGGAACTGGAAGGGATTGAGGATAGGATCAGTAGTAAGAGGAGGAAACTGCTTTTTGATGAAACTATTATCAAAAGTAGTTCTATGCATAAAGATGTTCAGAAAGAGGGAGGAAGGAGAAGTATCATAATTCTTAAGAGAAGATTGAGGAAAGAAAGGGAAGTGAAGGCTAAAAAGAATGAGGTAATAGAAATGGTTAATAGTAATGTGCAGCTGGACGAAATGGCTATAGTTGCATATGGAAGTGGTGGGATAGAAGGGATGTTGGCTGAAGGTGATGGTGGCTGGCCTAAAACAGCCACCAGGGGGCCATGAATTTTCTTGTGTGGAACTGTCAAGGCTTGGGAAGGGCCTTGACAGTAAAAAAATTGAGGGAGGAAAATTTTAAGAAGAAGCCCTCAGTTATTTTTTTAATGGAAACCAGAATGGAGGTAGGAAAAATGCAGAAGATTAGAAAGAAGTGTGAAATGGAAGAGGAGTTCTACGTGGAACCAAGAGGAAGAAGTGGAGGATTAGCCTTATGGTGGAAAAGGGAAGTGGCAATAAATGTTTGGTATTTTTCAAAAAATATCATACATACAAGTATGGTTTCAAGTAAGAAGAAGGGACCTGAATATGTCACCTTTGTATATGGAGCACCAAGGGATGATGAGAAGTTCAAGGTTTGGGATAAAATGAGAAACATAGCAACTGGTTTGAAGGGTACTTGGGTAAGCATGGGGGATTTTAATGATGTGGTGGCAAGTCATGAGAAATTTGGTACCAGACTTGTTGATATACGTAGGGTCATGAATTTCCAGTGTATGTTGTCTGACTGTGGTTTGCTAGACTTGGACTTTAAAGGCGCTCTTTTCACATGGGATAACAGACGTGTAGGTGAGGATCATGTGAAAGAACGTCTAGACAGGGCTGTAGCTAATGTGGAATTTAGGGATGCTTTCCCAAGTGCAATGGTGCTACATATAGAACCAGTGGGATCAGACCATCATTTGTTGTGTGTAGACTATGAATACAAACATATGAGGGTTCCTAAAGTGTTTAGGTTTGAGGCCATATGGATTGAGCATGAAGATTATCTTAAGAAAGTGAGGGAAGGATGGCTTTTGGATGGGTTAAGGGATGGAAATAAGGTGGAGGAATTGTTATGTAGATTGGAAAATTGTAAGAAAGTTTTGTTAAAGTGGGGAAGTGCTGAGTTCCCAAATGCTAAGAAAGTGGTAGATCAGTTGACAGTGAGGTTAGAAGAGTGCAGAAGAGGCACTTTAACTGTGGAAAAGCGAAGGGAAATGGAAAAGCTTATTCAAACAATTGAGGAAGCATGGGATAGGGAAGAGGTTTATTGGTGGCAGAGATCAAGGGTGAAGTGGCTGGAAGCTGGTGATAGAAATACTAGATTCTTTCATTCTAGTACTATTCAGAGAAGAGCTAGAAATAAAGTTACGAAGTTAAAGGGGAAGGAGGGTGAGTGGTTAGAGGAAGAGGAGGAAATTACTAAGGCTTTCTCTGAATATTACAGCAGCTTATATATTTTCTTCTGAAGGTTGCAGGGGTTTGCAAGAAGTGTTGCAGGTTGTGAATAAGAAAGTAAGTAGTGAGGATAACAAGCTTCTTGTAAGGCCAGTAACAAGGGAAGAGATAAAAGAAGCAACATTTCAACTTGGGGGTGCTAAAGCGCCAGGTCCTGATGGCTTTTCAGGGATGTTTTATCAGTCAGCTTGATCCGAAGTAGGGAAAGAGGTTGGAGATATGGTGCTGGATTTTTTCAACAATAATGCAAAGTTAGATGAGCTAAATAATACCAATGTGGTCTTGATCCCAAAAGTGGAAAATGCAGAAAGTGTGGGTCAATACAGACCAATTGGCCTTTGCAACTTTTCTTACAAGATCATTTCTAAGATCTTAGCTAACAGAATGAGAAGCTTATTGTCTAGAATCATAACTGAAAACCAGCGAGCATTTGTGCCTGGCAGATTAATACAAGATAACATTATAGTGGCACATGAGGCATACCACTATCTGAAGAATAAGAAGAAAGGAGTGAAATATGAGATGGCAATTAAAGTTGACATGAATAAGGCTTACGATAGACTTGAATGGAGGTTCATTGAAGAAGTAATGAGGAAGATGGGATTTTGTGAAAAATGGTTAGCATGGATAATGGATTGTGTTAAATCAGTAAGGATGAGCCTGATTGTTAGGGGAAGGAAAGTTGCTGATTTAAACATGGAAAGAGGGATTCGTCAAGGAGATCCCTTGTCCCCTTTTTTGTTCATTATTGCATCAGATGTGTTGTCACTGTTGGTGCAAAGAAGTGTGGATGAAGGAGGATTAAAAGGCATAAAATTAGCAAGTAAGTGCCCCATCCTTTCTCATTGTTTTTTCGCTGATGACTCCTTATTTTTTATTAAGGCTGGAAGAAGGAATTGTAGTGTTTTGAAAAAAATTCTGGACAGCTATTCCCATGCTTCAGGTCAAGCTGTTAACCTGGATAAGTCCTATATTTTTTTCTCAAAAAATACCGATGACAGTGTTAAACATGAAGCATATGAGGTTCTGGGTATTAAAGCCACTGAGGAACCTGGGAAATACCTTGGTTTACCAGTATTGTGGGGAAAATCGAAGTCTGATGCATTGAATTTTGTGAAAAATAAGCTGAGTTTAAAGGTGCAGGGATGGAAGCAAAGGTTATTAACTTTTGCTGGTAGAGAAGTGCTGATAAAAGCTGTTGCCAATGCTATTCCTATCTTCCCTATGTCCTGTTTTAAATTCCCAAAGAAAGTTTGCAAAGAATTTGATGGTTTGATATCGAAGTTTTGGTGGGGGCAGCAATCTTCTGAGGGAAGAATCCATTGGAAGTCTTGGAAAACTTTGTGTAAGGATAAGGGAGAGGGGGGTATGGGGTTTAGAGACTTCATGGATTTTAACAAAGCACTATTAGCAAAAACAGCTTGGCGGTTGGTGCAAAATCCAGAAGATATGTGGTGTAAAATTTTGAAAGGCTTGTATTTTCCAAAGAAAGATTTTATGCAGGCAGGAAAAGGAAGTAAAGCCTCATGGGGATGGATAAGCTTGCTTGAAGGTAGAGATCTTTTGAAGAAGGATCTACTGTGGAAAATAAATAGTGGCTTGAAGGTGAATTTGTTTAAAGAAAAGTGGATACCTTCATTAGAGGGATGCTGTTTGAAGGAAAGGGTATTGCCTGAGGAAGTTAAAGGGTTGAAGGTAGCTGATATTATTGTAGGAAGGGAGTGGAGTTTGGATAAGATTGAGGAGTTTTTATCGAAAGAAGAGGTGGAAGCAATTAAGAATGTGAGATTTCCAATGGTAGAAGGGAATGATCTGCTGGTTTGGACAAAAAGTAAGGATGGGCTTTACTCTATGAAAATGGGTTATAAGGTGGCCAGGGTGGATAGCAGGAAAGAAGATGTGGAAGGGCCAAGTAGCTCACATAGAGTGCCCAAGAGGTTGTGGAGTGGGATATGGAACATAAAAATGCCATCTAAAGTAAATCAATTTTTATGGAGGGCCTTGAATAATGCTTTGGCTACTAAGGCAGCATTATTTAGTAGAAAATGTTCCAGTAGCCCATTATGCAGTATATGCAAATCTCAGGTTGAAAATGTTGAGCATGCCCTTTTCTTATGTCCGTGGGCTCAAATGTGCTGGTTTGGATCTCCCCTTGCACTGAAATTTGATAATTCCAATATGAGCAGGTTTGATAGGTGGTTGGAGGGTTGGATGCTTGAGGAAGCTGAAGTGGATGAGTATAATTTAGCAATGTTTGCTGGATTGTGCTGGGAAATTTGGAAGGCTAGATGCTCTTTTGTATTTGAAGAAAAAGATGTTAATGCTCTTGACTGTATGTGTACAGCAATAAGACTGACGAATGAATACTGGGAGTGTATAGGAAAAAGGAAGAGAAAGTGTGAGGAGGAGAGACAATGGGAAAGAAGTCTAACTTGGCAAAAACCTCAGCAAGGTCAGGTTAAAGTTAATGCGTCTGTTTGTTTGGGCGACCAGATTGCTTATAAGTTGCTTTTTAATTAAATCGAGACACAACTCATCTCACATACTTACCTCGTATACCGTAAATCACTATTAAAAAGTAACTTATAAGCAATCGAATCGCTCATCCAAACGAGCACAATATTGATGGGGCCTATTGTATGAAGTGTAATGAGGCGGCATATGGAGTATTAGGAAGAGATGATGAAGGGAGGTTTATGGGTGGTTTTGGAGAATCTGTGACAGCTACATCAGCTTTTATGGTTGAGTGCTAGGCTTTGCTTGAAGCTTTAAGGATGAAAGAAGTGTTTAGTGCTGGACATGTGGTTATTGAAATTGACTGTCAAGAATTATTCAGCAAAATTAAGAAAGGGGAAGTAGAAGGATGTGAATGGAGGTGTAGTGATGTACTGCAGAAGTGTCTTCAACTGGGTAGGTCTGTGAGTAACTGGTCACTGTCCTTAGTATCAAGAAAGGGCAATAAAGCTGCAGATTGTATTGCAGCTATGGTGATGAGGAGCATGGTACCGCAAGGATAGCTGAACAAGCCACCATCTCCTCTGCAAGCTGTGCTGTTACAAGACCTCGTGGGTGAAGATGCTTTGACAGGTACGCAGACTGGAATAGGCTGAGTAAGGATAAGTAGTGTAGGGTATACTCTTTTTCTAATTTTCATAGGTTGTAATGTAGGTTTATGGCTTTACTTTACTTTGGTATAGGTTGTACGATAGGTTGCTCTTTTTTTCTCTTTACAGGGTGATTAGTGAGTGTAATGATTTTTTGTGGATTAATAAAATTGGATCTGTTTGCTCAAAAAAAAAGGTATAACCTGGCTTGGCTTTAAAAACAAGATTTTTCATTCTCTACTCTATAAATTCTAATAATATTCTTCTGTAAATAAATACTATCTTTAGTCCTAAATATAATATCCTCTCAATCTTCTTTATTTCCTAAATTTATAATTTTTTTAAAGTACCCCTATCAATTGCATGTATTAAGAAAATTTTCATCAGGAGTAATTTCAATGCACGTGATAAAAAAGATATTTTATGGAAACTAATATATATTTATTATAAATAAATAACTCAACTAACTTTTTTATACCTGCAAATTAGTTATCTAATTTTTATACAGAATTGTTCTATACATAATAAATTATTGTAAAATAACGGTAAAGAAGAAAAGTGCAAAGGTAAACTGCTTATGATTTTATTGCTGTAATGCTTGTAATCAGCTCAGTTACACCGATATATATGGACGGAGCCAACAGCAAACTTTCGGTAAATAAAAGAATAAATCAAAAAAAAAGAAAAGAAAAGAAAAATCAACTAGGTTGCTGAAGTTGTCTCCTCGAGATTTGCTGAATCAGATTTTGGATCATATCTCCAACAGATACAACCTGAAAAACAAACTCCAAATGTTAATGTCTATACTTTAGCTTTACGTTGGTTTTTTTATTATTCACTTGTATCCCAAAAGAAAATGTTAATGTTTATACTTTATATCCATATATCTGTCTTCACATTCGGTACTCATCACAATGATGACCAACTAATTTCTCATCATTGTGATAAAATTTCAACCATTTAAATTTAATTTGAACTGTTCAAATTTAAAATTCTTAATTTATGATTTTTCAAATGATAAATTCATTTTATCAAAATTTATAGTTATAAGATTATTTTTAATTTTAATTTTACATATATTAATATAAAAATTTATTTAAAATATAAAAATTAAATTAAATATGGACCGTCTAAAACTAATCTAACGGTCTAGATGGGTGATGAACACATTTTTGCTCATCAAATTGATGAGCAAATGTGCCCCCACCAGTGTTAAATCAAACTTTTGGAAATGGAAGTGCCATCGATCCCCTGTAATTTAGAAAAATCTTGAATTTATTGAATGAATAGTAATTCAATTTTTTTGCTTACCTTTGAATCAATTTTTTGCTTACCTTTAAATAGTAATCCAAATTTAAGCTTTGAAATTCTTGGACTTCGGTTTTTTTTTCTCCCGAGTCATTTCCATGCTCTTGAATGATTTCTAATGTACTTTTGAGCTATAGATAAAGTTTGACACTTGAAGCCACACAGTTTATTACATCCATGCACCTTAAAATATTAAATTATTCGTACACTTAATTTCGTCCTACACATAGAATATATAATCATAACAAGTGAATAAAATTACACACGTGATAGACTTGAGGTTTTCAATTAACACTCTGTTCAAACCAGCAGGCTGAGACATGTAACAAGTGAGGATCAGCATCGAAGTCAAGCATTGGGCCTCTAATTACGCTGTGGAACATGCTTAAAGGTAGCCCATAGAAGATCAAAGTAAAGTGGAAATTGTGCCAAAACAAAAATGAACGCTGGGAGGCAAGCCGCCACATATATTGGAAGAGCAAGAAAATGAAGTGTATCCTTGAGCACGAAGAAATGTCCGGCACAGAATGACACCAACATGGAAGCAATCGACATGAACAACGTAATCAAACCTACCCGTAACTTCCTGGGCAAGCTTTTGTTAAAGTCTTGCTCTTGAAATCGAGAAGTGAGTATGGACAGGAACATGACCACGGCGGTGATGGAGCAGCCTAGGGCTATGAGTGCTGAGATAGCAAACAGTTGGAATTCTTTTTTTTTTTTTTGAATTACAAAGGCAAGCAAAGCTTGTAGGTGTCAGGGTCTATAGATCAGACCGTACAGAGTGGTCCTGTGGCGGTGGACCACAATCCTGGGAAAAAATAAGAGTACAAACGAGAGGAGAAGACCCTAGATCGACGAAGTCGTCGCTGTTTCCGTGAGCCTGACCTGCTAAATAATCAGCACAACGAATAGATTCCCTATAAGAGTGGGAGATCTGCAAATCCCAGTCGGAAAAAATAATGGATCTAGTTGCTAGGATAACATCGTATAAGGGGTGGGAAGTTGGGCAAGTAGACCGTAATAGGTGGATAGCTTGGAGGGAATCAGTGAACAGTCTGATTTTGGATAGACCCATCTGTTTGCATATGTGGAGGCCACTGTAGATTGCATGAATTTCTGCAGCAGTTGGAAATGAGAGTCCTAACTTCTGTTGAAATCCACGTATCCATGTGCCATGTTGATCACGAATAACACCTCCGCAGGCGGCCTGACCTCCATTGAGTACGGATCCGTCAACGTCTATACGGACAAAATCCGGATCCGGTGGTTCCCAGTGGGCTACCCCTCTCTCTGGAACATGAAATATCTGCCTATGCAATCGGCCGCTCTCCACTCCTTCCGAGAGGTGAAACAGGCATCTATGTACTATCTCCTGTGGCTTCACAGCTATCCCTTCGAATGCTTGACTGCATCTGTTCTTCCAAAGTAGCCAGCACGTTGTGCTGAAAACTCGTTGCCATGACCTTCCAGAGGTTCTCCTATTGCCTGGTGAGTGCTGCATGTTCCAACGTAGCCATTCCTGCAAGCAGCCACTAAAAAACATAGAATAATATATGGTGTCAGTTAAAGAGGACCACACCCTCTGGGCTTGCTCACAATCTCTCAAAACATGGAGGATGCTCTCCTCACTCTCACACTGAAAAGGACAAGTGTTTAGAACATTTGGGATATGTCTCGCTCTTGTGTCATTTGTTGGAAGCCTCTCATGGAATACTTGCCACATAAAGAATTTGACTCTTTCCGGAATACCCCAGTGCCATAAGTGCCTCCAGTGGGGTTGGGAATTGAGGTTTTGCTGGTGATAGATCCTTTCATACGCGGACTTCACACTAAAGTTACCGTCGGGGGCATTTCTCCAGCAAATCACATCATCCCCATTTGTTGTTGGGGGTGCCACAATCATAATCTTATCTACCACCCAAGTGGGAAGGAAAGATTCCCATTTGGCTCTATCCCATTGACCCGTCTAAGTTGTGAAGGAGCAAACGCGAGCATTAATATCAAGAAGGTGCATGTTCCTGTCAACGAAGTATTTTAGAGGACTATCGACCGGGCTCCAGCAGTCCTGCCATGCATAGGTGTTTCTTCCATTTCTGATAATTTTGCCAAGGCCATTCTCGAAATCCTTCCATACTGCAACTATGCCACTCCACACAGCCGATTGATTTCGTGATCTCTGAACCTTCGGAAACGAATCCATTCCACATGAATACTTCGCACGGAGACACCTCACCCATAAGGCATCAGGTTTAGTGATTAGACCCCAGCACAGTTTCATAAGGAAAGCTTTGTTTTGGCAATGCAGATCTTTTATCCCCAGGCCTCCCTCACACTTCCTCCTCTTCAGAACATCCCATGCTAACAGATGCATTTTCTTAGATTCATCATGCTGATTCCAGAAGAAATCACGGCTCAATTTTTCAATGGTAGAAAGCACTCCCTTCGGAACTAGGATAGATTGCATCTGATATTGCGGAATTGCAGAAAGAACCGAATTGATGAGGACCGTCCGCCCTGCCATACTTAGATATCTCCCCTTCCAGCTAGTCAATTTTGAGCGAACCTTTTGGAGAAGCGGTGCAAAGGTCGTGTTTACCATTCGTTTATGAAGGATAGGAACTCCCAAATATTTCCCTAGGTCAGCAGTTAGACCAATTCCCATAGTTTGACTAAGCTCATAAGCTCGGTTGAAGTGAACGTTTCGAGAAACAAACATTTTAGATTTGTGCAAATTGATCCTGTGGCCAGATACCCGGCAAAACAGCTCCATGACATTCCGAATCTCCTCCACTTGCTCAATTGATGCCTCACTGAAAAGAATCAAATCATCAGCGAAATCTAGGTGCGAAAACAGTTGGAATTCTAACTCATCTTTAAGTGTTGGGTGGCCTGTTTCTTGGACGACTCCGCCGGGCACAGTGGCAGCTGTGGCAAAGGCCACCGTGGCAATTAATGCTGCCACCAGCGAGCATGATTCTGAGGTTTTGTTCAGCCACTCGGCGGCCCTTTCTTCCAGGTGCTTGTGAGTTTTGGTGAAGACAACATCTGGGGTTTCGTTCTGATTGTTGTATCGGCAGAAGAAATCAGATGGCATTGCCTCTTTCACGAACTGCATCACCAATTACACTTTGATCATCATAATTCATATACTACTGAGGGGGGAAAAATACTTACTCTAATCCTTAATATAAAACATATTTGGAAGTTCATCTTGATCATAAATATAAGACATATTTTTTATATTTATCCCTATTCTCCTAATTTACCTCTATTGATACTCCCTCAATAATAATAAAGGAGAAGAAGGAATTAATGAAGATAACTAGGGAGTCATATTAACCAATGTAACTAACTTTTCTAGTCTCATTAAATTAAATAAATATATATTATATTAAATACTGGAGAGAGTAATATATATGCATGTATATATCTTGTTATATTACGTACATTGAACCACTTGAGTTCCCATTGCATTTGGAGAGCTTCGCCAGGAATGAGCCAAGGCTTGTGGTCACGAAGTGTGGCTGCCAAGTGCAACGCATTGTTTCCATCCTTGTCCACCTGATGGAAAAGGCTCTCTTTGTAAATATTCTTCTTCAGCAAGAACTCATACACATGAGGTTGCCTGTGTTCTACTGCTAATAACACTATGTTCTTCTTATCTTCATTCAGATCGTGAATGGCCACCGGAAATAATTCCACAGTTTTCTCTATTATTTCCATCACACCATTCTTTGCAGCCACCAATATTGGAGTCTCCGTTGTCGTCCTTTTGGGAAGTTGCTCACCTTCTGCACAGTTTAAATGTCAAACACAATTATCCAATTACATACTTCCTCCGGTCCTTTTTATATTAAGGACGGGAGTGAGTATAATGTTAGTCTTTTACCTTCGTCTATTGCTAATAACGCCACAATTTTCTCTATTGTTTCCGTACTCACAGCATTCTTTGCAGCCACCAATATAGGAGTCTCCTTGGTCCTCATTTTAGGAAGTTGTTCATCTTCTAAACAGTTTTAGAATTTCAAACATGTAATTATCCAATTACATACTTTCTCCTGTACTTTTTATGAGAGCCCAAAATTTGAATGACCTTGGTCATTTTTATAAAAGCTTAACAATAGTTGTCTAAATATTTACCCTATGTTTGAATGGAAAGAAAATTTGAGGAGAAAGAAAACTAGGAGAGAAAATTTGGGGGAAAGGAAAACTATGAGAGAAATTAAAACTCCAAAAAATAGTAAATGTTTTTACCATTTATAGAAGTTTTCAAACCTAGTATTCCATCTCCCTATTTTTCCTCTACTTTTCTCTCCATCCAAACATAACATTATTGTGTTTTTCTCATATTTATCCTTCATTAATTATATATATTGTATTAATTAAAAGTTTGGTGATACTTATATTTATTCTATTTCTCTCTCTTACTTACCCCTTATAAATGAAGACATATTTTGAAAGAAAAGTTTATTTCAGACATATTTATTACTTTTAACTAATTTTAATTGCTTTATAAAACAGCATAATTCGGTTACCGGGCTCTAATAAAAAGAACCGGAAAAGTACAATTAATCATTTAAGGGGCAATTACAATGAAATCTCATACAAGAGAAAAAATGAAGAAATGGTCCCTAAAATTGTCAGTGTAAGCTCCTCAACTTATTAATGGACGCTCCTCGACTTATCATTAACAACTTTAAGGACCATTTTTTTCATTTTTTTTCTTGTGTGGGACTTCATTATAATTGTCCCATCATTTAATGCTTCTTGTGACAACACGCATCAAATATCATATAAAGTTTGCTTTCAATTACCTTTGTCCTTGGTGCTGGCAGTCCTAGGTTCGATTGATGTGGCGCGGGTGGTTTCCTGTGACATCGTATTGTAGACTTCGTCTTCGTGAGGGTTTCTCCCATCATTCTCGTACTCATACGAGGAAGCGTAATGAAGAAGTAGCTTGACTATCTGAACAGACCATGTATGGGTCTCCCTTTTCCGATATATCTTCCTCAATTCCTCATATCCTGGGGAAAATTCAAAAAGGTATAATAAGCGCGCATATATAAATTATAAAGTGTCGTGTGCCATCATATGTGTATAGTTAGTATGAAATGAGTCAAACATAAATAAGCAAAAGATACCTTTACCCAAAATGATCAGAAGTAGCAGATAAAAGAACTTGATCAAATGGCAACAGGTTTTGTAATTAGCTGGAAATAATGGAGTTTCCTGATCTCTGTCCACTCGTGATCCTAATAAGACAATGGTACGAAAGTTTTTACTAGTACTCACATATGCAATTTTAATTAGTGCCAAAGTTTCAAAGATCGTGTCTCACCTCCCGCACGCGCTTCGGGATCCTCGGCATCTGTTTCAACAGGTTTGGACAATCCTTTATTTTGGCCATCAGGATTCCACAATCCTGTAAATAGAAAACTTGCTGTAATTTAAGTCGCAATTATATATGCGAACGTACAAGATCTTAACTAGGACATGGTAGGAAAAATTTTATGTAGACGATGAGAGATTGGAATGTAAATTTCATATACCAACTGTGACCACTTTTCTTATTAGCCGGAAAACATCCCACAATGTATTGTAGTTGGGAGGATGATCATGACTATCACTGTCCTTGGCTGCACTTGGCCTTGTCTGATGTTCATTTGCTGGATTTTCTGCCTTAAGCTTCTCAACATGTATGCCTTCAAGACAAACAGACAAACAAAACATGGTACGCATATATTATAAAGATCATGCCGATGAATGAATCAATAGGATTTTTTGTCCTTAGTTAACTAAGCATCGGTGAAGAATACAATGACACTAATAAAATGCTTACATACAATGATAAATGATTGTTTCCACCCGTCCAAGGCGGCTTCCACTTTTAAAAGCACAAGGATTTGATGCCAGCAGATGTAGAGGAGACAAGCCTTCCTCATTCACCCAATTTGCAAGGTCTTTATAAAGATGAATTATTTGAAATGCAAGATCTATATAGCACAGAATTAATTAAATAATGTTATTATAAATATATAAGTGAATAGAATACACAATACTACATCCGGTTTTAAATATAAGATCTAATTGACTTTTTTTTTTTGGAGAAATTAAATAGGTTAAATAAATTACTTAATCATCTCATATGTTGTATATGCTTAAGTTATATATCAATTTATAAGCCAGATAAATTAGTTTGTGGGGAAAAAAATATAAATACTTTAAAGTAATTTAATTCAAAAAAAATTAACTGAGTCATATATTTAGGACCGAAGGTAGTATAATGGAGGAGATAGCTAGTGATGGAAAAGAGTTGAGAATGAATGAATTTATTATACCCACCGAAGTAATTACCCTTGATAGCGCAGTGAAGGATAGTGTCACCATTGTTCCTTCTGCAGTTATCATAGAAGAGAGGATCACTGATGTTAGGGTTTCGGATGCTATGAAGACAAAGAAAGGCTTGTTTTCTGCCACGGAGAGCTGCCATGAAGAGAGGCGTCTCGCCGTCATTGTTACGATCATCCACCAAGGTAGGCTTCACGCTAGCAATTATTTGACATAAGGTAGCATTGCCCACGGAAGCAGCTAGATGCAAGGCAGTGTTTTTTCTTTGATTATGAGTTCTCAGAGCCTCTACAAGTTCCATCTTATTAGGTTGTTTCTGCGACATGGCGAGGAGCATCTGCTTCACCACGTGCTCTTTCCCATCAGAGACTGCTATGTGCAACGCTGTCTGACCTGAGCGAGTGCTTCTGGCATTGTAAAGGCTCACATCATTCTTGTACATTTCAATGACCTTGTCCCATTCTCCTTTCATGGCACATGTGAATAGTTTCTTCTTTTTGCTCTCGTATTGGTCCTCCATGGCTTTTGGTTGTTTGTTTCGGCTTCACTGATGGCTAATTAGTATCCAGTGATTGCTCAGTTAAATACTCATCATCAAACAACAGGTTGATGGTCTACTTTATTGGCCACAGTTTAATTTGCTCGCTTATCAAGTTATTCCCCAAACATAAGGCTCCACTCCCGTACGAAAAAAAGCAAAGAACACTGTACAAGCCAGAATTAGAGAAAACAATATTCTACGTACGTAACTATTTGTGTCAATTAATATCTATTTGTGCGGTGGAAATTCTAAAGAAGAGAATAATCATCATCAAGAGCGTAATTCACAAAAATCAACATGTTGATGCTTTATTGTTGTAGGTGCTTGGTGGTAGGGGAACAATTGTGAAAAACACAAGTGAGTAAAATGTATCAAAAAAAAATGAAAGAAAGCACATAAAATATTAATAAGTTATTAAACGAATAACTTTTGGAAACTCAGTCTTGTTATTATTTAATTATGAGTTGAGATACAACCTTTGTGCGCTTAGGCTTTGGCCCACTGTGCCCCATAAAGAGCAAAAGTCGGTTAATTAATCGTGCTTTACGTCTTTGCTCCAGCATTCCTCCAATTTAATTTAAAGTTTAATTAAACCATCACTTCCCCCCCCCCCCCCCCTTTTTGTGGTGATGATCTACGCATAATTGAACTTGTTGGGTTTTAATAAGTAACTCTAACTCATCCTGTTGGCGCCTTGGCGGTCACGTTCTTCTAGTGGATTAATATCCAAATTCATCTTAGAAGTTTTTGATGGAGAGCAATGTTACCCCGGAAGTTTTTTTTAGGGTCAATGTTATCCCAAAAATTTAAAAATATAGTAATATTGCCCCTTATAGTTAAAAAGTTAACAGTCAGTGTCAATTTTTTAACATGTGAGCTAAAATTGCTACGTTTTGAAACTTTAAAGACAACATTGCTCCTCAACAAAACTTTCAGGACAAATTTGTACCTTAAGTATTCTTCTAGTTAATTAAGTTGCTGGTCATCATCAACTGCATCTTCATTTGCATTTGGATTTCTTATATAGATTAATAACTTTATTTGAGAAGTTAAGCTACAAAAGCTTACAGTCACTTGAATTTTAAATACCATAGAAGGGTGTTTTCGCTAACTTTTCTCTCTACTTCCTCTCCCCTTAATGTGACCACCATTGGATCATATTTTATTTAATGGGTGGGATTTAATTATAAAGTTTTATTATATGTAATATAACAACAATATTTTTACATAGCATTAAATCTTACCTGTTAAAACATGATCCAATGATTAAAATATTAAGTGGAGATGAAGTGAAAAGAAAAGTTAGTAGAGACACCCCTTTCCCATATTTATGTGCCCACAATATGTGCGTGCGAGATAGGCTGATATCTCTTAAAATATTTTTTTTTTTTGAGTACAAAGGCAAGCATAGCTTGAATAGGTAACAGGGCCTAGGGGACGGGTCCTACATAGTGTTCATGAGCTATATCTCCGCATTCCAAGGCAAAAAGCTGAAAGCATTCCATAGGGGAAACTCCAATCTCCATGTAATCTTGGCTATTCAAATGAGCCATTCGCGCCAGAAAGTCAGCACAACGAGTGCATTCTCTATACGAGTGGGAAATCTCTAAATCCCAGTCGGCATAAATAAGGGATCTGGTAGCCGATACGATATCATACAAAGGGTGATCAACGCCGCAATTGGTAGAAAGCAGGTGGATGGCCTGAAGAGAGTCTGTGAAAAGCCTGATTTTCTTAAGACCCATCTGCTTACATAGTTGAAGACCGCTTTGGATTGCATGGATTTCCGCAGCAGTCGGGGAAGCATTTCCCAACTTCTGTTGAAATCCACGTAACCAGTTACCCTGACTATCACGAATAACGCCTCCGCAGGCTGCTTGACTGCTACTGAAAGAAGAGCCATCTACATCAATGCGAAAGATATTATAATATCAATATCTCTTAAAATATTGATATTATAATTATACGGATTAGTTTTTTATTTATATCACTGCCGTAACTTTTAAATTAATCTTTTTTGTGATAAATATATTACTACCATAAAATTAAAAGTTAGTGACACTTTTTGAATAACCAAATTAATATTTTTTTTATTTAAATACCAACTGTGACTTTCCCTCCATTTCGTCTGGAACTTGAAACCCAATAGGATTCAGCATAACCTTACACTGCTGGACCAACACTTTATTTAATCTTTATTGTTATAATTAAATAATATCAAAATGATCACTCTAAACCAATAAATCTGTTGTTTTTTCTTTGGGTCACATTAGATTGAAACGATATTTTATATCAAAGATACGGTTCAGCTAGCCAATAATGATTAATCCCAAAAATATCATACACCAAAATACATATATATAAAAAAACTTACAGTAACATATTTTACATATTGCCGTTCTTAAAATTTCAAACAAACGTGTACTCGTAGAAATGCATTTTTTGCAGAATGATTAAATGAAAAGGAAGGAAAAATTGCATTACGGCTTCATAACATACACAAGCAATGAACAGTAGAAGGACCCGCCAGTTGCCCTGCTGAACACTTTTTTTTTTTTTTGTTACAATGGCAAGCAAAGCTTGAAAGTGACATCCACTATAGGCTAGTTCCTACAGGATGATCATGGTCTAATAAACCACAGTCCAAAGCAAAGAAATGAAAGCAATCAATTGGTGAAATCCCAATTTCCTCATGATCGTGCGAAATTGTGTGAGCCAATCTAGCAAGATAGTCTGCACAGCGTAGGCTTTCCCTGTGAGCATGGGAAATTTCTACCTCCCAATCACTATAAATAAGAGATCTGGTTGCCAAAATCACGTCGTACAATGGATGGTCCGAGTCAGAATGATTGGATAACATATGTACTGCCTGAAGAGAGTCCGTGAAAATCCTGATTTTCTTTAGGCCCAACCGTTTACAAAGCAAGAGGCCACATCGGATTGCGTGGATTTCCGCAGCAGTAGGAAAAGCATGACCTAACTTCTGTTGAAATCCACGTATCCAATTACCCTGATGATCTCGAATAATACCTCCACAAGCAGCGTGACCGTCACTAAGAACTGAACCATCAACATCTAAGCGATGAACACCTGGATCAGGGGGTTGCCAGTGTAGCACACCTCGCTCTGGGACTTGGAAAATTTGATGCCGAAACTTGCCGTTCTGCACACCTTCTGAGAGATGATAAAAGCATCTGTGAACAATCTCTTTCGGGCTGTCTGATGACCCTTCAAAAGCTTGGCTACAGCGGTTTTTCCAGAGCATCCAACATGCGGTACTGAAGACATTACGCCAAGGCCATCTGGACATCTTACTTCTTCCTGGTGAGTGCTGTAAGTTCCAATTGAGCCAATCCTGCAAATTACCAGAGAAAAACATACTATAATATATGGGGTTAGTTAAAGCCGACCACACTCTCTGGGCATGCTCACAATCTCTCAAGATATGAAGTATGCTCTCCACACTATCGCACTGGAAAGGACAAGTGTTTAAGACTCCCAGGTTGTGTCTCGCTCTGATCTCATTCGTGGGAAGCCTTTCATGGAATACTTGCCAGAGGAAAAATTTGACACGTTCAGGAATATCCCAACGCCATAGAGACTGCCAGTGACCATGTTGGTTATGAATGTTCTGATGAAAGATTGCGTCGTATGCTGATTTTACACTAAAGTTCCCGTCAGGAGCATTTCGCCAACAGATAGAATCCTCATCAACGCCCGAAGGAGGAGGAATCAACAAAATTTTATCTATCACCCAATTTGGGAGGAAAGATTCCCATTTAGCTCTATCCCAATGTCCCGATTGAGTTGTAAAGGAGCAAACATTAGCACTTAAATCCACAAGGTGGCTATTTTTGACGATAAAGTATTTAAGGGGCTTGTCCACCGAGGCCCAGCGATCTTGCCAAGCAAGCGTATTTCGGCCACTTCTCAGGCATTTACCAAGACCTCTTAAGAAATCATCCCAGACAGTCACCACCCCACACCAAACTGCCGATTGGTTACGCCACCTTTGAACATGAGGAACACTATCAGAACCACATACATATTTCGCTCTTAAGCATTTCACCCAAAAGGCATCCGGTTTCTTGATAAGGCCCCAGCAAAGTTTCATGAGAAAAGCTTTATTTTGGCAGTGCAAGTCTTTAATATCCAATCCTCCCTCACACTTACGTTTTTTAAGAACATCCCATGAAAGCAGGTGCATCTTTTTGGAGTCCTCATGTTGATTCCAAAAGAAGTCTCGACTGAGCTTTTCAATTATAGCTAACACCCCTTTCGGAATAAGGGTCGATTGCATCTGATATTGAGGGATCGCAGAAAGGACAGACTTGATGAGGGTCGATCTACCTGCCATACTCAGGTATTTACCCTTCCAGTTAGCCAATTTCAATTTCACCTTTTGGAGAAGAGGAGCAAATGTACTCTTAACCATTCTCTTGTGCAGGATGGGGACACCCAAGTATTTTCCAAGATCCGCAGTCAAACCGATCCCAACAGATTGACTTAATTCATAAGCCTTGTTGAAATGGACATTTTTTTATACGAACATTTTAGATTTGTTCAGATTAATCTTGTGGCCAGAGACTTGGCAGAAAAGAGTCATGACATCCCTGATCACCGTCATCTGCTCGTTAGAAGCCTCGCAGAAAAGGACAAGATCATCCGCGAAGAAGAGGTGGGATATCTTAGGGCCATTAGGGCTCAATTTAATAGGAAGCCAGTTTCCCAAGTCAACTTCATGATGGATAAGTTGGCCAAGCATTTCCATGCACAAGACGAATAAATAGGGACTCAAAGGGTCACCTTGTCTCACCCCTCTAGAAGGCCGGAAGCTCTTGGAGGCAATTCCGTTCCAGATAATGCTCATGGAAGGAGACGAAACACAGGACATAATCAGCTTCACAAAATCAGAACCCAGACCCAGGCTATTAAGAGTGAATTCTAGAAAGCGCCAGTCAAGACGGTCAAAAGCCTTTTCCATATCAACCTTCACGGCAATAAAACCCTTCTTACCTCTCTTGGAACGCATGGAGTGAATTGCCTCCTGGGCGATAATGATATTATCAACACCCTGTCTTCCTGCAATAAAGCTACATTGGTTTTCAGCAACCAGGTGGTTCATGACTCCCTTAAAGCGGTTAGCAATAATTTTGCTGACAATTTTGTAGCTAACATTGCAAAGGGATATAGGCCTAAAATCCTTCAGGGTAGTCGGATGATCGACCTTAGGAATGAGGGTGATGTTTGTATGATTAATGTCATGTATGACCTCGGGATTATCAAAAATCTTGATAACCAATTCGCTCATCTTATGACCAATAACACTCCACTGGGTATGAAAGAAATGGGGATTTAAGCCATCAGGCCCGGGTGCTTTAAAAGCACCCATCTCAAAAGCAGCATTTTTAATCTCAGTGGGCGAAACCGGCCTTTGAAAGAGGTCAAGTTGAGCATCATCAAGAGGAGGGAAATTTTCCCTCCAAGGAGAGAAAGAAGAAGATGAAGTCTCAGCCGAGTAGAGGTTCCGAAAAAAATCAAAGGCCATATTCCGAAGCTGAGATTCATCATACACCTAATTACCATTATCGTCCTGTAAAGCCTCGATTTTACTTCTCTTCCTCTTCGCAGAAACACTAGCGTGGAAGAATTTCGTGTTTCTGTCCCCACCACTGATCCACTTACATCTAGATTTCTGAAACCAGATTAATTCCTCTTGTAAAGCGATTTTTTGGTACATGTCCCAAAGTTCCCTTTCAATCCTAAAAAGACCATTAGGACCACCCCCTCTACTTCTGGCCCGATCAATCCCCTCCAGCCTTCGGATGAGCTCTCTTTTCTTTTTGACAACATTTCCCACCACTTTAGAGTTCCACGCCGAAGCTTCTTTTGTGAACTGCTTTTGCCCTTGTGTCCAATTGTTCCCCTGCCAAGCTTCTTTGACAACATTCTGAAAGTCTTCTTCCATGCACCACGCTGCTTGATAAAGGAAATTTCTTCCCCTGTTAATGCGCTTAGACTTAGTTTTGTCCGCAACAACAATCACGCGGTGGTCAGACTTGAACCAGAGATTATGATAAGCCTTGGCTTGAGGATTAAGAATTTCCCAGTCAAAATTGCAGAACACCCAGTCAAGTCTCTCCTTAACGCCTGTTTTTTCCCAGGTAAATTTGTCGCCAACTACCGGAACTTCAATAAGATCACAGCTATCAATACAGTTCTGGAAATCCTTCATAGAGCTGAGAATAGGGGTAGCACCCCCTTCCTTATCACTAGAGGAGAGGAATGCATTAAAATCCCCCAGGACTAGCCAGGGAATATTCACCGTTTGCTTGATAACACACAGTGAATCCCACAGACTTTTCCTCATCAAATTATTAGTGTCACCATAGACAAAAGTAACAAGCGAAGGGTTGGGATTATTTAACGGAGAGACTCTACAGTGAAGTAGTTGGGAGTTAGAGAATAAATAATCAATTTGAAACTCCCAACTATTCCATAAAACCCAAATACCCCCAGCATACCCAGTTGCTTCCACTCTTAACCAGTCATTGAAACATAATTTCCTAACAGCCTTATCTGCTCTACTACCACTAATCCTAGGTTCCACAAGACACAGCACATTAATATCATAATTAAGGACCACATCTTTCAAAACACGTGGGAACGTGCGACCGCCCGCCCCACGGCAATTCCAGGAAGAAATAATCATAAAAAATAAATAAAAGAAGATGGGAACAACCGAGACTTACTTATCCGGCGGCTTGTCTTCCATCAGGACCACGACCTCCAATTGGGACACAGATTGCAACTTTGATTGAGTGTCATCTTCATTTCCAACCAAGGATGCCTTTTTGGAAGAATGAAGGTCCAAATTTGACGCCTCCAAAGCAGAAGAGGTCCCTTGAGAGTCAGGCAAATTCTCAAGCAATAATTCTTTCGGACTTGGCTTATCCTCGCCCTTATCCACATGAATAACCTCATGCAGAATTTGCTCATCACGACTCACCTCTTTCCTGCACGAGTTAGGGGCTTGAGAAGAGGAGATGGGCTTGATAATATCCACATGTTCTTTGGAAGATCCACTTTTCTGGATGCAGCCTTGTACAACGTTATGCGTCCTTTTGGAAGAGTTTGGCTTCAATTTCTTGATTACTCCCACGTCACATGTTCCCTCAAGGCCCACACCACAATTATCTTTGGGAGGCCCATCCTCCTGAATGCCAACATGAGCCACGTTATGCGTCCTTGTGTAAGACTTGGGCTTCAAAGTGTTATTCACCTCCACAGCACGTGCTCCCTCAAGGCCCACACCACTATTAAAGACTTCGGCCTTCTCCTTGCGCATGATATTTCTGTTAATAATTTTGGGCTTTTTTATTTCCTTCCAATGCTTAGCACCCACGTGAAAAGCCAGAGTATATTTTCCATGCCCAGCTTTAGTTGACTGCTGCACCGCCTGAGACCCAGAGGCTTCCTTCGTGATCTTCAGCCCTTCAGCAGCTGCAGCATTCCTCACTACCTTGCTATTCAAATTTGAACCCCTCTCGTGAACCACGCTTTCTTCTAAATCCATCTCAGCTAAGACATCAAATCTAGACTGAACAGCCCTGCCATAGCCGACCTCCTCTGTTAAATCAGTATGGGTCTTTCCACCCACCCTAGATTTATCTTCCTTCCTTCTTGGGTTTCGTGATTTTGCTGTCTTTCTCACGAGCATCCATGGCCCGAATGGGTCTTCCTTCCCAGCAGGGGCGGCATTACCTTCATCACCGTGAGCAAGCTTGGAAGGATCCAGATCAGCCTGTTTCTGAATAGTCAAAGGCAGCAAAGCTTTCGAAGATGGAGGGGGAAGACTCCCAGAGGAACAAGAAGGACCAGCGGCTGCACTATTCCTTGAGGGACATAATTCTTTTCTGTGACCATACTTGCCACAGGTAAAGCAAATTGAACCCAAACCCTCATACTCAATATTAAAAACCGAAGAGGCAGAGATGATTTTAGGGACTAATTTTTTCTGTAAATCCACTTCAATACATAATCTAGCAAAACGTCCTCTGTGAATTTTGGCATCTTCATCTTCGGGATTCTTAATTGTATTCATATCAACCTTGAGGGTTTTCCCCACCATATCTCCCATCCTCCATAGGCATTCTTTATTATAGCACAAGAGAGGTATGTTGGGGATTCTAATCCATGTAGCTACTCTACCAAGAGGTTTGTGGAAAGGATCAAAATAGGGAGACCACCTTTGAACTAAAATGGTGAACTGCATTATAGTCCAAGGCCCACCCATCAGAATTTTTTTGTAGTTCTGTTCCCACAATTCATGCGTCTTGAACTTAACCACATAATAGTTATTAGGAATATCAATAAAATCAAAATCCTTAGTTTTCCAGATTCTGGAGAGATGATCTTTTAATCTGTGGAAGTTAAATCTCGCACCTAGGACAGTGATGATGAGAGACTTGTTCCATGGCCTTGCCCAGCGGTTATATTCCTCTTTGGACATTTCCATAGATGGATAAATGTCCATAAGCTGTTTGATCTCTGGTGAAGGCTCAGGCAGCTCCCATGAATGATTAAAAAGGTCTTCGATGGTGTCTTCTTCCTCTAAAATAGAACTTCCATGAACAGACCCATTGAACTCTGAACCCTTACATCCTGTAAGAGAATCCTTGTATGAAAGCATCTTCACAACGTTCCTTTGAGTGATGTTTGAGGAAGACCCAACCAATTCAGATCCAACCCTCGGCAGGACAGTCATGAGGTTGTTCTTGGCTAGATGTCCCATAGGAGACTTCTCTGCAACCTCAGCCACCCCAATCGAATCAGCAGCCCCATTTTTAACCAACGTTCTCCCCGGCGAAGCAACCAGGGCGTCGGTGTTCTCCATCCGGAGTCAAAGATCACACCAGCACGTATTCCAATACACAGCTTCTCTCTCAAAGTTTGATCCTAATCCCCGCACTCCGCTTCCAAAGCCAACACTCAATTTAAGCAGTGATTTACCTGCTGTAAGATCTGGGTTTTGATTCGCCCTGCTGAACACTTTGCTTAGATAGGATAGCTAATCAGATTGACCTGAACGGTCTAAATTTAATTTTTTTAAATGATGAGTTTTTAAATAAAAAATTACTTTTTGAAAAAAAAATAGTTAAGAGATTATCTTTATTTTAGATTATATACCGATAAAATAATTTTTTAAAAAAGCAAATATGGACCATCCACTCTTTGCTCAGCAGGAAACCAGCAGTAGAATAAATTAACGTACAACAAGGCAGGCAAAAGAGAAAAACAACAGCATTAAGAGACCTTAATTTCAAACAAAAGCACAGACATTATTATTCTTAATTACTTGAAAGATACATGCACATACGTTTGTAACGGGAGAGGGGTATCTCCATTGATTTCCCTCTCCATTTACTTTCCATTGAGGGTATCTAACATTAGATCAATTTTCAATGATTAAGATTTACTATGGTAGATTTTTGTTATAATGATATTATTTATATATTATTAAATCTCAACAATTGAAAGATGATATAATGGTAGATACCCTCAATAGAGAGTAAATAGAGAGGGAAATCAATGGAGACAACCTCTCCCCATACGTAACAGGCTAAAATGAAAGCCTAGTCGCTGATTGCTCTTTATCAAAGAGGAGACCAGCAGCTTCATCAACAGTTGTTTCCATTAAATTGAAAGTGTTGAAATCGTACGTGTACATATAAATGTAACAAAACAGAATCCCCATTGAAGATAGTTAGTTCATGACCTGGTGGACACGTTGTGGAACAAGAACAAAGGTAGTTCCTAAAAAATCAAAGTAGAGCGAAAACTGTGACAAGACATAAAATGTGACAAAGAGACCAGTGAGGGCATATAGAGTAAACCCAGCATGGTGAAGTCGATGCTTGAGCACGAAGAAACGTCCAGCAGAGAACAACACCAACATAGAAGTAATCGACATGAACAGCAACGTCAAACCTATGAGTAAATCATGGGCAGCTTTCTGTAAAAACTTGCACTTGAAATCGAGATGTAAGTAATGATAGGAATGTTTACCACCGCCATGACGGAGCAGCACAGGTCTATGAGTGATGAAGTGGCAAATAGATTGAATGATGTTTCATTTTCCAGCGTCGGATAGAAGGTGGTTGATGTGGCAAAGGCCACTGTAGCAACTAGTGTGACCACAACTGAGCATGATTCTGAGGTTTTTCTTATACACTCGCCGGCGCTTTTGACGAGCTCACTCTGAGTTCTGGTGAAGATTTCATCAGGAGTTTCGTGGTTATAGTTGTATGGACGTACAAACCAGCTGGCATTGACGTACGTTTTCACAAACTGTATCTCCAACATTAACAGGTAACTCAGAATTAAGATATTAATTCTATTAACCAGAAGGGGGGAAAGTATCAAGGCGAGTGTGTGTACGGAATTCACATTCTTTGAAGTTTTTTTCCCTATGTTCGGAAACTTTTGTCTTCCCCCACATATTAGACAAAACAAGAATTGGTGCCCGTGCTGTTGCATGGTGAAGTCCATGGTTATGTGATACCTCAAATAGATTATATGAAGTCACCTCAATTTAAAAATTTGCTTGAAATATGATAGGGAAAAGTTGGAGCAATAATATGGAAAACACAGATGACATTAATTAATTGGGAGCTAACTGAATTAAAAAGGTTACTTAAAAACAAAATCAAATTTAACGTTGTTACTTCGAGTATTAGAGAAGATATTGATGATTGATATTGATTGATTTAAATGGAATTATTCACAGTCATTTTATTTTCACATTAATTTTTTGGAAAAATTAATTTTTTAATCCCTATAACACAACCACTTTTTTTTTCATTTTTTTTAAAAAAAGAAATCGGATACAAATAATATCAAATTTCTAACTTTCAACTCATAAAAACAATAACTTTTTCAAAAAAAAATATGCTACATCTTGTTCAAAATATAAGAAGCAATTTTGTGAGGTAGTTAAGTTTTTTATATAGAGTTATAAACATTTTAATTTGGTTGTCTTAATATTTAATGTGTTTTTCCAATGTTACCCCAAATTAATTAGTGTCTCTCTCATTTCTTTTTTTCCCATTCATTCTCTCTCACACTCACCCTCTCCATAAATAAGGGTGTTTTAGGAAAGCAAGTTACATTTTTTTTATATATTTATTACCTTCAATCAATTTTAGCGAACTTTTCAAATTAAGTAGTTCAGTTATTTAAATATTATATTTTGAACAAAAGGGGCTACCATCTAAAGGGATGGGCAGAAATAAGGATGTGCGTGCGTGTCCGATATTGTATTTTCAGTTAAATTAACATAAGATTAGTGGTTTAGACTCAGCAGCTGGCCTCTACATCTAAAATATTATTACTTCTATTCTAAATATAGAATCTAGTTTGCAGTATTTAGGACGAGAGGAGTAATTAAATACCTCATACCACTTGAGTTCGCATTGCATTTGAAGAGCTTCCCCAGAAATGAGCCAAGGCTTGCGGACATCAAGCGTGGCTGCCCAGTGCAATGCACTGTTCCCATTCTTATCCACCTGATGGAATAGGTTTGCTTTATAAATGTTCCTCTTCAACAAGAACTCATACACGTGAGGTTGCCTGTGTTCTACTGCCAATAACACTATGCTCTTCTTATCTTCATTCCGATAGTTAATGGCCACAGGAAATAACTCCAAAGTTTTCTCTATTATTTCTAACACACCATTCTTTACAGCCGTAAATATAAAACTCTCGTTGCTCCTCTTTTTAGGAGGTTGCTCATCTTCTGCACAGTTTAAATTTCAAACACATAATTATTAATTACGTGACATATATATAATATCTTCAAGTGCTTCTAAATTAATTAGTCATTACTTTTGTCCAACATGGTGCTGGCAGGTACGACTGATATGGTATACTGCGAAGTCGTAAATGTAAAACTCTCCTCGCTCCTCTTTTCAGGATGATGCCAATCTTCTGCACAGTTTAAATGTCAAACACATAATTATCATCAATAGTTACATTTAATCATCCAATGCTTCTTGGACAACACATATAGATCATATAATATAATGTTACTTTTTACCTTTGACCTTGGTGCTGCCAGGTTTGACTGATGTGGCAAGGGTGGCATCCTGTGACGTCGTATTATAGCCTTCGTCTTTTTGGGGGTTTCTCCCTTCATCCTCGTACTCATACATGGAAGCGTTATGAAGAAGTTGTTTGACTATCTGAACAGACCATGTATGGGTCTCCTTTTTTTGATATATCTTCCTCATTTCCTCATAACCTCCCGAAACTTCAATTTATATATAATATATAAAAACACTCATGTATATAAATTATAAGCGTCGTGTGTGGCATGATTCATATTTAATATGAAATGAATGTGTCAAACATAACAACGTACATAACTTTTCCCAGAATTATTAGAAGTGCGAGGGAAAAGAACTTGATCAAATCGCAACAGGTTTGATAATTAGGTGGAAATAACGGATTCGCCTGATGAGCTACTCCATGATCCACTCTTGATCCTAATTACACAATGTAATGAGGGACTTCTCTTGTTGTTTTCACCCATTGCTCTCATCACATGAAATAATAAATAGCTTCAAAAATTCCAAAGATCTTTCACCTCTCGCTCTGGGATATTCCTCATCCGCTTCATCAACAGGTTTGCACACTAATGGAAATAGAAAATGCAGTAATTTTAAGTCGCAATCATATATACCAAACAAGTTCTTAGCAACGAACGGTATATATATTTATATATATAAGATTTGAATGTAAACTTATATTCATACCAACAATGATAACTTTTCTTATTAGCCAGAAAACATCCCACTATGTATTGTAGTTGTGAAGACAATTATCGTAAAGGATGAGTGGGAAGGATTATTAGCACATATTTATATATTACAAAAAAACCTAGTTATAAAATACGTGTTAGTGTGTGGCAAAAGCCATTGAAAGTAGAAACAATCGTGGAATGCAAGAGTGACGAAAGTGAAAGAGGAATAATTAAAGAAAGTAGGTACATAATATATAATACACACACACATTATATGCGTGACACTTGGAAAGAAAAATTCGCTCAATCAATTGTGTTACACTCCTCTGGTCTGGGCATCCACCATCCTCCAATTTCAAGTTCCCCACTGAAATGATCATTTTTATATTAATAATGATGTAGTTCAGCCAATAAAATTAATCCAAGGGTTAAAGGGCAATTTTTTTAGAAGTTGTCACCAAAGGGCAATTTTGCCTCAAAAATGTAAAAAGTAAAGTAATTTTGCCCAAACCATTATTAATTTTTACCGTTAATTGACCAAATTTGCTGCATTGATAGTCTACATGTCATCCACAAAAAAAAAAAAACTTACAGTAACATTTCATTCCAGTGATCTTACAACAATTTTGAACAAAAAAGAATTCCTTTTGTGCTGCAGGCGGGAAAAAAGGAAAGATTCCAACACATCTCTTTCACATATACTTTGTTGAACCATGTGTGTGTGTATACCAACACTCTTCATTCGGACACTTTTGATTATTTTTAAAGCATTGTATTTCATATAATACACGAATTAAAAAGAGGGTTAAGGCAGCTAATCATGTACCTTTTTTCTTCTTCTCTCATGATCCAGGCTTATGGTTTCTGCTCTCTGTTAGCTTCTTCTTGCAATGAGGCTTACTTACTGCTACAGCTTTGCTTCTTTTTTACTGCTGCATAAACATGCATATATATACACTTCATCTGCGCGTATATATTTATTATACATGCATCCAGTAGATACAATAATTGAATTTTTAATCACAATACGAATGGCCCATTTGTCTTCATCTATCATGCACAATTTGAGAATATATTTAAGGTCTTGAAGAAAACAAAAACTGATCGTTACTTTATGCATTATCCATCAAATGACGAATAAATTAAACCAATTATTGTACACTGTGCCCCGCAAAAAGCAGACAGAAGTCGCTTAGTCAATCGTGACACACGTCTCTCTGCATGCTCTTGCAATCCTTCAAATCAAAGTTTAATTAAACCATCACTCTTTTTCCCCTTTTTGGTAATCTACACATCAATTAATTACTTGGGTTTTAAGTGACTCCAACTCATTTGGTTCGCGCCTTGTCTGATTAAGTTGCAGGTCATCAACTCAACAGCATCTCCGTTTTCATTCGGACTCGCTCCCACCTTTAATATAAGAGCTACTTATCTAATATGAAACAATCTCCCTAAAATAAATATGTGTAACATTATATTATAAGTCAAGTAAATTAGTTTAAGAAAAAATATTACTACGACAAAATTAAAAGTTAGTGACACTTTCTGAATAACAAATTGGAGGGAAAAGGTAAGCTCATCACAGAAAATATTTACTACTAAAAGATACTCAGCAAAGCTACCAGAAGATGTGTGTTGTTGGAGCTTGCGGAAGAGCACTATATATATATATAAGGGTAGGCAGGAAATTAATTGGTTCACTTAGACTCATGTTGGCTTGAATTCAGAGAAATTTAAAGAGAGAATTTTAGAGGATTTAAATTATTAAGACTATGCCCTATGATGAAAATATGGATATAGTTTCGGTGCTCCATTGCAATGCTTATCATTGCAATAAAAGTTAGATTACTAAATTTGAAAGGTTTAGATTAAAGCTTTCAATGTATACTTTTAAATCATAAATTTATTTTTGAAAATAAGATTTTCAAGACTCTTTTTTTTATATGGCTGTTTCACGAAGTTAGATTCAAATATTGTTGGACCTAATTGAGAGTATTAGTTCTCCCAAATATGCCTTTTTTACATTCACACATATTCGAATTTGAGACCTCTTCTACTATAGGACCAACATAGGTTTGTTTTTTTAAGAATAATTTTATTTTAGATTCTACATCTATTAAAATAAAAATATACAAATATAATAATTAAATTAAATTCTTTAATTAAATATTATCAAAATGATCACCCTGAACCAATCAATCTGTTCTATTTTGGTCACTTTAATTGAAACAACAATTTTATATCAAATATATCGTTCAGCTATCCAATAATAATTAATCCCAAAAATTTCATACACCAAAATACATATAAAAAAACTTACAATAACATATTTTGCTCCTGTATATTTCTTGATATACCACTAATACAAACTTGAATCCTCTAGGCCAGTCTAAAACTCAAGCCATGAGGACCACAGTTACTGGTGTAAAAGCTTGGGTTTGAGTTCCATAAAGGGTTATATTGCCGTGAAGGTTGATATGGAAAAGGCTTTTGACCGTCTTGACTGGCGTTTTCTTGAATTCACTCTTAACAGCTTGGGTTTGGGTTCTGTTTTTGTCAAGCTGATTATGTCCTGTATTTCGTCCCCTACCATGAGCATTATTTGGAATGGAATTGCCTCTGAGCGATTCCGGCCTTCTAGAGGGGTGAGACAAGGAGACCCTTTGAGCCCATATCTGTTCGTCCTATGTATGGAAATGCTCGGCCAACTTATTCATCATGAAGTTGAATTGGGAAATTGGCGTCCTCTTAAATTGAGATCTAATGGCCCTATGCTATCCCATCTCTTCTTCGCGGATGACCTCGTCCTTTTCGGGGAAGCTTCAAACGAACAGATGATTGAGATTCGGGATGTCATGGCTCTTTTCTGCCGAATCTCTGGTCACAAGATTAATCTTAATAAATCTAAAATGTTCGTCTCCAAGAATGTTCATTTCAACAGGGCCTATGAGTTGAGTCAGACGGTAGGGATTGGTCTGACTGCTGATCTTGGGAAATATTTGGGCGTTCCCCTCCTTCACAAAAGAATGGTCAAAAGGACATTTACTCCTCTCCTACATAAGGTGAAATTGAAACTGGCTAGCTGAAAAGGTAAATTCCTGAGTATGGCGGGTCGTTCGACTCTCATCAAGTCTGTCCTTTCGGCGATCCCTCAATACCAGATGCAATCAACTCTTGTTCCTAAAGGGGTGTTAGCTATGATTGAAAAGCTCAGCCGTGATTTCTTTTGGAACCAGCATGATGAATCCAAGAAACTGCACCTTCTTTCATGGGACGTTCTTAAAAGGAGAAAGTGCGAAGGTGGTTTGGGAATAAAAGATTTGCACTGCCAAAATAAAGCTTTTCTCATGAAACTGTGTTGGGGGCTTATCAAAAAGCCGGAGGCCTTTTGGGTGAAATGTCTACAAGCGAAATACTCTTGCGGATCTTCTATTATTCCGTAGGTTCAGAGGTGGCGCAAACAGTCAGCGGTTTGGTATGGAATTGTGACCGTCTGGGAGGACTTCTTAAGGGGCCTTGGCAAACGCCTTAGAAGTGGCCGAAATACGCTTGCTTGGTAGGAATGCTGGACTTCTATGGACAAGCCTCTCAAATTCTTTATTGACAAAAACAGCCACCTTGTTGATCTGAGTGCTAATGTTCGCTCCTTTATGACTCATTCAGGTCATTGGGATAGAGCTAAATGGGAATCCTTCCTTCCAAATTGGGTGGTGGATAAAATAATGTCGATTCCGCCACCTTCGGGCATTGATGACGATACTATTTGTTGGCGGAATGCTCCTGATGGGAACTTCAGTGTAAAATCAGCTTATGACGAAATCTATCATCAGCACATCCATAGTCACCAACGTCATTGGCAGTCGCTATAGTGCTGGGGAATTCCTGAACGTATCAAATTCTTTCTTTGGCAAGTATTCCATGATAGGCTTCCTACTAATGAGATCAGAGCGAGACATAATCCGAGAGCCTCAAACACCTGTCCTTTTCTGTGTGATAGTGTGGAGAGTGCCCTGCATATTTTGAGAGATTGTGAGCAAGCTCGGAGAGTGTGATTTGCTTTAACTAACCCTCTATATTATAATATATTTTTCTCTGGTAATTTGCAGGATTGGCTCAATTGGAACTTGCAGCACTCACTAGGAAACAATAAGATGGCTAGATGGCCTTGGCAAAATGTTTTCAGTATCGCTTGTTGGATATTATGGAAAAATCGATGTTGCCAAGCTCTTGAAGGGTCATCAGATAGCCCGAAAGAGATAGTTCACAGATGCATTTATCATCTCTCGGAAGGTGTGCAGAATGGCAAGTTTCGGCATCAGATATTCCAAATCCCAGAACGGGGTGTACTTCACTGGAAACCTCCTGATCCGGGTGTTTATCGTTTAGATGTTGATGGTTCAGTTATCGGGGACGGTCAGGGTGCTTGTGGAGGTGTTATCCGCGATTACCAGGGTAATTGGGTTCGTGGATTTCAACAGAAGTTAGGACATTCTTTCCCAACTGCTGCTGAAATCCATGCAATCCGATGTGGTCTCCTTCTGTGTAAACAGTTGGGGCTAAAGAAAATCAGGATATTTACCGACTCAATACAGGCAGTCCATTTATTATCCTCTCATTGTGATTCGGATCATCCATTATATGATGTTATCTTACAAACCAGATCTCTCGTTTATAGTGACTGGGAGGTAGAAATTTCGCATGCTCACAGGGAAAGCCTTCGCTGTGCGGATTATCTTGCAAAGAAGGCACACATGATTCCGCAGGATCACGAGGAACTGGGGTTTCCCCCAATTGAATGCTTTCATTTTTTTGCTTTGGATTGTGGCTTTTTAGCTCAAGATCATCTTATAGAGCCTAGCCTATAGTGGTTGTCATTCTCAAGCTTTGCTTGCCTTTGTATAAAAAAAAAAATATTTCAAGTGTAATATTTCAAAAATACAAGTATTATATATGATGATGATAGTTTACCCCCATTAATGCTTCATCAACAATAATAAAGATGGAGAAGGAATTAAGATAACTAGGATGTACTGTAGGAAATACATGTTATATTAACCAACTTAACTATCTTAGTCTCATCAAATTAAATAAATATGTCTTATATTAAGGATAAGATTGAATAATATCTATGCATGTATATATCTTGTTATATTACGTACATTGAACCACTTGAGTTCCCATTGCATTTGAAGAGCTTCGCCAGGGATGAGCCAAGGCTTGTGATCACGAACTGTGGCTGCCAAGTGCAAAGCATTGTTTCCATCCTTGTCCACCTGATGGAAAAGGCTCTCTTTGTAAATATTCTTCTTCAGCAAGAACTCATACACATGAGGCTGCTTGTGTTCTGCTGCCAATAACACTATGTTCTTCTTATCTTCATTCAGATCGTAAAGGGCCACCGGAAATAATTCCACAATTTTCTCTATTATTTTCATCACTCCATTCTTTGCAGCCACCAATATAGGAGTCTCCTTGGTCCTCTTTTAGGAAGTTGCTCATCTTCTGCACAGTTTTAAAATGTCAAACATGTAATTATCAATTGCACTTAATCATCAAACGCTTCTTGCCACAACACAAACATATATCATACTCCCTCCTCCTCATGTCCTTAATCTAAGACATATTTATCTAATTTGATTAGATTAATGAAGTTGATTAAACTAGTTAATATGATATATATTTTCTTGAACACCCTAATCATCTTTCTTAATTTCCTCATTCTCTCTCTTCTTTGATTATTGTTGGAGGAGCATCAATAGGGGTAAATTAGGGAAAAAATAATAAATATAAAAACTATGTCTTATATTTATGACCAATAGGAACTTTTTAAATATGTCTTATATTAAGAACCGGAAAGTATTATGTTAGTCTTTTACCTTTGTCTATTGCTAATAACTCCACAATTTTCTCAGTTGTTTCCATAGTCACAGCATTCTTTGCAGCCACCAATATAGGAATCCCCTTGGTACTTATTTTGGTAAGTTGCTCATTTTCTGCACAGTTTAAATGTCGATCACCTAATTATAATCACATTTAATAAACAATGCTTCTTGTGACAACACATATAGATCTTCATATAACGTTAGTCTTTTACCTTTGACCTTGGTGCTGCCAGGTTTGACTGTTGTGGCAAGGGTGGTATCCTGTGACGACGTCGTACTAAAGCCTTCGTCTTCTTGGGGGGTTTTTTCCATCACCCTTGATAAATATATATTTTATAATTAAATAGGTACATGTTTTAGAACATAATTTATTAAATTTATTAATATTTTATACCTATTTAATTATCTTCTATATATTTTCTATCTTTTAATAAAGTTCAGGATAAAAAGAAATCTTGATATAAAATCTATCCAATCCTATTTTTATTTTGCAGGAAATATGATGATACTGAGAAAGGGAAAAATTAAAGGAGAAATACTATATATATATATATATATATATATATATATATATATATATATATATATATATATATATATATATATATATATATATATATATATATATATATATATATTGTATTGAAAGAAAAGAGATGAGAGGTTTGGAGTTGGCAGTAATAATTCAATCAAAGGATAAAGTCATGGACCCACGAGTAGAAAGGACAAAATCAAATATTGTGATATGTAGGGAGATTTGATCAAAAAGATATGTGGAGAGATTTCGGATTCTCATTATCTGAAGCGGGAAAAAAAGGATTTAGATAAGGAATTGGATGACACCAGCGACGCCATCTTATATATAAGAGAGAGCGAACAAACAGATTGGGAGCAGCGGAGATCGAGTGGAAAAGATCAAGGAATTCGAGAGAGCACGATCCTGAAGGCAGTGAGGGCGAAGAATGTGGGTTTTTCTGCGATAGCAGCAAACAATCCAAAGGTGTTTGCCTGTGATCTTCTTTTGTGACAGCAGTGAAGAATTCGTCCCTCTCTTCATTTGTTCTCCTCCTTCTATGACATATTTGCCTCCTCTCTTGCCCTTTGTTCTTTGAATTGGAATCTGAATTTCTTTATTTTATTATGAATTTTGTTTTAGCCATGAGTGGATAATTTTCTTTTTTATACCTATAGAAACTATGAACTCACTAGTGAATTAGATATTATTTACATGATTTATTAGTTATGATTTATATTAATTTTGGTTACTTAATCTTGCTTTGTTATGTCCATTTGATGATTAGTCACCATTAGATGTGAATTTGAGCATTAGGATTTACCTTGACAAAGGGAATTTTAATTAGGCTTTGAGATTAAGTAATATGGAATTAAATTACAATTTAATTTGCGATTAGGATAGACATATACCTAATAGCTTCATATAATTATTAGAGTGTGTTTGAGTTATCTTGCTTCTTGAGTAATTAAGTTAGACATAACAGCTATACTTAAGAGAGGGTTGTGAGTGGACCGACAGGCACTTATAGCTATTTATAATCGAGATTAACAAAATTAACATTTTAGATTAACTAATTAAATGGATTTAAGATTTGAGGCGCTAATAAGGGATTAGTGACTTTAGGTTGTGTTTGACATTAATAGTTTTCGTTAATTAGTTTCCTTTAAATTTTCTCATAACTAGATTCATTTAACTTAAAAGAAATTGAGATTTTAATTCCTAAAAATTAATTGATTGATTCCTCGTGGGACGATACTCTACTTATCACTTTATTACTTGGCACGACCCGTATACTTATGGAGAGCATCAAGTTGTTGGCGTCATTGCCGGGGAATCAAGGCAACTAATTTTCCAGATTGATATTTGATTTTTGTCTCTTTGTCTTTGTAGGGCTTCACATTTTATGTCATGCAAAGCAAAGAAAACATCTAAGAAGACAAGGAAGGTCAGCGAACTTTTAGAGACAAAACACCGCAACATTCAGATCACAAGGAGGAATAAACCATAAGCAAAGAGATGGCTGGGGATGAGAATGATACATTGGGTGTCAATGATTTCTAGGAAGGCAATCTCGAGGTTATCAATAAGGAAGCAGAGCACCTGAGTTTCAAGCCAACAATTTTGAAATCAAGAAGGCTATGCTTAAGATGCCTGAACTACAGGGTCAGTATGTAGGAAACATTACAGAAGATCCCAATTGGCATCTCATACAATTTCTTGATGTTTGTGATTGTTTCAAGTAGAATGGAGTTCCTAGTGATGTGATCTGTCTTTGGCTCTTTCCATACTCTCTATAAGGAAAAGCCAAAGAATGGCTCAATGGTTTAAAAGAGGGTAGCATAACCTCTTGGGAGACATTGGAAGAAAAGTTCAAATCAAGATGGTGGATGCAAGAGCTGCTTTTACTAACTTTTGTCAACAGTTTGGTGAACATTTGTATGAAGCTTGGGAGAGATTTAAGTTGCTTGTTAGGCAGAGTCCAGGTCATAATCTAGAAAAATGGGTATTGCTTCAAATCTTTTGTACTCGTTTGACTCCTGAATCTAAAATCTGAATTGAACACCGTCACTAATAGGGGGATTATGAAGCAACCAGTAAATCATGTTTGGAAATATTTAGATGACTTATCAACTAACTTTATTCAGAACAATAATGAAAGAAGGTCAGTGAAAAAAGTTACTGAGTACCCTTCTTCACAGTTAATGGCAATGTTACATACTATCAACAAGAGGTTTGACTACCTAGAAGCTCAAGTAAACAAATCCAGTGATAGACACATGGAAGTGAACGCTATTTATGCTCCCTATGATTATTGTGGAGATAATCATGCTAATGGACAATACCATATATCTCAACGGATAAAGCCAGTAAACTATGCAGGGAATTACTGTGGTAATAATCAAAGTGATCCATACTCAAATAACTACAATCCTGGGTGGCGTAAAAATCCTAAATTTTCTTGGAAAAATAGTGCAACTCTTAATTAAGCATCAACTTTTAATACAAGGCAAGTTTCACCTCCTGGCTTCCATCAATTGGAAAAGGAATCCATTCCTACTCAAGAGCCCAAAACTAATCTAGAGGCAATGATATCTCAACTCACAAGTTCTCAATTAAAGAGTAAGCAGGATCAAGCTACTACTAATGCAAGATTAGAATCGTCCATCAAGAATCTTGAGATACAAATGGGACAACTTGCAACCGCTGTGAATGTATTACAACAAAGAGAATTGCCAAGTAATATTGTGCCTAATCCTCATAAAGATGGAAAAGTGGAATGTAAAGTCATTATCCTTAGAAGTGGTAAAGAATTACTTGAAGTGCAGCAGCCAACAACGAAGCCTTCAAGTTTTAATGGCAAAGAAACTCCAGATATTCTTGTAGAAAATGATGAAGGGTCAACACAAAAGGTTAAGGGATTAGATGAGGACAGTGAATCCTTAAAGGAGGAGGTAAAGAAAAAGGCAACAACTACTGAAACTCCTAAATGGAGACCACCTCTACCATTTACTCAAAAATTCCAAAAGAAAGCATTTGATGAGTAATACAAGAAGTTCTTGGATATCTTAAAGCAATTACATATTAACATCCCTTTGATAGAAGCTTTAGAGCAAATGCCTAAGTATGCTAAGTACCTAAAAGAGATGTTAAGCAAGAAGAAGCACTTTACTGAGTTTGCAACTATAGCACTAACCAAGGAGATCACTAGTACCATTAAGCCTAATGTTCCTTTAAAGTGTAAAGATCGTGATGCTTTCACTATTCCATACGTGATTGGTGACAAATTTGAAGGTCGTGCACTGTGTGATTTGGGGTCTGCTGTGAATCTTATGCCTCTATCTCTTTTTAAGAAGTTTCAGCTGAGGGTGGCCAATCCTACAACTATTACACTCAAGCTAGCTTATCAAAGTTTTTCTTATCCATATGGTATCATTAATGATGTGTAGGTGAAAGTTGGCTCTTTTATATATCCTGCTTACTTCATTGTTCTTGACATGGAAGAGGAACAAGATATTCCACTAATTGTTGGGAGACCATTCCTGGCTACTGCAAGAGCATTGGTGGATGTCAAACAAGGAAAGATAATTCTACGACTTGGTGATGAGCAAGTCAAGTTTAAGAGAGACAAAGCAACATAGTGTCAAAATGAGTTTAAACAATGTGCAAGGATTCTTGTGATGGATGACCTCAATCCAGCTGAATTGGATTCATTTGCCACTAAGAGCCCCTTAAAACAACTATCATTGTGGAAAAAAATATTGTGGACAATGCTTATCGGCAAAGTGAACAAGTTTTGAACACCTCTACATTCTTCTCTACGTTACATTGGCACTGCTTGTTTCAACCTCCATAACCTTCTGACATAGTCAAGCTAAAGACTATAAAACAAGCGCTTGTTGGTGGTGCAAACCCACAAGGGAAGATCCCACAACCAATTCTGAAATATACACACCCCAAGAAAGCTAAACACAGATGACGATCCACTTGAACCCTTGAACACGAAAGAACAAGGACCCGAAGTGTTGGAAAACGCCACAAGGTTGATCAAGCCTTGATAAGTTTGTTAGTTCTAAAAAGAACCCTAGAGAGAATCCACTATCAAGAAACAAAGTGCAGAAGTGCAACTTTCATTTATCATTCAAATCTGAATTGTGTGTCTTACAAATGAAGAAGCACCAAGTATTTATAGGAAAATATGACCTAATTTCCATAATTGCAATTTTGAAAACAACCAATACAAATTGTAAAACCATGTGCTAGGAAACCTAAAAGTCTAATACAATGAACACAAAAGTCTAATACAATCTAGAAGAAAGTTGAAAAAACAATTACAACATGCTAAAGAAACCAAAAGTCAAATCTGCCAACTACTTATTGATTTTCGCACACCTAACTTCAAGAAAATGTAGTCAGCAAATTAAGGCTTAAAATGTCCTTATTTAGGCCCAAATGAGTCCTCCCATGTGTAGTACTAGGTCCAAGCTCTTTGTTTTGAAGTTTCCAAGCCCAAAACTTGATTAATAACTACATATTTAGCACAAATGAACTTAGTGACGTTTTCAGCATCTTTGTTTTGTACATCAGATTTATTGATCCAATTGCCATTTGATTTACAACAACTTCTTCAATCAGCACAATCAATGCTTCCTTAAATATTTTAGCTTGTGCTCTCATGATTTGTCCAGCTGGAATTTGATAATGATCATTTGAAACTGAAGAGTTGTCACTTGAATTTGGAGGGACAAATTGTTGATTCTGGATCGCATCAGTTGGGACGCAACCCAATGATTTTATTTTCATTTATTTTTATTTTTATTTTTATTTTTATTTTTTTGCCTCATTTTTATTCAGGTTTAAAGATGATCAGTTCTCTTGTGGCTGCAAATTCTTGCCTGTGCACTCTTTCCGCCCTCAAAAAGTTGAAACATCAAAGAAGGTATTAGACGCAGAACTTCACATCAGAATCAGAGACCTAAACCAAGGGAGTACTAGTTCCTTTCCCTCTTTATTGATTTTTGCAACATTGGGGACAATGTTTGATTTAAGTTTGGGGAGGGATATGATTTTTCTTTTTCTTAAGCTTGTCCTTATGCAATTGAAAAGTTTTTTTTCTGGGCAAGATTTTCAAAATTTGAAATTTTTTTGCATTGCTTAGGATTGACCTTAACTTTGAACCTTTCCCATCTTAGAGAGCATTATTGGGGAAAAAAAGATTAAAATAGAAAAGAATATTTCAATTAAGCCTCTAAGTCTTGATTTTTTGTATAAATCTTGAGATGGACTATGAGCATAGGGAATAGTTTGTAATATGATCAACAAATTATTAGTTTAGGAATATTTTGCTAATTGATTTCTTTAGGAAATTAGATTAAGACCTTTACTGGCTAAGTAAGATTTTGTTTAGAGACATGACTTAGGTTAAAAAGAAAAGAATATAGAAAAAGCAAAAAAAGAGAGCAAAGAATAATAAACACAACTCCAATGGCTTCTCTAGACCTAACTTAGTAACCGAGGGCACTTCATCACCAATGTTGGCACTCGCGTCAAATGGTTAAGTCAAATAGAGCATGAGTTGGGCAAAAAGCCTCTTGAAGTATCTGTTTGAGTAACTAAGTAACCAGTGCTGCATCATCCATGTGCAGGGTTGCATCAAAAAAGGTCCTACAACAGCTCAAGATTGAAAAAAAATATAAATGAAGCAATTTTTACTTGATGATCCTTAGTAAATTAAATGAAGAGCTTGGTTAAGTGGGGGCATTTGAATTTTTCTGGAAGAATTTAATAGCGTAATATTCCTTTACTAATCTTATTGTTGCACTTCTTACTTACCGATCCTTTGATCATGGGACATTAAGAGATTATTACAATTAATTAAGGCTATTGGCTTAGTGAATCATTCCTATAAGATATTAACTGGAAAATAAATTTGATAATACGATTTAAGTTTGGTTGTGTGTTGCTCTTTGTTTTGGAATTTCATAAGCAATGTTCTTTTTGGTTCAAATAATGAATTTTCTTCCTTTGGCTCAAGGACAAGCAAATGTTTAAGTGTGGCTGGGGGAATTATCTTTCTTAATTTCCTCATTCTCTCTCCTCTTTATTTATTGTTGGAGGAGAATCAATAGGGGTAAATTAGGAAAAAAAATAACAAATATAAAAACTATGTCTTATATTTATGATCAATAGGAACTTTTTAAATATGTCTTATATTAACAACCGGAGAGTATTATGTTAGTCTTTTACCTTTGTCTATTGCTAATAACTCCACAATTTTCTCTGATGTTTCCATACTCACAGCATTCTTTGCAGCCACCAATATAGGAGTCATTTTGGTCAGTTGCTCATTTTCTGCACAGTTTAAATGTCGATCACCTAATTATAATCACATTTAATAAACAATGCTTCTTGTGACAACTCATAGATCTTCATATAACGTTAGTCTTTTACCTTTGACCTTGGTGCTGCCAGGTTTGACTGTTGTGGCAAGGGTGGTATCCTGTGACGACGTCGTATTAATAAAGCCTTCGTCTTCTTGGGGGTTTCTCCCATCGCCCTCGTACTCATACAAGGAAGCGCACTGAAGAAGTTCTTTGAATATCTGGACAGACCAAGTATGGATCTCCTTTTTTCGATATATCTTTGAATAGCTTCCTCAGTTCCTCAGATCCTATGGAAAATTAAAAATATTAGAATGAATGACTAAGTCCCATGTTCAATGATTGAAAGATGAATTGAAGATATATAATATTAAGACAAGTTTATCAAACCTAATATATATATATATTTTTTTTTTTTTTTTTTTTTACGGACACCTAATTAATTCATAATTTCAACACAAAATATATAATTTCATCATATTTGATATGAAATGAATGAGTCAAACATATATATACCTTTTCCAAAAGTTACTAGGAAAAAGGACTTGATCAAACCGCAACAGGTTTTGTATTTAGTTGGAAATGACGAATTTGCCTGAGATCCATCCGCTCTTGATCCTAATTGACCAATTTCATGAGACTTTTCTTAATGTTTTCACCTGTGCGTGCTCTCATCACAAAAAAAAAATTAATATCGTCAAAATTCAAAGATCTCTCACCTCCCACTCTGGGATCTTCCGCATCTGCTTCAGCAGGTTTACGCACTATTGGAAATAGAAAACAGTAATTTAAGTCGCAGTTGTATATGCCAACAAGTTGTGAGCAACGAACGAAAAATTATATACAAGTTTGAATGTAAATTTATATACACACCAACAGTGACCACTACTTTTTTTATTAGCCGGCGGAAAACATCCGACAATGTGTTGTAGCTGTAAGGACAATCGTTGCCATCAGTGTCCTTGGTTGCATTTGGGCATGTCATGTGATCTTCATATGCTGGATTTTCTGCCTTATGTAACCCCCTACCTTAATAGCCCAATTTATAGTTCGAGAATGCGTAATTAAGTTGAAATAGAGACTAGCGGTTAATTTAAAACTTTTCCAAAACCTGTTTAGTGCGGTCTCATATTCACATTTCGAATATAATTGGCCTATGCAGTTTGGTTTCATTCATACATATCAGAATGCAACCAAAAATTCCCGACAATGCTTGGGTTTCGTTTACTTAATAAAGGGTTTACATGGCACATTGTCCATTTACAGTTTCCCATACAGGGAATTACACTACACCTATACAATATGTACAACTACTCCCTAACAAAATATGATAACCAGCTACCCAAAATTAAAACTCTTAACTAGGAGCTCTAACCTCCCTTCGTCACTTACTTTTTCTTTGAACCGCTTGCCCTGGCTGTAGGTTAGTCAATGGAAGGAATGAGATTCAAAAGAATCTCAGTAGTAACAGTTCACTTATAACATGTACAATCACAAAGCATGTAAGCAAATCACAAGCAACAACACAACAATGGCATTTTTGCAACAGCTTTCGCTGTGTTCGCAACGGCATATTTCACAACATCATATTCCAAAATGGCATATCCACACTGGCATGTTTCTCAGCGGCAGGTTTCACAACGGCATGTTTCACACGGCAAGTTTCACAACTCAATGATAAGACATACATACAATGTGTCATACACAATATAAGAGAAAGGGTCACTACCTTGTTCTTTCCGCTCATCCGGTTTATCACGTGCAGGGTAAATATCAAATCCTATAATTAGAATTATGGGCGACAAGTTATTACTTAATCCAATTCTTCTTTAATTCAAACACTCAAGTTGGTTATCATTAGGGACATTTAATCAAGTCAACTAAGAAGTTAAAGTGGTCAATTAACCTAAAAGACCAATTCCTAACCTTAGAGTTCAACAATATTACCATGTGCCATTACCTTTAAATTTTCGCACACTTGAACCAAATCTGCCAGAATTTTCTCCAAACTTTAAAAAATCATAACTAATTCTACAAAAATCTAAATAAGGTGATCACAAGTCCTATGGAAAGTTATTGAAGTCATCTATACAGGAAAAATATGTATCAATGCTGTCCATAACCACAAAAATACAGAATTACACGAAATCATGTACTGCTCCAGAATTGCTTCCAGTTTCAACCCCAAACTTTGGAAAATCATAACTCCCAGCACACAAATCGAAATGACACCCATTACATGTCCATTTTGAACCTTGGCATGTGAACTATTAGGCTGGAAAGTTTCATAATTTGTAGAGATCATTTGGTTATCCAAAAGCACCATACTAATAAGGTACCTCGCTGGAATTTTGTTCAGGCAAAAATCCAGTTTTGCATTTTGAGTTTCAATAACCCAAAATTCACAACCCGAGGCTATTCTTACATAATTTTTCGTGTAGAACATAATGGTAACATCAAAATGAACAAATTACCACTTATTCTCCATGTTCTGTTTTGGCAAAAAATTCAAAATAAATTCCAACAATTACCAATTTTCAATTTCAGCATCAAACTTATGTCAAATGGTTCCCAATCATCATAAGCCACCAATAACATAACCAAAACATCATGAATTACCCAAACCATTGTTTGACCAAAATCAGGTCAGATTTGCACATGCCAAAATATTCATTCAACCAACACAAGCAATAGCTCAAATTGAAGCCAATTCTCACCTCTTGCTTCTCCTTAGCTCCTTTCTTTGGTTTTTCAGCTTTTGTTCTTGGATGATGGCTCAAAACACCTCCTCTTGCAATTCTAAAACCATAAAAATGAAGCTCTCATCAAGAGGAACAAAGTTTGTGAAGGGCACTTGAGCCATAGATGAGGTTAAGGAGGTGAAAATCAAGGTAGAAAGTCTCACCTTCAATGGCCTCTTCTTGCACTCTCGTGATGCAGCTGCACAACCGACTTAAACATGGAGAGAGAGAGTGATAAATGATCAGTTTTTTCCTTTCCCTTATCACTTAAAGGGCTAGCCAAAAATATGTTCCAAAAGGTGGCAAAAGTTATGGCTAATATTACTCCTTTGGTCACACATTTAGGATAACTTAACTAAGTGTAATTTCTACAAGTTTTCTCTTTCCTTCCTCCCTTTTATGCCAACCGAAATTCTCCTTCACAAAGGCACCAACTTTGTTGACCAATTCCCTTCTTACAATATTACATGTTGGTCAACTATTGAGCAAAAAGGTGAGGAATTTATTTGATGCAATTCTCTCTCTTTCTCTTCTTGGCTTCTTGACCGATTCCAAGCATAAAGGTGAGGTTATATATATTTGATTCAATTCCCTCTTCATTTTCCTTTATGTTAGCCGAAATTATTGACTAAGAGGAAGAATTGTTCACGTAATGCTCTTCCTTTCTCTTTTGTGATTTGGTCGTTCCAACATAAATAAAGAGAAGTGAGTGAATTTGATCAAGTCTTGCCTTTTTGCATGTGTGTGTGGCATGTTGACTAGACCTCCTATCCTTCTCTTGGATTTGGACGTCAATAAGAGGTCTTTGGATGAGTTAAATTGCTTCTTGATTAAGCCATTTTCACCTTCTTAAAATATATTATTAATTATAATTTATCACATATACTTTGACTTTTCAAATAGAAAAGATGAAGAGGTATATCATTTAAATCATCTTTCCTTTTCCTATGATCTTGAACGTTTTTAATCAAGAGAGAAGGAAGGAAAATTAATTTAAGCTTCTTCATCGTTATCTTTACTTTTCAAAAGAAAATCTTAGCCCTTGAGTACATTTTGGGGGTATTACACCTTAAGCTTCTCAACATGTACACCTTCAAGACAGACAAACATGTCGGATGAATCAAATAGGCCTTTTTTCTTTAGTTAACTAAGCATGCATGCATTAAATGGTTATATACATACCGTGATAAATGATGGTTTCCATCCATCCAAGGTGGCTTCCGCTTCTGAAAGCACGAGGCTTTGATGTTAGCAAATGCAGAGGAGACAGTCCATCCTCATTCACCCAAAGCGAAAGCTCTTTATACAGATGAATGATCTGAAATGCAAGATCTATATACACACCATGGCATTAACTAAATGATAGATGTTATAGTTGATTTAGAATAAGCAATATAATGGAGAATCTAGCTAGTGGAAATTAAAGAGTTGAGATTGAATGAATTAATACGTACCAAAGTAGTCACCGTTGATAGCGCAGTGAAGGATAGTGTCCCCATGGTTCCTTCTACAGTTATCATAGAAGGGACGCGTAGGAGTGATGACGTTAGGGTTTCGGATGCTATGAAGACAAAGAAAGGCTTGTTTTCTGCCATGGAGAGACGCAAAGAAGAGAGGCGTCTCGCCGTCAGCTTTACGATCATCCACTAAGGTAGCCTCCACGCTGCCAATTATGCGACATATAGTAGCATTGCCCATGGAAGCCGCTAGATGCAAGGCAGTGTTGTTTCTATGATTATGAGTTCGCAGAGCCTTTATAAGTTGCTCCTAATTAGGTTGTGTGTGAGATCTGCTTCACCACATGCTCCTTCCCAACAGAGACTGCTATGTGCAACGCAGTCTGTCCTGAGCGAGTGAGTCTAGCACTGTGAAGGCTCACATCTTGCTCGTACATTTCAATGACATCGTCCCATTTGCCTTTCATGGCAAATGTGAATAGTTCCTTCTTGTTCCACTCAAACTCCATGGCTTTTGGTTGTTTGTTTCAGCTTCAGTGATAGCTATTAGGAATTGTAATTGTTGATTGATAAATATATATTTTATAATTAAATAGGATAGATTTTAAGGACATAATTGATTAAATTTATTAATATTTTATACCTATTTAATTATCTTTTATATATTTTCTATCTTTTAATTAAGTTCAGGATAAAAAAGAAATTTTGATATAAAATCTATTCATATCCTATTTTATTGTACAAGAGATATTATATGAAGGGAGAGATAAAAAAAAAGAACCAAATGAAAATATTGCAGCAAAGGGAGCTGAAGCAAAATCAATCGAGATATATATATATATATATATATATATATATATATATATATATATATATATATATATATATATATATATATATATATATATATATATATATATATATATATATATATATATATATATATATATATGTTGTATTGAAAAGAGATAAGAGGCGTCGAGCTGCAATTTAAAAAAAGGATAAAAGGCGTGGACCCCATGTGAAGAAAGGACAAAACCAAATATTAGATTCCGGAAACGCATATGATATCTTTTTGAGGCGAAGAGGAAAAAAAGATTTAGATAAGAAAATGGATAAGGAGTGGTGCCGCACCAGCCACCGCATGTGATATATAAGAGAGAGCGAGCAAACAAATTGGAGATCCGAACGGAAACGTGAACCACGGAGACTCGAGAGGGAAAAGAACAAAGAAGCAAGAGAGGCAGCAGTGAAGTTCAGATTTAGATTCAGGAGTCAAACGAGTACAAAATATTTGATGCAATACCCATTTTTCTAGATTATGGCCTGGACTCTGCCTGACAAGCAACTTAAATCTCTCCCACGCTTCATACAAATGTTCACCGAACTGTTGACAAAAGTTAGTAAGAGCCGCTCTTGCATCTACCATCTTGTTGTGTGGAAAGAATTTTGATCTGAACTTTTCTTCCAATGTCTCCCAAGAGGTTATGCTACCCTCTTCTAAACCATTAAGCCATTCTTTAGCTTTTCCTTGTTGAGAGTACGGAAAAAGCCGAAGACGGATCACATCACTAGGAACTCCATTTTGTTTGAAATAGCCACAAACATCCAGAAATTGTATGAGATGCCGATTTGGATCTTCTGTATTATTTCCTGCATACTGACCCTGTAGTTCAAGCATCTTAAGCATAGCTTGCTTGATTTCAAAATTGTTGACTTGAAACTCAGGTACTATGATTCTTGACTGATAACCTCGAGATTACCTTCCTAGGAAATCATTGACACCCAATGTATCATTTTCATCCTCAGCCATCTCTTTGCTTATGGTTTCTTCTTCCTCGTGATTTGAATGTTGAGGTGGAGTTATCTCTAAAAGTTCGCTAACATTCCTTGTCTTCTTAGATGGATATTCAGGGTATAATCAAATTGTTGTTGCTCCCAAAGATTAAGAGAAAACAACATTCACATGTCTTTATGGCACTTTTGCCTTTAGAAGAATGTCGTTTGGTTTGTGCAATGCTCCTGCCACCTTCCAGAGATGCATAATGAGTATATTCTCTGATATGATAGAAGAAATAATGGAAGTTTTAATGGATGACTTCTCAGTATTTGGTAACTCGTATGAAGAATGCTTGATAAATCTAGATAAAGTGTTGAAGAGATGTGAGGAGACAAATTTAGTTCTTAATTGGGAGAAGTGTCATTTTATGGTAACTAAAGGAATAGTTCTGGGACACAAAGTCTCTAAAAATGGCTTGGAGGTTGATAGAGCTAAGACTTCTGTGATTGAGCAGCTTCCTCCTCCGTCTACTGTCAAAGCTATGAGAAGCTTCTTGGGTCACGCTGGATTCTATCGTCGATTCATTAAAAAATTTTCCAAGATTTCAAAGCCACTTTCACAACTCCTTGAGAAAGACACTCATTTCCACTTCACTAAAGAGTAGATGAAGGCTTTTGAAGAACTAAAGAGAAGATTGATTTCATCCCTTATCATTATAGCTCCTGATTGGTCACTCCCTTTTGAAGTAATGTGTGATGCAAGTGACTATGCTGTTGGAGCTGTGTTAGGACAAAAGCGTGACAAAATCTTTCATCCCATCTATTATGCAAGCAGAACCTTAGTGCAGCTCAGGTAAATTACTCAACTACTGAAAAAGAAATGCTTGCTATAGTGTTTGCTTTTGAAAAATTTAGAGTATAGATGGGTGCTAAGATTATAATTCACATTGATCATGCTGCCATTAAATATTTATTAGGGAAGAAAGAGTCCAAACCTAGATTAATTAGATGGGTTTTATTGCTACAGGAATTTGATGTGCATATAGTTGATAGGAAAGGAACTGAAAATCAAGTTGCTGATCATTTGTCTAGGATTGTGAACATTTCTGATTGTGTGAATAATTCATTGATTAAAGAAAGTTTCCAAGATGAACAATTGTTTGCTGTTAATAGTTATGGTTTGCCATGGTATGCTGATATTGTGAACTATCTTGTGTGTAAAGTTTTACCCCCTAATTTGAATTTCTACCAAAAAAAGAAGTTTTTGCATGATATTGCTTACTGTATCTGGGAAGAGCCATTTCTTTTTAAGAGATGTGCTGATTCGATTATTAGAAAGTGTGTGCCTGAGGTTGAACAAGAGGCCATTTTGAATGCATGTCATACATCTGCATATGGGGGACATTATGGGGGGCAAAGGACTGCATCTAAAGTGCTTGAATCTGGTTTCTATTGGACTTCTTTATTTAAAGATGCTCACCAATTTGTTTCCAAGTGTGATAGATGTCAAAGAACAGTTAATATTTCTAGGAGACATGAAATGCCCTAATCTGGAATACTTGAGGTAGAGTTATTTGATATATGGGGGATGGATTTCATGGGTCCTTTTCCTTCTTCAAAAGGAAATAAGTACATTTTTGTTGCTATGGAATATGTAAGTAAATGGGCTGAAGCTATTGCTTATCAAGATAATAATGCCAACACAATGATTCGTTTCTTGAAGAAGTATATTTTCACAAGATTTGGTACTCCCAGAGCCATAATTACCGATGGAGGTACCAACTTTAATAACAAGAATTTCAAGGCCCTCTTGACAAAATATGGAGTGCACCACCGGATGTCATTGGCATACCATCCACAAACTAATGGCCTATGTGAGCTGACTAACAGGGAGATTAAAAGGATTCTTGAGAAGATTGTGGGTCCAACTAGAAAAGATTGGTCCGATAAGCTTGAAGATGCTTTATGGGCTTATCGGACAGCTTTTCATAGTCCAATTGGCATATCCCCTTATCGTTTGGTTTTTGGAAAAGCATGTCATTTACCACTTGAATTAGAATATAAAGCTTGGTGGGCAATCAAGAAGTTGAATATGGATCACAAGCAAGCTGGAGCAAAAAGATTGCTTCAATTAAATGAGTTGGAAGAATTAAGACTTCAAGCATATGAGAGTGCAAGATTATATAAAGAAAGGACAAAGAAATGGCATGACAACCACATCTTGAAGCGCTCTTTCGAGCCAGGGCAATTGGTGCTTCTCTTCAACTCAAGACTTCAGTTATTTCCAGGGAAACTTAAGTCAAGGTGGTCTGGTCCTTTTAGGGTGGTTTCTGTATCATCAAAAGGCGTGGTTGAAGTTAAAGATGGGCAAACAGGAGACTGTTTTAAAGTGAATGGGCAAAGATTGAAGCATTATCATGGTGGGGAAGTGGATCGACAGAAAACGGTTCACCACTTGTCATTATCCCCATAGATGGAGGATATAGCCAGGCTGAGGACTATAAAATAAGCACTTGTTGGGAGGCAACCCAATGGTTTGGTTTCCATTTAATATTTTTCCATTTGTTTTTTTCTTTCTTTCATTTTTTTCAGGTTTAAAGATGATCGCTCCTCTTGTGGCTGTAAATTCTTGCTTGTGCACTCTTTCCTCTCTCGCAAAAGTTGAAACATCATGGATGCTACTTGACAAAGAGCTCCATATCATAGTCAGAGACCTAAACCAGGGGAGTACTAGTTTCTTTTCCTCTTTATTGATTTTTGCAACATTGAGGACAAAGTTTGATTTAAGTGTGGGCAAGGGATATGATTTTTTTTTTGTGCTTGTCCTTATGCAATTGAAAAGAATTTTTCTTGGCAAAAGCTAAAATTTTTGCATTGCTTAGGATTGACCTTAACTTTAAACCTTCCCCATCTTAGAGAGGGCTATTGAAAAAATTAATTAATTAAAATAGAAAAGAATGCTTCAATTAAGCCTTTAAGCCTTGATTTTTTGTATAAATCTTGAGATAGACTATGAGAAGAGGGAGTAGTTTGTAATATGATCAACAAATTATTAGTTTATGAATATTTTGCTACCTGATTTCTCTAGGAAATTAGATTATGACCTTTACTGGCTAAGTAAGATTTTGTTTAAGGACATGACTCAGGTGAACAAAAAAAATAAAAAAAAAAGCAAAAAAAATCAAAGAATAAGAAACACAACTCCAATGGCTTCTCTAGACCTAACTTAGTAACCGGGGGCACTTCATCACCAATGTTGGCACTCGCGTCAAACGGTAAAGTCAAAGAGGGCTATGAGTTGGGCTAAAAGCCTCTTGAGGTATCTGTTGGAGTAACTGAGTAACCGGTGCTGCATTACCCATGTGCAGGGTCGCGTCAAAAGGAGACCTACAACAGCCCAAGATGATGAAAAGAAAAAAGAAAAATAAATAAATCAATTTTCCACCTGAGGATCCTTAGTAAATTAAATGAAAAGCTTAGTTAAGTAGGGGCATTTGAATTTTTCTGGATGAGTTTAGTAGCATAATATTCCTTTACTAATCTTATTTTTGCACTTATTACTTGCCGATCCTTTGATCATGGGACGTTAAGAGATTATTACAATTGTTTAAGGCTATTGTCTTAGTGACCATTCTTATAAGACATTAAACTTAATAAAATTTGATAGTATGATTTAAGTGTGGTGGTGTGTTACTCTCTGTTTAGGAATTTCATAAGTAATGTGCTTTTTGTTCAAATAATGATTTTTCTTTCTTTTGCTTGAGGACAAGCAAATGTTCAAGTGTGGGAGAATTTGATAAATATATATTTTATAATTAAATAGGATAGATTTTAAGGATATAATTGATTAAATTTATTAATATTTTATACCTATTTAATTATTTTTTATATATTTTCTATTTTTTAATTAAGTTCAGGATAAAAAAGAAATTTTGACATAAAATCTATTTATATCCTATTTTATTGTACAGGAGATATTATATGAAGGGAGAGATAAAAAAAAGAATCAAATGAAAATATTGCAGCAAAGAGGCTGAAGCAAAATCAATCGAGATATATATATATATATATATATGTTGTATTGAAAAGAGATAAGAGGCGTCGAGCTGCAATTTAAAAAACGGATAAATGGCGTGAACCCCATGTGAAGAAAGGACAAAACCAAATATTTTAGATTCCGGAAACGCATATGATATCTTTTTGAGGCGAAGAGGAAACAAAGATTTAGATAAGGAATTGGATAAGGAGTGGTACCGCACCAGCCACCGCATGTGATATATAAGAGAGAGCGAGCAAACAGATTGGAGATCCGAACGGAAACATGAACCACGGAGACTCGAGAGGGAAAAGAACAAAGAAGGAAGAGAGGCAGCAGTGAAGTTCAACAGATTTGATTTCTTCTCTTCTTTCTCTTTGTTCTTTGAATCTGAATTTCTTTATTTTTATTATGGATTTTATTTTAGTCATGTGTGACTAATTTTCTTGTTAGACCTAGGAAAACTATGAACTCACTAGTGAACTAGATGTTATTTTTATAATTTATTAGTTATGATTTATGTTAATTTTGGTTACTTAATCTTGCTTTATTATGTCTGTTTGATGATTGGCCACCATTAGATGTGAATTTGAGTATTACAATTTACCATGACAAAGGGAATTTTAATTAGGCTATAAGATTAAGTAATATGGGATTAAATTACGATTTAATTTGTAATTAGGATAGACATATACCTAATAGCCCCATATAATTGTTGAAGAGTGTGTTTGAATTATCTTACCTCTTGAGTAATTTGGTTAGACATAACAATTATACTTAAGAGAGGGTTGTGAGTGAACCGACAGGCACTTATAACTATTTATACTCGAGATTAACAAAATTAACATTTGAGATTAACTAATTAAATGGATTTGAGATTTGGGGCGCTAGTGAGGGATTAGTGACTCTAGGTTGTATTTAATATTGATAGTTTTCGTTAATTATTTTTCTTTGAATTTTCTCGTAACTAGATTCGTTTGACTTAAAAGAAATTGAGATTTTAATACCTAAAAATTAATTGATTGATTCCTCGTGGGTCGATACTCTATTTATCACTTTATTACTTGGCACGACCCGTATACTTGTGGAGCGCATCATTCATCATCGTTTAAATACTGATCAGTTAGAGACTGATGTTGATCTACTTTATTGGCCATAGTTTCCTCGCTTATCAAGTTATTCCCCAAACACATAGGTTCTAGTGGATCCGGAATAGGGAGAAAAAAGAACCAAAAGAATATATTACATGTATAAAAATAGGAAAGGAATATCGTAAAGGATATGAGTGGGAAGGATGAGTGTGTCACGAAAACCTTTGAAACAATCGCGGAATTAATGCAAGAGTGAAGAAAGTGAAAGAGAGGATAACTTTAAAAAAGAAAGGGCAGAGTGAAGTAGGTACATATATATATCCGTAGCAATTGGAAAAGCACAACTAGCTCAATCAATCGTGTGACACGCCTCTGGGCATCCATCCTCCTATTTCAAGTTTCATTAAACAATGGCTTTTCTTTTTATTTCTTTGGGAGTGTGCCAAGCACAGATTAATAGGACCTTTTTTCATTTATCTGATTAGGAAGATTTAATTATTGTAAAGGTAAACTGAACGTGGTAACTCTCCCAAGAACATTTTCTGCATTCCCATGTATTCAAACTAAAAATCTTGTGTTTAAGTGGTTTAAACTCTTTTCACTGGGACCTACACCTGATGTTAAATTAACTGGCTCTTAATTTAAGTAACTCTTGCTCATTTGGCTGGGAGTGATGTGCACGCTCGCTCATATTTTTAAATTAAATCTGAATAGGTGAATTTTAAAATTTATAAAAAAATAAAATATGAACACCAAGAATTAGTTAAATTAAGGTAAACTAATGATTAAAAAATACCCATATCCTACAAGTTGATTTAGAAATATCTTGAATATACAAGTATAAAAAGAGTTTCTGATGAGTTTGTCCTTATATAATTAAAATACCTTAAACATTAAAGCAAACTAATGCGTGTCTTGTCTGTGTTGCATAGATCGTATGAGAAATAAATTACATTGTTCATAATTCACCTGTGACTTCTTAAAACAACATACAATAACATATTTTATTCCAATTCTTACCAGCACTCATCCGATCCTATATATAAGTTATTATGTTATTAAATTTTTCATATAAATATACAATTTTATCATTTATTTATTATTATGTAGACGTTGTTCATCACATGGAGTACAATATATATTAAATAGAGGTTAATTTATAAGGTTGTTAAATTTTGAGTTAAAGTTACTAAGATTTAAGGTTTTTTTTCTTGGTCTGGATGAAACAAGTGTTGGAAGAAAAAGGAAAGATTTTATTATATCCAAACGACTTCATAGTATAAAGAACCAACGGTAGAATTAATGATTAAGAGGCAGGCATAAGAGAAGACAACACCATTATGAAAACTTTATTTTAAACAAAAGCATAAACATTCTTATTCGTAACTTGAAAAAATACTTGCAAGTAACAGATCAAATAAAGGCCAAGCTTAGGGAAGAATTAATGAATATCCCAGGGGTGTGGCTTTGCCCTTATCGAAGAGGAGACCAGTGGGACCCGTAGGAGGCACAAGAGATATTATGAGGATATGTTTGGCAGCTTCATCAACAGTTGAGAATCCGTAGTTGTGAGTCATATCAGTCCTGACAAAGCCCGGTGGCCCCGAGTTAACTCGGAAACTCGGGTAGTTCTAGGCGATTAATTTGACAATATAATTAACCTCTGTTGCTAGCAGTATGTCCAAAGTGATAAGCTTACTTTTCTGAATAAAGCCTCGCCATTCACTGGGCCTGGAGACACCAAAATATGTGAAGCATCCATTTAGATATTACAGAAACATAACATTATTACATACTTAGTTGAACTACACACACACACACACACACACACACCCCAAGATGTCAAGTTTGCCAAAGGCGGCTGTGATGAAATGAGTGAAGGCAGCAATGCTTGAGGGATCAGTGACGTCAAGCTGATGAAACACCACACAGTCTGATGATAACACACCAATCTCTTGTTTGATTAGTGTTGCCTACTTGTTGCATATTCCATACGCAATCCCCTAGTTTGCTCCTGTGATCCCCACTGCACACCTACAACTACACTATACCTTCTCACACTTTATTCTTTTTTAATATATTGCATTTCATACTACTTACTTTAATATGATTCATATATAAATATATAGTTATTAAACAAAAGAAAAAAGAGGGCAGCTAATCATGTACCTCGTTGCCTCTTCTCCCATAGTCTAGGCTTTTGGTTTCTGCTCCCTGTAATTAGCTTCTTGCAATGATGTACAACTTCTCTTCTTTTTTACTTTCTTCCAAATTTGATGCTACATAAACAAACATATGCATATATATATATGCTTCATCTCTGTGTATTTATTATACATCCAACATGTACAATCATTGAATGTTTAATCGCAATATTCATAGCTGGCCCATTAATTTGTCTTCATATATCATATCAACATGCACGTACAATTCGAGAAAATATTTAAGGTCATGAGGAAGAACATAAACTGATAGTTGCTTTTTGTATTATACATCAATTGAAGAATACAATAAACCTATTATTGTCCTATGATCTTATGTCGTCATCATTTCAGGGACCACGCACGAGTAACTTCTTTTTAGACATACCTATCGCTCATAAGCTTCCTATTTCTCTGTCTTAAAAAAATAAAAAATTCCATTATCTCCCCTCTCATGTCAACAGCCACTGGTGAATAGAGGGCTAGGGCATTTCATGAAAATAGACCATCAAATTTAATAGTATAACTTGCCCTGACAATTTATTTATTTCTTACTCTTAATTTCTTTCATTCGTCATAGTTTATAATTGATTAACTCTTCAACTTTAAAATGAATGATTATATAATACTCATTCCTTAATATAAGACATATTTATCTAATTTAATTAGATTAAGGAAGTTGGTTAAATTAGTTAATATGATATATATCCTAGTTATCTTTCTTAAGTCCCTCTTTCTATCTCATCTTTGATTTTGGTGGTTGAACGAGCATTAATAGGGGTAAATTAGGAAAATATTAATAAATATGAAAAATGTCTTATATTTATAACCAAGTTCAACTCCTTAAATATATCTTATATGAAAGACAAAGGAGTAGGACATTGGGTTGAAGCTGAAACTTAATAACATTAATTAAGCAGAAGGAAGGGATCACGTTCTATGCATGATGGGTCAAGGAAGACCAAAGAGAAATGAATCCACTATAAAAAAAAAAAAAAAAAACACTGAATTTTTAATAGAATTTTAGACGGAATTTAGAGTTTCCAACGGAATCAGATTCCGTCGAAAATTTTCGACAGAATTTTTTTCCATCGCAATCTCCGACGGAATTATATTCCCTTGCAAACTTATTTTTTATTTTTTAAATTTAAAAAGCCACGTGGCAGCTTCGATGAATGCCCCGTCATCGCCGGCTGCAACTTCGGTTGCGTCCACCTTGTGGCTTGTACCTAGATCCGCCACGTGTTGCAACCTCTTTATTCCTGAAAATGCAACTCAACTTGCCTCTTCTTTGGTTCAAACCCACGACCTCGTCCGTACGCGCGTGATGCCTTATCGGATTACTTTGGTATTCTATTACTACACAATTATATATATATAATCTTATTATACATAATCAATTATTTATAAATATAAATTTTTTTGTTATATATAAATGTAATAGTAATATAAAATAATTTTATATATTCTTATAATTTTTAATATAAATTAACTTCAAATTAAAAAATTTTACATCTTAAATAAATTTCATATGACTATATTTTTTTCTAATTTCTAAAATTAATTTTTTATTAACATTAATTAATAACTAATAATTAATTATTAACTAATATTTTTTTACTAATATTAATTAATAACTAATAAATTTTATTTTTTATAAATAAATTTTTATATGACCATTTTGCCCCTACAGAGACCAAAACCTATGATTGGAAATTAAAAATATTTTAGAAATTAGAAAATAATAATTAAAAAATAAATTTAAAATTAAACTTAAAATATTAAGTAATAAATAATAAAATTTTTTAAATTTAATTTAATTAAAAAATAATAATTAATTAAAAATAATAATTTTTAAATTTTCTGACGAAATTCCAATTGCAAGGGAATTTACGACGGAATTGAATTCCACCGGAAATTATGAGGGAATTTGCAACGAAAATGAATTCCGTCGGAAATTGAAAGAGAGTCGGAAATTTACGACGGAATTATTCCGTCATAAATTCCGTGGCAAAAGACAGAATTTGCCACAGAATATTTTCTGTGGCTAATTCCATGACAAATTTTACCATGAAAAAAAATTTTATCGGAAATTTCATGTTTTTTTGTAATTATCCTCTAGAATTATCTAAGACATAGTGATTGTTGAGTAACCAATCATATTGATGAGCAGACCAATTAGAAAAATCCTGAAGCAAGCTTACAAGTTTGAGTCTTGTTAATCGAAGAAAAGGAATTTGATTAATTCTCTTTAAGCAAACTTTCAAGTTATTCAAGTCTTGTAAATGGAAAAAACTCGCGCTGAAAAAATTATCTACCATTTGAGGCTTAATAATAATAATAATAATAATCACATTAAATTAAAGGGTAATATACTTGATACTAAATAAATAATTAGAACTACAAATTTGTGGGAACAAACTGGAACCACTGACTTCTGGGATCATCCAAACAAGTCGAATCATCTTGTATACAGATGCATCTTTTAGTCACAATTCTTGAAGAGTTTGAGTCCTTGTGCAAGCAAAATTGCTTCCCATGCTGGTCCATGGTGGCCAAGTGAAGCTTTGAGAGTGACACAGACTTCCAAGAACTACTCTGACACTTATTATCATCGGACACTACAACAGGAAGGCCTTCACCTGATACGGTTAGGCATTTGTTCGTACCACTTAAGAGAATCTGAGATCCATCTTCATGAACCCATTTGTTGATCTTGTTCTCACAACTTCCCACTTCAAGCTCACTCTTCTTGTTAACTCGGACACACTGTCCACTCAGAGGGTAGTACAAGATATTTGCCGGGGGGAGTTTGGAAGTTGGATCTGCATTATAATAAGTAATAGACACAATTAGATTAATTAAATTTCATAGAAGATAACCTGCACGTACATCATTTGAATCAACTACAATATTAAGCATATTACTCAATTTCTAAGTATAGTTTTGGAGCAACGGCAAAGGTTGCTGACATATGATATAGAGATCACGGATACAAATCTTAAAAACAGCCTTTCCACTTATAAGGTAAGGTTGCATATACAAACCCCACCTGGAGGGAGCGTTATACACTAAGCCGTCTTTTTTTTAACTAATTACAAAAATGGATTGTTATTAGTCCTAGTTCTCAGAGTCAGGTAGGCATACCTTGATTCTTCCTTTGAAGGAGTTGGAACATTTGAGTGAAGTTTGGGAACCTGAGATGTTGCCAGGAGGCATCCATGACACCAAATGTCTCCTCAAGCTGAACTTGGTCTTCTCTTAGGTAATAGCCACCTTGCAACGCCCAAAGGCCCCAATCCATGTCTCTCCCAACAAGGTAGGTTTGAAGGCAAGTCAAGAACTTGTTGTCTGCTTCAGTAGAACCTTGTTGGTCGAACCCAAATTCTGTAAAAATCAAAGGAAAAGAATTGTTGCCAAGAGTAAGGAACCCGGCTCTGTAATCTATGCCACTGATGGTTCTGGCACAGATTCTGTTGAGTGGCTGATTGGTCCAGATGTCTTTCAGCTTTAGTGTTCCAATTCCAGACCATGAATACAAATGTGTCTCAAACACCAATTTCTTTCCCAAATCTAAGTTAAGAGGCCTTTTCTTTAAGAATTGGAGCTCAGTGTCGTAGTTCAAGCCTGATACAACCACCAGCACATTTGGGTTCGCCTTGTGAATTGCTTTCGCTCCTTGGCTCATATAAGTGTACCAATCAGCCACGTATTGACGAGGACCATGCAGTTCATTCCTCAGGCTCATTGCCACCACCTGAAATTGGCCAATAGCTATTTTTTAATATTTTAAATTAACATTCCTAGTTGACATTATTAGCATAATGATCTGTGATTTATGCCTTTACACATTCTTCAATTTAATTTCAATTAACTTTTGGGCTCATTTATAATAAAAGAAGAAATTGGAAGAAAAAATATAATTCAATAAAAGTAATTTTGTTATTTTGTATATTAATATAATTATATGATATATGCAATAGTATTGTTGTAATGTTTTCAAAATTTTAAGTAAAGTAATGTATAAATATTTATAAAAAAAAATGAATATACTTTATGCAATAAAAATAACAAAAACAGCAATAAAACAAAATAATAATAATAATAATAATAATAATAATAATAATAATAATAATAATAATAATAATTCCTATTTAAAAATTTTATTGGCCACAAAGATTTTATATGATTTTGTATATTTGTTTTTATACTCTATTCCAATTTAAGTTGTTCTTACTAATGAAATTTACAAACATGTACACTGATAAATCTTTTGGCAGCATTCCTCATTCTAGCCCTTATACTACAGAAGCTCATTGTTAACACATTAAAATTAAAGAATTTAGTAACAAATATCAAAATGAGCTTTGGGTATCCGATAGTTTTATAAAGAATTATTAATAACAAGGCATAAAATTATTATGTTTTGATTACTTCCATAACAAAATTATTCCTAAAAAAACTTTTAGATACCCAACATTGAGTTATTACTTCCGGGCCAAAATTACTAATTAACCCAACAAAAAGTAAAGGAAACTATTTGGCCCCTCAAAAATGTTTTCCCAATCTATTCCATTTATGTGAACAGTGTAAGATTGCAAAAGGAGAGAGTTACGTACAGCAGAATTGCCAGAAAAGCGTTGGGCGGCCAAAGTGAGGCCTGTGACCCACTCATTGGGATCGAAGTGCCTGTCATTGAAGAAGCCATTGTCATCGTCATCGTGGCAACACCATTTGGGCTCGCTCACATGATTATCCAGCAACACCTTCACCTTCTGATTCCCAAGCTCCCTCACCACTTCCTCAAACGCCTCCACATGCGTCTTCTTCATCACCCACGGATTGTTCTTCCGAATCCCTTCCACCGCCTCCGGAATGTCCAACTCCTCTAGGGTTTCCCCCACATTGCGATCGCTGTAACGAGTCCACATGTAGATCGCGTATGTGAGTCGCACACAATTGAACTTGTGCTTCACTATTTCAGCCACCAGCTCCTTCAATGGCCGCTTGTCCAGACCTTCTGGAAGCATCGGCTGAAGGTGACCCGCCCAGTTGCCGCACACCAGTTTGGCTCGTTCGCCGGTGGAGTCGTCCATGATCCACCGGTTTCGGGTCGAGAGGGGATACGCATTGGAGTACTGAGACGTGAGGAGAGCAGAGATAGCGACGAAGAAAAACAGTGCAGATCTTAATGTTCTTCTCACCATTGTTGCTCGATCAGGATTGAGGATTCTCACATAAAAGAGTGGTGAGTGTGCTTTAAATAGAGATTTTGGAGTTTCTAATAACAAAGTTTCCGAGTTTGGTTACAACTCTCATCCAAATCCATAATTGTAGATAGAGTGCCCGTTTGGATTATTACTGGAAAATCATAACGGTGATTTGCATAAATATCAAATTTTAAAATATTATATCTTATATTAATAATTGATATATTCTCACGTTAAGATTTTATATGTCTTATCTTGATATTTGATATAATATCTCCTCATCCTATCCTAATTCAGGGATCTGCTTGCTCTTAAATAGAGATTTGGAGTTTCAAATGTTAAGATATTATATCTTAAATTAATATTTAATATATTCTTATGTTGAAGATATTATATATCTTATATTGTTATTTATCTTCTCATCCTATCCTAATCCTTGTAGATAGAGTCAATTAAGTATTGTGGTGATTCATTCACCAATGTCTATGCCAATACACACACGCAGACTATTGCACTTTGGTTCATGAACCAACTAACAAGAGAAATTATGTCAGGAACTGTGATGGTATTTTTAGCTTCTGTTTCCTACTGATTAACCATTTCGGTGACCTAATTTTTTTCCCAACTTAAATTGCATTATACACAACAATAAAGACAACATTATAATACAAAACAAACATATAATAACGGTGGAAAGATATGATCACAAAAGGGTGGCAGCTAATTATTTTGGGACATCAAATAAGCCAATCTCTTGTCTACAATTAGACTGATAATGAGAGATCTACTCATAAACTTGTTAAGGGACGGGAGAAAATAAGCCTATAGTTCTAATCTCACAAGGACGTCCTCCCTACAAAATGTTAAGCAGGCCCACTTATTAGTAATTAAAACAAACAGGCTAATTGCTTTTCAGTTTTTCTCCAAACTCATATGCTGGGCCGGGCTTACCCGTCAAGATGCTCTTGTTCCATCTACTTTGAGGGCCATTTATACTTTCTATATTTTTACTTTTACCTATAACATCGTTGGGGTTAACGTCGTAATTGTGCCATAGCATTATTTTTTTTTTAGGCTTTGTTGTAGTAGCATTATTTTTTTAAGGCTTTGTTGTACTAGTGTTAATTTTGTTAATTGTTATCGCGATTCAAAACTGCAATAGTGATATACAGAGACCAAAAGCATACTGCAAACCAAACAGTCAAAATAAACGGTAAATAAAAAATTGAAAATTTAAGTATAATATTATATCATAGCTTATATTTACTCCCAGCTAATTCTGAATTCGAATTTTAGTGGGCTTCAGGCCCTCTTTCTAAATCTTTTTAAATGTCTTTGAAGCGCAAGGGGATGTACGAGACTCTCTTTCTTTCGCTAGGATCCGGCTTCCCTATGTTGCCACATCGCACATCGTCCGCTGTCAGTCATTTTCTCAAAACTACGCCATTTTTGGTGTAGTTTTGAGTGTAAAATGATGGCGCTAAGTTTTTTTTTAAAAGAAAATAGTGTTTAGTATTATGAAGTATTTTTTTAGATTTATCTAGTATCTTAAAATATTTTTTAAGTACTATGTAGTATCTTAAAATAATTTTAGTGCTTTTAACCATTTAAAATATTTTTTCAGTCATATACAGTGTGTTAGCAAACTGATTACAATTTTACTCTTAATGTACTTTTTCAGCTCCAAAAATTACTTTAAAATATTTTTTGATGTTTTTAACCCTTTAAAATATTTTTTCAGTTGTACCCAATCTTAGGAGACTGACTACAATTTTACCGTTAATGTATTCTTCTTAGTAGTAACGAGCACCCAAAACTTAGGATACTGATTTATTGATTTCCATCCACTCTAAAATATTTTTCCAATAGCACCTAATATTTTAAAGTAATTTTTGGAGATAAAAAAGTACATTAAAGGTAAAATTACAATCAATCTGCTAACACACTGGATACAACTGAAAAAATATTTTAAGAGGTCAAAAGTGCTAAAAATTATTTTATGATGCTACATGCTATTTAAAAAAATATTTGAAGATACTGAATAAATCCAAAAAATTACTTTATAATACTAGAGATCATTTTCTTTTAAAAAAGAAAGGTTCAGCGCCATCATTTTATACTCAACTACACCTTGATGTAGTTTTGGGAAGTGGACGGCAGCGGTGGGAAGTCAGATCCCTTTCGCTATTCCTACTCGTTTCATTGACTCTGAAAAGATTTTTAAATTTGTCAAAATTGGCCCAAAGTGTATTAGGTAAATAAAAATAAAAGTCAATAATGGTGATCTAATCTTGAGATTATCTTATCCAAAAAAAAGTTCAACTAATCTTTTTCTAGTCATACACCAACAAAAAGCGAAAGAGGACAAGTGTTGTGAGCACATCAAAGAGCAATTACCAATGCTCGTGATAAATGATTTTGGCATACTAAACAGCACCGTCTATAGACGTATGATAGAATGAAATAAAAATAAAATAAGTAGAACTGTCTATCATATTGTTTAATTATTAGAGAAAAGTGATAATACAATAGTACAAATACAAGTCAAATATTGTATATCTCATTCTTTCAATATAATGAAACGAGAAGAATAGGATTAGGTGTGGTGTAATGTAAATAGTTGCTCACAATTTAGCCCTTTTAATATAACAAAAAATGGTAATGTCTTTCACAATCTAGAATTAATTCAGGTGCAATGTAATATGAGTAGTGACAAATTCTCTTTGTATATATACAAAAAACAAGAAAAGAAGGAAGACTATCTTGTGAAGCAACCAAATGTGACTAAAGTAAATATGGGTAAAAAATGGAAGCAGAGATCCACATTTTTCTTTTCTTTTCTTTTCTTTTTGAGATAAAAGGGCAGACATTAACGGCCTTAAGTTACAAATGAGATCGAACCTACGACCTCTCATTTACAAAGAAGCATATCCATTACTAGACTACAAGGTCATTGGCAGAGATCCACATTTTCCAAAGTTTGATAAGCAGAACTGGGATGCCATCTTGTATGATTCAAAAGCTGGACACCTCATGGCAAGCAAAGAAGAGGCCAGAAGGTGAACCATTTGGGAGCAAAGCTAATCTCACAACACTAGCAGCACCATCTTCCACAGATATGATACCACTGTTTCTGTTCATGTCTGTTTTTACGAATCCTGGACAGACACAGTTTATACACATGTTTGGGTACCTTGTGGCCAGAATCCTAGTGTAAGAATTCAAGGCCGCTTTTGAAACCATATAAGCAGGCAGAAAAGTTGGCCATCCTTTGGCTTCAATTGTTCCTTCTTTCAAGTCTTTGACGAACTCTTTTACTACCTCATCTATTCTCTCTTCTATCAGATTCTCAACGCCACCAAGCACCCCTTTCGCCCACTCGTTCGATATGTTCTGAAACAATGGCATTTGCCAAATTCGTCATTGCTGTAGCGGTAATCCAAAATCACAATTCAGAATAGAAAGGAGATTTGAGAGGTTTGAGAAATTAATAAAATGTATAGGAAAGTGTACTATTCACAAGTTTTGACCAATGCAGCTCATTATAAGTTTCTTGCACAAAGGAAATATATGTAATGTACCTTCAATAACCCTGCTTGGGATGAAACATTAACAATCCTTGGAGAATCGGACAACTGAAGAAGAGGAACAAAAGCCTTCGCTGTTTCCTTAGCACCATAATAGTTTGTTTCCAGACATTTCTCAGCCAACTCAAAGGTTTGAGTCAGTTCCCTCCATTTGAAAGGTGGGCCCTCCCCCTGTAGAATAATTGACAACAATCGTTTTTAGGCGATTGATACAAATATAGACAAATGACACACAGTGAGTAGAGAAAGAAAGCTCGCGGACTCACCAACTCATCCATATTTAATCCGCTGATTGCTGCATTGTTCACCTGCAAAACAGTTATTCACGTTCACATAAAACAATATCAGGCCCTCACATAAGCCACAGCAGATTGACCAACTAGTTTGTATCAATATCAGCAACTTCAGATTCAGTTCATTTATTCATTCCGCAGATAAATAATAGAGCTAATAGTGGCTTTAGTTTGGCCTGCCAAGGGGAATTCCATGTCTAAAGTAGTTCTGAGTGTTTCAAAGCTTACAGGAAGGTCGGTAACTAACAAGAAGGGGAAAAAGGGACATAAGTTATCCTCTTTGGTTACTGTTCTTAAATCGTTTTCAGTTCTTTAATACACATACGTACATCTATAATCTGTTTAGTCTCCGATGAATAGTGTTCTTATCATCTCTATCATCTTACACGAAAGCTTTTGAAGCTTGATGTGGGAATAAAGTGCAAAGCGTTAATTTTTTTGTGCCAAAGTTTAATTTAGTTATGAAGGATGCGGATGGCAGAGATCTCACTTTTGAACACTAGTCACAGGGTTAATTCAACCAGAAAAAGGCCCGCTAAGTTTTTGTTTATAATTTTTACCATTTTAGAACAATCAAACAGTAAACTGTCGTTGTCTTCAAAGATTTCATATCACCCAACTGAAGTACAAGCATGTAAAGGTAAGAAAACTCATTCCAAGCACTCATTTTATCTGTAAATATCCATAACAAGCTATAATTACCGATTAATCTCACTAGAAAAAAAATATATTAGGGAGATTTATTCAGGAATTAGTGCTCATGAAAATAGTTAGGTGCATACAAGATTCCAATACGTCAAGTCCCTTTCACCGAATGAAAGCATGAATAAGAAGAGAGTTGAGAATATTCAGCAGCACTATAAACATTTCATTTCTTACCAGAATATCAAGTCGCCCAAATTGGGTTTTAACAAAATCCACAAGAGAAGCAATACTAGCAGTGTCCGTCACATCAAGCTGGTGAAAAATTACAAGGTCGGAGAAGCCAAACGCTTTCAATTTCTCAAGGGCTTCGAGGCCTCTCTTCTCATTTCTTGCTGTGAGAACCACCTTGACTCCATTGGAGGCCAACATTTTCACGGTCTCCAACCCTATCCCTCTGTTCGCCCCTGTAACAACACCATACCTGAAATCACAACCAATGCTGCGAAATCAACACATACGCAGTGAACAAAACGAAAGGATCTTATGAACATGCGAATAGATTTGTTTAAATGGGGAGGGAGACGAAGATGCAGAAGTAGCGGTACCTTTCTTTAGTTTCCGCCATTGATTCAGAAACTGCGCAGGATAGGGGATTATATCAGGTAGACGAAATATATAATGCGCACAAACTAGATTCAAACTTTGACCTATTGATTTGGTACTCAGCGGCTGTAGAAGGAAAACATCAAAGCAAAGGACAAAGAATCCAATTGAAAGTGTGGTGGCAAAAAGGAAAGCTGGAGCGAGTCATGAATCATAATGATTCAGATTCAGAATCAAAAGCCTTCCCCGGCTTATATAGATATATATATATATATATATATATATATATATATATATATATATATATATATATATATATATATATATAATTATATACTAGTATTTATACCTGTTGGCAAAATAAAAAAGACAAAAATAAATTGTTATTTATACCTATTTTTGTGGTACGAGAAATCAATGTGCTAGAAATATATATATTAAAAACAAAGGAAACATTCTTATTTTGAAAATTATGGCTAAGTCTATTCCTTCCTCGTCATAAAAATATTTTAAGGAGAATTCATTTGAAATATCTAAGTTTAGAATCAGGCCTGCACTTTTAATAAATTCCTAATAAGCCCTTCAGGTTTGTTTAAAAATTTATGAATGTTATTAAAAGATCATAATGTTTCTTTATGATTAAAAAAATATCTTTGATTTGCCAAGAACCAAAATCAATCCTAATTTCAAGGTAATTATAAATTATTTTCAATCAAAAAACTATTTTCATGGCTATGTGTGATTGAAAAGCGACTCAAAGAAAGAACTAAGACATGCATAACATATCAAATGGTGAATCAACTAGAGAAATCTTAGGATGGGGAAAGGATATAAGAGGAATTAATGAGATTGAGATGGAGATTTTATTTAAAAAAAGAATGAGATAAAGAGAAAATAACATATTAGTAAAATCAACAAATTCATAAATCCCTATAGGGATTTGTTAAAAGTGTAGTCTTAATTCTAAATTTTGGTATTTCAAATAAATTTAAATGACATTTTTCCAATATTTTATCACTAGTAAAAAAAAAATACATTTCTTAGAGAATGAGTCTTAGTGCAGTGATAATGTTGCTGCTATGTGACTTGGAAGTCACAAGTTCAAATCCTGGAAACAGGCTCTCCATTGTAGCGGCTAAGATTAAGTACATCTATCCCTCCATAAACCCCACTTGAGAGGAGCATTGTATATTGAGCCATCTTTTTTTGTAAAAAGATATTGCTCATCAATAAGGTTGATTATTACTCCCTCCGGTCCTAATTATAGGACAATATTTAAGAGTTGAATTTGGTCCTAATTATAGGACAAAGTTCTAATTTTTGTCAATTTTTTCCCAAAATACCCCCATTGATACTTTCTCAATAATAAGCACAATAATAATTTAATAAGAGTATATTAGAAGTTGTTGAGGGAGATTGACGACGCCAGATTGTGTGAGAGCTTGGAGAAGTTGTGTGTAAGACAGGAGATATACAAGAAAAAATAGAGAACTAACGTAATTGGATGTCATTTTAAATTTAAAATAAGGGTATTTTAGGAAAATAAATATGATTAACTAATTTAACTACTCTCCTTAATTTCTCTAAAGTTAGATAAATATGTCCTATAATTAGGACCGGAGGGAGCACTTAATTTTATATTGCTTATAGACATTAATTCTCTTTGACTTAATTCAGTTGTCGTTCGCATCAACTACTAAGAGGTCCTAAGAAGTGATTTAGTTACTAAAAAATCTTAATGACACATAAGTTGCATAACCTTCTTGTTATTTTCTGCACTAAAACTTATCTCTACATCTGCATACTCCCCAATTGTTATATGACCTTTGGATAATTAAGACTTTATGGGAATTCTCCCTAAATGTTTACCTTATGTTATAGTTCATTGTAGTATATAATATTTTTAACAATTTGACTCTAAAAATAAAAACATTTTAGTGTCAAATTGTTACGCAGATATTCATTAAGTAAAATATTTTGAAATTAATTAATACTCATACATTGCTCTTGGTCAGAGGGATTAGGAGTGAAGGTTTTTTATTCGTGGTTTTGCTTTCTCTGACTCTTCTAGGCGATGATACATTGAAACTGAAAAAATAGACAGGGAACGTGCAAACAAAACTTTCAATTTATTTACACTATTTTTGGCAGTTAAACAACTTTTTTTGGCCTTATAATTTTTTTATTAACTAAATAATTATTTTTCCTACAAGCCAATGATGCATTATAGTTGGAAAAAAGGGCAAGTTTACAGGACAGCGTTCAAATGTTGACTTCTTTTTCAATTAGTCACTCAAAAAAAGTAGGCAAGCCTCGCGTTGCACGGTTGGCTAAAACAAATTAACTACCGTTTTCTAATCCATTAAAAAGTAAAAGATGTTCACAAAATTAATAATTATTAGTAGTGTTATGTCTAATCAACATTGCACGTACCCTTCTAGAAGAGAGGAAAAAAAATTAATCCTGATAGGGATTGGCTATTACAAAACTGACATTTCCTTCATACGAATGAAAGGGAAGGGGCAAGATTCAGGCTTTGTGAAGAGTTTGGAGTTTGACGGAGGAGAGATATTTTTTTCGTTCAAAATAAAAGCAGAACAGATCCTGTTTCAAGGCGTCTAAGTATTCGTTTAGATTAGCGATTGTAATGTTTAAAAATAATTTTTTAATTGTGATTTATAATATACGAAGTAAATATGTGAAAAGAATTGTGTCTCAATTTACGTGAAGAACAGCTTATAAACAATTAAATCGATAAAATAAACATACTCTAAAACTAATTCTTTAGCAACCAACTCAAGTGCCCACTGAAAGAAAGAAAATTCTAAACAAGCGTCATTAGGTGTAGTGGTCACCTATGTGATCTTAGGCCATTTCCCCCTACACGGGTTCGATCCCGTGTTACTTTATAGTCAAAAACAAAAATACAAAAGAAACTCCAACCATTGCATTTAATGCTTCTTTGGCCAGTTTGTCAGCAACAGTGTTTGCATCTCTACCGCACCATTCAACGCGAACGTCCCATTCCAGATCTAGCCAGGGCTTAGTCTCCTCCATACGTCCATACCAGAGTCTTCTAGATTATTAGCACCATTTAGGCCAACTAATATTCAGATGGAACAAATAAGAGAGATAAAAAATCGCCAAGAAAGTACTCTTTTCGATCCTAATTATAAGATAAAATTGATTTTTTTATATAAATTAAGGAAGCTAATTAAATTACTTTAGAATATTTTTTTTTTCAAATTAATTAGTTTAACTAATAAATTAATATATAATCTAAGGATATATAACATATGATATGTTTAAGTAGCTTATTTAGCTTCCTTAATATCTCCAAAAAAAAGTCAACTTTATCTTATATTTAGGACTAGAAATAGTAACGTTGTTTGAACCATACGTCCATACCAGAGTCTTCTAGAATATTAACACCATTTAGGCCAACTAATATTCAGATGGAACAAATAAGAGAGATAAAAAATCACCAAAAAGAATATATGAGAACTAAGAAAAAAACAAAATTGAAGAACTTTTCTAAGTTGTATTTTTCCTTTGTTGAACAAAGGAATAAAGAGGGCCCAAGATAAAGTAGTGTTTCGTGCATCATCGTCTGGCTTATCTAATTTGTCATCCATTATTTCTTATGGGATGAACCACTTCAATTCTTATTCTAATATTCAATTTTTATTTCCCTCCTCCATTCAGTCATTGATATAAGAACCTGATATAAATTCGCATATATTAACAAAATTAGTCAATTTAATTATTTGTGACAAATATGTGTTGCATTCCATAAACTACCCTTTTTATTCATGCATTATTAATTGATGAAACCCTTTTACCAGGTACAATTAATAAAAATAGTTAGACGCTGGGGGGGGGGGGTTATAAATTTAAAAGGTTGAGTAGATTGAACTTTTATTTTTTAAAACAGAGTAAACCTCTTTTCTAACTCCTATATCTAGAATCGGAGGTAGCATGCAATTTTAAGTCCTTAATTTGATTTAATTAAATAGTTGAACATCAAGATTTTTACTTTTCAATGACGATTTTGAGATTTGATTCCAAATGCTTTTGAACCACTGGTAATAATGTCATGCCCGTAGAGATCCCATAAAATTTATCGTCATCAAGGATAAATGTGGTAACAAGTTATCTATCTCCAACATTATATACATAGAACCAAGATTTTGAAACCCGGACCAGCAGGTTCGGCCTGAAAACCAGCAAACCGGTCCAATCCAGTCATCAAACTAGTTCACTATTTTCTTTTTATTTTTTTTTTAAAAATCAATTTTTTTTAATTTTTCTTTATAATTTCATGTTAACAACCCTGAAATCTTCAATTTTTCACCGGTTTAACCCCGGGTAAGCTCAGGTTTGACTTCGTTCTGACCCTTGACCCAATACCCTAGCCGGTTTAATGGCTGGTCCAAGTTTAATAACCACTACAACATTTTCTTTTTGCCAACACCACTACAACATTTTCACAGAAGCTAGCTAGTACTGATTTGGTGAGACATTATAAATCAATAATATAGAATGCTTGATCGAAGTAATATTTTATGTGATCTCACAAGGTCTTCAAAAATATGCAGTGGAAAATTCAGGATGCTTATTTTTCACGAACAAGAGGGCTATATACAGGGTACCACATATTGTCTCTGATATACTCCACAGTCTCTTCCTGCAACCAGCGCAGCAGCCATGAGTAAGAAGCAGAGGATTTCAAGTGAAACCAAGATGGCATTATGTTGCATTTACGTGAGATAAATGAAAAACGATTAAAAAAAAAGAACTAGACTCAATGAAATACTTAAAAGAAAAGACTCTCCGTGTCATAATTTAACTAAGAACCTGATAACATGAACCTAAAAACTGTATTTATGTTTCCCCAATCTTTGGATCTCCTTTAACAGCTTGGGTGATCCTAAATCCTTTTGAGTTTGGAACTAATCTAGTTTGGGATTCATAATTGTCCCTTCCCACAAGTGCTTTACAGAGCAGACTAGAACCCCTAACATTTCAGGGATCCTTCAACAGGTTCATGCATGTCTTACCAATTAAATCACTCGTTTTGCAGGTAATCTTGCACATCTAAGTCTACTGAAAGAATGCAACATATAGAGGCTCGATATGCCCACAAAAATTGTACTATATCAAGTTTTATAAGTATTCCATACTTTTGACATGAGCGAGAGTTCTTTGAACCCCATGTCACCGTGCCCTTCTGCCAGCCCTTCTGCAACTGCTTCCCGCAGAACAGCAGCTCCAACCTCTGCTGTAACATTTCGGATACTGCAGCATGCAAATTAGAGTTAGTTAACTGTCGAAGGCCATTCTATCAATTATCCCACCTCACATTAAATCAGCAAGATTTTTTTCTTGCTTTTATTTCCTTGGAAAATATTGGGTAGACATCTATCTTAGAGTACAAGATAATGTAATATAATATAATATAATTATAGCCCCTCTATGTGTGCATATTTATAAAGGGTGGGTAGAACAGAACTTAAGTTTATCACCAAACTTGGCATGCAAATCCTAAATTAAACATCCTCGCTCTTTGATGTTTGGAAAAATTTTGAAATTTTAACTCTGATACTTGCTAAAAAGTGACAGGAAAAAAGAAGAGTTGAGAGAAAACAAATACCATAAAATAACAAAGCAAAAATGGAATCTTACCTATTAATGGATGGATACAATATTCCTTTTAGAACTTCTTCTTCTGTCATGTATGAAGCAAGGCTGTAAGGATGGCAGCATGTCAGTAATTTATTGTAAAGGACCTTGAGGCATTGAGCCAAATCAGACATCCCATCAAAGATTGAAGAACTTAAATTATGCAAAATAATAAAACCAAAGTAATCAAAGTTTCACCATAAAGCTCGCTGAAGAAAGTTCATTGGAAATTAAAATTAGAGTAGAGCCTAGGTGAGGTGCTGCATACCATTCAGAGGCAGCCTGCAACATTCCATCAGTTATAAGATGAGCACCTGAGAGAAGAGCTCCCAGACCAATTCTGAAGTGAAAGGTGACCATTGGAACTGCATCAATATCTTCACAGATAGGTATGATTCATGGAAGAGCTTGAGTCAACAAGACATACCCTGGGAACAGGTACATGTTGTTTGCTTGATTTACATGGCCTACTTTTCCATCACCTGCACACAGGTTTATTCAGAGTAGATCAAGGTAATTATGCTGTTCATTGTACAATCAAATCAAGCTAAAATAAGCCTATATAGACTCGTAAATGAGGAAAATCTGATTCAGAAAAGAAGCTTCAAGTTTCAAAGGTCAAAATCAATCATTTAAACAAGAGATTATTACCAAGGTCTACATTTTGGAAAGGACTTCCGCTAGCAAAAACTATATTTTCTCCAGCATGTTTAAAAGCATCAGCAGCAGTGCACTCAGCTGTTCCAATGGTTAAAAAAAGTGTCAAAATTAAAAACATAGACATCATTAACGAATTATGAGTACTTGATAAGCCTTGTACAAACAAACCATTCATGGTGGGATTAGACATGGCAAAGATAGCAGGTTTTGTCGAAACAGATTCTCTCATTGCCTTAAGCACCTGAGTCGAATCTCAACCATTAAAATTAAGAAATTCAATTGTAGTAAAAATGCATATTGCTGAACCATAAGCTGCCAATACAAAACAGATTTCAAGTATGTCCATTACATTTTACATTTTAACATACATCACAGAAAGTTAAGGGATGATAAAAGTGCTTATTCTAGTTCTAGAAGGAATTTACCTCCTCATTGAAAATACCACCAACCCCTGACAATCCAACGAGCACATGTGGCTTAACCTTTTTAACCTAAAGATCAGTAGGATCAACCATTAAAATATTTACTCAAATGAGTACCAATTATCTTGTAAAATAGCATAATTGCAGCCAAGCATCTGATATATGAGTCCTCTTATAGTCTTATTTAATATGTGTTTGCCCAATATCGTTAAAGTGAAGCCAATGAATTTTTCTAGACGAATCCTATAATATTTACCACTTCAATTATACTAGCACCCTCACTAAGCCCCTCTACGTCTCTTGGACTTTTAGCAAATGGTGTAGCGGCTGGATCTAGATTGCTCCTTTCAGTTGTGACAAGACCCTGCATTCAAACATGTTACATTATATGAAATAGCGGCATCAAAAAAATGATGTCACAAAAAAATCTGTTTTCTCAACCATTTAACATGAGAAATAAATACAAATTAATATAGAAAACAAGATAATAAAAAAATAAAAAGAAACATTTAGATACAAAATTCAGTTATTAATAAAAACTACAAGGGCAGTGATAAGTAGACCATCCATTCTGATAAAGAGCATGTTCATAGAATTCGAAAGCTGCATCTTAAAGCACTACAATGTAAGTGAAAATTGCAGACGCTTACATCTTTATCAATTAAAAAGAACTGACTTTTGGCAGCTGTTTCACTGCATCCCACCATCCTTGCAACTGCCTGGACAGCCATGTTAAGAACACCAAGCCCAGCACTGCATGCCAGACATTAAATTTACAAGTCAGAAAACAGCTACTATAAGAAACACCATAAAACAACAAAGCAAAGTGGGCACCAAATATGGCATGGAACATGTAAAACCAAGTGTTGCAAGTACCTCCCAGCTCCAACCACTACTATCTTCTGCTTCATAAAATCAGACAATGGTCGACCTTGGGCTCTCACAGTTCCCAATAATCCAGCAAGTGCAACACCAGCAGTTCCCTTAAGGACAAGAAGAGTAAATGTGGGAAAAAAACTTTGGAGTTTATGCTTTAGCAGAATCTGATATCACTTTCTCACCTGTATATCATCATTAAACATGCAAAACTTTTTCCGATATCGTTGCAAGGTTTCAAAAGCCCACTTCATTTGGAAATCCTCAAACTGATGAAGTTAACCCAATCATCAAGTTACAAAATTAATATAATGTAGATTGAACATTGGGAACAATGTTTTGGAAAAATACAAACTTGCACAATAGCCTTAGGCCATCTAGCATGAACAGCTTCCATGAATTCATCCACTACAGATAAATATTCATCACCTTCCAACCTAGGTTGTCTAAGTCCTAAATCTGCAACAAGAAAACAATGTCATAGTATTATATCTTTCAAAACCCAAATTGAAGGAATTAGTGTCTGGCATTCTATAAGGTCTGCACATTCTGCGAAGAAAATTATAAAGCAAGGGTAAAATGTTAAATAAAATGGCAGAAATTAACCAAAAACAATACTAGTACAACGTATCAGCAATTATTCAAGTTTGTGCAATCAAGTTAGGATTTTAAACACAGTCAATATTCCTAATCACAAGAAAAAGTATTTCATTAATTCATTCAAAATTTCAATATAAATTGATTAGGAGCTAGAAAGATAGTCGCTCAAACAACCATCAATGCCGAACCTATTGAAGATCTAATTCAAATATCCGAAAATCTATGGAAGTGAAAAATTTCAAGATACACACAATCCACAAGAGCCATTAACTCCAAGGAAGTATCATTCAACAGCAACAACATAATGTAAGATAATAATAAACATGACACATTCCTCAGTTTTACAAATAACAACATAAGACTTCAGTAAAATGAAGAATGAGATGAAAGACAGTTGTGAAATAAGATAACGAAGTATAAGCAAGAACACGGTTTTACTTACAAAGGCGGTCTTCTAGTAGCATTTGATTGTTTGTGCCAACATCCAACATGACTGGAAGAATCTGTCATGAATAGAAATTCAATACAGTATAAGTTATAATAGGGACAATGGCCTTATCAAGAAACACTTGGCATGTGAAGGAAACATAGCTTCAATGCAAAGCGTCACCCAGAAATAGTATTACTTATGGAGTCAAAACATCATGAATATGTTGTCAACTCATGCGTAGCTTTGCATGTTCTTGGACTAACTTGGATAAATTCAAACAAATGATAGCTAACAAACCAATATGAAATTTACAATGCCAAGCATCCAAACAATTTATGAGATGTTAAGAATGCTTTTAAATCAAGATCACCATGGTAAAAGCCTAAATTTAACTGCCACTAGATGCATGTCAACATTTGGCGTATTACAAATTAAAATAAACATACTGGCAAACACAGAAACACCAATACACAGTACACAGTTTGAGGTGTAAAAGGATAGATTGACAGACAAACAGATAGACAACGAAATAGAAGCATACTCTTTGTGGGTTGATACCAGCAGCAGCAACGTACATATCAAGTTTTCCTATTGGTATTCCAATTCCCTGGACTCCAAGATCACCTAACCCAAGAATACGACTGCCATCAGTCAATACGATCATGTCAACCTGAAGCACAGATAAGATCGTTAAAAAATAAATATAAAAAATTGAACAGCTTGGCCACTTTCAGAATAAAAAAGCCGCTTTTTTTTTGCCTGAGAATAAAAAAGCCAATACATCATAGCAAAGTATACAATCACATAATTGAAATGCAACCCTTTACTCATTGTGATTTGGCATCACTGTCCAGTTAGTATTTTTTTTAACGTCAGTAAAATTGCAGTTCTCAACAAAAATAATTAAATCAGTAAAAAAAGAAAATCCGTGAATGTTAATAACAAGTATTAGCTTAAGCAGGAAACAGACTTTAAAAGACAAAAAGAGTTTCTATTTCGTCAAGAAAAAAATTATGCAGGAAATGCTACATAAGCATTCTAGGTTCTGTGCAAACAAAATGAGACCAAGTAGAGAAGAAATTCAAAAAATAAAAAAACAAAGAACGAACTTGAAAATAAGACCACACCATACACTTGAACTCACAGAAAAACCATGCAAAAGTAGTTACAAAACTTTGAAAAATGTGAAGCATGGGTACAATAATATTCAAGACATGCCCATAAACATGCATACAGGACACAGAAAACATGCATTCCAGTCATGCATTATTTGCTATGATTAAACGAACAGGTAAGAAGTGTAAGTTTTTGCCAATATTAATGTAATACCTTCTGAGATGGCCAGTTATAGATCATTGACATCATTTCTCCTTTATCTTTAGCGCTAAAATACATTCCTCGTGGCCGTCGAAATAACCCAGAATAGTTTTGACATACCAATCCAACGGTAGGAGTATATATTATTGGAGCAAACTCTTCAATATTATCAATAAGAACCTGAACAAAGGGGAAGATAGCAATTTCAGATAACACCGGATTTTACAGAATTTTCATATTAACAAATCAGTAACTTACTCTGTAGTATAAAGTCTCGTTCCTGTCATGCAATCTATTTAAGATCCTCCATTTGGATAAGGCAACAAATTTATCTGGTTGGCCCTGAGTATTTTTCTCCAAAGATCGATAAGAATTCACTGAAAATAAAAGCCAAAAAAGTATATGCCAATCATCCCCAAGTAGATCAATTCAGAGAGGCAAAAATGACCAAGACTAAACTATAAAGATACAATAATATCACAATATTAGGATTCAAACTTACTGAATCGTTCATATTGCTGCTCAAATGATATAACACGGGGAGGAAGAAGGCCTCGAAGGCCTAATCTATCTCGTTCGGTCAAAGGAAACCCAGTGTCCTGCATTAAGATGATAAAAACACAATTTGAGAGGGAGAATTCGTAATAGAGACCATGAACAAAAGTCTGATAACCAATTCGTCATCCTCCTCATATTTGCAAGACACAAAGCATGGAGAAGCATAAATATACAGAATTAGATAGCATATATATTATTAACAGTTGTTTTGATATGAAACCTAAATACCTAGTTAACAATCTACATGCATACAAAATTAAGACGCGGCTCGCGAGAATTATCTAAGGATAATTTTGCTCCTTTAGAGTAGATGATACTCCCGTCAGTGGAGTGCAAACTCCCGGCAGTCAATTAATGAGCTTCTATGTTAAATTTTGCATTCATTGATATGAGCACAAGAACAACCACTTGTATAGCAATCAGACTTTTGCTGAATTATGCACTCCGAACCGTTAGTATCATCCGATAAACTCCAAATCACAATTTTATCGAGCGTCAAGTAAATCCCCCGAAACCAAGCTCACTCTTCATAACAGCCACTACCACAAAGTAAGTAATTAGTAAGCATCCAACAAAGTCCGTTTCTTTGAATCAAGAACTATAATATTTGCAACGTCCAAATGCGAAGCCAATCTGATATGAGAAGCTAGCAAGGAGAAATATGAAAAAATAAAACAAATCTAAGCCGGCAACGTAGCAGACTGAATGTGAACCTTATTGAACCACGGATCGTGGAGGATATCAGCACCACGCTTACGAACAATGCAAGGTCCAGGAATTTCCGTGGAGAACCGCCGGGATCGGCTCAGACTGGAAGCGGCGAATCGGGCGAGTTTCCACATTCTTCGCCGGTGAAAAAGAAACCAAAATCGAAACAGAGAAAAAGAAAAAGAAAATTCAACGGGACGACACTTATGAGTGAGCTAAAATTCAAGATGAAGGGAACGGAAGTCTTATATCTTCAGTACTATTTTAGTGGTCCGAACCACGTTTTTTCTGAGAACATTTATTGTAGGAATTAAGGCCCAACCTCCTAGACGACGACATATTATATTTTTTTTTTGGTCAAATACGACATATTATATTTATAGGGATAAAAATTAAAATATAAATATTATTTTCGCTCTTTCTCTTTTTGTATCACTGTAGACTGTAGTTTGCAGAGTCTAAGGCAGGCTCAACAGGAACCGTGTTTTTGGAGCAGGGGTTGCAGCTGCCCGGGATCTACGGGCAGAGAGAAAGCGGGAAGCTGAGTAAGATGAGTGGAGGGGATTCTGCCCGTAAACAACCGGGATTTTAGCGTTGACCGCGAGAATATTGGTCAAAATGGTTTTCAATTTCCCATTGGTTGATTTAATTTTTTTTTAATTTTTAAATAATATTTATATAATTTTTGAAATGGAAATATATAATTTGGGCAAAAAAGGAGTGGAAATATAATATATATTTTTACATATAATTTAAGAAAATTTAAATAAATTTACTATGAAATTATTTAATACGGAATATAAGCCTTTTTCATTATATGTATGGTATATAGCAATCAGGAATCCTTTAAAAACTAAAATACTCTATGTTTTCTATTTTTCTATTAAAAAATGATTGCAAAGGTTTACCCATTTGTCTACTAAGGAGAATGGACGCGGGGTTGTAGTTCGTCAAAATGAGGCAGGGTTACATGTTAGAAATAGGTGGGGAAATTTCATACTGGTTCGGTGGCTAGTTCGTTGGTATTTTGGTCAAACCGACCGGTCCAATCGGTTTTTAATACATGATTGAGGATTAAAGGCATGTGGTAGGTGGTGTTCAATTCTGTAAATGTCTTCTTTGGTGAGTGTTTGGATTTCTTCCAAACCTAAATTTGCGTAATATAAGATAAAATTCTTCTCACATATTGATCTCGTAAATCTTAAAAATTATTCTCAAAAATTAATTCAAACACACAGAGTACTTGTATCTATATTGCAGTGTTCTTTTTAAATTCAGTCATTGTTGGACAGGTGCTTGTCATTGCTCTCCTTGAAGTGGGCTCCTTCAATTTATCTCTTGGCATTGGTTTGTTGCCACAGTTTTAAGGTGCTAGGGGTTATAGTAAATTTTTACATAGGTTATGTCTCATGATGATATTTAAACAATCTTATAAATATATGGGAAAATCCCTGAAAAGGAAACTAGAAATTGAGAAATGACATATCAGTCATTTCATAAGAAAAAAATTAAGAATTCCTTATCAAGTTTTGACATTTTCTAATCAATTTTTGGTAAAAAAACTTATATGTCACTTTTCAATTTTTAAGTTCTTTTTCAGGGATTCTTCCTATATAGATGGATACATGTGATAGCATTACCCAAAAAAGAATTAAACATTTAAAAATCTAAATAAATCACAAATTTTCAACTAAAAAAAACAAATATAATAATCAAACCAGTGACCGTGGTTGGAAATAAAGAACCTGTGGTTCCCAGAATAAGTTCTTATTCAATTTAAATTAAAAACACTGAAGCAACACGAAAATTTTTTTAACCAGTTCTTTCATTCATTCATGCAAGAATTATTCTGTGACCTAAACACAGAACACATAAAGTTCGATTGAAATTTGATGCTTTGATGCTGATACGGTCTAAGTCTAATTTCTTTGCTTTACAGAAAATAATTATAATTAACATAATATTCATTTATTGGGAATAAGAAAGGAATAGAATCCGAATTCTTCTTTCTCAGCATGTGCTATCTGGTTTTCACTGTACCATCTTTCTCCTTTTGAATGCTAAGGATTGGATTATGACGTTGAGGCAATGGATGAAGGAGAAAGAGAGAATATACGGAGTCCACATTTGATGGCCTACAAACTCAAACTTCTTCTCCAACATGTCGCTGCCAGAAACATTCAAAAATTACCCCACAATTGGCTTTTTTTTAAAAAAAAATCATGAACAGCCTCAAAATTTAATGATTAAAATTGTTTATCAATTTAATATTACCTCACATTGATGCTTAATTATAGTTCTGTTCAACCACTTAATCATAAATGCTTTGGAGTTATTCTTTTCTAGTGAACTTAATTTAAATTGTAATAAAATATAGTATTCATTTTTATTTTGCAAGTGTTCCACACAGTCCGGTTGAAGATGGAGCCGAAACTCAGAAAAATAGAATGAGAGAATTTTCCTTATGCGTTGTAAAGAGGAGGATGATATACTATAACATGTGAGGTCACAATTTTCTTGCTCAGAATTGAAGGAATTGTATTCCATAATTGCAATACAAGCTACTGCTAAATACTAATCTCCTACTCCAAAAAAAATAAAATAAATACTAATCTCCCAGCTCCTTATTTGGTTTTGTAATTTTTCCGGAAGCTACTAATGTTGTGTGCCGTCGCTTTATTATTATGGAGTATAATAAAATTAACTGTCTGTCGAAAAATGTAAAAGAACTGTATAACATTACATTTTATATTATTTATGACAGACATTCAAAATTGAGTTATTTTAAATGGACAATACATTATTTATTTTTACACTGACGGGATCAAGTGAGAACTATAAAATTAAGTCAAAGGCAAACGGCTAAAAATTATTGTCATGTTATGAATATTAAATATGTGGATGTCCATTGACTCATATTACTCTTCCAGTCAACTTGACATAAAGAAGAAAAGATGACTTGATACAAAGCAAAAGCAAAAGAAGACAAGGACATAAAGAAAAGCAAAAGAAGACAAGGACATAAAGACGATATAAAGTAACTATGGTCATTTAAATATAACCATGGTAATACAACCAGGGTTAGATTTCTGCCTCTATATAAAGGGCTGTAATCGATTGTTTCAATTGAACTGAATGAGAACTTCTCTCTAACATCTCTCTAGAAATTCTATCAATTTTCTCTGAATCCTATCAATCTTCTCTTTTACTTTTATAACACGTTATCAGCACGAAGCTCTAATAGAAGGTATGATCTTCTTATGGTTTCTTTAATGATTATATATATCCTGTTTTATTTATAGATCTGGGATAATCTGAGCCACTATATGGAATTAGAGAGATACTTTTACCGATTGTTATATAACATCGGGTTCCATGGTTAATATTGGAGATCGTTATTGTTTTATATACAAGTTCTTTTATATTATTATTATTATTATTATTATTATTATTGTTATTATGGCCAGAAGCCATATACACATATGATTCTTGAAATTATGACCAGAAGTCATAATGTTTTAATTTCTTATAATATGGCCAGAAGCCATATCCATTCTAATTATATAGCCAGAAGCTATATACATTTTTCATCTTATTATATAGCCAGAAGCTATATATATTTTATCTTATTTTATGGTCAGAAGCTATATATATTTTTATCTTTTATCTTATTGTATGACCAGAAGTCATGTACAACTTTTATCCTGAAGATAATAGTTAATTCCTCATCTTGAGATTAAATGGCCCGAAGCCATACATGGCATGAAGTCATGAAATTAAATTGCCTGAAGCCATACATGTTTTAATTTTATTATCTTGCCTTATGAATAATTATCTTTATGAATTTACAGTTATTCTATTTACAGTTATTATATTGCATATTTACATTTTCATATTTTAATTATTTTCATTTATTTCTTTAATTAGTTTGAACAATGGCAAACCTGGCAAAACTTGAAATTGTGGCTCTTGATATTACCGGAAAGAATTATTTATCTTGGAAATTGGATGCGGAAATTCACCTAAATGCCAAAAGTCTGGAAGACACGATTAAAGAAGGGAATGAGGCATCCAATAAAGATAAAGCTAGATCCATGATTTTTCTTCGCCACCACTTACATGAAGATTTAAAAACTGAATATTTGACAGTGATGGACCCACTTGTCCTTTGGAACAATTTGAAAGAAAGATATGATCACCAGAAGATGGTCATTCTTCCAAAAGCTCATTTTGATTGGATGCATTTACGCTTACAAGATTTTAAATCTATAAGTGAATATAACTCAGCTATGTTCAGAATTACTTCAAAATTGAAATTATGTGGAGAAAATGTTACTGATGATGATATGTTAGAAAAGACATTCTCCACATTTCATGCATCCAATTTGCTCCTGCAGCAGCAATATCGTGAAAAAGGTTTCAAGAAATATTCTGAGTTAATTTCTTGTCTCCTTGTGGCTGAACAAAATAATGAGCTTTTGTTGAAAAATCATGAATCCCGTCCAACAGGCTCAACTCCATTCCCTGAAGTGAATGTAGTAACTAATGAATTTTATCGTGGCCGTGGCCGTGGCCGTGGACGTGGACATGGACGTGGACGTGGGCGTGGCTACAGCCGTGGGCGTGGCCGTGGTCGATATCATGGAGGTTCAAATTCCTACCAGAAGTGGGAAAAGACTGATAAGAACCAAAAAGAGGAAAGCAGTAGGCATAATAAATATGCTGATAATCCATGCTATCGATGTGGTGGAAAGGGCCATTGGTCTCGTACCTGTCGTACACCAAGGCACCTAGTTGATCTTTACCAAGAATCAATTAAAAATACTGGTAAAAGATCAAATGTTGAAGTTAATCATGTTGATCAGGGCGAGAATTCTGAGTATGGTGATATAGATAATAACTATTTGGATGTTGCAGATTTCTTAATATAATTTGAACTGTTATCTTTTATTTAAAGTTGTTTCTATCATATGTATTAATTTTATTTATGTTTTTATGAAGAATGAATTCTATTGGCATCAATCCTGAAGATTTATGTCTCGTTGATAGTGCAACAACCCACACCATACTCAGACATGATAAATATTTTTCTTCCTTGGTAATACGAGAAGCCAATGTTCAGACTATATCTGGTAGTATAAATTTAATTGAAGGCTCCGGAAGAGCTAATATTTTGTTACCTGAAGGAACAAAATTATGCATTGATAATGCATTTTATTCTACCAAGTCTAAAAGAAACTTACTGAGTTTCAAAGATATCCGCAGAAATGGATATCATTTAGAAACAACAACCAAAGATAATAAGGAATATCTTGTCATTACAAATATTATTGCTGGTAGAAAATGCATATTAGAAAGTTTTCCTATATTTTCTTCTGGTTTGTATTACACATGTATAAACACAATTGAAACACATACTATTGTGAACCAGAAGTTCAATAATGCAGACCAGAAGTTTGCCAATACAAACCAGCAGTTTGATAATGTAAACCAGAAGTTTACTAATGAATTTAATGTTTGGCATGACCGGTTAGGCCATCCCGGTTCAATAATGATGCGACAAATAATTGGGAATTCATGTGGACATACCCTGAAGTGTAAACAAATACCACAATCCCATGATTTCTCATGTGCTGCATGTTCCAAGGGAAAATTAATTATTCGCCCCTCACCAAGCAAAGTAGAAAGTGAGTCTCTCACATTTCTAGAACGGATACAGGGAGATATTTGTGGGCCAATACACCCACCATGTGGACCATTTAGGTACTATATGGTTTTAATTGATGCATCAACTAAATGGTCACATGTTTGCTTATTATCTTCTCGCAACCTGGCGTTTGCGAGATTACTTGCTCAATTGATTAGATTAAGAGCACATTACCCTGATTATCCTATCAAGAAAATACGTCTTGATAATGCTGGTGAATTTACATCACAAGCTTTTAATGAATATTGTATGTCCCTTGGAATTGATGTTGAACATCCTGTAGCTTATGTTCACACGCAAAATGGACTTGCAGAATCATTGGTTAAAAGGTTGCAACTAATTGCAAGACCTTTACTTATGAAATCCAATCTACCAATTTCTGCTTGGGGCCATGCCATTTTGCATGCAGCAATGTTAATTCGCATTAGGCCAACAAGTTATTTAAAGGTTTCCCCCTTACAAATGGTTTTTGGTCAGGAACCTAATATTTCCCATATAAGAATTTTTGGGTGTGCGGTATATGTGCCTGTAGCACTACCACAACGCACTAAGATGGGCCCACAAAGAAAGATGGGAATATATGTTGGGTATGAATCTCCATCAATTATAAAATATTTAGAACCATCTACAGGAGATTTATTTACGGCACGATTTGCCGATTGTCATTTTGATGAATCATTTTTCCCAACATTAGGGGGAGAAAACAAACAGCTGGGTAAAGAAATTAGTTGGAATCAATTATCATTGGCTCATTTTGATCCTCGTACAAAACAATGTGAACTTGAAGTTCAAAAGATAATTCATTTACAGAATTTAGCTAATCAAATGCCAGAAGCATTCACTGACCCAAAGAAAGTGACAAAGTCACATATCCCAGCTGCTAATGCTCCTATTAAAATTGATGTCCCTGAAGGACAACCTGCTATGAATGAATCCAAAGCACGCCTGAAGCGTGGCAGGCCTATCGGTTCCAAAGATAAAAATCCTCGAAAAAGAAAAGGAGCAAAGAATATAGATGGTCAAGTCGAGGATAATGAAGAAACATTAGTAGCTCCAGAAGAGCCATCTCCTGAAGAGATATTATCTCCAGAAGAGAATGTTGTAGTCCCAGAAGAGACCCAGGTACCTGATATATGTGAAAATAATGAGATCTCAATAAATTATGTTATGAATGGAATCCGATGGGATAGAAATGAAGTCAACGTTAATGACATCTTTGCTTATCATATAGCATATGATGTAATGAATGATAATGAGGATCATGAGCCAAAATCCATTAGTGAGAGCCAACAAAGAAAAGACTGGCCCCTATGGAAAGATGCCATTAATGCAGAATTAAAATCATTGGCAAAACGAAAAGTATTTGGACCTGTAGTCCTTACACCTGAAGATGTAAAACCAGTTGGATGCAAATGGGTCTTTGTACGAAAAAGAAATGAAAAGGGCAAAATAACTAGATATAAGGCACGTCTAGTAGCCCAAGGTTTTACGCAAAGACCTGGCATTGATTTTGAAGAAACGTATTCACCAGTAGTGGATGCGACTACTTTTCGTTATTTAATCAGTCTAGCAGTAGATGCAGGACTTGATTTACATCTCATGGATGTTGTGACTGCCTATTTATATGGATCACTTGATAGTGATATTTATATGAAAGTCCCTGAAGGACTTAAGATGCCAGAAGCATCCAATTCAAGTTCTCGAGAACAATACTCAGTTAAGTTAAATAAGTCCCTGTATGGCCTGAAGCAATCAGGGCGCATGTGGTATAATCGCCTTAATGAATATTTGTTGAAAGAAGGATACAAAAATGATCCGATATGCCCATGCATTTTTATGAAAAGATCTAATAGTGATTTTGCTATAATTGCTGTTTATGTTGATGATATCAACATCATTGGAACTCCTGAAGAGCTTCAAAAGGCAATTAATTGTTTGAAGAAAGAATTTGAAATGAAGGACTTGGGAAGAACAAAATTCTATCTTGGATTACAGATCGAGTACTTCAAGAAAGGGATCTTTGTATATCAAGAAACTTATACAAAGAAGGTCCTAGAGCGATTTTACATGGATAAATCTCATCCATTATGTACCCCAATGATTGTAAGATCTTTGAAGGTGGATAAAGACCCATTCCGACCTCGAGAAATTAGTGAAGAAGGTGATGAAGAACTACTTGGTCCAGAAGTACCATATCTTAGTGCTATTGGAGCACTAATGTATCTTGCTAATCACACACGTCCTGATATATCATTTGCTGTTAATTTACTAGCAAGATATAGTTCTTCACCAACACGAAGGCATTGGAATGGAATAAAGCACATTTTTCGTTATCTCAGAGGTACAACAGACATGGGGTTATACTACTCAAATGTATCCAAGCATGAACTGGTTGGTTATGCAGATGCCGGATTTTTGTCTGATCCACATAATGGTAAATCACAAACGGGCTATCTATTTACATGTGGAGGTGCAGCTATTTCATGGCGATCTATGAAACAGATTATATCAGCCACATCATCTAATCATGCAGAAATTCTAGCAATACATGAAGCAAGTCGAGAATGTATGTGGTTGAGGTCAGTAATACATCATATACGTACAACTTGCCATTTATCTTCCGGCAAAATGATCCCAACAATCCTATATGAGGATAATGCTGCATGTATCGCTCAACTTAAAGAAGGCTATATCAAGGGCGATAGAACGAAGCATATTTCACCAAAATTCTTCTTCACTCGCGATCTTCAAAAGGATGGTGAAATAGATATCCAACAAATCAGTTCAAGTGAAAATCTAGCAGATTTATTCACCAAGTCACTCCCAGGTACAATCTTTGAAAAACTTGTTCATGATATTGGTCTTCGGAGATTCAAAGATTTCAACTGATATTATCAAGAGGGGGAGTCGATACACGCTGTACTCTTTTTCCCTTATCTAGGTTTTGTCCCACTGGGTTTTCCTAGAAAGGTTTTTAATGAGGCAGCACTCGACGGTGTATCAATGAATGATGTACTCTTTTCTTTGGCTAGGTTTTTATCCCACTGGGTTTTTCCTAGTTAAAGTTTTTAATGAGGCACATTCATAATGGACATCCAAGGGGGAGTGTTATGAATATTAAATATGTGGATGTCCATTGACTCATATTACTCTTCCAGTCAACTTGACATAAAGAAGAAAAGATGACTTGATACAAAGCAAAAGCAAAAGAAGACAAGGACATAAAGAAAAGCAAAAGAAGACAAGGACATAAAGACGATATAAAGTAACTATGGTCATTTAAATATAACCATGGTAATACAACCAGGGTTAGATTTCTGCCTCTATATAAAGGGCTGTAATCGATTGTTTCAATTGAACTGAATGAGAACTTCTCTCTAACATCTCTCTAGAAATTCTATCAATTTTCTCTGAATCCTATCAATCTTCTCTTTTACTTTTATAACATGTCATTCCTTATCACTCTTTATTCCTCCTTCATTTTTTGTAAACTTCCTAAGTAATACTAAAAGATCTCTTTAATATAAGATTTTGTTCGCAATATATATGTAATATTAAAGATTGGAGGTAGTATATATAATATACGAGCTGTGATGAGTTAAATATATGTTTAGGTTAACCATAGAAGCTACTTTTTCAAAACAATTTACAGTATATAAAGTAAATACGTGAAAAAAATTGTCTCCTTTCACGTGCACATGCTTCTTTAACACCAACTCAAACGCTCTGGGAATCTGAAAAACCCATTGAAAAGAATGTTGAACATCAATGTCAATACAATTGTTTCAACACGCTTTAAGGTCAACTCATTATTCTAACAAAATTTAATGACATAGAAGCCCATTATGAGAAGATCCCAGATACAAGTCTTATATGACATTGGCAACAAAACAGCGTTTGTTCAAAGTTGCTCATACTTTGCGGAAATCAACAGGTAAATATGAAGTTGCTCGACAAGCTGCAAAACACATCCAGAAGATTATTCATAGTCTTTGTAGTCTTTGGTTCCGAAGTTCTTACACCAGAGCTGGGACGGGATTGGACGAACAGGATGATGTGGCCGTTGCTGAAAGAAACATAAATCATCATTAGCCAACATACCCAAGTCACAGTATACTACTTTGATCATAAGCATTGTTTCAAGTCACAAGCAATTTTACAGCATAGCATCACAAAAGAATAAGGGCAAATTAAATCTAAAGGCTGAGATTCTAAAATGTTTAGGTTAAAACTATAAAAGACTTTAACAGTCATTATTATTTTCAAGAACTGATGAATTATTTAGGTTAAAATCAAACTGTACAATTCATGGCTCGAGAACAATTTGATTTATTATATATTATGTATATAGAATGTTTAAAACTATAGCTTTCCTGAAACATAATTATAACTTTGAAAGGTCCTTGGATGTAATTTTTCCAAAGAATAAAGTAAATGATGAAAATCCAAACGAGCTTTTCCCACCAGTTTCAATAATCGAACAAAGCTAAACCATCCAAAGAATAAAGTAAATGATGAAAATCTAAACGAGCTTTTCCCACCATCCATCTATTGAATCAAAGCAAACCAAAGGGGATTTATCTAACATGCAGCAAAGCTAAGCCACCATTTCGCTTTCATGCTTAGCATGCATTGGATTCTAAAATGTAGGGCACATAGAATTAGAATGAGGCTGAAACGGGGAATATGCACCATGCCAACAGCTATTATGCATTATCTTAATCCCCAGTAATTTTAGGGTGGTAAATACTTCTGTGACGAAGCTAATTCTCTCCAACATGAAAAAGAAATGTCATATGTCCAAAAGGAATCAAATAAATAAATAAAGCACAGATAATATTTTATTACATAAAGGAAAGCATATGCACACATTTAATTGCCAACTACACAGACTCTTTCACTGTAGCCTTTGACTCAAGTATAAGATAAGACATGCAACGCCACTGCTGCTAATAGTGTGCCCACTAAGAGCAAAAATAAAATAAATCATTGAAGGGAGAGTTAACGATCAAGCAAAATTTACTCTATCCTAGGGTGAGTAAAGAAATTTCACAACTTATCAAAAGTTGTCACTTCTGTTTCAAAACATGTTGCTGCAGAAGAGCTACGGTAATGATATTTGGTGTCAACCTAAGGAAAACTATTGTTTGTAGTAGAAACACCGAAATTGTATACCACAGTTAGTCCTATTGAACTTTTCTAAAATTAAACCACAGGGGAAAAGAATGAATTATATAATGAATCGGAGTCGATTCAATCTCTTCTCCAACTTCATTTTAAAAATAAATAAAAAAATTGATCATTCATAAGAAAAAGGTATATTGTCACAATAATAACAATTAATTTTGCAATACTGTCAGTAACAAGTTAACTACATCAAAGTTAGGGTTCAAATGGTATAGGTATTCCTATCCAAAGATATTTCACACCCCCATCACTTCATCCACTGTCATAATCATCTTGGTTTAATGTCACAATTTGCCAACTTGGCCACCAACCTTGCTGAGCAAAGTCAGTTAGTCCAACACCACCTTGAACATAATCTTAGGTCCATTGAGTTACCTACAACTTCATAACTTCCAATGTTACCACAACCATTTATGTTACTTGCATCCCTTACCAAGATGATAATAAATCAAACGCAAAAATTAGCCTACAGCCTGTATGATGTCATGGGTATCATCCATTCCCACATGAATTATCACTGTTATTAAAGACACTGAAGTCAAAGAGGCAAAGTGAATTCTTGAGGCAAGGCAATAAAAAGTACTTGCTACTTCAAGATACTCAGAGTCAAAAGTCACTAGAAATCATTTCCCCAATGTCTTAGCCATTAAGGTATGAGCCACTAAAATAAGGGGAAAAAAGAAAAATGATATATAAATAAAGAGTATGTAAATTTTAAGTGTTGAAATATAGAAAAATGTAATCAAGTAACTTCATATCCGTCTAAAATTTATCAAAAAAGTAAACTTTCACTATAAATATTACAATAATCCCTCAGTAACACAAGCTCATAAACAAAAAAGATATTGCCATGCCGAATTTCCAACATCTTATGCATTTGTGACACAGAACTTACGCTTTTAGAGGAGTTTTTATCACCATTTATTTTAGGTTCTCACTTCGGGTTTGAAGTTTCCATTGCGCTTATTAAATCGTAGTGTGAATGAACAAAAGTTCCTCCATACATCATTACTATTTTGATCAGTATGAACCTGAGTCCCCTTAACTAGTCGTAAAAGAATCATTCATCCAAAACTCTGACCGTCCCCTGAAATGCAGATAATTTCTTATTCTGGTTATATTCTAAAATGAGCAATGCCGCAAAATTTGTTATATATGTGGTCCGCAACACAAGATCTCGACAAGGAAGCACATGGTCAAACAATAATCACCCGAAAGGCTAACATTAAACGAAAGAAAAATAAGCCGGGCAGACCTCGAGCTCGGCAGATTTCATGGCGATGGGAATACAAATGAGGAAGACACCGAACATTGCGATGGCGGTATTGCGCTTCCAGTGCTTGGGGCGACAATAAGGACCACCAGACATACTCCAAACCTTGCTCCTGAAATCCCCATGTGCCTCTCCATGCCCGTGATCAGCTCCACCTCCCATCGTTTCTGATTATCTCTTCTCTTCGTCGAAAGGATCAGGAAAATGAAACCCTAATTAACTAAAAACGCAATCATCGAAAGCGCCCACAATGTGATTCAACTGAAAATTTGACAAGGAATTGGGTTAATCAAAACTCGTACCAGGATTGAATCACGCACAACTCGTAGAAAACGAGGCTAGGGAGGCAATCGGTGAGGAAGGGTAGAATGAGGAGCTCAGTGGACAAGTAACAAGGAGAGGCGGAGTGGCGGACTCTGACCGAGAGGGAGAGGGGCGGACTTTTATTTTTCTAAATTGCAAAGAAAAAAAAAACTAAACATCGCTGACTTTAAAATCTTAAGTTGATAATAAAAATAAGGGTTAATATAACTTTTGGTCCTGAAGTTTGATCCAATTTTGGTTTTGGTCCCTCAAGTTTGAAATCGATAGTTTTGGTCCTTAAAGTTTGACCTGATTTTAATTTTGATCCCTCAAGTTTGAAATCAGTAGTTTTGGTCCTTGAAGTTTCACCCGATTTTGATTTTGGTCCCTCAAGTTTGAAAAGGATTTGCGACCCGTTTTTGAAAACCGACCCGACCCGGAAAAAAACCAAATCCTATTGGTAATAAATTTTGTAAATGAAAATTTTCAATAATTTTTCCATTAAAAACTCAGTATAGATTTTTTTTTTTTTTTTTTTTTTGCCAACAAACCTCAGTATAGATACTACTCCTAGTATTCATCTCTTATTTTTGGTCTTTTTAATCTTATTCTCCTATTGTTTTTTTCAAAAAATCTACAATTAATTTCTCAAATGGAGATTTATCCCCAAGTTTCTCAAAAATCATTTAGTTTTGAGTTTTATTTCCAACACAAAGGATAAAATATTAAGAATTAACTAAAACAAATTAAGAGAAGTTAGTTGATAATTTTTTTTTGATAAAAAAGAAGTTAATGGATAATGGAAAACAATTTTTATCGGTGCGACACACTAACTATAGTTTTTGGCTGATGCTGGAATTATTTTTACGCCGTCAATATATCCCCGGCAAGCTCATTAACAACAATTTTGACTATGCGTATACTATCGTCAAAAATATAAACGGCCCATTCAAAATTTATTTAGTAATTTTAATTTAACAATTAATTTCATCATTTTTTTACAGATCCACAAATGATATGAAGAACAGATAAAAATTGGTTCATTTCCATAGAAGGGTAATGCCACTCATGATGACAATATAGCAATATTTGACATATTTGTTGCGTCACTATTTAGCTTCAGCCGTAAGTGTTAATCTAACCCCTTCTTTAAATGAAGTTGGATGAATTTTCAGTATCTGGACCAGCCTAGTTATATCCATGGATATATCAGCTGGGGACCTCACTCCACGATCAACCTGAAAATCAGGGGAAAAATCATATGAACAATAAGTCTGAAGAAAGCGCATTCCAACAAGTCTCAAAGAATAGACAATAGAACTCAGGTTCAGGTACAAGTTAACTGTTTACAATCAGCCTTAATAAAAAATATGACAAGTAGATACATTCAGAACAAGAAGAAACATTATCCCACTAGATGAGGTTGATTAATGATTATATGAATCGCACGCCATTGTCTTCTATCAACAACTAAATCTTTAAGAAAAATACTTTTATTAGGAAAAAAAAATTATTGTTGTGGCATTTCAAAAAAAACAATGGTGAATACCTATAGAACTCCACATAAATCTGTTTCAAATAAAGATGCAACTTTGATACAGCCCCTTCACCCACTTAAGAATTTTTCGCATGCTTATAATTTACTAATGTAAGGAGTCAATGCAAACTCATCAAAGTGGGTATTTTAGATGTAGTTATGGTGTTCAGACACGCCCGTTGAAACAGCTTCTATTGATTCTCTTTGTTCTAGTTGGTTGGATAAGGAGCGAGTAAGAATTTTTCTCTTACTTTCTGACCTTGAAAAGAAAACCGAAAAAGAGAAGAAAATTCATGACGAACTAAAACGTTCTCAAATGCCTAAGGAAGCGGACGCCTTCTTGATATGAAGACATGGAATGAGGACACAATTATGATCAAGGCATGATAAAAAGATACTTTAATAATTGCATAAGCACACCGATAATGCAGATAAACAGAGAAAGATATTTAACAATTCTGGATCACATGCACCACATAAAGTTAGATCAAGTAAATAAGATACATACCGAAGATGCAGACACTGGTTGGATTAATGAGGTGTCGTACCCTCTGAATTGTGCAACAGCCTCAGCCATTTGAACACGTGATACCCTATCAGGCCCACCAGCATTAAGGACCAGTTGTATTTGCTTGCCCTCTGCAGCAAAAATCAGAAATGCCATATTCATGAACATAGATAAGAGATGCCTTGCCTTCTAAAACTAGAATAAACAACACAAGTGAGAGTAGGAAACAGAACTGTGACAATCTGAAAGTTCTCACTGAAAGGACAAAGTAGGGAAAGATGATAGGCAATGAACTTTACAAAATTCTATAAAATGTCAAACCTGAGTTTCAGCCATGTAGGGAAAAAAATTCACATAAACAGCTACTTTATGTGCAGTAACATATTCAGAATAGCATTTGGAATTGCATTTGGCAATAACAAAAATAGTACATTGAAAATTAGGTTCTTATAAGCCAAAAGGCGCACAAACTAAAAAGATAAATTTGTATTATACTATATGGGATACCAATAAGGCATAAATACTAAAGTTCTACCTGATATCCATTGGCTTGCCAAAGCCAGAACGATAGTCATGAGATCTTTAACATAGATGGGAGAACGGAACTCATCATGAAAGAAATTCACTTTCTCTCCTTTGGCCAGAACACCATCCATCCACTACATCAGTTAAACATGATGTATAAGTAACACATCAAGGCATCATAAATTTCCTCAAAGACTTGTCTTTCATAAGAACATGGCCCATGTCTCCAGCAATTTCAAGTACCAACAGAATTGGATGAAGCAATCAATAATATAAAACAATAGTATGCGTAATTAGTTTAACCTAAACATGGAAACCTTAAGCTCTGTAATATTCCATAGAGAAAAAATGCCACAGGTAAAGCAAAAACAAGCATGAAATTGACAAGCATTTCGTTTTCATATTTTTCATACATTAGCCAGAGGCTGGAAGCAATAGTCAGCCGACACAGAATACGAAAGAAAGTCCACATACAGTGCATGTACCTGAATAGGAAGAGATTTTGGAACTGGTGAAATCGTCTGTGGCCCATAGATGATACTGCTTCTCAAAATTGCAAAGTTGGAGCACTGTTCTGAAATGAATTTTTCTGCTTCCACCTTAGTTTTTCCATAAACATTTACTGGAAAAGCAATGTCATCCTCTTTGTAAAAGGACTTCTCTCCTTCATAAACTGACAAGTAGAAACATCAATCACAATCTAGTCAAAAGGCAAAGTGTGAATGGATTACAGGAACAATATGTGAATCATGTACAAAGTTGTAGCAACGAAGATGATCTTTTCTCCTAATATAGCAAACAGATAGAAAGCAAACCATATGCACATGTCATTATTCTGTTAAGGGAGCACTCACTCCATCCGTATTGACATTTGTAGAATATAAATCAGAACAAAGATATTACTTTAGAAATTTCTAGGAAGGTCTAGCGTCGTTCAATGAATCTCAATCAAGCTAAAACTTCCATATGTTTCGCACTTGACAGATTTCTACATCTGAATATCTGATATCACCCTTCAACTTCCTCCGCCATGTTAAAGTTTGCTTACCTTGATCAGTGGACAAATGAATGAGAAATGTGCTTTTTTCGATAAAGCTTTGCAACCATTTAACAAGAGATGATGGCACATTAATGGCACGAGCAGCATCAGCATCAATTTCACATGCACGAGGCACTGAGATGGCAGCACAGTTGACAACAACATCAGGCTGCCGTTAGGGAAAAAAATGGAGAAACAAATTGTCAGTAGTTGAAAGAAACCGAATTGTACAAATTTACATGCTTTATACTATGAGATGATAACACATGAATAGTCATCCTTGTTTAGTTCCTTATTTATTTTTTTATAGAGCATGCATCACCTTTGAGAGATGTATATAGTGGGTTGAAAAACAATTATGTAATTGATTGTAGAGTTAAGGAGCAAATTTACTAACGAAATTTTAAAGAAAAAGCGTCTGGCATAATTATGTTTTCAATGAAACAAAAATACACATAAGGTTTTAAAAGTGGATCATCCAGCACAAAATCATTAAATTTGACCTATTGCCGTTAATAGTTTTCTTCTCTAGTAATTTAACGCCGTTAGATCAAATTTAACGGTTTTATGCTGGATGCTCCACTTTTAAAACCTTGTGTGTATTTCAACCCTATTTAAAACATAATTGTATCAAACGCTCCTTCCTTAAAACTTCGTTGGTAAATTTGCTCCTTAGCCCTTGATTGTATTCTACTCAAAATTTTACGAGTATTCAAAGTCCATTCAATGAAACAACTATCCAGATGAGAACATGCTCCTCAAAGCCAGGATGACAATGGGGAGAGACTCTAATTGTTAATCCAGAACTAACACTACTATGCCCCCACCCCAAAAAAGAATGCACCTGAAAACATTTAAGCAATACATAGCGAGAACATTAACTAGAGGACTTAAATTCAGCTGTTGGGTGGGGTATTGACAAGTAAACCTGACCAAATGTCTTTGAAATGGCTTCAAATCCGCTTCCCGATTTCAAATCTACGGGGAAAGCAAGTGAACCAGAAATGGCATCCAACAAAACTGGAGGTGGGGGAGAGGAGTGGTAGGTGAATGCCAGATCGTATGGTCTTCCGCTGATCTCTGCATGGCCTTGTAATAGATGCTGACCCAAATATCCAGTGCCTCCGACAATGAGAACCTTCTTGTTACTCATCTCCTTCCTCGAATCTCAATCTCTGAAATTTTTGGCGGGGGAATTTCTTTACATAACGGGGAGCTTTCAATCGCTAGTGAGTTTGTCCCGCGTTTCCCACGGGTCATAGGGATCGCTGTCGGAAAAGGCCCCAAAAGGGGTCAATTTTCGAATATCTGTCCCGAAATAAAAGATAAATAAATAATAAATAATGAATATAGAGCATTATCATGATTTTTTTTTTTATAAATAACTTAAACAATAAGCAAACAGTAATCATCAATTAGCATCTAACATGAAAAAGTCGCCGATTTATGTTATATTTTCTTAAATACTTTGGAAAGATTTTGGAGTAATATTATTTTGATTCATATAAAATCATGAATATTATAAATTTAGTAAACTCATATGCTTTTTATTCTTGAAATACACACATAATCTCTTAATATAAATATGCCTATTTTAAATTTTACTGAATTAATCTTCATGAGCTTAAAATACATATTCTATTATGTCCTTAATGTAAAACCAATTTAATCTAATTTGACTAAATTAAGAAAATTAGTTAAATTAATTAATATAACATGTTTTTTTTTTTCTAAAACACCTAAATAACTTTCTTTAATTCCCTCCATTTCTCTCTTACTTTAATATTATTGAGAATAAATTAAGAAAAGATTAATAAATATGAGAAATATATTTAAAATTTAGGTTCAAGACTAACTTCCCAGTTAGGTTCTACATTAAAGATCAGAGAGTATTTATAACCCATTTTTGTAGATCATTACCATATGAACTACCACGGTTTGATTTTCAAGGATGTGAAAATTATTGCCCAACCTATGAGAACCACAACCCAAAGTTGTCCCTATGGCTCCACACCTTTACTTCGTGCTGCACTCAACCTTATGTTGATTAACCTCTTCTGTCAGAACCCCTCTACAGGTAACCCTCTCTAATTGGTTGTCTCTCAATGAAAGCACCATTATAACGGGAATAGGTATTTAGAAAAACCACATCCTAAAAACTAGCCGTTGGAGTTAAGGAATCAAGATTTTATAACACCCCTTTTTAAAGGTAATGCACCCGATGTTCCGATGTTAGACTCATTACAAGTTCTGCAGCTAATAATCAAACCCGACATTTTGATTCTTGATACCGAGCGGTTCAGTCACCGGGGAGAAAAAAAGCTCATCCATTCGAAGTACAACGGAGGTCCTGATTCATGCTGCCAGTGTAGCAGAACATAGAAAGTCTGGAGTTGATGAATTTCATATTTGGTTAATACACCTCATCAATCATCCACAACCCAGTTCAGCTAACATTTTGTAGAGAGTATCATCATTTGAAGATTGAACTATCCACCAGAGACAAAACCAATCATATACACGCCCACAGATATCACCGGTATACAGAAAAGTCAAATGTAGCAACAAATAAAGTACAAATAATTGAGATTCCAGCCGCTTGAGCCAAGGGAATCTTTATTCAGCTGCTGTCAGGGGGAGCATATGACTTCTCAAAATGCAGCTCAAGCCTCTGTTCATGAAGATAGATAAAATTCGAATCAATGATTGATCATAGAATAGAAATATAAAAACTTCAAAGGAAATAAAACTATTGTCAAGCGCCTGGGACCAAGATGAAACTACCAAAATATGTTTGCCTTATGTTGACATATGGCATCTGCTATGAAAGGTATTGGGGAGGAAATAAGCATATACTGGGTTCAATGTAAATATACAGACCTTTACTGATCTATTGATTTCTTCAAGTCTATCAAGCACCAATCTACTGGGTGTCCTTCGCTCTCGAGAAGCAGATTGCGGTGGGCTCATCATCTACATTATATGGAAGAGTACAGATCAGTGGGTTTTTTCACAAATTTAAGCAATGCATGTGATATTATTTCAATCTGAAGATAATTTAAATAACAATATATCAGAATTTAAAAAAGAGAAGAAAACAAGGCATCATTCTTCCGTCAGAAATAGAATTTGGTAATAGCTTTCAACTCTATCAATGCCAGTCAACAAATTCTGAGCTATCAACTAATCGTGAAAACACAAACTTTATTAGCTGCTTTGAGAAATTAATTAAATAATAGGAAAAACAATCTACTGCCTCCCAATGCTTTGCTCCCAAGTTTTGAGTTTTTGACACAGTGATAGTGCTTCTAGATCTGTTGTGTCCGGGAAATAGATCTAGTTATGCTTTACATTCCAACATTTTGCTAACACAATAATCCAACTATGTCCCAGTTCAATCAATCTATTTTGGTATGTGTTAGGACTACTTTTGAAAACGTAGGAAAATACATAATAAAGGAAAGGCTCTTTTTGTGGGTCAGAAGTTTGACTCTATATTGGAGAAAGAAATAGAGGAGTAGGTTGGCCATAGGACTCCTGCGGTCAAAGTCTATGAGGAAAGAGGTGGGAGAGTCACTTTTTGTGGTCTTTAAATATACATACGAATCCAGAGAGTGAGGGAGACAAGAATTTGAAATTGGTCTTGGCCCTTTGGGTGGAGAGTGCCATTCCTCTCAAAAGATTGGCAACTTGTTGTGTTTGTGCTAAAGTCCTGCAGTGAGATTTGTATGTTTATGTGTGTTTTGTTTTGCAGCTTTGGTTCATATATATTCAGTTTCTGCTAGTTTGTAATTGTTACTTTAATTGTTGTTCATGTAACTCAGTGTTAGTGCTGTATTAAGTCAACTTATCCATTGTAATCTGATTAGTTTTGGCAGCAATATTATTATTAGTGTCAAGCTTTATTTCCAGTTATAGTCTTTAGTTGTGTTTGGGAGGGGTTCCTAACAGTATGAAAGTGATGATAACTCGATCAGGGAAGAGAATGGCATTTTTCTTTTCCCTTTTGGGAGGTATGATTGGACTGCCTTCTGTCTGGACTTTTTTAAGGGATAAGTGATTACTTATTTGTCACAAGAACCAAAGCACGGAAAGGTTCATCTGTGAATTGGCAAGAGAAGGTAATGATCAATACTACTGGATCATCGGTCATGGGCCAAAATAATAAAAAAAGGATCCCCACAAAGCCAGACAACCTCACCCAAATATTAGTCAAACATACACAACAGAAGTACTGTTTTCTTTTGAAGTACTAATGTAAAATTTTGTTGTCAAAATATAATAGACCAAAGTTAATTCTATTCAAGTTCATCAGCTTTAAGCTTAGAATGATGCTGACCGAAAAAAAATTCAAGAAATCCACAATAGGATACAATGTATCTATGTGATGGGTACCTAAGCGGGATGGGAAACCCTACCTCAAAGCTAAACTTTGAGGTGTGAGAACCAACCCACTTAAACATCCCATTAATAGCATCCCATATTACAAAATCAAGGACTTAGTATCCCATATTACCAAGTTTCCATCACATTGTCTAATCTGAACTCTCAAAACAAACAGGCTACGCATCTTCTTCTAATTAGACTTCATTAACTCAAAACACTTTGCAAAAGACTTCACTTCATGATTACAAAGCAATTACATCTCTAAAGTGATTAATTGGACACCCACAAACTTATCAGCCAAAAGGCGCCCACCCCGCAGGGGAGTAAGAAGTTACAAAATACTGGAACTTTACATTTTTACGAGGATTTTACTGTTTTAGTGATGAGAAGCTGAGAGAATTCTTAACAAATCGTTTCTAGTATGACTCTTCGAACAAAAAGTTGTATCACTTTCTCATTTATTTCCTCCTTCCATGCCTTTAGTTATAATGTTGGGATTTTATTTTTCATGGGTTTTGGGAGGTGCGCCTGGGTGAAACATGTGTAATATAAGTTTGATAAACAGCAGGTGAATTAGGCATGCAAGTAGGTCTGCCATTACCTTCAGTGATTTAGATGGTGATCTCAAAACTACTGATCCTTCAGTCAATGTTTCCACATCTACGCTCTGAGCAGTTGGCTTCCAACTTGTTCTTCCATCTTGCGAGATTTTTGAAGCTGCTGTTATGATCACCTGCAAATTAACCGCAATATTTTGAGAAGATGATCCTGTTCATCCTCTGGCAGTAGTATAATGCTAAATAATGAAATAAGAATCAATACAACATAATGTGATAGGCCCTATTAGCAAAGACATTGATCATAAATAAGTCAATCACAAACATATATATATATTAAAAGAGAAACCTTGGCAAAGAAATATATTAAAAGAGAAAATCATGATCATGATCATGATCATGATCATCATTATTATTTTTTTGTCCAGAAAGAGAAAATCATATTGAGAAACATATCTCGATGAACCTTTTTCAATATATCAGGGTCAGAAACCCCTTGAACTCGAAATTCATCAACAGGTGCAGCTTTCCCATGCGCTATACTTTCAACTCGAAAAGTATGAACTCCATACATAGACTGCAGGCAACCTGGCATAAGCAAAAACGTGAGCCAGTCAAAGGAAGTCAATCAGAAGAAACCACAAAATATCATATAGGTAATGCTAGGAGCGCATGCTTCACTATGTCTATTCACTCAACTTTTGTATTCTTAGGCCAATAAAACCTCTCTTCTTCTAAGAGGATTTCAAAACAAAAATTTTATAGAGGTAAACCATTACCTTAAATTTTGAAGCAACCAAAAGAAGAAACCTAATGTATTGTTAATCTGAGCCAGATTTCAAATCTACAATTGAGAAAAGCACATATAATTGTCCTTCCAATCAGACAACAAAGGCACAGAGCTTGTGCATAAAGAGCTTTATAGGATTCTTTGCAGTATGAGAGATGAATTTTATAAACACATGTCTCAAGTAACCAAACCAGAATATAAAAACCTTTTTATGTAAGAAAACATTCAACTTTTGTCCATTTGAAATAGGAAGCAATAAGTACTGTATCAGTACCTTGCTCAATAATAATATCAATCACCAGAGCAAGAGGTATGTGCTTCTCAATTGTAACAACACCCCAAAAGGGTATGAAGGAAGGCCTCGACACCTTGATCAAGAAAGAAAAGAAAAAGCAAATCACTTCACGGTTGCACTTCATTATAGGAAATTAGATAACAAAGCATCATGATCGTACAGGAGTTCTGATATACCTTGTAAACAATTTCAGTCGGGGTAACATACAATTCACGAGAAGATAAATCTTTTTGAAGCACATATCTCCTAAGGGGCAGGTAAAGCAACATAATAAGTCCCACTCCCCAAGCTAAAACCAGCAACAGTGATACACAGAGCCATATGACAGTGTCATATTGAATGCTATTTCTCGCAAGTTCTTGAAAGGAGGCTGCATAAATGATTTGTTCCACAGAGTCTTCATCTTCATCATCACTTGGTTCAGAGATAGGGTCTGCAACTATCTGATCTTTCAATGACTTCATTTCCGATAAAGCATCAGCGTGACCTATGAACATCTTTTCAAATATTAACCAGTTGAGACATGTCAAGTCTAAGAAGGTTAGCACATGAGTATGCACATATTAAACTAGATCATATAAAATCTTATACTGAAAACATTGGTTTCTAAGACTCGGCAGTAATCCAAATGTTATACATAATTGGAAAAAAGAAGAAGCAATAAGTCATTCCGCCAATTGGATTCCATTCCAAATAACAACTTAAAATAGAAAAACAAGAAAATTTGTCGTGCAACCTCAACTTACCACACCTATGGATCCTTGTGAATCTAGATAAATTAGTGACAATCCACAATTTAAAAAAAAAAAAAAACAAACAAACTTGCAGTGTGTAGAGCGGACACTGATTTCTGAGTACATATAAACTGAGCATACAGAAGAATGATTATGCTATGACTGAATAATGAACAGTTAGGCACACTAGAAAACAGGATGACAGATGAAACAAGCTTCAAAATACAATTAATTACGGACTAGCATTTTGTCACATGCTATGCAAAACACAATTTAGTTCATGAAATTTTTCTTGCTAATAAAGAGCAGCAATGATAGTACACTTTCGAGAGCACGCCATAGAAATTTTACGGAAAAGAGGATAAAAGCAGAAACGAAGTAGCAACATTTACCTCGGAATCTCACAATACACGAAGCTTGGCTGAGGTCGAAGGTGAAATGCGTAGGGATGAAATTTCGGGAAGCAAAACTAGCCAGGTGGTTTCAGTCGGTTTGTTTCTCTTCTGTTTCGAAATGACTAGTTCCTTGTGAAGACGGAAGCAGATAGGAATTGACACCAAACATTCAAAGGGACGTCGAACTTTACTCTGGATTTTTTGTCAGACTACTCGGTAGCATTGGATTTTAGAATAGAATAAAAAAGAGACTCATAATCCATAAAGTCTCAAATAACAAAAATTAATATAGGTAAAAAAATAACAAAAATTAAATTTAAATAACGGAAACTTCATTTAATATGAATATGGGTCTCAAGAAATTCACTATTTACAGATTAATATTTATAAGTCAAATTTTCACCCATCAGATTGCATTATTTATAGATCAAATTTGTAACCCTTTTTTACCTTTATCAAACTTGTAACTATTAAATCTCTTATGGTGGCCAAATATATGTGTGTGTGTGTGTATTAAACCTCTTAAAATTTATCAATATTAAATGAAATTTAAATTTTATTTATATTTAATTTTTTATTTGAGACCTACACGTAATTTTTTTCAATAAATTCATAAGATGATATCAATTAGATTGGGCCAAAGAGTAGGGCCGAGCATAGTGCCCAATGGCCCGATATGCCCACTCGAACCTGATTAAAAAATGCTCAATCTAGTCTCAAAAAAATGGCCTAAAAAAGGTTTGGGCATTTTTGGGCAGGGTTTATTGTCGGACAGGGCCGGGAATCAGACAAGGGGTGATTCCCTGCCCATTTGGCCTTGCCCAAAATATATATATATATATATATTTATTTATTTATTTATTTAAAATATATATTATAATTACAGATTTTTTTAACTTGCTTTTAGTGGATCATAAATGTTATTTAATTATTGCCGAAACATGAATATTGTGTTAAGGCCTTTGATAATATTTTGAATTTTATGACTTAAGTTGTAGACTTATTTGCTAATAATAATGTGTTTGTTTTTTTTTTACTCACTACTTTATCATTTTTTACCTCTTAGTTTGCTGTTGAGATTATGATGTAATCATGCTTTAATCCTTTTATTAACGTACAACCCTATTGGTTTGGCAAAAAAAATATATATATCAATAATGATTATTGTGTTATTTTTTATTATAAAATTATGGAACAATGAAATTTAGACTTGGGTGGGAAAGCTCGCCCTGTCCAACCCAAAACTTTCAGAGTTTTTACCGAGTAGGGCTGGACACCAGGGTTGCATTTTGTAGCCCGTTCATCTTTCAAGCAGGGCATCGGGTGTATGTCATACCCAACCCAACCTTGCCCATGCACCCCCTACTAAGGAGAGTCATTTTCTTTCTTTTTCAATTGGCAAAGTTTATTTAAAATGTTTTCAATGAAAAATAGTTTGTTTGAATTATAAGTAGAGTTAAAGTGCTAAAATAATTTTCAACTTTTATTAAAGTGCAAAAGTAACCATAAACTATTTTTTAAAGCAAAATTAACCATGAACTTTTAAAATTGGGGCAACATCGTTAAACCCGACTAACTTCCATTTATTACAATAGGGAAAATTAATCTTTTGACCCTTCAATTTATGACTTCCTTATAACTCAGTCCCTGAACTTTTGATTCATTTGCAACTCAGTCCCTATTATTTTTTAGCCATCTTATGTGGCAAAACATGTTAAAATGCTATTAAAAAGTGCTTAAGTAGATTTTACATAAATTAAAAAAAAAATAAAAGATAACATTTCTATTCCCACCAATTTGCATCCTCACCCCGCCTCTATTTTCTAAAAGCCTTGATAGGCACCCGTGGTGTCCATGACAAATCCTTCTGAAGCACTAGAGGCAACAAACGACTCGGATTGAAGAACAGGTTGAAGCCACTTATTATGCTTTGAACTCTGATAAAGCACCCAAGTATGTAAGAAGCAACCATTGTGGAAAAGAGATTTCTTAACTTTTGAATGATAAATGATGAATAGCGCTTTGAAGATGATGAAATTATAAAAGTTGAAGCACACCCACTTCACAACATACTTGACACACAATCTCTCATTTTAACAGCAAATGGAGCTATAGATCATCTGCATGATGCTCATAATTTTGAAAGCCTTTTAATATAAGAAAATTGATCTCACTTTATGCTTGAAAGGAGCCCTTGAAGGATTTATCATGGACAGCAAAGAGGGATGCAAGTTAGTAGGGAAGAGGACGTTGTTTTTTATTTTTTAATTTATGTAAAATCTACTTAAACAATTTTTAATAGTATTTTAGCATTTTTTTGCCACAGAAGATGACTTAGAAACATCAGAGACTGAGTTGCAAGCAATTCAAAGGTTAATGGACTAAATTATAAGTGAGTCATAACTTTAAGGGCTAAAAGATTAATTTTCCTTATTATAATAGATTGAAGTTAGTTGAGTTTAACGGTTTTGCCCTAATTTTGAAAGTTCATGGTTACTTTTGCTCCAAAATATAGTTTATGATTATCTTGTATTTTTGATAAAAATTGAAAGTTATTTTAACACCCTAACCCTTATAAATAATGTACCTTTCTATTTGTGTGTGTGTTTGTATATAAAAGAAATGCAGATTGGATACAATTTTTGTCAGGTTTTTTTGCCTTCATTATTTGTCAGGTTTACTCAATTATCAGTGTTTTTTTGGGCTAATTGCTAAAGTTTAATGACTCAGAACAGCTTTAAAACAACCCAAATAAACAAGGGGAAATCAGTACTTGTTCTTCCATTATTTTAATTTTTTTTTTTTAAAAAAAATTTGGTTTTCCTCACCCTAATTAAAGGAATTCAAAACAACCAGAAGTAACAGATTCTAAATAATTATGGCATGAATTAAAAGTTATCTGAATATTGCATCATATATCTTTGGCTAATGCATGCTGTTCAAGCTCTTCTTTCCTCTTCCTTTCTATCCTTTTTTTCCCTCTAAACACAGAATATTATTACTGTTTATATGTTTCATGATTAGGAGAATAATTGAGAACACTTATAATCACTGCACATAAAGAAATTACTACCTCCAGTACTTAATATAAGAGCTACTTAACTGATTTGGGTAGATTAAAAAAATTAATTAAGTTAGTGATAAATCCCTATTTCATTATATATTTTCATATTTTATTTGGGAATTTTGTTATGAAGACAATTTCATACAAATCAAGCACAACAAAATAAATCTTCATAGCAATGAAGACAATTTCACACCTATGGTAGTATGAATGTTGCATACGGATACCAAAAAAAAAAAAAAAAAATCAGCATGGAGTCGTGAATGCAGTACTTATAAATATAATCCAGTGATATTTACTGGATTTCAAATTAAAGCTGACTAATTTCTGACCAAAAAATAACATTTTTAAAATGCATCAAATGTTTGATCACACAAGCTGTATTAATATAAGAATGTAGCAATTTGTTTGACTTAATGACACCAGGAATCAAATTTTTCATGTTTAAGGTATCTACAATGGTAAGAAAAATGAAAAAGAAGGTTGGAGCAGGCAAAAAGGTTATAGATAGTAGATTCAGAATTTATGATAAAGGGAAAACATGTAGAGGTATTGTTTTACATGGTATATTATTTTCTCTCGTAAAGAGACATACGAAATGCATAAATAGCATATTTATTGAGTTCAATTTAAAGTAACTGGCCAACTGCCTGCGCACGGAATAACATTTTTAAACCTTGCAAAATATCTCATATGATATTTATTCATAAAATTGTACCTCCCTAATTGACCCGGTTACTATAAATGGCAGAATATTTATATTTAAGGTATCTTCCATGGCCACCCTCAAAAAAGTATGAGGATAAAGAAAGGTTGTATTCCTCATGTTAAGAATTATTGATAAAGAGCCAACATGAGATGATACTATCTTCGATCCTAATTATAAGATAAAATTGACTTTTTTTTAGAGAAGTTAAGGAAGCTAAATAAGTTACTTAATCATATCATATGTTATGTATCTTTAGATTATATATTAATTTATTAATCAAACTAATTAGTTTGAAGACAAAAATAAAAAAATAAATACTCTAAAGTAATTTAATTAGCTTCCTTAATTTCTCCAAAAAAAATAACTTTATCTTATAATTAGGAGCAGAGCAAGTACAACTTTTTTTTTGAATAAATATGATACAGTGTTTGATGCTTTGCTTTTTCATAAATGAACAAACGTTATGCAAGAGATTGAAGACTGTTATAGCTATTTTCTGATTCCACATAGACTGTCTCATTCACATTGTTCTTTTTATATATCCTTATTTTTCTGTCTCCCTTGAATTTTTATATGTAGACACTATTTTGATGTGGTGTTAATTATATATGTAACTTTACAAAGCCATCAAGCTGTACTGTTACATGAATTTTTTCTTAATCATTTAAATCATCATTTAATTAGTTGTACTAATTACTCACATAATTTTATGGGTTATATTTAAAATGAAGATCCTCAAAAGTATTACTTTATAATTGATCGTACCCATGTATCTCTCGAGTAAAACTTTGCCATGTAGCTAGCAGGAGTAATAGTTGTGGTATGATTTTCAACAATACATATAGCTTTTGTTTTCATTTATTCCTTGCACAAAAATTTAAATTAAAGCTGACACATAATTTATTATATATTGAAAACACTATTTCAACTATTCTATCAAATGAATTCTTCAACTTTTATAATTTCATATATGTAATATTTCCTTAAAAATAAAATTTATAGGGCTACCTAATAATCACACTCTACAACAACCTGCACTTAGGGTTGAAAAAAGCACAAAAACCATGTCTCAGTTGAAAAGGGTCACCCTATATGAACCCAAAATAGTGAAAATACCATAGGGTATATTTTCATATTGTACACATTACCAAGTTGTTGCATTCTAAAAGTGGTTCATTCTTCTTCTTTTTTTGAGATACAAAGGCAAGCAAAGTTTGAGGAACTACAAAATCAAGGGGCTGGACCCCAAAGATTGATCATGTGGCTGCAAACCACGTTCTAACACAAAAAGACGGACACATTCCGCTGGTGGTGATCCTAATTCGGCATAAATCTGATGGTTATAGTGAGCCGATCGTGTAAGGAAGTCCGCACAGCGAGTATTCTCCCTATGTGCATGGGAGATCTTCAAGTCCCAGTTTGCATAGATAAGGGAATTGGTATCCAAGATGACATCGTGCAAAGGATGATCATTCCCACATTGAGTTGACAATAAGTGAACGGCCTGAAGAGAATCACTGAACAATTTGATTTTCTTGAAACCCAACTGTTTACAAAGCTGTAGACCACTATGGATTGCGTGGATTTCCGCAGCAGTTGGGAAAGAGAGTCCTAACTTCTGTTGAAATCCACGTATCCAATTGCCTTGGTGATCGCGGATGACTCCTCCGCAGGTTGATTGACCATCACTAGCAGTCAAACCATCAACGTCGAATCTAATATAACCTTCTTCCGGGGGAAGCCAGTTGAGTAGACCTCTCACCGGAGCTTGGAAGATCTGGTGATGAAAGCGTCCCCTCTCCACACTTTCCGAAAGGTGAAAGATGCATTTATGAACCAGCTCCTTTGGATTGGCAATTAAGTGGTTCATTCTTCTAACCAATTAAGTTCATATAATTCTCTTTCATTACATTTATTAAACATTTTTTTTGAGTGAATTTATTAAACTCATAGTAGTGCCACAAACTTCTCCGAAGTTCACATCTCACTAACATCGCAAGTTTAATAAGATATCACCTTTTATTTATTGTTTTCAAAAAAAGGAAACTCCAATTATAGGTTTAGACTTTATTGCTTTCCAACATTATAAAAGCACACAATAGTGATATTTTGTCGCCAATACACACACTTTTGAATTTTAAACTTCAAAAGCACTTGAAAGTTAAATATAAATATAATAATTTTTTTGACATCAATAAACTGAAACACACTTAACTACTCAGGTTCACAAGACAAATATGAAAAGGAAACAGTGAATTTGATACACCATCTGTGAAACAAATATTTTGATTTCATGATAGTTTAGCATTTAAATAAGCTTCAATTTTATATCAATAGAGCAACATAATATAATCTACATAGGTTCTATCTAATAAGTGAATATATGTATAGTATATGTAAATTGGTTCTAATTTTTCGAGTATAATTTTGTTTAAAGATACGCAATTGATTATAATTTTTTAAAAGTAGGCTTTTATAGATATAAATTTTAACATGACTTATTGATTGTCCTTTCTTTTTTATTGATTGATATGACAAAAGATAGAATAATTGTTATTCTGGGAACTAAATTTTACATCAACCCAACTCAATTCAATTCACAAACCTTAGTGTAATATGTTCATATCTTCCATGCCAAATAGATATATGAAATTCCATATGTAGTTCGTTATTAAAATTTGTCCTAATTGCCGGTAAGAAAACAATTATGAATTTCCAAGCATAATCAATATCTTATAATAAAAGTTAAAGTGGTAAATATTAAATTTTGCACGGGAGCTTGTCCATATTGAACTATTTTTTTTTTTTTGCATTTCTTTTTCTTCAATTCTTTTTAATTCATACTTTGACAACCTTGCTATTTTTATTACAAAGATCTAATAGAATATTATTTGAACAATAATAACTATAGCAACAATATAATTAGCAGCAATAAATTATTCTTTATAAAACTTTAAAATTAGTACAACTTAATAGAATAATGCATCACAGTTCTTAAATATCTGATTGTATGTATTGTAAAACTATATTTCTATGCTTCTTTGCACTTATAAATTTGGAATTATTTCATTTTAATTGCAATAAAAAAAACAATTCACAACTTCCTCACAAAAGATATTTCATAATCAAAGATATGTCATGAAATCACCGCATCATTAAGCATAATTATTGTAGCCGTATCTTTGTACCTAGCAATAAAAATAAAATGGTCATCAATCTAAAATTTCATAGTCATTTTTGTTGTGCATTTTTTTTTTGACCCTCCTCTGTTATATGCAGCCATAAGGTTTTGTGCCTCTCCTATGTTATAAAAATAGGCATATTATATGTAGCTTGAAGGTCAATTATTGATGGACCTTTTATTCTGACAGAGTGAAATTACCTAATCATTTGCAACTATAAAGTTTATTTAATCTATAGCAACTCTTTACAAAAGCCTTTCATTTTTAGTGTATTAAATTGATTAAAATATTTTTATAGGTTTTTTATGATTAATTTGGAATTTTTAATGCATTTTCTAGGACATTATTACATAATTAAATACTAATTTGAGTTATAGATATTCGTATTGAATTAAGTGTAATTAGGGGCAAAATAGTTATAATGTGTTAATTATTCATACAAATGATTTCTTTGATTTTTAATACTACTTTGTACTTAATTTTGTATTGTAGGTAATTAAAAAGGAAATTTGAAAAGTTGGAGGGTTAGAATTGATATTTTGAAGATTGGGAAAGTTACAAAAATGCCAGAGAAATTTACAGAAAAGTGCCCATAACTCTTCTTAATTACAATTCCCATCTACAAAAGTTTCAAAAATTTCATTTAATCCCTCTATGGGAACTTTTACAATTTTCATTTTATTCCTTGGTCAAATCTGGCATTTTGACAAGAGCCTAGGTCAGTTTCACGGGGTTCTCTTCTTCGACATTCAGAGCTTCAAGCGTCACGGCAAAGGACGATCTTCATCTTCTTCATAGCTTTTCATCGATTCTTACTTCCATCCCACACCATCAACATTACTTCCACTTTCCTCACCACCGTCGGTATCCTTGTCCCTCCACCACCATCTTATTCAGTCACCGATGATTCTATTATCATTGGTGGTAGAGAGAGACACAACGCCGTGGACCACCGTCATCCTTTCACTCTCACCACGTCGGCGAGCTTCAGCTAGAGTCTGGGATTCAGAGATCAGCAAGAGACAGAGTCACCGCAAGAGAGGAGGAACCAGACACACCTGAGATCCTGAGTTTACTTCCTATCATCTTCATCACCACCATCGCTTTCCTTCTCCGGTCTCACCACACCCATCACCTTCCACACCCTAGTCGGAGAGACACAGCACCGGAGACACATCAAAAGCAGAACAGAGTCCCGGCGAGAGACCTTAAGAAGCGGAAAGAGGAGGAAGGGATAGACCTAGGACTGTCGATCTCTCTCTCTTTTCTCACTCTCACCATCACAGACCAACCTTCACAGCTGTTTTCTGCAGATTCCGGCGTCGTTTCTACCTTTTACTGGCTGAGGTATACCAAGTTTAATCCATTTCTAAACTTATTAAATAAATGAAAAAAGACAAATCCAAACGCAGGGTAGTTAAGATCATATCCAAACCTTCTGATAATGAACCTTACGAATCTCCTTTTCTAAAGCTAACGTACTGGCGCAAAGAATATTAGCATACTCTGTTTTCTTCACCATTGTAGATAATAGTAGTCATCATCTTCTAATACTCTGTTTTCGAAGGCTTTGAAGTTGAAGAAATAGAGGAAGATGAAGGAGGCTTTGAAGTTGAAGAAGACTCCTTCATCACTTATCAGCGAAGATGAAGGAAAATGTGGAGAGAGAGAGAGAGAGAAACCCATGGAGCAGAGGGGTGGGGAAAGAGTTGACGGGGGCTACAGTGATAATTATAGCCCCTCCCCTCAAATAAAAGCAGCAAGGGCAGATATCTTTTAGAATTCATGATCTCTAGGTAGTGGTTAAAGGAGATGAGAAGAAATCACAGCCTTAGAATCCTTATGAACAGCAATTTGGTGAAATAGTACTATATGTTATAAAGATGTGGGAAGAAAGCAGAGGAATTACAGAAAAGTGCCCAAATGTATTGGCAAATTGAGTTCAACCCAAAAAAGTTTCCAAACTTTGCATCGTAGTCCCTCATCAAAGTTTTCAGCTCTTTTATTTTTGGTTCCTTGGGTTTAAGGCAGAGCACGGAGCGGAGCTGAGCTGAGGAGAGGACGTGGGAGACAGAATTGAGAACGCAGAGCTGGGAGTCGGGATTCAGGGGGGAGCTGCACAAGGGAGAGTCCGATCTCACCTCCCGTCTCCACCTCCGTCGTCCACCATCGCCGGTAATCTGTGCTCGAGCAGCTGGAGAGCAGAGTAACCGCGGAGATCAGAGAGCGAGACAGAACAACGCCGGAGACGCCGTGAGACAGGGACCCTTCTTCACTAAATCCACCATCGTCTTCCACAGTCATTTACTTCATCTTCATCAGCTCTTCCCCTCCGTCATTCACCAACCATCACCAACCACCATCCTCGCCTCATCTTCCATTACTTCCGTCGGTCTCCCCTACGGTCTGAAATTATTTCAGGCCGTAGCTTCTTCTGTGCTAACCGTGGCTCCCCTGTTCTCCGGTTCCTTTAGCAATTACTGAATTAATTGTATCCATTGTTAATCTATCAAGTTAATTGGTGGTTTTCCATGGCCGGACACTTAATTTAGATTGCGATGATGTTTCTTGAAGCTATTCTCATGAGTGGTTAGGCAATTTTGTCTTCTTTGAGATGAATTGGAAATGATTTGAGCTCACGTATATTTTAAAGGGTAATTTATTTTATCCATTGCTCATTATATTTGTAATTTCTTAAATTTAGAAATTCATTCATGTAATGAAAGTATGATTTTAGTTATATTTTATTTTATGGATTGAGTTCTTATAATTTAGAATTTGTAATAATGATTTGTACTCATCACTATATATTATTATATATACGTTTCTCTATTATTCTATTGATTTTTATCTATTTAACATGATATTGTTTAATGGTTTGGTTGAAATAAAATTATAGTGAAACCTAATGCATTACTTATTCTATAGATATTCTCTAAAGGGTTTTAATAATACTTAAATGAGTGAGTTCATGAGTTTAAGCATTAGACTCAATGGTAATTGAGGTTTGCTATATTAGGAAACTTAGAGAAACTCATTACACTAAGGGGGCTTAATAACATTTCAAGAGTAGGGGTCCCTTTCTTATAATGCTATACTCATTGATTAATGAGGTTTGAAATATTAGAATATTAGTGTATTAACTTTCCAAATATCTTAATTAAGCAATGATAGTTATTGAAAACCATTTCCAAGAGTATCTTCATCACTTTCATTTTTTTAAACCCATTTCCATTCATTCTTATTTGAAAATCCCAAAAATATATATTTTAATTGCATTCAATTTATAATTTTAAAAACATATCAATTATTTTTACCCTTGTCAATTTTGCATTATCATTACTTAGTTTACTACGAATTAGTTTCATAATCAGTTCCTTAAAATGAAACAACCCGAGTTGTGCACTATATTGCATTAATTTGGTTTTATTATTGATAACCTTGAGGTGACTAAAAGGGATTATTTTAAGTGGTGCCATTGCCGGGGAACCAAGAAATTGATTTCCTAGTAACTAAGTGTCAAGTACTTTTGATCGGGGTGAGCCTTTAGGATTTTTACATACTAATATTTTCATACTTAGTTATAGTTTAGGTTGCATTTTTGTTAGTTTTTTACTTTGCATATTTCCTTTAGCATACCATAACATTTTGCATTTTACATAGAAAATTTTGAAGAAATACCAATAAATATATTGATTTTCTTTTGTGTTTGCATGTGAATTTGCATTCTTGCATTTTTTTTAAATTAATTTTGCTTGCTTTGTGCTTGGTTAATGTAAAGTGGTGTCATTGCATTTGAATTACTTGTGGATAATCTTCTTTTGATGTTATTTGAGTGCATGATTCTAATTTCCAAGTTACAATGTTGGTGATATAGTTCTCCATGTGAATAGTAAGCATTTTGAAAATATAATTACCAATTTTCTTGATTTCTCCATTTCTTCTTGTCCATATACATTATACATACTCACACACACTTGTACTCATTCCATTTCATTTTTTTTTCTTCTACTTGAATTTGTGTGCAAGACAATTTTGACACTTCATCATTGTGATATTGATTGTTTGATAGCTTCACAAGTCAGATAATTTTGATAGGAAAATTGATCGTTCCATTACCCTTGACTTTTGCATTGATTTAAATGATTGTGTTTTTCAAGGTGCAACTATGGATGGTGATAGTAATAGTCAACCAAGGAGAAGAACTATAAGGGATGTTACAAGATCTGACGTGATTTATGATCCTTTCAGTGTTGCATGCACTAACTTTGAGGTCAATTTTGAGCTTAAGGGACATTTGCTTGCTTCACTACCTCATTTCCATGGACTTGAAAAGGAAAACCCTTACAACCATCTCAATGCTATGCACTTAGCTTGTTCCAATATGAAGCCTATTGGTGCTTCTTAGTTGATGTGTTGTTAAAGGTGTTCTATTTCACTCTAGAATGGAAGGCTAAAGAGTAGTACTTGATGTTACCAAGACATGTTAATGATGCTCTTCATTCATGGGTTAATTTGAAGAAAGCCTTCCTGGACAAATTCTTTTCTGATGCAAGGATTGCAGAACTTAAAAAGGAGAAATATTCTATCAAACAAGATCCTTTGGAGTCATTTTACGAATATTGGAGCCGGTTTCAAGAACTTCTAGTTAAGTGCCCGTACCATCAAATCAATGATGAGCAGTTGATTAAGTATTTTCATGATGGTCTTCTCCCTAATGAGAAGGTATTCTTGATGCTGTAACTGGAAGTTCTTTAGAAGATTGCACTGCTGAAGAGGTATGGCTCAAATTCGAACAAGAGCTAGAAACACTCAACAATACAATGCGAGAGAGCTAATAGGAGTATATGATCTTGGTTCTAATAAGAGGATGGACTCTCTTGAGTCTAAGATGGACACAGTCACTTCTCAACTTCCTTTCATTACATCTGAGCTCCGAAATCTGAGTGTTCAACAAGTGACTCCTCCTCCTCATTCACAAGCTCTTATTGCATCTAGTTGTGCTAGTTGTGGTTTTGTGATGCACATTATAAGTTTATGTCCTAACCGCCATGAGGAAGTTAATGCTATGTATCAAGGGAGACCAAACGCTAAGTGGGATCCTAATTCCAACACCTTCAATGAAGGTTGGAAAACTCATCAAAAGTTTCGGTGGCGAAATGATGAACCTACTTATTACAATGCTTCTGCTTCTCAAGCTTTGCAAACTCAACCTTATGTTCTAAACAATAATAACCACATCTCACAACTTCTCAAGTGTGTTCCATCTATGCATGATGATATGAATAAGAAAGATGTTAGAACTGAAGAAAGATTTGCAAGTTTGGAACGTAAGATGGAGCAATGGGAGACTAAAATTGCTAACTTGAATTCCTTTATCACTCAAGTTTCGGATGGCATTAATGACAAGTAAGCTAAGTCTAGTGGTGCTATGCCTTCTAACACGGTCATCAATCCTAAATCTCTTAATACTTTGACCTTGAGAAGTAGGAAAATGGTTGGGTTTAAAGATGATGAGGATGATAAGGAAATCATAGTGGATCCACCTCCAAGAAGTGATAAGATTCCTCAACCCTCCGAATTGCAAGAAAATGATGAATCTTCTCACATTTCTAAGGAGCAAGCTTCTCATTTTGAAAGCAAGTAAGAGAAGAAACTCCTTAAGAAGACTTTAAAGAAGCAAGATCAAAGGCAAAAGGGAGCGGTGATTGCACAAGAAGATGAAAGAGCTAAGAAGTCACCCAACTATGAGCTTTCACTCAAAGGTAATGAGGTAAACATTCGTGATCTCCCTTTTTTTTCTCATTCTTACTTAGCTAGTCAAAGAAAATATGATGAGAACCAAGATTATAACTTGCTTGACATGTTTAGTAAGATTGAAGTGAATGTGCCATTGCTTGATTTAATTAAGAAAATTCCTAAGTATGCCAGATTTCTTAAGGAATTGTGCACACATAAGAGGAAGTTTCAACCAAACAAAAGAGTACAATTATCCTCTAGTGTGTTTGCTTTTTTTAAGCTACAACTTCTAGTTAAATGTCAGGATCCTGGTTCATTCACCATTCCATGCACCTTAGGAAAGACTAAAATCCCTAAGGCATTGGTTGACCTCGGAGCTATAATTAATATGATGCCTAAATCTTTATATAGAGATCCAGGGGTGAAGACCTTGAAACCTACCTCTATGATGCTACAACTAGCAGATCAAACCATAAGGTATCTTGATGGCATCTTAGAAGACTTTTTAGTTCAAGTTGAACATCTAGTCTTCCCTACAAATTTTTATGTTCTTGATATACCTAATGCTTGTGGGAATGGAGCTCTAATCCTAGGTAGACCCTTCTTTAAAACTGCCAACACTGATATTAGGTTGCAAAGGGGTTCTATCACAATGTCTATTAGGGATAGGTTTGTGCACTTCAACATGTATGAGCAATGAAGCAACCACATGAAGATTATTTTATGTGTGATGTCAATTTTGTTGATGGTTGGTTGTTGATGAGCATGATGGTGATAATGATATGCACAACCTGTAACCCCCTTCACGACATAGGCCGAGATTAGTTCATAAATATGTAATTATGTGAAATTAGATACTGTAAGATGATTTGGGACTTATAGAAAATTAAACTTCCCAAAATCAGGGTTTACAAAAACTTTTACAAAATCTATTCCACAGCGGTCTCATATTCCTATTTCAATACATAAGTGGCCTATATAGGTTGATTTCATTCATACATATCAGAGTACAACATAATTTCCCGACACACTCAGGTTCCATTAATCAAATATCGGTCTACAAGGCACAATTGCCTATAGAGTTTTCCATAATTAGGGGATTACACAAATACTATCCACTATGTACAAGTAATTCCCAACAAAATGTATCCAAATGATTACAAATTGATAGCCAAATATTCCAAAAGTAAAACTCTTTGCCCGGAGCTCTAACTACTCTTCGTCGCCCACTTTCCCTTGGATCCTTTAGCCCTGTCTAAAAATTTGTATTTTTGGGAGAGTGAGATTCTAAAGAATCCCCGTAGTAACAAATCACTCATAATATGCACAACATCATAGCATGAAAGTAAATCATCCATACAACACACAGCAATCCCAACAACAGTTGCAACTGCGGGGGTAGGTATCATGGGCATCGCCCCTACAACGGCTCACGCTAAATTACTTGCTGTATTGCACATCCATATGAACATATTACATATATCACCATAGCTGGGATCCATAGAAAACATTTCACAACACGCAGCCCCACGAGCTGGATACTCAAACCGGAATCCAAGATTCCATAACGCAGCCTCAGCACTTACAGCGGTAGATACAACAGCCGGGGTAGGTATCATGAGCATTGCCCCCCTACGACGGCTCACGCTGAACTGCTCGCACTGTAATGCCCTATGGCCGATAACACATTCACAATGATAAACATGCATACCAAGTATCATACATAACATGAGAGAAGAGTCACTACCTTGATCTTTCCGTGCGTGTCCTAGTGCTGGTCTCCCCCGAGTAGGGCAAATGTCAAATCCTATATTCATAATTAGGGACGAAGAGTCAATTCTCTATTTCAATTCTCAATGACTTCTTAATATTTAATTGGTTATCATTATTACTCTTTTAGAGTCATTAAATACCCCTAACAAAACTCCTAAAGGGTTGGAAGAACTATCTCAAAAATCCCCTTTTGGAAGCACAAAAACTGATTTTTCACTGCTGCACCTCGAGTGAAAATGGTCTCACTCGAGTGTTGGTATGGACACTCGAGCACATAAGACCTCACTCGAGTGATGTACGGACAACACCTCAAGTGCTAGAAAGTGAGGACAAGAAGTGCTTGTCCCAGAGCACAAGAACTTTCAAAGAAGAGAATCACTCGAGTGAAGAAGACCTCACTCGAGTGAGAACTTAACACTCGTAAGTGGTAAAGCGCACTCTTGAATTTTGGACGCGAGTGACAACCCAAGATGATAGATCAGCTGACAAATACACCAGCATTCGAGTGAGAGGAGGCTTACTCAAGAGCGAACCCACAACACTTGCAAGTAAGACAACACTCTTGCCTCTCACCCGGAAGTGCAACATGAAAACCGAAGGCCAGAGGGGAAAATACACTAACGCACTCGAGTGAGCTCACCCTCACTCGAGTGATGTTCATCCCTCACTCGAGTGAACTCACTCTTACTCGAGTGATTTTGTCAGAAACCAATTAAGACAACACTTCCAGAATTTTTACCAAGTGATCCAAATGAACCCAAATACCAAACCAAAGCTACTCCCACACAAAACACCCAAGGAATTCAATGGAATAATCAGAATTACCAAAATCTTACTCCATTATCATGTTTTGGTTTGAATTAACATTAAACACAAAAACCCACAGATTTCACTAACACTTCTCTTCTCCCTCTTTCACATGGTGTTGACGTGAGTTGTCCTGATACTTCACAGTTGGGTTACACTCTTTCCACACTATCAAACTATTTAAATACTGATTATGTGCTTGTGAAGTCTGCTATTAACCCTAATAAGTTCGAGAAAGGCTTTGTTTTTGATAATCTTGCAGGAGTTAGTAGAGCTGGAAGACTTTCAAGACGGAGTTGTCCAATTTTTTCAGGGAGCTACATGCCTTGAATGCTAAACATGGACCATTGAGGGTGCCTTATGTCTTATCTCAACCTCCAAATGAGGTGATTAATGAAGAAAAGGTGTTGTTGTTATAGACATGGAGAAAGTAGAAAGTAAAGGAGAAGTAGCGGAGCCCATTCCTCCAAAACTCCGATTCAAAAAGAGGCATAGGCATCGGCTTCCAATCACCACTACACCACAAGTTGCTTCGGCATACCTCTAAGTCTTTGATGAAAGATTTGAAGATCCCTTCCTAATAGATGGTAAAGAGAACCAATTTCAAGTTGGTGACAAGGTCATTGGCCTATCTTCAACATATAAAACACTAAGTGATAAACGAAAACACATTTTGTTGGGCCATTTGTGACTCACTCCCTTTGTCACCATGGGAAGGTCATATTGAAGGATGCTCAAGGAAACTACTTCCAAGTAAAAAAATAGCGCCTTTGTCTTTTAAAGGGGAGCTATAAGCCTCCATAAAACTCAGGTTGCTTCTTTCCTTTCCTTGTCTTACCTACCATGCTAATGATTACTTGTGTTATGTTGTTAGGCATGTGTATTTGTAGGATAAGTGTGGGGTAAGAGGCCATTCTAGTAGAAAAGGTAGTTCTTAGGATTTTTATAGTAGATTTAGGACAATAAATCCCCATTGCATGTGTCTTTTAACTATATCTTTCATTTTTTCTATTTATTATTTACATTGAGGATAATGTAAAGATTAAGTGTGAGGGAGGGATTGCTCTAGTTATATTGTTTTGGTTCATGAAATTTGAGAAAAATTGAAAAAATTTTTAACTTGAGAATTTGTTTTGTGTAGTGCTTAATGGACTACTATCTTCACTTTTCTAATGCAACTCCTTGGCATGTTTTTATGAAAATTTAAATGCATGATGATTGTGAAAGTCAAACATTTCTAAGTATGATTGCATTAAGCTTGAGTAATCCCTTTGCTTGACTCAATTGACTAATTGAAGTGTCTTTAATGCAATTTTATTAATTTGGATGCCTAGCTTGATTTTAGGAAGTTGATATGGTAGAGAAAAGCCTTGTTGGAAGATTCTTGAGCCTTGATTCTATTTTCTCATCATATGTGCGTATTCACCTATTCTCTAGTTAATCTCTAGAACTTGTTTAGGTTCTTTTTCACAGCTACATTAATGCTTTGGATTTGTAGTATGATAGGAGCATTCATTTCTAAATCCATTTACCCAAATACAAACTATTCATCATTTACCTTTGTTTACCCCTTGAGCTTTTCACTTTCATTTATATTTCATTATATAAATGCTATGCTTGTATCATCTATCAATTTCTTTCTAGCACTATGATTTATGAAAAAAAAAAGTGCTATTGTATATGTGAAAAGAAAAAGGGCATGTGAATAGGAAAAAGCAAGAAATATAAAAAAAAAAGCAAGAAGAAAAAAAAGAAGAAAGGAAAATAGAAAAGAAGAAAAAGAAAAAAAGAATTTTTTTTTGTAAATTATAAAAAAAAAATTCAAAAAAAAAAGAAGATAAAAAAAAAAAGAAAAAAAATAAGGCATTATGGTAAAATATGTTAATTAAGTTTAGTTGTGTAGTGCTAAGTGATCTAGCAATTTCTTGGGTGCAAGCATAGTGTTTTGCTACATTTTTCATTCCATTTAGCCTTTTTAATGTTACAACCCTAAGAAGTTCCCTTGACTATGGATTCATGGCAAAACTAGTGGTAGAAATAGTAGAATCTTTATAAGCCTATGGTAGACGTTAGAATAGGTGAATTTAGTGAAATTCCCTATGATTTAAAAGATGAGAGAAACATTTATTCCCTTGAGAGCTCTGTCATATTTATCTTTCTTGGTTTTGTTATGTGTTTAATTTGATTTCTTTGCATTAAAATTTTTCATGAGCTTCACCTAATTTAGGATTGTGGTTATTCAATCTTTATGTAACTGCATTCTTGAATAGTTTGATGATTAAAACATTAGGCATATGTTTGAAAACTTTGGTTTTCTTTTGCCTAGGAGTGCAAAAGGCTAAAGTGTGTGTTTGGATTAGTTTTTGAGAATAACTTTTACGATTTACGAGGTGTGTGAGAGGAGTTTTGTCTCGGGTTGCACAAACCTAGGTTTGAGGGTAATTGCCAAACACTCACTTAAGTGTGGAGGAATTAACAAATCCATATTTTATTATATATTTTCATATTTTATTTGGGGATTTTGTTATGATAATTGAGCTTAAAATGTGTCTTTTATGATTAATTGTAATTAAATGTGTTTAAACGAAATTAAGGTCGAAAAAAAGGCAAGAATGTCATATATTTTATGATTTACCTTAATTGATTAATTTTTGGAATATAAGGTATTATGTGTGAGGGTCATTTTAATTGCAGATCATTTTGGGAAGAATTGCAGAAAAGGACTCAAGATTTCTGGAAATTACAGGCTAATGTGGGAAGAAAGCAGAGGAAATTACAGAAAAAGGCCCAAATGTATTGACAAATTCAGTTATACCCAAAAATTTCCAAAATTTACATCGTAGTCCCTAATCAAAGTTTTCAGCTCTTTCATTTTGGTCCCTTAAGGGTTTAAGGCAGAGACACGGAGCTGAGCTGAGGAGGGGACGTGGGAGACAGAATTGAGAACGCAGAGTTGGGAGTCGGGATTCAGGGGGGAGCTGCTGTAGGGGAGAGTCCGATCTCACCTCGCGTCTCCACCTCCGTCGTCCACCATCGCCGGTAATCTCTGCTCGAGCAGCTGGAGAGCGGAGTAACCGCGGAGATCAGAGAGCGAGACGGAACAACGCCGGAGACGCCGTGAGACAGGGACCCTTCTTCACTAAATCCACCATCGTCTTCCACCGTCATTAACTTCATCTTCATCAGCTCTTCCCCTCCGTCATTCACCAACCATCAGCAACCGCCATCCTCGCCTCATCTTCCATTACTTTCGTCGGTCTCCCCTGTGTCTGAAAACATTTCAGACCGTAGCTTCTTCTGTGCTAACCATGGCTCCCCTGTTCTCTGGTTCCTTTAGCGATTACTGAATTAATTGTATCCATTGTTAATCTATCAAGTTAATTGGTGGTTTTCTATGGCTGGACACTTGGGGCCTGTTTGGTATACGGTAAATTTGGAAAGGGAAAGGAATATGTATAAGTTTTCTAGTTTAGTTCGCATTTTTGGCTCAATAAATCTTCCCGGAAACTCAAGTTCCCGGGCCTACCAATGTTTTCTTATTCATGGGAAGATCAGATCCCACCAATTTTGGTGGGATCCTAAGTTTCTTCAATGGAGAAAGATGCAAAAGACCAATATGCTCCTAAAATATTTAAATTAAGGCTAAAGTATACAATTGATCCTTTATATTTGCTTCAAGTATCATTATAGTCCCTTAAATTTATAAAGTGCACTTTTGGTCCCTTAATCTTAACACTGTTAGTCTGACTTAACAGAAAATACTGACTTAGTAATTTTAAGTGATGACTATGCAATTAATAAGCACTGACTAAGCATGCCTATATGTTAGTATTTTAATAAATTAATTTTTTAAAACCTATAAATTGAAAAAAAAAAAATCTAGTTTATAGTTTTTCATTAACAATCCCTCTATCCCTAACTCATCCCTGTGGCTTCGATCCCTCCATTACTAACTCATCCCTAACTCATCCCTACTGCTTCCACATCTTATCCACAGAAATAACTTGTCCGTGAATGTCAATCTTGTAAGTCTCTTTTTCCCCCCTTTTTATGTGTACTATTGGTTGCATTCGTCCTTGCGGAGATCATTGAATGTCTTCTTTATTGCCACTAAACCTAAAACATAAATTACATAGAAAGTAATATTACAATTCATCCCATAACCTAGAATAAAATCTTAGGTGAACAATACTAGCAAACTAAAAGAAAAAAGAAGACAACATCCTAATATCATTATGCGTTAAAACCTGAAGGCATAATCCTAAATATACGAAACCGAGCTTTAGACAAATTGGAGTCCTCCATATTGAAAAAACTCCTACTGATTCAAATAATCTGTGGATGCAACCCTACCATTACGAAGAATCGACCCAAAACTAATCTAAAATAATTAATAAGGAAGAAATGGAATTAGAGGTGAAGTTGTTGGGCTCGGAGAAGTTTGTGCGTTGTTGAAGAGAAGACACTTTCTTTTTTCTTTTTCCCAGATTTATTTTTATTCGAAAATATAAACATATTAAATTAAAGATTGGCATATAGGCATGCCTAGTGAGTGCTTAATTGCAAAGTCATCGCTTAAAATTGTTGAGTCAATATTTTCCGTTAAGTCAAACAAACGGTGTTAACATTAAAGGACTAAAAATACACTTTATAAACTTAAGGGACAAAATGACACTTGAAGCAAACATAAAGGACCAAACGTTTACTTTAACCTTTAAATTAAAAAGCAGAAAATTCGAACTTACGTACTATAGAATTTGCTTATCAAATTCGAATTTTTAAGGATTCCCACCTTGCAAGTTCGAATTTCATCAATAAATTTAAACTTTTTAATACTCCTGCCTTGCAAGTTCGAATTTCATCAATAAGTTTGAATTTTTATAGAATTTGCTTATCATATAAAAAAATAATTTCAATTTCATTAATAAATAAAATATTTTTTTATTTAAATTATAATTTCTAATTTATTCATTTTATTTAATTTTTAAGTTATTGTACTACTAATTCTTTAATTTATGAATTGAAATATAAATTTAATTATTATATAATTATTAATTTATGTTGAGAGTAAAATGAGTATTTCTCTTTTTTTTCCCAAGTTCCACCCTCAATTTTCTTCCTTCCCTCAACCCATTTTCCATCACCCTTTATAATCTTCCTTTCCCTTCTCTAAATTCCTTTCCCTCCTCAAATTTTCCTCGTACCAAACAGGTCCTTAATTCATATTGCGAAGATGTTTCTTGAAGCTATTCTCATGAGTAGCTAGGCAATTTTGTGCTCTTCGAGATGAATTGGAGATAACTTGAGCTCACATATGCTTCAAAGGGGAGTTTATTTTATCTATAGCTCATTATATTTGTAATTTCTTAAGTTTAGAAATTTGTTAACTCATAAAAATTGATAACATTCTAGCACATTTTCTTGTCTGTTCACTTACTTTTAAGTATAAATTGTGCATATATAGAGGAAAATGTGATAGAACAAAAGAAAAGTTCAAATCATGAGTTAAAAGCATATAAGTAGGATTATCCATTCAAGTTAGAGCTTATGAAGTGTCTCTTATAGGTAAAGATGACAAGTGCTAAAGCTTTCAAAGACCAAGGAACAACTCCATACACCAGGAGGGAAGTTGCTGAGTTGTTGGCTTCAGCCAACAATACATGTACTGAAGCCAATGGGAAATTGCATTCACTGTGTTATATGCTTCAGCCAACAGCATATGTGCTGAAGCAGGCGAGGTTAGAACTTACTGTGTCATATGCTTCAGCACCCAACCCTTGGCTGAAGCCAACCAGGACCAGAACTTACTGTGTCATATGCTTCAGCACACACGTATGTGCCGAAGCATACGATAGACTATGCAACCATACATTTTACTTACTGAAACACATGTGGAGGGTATTTAAGCAAGGGATAGGCCGAAATTAGGGCATTCTTTAGTTTTCAAGTGTTCTTATGAGCTAGGTGTGCTAGGGTTTTGCCCCCTTGAAGAGTATTGAGCTTGGGTTGAAGTCTAGAAGCAATTTGGAGCTTAAATCCTTGATTTTTCTCATTCCTCTTCTCTTTCTTTGTTAAGTTTCTGTAATGGCTGTAATTATTCTACATAATTGTAGCTTTTTCATGACTTTGTGTAGCTAAATACCTCATTTTAAGGTTGTTTTGAACCCTTGTATGGATTAAGCACTCATTTCCCCTTATATTTGTGATTAATGATGAGATTATGCTGATTTACTCTTTTCTTAATGCTTCTTATTGATTGGCCACCAATAAGGTTGTTGGGTTCACTTGATTAATGCTTGAGAGGGCTAGATTGGGTGTAGAACTTGAGTGTAATCGTGTGAGAACTTGAAATTTGTGAATTGAATGGATAGTTTTGCGAATGAGGTAAAGATACACTCATTAGCCTCACGTAGCCTAATAGGATTTGTAATGGAAATCAGGGTTTAATTAGCTAATTAAGAGATTAATGATTAATTGAATTAAACACTTATTTGGAGACTTGAGAGAGCACTTATAGGTAAATTGGTATCCTTGACTAGCATAATCTTTCATTAAGTAGCACATATGGGGGGATTTAGTGAATGCTTTTGAAATACAAGGGGATAAACAATCCTAAGTTTCATCCAATACTTGAATTCAAAGAATCATTTGCTTTTATAAATTTTTCGTTGAAAAGTAGTTTTAAATTTCTTTTTCACCCAACCAACATATTTTGTTCCAACTTGATCAATTTCAAATGAATCTATTCAACATAATTGAACACATGATTGCATTCGTTAATTCGCCTTCGTCGTAGTCCTCGTGGGAACGATCTTTACTCATCACTTTATTACTTGAGACTTGTATGCTTGCGGAAGCTAAACGATGAACAAGTTTTTGGCGCCGTTGCCGGAGACTATTGACTAAAGTTTTTTAAGTTAATTAGTGTAATTGTGTGCTTGATTACGCTTGAATTCTTGTCCTCTTTTGTTTCACTTTCTTAATTTACTTTGTTTTTAAGTATAGTTATAACTATAGCTCTTTTTCTTGTTTTTATTAGTTTTAGTCTTATTTGTTGATAAGTTTGATACTCGTTGTGGGAATTTTTGAATTATAGGTACTCTTGTTCCGTATACAAACTATTTGGAGATCGTTCTTGACAGTGTTGTTGAAGAATATTTTTCTGAAGACTTTGAAATTGAACCGGAGACTTCACCTCAAGTGCAACCTATCCAAGGACCTAAACCTTTGCCAGTACAAGAGGAATCGAGACCACCAAGACTTTAGTCTATAGTCCCCGGAAACAGCGCCAAAAACTTGTTCACCGTTTAGCTTCCGCAAGCATACGGGTCGCAAGTAATAAAGTGATGAGTAAAGATCATTCCCACTAGGACTACGATGAAAGCGAACTAACAAATGTAATCATGTGTTCAATTATGTTGAATAGATTCATTTGAAATTGATCAAGTTGGAACAAAACATGTTGGTTGGGTGAAAAAGAAATTTAAAACTACTTTTCAACGAAAAATTTATAAAAGCAAATGATTCTTTGAATTCAAGTATTGGATAAAACTTAGGATTGTTTATCACCCTTGTATTTCAAAAGCATTCACTAAATCCCCCCATATGTGCTACTTAATGAAAGATTATGCTAGCCAAGGATACTAATTTACCTATAAGTGCTCTCTCAAGTCTCCAAATAGGTGTTTAATTCAATTAATTCATTAATATCTTAATTAGCTAATTAAACCCTAATTTCTATTACAAATCCTATTAGGCTATGTGAGGCTAATGAGTGTATCTCTACCTCATTCGCAAAACTATCCATTCAATTCACAAATTACAAGTTTTCACACGATTACACTCAAGTTCTACACCCAATCTAGCCCTCTCAAGCATTAATCAAGTGAACCCAACAACCTTATTGGTGGCCAATCAATAAGAAGCATTAAGAAAAGAGTAAATCAGCATAATCTCATCATTAATCACAAATATAAGGGGAAATGAGTGCTTAATCTATACAAGGGTTCAAAATAACCCTAAAATGAGGTGTTTATCTACACAAAGTCATGAAAAAGCTACAATTATGTAGAATAATTATAGCCATTACAGAAACTTAACAAAGAAAGAGAAGAGGAATGAGAAAAACCAAGGGTTTAAGCCCCAAATTGCTTCTAGACTTCAATCCACACACACACACACACACACACACACACACACACACACACACACACACACACACACACACACACACACACACACACACACACACACACACACACACACAACCATTTTCAACTAACTTTTGTACTAAGGAGGTAGTGCTTGATAAATTTTATGAGTGCTTGATAAATTTTATGAGGAACTCATTTCTCAGTTTAAGTTCCACACACACACACACACACACACACACACACAGATATAACCATTTCTTCTTAATTAATTTATTTTGCCTTAGTACACCACCAACCGTCTAAGAAAGTAAGAATATCTCCACTTCATATTGCCAAGCTTTTGTAGGAAAATTTGAACTAAAGCTTAATATGCAGAAAAGTAAAAGAATAAGGTAAAAGAACTAAAAGGAATTAAGCCACTTATCTTCACTGTTGCAACAACATGAACTGCTAATACGTTGTTATTGAAAATCATTATTCATGGAATACAAGTATATAATATCATGGATAAATCATATAAAATTATATACGAGCCTCTCTCTCTCTCTCTCTCTCTCTCTCTCTCTCTCTGAAAAAATAATGTAATATATAGGTAGAGTCATCGTAAGATTAATTTGATTGAGATTTTGTAGCCCATTTAAAAAAATGTTAATCTCACATTGCAATCTGTTAAATACCAGGAAAACTTTATCTTTGACAGAAGAAAACTTTATGTATTACTCGTATTAAAAGAAAATATAGATAGAAGTTGTGTGCATGAAATAACCAGCTTATCATTTAGAATTCAAGTCTGCGAAGGTGACGAGTTATTTGCCACATATCATCGTTCCATAATGGCTTTATCGATTCCTAAATGTATGTAAGATGTAGGTGGCATTGATCCTAAGAGAACAAAGCACTTTTATATACAAGACACCTATTCGTTCAAGTGCAGTTATCTTACATTCTCTACCATTTCAGATATGATTATTGTCTATGGTTGTACAAGAAATATATACTAGTCAAAAATTGGTTTTCGCTAACTCATGATCTGTTTGTTTAAAAGAATGTTAATCATGATATGGTTTAGGTTCTTAACGAATAAAAATAGTGTATGTATATTCATATACAGTAGCCTATAAAATATAAACCTTCTATGCATGCTAGCTCCATTTCCTCTCCATTAAATGTCTTCACTATTAGATAAGATTCAATAGTTGAAATTTAATATTATTTAATGTTATAATAATATTTTCATATAGCATTAACTCCCAACCATTGAAACTTGATATAATGGGAGAGATATTTAATGGAGAGGAAATAGAAAGAGATCAATGGAGACATTCCTCTCCAGTATGTGAGAGAGAGAGAGAGAAGAGAGAGAGAGAGAGAGAGAGAGAGAGAGAGAGAGAGAGAGAGAGAGAGAGAGAGTGTTTGGGTCCCTTTAGGTGTGAATATATGATGCAGTGCAACACACAGTGTCAAAAATTGGTTTTTGTTGGTTGTTTTAAGATTGTGACGACGATTAGATCGACTCAAAATATATAGTGTTTTAAGATTATATCTGAAGACTTTATTATCATAAATTCTCCGGAATAACCTAAATACAATGTTGCTAATTATTTAACGGCATTTGATTTAACGAGCAAGAATCTTACAAGAAAATAATGATTTATTGCATCAGCTTGACGCACTTTTAAACATATGCATGCAGGTTCGCTGGAAAACAAAAATAATTTTGCAGGAAGGCAAGGAGAATAATGTATCAAAAGTTATTAATGCTGATGATGTAGTAAGCAATAAGAAAACGAACAATTAAAAGGCATTCTTAAATAATGTATCTAGAGATATATGGAACTAATAAGGGGTGTATTCTTTAATGAATGAACATGAAGCAGATGTATCCTTTGATTACATTCATGAATGAGCATTATGTCTATGGATATTTTCTTTGAATGAACACACACAACTGATAACAGCTAAATTATTGCAATACATAAATTTGACTTTTATTACTCTAAAGGTGGGTATTTTTTTGATAACAGTTATTTATAATACGTGATGTAAACTCTAAACTGATTTCTTTGACCAAAAACAATATTAAACTGATTTTCTTTACTATTCTACCTTTCCCATAGAACATAAAGACGGCAGCGTTAGATATAAATAGATAGTTCATTTATATACAGTAAAAGATTAACGTAATTTACAAACTAGTTTTAATTTCAAGCCATTGTTGTCCTTAATTAGTCCAAGAAAGTTTGATTTTGACTCCTCTATCTATAACATAAGGAATACACAGTCCCACGTACCAAATAAAATATATTTTTAGGATTAAAGATTTAATTGTTGATATAGTCCAATAGTGTTGTGTGATCCATATATAGCGGTCTCACCTAAAAGAAATAAGGCTTGCTGCTATTGTCCTACTCGCACATGTTAAAATATTAAACCTAAAAAGCTGAAATAATAACTGTTCATCTTCTAATTAAATTTTGAACATTCAATTGATACGAAGGAAATTATAGATAAAATAGAAATATAGACGAAATTTGCATATTTAAAGGAAACAAACACCCAGTTCATTCATACATTACGAGCTGGCGAAGAGGTGACGAGTTTATTATTGCTAGACATATCAATAAGATTATTTTTCCCCTTTGCGTTCCTTTATTTACTACTTGAAATTAAATTCTCAGAGTTGGTATCTCATCTTCGCGCCAAATTTGCTCTTCAGGGTTCCAACGTTCAATAGCCATATTCCAAGCCATCACAAGCTCACACTTAGCACAGAAGACTTGACAATTAATCAACCGCGGCATTCTCACCACTTCAGCCAGAATGTCTGGCACTTGTTGCAGCGAAAACACTTGAATGTTCTCCGGACGATTCCCACCAACAATGAAACAATGTGACACATTGAGATCTTCTAACGCCGGTAACTGAGTCACGGCCCGAACCAGGGCATCTTTGTTGACTCTTGTGGATTGAAGACTCAGTCGCCTGAGCTTGGGCAAGTGTCTGACCAGTGCTTGCGCAATCTTCAAGGAGAAATTGCAAGTTATCTTGAGTTCGAAGAAGTTTCCGCAGCAGTTTCCTATGGCCTCAATAAAAGTACAAGCGATATCGCTGTCGGTGAGGGTGATCGACTCTAGACCTCCCCACATCTGTATCGCTTCCTTTATTCCTTCTTCTGTAATCTGAAGATGGCGTCCTGGGAGCACAAGCCGCCTCAGATTAGGACTCCTACTCCAAAAAAAGATTACTTCAATCATTATCACTTTCATAGTTCTCCCTCTGCTCCTTAATATAAAATCTACATACTTCAATGTTATGGAAATCAAACTATAAACTAGATCATATATTAAGGGCAGGAGGAAATATATATATATATATATATATTTATGTATGTACGTGCTGTTTGGTCGAGCGTTATGCATCAGAATCAGAGGTAGAATGGAGGTGAGATCCACAGGAGAGATTTTATAAGAATCTGTCATAGAAGTATCATTATGAAGATATCATCATTGAAGTTCTCACACAAGTATCCAACTTGGATGATTGTTAACGATGTATATTGATGATCTATCAAAGCAAGAATCTTACTGTTAGATAATATTGATTGCTTTATGATTTACTATTGATTATGAATCATTCTTTCTGTAATTCTGTGCTGTGGTCGTCAGCTATAACACTTGTAGCTCTATGATTGTACATTATGTAATATTCCCTAAAATATACTATTAGGGTAAGGACCACATGTATTATCTGATAGCTAAATAAAGGAATGAGGGCTGTGCATTCATTATTGTCTCCCTTTTATATTCATTTTTCAGCTAAACCTTTTCTTGGTATCAGAGCGGCTAGAAAAGAATGTCTTCGTCGTCTTCCTCTGCTTCGTCTGCGTTGTCGTCACTTGCTGCCAAAGCTTATGGCTTGTTCAACTCGTCAAGCCAGCTACTAATATTAAGCTTGATCGTGGAAATTTTCTTCCATGGGAGTTTGTTGTTCTGTCTTTGATTGAAGGCAACTGTCTTGAATCTCATATTGATGGCACAGGAATCACACTATCTCGTTTTCTTCCTGGAGGAGCAGGAACCGTTAATCCTGAGTTTTTAGAGTGGAACTCTGTAGACAGAATGCTAGTTGGATGGCTTCGAAATACCATGTCGCAGGAGGTAGGTGCACAACTTCTGCATTGTAAGATTGCAAAGGAACTTTGGATTGGAGCCAGAGATCTAACATCTGCATCCAACAAAGCATGTATTATGGTCTATAAGTCAGATCTTCATAATACCAGGAAAAATAGTATGAGAATGGAAGAATATCTCGGGAATGAAAACTCTGTTTGATCAACTTGCACTTGCAGGAGCCGTGATCACCACTGAAGAATTGATAATGCACACTTTGAATGGACTTGATGCAGACTATAATGCTGTAGTCGTCAAGCTTATTGATCAACCAAACCTCTCTTGGATTGAAGCACAGGCTTCACTCTTATCTTTTGAAAGCAGGTTGGAGCAACTTAATAATTTCTCGTCTCTTAGTATTCAGCCATCTGCAAACTTGGTGCATCAAGATTTCTCTGATTCTTGCAACTCTGAGTCGTATCGTGGTTCATGGTGAGAATCAAGAGGTGGTTATCGTGGTAGAAGAGGCAGAGGATGTTGAGGATACTATAATAGTGGAAACAATGATGGACAACCGTACCGTGATCTTTGTGAAAACTTTGGTCATGTTGTTAAGAACTGTTTTCGCTGGATTGATCGTAGCTTTAAGCCTCCTTCCTCTGGACCTAGTCGAGATTATGACAACTATAGTGCTCAAGCTATGTATGCTGGTCCTGAAACAATAGTTGATACCTCTTGGTACATGGATGGTGAAGCTAACTATCATGTTACTCCTCGATCAGATCATCTGGATCAAGTGACTCCGGTTGGTAAGTTTTTCTTGTCTACTTGTACTGGAGAAAGAGCTAAAATTCATGGTATTAGTTCTAAAACACTCCCCAAGTCTTGTGTACAGCTTAAAAACGTTCTTGTTGTGCCCTCAACTACTAAAAACTTGCTTAGCGTTAATAAGCTTGTTGAAGATAATTGTGTTCACATTCAATTTACCAACAAAGAATGTGTTCTGAAGGACAAAATGACAGGTCAAATAGTGATGCAACGGAAAGCAAATCAAGGGATGTATCCCATGGAAAATGAACAAGGTCTAAACCAAGCTGCCAACGTTTTTGCTGGTGCTACAACTTTTTCTTCGAATAATGCAGATGCTTTTCTTCAATGGCACTGTAAACTAGGACATCCTAGTAATAGAGTATTGAAGCAAGTTTGAAAAGTTGTAATGACAAACTTGAAATCAATGAAAATTTTGTTCGCAAGGCATGTCAATTGGGCAAATCTAAATTCTTACCTTACTCTGCTTCTATGTCTCATGCTAAGCTACCATTAGAATTAATTCATATGGATATTTGGGGTTCTTAACCAATGCAATCTTTTGGAGGTCACAGATTTTATATCAATTATGTTGATGATTTTAGTCGGTATACTTGGATATTTCCCTTGCATCATAAGAATGAAGCAATACATGCGTTTAATGTGTTTAGGAAATAGGTGGAAAACCAATTCAGTGCTAAAATCAAAATGATTCAGTGTGATAATGGTACATAGTTTAAACCGTTTGTTGCTTTGGCTTAAGAAATTGGAATCATCATGAGGTATATGTGCCCTTACACCTCACCACAAAATGGTAGAGCTGAACATAAGCATCGACATATTATAGAAGTTGGATTAACCTTGTTGGCTCAAGCTCGAATGCCATTGGTTTATTGGATTGATGCCTTTCAAACGGTAGTCTTTCTAATCAATAGATTACCTACACCGGTGATAAATAACTCTACTACACCTCTCTATTTAAAATAGAACCCAACTATATATAACTTTAATCTTCTGGGTCTGGTTGCTATCCCTGTTTGCAACCATATAATGCACACAAATTTGATTTTCAAAGTCAAAAGTGTGTATTTTTAGGGCCAGCTCCTCAACATAAGGGATATAAATGTCTAAGTCTAACCAGTAGAGTCTATATCTCAAGAGATGTTGTGTTTGTTGCTGCTGTTTATCCTTTTGCTTTAGGTTTTTTGAATCGACGAAGTAGTGGAGTGTCTAATGTTGAGGACATTTGGTCTATTCCTTTGATTATTGACACCTTCTTCTGTTACAGGCCAAACTCCAAATTCCGATGACAACACAAGTTCTTCTCATGGATATTCTGCAACTAATGCATAATCCAATCCTGAAAATCAGTTGCAAGTCCATTCCCTTAAAAGACAAGAGTTTTTGGAGTCCAATAATCTAAGTCCAACTTCTGCTAGGCCTGCTACTATTGAGCCTATTTCAGTAACCCAAGTGAATCAACATCCTATGATCACTTGGTCTAAAGTTGGAATTGTTAAACCTAAATATCCATTTGTGGGCCTTCTCAAATCAGAAGACCCGATTTCCCTTGCCACTATTGTAGAACCGAGAGGTGTTCACGAAGCCTTGGCATCCTCCTACTGGCAGCAAGCAATGAAAGATGAGTTCGATGCTCTTATAAAAAATCGTACCTAGGTTCTTGTGCCCACCAAAATCAAGCCCCAACTATTGTTGATTGTAGATGGGTGTTCAAGAATAAGTTTAGAGCAGATGGGTCTCTTCTCAAACCTAAAGCACGGCTCGTGGCTAAAGGATTTCAACAATTTCCAGGAATCGACTATGGTGAAACCTTTAGTCCGGTAATTAAGCCTACCACAATTCATGTTATTCTTTCTATTGCAGCTACATTAAATTGAGAAGTGAGGCAGCTCAATGTGAATAATTCTTTTCTTAATGGCTATTTACAAGAAAATGTTTTTATGGACAGCCAGAAGGTTTTCAAGATCCAAATCACCCTAATTTTGTATGTGAGTTGTTAAAGGCAATTTATGGACTGAAATAAGCTCCCAGAGCTTGGTTTGATAGACTTCGAATGACTCTGATTCAATGGGGTTTTCAAAATGCTAGAAGTGATGTCTCTCTGTTTTACCTCAAAACTGGCAAGCTTACGGTATTTATTCTAGTATATGTTGATGACATGTTAGTTACTGGAAATTGCTCTATATACTTGCCCAAATTTATTCAGCAATTGAATTCTTTATTCTCGTTAAAGGATCTGGGTTCGGTGTATAACTTCCTTGGATTAGAGATTTGTCGTGATAAATTAGGCTTTTATTTGAATCAAGGCAAGTATATTTTAGATCTTTTGAGGAAGTTTAACATGTTAAATCACTACAAAAAAAAAAGGGATTTTGTAGCGATGCACTTGTAGCGGTTATATTAAACCGCTACAAATTATAGTATTTGTAGCGGTTTTTACCTAAACCGCTGCAAATTTGTAACGGCAAGATTATTTGTAGCGGTTTCCTAAAAAAAACCGCTACAAATTTGGCGTGAAGTTCCCGCCAAAACCTGTAGCGGTTATTTTGTAGCGGTTAATGCACATAAACCCCTACAAAATACCAAAAGTCAGAATTTTGTAGCGGTTTTGGGCAAAAACCGCTACAGAATTTCAAGAGACCTTTACGACATGGGTGAAGGCGATAACATCGCCTACGAGAGTGAGCCATTTCAGCCAGCTGATTTTGAAAACTACTTCTCTGAAGGCGATGACAATTTACCTCTACTGCGGTGAGTTTTTTTAAGTCCACGTCATTTCAATTAAATTTTTTTAATTTAATAATACATCAATAACAATAATTTTTCTACAAAATTTCTGTAGGGATAGCGACGATGAGTGATCAAATTCAAGTGTAAAAAATTTGTCTTTACAAAAAATGCAAAAAATTTGTGTTAAAATAAATTTAAAAAAAAATTAAAATAATATTTGTAGCGGTTATTAAACCGCTACAAAAATATAAATAACCGCTACTAAATAATAACCGCTACATTAACCGCTACAAATAATTAAACCGCTACAAAAATATAAATAACCGCTACTAATTAATAACCGCTACATTAACCGCTACAAATAATACGTGAATCCCTATAAATACCCTTATCACAACTCATTTCAAACACTCCCCAATTTCTTTTCACCTTACCCTTCTTTCATTTCCTCTCATTTACAACTTCTTTCGTATGAGTAGAGGAGCTGAATAATACGATCAAATATGGTAACAAGATTTTCAATTTTTTTTAGAATACTTCTTTCCTTTCTATAAAATTTATTCTAACCATTTTTTTTTCTAGATATATCATAACTCTATCTCATTTTCATCTATTTTTCATACACAATTACATTATATTATAAAACATAATAATTCCTTATTACCTAACTATCCTTAATAATATTATTAATATAAATTTTATACTAATCATATTCAATTACATTTTTTCTTTTTAATTTATTAATAATAAGTTAAACTATTTAATATAATATTGAAAAAACAGAAAAAAATCAACGTATATTTTTTAAAAAAATTTTAAATATTTGTAGCGGTTATTAAACCACTACTAAATAACGCGCCCTTTTAGAGCTAAATTTAAATTTTTTGGCGGGAATTTTGAATTTCATGAAATTAGTAGCGGTTATAAAAACCGCTACTAATTTCATGAAATTCAAAATTAGTAGCGGTTTATTAACCGCTACAAATAAAAAATGTCATTTTTAACAAATTTTCAATTTTTATATTTGTAGCGGTTAGTAAACCGCTACAAAAAAAAAATTTCTTTTTTAAAGCTCTCAATAAAATTTTTTATATTTGTAGCGGTTATATAACCGCTATAAATATCTCGGGGTGTTCTAGCGGTTACTATGAACCGCTACAAACTTTGTAGCGGTTATTTTTGATTGAGTAGCGGTTTTATAAAACCGCTACAAAACCGCTTGCAACGTACGATTTAGTAGCGGTTTGGGTAACCGCTACTAACCTAGTTTGTAGCGGTTAGAACCGCTACAAATACCCATTTTTAACCGCTACTAAATCACGTTTTTTTTTGTAGTAAACTGTGCTCCAGTTCCCACTCCCATGGTAGCATATCGTGTTTTTTTTGCTCAGGATGGAAAACCAATGATAGATCCTTATTGTTTTCGAAGAGCCATTGGTTCATTACAATATTTAACAACAACTCGTCCGGATATAACTTATTCTATAAAGAAGTTAAGTCATTTCCTATCTAATCCAATTGATATTCATTTTCAAGGAGTAAAAAGAATACTTTGATATCTTAAAGGGACTTATCATTATGGATTGCTTGTGAATCCGTTTCACACATTACAATTGACTGCTTTTACTGATGCTGATTGGGCTGTGGACTTGGATGATAGAAAATCAGTGGCAAGTTGTTGTGTTTTTCTTGGCAATACTCTAAAGTCTTGGGCTTCCAAGAAACAAAAGGTAGTCTCAAGTCAAATACTGAATCATAATATAGAGCCTTATTAGATGGAGCAGCATAACTCAAATGGTTTACTCCTTGATGATTGAAATCGGACTCATGATAAAGGAACCTTCAATTATATGGTGTGACAACATCAGTGTAAAAGCACTTGCAACTAATCCAGTGCAACATGCACGAAGCAAGTATATTGAGATAGACATACATTTTATTTGTGACCTTGTGCTATCTGGATTTCTTGATATTCATTATACCCCATCTTCTCATCAGGTTGCCGATAGTCTCACCAAGGCTCTGTCATATCCTAAATTCTCTTATTTCAGGCGCAAACTCAGGCTGTAAATTCCACCATCTCGTTTGAGGGGGGATGTTATATAATATTGCATTATGATTTATTATTGATTATGAATCATTCTTTCTGTAATTCTATGCTGTGGTCCTCAGCTATAACACGTGTAGCTCTATGATTGTACATTATGTAATATTCCCTAAAATATACTATTAGGGTAAGGGCCACATGTATTATCTGATAGCTATATATAGGAATGAGGGCTGTGCATTCATTATTGCCTCCCTTTTATATTCATTTTTGCTAAACCCTTTCTCTTACGAGAACATTGTCATTGTTACATAGTTTAATTCACTTCACCCCTTATAGTTTGTATTGACAAGTTGAGCACCTTGAATTAAGTGATGTCAACTTGAGAAGGCATATTAGAGATATTAACCTTAGTCAGTTAAGATTGTATTGGTTAAAAAATTGTACAAGTTAGTAGTTAAAAAAAGCGTATATATAGAATCCTAATGTATGAATCAAAGTGTGAAGGAATGTTGATTACCACCATGTAAAGAGTGGTTAACACATGTACTCTCTCATGAGCTCCAAGGGTTTCAGGATTGATTCATTGTGAATAAATGTTGTATGAACTAATGCTCTTTGATGAGTAATACATAAAATTCTTCTTTTTCTTCTTGTTATTCTTATCCAATTAGCTAGCATTGTTAACAAAAATAATATTTTTAGCATATCAGCTTGGCACACTAAATTTTGTAGACATGAGAAGGTTAATTTTACAGGTAGGTAAAGATCAAAAGTTATTAGCGTGGCTAGAATATCATAACAAGTCAAACAACTTTGAAATATAATCTAAGGCTCTAAGCAATTGAAAGTAGGTTTATGAAAACATTACCTTCTGGCAATATTGATTAAGATCCCATCTCTTACAGGTAGACGAAAGTTGAATATGAGAGAACCAATTTTGCCGCCACTGAGATATAAAGCATACTTCAAGAACCGAATCGTCCTTGGACCTGACTGAGTAAGTTGTGGAGACCACTTGGTAAGATCCAACACCCTTCTGTTCCAAAACACATGGTCTCGGCAAGCTTTCCTCCAGGAGCTACACACCCAAGAAACAGCAACGAAATCCACCATATTCAGAGTCATGAAGATTCTCATCAACACTTCATAGTCCATGTCCTTCCAATCTATCACATGTGATTTGTTGTTGTTCTCCATGTTCAAAGGCTGTCTGAAATGATAAAACAAATGATTTACAAGAAATCAATCATTACAAAAAATTTCTTTTATCCACACAATCTCTAACACTGTTGTTTCTACAATATATCGTTAATGAATACAATAAGTGAAATCACAGCAAAAATATCTATATTATAGTCTAGAGAATTGGCAAGGAGATGCAATTTAGATGAGATTTGAACAGTCCAAACTGAATATTTTCTAAGAGATGAATTTAATATAAAAATCATTTTTTGAAAAAAAAAAATGATAGTTAAGAGATTATTTTTATTTTAGGTTATTTACCCATTAAAATAATTTTTTTGAAAAAAAAAATAAAAAGTAAAAAAAAATAAATTTGGACCATCCAGATCCTATCTAGACGGTTTGGATGGGACGAGCTAATGGTGTCTATTGGTTCCCTGTTCTCTTGAAGTCTTTGACCTAGCTTGAATTTCTAGCAGGAGAAACAAAAAAAATAATAGTAAAGCACTGATTTCATAATTACTTGTTTGGGGTTTTGGCATAAGTTGTTTCAAGCAACCTTTACCAAATGCACCTATATATGTAAAAGATGAGTGGAATTTATCTATCCCATCATCCTTAGATTTACTGCCAGAAATGCAAAAAGTTAGGGTAAAGGATACCAATTAATAAGCTTCAAGAAATTAAAAGGGAATGGGCTTGCAAAAACTGTTTCGATTCTCGCATCTAGCTCGCTAGCTAATAAATTAGAGCGATGGAATTCTGTCGCCGACTAATTAGTGATGGAATTTTCCATCACAAAATAGTGAAAATTCTGTCGCCTGTTTTTCTAGAGGGAATCCATGAAGGGAACTAAACAACAATTTGATTAGTCAACCATAATTAAATCAAGCTAATTAGAGATCAACAGTTAATCGGAGTTCATCTTATTTTTTTTCTAGTTTTTCCTTTGATTTCAATTCCTCTTGCTCTTGAAATTATTCAGAAATTTTAATGAATGAACTCTAAGAGGGGAGAGATACATGAAAAAGAGAGCAGGATAGAAAATTATTGAGAACTATAAACTGACCTCACTAAGAAGAAGAAGATGAAGATGTTGCAGAGAGAAAAATTGGAGCAGAGATGGAGTCTGAGCTTGAAAATGATGAAACCTCTAATCTGTTTATAACGTTCACCGATCATGGGTCGAGTAAATATAAGACGGTTGGGCAAGTCATGCCCTGCTGTCTTTGTTTTTATCCAAGAGAGGTTTATTGGGTCTTCCACAGGGTGAACACAAATCTGGAAAATGATTCTCTCCGGTAACAGATATCCAAGTCTATATAAATGGGAATAAAAATGTAGCAAATTATTACCTTTAATTTAGCCTTCAAAATAAGCCCTAGTTGACTAATTTGGGAAGATTAATATAACCGAAATAACTTACGCCCTCCAGTCCTTAATATAAGACAAATTTACCTAATTTTGATTAGTTTAAGGAAGTTAGTTAAGTTAGTTAATATAACATGTATTTTTTAAAATACCTTACTCATCTTCCTTAATTCCCTCATTTTTTTTCCTCTTTGATTATTGTTGAAGAAGTATAATAGGGGTAAATTAGGAAAAAACTGAAAATAATCAAGTATGAAACATATGTCTTATATTTAGCACCAAGATCAACTCTCTAAATAAGTTTTATATTAAGGACCAGAAGGAGCACTTAATTATACCAGATGTTACATGATCTCTCTAAAATATTTATGTGCATCGTTACATTATAATTAAGTCAAACAAATTAGTCAATTGGGTCTTATACGCTGAAGTGCTGTCCTCAATGCTGAATAAGAGTGTGATGAGTAGGTATTTGAAGGGAATAAAATTGGCTAACAATTGTCCGATATTATCGCACAGTTTGTTTGCAGATGATGCGGTTTTATTCATGAATGCAAGCCTTGACAATTGTAGGAGGTTGACGAGATTGATGAAGCTATATTATGAGGCTTCTGTTCAGCTACCAAATCTTTCCAAATCAGGTATTTAGTTTTCTTAAAACACGCCCGATGATGTGAAGGGTATGGTGTGTGATGTTCTAGGAATATCTGACATGGAGGATTTTGGTAAATATTTGGGAATACCAAGTCTGTGGGGTACATAGAAGCAACAGGCTATAGCTTTTGTTAGAGAAAGGGTAAGTAGGACAGTACAAGGTTGGAGTAGGAATGATTTATCCTTTGCAGGTAGTGAAGTATTGATTAAAGCGGTCATTAATGCTATCCCTTTGTCCCCTATGACCTGTTTTAAATTCCCAAAGGAGTCATATAAGCAGTTGGACAGTATTGTGGCGAATTATTGAAGAAGGGGTGAGGGGAATGGGGGTAATATTCATAGGAAAGCTTGGGGGCAGTTAAAGCCATCTAAATTTGATGGGGGATTGGGTTTTAGAGGTTTTGAGTCAATGAATAATTCTCTTTTGGCCAAATCAGCTTGTAGAATGATACATGCTGGAGAGGCTTTGTGGTGTAGGGTGTTTAAAAGCATTTATTTCCCTAATTGTGAATTCCTTGATGCAGAAAAAGGGCACAAGGCCTCTTGGGCTTGGTCGAGCATTTTGGTTGGTAGGGCATTTGTTAAGGAAGATCTAAAATGGGTCATAGGAAATGGACAAGCCACTAGCTTAGGGCACACCCCTTTTCGAACGCTTACAGCAATGCAATCTGCTGCCATATTTCCTTGCTTTATCTATTCTAATAGACAAGCCACATCCAAACCAAACACCCCTGACCCATAGACAAAAGAACAACACATGTTCCAAAGTCTCCCCCTCCTTTCCACAAATCTGACACAGGGATGAACTACCACATTTCCTCTTCCATAAATCAGCCTTTGTTGGAACTGCATCATTCATACACCGCCACACAAAGTGATGAATCCTGGGTATTACCTTAGATTTCCATATTTTTTCCCAGAAAATTTGAGGAACCGATTCAGAGGAGCTGGCACTAGATACAAGGCAATTTTGTTTCTTTCTACTATTACGATATCCTTCTCTAACAGAGTATTCACCACTTCTAACACCACCCCACATAATCCTGTCGTTACTATTAGATAAACCAATCTGAATTTTACTAATCATGTCTAAAATATGATTATCCACCTTATTCACCAAAGGAGATAGATTCCATCTTCCATTTTCAATCAAAACAGCAACAGTATCATCATTACAAAATGTATCCCCAAACACTTGCTCAAGGCTTTACCACCCAAACTACCAATCCACCCATCCTTCCACATCCTATGGGGTAGGTGATCATACCGACCCCTCTTCTTGTTGATATAATCGCCAAGGATGTAGATGATGCTTGGCTATCTAGCATTGATGCTGGTTGTGATTCTGAGACGAGAGAGGGCATTGGCTGAAAAGAAGAAAGCTGATGAAGCTTTGTAATTGTTTTGTTTTGGTTTGGTTTGATTTCATTACTATAAAAGAGGGATTTAACGGCACCTTTTTTTTTTTTGCGTTTTTTTAAAGAAGCGCCATAAATAACAGTTTTTTTTAAAAGTTCAGAAGTTACGGCGCTTCGTAATATAAGCGCCAAAACTTAGTGTTAGGCTTGTGCGACACTTTCCTAGACAAGCACCATACAAAAAAATTATTTAAAGAAAAAACGAAAGCTCAAGCTACAACACTTCTTAAAAAAGCGCCGTAGCTGGGTTAATTTTTTAACATTTTTCTTATTTGAAAAAAACTTATCCGGCGGTTAAAAATAAAGTGCCAGATAAGGGTGAGAGTAAGTCAAAAAGATATTATTATTCAAAATCTTATGTTGTAGTAAGTCAAAAAAAAAAAAAAATCACCTACTTCATTCTTGAATTCCAAAAAAAAAAAAAAAATTGGTCCTTAGCCGACGCTTGATTATGAAACGCTGACCAAAGCTGGCCTTAAAGGTTAAGGCAAGTAACCCTAGCCGACGCTCTATTATAAAGAGCCGGGGCAAATTTAGGGGCCTTAGCCGGTGCTCTATAATAGAGTGCCAGTGAGGGCAAATATTAGCCTTAGTTGGCATTTTGTTTTAGAGTGCTGGCTAAGGCCAATTATTCAAAATTATAAAAGGCATCACATATTCAACATATTCAAGGCACCCACGTGATGCCTTGGATATTTTAAGGCATCATGTGGTGCATTGAATATATATATATATATATATATATATATTTTTTTTTTTTGTGTTTGTTTTTTTTAAATTAGGAAGCTATGATGCTTTGATAAAAAATACTGTAACTTCTTTATAATTTGTTATTTAAATTTTACACCTCTATTTTCATTTTCATTTTCATCTTCCCGCTTTCTCTTTGTAACTCCTCCATTTTTCACAACTCTGTTGTAATACAAAGCTTCCTCTCCCATATTTTTTTTTCTTGTCTCAGCCTTTTTTAAAATCTCCTTAGTGTGTTTGTGTTTTCTCTCTCAATATTTGGTTCAGTTTTTTTTTAGTTAAACTCTGTCATGATCTATCATATATATGTGATCATAATTTTTTTCAGGTATTTATTTGAAGTGTCAACTCTGTCTTTATATATTGTAAATTTTTTAATTTTTGAGCTTACAAATATAATAATACTTAGTTTAATTTGTTCTGTGTGTGATTTTTATGTAGTATTATGAAGATCAACGTTGTGCCCAATTGATTGACGAACAAGTGGATGAAATCATTGAAGAATAGTGTGAATATATGGTCAGGAAATTAGTTAATATTTAGGTACATACATTAGGTTGTTTCTTTGCATATTCTCGTGTTGTTTATTCTTTTAAAATTAGTTGTACAATTACATTAATTGTAATTACATATCTCTAGTACTGATTTTATGAATTAATTATGTGTTATTTCATTCTGATTTGACTTATTTTTTTTTCTATTCGTATTGTAAATTGCTGTGGATTTTAATTGGCTGAGTTCAAGGAAATAATTATATAAAATAAAAAAATTATTACATATTACGGCGCTTCTTTGGAGAAGTGCCAAAGAAGCACCGTAGGAGGCCCTTAAAAAAAAAGTTGCGGCGCTTTCAGAAATTCAAGAAGCACTGTAGCTTACTTTTACGGTGCTGGAAGTTATGGTGCTTGGAAAACGCAATAGTATTCATAAAAATAAGCATCGTTTATTATAATTTTTATAGTAGTGTTTGTACCGTTATGACTGAGTTAGTTTGTGGTTTTCTGGTAACTGTATGTATTGAATTCTGGTTTATTTTGCTTAATAAAATCATATATTTTGGTAATGAAAAATTAGGTCGTATATTAAAAACCGAAGGTGGTAGTAAATCCAGAATTTAATGAAATCCTAAAAAAGGGGGTAATTGTGTCCTTTATCTGACCTGGAGGACACTGGAGAGAAGAATCCGGAGAGAACCATTGTCCAATTCTTACAAATCCTTGATATATTATCACCATATATACTTTAATGTGGGATATTTATTTTCATTTTTGGTTAAAAATAATAGTGTTTTATTTGATACATCGAAAAAATTGGAAGTTTCATTTTTATCTACTCGTTGAACCTTATTTATTCATTGAACCTTATCTATTCATTAATAATGTCTTTAGGTGGCTGTCCTGATAAGCGATTACTAATTACTGTACATCATCAATAAGGGTTTTGCATTAACACCAAATGAGATATGGATTTAAATAAATAGTATCGCGTTTCTATTCGGGCATAAAAAAAAAGGTATCGCGTTTCTATTAACAAGCGGTTAAAATAATCAACAAAATAGTTTAATTTAAACCCACCGTGATTAAACACATTGTGCATTTCCTTCACTTCTCTATAATAGCATAACAAATGAACACTTAACTGATTTGCTTCGGCATTTGGCTAGAGTTTAATTTCTCACATAAAATTCGGGGGAACTGGACGTAGTATCGTTTTGACGGTATTAAATTTTAGTCTAAAATTGACTTGACCAATTTTTGTTTTAGAGATCAGTGAATTTTCATTCCACAGAAAATTAAGTCAACCTCACATATATATTATAATTTTTATTGCCACCAAATACTGAAACTAACTTTAATTTTTTTAAATACCTTTAATATGGTAACAAGAATATCTTAGATGTATACTCCATAAGGATATAGACTAAAAAGTTATTTGCTACTAATAAGTACCCAGCCGATTCAGGTTTTCAAGTAGGGTATAGGTTGTTAAATTTGTTTACATGTAACACATGAAGAGCAACACATATATACACAAACACACATAATACCTATTCACTTCAAAACCTAAGATTTGCTATCTTATCATCGCGCCAAACCTCTTCTTTAGTGTTCTTCCATTCCTCAGTACAGATATTCCACTGCAACACTTTGAGGCACATTCCACAGATTCCTTCACATCTGATTAAGGTTGAGATTCCAGACATATTATTATTATTATTGTCCCCCAAAATCTTGGGCACGTCATGTTGGGTGTATATTCTGATGTTGGTTCCATCATCAGTGAGGCCAACAATGAAACTGTGAGAGACATTAAGGACCTTCAAGTCTTTCAAATTGTTGGCCACAAGAACCAGAGCATTTTTACTCACCAGTATGGACTGGAGGCTCAAGATCTTGAGCTTTGGAAGATGCTTGATCAGGGCCTTTGCGAAGTTTATGCCAAAATCGCAGGTCACTTTGAGTTCTGAGAAATTGTTGCAGTGTTCTCCAATGGCTTCCACAATGTCATAAGCTATTGAAATGTCTGTTAATGTCAAGGACTCTAGCCCTTTCCATAGCTGCATCGCCTTATGAACTCCTGTTTTTGATAGTTGAATGTTCGATCTTGGAAGAACCAGTCGTTTTAGGTTTGCAGTCCTACAGGAAAGAGATCAGCATTTGGAGAATAACTAACATAAGCATTTTACATGTTTCATATATATATATATGAGCTAGCTGTTTGGTCTAGTATTAGCTCACAATTACTTAGATTGTACAAGATCTAGTTTCATTCATGTAATTTGTTTTAGTTAATTGATAGAGACAGATACTTGTTTTTCTTTATTTTTCTTACCAGTTTTTGCTAATGTGATATGCTAGCTTGCACAAGATCTAGTTTCATCCACAAATCATTTTGATTTTGCCGGTAATGAAAATTCAGAATATCACACATTGATCATTACAAAAAAATACTCAACTATCAAAAGAAAAATCAATTTTTCCATAAGGATATTCTTCATTTCTTGAAGTGCAAGCTAATTAATCCTAGCCGTTAATGAAGTTAGAACCAGAGAGCAAAGAGAGGGAGAGAGGAGGAGGAAGGTGGCTGTTGATTGGATGATTAACTCTCCTTGCTAAATACTTTGCTTAGCAGGAAACTGGTTGCAATGAAGAGATGGAATTAATTAGAGTGATTCCGTAAATGCCTTTCTAGTTATTCTGTATTATTATGTTTATTCTCAAAATGTGTAATCATATCCTTCAAAAGAAATGGAATAATTTTTTTGGGATCCTATATAAACTCCATTCACCCCCCCAACACCAAATGGTTAGAACTTCATTTGTTTCCATATTGGTATATAGTGATATTCTCAAAATTCTTCAAAATAATTTAATTTTGAAGTAAATTTGGTAATATCACTTCAAATCAGGTTTCAACAATGCTTAGTTGTATGGCTACATCAACTTAAATTTTGTCACCAAGGTTTTCTCTTTATGATAAAAGGTAAGTTAACGAGATAAAGATAATAATGTATCACATATTTCACATGCACGCACACATGATAATCTAATCAAAATGTTACTTATATATTGCTTTGAAACCTGGAATAGTACACATAAAATCGAGTTTTATATAGCATTGGCAGAAGATATACCGAAAAAACTAAAGGTACTAAGCATCCGATATATAGCTAGCTAGATATCCATATAGCAAGCATAGAGCCAAATAAGCTTCAATATATATGTATATATAACAAGGTCATAGATTATCAGACAACTGAAATAACTAATAAATTGAGCTCAAATAAGCTATGTAGAGAAATTAAGTTATGAGAATATATTACCTTTCAGCGACTAAAATTAAGTCGTCATCATTTATAGATTGAAGAAAATTGAATATAAAGCAACTTATTTTGCCGCAGCTGAGGTCCAAAGCACACTTCAAGAATTGAGTGAGTCTTGTTGAATTGGAGGGTTCATCACCAGAAGAATCAGTATTAGATTCAAAGGATAAGTTGGCAGCTGAGCATAGACTCATATCACTAAGATCAAACACTTTGCCATCCCAAAAGACAGGATCTTGGCAAGCCTTTCTCCAGGAGCTACAGACCAAGGAAACAGTAGTGAAATCCACCATATTGAGTGTCATGAAGATTTTTAACAATATGTCGTAGCTCATGTTGTTCCAACATCTCATTGGTGTTTTTTTGTTCTCCATATGTAGCTCTAGTTTAAATATATATTCCTGCAAGATGGAAGCAAATGAAGCTGCAGTAGTAACTTTGAAGCGGATAATACGAGACACAATTATTTATTGCACTGAAGCAAAACGAATCACTTATTGAGAAATGGATGCATCCAGTGAAAAATGGGCTCCTCTTAAATTCTAGCTGCTAAAGAAATAAAGAAACAATGAGGAAGAAAAGATTTATTGAGGCTCGAGAATCAATTCCCGATTTCCTAATTTATTTAGAACATTTGTGAGCAAAATTTGTGCTTCTTAGCTACTTGAAATTTTTGACCTGGGCAGCTTGAAGATAAAAGAAATTTTGAAAGTTTCTACTTAGCTAAGACTAATGGAGAAGTAATGATTTAATCATCATCTTGTTTATTTAGGGCTTTGGTTTTAAGTTACTCTGTGCGATTAACTTTACCAAGCACACTTCATATTAAAAAGATAGGATGGATACCAACCCATGGATCATCCTTTGGATTTTGAAAACTTTTATTTTCTGAATGCAAAAGATTAAAAAAAAAAAGGCTAGGGATTAGAAATCCAATTAGCTACGAACGGATTTGGGGAAAAGAAGTTGGAGAATTCATGTGGGAAACAAGAAATAATTAATTACTCAACCCACTATATATATATATATATAGACTAAGAGAGTTCTAAGATGAATAATAAATTATGGAGTTCACCTTGGCTTTTCTGATTCGTCTTGCTCTTGAGATTTTATTACTCGAAACTTTCTTAGACAAATTAAAATTTCAAGAGGCAATTTAAATTAATAAATGAGAAAAAGGGAAATTAAAGAGAACTCGAGAGAATTGCACTAAACATATATACCTCACTTCTGATAAGAACCAATTAGCAGTGTCTTTTTTGTTTCTGGTAGAAATGAAGTCGAAGAGAGAGAAAGCGAAGCTTCAATGACGATGGAATCTGAACCTCACAATATTGAAACTCGTCTTCATGTGTAACGTTCGTCGTCTTGGGACTTGTGTTTATATATGCCCCTTCAACAGCACATGGTCCATTTGTCTAGGCTCTTGCACGTCTAAATTCATAATAAATTGACACATCCGATAATTCTTTTCCTTAAGAAACAAATATATATATATATATATATATTAAACGAAATAAGAGGCTGAGCTTAATATATATCTAACATGAATTCTCTAGTAACTTCACCTGCGGTTAAAAAAGAAAAAAAGAATAGACATAGTCTGGCAAACTTGGCTTTTAGTTGAAATATGGTCCCACAAAAATGGAGTCGTCACTAATTTTTTATTTTTTTTCCACTTGAATGAACCGCTTTAATCATCTTATTTAATTTAAGTTTAACCAATGACAGTTGTAGTGAGTGAAAAAAAATCCTCAAGTCAGATTAAAGTTCAAGTATTTTGGATAGGATAATGATGCTATCAGACCCATCCCACATTTTGGATCTGATAATGCAAAAATCTAGATAACTCAATAATGGTATATACGAAATACTAGTTTGTAAACCAAACCAAAAAAATAATTTTTTTCTTTATAGAGCAATTGATGACAGCTGCCACCAGGTTGTATAATTTGGGGTTTATATATTACTCCCTCTTGTCCCTTATATAAGACATATTTAACTAATTTGATTAGATTAAGGAAGTTAGTTAAGTTAGTTAATATGACATATTTTTTCCTAAAACACCTTAATCATCTTTCTTAATTTCCTTCTTCCCTCTCCTTCTTGATTATGTTGAGAAAGTATTAATAGAGGTAAATTAGGAAAAGACTAGTAAACATGAGACTTATATTAATGACCAATATCAACGTCCTAAATATGTCTTATATTAATAATTAGAGGAAGTATCTATGTTCTAAAGGTGATTAAAATTTTAATTTCCTGTTTAAAAAAAAGAATGCTACTCCCTCCCGTTTTTAATATAAGACATAAATTTGGGTTGATCTTGGTCCTAAATATAAGACATATTTTTCATGTGTCAATTTTTTCTTAATTTATCCTAATTGATTCTCCAACAACAATAATCAAGGAGGAAAGAGAAGGAGGGAATTACGAAAGATGACTAGAGTATTTTAGAAAATATATGTCAACTAATTTAACTAATTTCTTTAATATAATTAAATTAAAGAAATATGTCTTATATTTAGGATGGAAAGGAGTACTTCTTTTGTCACCTAACTTAATCAATAATGGTTTTTGATACAAATTAATCAATAATGATAATAGTTCATTATTTTATTACCATAACTCATAAGATGTGATGAATCTCAAAATATTGGAATGCAGCCATTGAGCCTACATTAAAGCTTTCCCCAAGAAGACCGTCGTGGGATAGATTCATGTTAACTGTATGTGGCTGTTTTGACTATACTTCATTTTCATTGTCATCAGGCGCTCCGTATTAACACTGAAGCGTACATGGATTGAAATAAATATTTTATTCTAATTATAGTGAGTGGTTAATATAATTTGCAAAATAGTTTAACTTAAATCCATGGTCTACTCCTTGACTAAAACAATAAAAACGCAATGAGATATCTATGACGCCGCATTTGGAAAGAGGCATATATTAGCCGCAGATTTTGACGGAATTTAATTTTGACATTATTACTTGTAATTGACTTGATAATTTCTTAGGTCAAAAATTTACTTCAGTGATGTGTGTGTGACAAAAAAAAAAAAAAAAGAGTAGATGACTAATAATATTGGTAAATGACATTTCAGTTTAATTTCGTTATACTGCAGCAGCTTGCATATGAAATAATTATCTAATACACACACACACACACACATATTATAATTTTACTCTCTTTTCTTTTCTTTTTAAAAAAAAAAAAAAGATTTTTAGTCTTCAAACAAACATTCACTCCTTGATCCGCAATTTGCTTGGGGTTTTGTCTAAATAATTATTGAAGTTTTATAGTACCACTATTAATTAAGAAATGTCAATGAGTCGATCTCACATTTGACAATTTTTATAATCTTAAATGCTAAAATATCTATATAGATATTATAAAAGTATATCCGAAAGTTGTTTGCCGAAAAAAATTAACCCGCTCGTTTAAAAGTTGGTAAAGGTGCATGACGAGTCATTTCTCAGAGATACAACAATATATATATATGCAAAATATTTCTTACCTCAAACTAGAAGATTAGAATACTGCAAGTCTGCAACAACATATATCAAATTTTTTTATTGACTAGATTGCACAAATATGAGAAATAAGCAAGGAGGAAAAAACCGGACCGGAAAACCGGTGAATCGGTCTCAAGGCCGGTCCGGTCCGCTGCTGGAGAGGGGGGAGGGGTCGAACCGGTGAGGAGCCGGTCGAACCGGTGAGAACCGGTCTGGCTCGGGAAAACCGGCGGGCGGAGCGGTTAGGGCGGGTCGGATTTTTTTTTTTTCCAACGCCAAAACGCCGCCGTTTTGGGTCATTCTGGCGCAGCCATCACCCTTGACCTGACCCGACCCGAAATACCGACCCGACGCTTTTTGCCCTAAGCCCCTAATCGCTCGATATTCTTTGGTTCTTCCACTGCCAGCAGCCAGGCGCGACGAGAATAATGAGAAATTGAGAATCTGAAAATTCTCAAAAATCATTGATTCATCCTTCTCGGTGTGAAACTCTGAATCAGATCCAAATTCTTCATCCATTCTCTATTCTCTGTGTAGCCGAAACCTGGAAGTGAAATCGACGGCGACCTTTTGCGACGTCAATCGGCGGATGTGAGTGTGTGAGCGGCGGATGGCGACCTTCGACTGTGTGTGAACCGATCTGAAAGCTTATCTGATCTTCGACCGGCTGATCTGAACCACCTTCGGCGTGAGCTGCGACGTGCGACGCGTCCTGCGACCTGTTGTGGTATTTTTTTTTTTAAGTTTTGATTTTTGATTCATTTGATCATTTCTGAATCCGATGAGCTTCGATTTTAGGTGGATTTCTATCTGTCATGTTAGATTTCTATCTGTTCATTTGTTATCAACATCATGTTAGAGCTACGACCTGCGTACTTGCGAGTGATAAACTGATAATAAATTGCTGTTGTATTAAAAAAAATGCAAGAGATATTCTGGGGCTTGACTTTGTAGTTTGTATCTCGCATAATGGCTTATCTAGAGATATTTCTATCTGTTCATTTGTTATCAACATCAATTGAGATGTTACTGTTTTTTTTTAAGTTTGTGAGTTGTGAACATTCTGACTTGTGATTTGTGAACATTAAATTTGCCTTGTTAGTGGAAGGCTTTGGCTTGTCTATTTGTGTTAATGCTTGTCTATTTGGATTAAATCCATCAAAATGCTTGCTGCTAGCTGTTGGAAGTGATGTTAATAGACAAGCATAGTGTATAGAATAACAGCTTTATTTGCTTCAAGAGTAACTACTTTAACTTTTCCCTTAATTTAATGCCAATAGACAAGCATGTTTCTTTGATATTGAAATTTGAAACTAACAAGAGTAATTTTCCCTTAATTTAATGCCAATATAGTGATATAGAACTTGTTTCTTTGTTGTTGCAAGGATGGATATATCTAGTTCAGGAAATGAAAATGTCACTCCTAGTGGTAATACTGAACCTGATACTCCTAATACCGAACCTCACACTTCCAATTCCAACACTAATCCTACTTCTACTCCCAATACCACAATTCGTGGTAAAACTAATCCAGCATGGGCACATGTTGCCTTAAAAAAAGAGGGGACACAAAATGTATACACATGCCTCTTTTGTGGTAATAGCTATAGAGGAGGAGGCATAAACAGAATGAAGCAACATCTTGCTGGTGTGTCTGGTCAAATTGCTTCTTGCAAAAAGGTTACTTCTGATGTGCGTTATAGGATTGCAGAGTCTTTGAAAGAAAGTTCAAAGAAAAAGTCCGTTGAAGATATAAGAGAGGAGGAAGTTCAAGAAGAAGAGGTTGATAGTGTATCTAAAAAGAGGAAACATCCTGGGACGATGGATAAATATTTCGCTCCTAGGACAACTCCTGGAGCTCAGCCAACCATAAAGAGTGCCTTAGCATCAAAAGAAGCACAACACAATGTGAAAATGCTTATTGCTGAATGGGTTATAGTCAACTGTATTCCATTTAAAGCATTGGAGTGCCCTTTATTTCAAAGAGCTGTAGATGGAATGTGCTCTATAGGGCCTGGGTTTAAAGCCCCTAGTGCTTATGATTTTAAAACCAATTTGTTAAGAGATTGGAAAAAGGAATGCCAGTTACTCATTGATGGTCATAGAGCTAAATGGAAGCAAAACGGCTGCACACTTATGGCGGATGGATGGACTGATGTTAGACAACGGACTTTGATAAACTTCTTAGTTTATTCTACCCACGGAATGGTGTTTGTTAAGTCTGTTGATGCATCAGACTTAGTCAAAGATGCTAAAACTCTGTTCTCGCTGTTTTCTGAAGTGATTGAGTGGGTTGGTTCAAAGAATATTGTCCATGTGGTGACTGACAATGCTGCCAACTATGTGGCATGTGGAAAATTGATCAAGGAGAAATATAAAAATATTTATTGGACTCCTTGTGTTGCTCATTGTTTAAATCTTGTATTGAAAGACATTGCAAGCATGCCTCATGTGTCGGACATTGCAGCAAAGGCATCAAAGATAACGGTATTTGCCTACAATCACATGATATTCTTGTCTTGGTTGAGGAAGAGGACGGGTTGGAAAGAAATTGTACGTCCTAGTGCTACAAGGTTTGCCACTACCTTCATTACATTGCACAGCATTTACATGCACAAACATGACTTACAAGCCCTTGTTGTCGATAAGCATTTTGTGGACCATAGGCTATCTAAGACTACTCCGGGAAAAATTTTTAGTGCAATCATATTAGATAGCCGGTTTTGGAATGAGTGCTACCAAATTGTGAAGATTGTAACTCCTCTGATCAAACTGTTGAGAATTGTTGACTCAGATGAGAAGCCCTCACTTCCATATGTTTATGAAGGCATGCAAAGGGCAAAAAGTGGAATTAAGGAGATATTCAAGAGGAATAAGGATCATTACAAGCCCTACACAAGTATCATTCAAGCGAGATGGGATAAACATCTGAAGACCAATCTCCATGCAGTTGCTTATCTATTGAACCCGGCATTCGTATATGGTCCAGCGTTTGTACACAAGGGAGGGTTAATGCAAGCTTTGATTGACGTGGTGGAGGCTAACTCAGATGAAAATGTTGATTGTTATAAGGTAATGAAGCAAGTGACATTATATCTTGATGGCAACGAATCTTTCAGCAGAGAGACGTGCAAAAAAGGGGCTGAAAAACTAGATCCTTGTAAGTAATTAAGTATTCATCTTTATTGTTTATATTCAATTAACAACATATTAATTGATTGTAACTAATATTATGTATATGTTTTATTTTGTAGATGAATGGTGGATGTACTATGGCTATTCGGTTCCAGAATTGCAACGTGTTGCCACACGTATTCTTAGGCAAACATCTGCTTCTTCTGGTTGTGAGCGAAACTGGAGCTTATTTGAGCGCATCCATACAAAAAGGAGAAATAGATTGCAGCATCAAAGGCTGAATGATCTGGTTTACACTAACTATAACTTGTGATTAAAGCATATGTACTTTTAGATATTATGAAAAATGCTTTTAATTAATATGGATTAAGTTTTAAATTTTAACTAAACTCATTTATCATTGGAAAATTGAAGGAGTGTATTGAATAAAAAGAAGCCAAGTTATGATCCCATTGACTATGAGTCCATTGATGAGGTGGATTTTTGGGTGACGGAAGAAGATCCCATTCCAGACTTTAATGATGAAGATGCAGAAAATCTTGAAAGTGTTCTTAATAATGAAGGCGTTGCACTTTCATCAACTCTAGATAGGATTACTGAAGGTTTATATAATTATATATCCTATTAATATCCTAATATCCTGTTACTAATTTATTATCCATCCATATAATTATTTGTTATACGTAATCATTGATATTCATTATTGTTGTGCATTTGGATAGGTGACGAAGATAGGGACATTCCCGAACCCCCGGCTTTGAATGATGATGTCACTACTACTTACCATTTCCCAAATCCAGTACCTATTGACTCATCTCCAATAGATCAGCTTGATGAGTTGTAGAGTTTGTTGAGTGATGATTTACTCATTTGATTATGGTTGATGGATGATGTTATTAGCTATTTTTGTGACTATTTTGATGCTATTGGCTTGTTTGATGAATGATGATTGATATTGTTATGTTTTGATTATATTTTAATGTTAGTTACGGGTTTGCTTTGAAGAACTAACTAGGTATTTTAACTATTTTGATGTTGGTGATGAGTTATGACTTATGAATGTTGATTATTTTGTTATTGTCAATTAAATTATAATATTTTAATATGACCGGTTCGACCACCGGTTCGACCACCGGTCCGACCCCGGTTGACCCATTAACCCTTGAACTTGTGCCGTGACCGGTTCATTGACCGGTCCGGTTTTTCGCTCCTTGGAAATAAGCCGCAAATATATGTTATCGATGATTTGTAAATAGTGCAACTTTATACATACTCCATAGTTTATAAGACATAACATGGAAAAAGCAGCTTATACGTACGATACATAAGTTGGCAAAGGAGGGACCTATATGTTTGGCAGACATAAAAATAAGATTTGATTTTCCCACGTATTTCAAACTCGAAGAGAAGGTATCTCACATCGTCGCGCCAAATTTCCTCTTTGGGGTCCCTCCATTTGTTCATCATATTGCAAATAAACCCTTCTTTACACTATTACAGAAGCCCTTACAGCACATTAACGTTGTTGGCTGTCTCGGCATGTTCTCCGATAATTTTTTCCTTAAGAAACAAAAAAAAAATAAAATAAATATATACTCCCTCCGGTCCTAATTATAAGATGAAGTTGACTTTTTTGGAGAAATTAAGGAAGTCAATTAAATTATTTTAGAGTATTTTTATTTTTATTTTTTTTTCTCTAAACTAATTAATTTGACTAATAAACTAATGTATAATCTAAGGATACCAAAAATACAAACACTCTAAAGTAATTTAATTGGCTTCCTTAATTTCTACAAAAAAGTCAACTTTATCTTATAATTAGAACCGGAGGAAGTATTAAACGAAACAAGAGACTGAGCTTAGTATATATCTAACATGAATTCTCTAGTAACTTCACCTAAAGGTTAAAGAAAAAAGAAAAAGAATAGACATAGGCTGGCAGACTTGGCTTTTATTTGAAATATGGTCCCACAAAAATAGAGTCATCACTAGCTTTTTTATTTTTTTCCACTTGAATGAACCCGCTTTAATCACCCTAATTTAAGTTTAATCAATGGCAGTTGTAGTAAGTGAAAAAAATTCATCAAGTCAGATTTGTATTTTGGATAAGATAATGATGCTATAAGACCCATCCCACATTTTTGATCTGATAATGCAAAAATCTAGATAACTCAATAATAGTGTATACGAAATACTAGCTAGTTTGTAGACCAAACCAAAAAAAATAATTTTTTCCTTTATAGAGCAATTGATGACAGCTACGACCAGGTTGAATAATTTGGGGTTTATTATATTATCTATGTTCTGAAGGTAATTAAAATTTTAATTTCCTATATATACAAAAAAAAAAAAAATACTGCTTCTTTTGTCATCACCTAACTTAATCCATAATGATACTACTTCGTTTTATTACCATAACTCATAAGATGTGATGAATCTCAAAATTTTGAAGTTTTGGTATGCCATTGAATCTACTTTAAAGCTTTCCCAATTTAAAGAAGACCATCAGGTGATGGATTCATATTAATCATATATAGGGTGTTTATGGGCAAGGCTATGCAGGGCATGACCCTTGCCCAATACCCAACCCAAAAGACAAACCCGGGGGGGGGGGGGGGGTATTTTGTGGTCCGATGCCCAGCCCTACCTGATAAAAGCCTGAGTAATCTCAGGTTGGGTAGGGTGGGTTACCATGCTCGAAAATCACCCTAAAATTGAAAAATAAAGAAGTATAAAAAAAATTAGTTTGATATTTCAAAAAAAAATATTTTATAAAATAGTCATTTTTAGATGTTATGGTTTATATTCAAGTTTAGGGCTAATAAAACAAATTAATTCAATATATATTATTTTCTTGTTATTTAATAACAATTTATTTTTTGAAAACTCAATTTACCAATTTCTTAATTAAATGTTTATGAAAAAATATGCACGTTTTCTAAGTAAATAGAAGATATCTTTATTCATTATATTCTAAATGAAGGGTAAGTAAAAACTTGTTAAATTTTATCAAATAATGATTATATATGTATATATATTATATATATTAAATATAATTATATATACACTTCAGGCACGGTCAAATGGGCAATGCAATATACCTTACCCGGTGCCCCATCCGGCTTGGTATTTGGCCCAACCCAAAATGCCCAAATGATTTATGGGCTGATTTCTTAGGGCTGGACTGGACTTCTTTTTACCTAGCTTGGGTGGATATTGCGGGCATTCGAGCTTCATGAACATTCCTAATCATACGTGACTGCTTTGACTATTAATTTATTTTCATTTTATCAGGGCCTCCGTATTAACACTGAAGCATGCATGGATTTAAATAAATGGTTTGTTCTAAATATAGTGAGTGATTAACATAATATAGATAATAGTTTAACTTAAATCCATTCTCTTCTTGACTAAACAATAAAAAGGCAATGAGATATATATCTATGATGCCGCAATTGAAAAAAGATGTATATCAGACGCGGATTTTGACGGAATTTAATTTTGAAATTATCACTTCTGATTGACTTCTCTAATTATTTCTTGGGTCAAAATTAATAGCCACTGAAGAGTAGCTGAAGTAGTAAAAGAATTAAGGACGATTTATGAATAGAAATTTAAAGTTTGAACCTTCCTGTGGTAATAAAAAAATCCAAAAATTTACTGCCGTGATGTGTGTGTGACAAAAAAAAAAAAGATAGATGACTAAAAATATTAATAAATGACATTTCAGTTTAATTTCTTTTATAACTTTAGAATTATCACTAACGAAAAACATCCGATTTCTGACGGATTTTCTGACAGAATTTTTCCGTGGCAAATTTAGCTACGGAATTTTTTCTATGGCAAATTCCGTCGGAAAATTTCTGACAGCAAATTCTGACAGAAATGTCCGTGACAAATTGCCACGGAACTTTTCCGTCACAAATTCATGGTAAAAATGAAAATTTATTATTATTTTTTAAAATAATATTTATAAAATTAAATTATTAATTATTAAATAATTCTATTTAACCTTAATTATTAAAAATTATATTATTATTTATTAATATTATATTTAAAATTTTCTACTAAAATAATATTTATGATATTATTATTATATTAGTTATTATTTTATTTTATTTAAAAATAAATTATATGTTATTAATATTATATTTATAATTTTATATTAAAAATAATATTAAATTATTATATATTAAGTGATTTTAATTAAAAAATTGTTTAATTAAATATATAAATATTTTTTTACTTTTTATTAAATATTTCATTATTTTAAATAATATTATATTAATTAATAATTAATTATATGTATGTGTATATATATATATAATAATAATATGTAATAATATAACATAGGTTTATTTTGGTGCAATTGGCAAAGATACGCTCACGAAGGCGTCGGCAACTTGAGGTCGCAGATTCAAACGGGAGGAGAGGCATTTTCAAGAATTATGAGACGCAAACACGTGGCAACCAGGGGAGAGGGACACATGGCATTTGAAAATTTTTTTTAAAAAGGGAAATTTCTGACAAAATTGAAATTCCGTCTCAAATTCATTTGTCACGCATCTATTAGCGATGGAACGGAATCCGTCAGAAATTCCATCGAAAATGTGTTCTGTCGGAGAAGCTAATTCCGTGGGAAATTCAATGTTTTTTTGTAGTGATATCTAAAAACTGAAATCATATGCTCATTTCAATAATGCAGCAGCTTGCATATAATATAATTGTCTAATATATATATATGTTAATTTTACTCTATGCTTTTTAAAAAAAATAATTTTAGTCTTCAAACAAAATTTCACTCCTCAATCCGCAATTTGCTTGGGGTTTTGTCTAAATAATTGTTGAATTTTTATAGTACCACTATTAATTACGAAATGTCCATGAGTCAATCTCACATTTGACATTTTTTATCTTAAATGTTAAAATATCTATATAGATATTATAACAGTACATCAGAAAGATGTTTGCAAATAATAATAATAATAATAACCAGCTCATTTAAAAGTTGGTGAAGGTGCATGCCGAGTTATTGTAGGAGATATACCAATATATATACACAAAATATTTTTTACCTTAAACACGAAGAGTAGAATATTGACTAGATTGCACAAATATGAGAAATAAGCTGCAATATGTTATTGATTATTTGTAAACAGTACAACTTTATACATACTCCATAGTTTATAAGACATAACATGGGGGGGAAAAGCAGCTTATACTACGTACGACACACCAAAATAAGTTGGCAGAGGAGGGAGAGCTATATATTTGACATACATAGAATGAGATTTTATTATGGGAAAATCACACCAAGGTCCCAACCAACAAAATTAATATAAAAAAAATCCCATAACTTGTCAATAACAAGTGGAAGAGCCATAATTGATAAAATATGAGACTTTCTGATATTACTTTCTTTAATTAGGATCTTAGTGTGATTTTCTCTTTTATTTTCCTACATCAAATTTGAAGTGAAGGTATCTCATCTTCGCACCAAATTTGCTCTTTGGGGTCCCTCCATTTGTGCATCATATTGCCAATGAACACATCTTGACACTTATCGCAGAATCCGTTACAGTACATTAACGTTGTTGGCTGTGTCGGCAAGTTCTCCAGCAATGTCGGAATCGAATGTTGTGGGTATACTTCGGTGTTGTCGGGACGATTCCCGGTAACAATGAAACTGTGAGTCACATTAAGAATCTCCAACTCCTTCAACTTCTTCACCACATAAACCAAAGCATTCTTGTTCACCCTTACGGATTGAACACTCAATACCTTAAGCTTTGGAATATGTTTCGCCAGTGTTGTCGCAATGTTTAAGGTCAAATGACAAGTCAGCTTTAGTTCTGAGAAGTTGGGGCAGTATTTGCCTATGGCTTCCAGAAAGAGAGGAGTTATACAAGTGTTGGTAATTGTCAAGGACTCTAGCCCTTTCCATTGCTCCAATGCTAGATCGATTCCATTTTTCGTGAAATCTGGGAACCACCCGGGTAGAACTAGCCGTTTCAGATTAGGACTCCTACCACAAGGACAGAGAGTTTAATTTAGAGGATGAATTAGGACTTTCTGTGATAGACCTATTTATTATAATTTATTGCCTCCGGTCCTTAATATCTTAATATAAGAGCTGGTTGAGGACTTTTTAGAGATTAAAGAAACTAAATAAGTTATATTAAAATATTTATATTTATTGTTTTTCTTCAAACTAATTTGTCTGACTTATAAACTGTTATATAATTAACTTATTTTGTTTCCTTAACCTTTACAAAAAAAAAAAAAAAAAAAAAAAGTCATTTGGCTCTTATATTAAGGACCAAAGGGAGTATATATTAAGTCCCACTTTCACTTATTGAAAAATGAATATATTAAAGGTGTACATAGCCTTGAGGCAAATTTAATCTAAGCGGCCTGAGTTATTTTATAGAAATACAAACAAGGGAAAAAAACAAACAGAGAGAAAATGAAAGAAAGATGAAGAGAAAAAGGGGAAAAAAGTGGTAGGAAGGACATTAGGAAATATTACTCCTACAGAAAGGTTATTTATGCATGTAAAGGGACAAATAATAATGCACCAAAGGTTATTGAGAAGCGTGAAGAGAAAAAAATTGAAACATTAGTAATTAATTACCTCTGAGCAATATTAAAGAAGTCGCGATTGTCTATGTAAATTTGAAACTGGAAAATGAGGCAATGTGCTTGGCCGTTGCTGAGATTTAAGAGAGACAACAACAGAGAAACAATCTTTGAACTTAAAGTGGGTGTTGGACGGTGTTTCCACTTGCTAAGATCTAAAGTGTTTGCAATCCAAAGCGAAGGGTCTCGGCAAACATTTCGCCAGGAGCTGCACACCATGGAAACGGCAGCGAAATCCACCAAATTCAGAGTCATGAAGATTCTCATCAGCACGTCAGAGCTCATGTCCCTCCAATCTCTCATTTCTTCTGATGATTTGTTTTTCTTGTTCATCCTCAAATAATGCTGCCTGCAATCATGACAACCAATGAAGCAGCACATATCAATCTATTATATACGAATACAAGTCCAAAGAGAGAGTTCAATCCCACAAGACTAGCATATTGGGAGCCAGAGCTCCTTGAATTTATAAACCACACTTCACTTCTTTTTGTATGAGATGTTTAACACAACTTTCACAAATTAAGAAAATTAGGTAAAATTAGTTTTGTTTTTTGGTTACAAAAATTTTAGATGAGTTGGGTCCAAGGGTCTCATTAGGACTACAACATACCTTCGAGTTTAAAGAGCGCTTGTAGAGGTATTTACAAATTATCCACCATCTAAGTCTTCACATAGGTGGGATTTGAACTCACCACCTTATGGCTATGAGCGCTATCCCTTTACCAACTAAACCAACCTTTATTTTGTCTCTCTACATAACTAAGGGTAGTGGGCGCCTTACTACTTTTAAATTAAAAGTCATTTTATATTGTCTCGAAAACTTTAAGTATAATCAACCCAAAGAATACCACTATTGATTTCACTATGTTTTGGCACCAGTTATATATTCGGGGTTAATTAACATCCACGAATACGCTTAAATGTGTGAACATATGATGGCTGAAATTCTACCCCATTATCCTAAGATTTCGAAAATGTTATTCTTTATCTAAATGGAAGATTAAAAAAAAAAGTGTTTGATTTTCAGCCTTCTATATAGAGTGAAATCAGTTAAAATTTCATATATGAATGCTTAGTTTTTAGCTTTTCTCCTGCTTGAATTCTTCTAGTTATTTGGGATTATATTCAGAATTTTTTTATGAAGATATATTAAGATGGAAAATAAAAGGATTAAGAAGAAGATGCAAACATACCTCACTTCTAAGAATTTGTGATTTATAGTGAAGAAGCTGAAGATCAGAGAGCAAAACTAGGTACCTAGTAGCACAAAGACGCCTGTAAGGATTAGGCGCTTGAGCCTCCTATTATTTATATAAAGTCGTAATAGTATCTGATTAAATATATGGAATGTCATGATTTTAAAGAGGATGAGTAAAAAAAAGTTTAGAAATATCCTTCCGAGCAACATGTGCAGTGTATGGCATCTAAAATAATCATACCATAAATTTGCATTTATTATATTTATATATTTAAATGTGGATTTTATTTAGGTTTTTTTTTGGCTAAATTAACGTATGATGAATCAAAAAATTCGGAAGTTTCGTTCATATAATATGTATGCCTTTGATGACATTCCCATAAAAAAACCATAGCGCGAGATATTAATATTATAATAGGATGTAGCCTGAGTAAGATGAGGAGCAAAAGAGATAGAGATAAAATGTGTTATATATAGCATTCTTGAATCTTGACTCCGCATCATAAAAATCATAACTTTTTTAGCAAGAAAACAAAAATCATAACTTTTAAATTTCATGTTAGATTCATGAATCAAATTAACTTCTGGTCATTATATGCAGAAGACCACGTAAATGCATAAATAATTTGATTAATTTCTGAAGACACCTCATATATACGTTGGTTAGTGTACATCTCAACATTTAATACAAATGCATGCATGGCTTTTATTTAAATTTAGCAAAAAATTTGTAGCAGCGAGAACGAGATAGAAAGGATTAAATGCGCACTCGCACAAAATCAAAAGAATTAAATGGGAAAAAATACTTATGAATGTATAAATTAATTCTTTATTTGTTCTTGTCAACCTCCGCGTAGTAAAAAATTTGTGAGAAACGGTGTGAGGATAAAGGATCTTTTATAAAGAAGATGTGATTATTGGAGAAGGCTTTACCCCTTTCAAAGTTGACTTTTTTTTCATTTTTTATTTGGTGGTTTTTAAAACCCTCACTAAAATTGCCAAAAAAAATTCACAAAATCTTATTCCGCAAAAAGTGGCTTTGGTTGCTTAAATACTCCCAATTAAATCCAACAACGTTTGAATTTAACACAATCAAATGGCCATATCAAAATATTTTCTCTTAGTGGTTAGAAAACCATCACTAACGTGACTTAGTAATGGTTTTTTCTTAAAAAAAAAAAAGGCATAATACTTGTCTCGATTAGTGTGTGTAATTGGATCTCATTTATCTGCTTAGAGGGAGTTATTGCATAACTCAACTGACTTTTTATTTTAGAAAAGAAAGCAGAATTTCATAGGAGAGTCGCCTGTTTTGAATGTTGATTAAGAAAAGAATGTACACAATATTCTTATTTAACACTTTTTTTTTACACAAATTGATCGAACTTGTTCAAATTTACAAATGATACCTTTCTTAATATAAGAGTAAAATACGCCAACTATACATGTATGATGGAGATATTGTGTGAACCCAATCAAGGCTTTAGAGTTGGAGGTCCTTCTAAACGAATATATATACATAACTCCCTGAACAGCATTAATGCCACTAATATTAGTGACATTATACTGTCTTAAATAAATTAAATAGTATTTTTTTCCCTTTCACTAAACGATCTTGGAACATCAATACTGAACAACCAATATCAAGATGTCTTTTAGCACCATGTCAGCATCTATGGATTGACCCCATAGTTTATAAGAAATATATAACAATATTCAATATATTTCTTACCTCAAACTCGAAGAGTAGAATATTGTGACAGCGTATCAAATATGAGAAATAAGCTGCAAAAACAGTGCCACTTTATACACCACCCATGCCCATAGTTTATAGGGTTAAAGGCCAATTTTGCCCCGGAAGTATTCACTAGGGGCCAATTCGGGGCCGGAAGTATTTCGAGGGCCATTTTTGCGCCTCAAGTTTCCAATTGGGACAATTTTGGCCAGGAAGTTTCAAATTTGGAGCAATTTTGCCCTAACGTTAGTTGACCGTTAGCCTGGGCAAATTTGCTCCAAATTTGATACTTCCGGGGCAAAATAGCACCTTAACCCACACCGAGGCCCATGCTGACTTCTCCGGACTCACTAAAACAGGGGGCAGGCTGTAAAGCACAAAAGAGAACTCTTCTCGAGGCCCATGCTGACTTTTCCGGACTCACTAACATTGCTGTCAACTGCCATGTCTCGGTTCAGGAATTTTGACCCGATTCCCTTTCAAACTATATGTGCTGCATGCTATCATATGGCTGAGCCAGGGTGGGCAAATACCGTTCACATTGAACCTTTCCCCTCTTCAACCTTCAAAGTCATTATTTGAATATTTGCTACTACCATTAAGATCTGCATTGACGGCCACTCCGCCCGAGCTCTGAAGTATGTGACCTATACCCATCGTCGGGATAAGTGCTAGGCCTTGATGAGTAGAAAGGTGTGGCAGTCGCTGCAAACCCTGAGGCGCGCACTTGGGTGGAGTAGCCGTCAATGCAGATCTTGGTGGTAGTAGCAAATATTCAAGTAAGAACTTTGAAGGCCAAAAAGAGGAAATGTTCCATGTGAACGGTACTTGCACATAAGTTAGTTGACCCTAAGAGACGGGGGAAGCCCGTCTGATAGCGTTCAGCATGCGTACTTTGAAAGGGAATCAGGTCAAAATTCCTGAATCGAGACGTGGCAGCTGACAAGAACATTAGTGAGTCTGGAGACGTCGGCATGGGCCCTGAGTTCTCTTTTTTGTTTAACAGTCTGCCCATCCTAGCTCAGCCGGAGGTAGGGTCTAGCGGCTGGAAGAGCACAGCACGTCGCCTGGTGTTCGATGTGCCCAACTAACGGTCATTGGGTTTTGGGACAATTTTGCCTCGGAAGTATCAAATTTGGAGCAAATTTGCCCAGGCTAACGGTCAACTAACGGTTAACTAACGTTACGGCAAAATTGCTCCAAATTTGAAACTTCTGGGGCAAAATTGTCCCAATTTGAAACTTCCGGCGCAAAAATGATCCTCGAAATACTTCCGGCCCCGAATTGGCCCCCAATGAATACTTCCGGGGCAAAATTGGCCTTTAACCCTAGTTTATAAGACATCACTTTGTCATGGAAAAATTAAGCAGCTTATACAGAAAATTAAAGTTGGCAAAGGAGGGAGCTATGTATATTTATTTGGCAGACATAGAAATAAGATTTGATTTTCCTGCGTAAGATACGTCCGGTTCGAACATTGACATTTTCCCACATACTTCAAACTCGAAGTGAAGGTATCTCATCATCGCGCCAAATTTGCTCTTTGGGGTCCCTCCATTCGTTCATCATATTGCAAAGAAACACTTCTTTACACTTATTACAGTAGGTTTTACAGTACATTAACGTTGTTGGCTGTCTCGGCATCTTCTCCAGCAATATCGGAATCGCATGTTGTCGGTATATTTCGATGAGGTCGGGATGATTCCCAGTAAAAATGAAACCGTGCGTCACATTAAGAACCTCTAACTCCTTCAACTTCTTCACCACGTAAACCAAAACATTCTTGTTCACCCTTACGGATTGGACACTTAATACCTTAAGCTTTGGAACATGCTTCGCCATTGTTGTAGCAATATTTAGGGTCTGTTTGGTGTGAGAGATTTGGAGGGGAGGGGAAGGGAGGGGAGGGGAAATTTTTATGAGTTAAATTTTAAAAGATTGAAGAAGTGGGGTAATAAAATTTTAAAAAAGAGAATATATAAGATAAAAGAGTAAGAAAAATTAATTAAAAATTTTTAACCCTACTTCTCTAATTTTTTTTTAAATTCAACTCAAAAAATTTTTCCTTCCACCCACTTTCCCTCCCCTCCCCTTAGACCAAACAAGCCCTTAAGGTCAAATGACAAGTTAGCTTTAGTACTGAGAAGTCGGGGCAGTATTTGCCGATGGCTTTTAGAAAGTGAGGAGCTACCAAAGTGTTGGTAACTGTCAACGACTCTAGCCCTTTCCATTGCTCCAATGCTAGATTGATTCCTTTTTTTGTGATATCTAGGACCCACCCTAGGAGAACTAGCGTTTCAGATTACGACTCCTACCAAGTACAAAGAGAGTGTAATCTAGAGGATTAATAATGAACGAAAGGTTGTTGAGAAGTGTGAAGGAAAAAAATACTACCTCCAATCCTTAACATAAGAGTTAGTTGACTTTTTTTTTGGAGACTAAGGAAGCAAAATAAGTAACATTAAAGTATTTATATTTATCTTTTTCTATTCGACTAATTTGTCTGACTTATAAGCTGATATATAATCTGATGATGCACAATATATACTATGTTTAAGTAATTTATTTAGTTTTTTTAAACTCTCCAAAAAAGTCAACTCACTCTTATATTAAGGACCGGAGGGCATATGAAACATCAATAATTACCTTTTAGCAACATTATAGAAGGCGTGATTGTCTAGGTAAAGTTGAAACTGGAAAATGAGACAACGTGCTTGGCCGTTGCTGAGATTTAAGAGAGACAACAAGAGACCAACAGTCCTTGAACTTAAAGTGGGTATTCGAGGGTTTTTCGACCACTTAGTAAGATCCAAAATGTTTCCACCCCATAAACAAGGGTCTTGGCAAACATCTCGCCAGGATCTGCACACCATGGAAACGACTGCCAAATCCATCAAATGCAGAGCCATGAAGATTCTCAACATCACGTCATAGCTCATGTCACTTCAATCTCTCATGTCTGCTGATGATTTCATGTTCTTCCCCATACTCAAATAACGTTTCCTGCAATGATAACAAGCAATGAAGCAGCACATATCAATCTGTTATATATGAACGCACGTCCAAAGGATGAGTTTAATCCTAAGAGACTAGCATTTTGGAAGGGAGATTTTCTTGAATTTATAAACCACACTTTATGTACATTTGTGGCTCCCTCAATGTAGGACTCAACACAATCATTACAAGATACTCCGATCCTTTTTATAAAAAAAGTGTTCGATTTTCATCATTCTATACGGAGTGAGATCAGTTAAAAGTTCATAGATGAATGCTTAGTTTTTATTTTTTCCTTTGCTTGAATTCTTCCTGTTATTTGGGATTATATTCAGAATTTTTTATGAAAATATATTAAGATGGCAATAAAAGAAAGAATAAAATGCAAACATATTAAGGAGGAAATGAAAATATATTAAGATAGAAATAAAAGACATAAGAAGAAAATGCAAACATACCTCGCTTCTAAGAATCTGTGGTTTGTAGTGAAGAAGCTACAGATCAGAGAGCCAAAATAGGGAGCTGGTAGCACAAAGACGCTTGTAAGGATTAGTCGCTTGAGCCTACTATTATTTATATAAAGACTTAATAAACATCTGATTAACTATATGGAATTTAATTATTTTAAAGAGGAAGAGTTAAAAAGTTGGAAATCTCCTTGCGAGAAACTTGTGCAGTGTATGAAATCTACGATAATCATATTATATAAATTTTGCATTTATTATATATTTATATATATTAAAAGGTAGAGTTACTTAGTTTTTTTGTTAAATTAATGTACGATGAATCAAAAAATTCGGAAGCTTCGTTCATAACTTTTAAATTTCATGTTAGGTTCATGAATCTAATTAACTTCTGGTCATTATATGCAGAAGACCACGTAAATGCATATATAATATCTAAAGATCCATATGTACGCTGGTTAATGTACATCTCGACATTTAATACAGATGCATGCATGACTTTTATTTAAATTTAGCCAAAATTCATATCAGCGAGAACGAGCTAGAAAGAATTAAATGCTCACGCTCACAAAATCAAAAGAATTAAATGGAAAAAGATACTGGTGGGTGTATAAATTAATTCTTTATTTGTTCTTATCAATCTCCGCGTAGTAGAAAAATTGTGAGAAACGTTGTGAGGATAAAGGATCTTTTATAAAGATGTGATTATAGGAGAAGGCTTTGCTCCTATCAAATTCAAAGTTGACATCTTGGTTTTTTTTTTATTTGTTGGTTTAAATTTTAAATCCCTCACTCAAATTGCCAAAAAAATCCACAAAATGTTTTGTTGCAAACAGCTAGCTCTATAACCAAGGTGTTGGTCTTATTGAAATGGACTTTAGGTGTTTAAGCACCAGTTCTCGAATTTGAATAGGTGTGAATGTGAAAAAAACACTTTTAATTTGAGAGAACTATCTCCAATTGGACTTAAAAATGCTTGAATCTAACACTGTCAGATAGCTATATCAAAAGGCTAGCTCGGTATATATTAGTGTCTTACTGGTTAGAAAACCTTCACTAACGCGACTTAGTTCGAGATGGTTTCTAAAAAGAAAAATACTCGTCTCGATGTGTGCGTGTAATTGGATCTCATTTATCTGCTGAGAGGAATTTATTGCATAACTCAACTGAGGCTTTATTTTAGAAAAGAATGCAGAATTTCATAAATAGTAATCCCTCCGGTCCTAAATATAGGATATAGTTTGTAGTGTAAATTGCACAATAAACTATGTCCTATATTTAGGACCGGAGGTAGTATATAGGAGAGTCGTGTATTTTGAATGTTAATTAAGAAATGAAAATACACAATGTTCTTATTTAACAATTAATTTTACACAAATCGATGGAGCTTATACATGTTTACAGATGATACCCTTCTTAATATAAAAGTAAAATAAGCCAACTATAAAAGTAGATTTTGCATGAACTCAATCGAGGCTTTAGAGTTGGAGGTCTTTCTAAACGAATATAGTCATACATAATTCCCTGGAAAGCATTAGTGGAATTTGACTGTCTTAAATAGATAGTATTTTTTTCCTTTCACTAAACGATCGCTTGGAACATCAATACTGAACAACCGATAAAATCGACGGATTCCATGCCTTGCTATTGCATCATCTCCTCCCAAATCCACTCTTTCAGATAGTGGAGGAACATTGTCATCTAGCTCATTCACCCAAACCTGCAATATTTGTGGCTCCAAATCATGCACATTCATATTCATCTATCTTTAATTAGATGGTTTGGAGAGAATTTTGATCATCAAAGAAATATGTTTTAATGCTGTACCCGCAATTGACAATGAGTGGCTGATGCCAGGGCTAATTGTAGGGTATAACTTCCGGTGAATGTGTTGTTGTTTTAAAGTTCAAACATAATTGTAGGGTATGACAATATCACAAGCCAGAGCAAAGCCGACAATCTCACTGGCGAACTTTATAGCAATGGGGAAGTCCTGAAAGAGTTAAAATATTCATGTGGCAAGTATTCCATGAGAGATTACCAATGAATCAATTGAGAGCAAAGCATAATCCGAACGTCCTAAACACTTGTCTCTTTGAGTGTGAGAGTGAAGAGGGTATCCTTCATATATTCAGAAATTGCGAGCAAGTCAAGAGAGTGTGGTTTTTTATAACTAACCATATATATTTTACTATGTTCTTTACTGGTAATTTGTAGGAATAGCTTAAATAGAACTTGCAAAATTCCCCAAGGAACAGGAGGATGGCTAGATGGCCATGGCAAAGAGTGTTCAGTACCATATGCTGGCTCTTATGGAAGAACCGATGCAGTTGGGCGCTTGAAGGGAGAGCTGACAACCCAAAACAGATAGTTCACAAATGTTTGTATCATCTCTTCGAAGGAGTGGAAAATGGCAGCTTCCATCATCAGATTTTCCAAGCACCAGAAAGGGGAACAAACCACTGGCAACCTCCAGATCCGGTCTATGTACGTGTGGATGTAGATGGTTCCAAAGACAGCAACAGGCATGCGGCTTGCGGTGGGGTTATAAGGGACCACTAGGGCAACTGGATGTGTGGATTTCAACAGAGATTAGGGCATAATAACTCGGCTGCTGCAGAAATACACGTGATTCACAGCAGACTACAGTTATGTAAGCAGCTGAGTTTTACCAAGATCAGGCTATTTACAGATTCTTTACAAGCTATTCACCTGTTATCCATAGATGGTGGAATTGCTCACCCTCTGTTTGATGTCATCTTAGAGACTAGATCCCTCATTTACAGGGACTGGGACTTGGTGATCGCTCATGCCCACAGAGAGACTATCCGGTGCACTGACTCTCTAGCGAGGAAAGCTCAGTTGAGTAATCAGGAGTTTTTGGTGATAGAAACATGCGGTGGAATGCAACTAGGTTTTTGTGATGGAATGTGGTGGAATACCACAAGATCATCTGGTGATGCAGACTTCTTAGCATTCTTGTAATTCTTCAAGCTTTGCTTGCCTTTGTACGCAAAAAAAAAAAAAAAAAAAAAAATGTTCAAACATAATTTGCCACGTCAACATCTCTGGATTGACCCCATATTTTATAAGAAATATATAACAATATACAACGTATTTCTTACTTCAAACTCGAAGAGTAAAATATTGTAACAACATTTCAAATATGAGAAATAAGCTGCAAATATATGTTATTGATTATTTGTAAATAGTGCAACTTTATACACACCCCATAGTTTATAAGACATGGAAAAATTAAGTTGGCAAAGGAGGGAGCTATATATTTATTTGGCAGACATTGAAATAAGATTTGATTTTCCTATGTACTTCAAACTCGAAGGGAAGATATCTCGTCGTCGCGCCAAATTTGCTCTTTGGGGTCCCCCCATTCGTTCATCATATTGCAAAAAAAACACTTCTTCACACTTGTTACAGAAGGTTTTACAGTACATTAACGTTGTTGGCTGTCTCGGCATCTTCTCCAGCAATATCGGAAGCGAATATTGTGGGCATACTTCGACGATGTCAGGACCTCGATTCCCAGAAACAATGAAACCGTGCGACACATTAAGAACCTCCAACTCCTTCAACTCCTTCACCACGTAAACCAAAGCATTCTTGTTCATTCTTACGGATTGAACACTTAATACCTTAAGCTTTGGAACATGCTTCGCCATTGTTCTCGCGATCTTTAAGGTCAAATGACAAGTTAGCTTTAGTTCTGAGAAGTTGGGGCAGTATTTGCCTATGGCTTCGAGAAAGTGAGGAGCTACAAAAGTGTTAGTAACTGTCAACGACTCTAGCCCTTCCCATTGCTGCAATGCTAGATTGATTCCATTTTTTGTGATATCTGGTACCCACCCGGGTAGAACTAGCCGTTTCAGATTAGGACTCCTACCAGAAAACAAGAGAGTTAAATTTAGAGGATTAATAATGCATAAGGGTTACTGAGAAGTGTGAAGAAAAAAATATGAAACATTATTAATTACTCCCTCCAGTCCCTTATATAAGACTCAGTGACTTTTTTGGAGAACTTAAGGAAGGTAATTAAGTAACTTAATCATAGCATACGTTATTTATTTTTATATTATATATTTGGTTATAAGTCAAATAAATTAGTTTGCTGTAAAAATTATAAATATAAATACTTTAAAGTAATTTATTCTGCTTTCTCAGTCTCTTAAAAAAGTGGTGAGAGTATTCTAGAAAGAGTTAAGCTCTTTATGTGGCAAGTATTCCATGAGAGACTTCCTACGAATGAAACAAGAGCGAAACACAATTTGAGTGTCCTAAATGTTTGTCCCTTTGAGTATGAGAGTGGTGAGAGTATTCTTCACATTTTGAGAGATTGTGATCAGGCGAGAAGAGTGTGGTTTTCTACAACTAACCATATATATTATATTATGTTTTTCTCCGGTAATTTGCAGGAATGGCTCTCATGGAACCTTCAGTTTAGCCCAGGGAACGGGAGGGTGAATAGATGGCCATGGCATAGAGTGTTCAGTACTATATGTTGGCTCTTATGGAAGAATCGTTGCAGAAAAGCGTTCGACGGAACTGCAGACACAGCAAAAGGAATAATTCACAGTTGCATACATCATCTCTCGGAAGGCGTGGTGAACGGCAGGTTTCGGCATCAGATATTCCAAGTGCGGGAGAGAGGACTAGATCGCTGGCAACCTCCAGATCCAGGCTTTGTACGTGTTGATGTCGATGGATCCAGAGCTAGTGACGGACGTGCAACATGTGCTGGTATTATCAGAGATCACCAGGGTAATTGGTTACGTGGATTCCAACAAAAGTTAGGATACAATTTCTCAACTGCTGCTGAAATTCATGCAATCTTCAGAGGTCTTCAATTATGTAAGCAGATGGGTCTTTCTAAGATCAGGTTATTCACAGATTCTATACAGGCTATACATCTTCTGACTGTGCACTGTGGGACAGACCACCCATTACATGATGTCATTTTGGATACTAGATCCCTTATATATATGGACTGGGACTTAGAGATATCCCACACCTATAGGGAAAATCTAAGTTATGCTGATTATTTAGCAAGGAAGGCTCACATGAGCAATCACGACTACATAGAAATAGAGACAGCACCTACAAAATGTGTTAACCTCTTTACGCGGGATTGTGAGATGTCTCCAGACGATCATCAGGTGTCACCTAATCATAGGTCCTTGTAAACTTCAAGCATTGCTTGCCTTTGTACTCAAAAAAAAAAATCAATTGAATTTTATATTTAGGATATGAGTTAGTACCTTTTTGCAACATCATAGAGGGCCTGGTCGTCTAGGTCAAGTTGAAACTGGAAAATGAGACAACGTGCTTGGCCGTTGCTGAGATTTAAGAGAGACAACAAGACACCAACAATCCTTGAACTTAAAGTGGTATTCTAGGGTTTTTTGACCAGTTGGTAAGATCGAAAATGTTTCCACCCCATAAACAAGGGTCTTGGCAAACATCTCGCCAGGAGCTGCACACCTTGGAAACTGCAGCCAAATCCATCAAATTCAGAGTCATGAAGATTCTCAACAACGCGTCATTGCTCATGTCACTCCAATCTCTCATGTCTGCTGATAATTTCTTGTTTTTCCCCATACTCAAATAAAGCTTCCTGCAATGATAACAAGCAATGAAGCAGCACATATCAATCTGTTATAAATGAACACACGACCAAAGAAAGAATTTAATCCCAAGAAACTAGCATTTTGGAAGGGAGATTTCGTTGAATTCATAAACGTCACTTTACATACATTTGTGGCTCTTCCAATCTAGGACTCATAACACAATCATTACAAAATACTGCCTCTGATCCTTTTTATAAGAGATGCTCAACAACTTTCACACTGATTAAGAAAGTTAGTTACTCACATTCAATATGTTCATATTTTCAATAGTTTTCTAAGATCACCCTTCCTCAATAAAATCTATTACCTCTGATGTGTAATATAAAAGTTAGATAATTAATTTAGGTAAATGAAGGAAATTGGTTAAGTTAATTATTTGTGACAAATATAGTTTTTTCCCCTAAAATATCATATTTCATCATGACTACTCTTAGATGGAAACCCTTTTTTGAAATCAAACGGGATAACTTCGGAAAAATTAAAAATTTGGGAGATAAAGTGGATTGAGGTCTTATATTTTGGACCAAACACAACTCTCAACTAGCTCATATATTAAGGACCGAAAGTAGTATTACATTAGTGTTGTTTGGTCTATCTCTACATAATTAAGAGCCCGTTTGGTTCGACCGCATTGCATGCCTGCAATGGTAATCATGATTGCATTACCTAGAGAAGAGTGTTTGGTTGCTCTTTAGCATGGTAATAGGGTTTACCATGGTAATGATGATTACCAAAAAATTGGTAATCCACATTCATACCTCCCCCCCTATGAATCCTCATTACCATCATATTACATGGTCTAAAAAGTCTAATTTACCCTTTAGTTTTCCTTATCTTTATTTCACTTATCTTATTTCACTTGCCGTATCACGTCATAACTGCTACCGCCACAACCTCTTCCTCTTCCACCGCCATCACCTCCACCTTCTGCCGCCACCACTACCTCTTCCACCGCCGTCACCTCCACCCGCCGCCACCCCCGTCCCAGCCACCGGCCCACCGCCACCGTGGCCACCTCCCCCTCCGCCGCCGCCCTCACCCCTGCTGCCCGTCGCCACCACCACCACCACCACCTCTTCCTCCACGGCCACCGGCCCACCGCCTACCACCACCTCTTCCACCCCCGCCGCCCACCGCCACCACCACCTCCTCCTCCGTTGCCACCCTCACCCCCGCTGCCGCCACCACCACCACCACCTCCTCCACCCCCCGTCGCCTACCGTCGCCGCCTCCTCCGCCGCCACCGGCCCACCGCCCACCCCCACCACCGCCACCACCTCCTCCACCACCCTCGCTGCTACCACCACCACCACCTCTTCAGCCGCCGTCAGCGGCGGCCTACCACCCATTGCCACCACCACCACCTCCTCCTCCACCCCCGCCGCCCACTGCCACCACCACCACCTCCTCCTCCCTCGCCGCCCCCATCATTGCCACCACCACTACCTCCTCCTCCTCCATCCCCTCCATCATCGGCTTGTAACTATTTTTTCTACAAAGATTATATTAAGGGGTAAAATGGACTTTGTGTAATATATTAATTTTAAATAATTGTTAAAATATTAACTCATTGCATGTTGCTTAAAAATCAAACCAAACACTACCCTTGTAATTAATATTACATTGCATTACCATTGCATCGCATTGCACTGCATCGCAAGGTATAATGGAATCAAACCAAACGGGCCCTAAGGGTATTTTGTGGCTGCTGTAGCTTTGTGGATTCTGCTACTGGTTTTCCTATTTCACTAACTAAAATATATACCCTTTACCAGCCAAAAGAAAGGGTAAAATCTTTTGAAAAAAAAAACAAATAATTAATGTTCCTAGAAATATGTAAAGTCTTATAAAAAGAACTAAGAAAATTTTTTAAAAAGTCTCTCATTAAAAGACCCAAAATAGTATTTGTTTTATCAAAAATATGCTTGTTCAGATGCGCCCCTTATTATTTTTAATGAAAGGTTAAAAGTAAAAAATACTCATAAAACTTTTTTAGATGGGCATTCATCACCGTAAGCTTTCAGTGGACATAAAATTGCCTATAAACTTTTTCCAAATAGGCTAAAAATACCACCAACGTGAGGCAAACTGTCATTACTTTTAAGTTTGATGGGCCCACACTATTGTCCAGTGTCATTTGATACCATCTCATCTCTATATTGTCCAATCGTAATGCACCAACTCATTAATTTTATCTCACCTGTCATGCTCTCTTTGTTTTAAATGATTATTTTCTTAAAAAAAATCCTCTCTCCTCTCACCTTCTCCCTCCGGATTTCCACTCTCTTGTGCCATCTACAGTAAACGTTTCTCTATCATCCATTACAACACCACCTTCACTTGGTCCCAAAACCACCTTCACTCTCTTCGAGGATATGAACGAGTCGGTCGACTCATCGTCCACCATCTCATAACATTTTTACAGGAAAGGGGCCACCAAACTGAAACCATTATTGGACGATCTTACCATCCCTTTCAACGAATTCCCACCAAAGAACTCCTCATTCGAGCAAAAATCAGTCGGATTCACCTAAATTCTCTCAACCCCAAGTAGCAAACAAAGTCTTGGTCTTTCACTGGGCTTTTGTAGAGAGAACGAGAGAGGAGTAAAAGAAGCAGAACAGTGTGAAGAATCAACAAAAACAATTACTCATTCCATTCTTAATATAAAATATATTTTGAGAGTTCATCTTGGTCCTAAATGTAAGGCATATTTTTTATATTTGTCAATCTTTTCTTAATTTATCCTAATTGATTCTCTCTCAACACTAATCAAGGAGGAAAAGGAAGAAGGGAATTAAGGAAGATGATCAGAGTATTTTAGAAAATACATATCATATTAACCAACTTCCTTAGTGTGTTCGCCTACCCCAAAACCATGGTTTCAGAAGCACTTTTCCGCAAATCGAGATAAAACTCATCTCACATTCTTACCTCGTAGACTGTAAAAACTATTCTTCAAAAGCTAATCCGAACACATAAAATAGATAAATATATCTTATATTAATAATCGAAGGAGCTGAATGGAAGAAGCAACCATTTACAACGTATGAAAAAAGAAAACAAAATTGAAACGAACAACCACAAGCATCAATAGAACAGAGGAATTGAACCCATAAAAGCAAAAGAGAGGGCAAAATACTAAAACAAAACGGAAGGCATAAAAAACGGCGAAATAAGATTCAAGGTGGTAACCGATGAAATGGTAGATCTAAGGTTCCATAGCCATGCTCTTCGCCATCTCGTTGTCGCCTCTTCTTTGTCCTTGTTGTTGCAAGAGAAGGAGGACAGTGAGATGGGCTCTTGATCCTCTTCATCGTCGTTACTATGATGGACAGTGGATGAGCACATGGTGGTCAGTGGTGGGGAGTGAGGAGATCACCGGTGATAGGAGAGCATTGAGAAGCTCGGGAGCTGTGGCCTGGAAGGCAGAGGGAGGGAGTAAAAAAGAAGAAGGGCGAGGGAAGCTACCAAGTGAGAGAGGGAGGGAGTGGGAAGAGAGGAAGAGAAGGCAAGATCAGATTTTGAGAGAGAAGGGGGGGGGGGACTGATGGAGATGATTGAGTGAGGAGTTAGAGTCGATACTAGAAAAAAAAAATGGTGGGGCCTTAAAGAAAAAAAAGTAACAGTTGTTCAGCATGGTTAACAGTAATAACATTTCTGCCCCATTTTAAAAAATTCATTTAACATTTTTACCCTCAAAAAAAAATTTATGGCACTTTACCTTTTAATAAAAATCATTTTATGTTGTCACTATTGTCCTAACACTTGCATTATCTGAAATTATTTCGAAACAAAATTATTGATTTCGCCTTCTTTTCGTACAAGTCCTATATTCGGGGTTAACTAACTTTACCAAATACACTTATATGTGTGAATATATGATGACTGAAATTGTATCCCATCCATTGTCCTAAGATTTCGAAAATTTTATTATTGGTTTAAATGTAAGATTTAAAAAAAAGTGTTCGATTTTCACCGTTCTATACAGAGTGAAATCAGTTAAAAGTTCATGGATGAATGCATAGTTTTTAGATTTTCCATTATCCTAAGATTTCGAAAATTTTATTATTGGTCTAAATGTAAGATTTAAAAAAATTGTTCGATTTTCAGCGTTTTATATAGAGTGAAATCAGTTAAAAGTTCATGGATGAATGCTTAGTTTTTAGATTTTCCTTTGTTTGAATTCTTCGTGTAATTTGGGATTATATTCAGAATTTTTTATGAAAATATATTAAGATGGAATTAAAAGAAAGAATAAAATGCAAACTGAAGGGATTTAATATGGTAAATAGAAAAAACGTACCCGGTCAGGTTTCTGGGACTTAGAGAGAAGCTCACGCACAAAATTCGACTACGAGGGCCTAATTGAATGTGCACAGCAGTACACTAGAACAGAAAGAAATAACGGAGAAAGAAGAGAGGGTGCAAGAGAGTTCTATTGCTCTGGGGTTAGGAATAAGGTTGGTGGAGGCCTCTATGAGTACAGTGGCTCCTCCGTCTTATCCACCAAGCCGCATTTACTCTTGATTGATTTTCCTAAATAAAGAGGCTCTTGCAATCAATCAGGAGGCTCCCCTTGCAATCATCAAAAACGTTGATTGCTTTGACTAGCCTTCCTACATCAGCAATAAATGCTAACACAATCTCCTCTCATTTGCTTCAATTTTTTCTGAAGAAATATTCCAGCCCATCAAAGACAGATTTGGACCCAAAATTCCAACACAAACATTTTGAGGAAATGAAAATATATTAAGATGGAGATAAAAGACATAAGAAGAAAATGCAAACATACTTCGATTCTAAGGATTTGTGATTTGTAGTGAAGAAGCTACAAATCAGACAGCAAAACTAGGGAGCTAGTAGCACAAAGACGCGTGTAAGGATTAGTCGCTTGAGCCTACTATTATTTATATAAAGACTTAATAAACATCTGATTAACTATATGGAATCTAATTATTTTAAAGAGGAAGAGTAAAACAGTTTAGACATCTCCTTGAGAGAAACTTGTGCAGTGTATGAAATCTACGATAATCATATTATATAAATTTTGCATTTATTATATATTTATCTATTAAAAGGTAAAGTTATTTAGCTTTTTTTTTCTTGTTAAATTAATGTACGATGAATCAAAAAATTCGGAAGTTTCGTTCATAACTTTTAAATTTCATGTTAGGTTCATGAATCTAATTAACTTCTGGTCATTATGTCACACCCTTATCTTTATTTCACCTTTTTCAAAGTATTTACGGAAATTGATACGTAGTTCGGTGGGCAACACAGGAATAGCATAAATATACTGATTAAATAAAAATTTATATACAGGAGTCTTCCCCGTAGGGTTTGATAATATGTACAAATTTTGTCCAAAATATCCAATATATTAAAATTAAACTAATATAACCAAATAATTCTGATCTTGGGACTTGCACACCTCAATTGTCCGTGTCAACTACTTTGCCTTTAGAGCCACTGGTTCCCACTGGAACATTTATTATTTATGAAAAAGGGTGAGATTCCAAGGAATCTCAGTAGTAACACATAATCCATCATATAAAATGCGAAAATTAAATATGTAATGCACCATATAATGTAAATGAAAATTCATACTATAACATGTGTGTACACAATACTCAGGGCCAAATGACTGTTTGGATCCCCTACATGTCCGTGTACCTCAGCTGAGTCCCATACCACAGCTAGGTAATGTGCCCCAGGCACGTGTTCATATCACAGAATATAGCAACATATAGCATATCAACATTCACATAGTGTATGAGAGATAGAGTTACTACCTTATGTCCCTTTTTGCTACATCAAAAATAGTTCCTCGAATTATGTGCCAACGGCTCAGGCGATTGATTCGGTCCTAAAATTTCAAATGTACAAGAATTAGGTTAAAACTCATTCGTGTACCTCTTCAGAGATTTCCATAATATTTTTTATGGTTATATTAGTCTATACTGAAATTTTACCAAAATGCCCCTGGGACCCGGTCCCGGCCCCACCGTACCCGGTCAACTATACTTTTTCAGGAATTTTGACCCAAGCTATTCTGACATATTTTCGCTCAAGAAATCCATTTTTGACCTCGATTTTTGCAAAATCACTGTCAAATGACAGTTTCATAATTTTCTAGAAACTGACATATTTTCAGTCAACTTTGAAAATTCAAAACTATTTCTAGAAAATTCAAAATTGACTGATTCCAAAGCCTAAATGAAGGTCTTTAAATTTAATTTCATGGAAAAATATCCAAAGATAATTTCGGATTACACATTTTGCCCAGAAATTCGGCCAATTGCTACTGTTCCAGATTGCATTCCAGAAACAGAGCTCAACTTCAAAAATCCATAACTAATTCTACAAAAATCGAAATGGAGTGTTCTAAAATTCTATGGAAAGGTCTTTAAGTGTAGTTTCATGGAAAAATACCCAAAACTACTAGATGTTATATAATATTTCCCAGAATTTTCGAACATCAGAACTGCCAGATTTGAACGTCCAGAATGACCCCTTGTTTCTGACTTAACTTTGCAAAATCATAACTCTCTCCACATATATCGAAATATTGCATTCTTGGACTCATTGGAAAGCTATGAATGTCTAATACATATCTTTAAAATTTCATAATTTTTCGATAAGGTTTGTCTGTCCAAAACTCAACATGAATCTGACTGACTCCCAAAAAACGTCAGTTTTGACAGTCTAACTTCAAAAGTCAAGAACTCATCCATTTTCACTCCAAATCGTACATTTCTTGATTCTATCATCAACTACACATCCTAAAATATCTATACAAAAATACCCATTTGAAAATTCCATCTATAGCCTCTGTTTAAGATTTTACAAGTTTCAGATACGTACTCTGTTTTTCGGACAACAAAACAAGGTGAAGAAAACTAATATGTAACCATGAATTTTTACTCTAAACCTCACGAATTTTAACTCTATACTCTCTTACACATATGTACTGAGGTTAATGAGTAAATTGCAGAACCAAAGAACTCCGAAATTCGTCCCAAAATCGCCACACAATAACTGTTTTAACAACTTTTCGGTGACAGAAACTTTCTGACGAATTTTCTCTTATTCCAGCCAGAAACCACCATAGAAACCACTCAAATCCAACGTGAAAACAAAGATAAATGTGTAGGAGACTCAACTAAATATGTTTATGATATTGGATGTGAAATTTGGAGCTTCTTCTTCCTTCCTCAATTGCACCAATCGCTCTTGCTCTCTTGACTCTCTCTTTGTTCTCTCTTTTTCTATTCTGTTTTCTTTCTTTTGGCTTTGGATGCAGAACATAAATGGACGTGTGAGGAGGCTGATATGATTTATTTAATAGGTGTGTATGCGTGTGTGCTGTCCATAATTAGCTGGAGAGTGTGTGTGTAGTTTATTGGTTTATCCTTTTGTGTTGTCCAATTCTAAGCAAAAGTATTTGTGTGCGTTGGAGAAGCCTCTAGGTGTGCAAACAAAAGAAGATGGAGTGATTAAAGTTAGTGTGTGTGTGTCGGAAGCTTTTTCTTTTGGACAAAGTGTCGGCAGCTTTTAATAAATATATATATAGGTATATTTTTATCCTATTAATTACACATACTAGGCTCTAATTTTTCTCTTTGTCTAATTTAAGATTCCTTAAATTTTGTAGGTTCCATAATTTGACTTATTATCAAATTTTCATTTAAATTTTCTTTTTAGAAAATTTAAGCTTCACTAAATTTGGGATATTACACATTATATGCAGAAGACCACGTAAATGCATATATAATATCTAAAGATACATATGTACGTTGGTTAATGTACATCTTGACATTTAATACGGATGCATGCATGACTTTTATTTAAATTTAGCCAAAATTCATATCAGAGAGAACGAGCTAGAAAGAATTAAATGTTCACGCGCACAAAATCAAAAGAATTAAATGGAAAAAGATACTGGTGGATGTATAAATTAATTCTTTATTTGTTCTTATCAATCTCCGCGTATTAGAAAATTGTGAGAAACGGTGTGAGGATAAATGATCTTTTATAAAAATGTGATTATAGGAGAAGGCTTTGCCTATCAAATTCAAAGTTGACATCTTGTTTTTTTTTTTTTTTTTTGGTTTTAAGTTTAAAACCCTCACTGAAATTGCCAAAAAAAAAAAATCCACAAAATGTTTTGTTGCAAAAAGCTAGCTCTATAACCAAGGTGTTGGTTTTATTGAAATGGACTTTAGGTGTTTAAGCATGAGTTCTCTAATTCGAATAGGTGTGAATGTGAAAAAAACGCTTTTAATTTGAGAGAAGTACCCCAATTGGACTCAACGGTATATATTAGTGTCTTAATGGTTAGAAAACCAACACTTACGTGACTTAGTTGGAGATGGTTTTTAAAAAAGAGAAATACTTGTCTCGATGTGTCTCATTTATCTGCTGAGAGGAATTTATTGCATAACTAAACGGACGTTTTATTTTAGAAAAGAATGCAGAATTTCATAACGAATACTCCTCTGGTCATTAATGTAAGACATATTTATCTAATTTGATTAAATTAAGACAGTTAGTTAAGTTAGTTAATATAACATGTATTTTTTAAAACACTCTAGTCATCTCCCTTAATTCCCTCCTTCCCTCTTCTCCTCGATTATAGTTGAGGGAGCACCAATAGGGGTAAATTAGGAAAATATTGACAAATATGAGAACTGTGTCTTATATTTAGGACTAAAATTAACTTTCCAAATATATCTTATATTAAGAACCTGAGTAGTAGTATATATGTAGGAGAGCCGTGCATTTTGAATGTTGATTAAGAAAAGAAAGTACACAATACTCTTATTTAACAATTTATTTTACACAAATTGATGGAGCTTATACATATTTACAGATGATACCATTCTTAATATGAGAGTAAAATGAGCCAACTATACAAGTAGATATTGCATGAACTCAATCAAGGCTTTGGAGTTGGAGGTCTTTCTAAACGAATATAGTCATACAAAACTCCCTGGAAAGCATTAGTGGCATTTGACTGTCTTTAATAAATATTATTTGTTCCTTTCACTAAACGATCGCTTGGAACATCAACACTGAACAACCAATATAATCCACGAATTCCATGCCTTGCTATTGCATTATCTCCTCCCAAATCCACTCTTTTAAATAGTGGAGGAACATTATCATCTAGCTCATTCAACCAAACCTGCAAATATAATATATAGTAGCTCCCAACAGATTATGCTTATTCATGTAGTAATAACTAACAACTGAGTATTATTTTGTCTTTGTATATATCTATCTATCTTTAGTTACATGGTTTTGGAAAGAATTTTAATTACCAAAGAAACATGTTTTAGTGAAGTGCCCGCAATTGAGAATGAGTGACTGATGCTAGGGCTAGTTGTAGAGTATAACTTCCAGTGAATGCATTTATTGTTTTAACAAATTGCAAAAAAATAGTGGATTAGTGATAAATCATAAATTTTATATATTTTATCTCACCTTATTCATTTATTTTTGGGAACGATTTTAGACTTATTTGGATTTATTAGGAAATAATTAAATCATTATCCAATTTTAGGAAATAATATAAATCTAAATTAGTTATGAGATTGTTGGGCTTAAATTGTTAATATTTTAATTGCCTATTATGCGATGGATTAATATTTCCAAATATATGATAGATCACGATCTCATTTAATTATTGCAGGCCAAGAAAAAGCATATTAGGAAATCCTATGGTGCAGAATTATTTTTGGAAGTTTAAAAAGAATCTAATGGCTAAGTTTGACTAGGCCAATTCAATTCTAATGGGTTCAAATCTTGTACCCCAAGCTTTCTCATTCTTCCATTAAAAAAGACCTAGCTGCCACCATTATTCATTCACGTTCTCATTGAGAGCTAACCCTTACTCTCTCTCGGCTTCTAATTCTTTTCTCCTCTTTATCTCCATTCAACCATCATTCATCACACCATCTTCTATTGTCCAACCAACACACACAAATCCACGCCATTCATCAATCCCTCTCTAATTCTTATCATGGCCGGGTTATTTGCTTTGAGTTTGGAGGGGGAGGAGCTTTGATGGAAGCTTGAGTTAATTTGGGAGGCTACTTGGGAGGAGCATGGAGGAAGCTAGAGTCTAGGACTTGCACTTGAAGACCAAAGGGAGTGTCTTTCCTTTTTGTCAATTTATTTTAAGACTTGAAGTTATTTAGTTTTAAATGATTTTGAGTTATACTAATCGAGAACAATCTAGTTTTAGATTGTAGACATATCTCTTTTGGATTAGATTAATATTTTGGAATGTTTTGTGCTTGAGACATTTACCAGAATTTTTTGTTGCAAACCTTTGAATCGTTAATTGAATTATAATTGAGTTTTTATTATTAATTTAATTGTCAATTTGGGTTTATCCTCTTGATTGTTTGATTGGGTTGGTTAATTGTCTAGTTGTTTAATTGATTGGGTTTTAAACAAGATTTCCAAAATTATTTGAAATTAATTATGATTGGTTTGAATGGGTTTAATTAGCTAGAACTTAAGCCATTATGAGTTGTCTAATGGATTAAGTGTTATTAAACTTGATGGTTTTCCATGTTTCAATTAGGTGATTAGACTTATTAATCCCCTTGTTTTTACCAATCTCCCTTTGATCTAATTAATTGATTTAGGCTAAGAAAGTTAACTCCATGTAAATCATAAGTTGTTCCCTTCACCATATTTGTAGAAAACCTTTGTTATCTTTTCTTATTTGATTTTCTTAGATATTAGTTTATTTCTTTTCCTCACGATTTTAATTTCCCTTTTCATAAAGGCCCCCCCTAAAAATATTGAATTAGCATTCATTTAGGTTAGTTTCATTCTCGTATAGGTTTTAGAGGCATTTGCATCTTGCATTTAATTAGTTTAATTGTATTTAGGTAGTAGAGTCTTGCATTTTAGTTTAGGTTCATTCCATTGCATTTTTCATCATCTAAATTCAATTCTAGAAAAAACCCATAGATTGCTCATTGGGAGAATGACCTAGGTTGCCACTATATTACATTAGTAGGTTGTCCTAGTTATTAATTGATTGCTTTTGCGACAAAAGTGACATCAATTAGCAATGGAATTGTACAATTTAGACATTAAATAGACCATCACTAATTAATTAACAACAAAATTCCGTCATTAAGTCAATTTAGCAACCCGATTCTATTGCTAAATTCTGTTGCTAATTAGTAATTTGCCATGTCGTTAGTTGATATACTCCATTTCCTATTGCTCTACTCACACCAAATTTATTGAATTAAATTACAAAAGTCCAACTGTATGATCAACATCGTTATTCGTTAGATTATTACATTGTTTAAATTACGTGAGTACCTTGTAACATGAGCGTAAAACTAGTAGTCTCGATCATAACTATCAACACCAACAGTGTAAACTAGATCATTATGTGGATATAAATCAGCATAGCGTTCCCACAGTCTTTATTGCCTAAACCTGTTACTGTCTGCATAGCAGGTATAGAAAGTATATAAATATTGTTATCTCTTAGAAATTGATAATATTCCAACACATTTTCTGCTCTTTATAACTATTATTTTTTGGATTCAAATTGAGCATAGAAAGAGTTTATAGAAGAAAATGTGCATATCAAAATGTCAAGCCAAAATTAAAGAAATTCTTGTTTAGAGCCATAAGTTTTGTGTTTTATTTCAAAGAGAAATTGAGAACTTATGGATTCTCTCTTTCGTAGGGGGATGGAGACAAATTGGGAAGTTTTTCAAGGGCTAAGGAATAAAGCTTGTAGTAGCAAAGATCAAACAAAGACAAGTTCATGGAACTAGGAAAAAAAGCTATTGTGTTGTTGGCATCAACCAACAATACATGTGTTGATGCAAATAGGATTTAATGAGGAAGAAGCTCATTGTGTCATACTCTTCAGCCAAGAACATGTTAGCTGAAGCTAACGAGGCTAAGTGGAAAAAGCTTATTGTGTCATATGCTTCAGCTAATTACACGTTAGCTTAAGCTAACGGGGATATGAACTCTCCGTGTCGTTGGCTTCAACCAACAACATGTGTATTGAAGCCAATGATAAAAGTACAGCTATGCGTTTCACTTATTGAAACTGATTCCTAGGGTTTTTATTGAAGGGTTGAGCCAAAAATCACTCATTCTACCCCTCTAGACCAAATTTGGAGCAAGGGGAGATTTGGGAGAAGAGACTTGAAGGTGTTGGAGGCTTGGTTGGTGGCTTGGAAGAGATTTTGAGCTTCCACTCTTGGTTTTTCGTTACTTTTCTTCTCTTTTCTACTTAGCTTATCATGTATTCATTTGTGTTGTATGGATTTTCTTTACATTTGGACAAGAGTAGCTAAATCTTTCATTCTAGGGTTACTTTGAACATCTATATGGATTGAGAATATGTTATTCTCTCTTTTCTAGCATTTAATGAAGTATTATGTGTTCATTTTATTGTGTGCTTAATGCCTTTAAGTGCTTGTTACCACTTGATTGATTTGTTAAATGAGATGATGCTTTGAGAGAGATTATCTTGTTTAAAGAATTTTGATAAAATCATACTAGTCTTGAAATTCTTGCTTGAATGGATAGTTTGTTAATAGGAAACAGATTTACTTATTAACCTAGTATTATTATTATTATAAGATTGAGACCTAATGATTATTTTTATTAACTTGTTGCAAGAGATTGAATGAGTTCCTTAAATTAGATGTTGGTTTTGACTTGAAAAAACTTTTCCAATGCTAGTGAATCTTAGACAAATATTTGATTTTTCATTCAAGCTAGTTAAGAGGGAATTAATTGGCCTCATGAAGTATAGTGGGGGGAAGTAATCCTAGAGCCTCATTTTCTTGAAGTCAGAATCAAATTTTATCTTGCTTAGTCTAATTTACCTTGTTTTAAACCAAAAATTGTTTTCACAAATTGAAATATTCAAAATAACTTTGTCCAACCTAACTAAGAACATAATTGCATTAGTTATTCCACTTTTGTCTTAGTCCTCGTGGTAACGACAATTTTAATACTATTTGCGACCCATATACTTGCAGTATTAAAACGGCGAACACATAATGACAGTAGCTGTAAAAATGGCGAACACATAATAACGATGGTAACTATAAATGGGTTATGGGTTCTAACATGTCTTTAGGTTGTTCACTGTAACTTGTTGATGAGTTTAGTGTTAGGGTCTGGGATATACATATTGGATTTTGAAAACTTTTATTTTCTGAGTGCAAAAGATAAATAAGGCTAGGGATTAGAAATCGAATAATATGCTACGAATGGGTTTGTAGAAAAGAAGAGAAATATCGATTGGAGAATTCATGAGGGAAATAAGAAATAATTAATTACTCAACCCACGATAAGCTAAGAGAGTTCCTAGATCAATAATAAATTATGGAGTTCGCCTTAGCTTTTCTGATTCATCATGCTCTTGAGATTACTCGAAAAATTCTCAGACAAATTAAAATTTCAAGAGCGAATTGAGATTAATAAATGAAAAAAGGGAAAGAAAACTTGATAGCATTGCAATGAACATTTATACCTCACTTCTCATAAGAACAAATTAGCAGTGTCTTCTGTTTCTGTTAGAAATGAAGAAGTCGAAGAGAGAAAAACTGAAGCTTCATTGACATAGATGGAATCTAAACCTCACAATATTGACACATAGCCATGGTCCCTTTGTCTAAGATTTTGCACGTATATTCATTCATAATAAATTGACACATAGTTTTTTTTTTTAATTTTTTAGTGAGAGGAGCTGTGTATTGGTAGCTGTGCCATGATATTTTGACTCCGGATGGATATTTTGACTCTGGTTTTGCCGCCGGAGAGATCGCTGGCTGCTCTGGAACCAGCTGAGTTACTAGCTGTCATTGAGAAGGTTCCAAATGGATCCCATTCTCACCCTACAAGCCCCACGGATCCCGCTTGCCTGGAAGCAAAGCTCGCGGGAGTAAGTCTGGTGAAAGCCTCTTGCAGAACAGAGGCTGTGGCATCGTACAAGGAAATTCTCTCTGGCTCCGTGGACACTCAAGGTAATGGGTCTGGTTTTATGAGCTCTAACACAGTGGTAGATGAGAACCTTTCGAATCTTCTTGAGCAATCCTGGGAGCTTCCTGAGCCTTCAGAGGAAATAAAACACCTCATGGAGGTGTACCCTACCTTGGATATGTCGAAAGAAGAATACAATCGCTGGGCTAGACCTTGGTGTAACTCCCTTGTTATTACTGTCCTAGGTGCTAAGTTTAGCTTTCTTAGATTAAAAAATCACCTTTCCAGAATCTGGCGCTTAAATGAGTTTGATTTAATTGATATTCCCAACAATTATTTTGTGGTTAAGTTCAGAGCTAAGGAAGGGTGGGAAGATCATTACAAGCGAATTCTGCTGGGTGGCCCGTGGACAATAGCTAACCATTGTATCTTGGTCCAGAGGTGGACTCCTCATTTCGACCCGTTTCTCAATCCTCTCGGACGTGTAGCCACTTGGATTAGAATTCCCCACATTCCTCTGTTATGCTACAATAAGGAATGCTTATGGAGGCTCGGAGACTTGGTGGGGAAAACATTAAAACTTGATATGAACACCATAAAAAATCTAGAGGAGGAGGAGGCTGTGGTTCATAGGGGACGTTTTGCTAGGCTTTGTGTAGAAGTTGACTTGCAAAAGAAGCTTGTGCCCAAGGTCATCTCAGCCTCTGCCATTTTCAACATTGAATATGAGGGTTTAGGCTTGATTTGTTTCTCTTGTGGGAAATATGGGCATAGGAAAGATCATTGTCAAGCTAAGAAGGTGGATGACGCTGGAGGTTCTGAGGTGCTTCCGAACAGAGACACTCCAGAGATGGTGGCTTCTACCTCTCGGGACGGCCATGGTCAAGGTGCTCCGTCAGCCCCAAAGCTCCCTCCGTCCAGCGAGGATCAGTATGGGCCTTGGATGATTGCTCGGCATTCTTCAAAGTCACGAATCTCAAGAGAACGTGATAGCAGGGCCAAAGTAGGAGTGGAGCGCCATTCAGAATTTGCAGACGGTAGGGGTATGGGCAATGTTTCTCAATCGAGATTTGCGTGTCTGGCAGAGGAGGACGTGGATGATGAGGTGGTCCCTGAGGGTAATTTGAATTTGAAGCAGATTGGGAAGAAGATCCAGCTGGGGAAGTTGCGCATCAGAAGCCAAGTGTTTCAATTCCTAGACTAGCTGCGCATAAGAATGAATTAATGGGTCAAAGAAAAAGCAATAAAGGCTTTCATGTGGGCTCAAAAAGGTGGGCTGAAGTGAGGAAGCCCAAGAATGGAGTAGCTGCTAGTTTGAATGGGAGGAAAGAGTCTCATTTGGGCCATGAGAGTTCTATCGGGCTGAAGAGTATTGGTCTGGATAAGTCCACTAATCCCTCTTCAACTAGGACCCATAAAGTTGTTAAGGGATGCATGCAAAATGCTGATCATCTTCAAGGTACTTCGGCTGCTCATGGACCACCTGATTTGGATCCCTTGTGCAACCACCCAACCTCCTCTAATGTCCGTGAGCATTCTTCTACTCAAGAGGAGAGTCAACCAAAGAAATGTCATGGGGTCCTAACCTTTCCTTCTGATATAGAAAAGCCGAATTTGGCTTTATCACAACCTGGGGATGTTGTCACTAGTGTAGAGGCTGTGGAGTCTACTTCAAAAATTCACTCCGTATCCAATTTAGAAGTGGTGGTTTTGATGGAAGAGAAACCTCCTGACAAGTAAGTTTCTTGTCTTCCCTTTTGCCCTTGTTTTTATGATTATTTCTGCTTGGAATTGTCGTGGGGCGGGCGGTCGCACTTTCCCACGTGTGCTAAAGGACGTCGTTCTTAAATATGGTATTAGTATCATGTGTTTAATTGAGCCTAGGATTAGCGGTAATAGAGCTGATAGAGTTGTTAAAATGTTGGGTTTCAATGATTGGTTGAGAATTGAGGCAACGGGTTTTGCCGGAGGCATATGGGTTCTTTGGAATAATTGGGATTTCAGTCTTGAATATATTTCTTCAAACACCCAACTTCTTCACTGTAAGATTCTGTCTAGGAAGAACCTGAATTCTTCTTTTGTGACTTTTGTGTATGGGGATACTAGTATCCTTAAGAGGAGAGAGCTTTGGGATTCATTACATGTTATTAAGCAATCGGTCAACGCGTCTTGGCTGGTTCTGGGGGATTTCAATGCTTTCATTAACCCTAGTGATAAAGAGGGCGGGGTAGTCCCTGTTTCTAGATCTATGAGGGATTTTCAAAATTGTATTGATTGATGTAGCCTTATTGAGGTCCCGGTGGTGGGTGATAAGTTTACTTGGGAAAAAACCGGTGTAAGGGAAAGACTGGACTGGGTGTTTTGCAATTTTGAGTGGGACATTCTTAATCCTAGCACCAAGGCCTTCCATAACCTTAAGTTTAAATCTGATCACCGGGTGATTGTGGTTGCGGATAGTAACAATAAGGTTGGTTGTAAAAGGGGCAGAAATTTTTCTTATCAGGCAGCGTGGAGCATCGAAGATGGTTTTAGTGATGTGGTCAGCAAGGCATGGCAGGGGAGGAATTGGATGCAAGGTCAATAGCAATTTTCCAAGGATGCCTCGGAGTGGAACTCTAGAGTCGTGGGGAATGTAGCCAAAAAGAAGAGAGGCATCATCCGTAGACTAGAAGGGATTGATCGAGCCAGAAGCAATGGGGCTGGGCCTAATGGTCTTTTCAGGATTGAAAAGCGGCTCTGGAGCTCGTATCAGAAAATCACATTACAAGAGGAATTGATTTGGTTTCAAAAGTCAAGGTGTAAATGGATCAATGATGGCGATAGAAACACGAAATTCTTTCATGCTTGTGTCTCTACAAAGAGGAAAAGAAACAGAATTGAGGCTCTTCAAGATGCTAATGGGAATTGGGTGTCCGATGAGTCTATGTTAAGAAGCATGACTCTGGATTTCTTTAGAAACCTCTTTTCGGCGGACAACCTGTCCCCTTTTTCTCCTTGGCCGGCTAGATTCCCACCTCTTAATGATTTACAATTGGACTCTTTGCAGCAAAAGGTTACCCCTACGGAGATTAAAAATGCTGCTTTCGAGATGGGTGCGTTTAAAGCCCCAGGCCCAGATGGTTTAAATCCTCATTTCTTTCATACCCAATGGAATTATATTGGGCAAAATATTTGCGACCTTGTCGCCATGATTTTTGATAATCCAGAGGTCATTCAAGATATTAATCATACGAATATCACTCTCATCCCTAAGATTGATCATCCCTTATCTTTAAAAGACTTCAGGCCTATCTCGCTTTGCAATGTGAGCTACAAAATTGTCAGCAAAGTTATCGCTAATCGCTTCAAAGGTGTCATGAACCACCTTATTGCTGATAACCAATGTAGTTTCATAGCAGGAAGACAGGGGGTGGATAATATCATTATTGCCCAGGAAGCAATTCACTCTATGAGAACTAAGCGAGGTAACAAAGGTTTTGTTGCAGTGAAAGTTGACATGGAAAAGGCTTTTGATAGGCTAGACTGGCGCTTTCTTGAGTTCACTCTTCACAGCTTGGGTCTTGGTGCTAGCTTTATCAAGCTGATTATGTCTTGTGTATCATCCACTTCTATAAGCATTATTTGGAACGGCATCGCATCTGAGAGTTTCCGACCATCTAGGGGCGTGAGGCAGGGTGATCCCCTAAGCCCTTATCTCTTCGTCCTTTGTATGGAGCTGCTCGGGCAACTTATTCACCAGGAAGTGGAGCTAGGAAAATGGAATCCTCTCAAACTGAGCTCCTCGGGTCCTAATATTTCCCATCTCTTCTTTACTGACGATTTGATTCTTTTTGGAGAGGCTTCAATTGAGCAGATGGTGGAATTTCACAATGTCATGGCTCTATTTTGTCAGGTTTCTGGTCACAAGATTAATCTTAACAAATCCAAGATGTTTGTTTCAAAGAATGTTCATTTCAACAGGGCTTATGAGATGAGCCAGATTGTTGGTGTTGGTTTGACTGCAGACCTTGGCAAATACTTGGGTGTTCCTCTCTTACACAAAAGGATGGTTAAGAGGACCTTTTCGCCGCTCATTCAGAGGGTTAAATTAAAATTGGCAAATTGGAAAGGCAAATTCCTTAGTATGGCAGGTCGGTCGACTCTCATTAAATCGGTCCTCTCGGCAATCCCCCAGTACCAGATGCAATCTACCCTTGTTCCGAAAGGTGTCCTTCTAACCATAGAAAAGCTTAGTTGCGATTTCTTCTGGAATCATCATGAAGACTCCAAAAAATTACATCTTCTCTCCTGGGACGTGCTAAAGCAAAGAAAGTGTGAAGGCGGCTTGGGGTTTAAAGACCTACACTGTCAAAATAAAGCCTTCCTCATGAAGTTATGCTGGGGTCTTATTAAGAAACCAGATGCTCACTGGGTGAAATGTTTACGTGCTAAATACGCATGTGGTTTACTCACTGAGCCTCTTGTTCGGAAGAGGCGTAATCAATCGGCTGTTTGGAGTGGCATTGTGTCTGTCTGGGACGACTTTAAAAGAGGTCTTGGCAAGCGCTTGAGAAGTGGTCACAATACGTTAGCATGGAAGGAGTGCTGGTCTCTGGTGGACAATCCTCTTGATTTTCATATTGATCATAACGAACACTTGGTTGACGTAAATGCCACTGTGAGATCCTTCGTAACCCAATCGGGCCACTGGGACAGAGCTAAATGGGAATCTTACCTTCCTACATGGGTGGTTGATAAAATAATGATGATGCCCCCACCTTCGGGTACTGAAGAGGATGTGGTTTGTTGGAGGAATGCTCCCGATGGGACCTTCAGCGTTAAATCTGCCTATGACGCTATATATCATCAGCATGGTTCCAGACGCCAATCTCACTGGCAGGCTCTATGGCATCAGGGAATTCCTGAACGTGTCAAAATCTTTCTGTGGCAGGTTTACCATGAAAGGCTTCCTACTAATGAGTTAAGAGCGAGACACAATCCGAGCGCCCTAAACACCTGCCCTTTTCAGTGTGATAGTGTGGAGAGTATACTTCATATTTTGAGAGATTGTGAGCAAGCTCAGAGAGTGTGGTCAGCTTTAACTAACCCCCTATATTATAGTATGTTTTTCTCTGGTAACTTGCAGGACTGGCTCAGTTGGAATGCACAGCACTCACCGGGAAATAACAGGATGGCGAGATGGTCTTGGCAAAAAGTATTCAGCTCAACGTGCTGGTTACTATGGAAGAACCGGTGCCGTCAAGCCTTTGAAGGGACATCGGACAGTCCTAAGCAGATAGTTCACAGATGCATGTACCATCTCTCGGAAGGTGTGGAGAACGGCAGGTTTCGACATCAGATATTCCAGGTTCTAGAACGAGGACTACTTTACTGGTACCCACCAGATCCGGGAATTTACCGGCTAGATATTGATGGATCGGTAAGGAGAGGAGGCCAAGCCGCATGTGGAGGGGTTATTCGAGATCACCGAGGTACCTGGATACGTGGATTTCAACAGAAGCTAGGCCAAAATTTCCCAGCTGCTACAGAAATCCATGCAATCCGTCGGGGTCTGTTACTATGTAAGCAGTTGGGACTCAAGAAAATCAGTTTGTTCACGGACTCACTACAGGCAATTCACCTACTCTCCAATCGGTGTGATGCTGATCATCCGTTGTATGGGGTTATCTTAGAGACCAGATCACTCATTTATAGCGACTGGGAGGTAGAAATTTCCCACTCCTATAGGGAAAGTATTAGATGTGCAGATTTCTTGGCAGGAGAAGCGCATAGGATTCCGCATGAATACGAGGAATTAGGGACTTCCCCTACTGAATGTATTCCGCTTTTTGCTTTGGATCGTGGGTTGACACCACATGATCATTCTGTAGGAACTAACCTATAGACTTATCCCATTCAAGCTTTGCTTGCCTCTGTAATCAAAAAAAAAAAATTGACACATAGCCGAGAATTTTTTATTTATGAAACAAAAAAAATATTAAGTAAAACAAGAGGTGTAGCATTCATATCAAGAGTAAAATATTCTGACCACCCTCCTATTTTGCCTTAATTACACTGTCGTCCCCTCTATTTTGAAAATATATATTTTAGTCCAAATCATTGACATCGTTAAAGAATATTTTGAAAAGATTCTTGAAGAATATTTTTTAATTAAAAACCACATTAGAATATATCTTGTTTACTAATTTACCCCTCATTATACACAATCCCTAATTTATCTTTTAACCTTAATGATCTATTTAATATTTTTACTATAGGGAAAAAATTTAAGCAATTTTTTATGTGAAAAATATTAACAACTTATTAAAAAAATTTGAGTAATGTTTTTAATAAACATATGTTTAATGGAATATATTTTAGTCAACGTATGTATTTAAAATATTAATTACATCATAAGGAAATTTAATAAATAAACGAGATTAAACATTTAAATTTATTTAAAAATATTTATTTATAATTATAAAATTAATTAACTTTGTAATATGGCGGCCAATTTGGCAGACAAGTTGAAAATATAAATTAAAATAATTTTTTGATTTTGGATAAAGATATGTGGTTAAATGATTATTAAGTAATGTTTATATTAATAAGTGATATTTTGGTCAAAATTATGTGATTTGACAGTCAACTAACTGTTTGGTAGAGGAAGTTGAATCTCAAAACTAGAAGAGAGGTTTCTGCAATATGTATTTTGATTTTAAGGGAGGTTCATACATGTTTTCAAGATAGAAAGGAGGTCTATGTAACTAATAATAAATAGAAGGGAGTTGGTGTATTTTACTCATATATCTAACATGAATTCTCTAGTAACTTCACCTAAAGTTAAAAGAACAAAAATGAAAAAAAAAAAAAAAACAGAAAAGACCTAGGTTTTGGCAGACTTGGTTTTTGAAATAGAGTCATCACTCCCCCCCCCCCCCCCCCCCCCCCCCCCCCCCCCGGACCAGCAGAATCACCTTCCACAACAATTCTGGTAAACCGTACCCCATATCTTGTGCAATCATCTACCCATATGCCGCTCCCCACAATTCTGTCGTTAAGGCATTGCAAATATATATCAATCCCCCTTTGCTCTTGAAAGAAAGTAGACGAGTTATTTAATTTGTTTGAGATATACAAAATATTTCTTACTTCAAACTCAAATAACAACATATCAAATATGAGAAACAAGCTGCAAATATATGTTATTGATGATTTGTAAATAGTGCAACTTTATTCACACCCCATATTTTATAAGACAACTTTGAAGATGATTCCATGGAAAAATTAAGCAGCTTATACAGAAAATTAAAGTTGGCAAAGGAGGGAGCTATATATTTATTAGGCACACAGAAATAAGATTTGATTTTCCTACGTACTTCAAATACGAAGTGAAGGTATCTCATCTTCGCGCCAAATTTGCTCTTTGGGGAACCTCCATTTATTCTCCATATTGCAAACAAGCACTTCTTGACACTTATTACAGAAGCTTTTACTGTACATTAACGTTGTTGGCCGTCTCGGCATGTTCTCCAGCAATATCGGAATCGTATGTTGTGGGTATACTTCGCTGTTGTCGGGACGATTCCCAGTAACAATGAAACTGTGAGTCACACTAAGAATCTCCAACTTCTTCACCACATGAACCAAAGCTTTCTTGTTCACCGTCACCGATTGAACACTCAATACCTTAAGCTTTGGAACATGCTTGGCCAGTGTTGTCGCAATGTTTACGGTCAAATGACAAGTTAGCTTTAGTTCTGAGATGTTGGGGCACTATTTGCCTGTGGCTTCCAGAAAGTGAGGAGCTACAACAGTGTTGGTAACTGTAGTCAACGACTCTAGCCCTTTCCATTGCTAGATTGATTCCATTTTTGTTATATCTCGTACCCACCCGTGTAGAACTAGCCGTTTCAGATTACGACTCCTACCAAAAACAAGAGATATAGTTTAATTTAGAGGATTAATAATGCACGAATGGTTATTGAGAATTGTGAAGAAAAAATATGAAACATTATTAATTACTCCCTCTAGTCCACAATATAGGACAATTCTAGAAGAATAAATTGGTCCAAAATATAAGTCACTTATAAAATAATTAAAATTCATATTTCAGTTTTGTCCATGTAATTAATACTCATTTTCAATTTTATTTACTCATTAAATTTCCGTACACATTTTTCAATAGCTTGATCCAAAATATAAGTCACTTATAAGATAATTAATATTCATTTTTCAATTTTATCTTTTTTTGTGCCATCATTTTTCAATTTTATCTATTCATGAGTATTCTCAACAATACGTCATGGCTCATGCCCCTCCAATAATCTCTCATTTCTTCTTACGATTTGTTTTTCTTGTTCATTCCTATACTTAAATAATGCTGCCTGCAATCATAACAACTGATGAAGCAGCACGTATCAATCCGTTATATATGAACACAAGTCCAAAGAGAGAGTTTAATCCCAAGAGACTAGCATTTTGGGATTATTACATTAGTGTTGTTTTGTTTATTTCTACATGATTAAGGGTATGTAGTGGCTGCTGTAGCTTTGTGGATTCTGCTACTGGTTTTCCTCTTTCGTTAACAAAAAATATTTACCCTTTAGTAGCCAAAAGAAATGGAACGATATTTAGGGGGAAAACAAATAATTAATGCTTCTAGAAACAACTAAGAAAACGCTTTAAAAAAATCTCTTATAAAAAGGACTAAAAGAAGTACTACCTCTGGTCCTTAATATAAGAACCAATTGACTTTTAAATTGATATATAATCAAATGAAACACAACATATACTATGATTAACTAATTTATTTAGCTTCCTTAATCTCTCCAAAAAAATCAATTGAATCTTATATTAAGGATCGGAGGGAGTATTTGTTTTATCCAACATATACTTGTTCGGATGTGTGCCTTACTGCTTTAAAAAATCATTTTATATTGTCACGAAAACTTTAAAAATTATCGACCCAAAGAATACACTATTGTCCTAAAACTTACATTATTTGAAATTATTTCTATACAAAGTTGTTGATTTCACCTTGTCTTGGTACAAGTTATATGTTCGGGGTTAGTTAACTTTGCCGAATACACTATTATGATTACTGAAATTCTATCCCATTATCTTAAGATTTCGAAAATGTTATTCTTGATCTAAATGGAAGATTTCAACAACAACAAAAAAAAAAACAAAGTGTTCGATTTTCAGCATTCTATATAGAGTGAAATCAGTTAATAGTTCGTAGATGAATGCTTAGTTTTTAGCTTTTCCTTTGCTTGAATTCTTGTTGTTATTTGGGATTATATTCAGAATTTTTTTAAGATGGAAATGAAAATATATTAAGATGGAAATAAAAGACATAAGAAGAGATAAATGAGTTGAAAACCCACTTACACAATAGGTTCAAGATAAAGGATTTAGGTCACTTGCGGTATTTGCTTGGCTTAGAAGTGAGTAGATCGAAAAAGGGAATAGTTTTGTGTCAACGAAAATATGCTCTAGATCTTATTTCAGATATGGGGCTGAGTGGTGCAAAGCCTCTTTCGGTTCCTATAGAACAGAATATCCGATTGTCAGCAAAAGGTAGAAGAGATAGTAAATCCAATAGAGGCAAGAGCGGACAACATAAGCGGCAAAAATAGAAGTAACATAATCCCCTCCTTCTTGATCCCACCATGTATAGGAGGTCGGTACGTCGTTTATTGTAACCCCTACCTTAATAGCCAAATTTATAGTTCGAGAATGCGTCATTAAGTTGAAATAGAGACCAGTGGTTAATTTAAAACTTTTCTAGAACCTGTTTAGTGCGGTCTCGTGTTCACATCTCGAATGTAATTGGTCTATCCAGTTCGATTTCATTCATACATATCAGAGTGCAACCAAAAATTCCCGACAATACTCAGGTTTCGTTACTTAATAAACGGTTTGAAACGCTTAGTTTCCCATACAGGGGATTACACAACACTATTCAATATATACAACATGTGCAACTAATCCCCAACAAAATATGACAACTAACTACCAAAATTAAAACTCCTAGCTAGAAGCTCTAACCGCCCTTCGTCACTTGCTTTTCCTTTAAACCACTTGCCCTTGCTGTAGGTTAGTCATTGGAAAGAATGAGATTCAAAAGAATCTCAGTAGTAACAATTCACTTATAACATGTATAATCACAAAGCATGTAAGCAAATCACAACAACAACAACACAACGGCATTTCTGCAACAGCTTTCGCTGCATTCACAACGGCATATTTCACAACAGCATGTTTCACAACAGCACAACAATAGTATTTCACAACGGCAATGTTATATCACGGCATTTTCAATGACATGACATACATGCAAGGCATCTACACAGAATAAGAGAAAGAGCCACTACCTTGTTCTTTCCACTCGTGCACTGGCACTAGTTTATCATGTGCAGGGCAAATGTCAAATCCTATAAATAGAATTACGGGCGACAGGTTATTACTTAATCCAATTCTTTAATTAAAACACTCAAGTTGGTTATCATTAGGGACATTTAATCAAATAAACTAAGGAGTTAAAGTGGTCAATTAACCTAAAGGACCAATTCCTAACCTCAAAGTTCAACAATACTACATTATGCCATTACATCTTCAATTTTCGCATAAGGGACCAAATCTGCCAGAATTTTCTCCAGACTTTGAAAAATCATAACTAATTCTACAAAAATTGAAATGAGGTGATCCTAAGTCCTATGGAAAGCTATTGAAGTCCTCTTCATAGGAAAAATATGAATCATTACCGAAAATCACTACACAATTCCAGAATTACACAAAATCCCACACTGCTCCAGAATTAAGTCCAGTTTCGACATCAAACTTTGGGCAACCAGAACTCACAGCTCAAAAACGAAATGATGCAAATTATATGTCTGTTTTGAAGCTTTGAATGTAAGCTTTAAGACTGGAAAGTTTCATAATTTTTAGAGATCATTTGGTTATCCAAAAACTCCACACAAGTAGAGTACCTCGCTCGAATTCTGTTTAGGCTGAAAACCCAGATTTACATTTTGAGTTTCAATGACCCAAAATTCACAACCCGGGGCTATTTCCACATAATTTTTTGTGTATAACACAATGGTAACATCAAAATTAACAAATTCCCACTTGTTCTCCATGTCCTATTTTGGCAAAAAATTCAAAATAAATTCCAACAATTACCAATTTCCAATTTCAGCATCAAACTTATGTCAAATGGTTTCCAATCATCATAAACCACCAATAACATAACCAAAACATCATGAATTACCCAAACCCTTGTTTGGCCAAAATCAGGGCAGATTTACACATGCCAAAATACTCATTCAACCAACACAACCAATAGCTCAAATTGATACTACTACTCACCTAGTGCTCCTCCTTAAGTTCTTTCTTTGATTCTTCAGCTTTTGTTCTTGCAAGGTGGCTGAAAACTCCTCTTCTTCAAAAACAAAAACCATAGAAATGAAGCTAAGGAAGAGAGGAACAAGTTTCATGAAGGACACTTGAGCCATAGATGAGGTTAAGGAGGTGAAAATCAAGGTAGAAAGTCTCAACTTTACCTTGCTCTTCTTTCTCTTTCATTGGAGCTGCAGAACCGACTTGAAGAAAGAGAAAATATGTGATGTAATGATCAGATTTTTGGTCCCTCCTATCTCTTAAAGTCCAACCAAAATATGGGACTTGAAAGGGATAAATGATTTATCAAAAAAATATCACACCTCTACCTCCTCAAAATAATATATTTTAATGGCTTTAACATGTGCCAAATAAATTGATATCATCATCTTTCTCTTGCCTTCTTTATTCCATACGCAAGATGCCTCTTTTAATGCAAGTCATCACCTTTTATTTAGCCAACAATTGTTGACCGAAAATGGGACAAGAGGAAGAGAAAAATGGCTCCTTACTTTATCATATTTTCCTCCTTCTCACATATTGCTTTTAGAATGATATTTTTTAGTTTTCTTCCTCTTGTAATACTTGGTCACAATTGAGTTCCCTCCTTCCTCTTTTCAAGTGACGTGAATGTGGCCTTGTGAAGGAATTAAGTGGCTTCTTGAATCAGCCATTCCACTTGCTTACATATCAATATCCAATTGCAATTAAGCACATACTAACTTTTGACTTTCCACCACATTTACTTGGTCAAAATTGCTTCATCTTTTAGGATAATTATCTCAACATTTATTTTCCTCTTGCTCCCTCATGTTGGACGAAATTTATGGCCCATTGGAAGAGGATAATAATTTCTCAAAATATCCCAATTAAACTTTGTTATTACGATTAAATTTTTGACAATGGGTTTAGGCATTTTCCACTGTTAATTCGGATAATAATTCACACTTTATTCCACAAAAGTGTTTCCTAACATTAGTCACACTTTATTCCACTTTGTATATATTTTGGGGCATTACATTTATCATATCTTGTTGTTACTTGTCCTGATCTTACTTTTGTTGTGCAAACATTGAGTCAATTTCTCAGGTGCCTAGGAAGGCTCACATGGAAGCTGCCATTCAAGTTGTGCGCTATCTCAAAGGGAATCCTGCTTCAGGAATACTTTTGAGTTCTGGAAAATGTTTTGACTTGGAGTGTTATGTTGATTCTGATTGTGCAACGTGCCCGGATGTTAACTCATAGAAATTGATAACATTCTAGCACATTTTCTTCTCTTTTCACTTGCTTTTAAGTACAAATTGTGCATATATAGAAGAAAATGTGATAGAACAAAAGAAAAGTTCAAATGATGAGTTAAATGCATATAAGTAGGATCATCTCTTAAAATTAAAGAGCTCATGATGTCCTCCTCCTTGTAGGTGAAAGATGATAAGTCAAAAGCTCTCAAAGACCAAGGAAAAGCTCAATGAATTAGGAGGGAAGCTGTTTTGTTGTTGGCCTCAGCCAACAATGCATGTGCTAAAACCAATGGAGAATTGCCCTCACTGTGTCATATGCTTCAACCAAAAGCATATGTGCTGAAGCATTCGGGGTCAGAACTAACTGTGTAATATACTTCAGCACCCAACCCTTGGCGGAAGCCAATAGGACCAGAACTTACTGTGTCATATGCTTCAGCACACAAGTATGTGCCGAAGCATACAACAGACTATGCAACCATATATTTTACTTACTGAAATGCATGTGGAGGGTATTTAAACAAGGGATAGGCCGAAATTAGGTCATGCATTCTTCAGTTTTCAAGTGTTCCTAGGAGCTGAGTGTGCTAGGGTTTTGCCCCCTTGAAGAGTATTGAGCTTGGGTTGAAGTCTAGAAGAGATTTTGGGCTCCAATCCTTGGTTTTTCTGATTCCTCTTCTCTTTCTTTGCTTAGTTGTTGATATGGCTGTAATTATTCTACATAATTGTAGCTTTTTCATGACTTTGTGTAGCTAAACACCTCATTTTTATGGTTGTTTTGAACCCTTGTATGGATTAAGCACTCATTTCCCCTTATATTTGTGATTAATGATGAGATTATGCTGATTTACTCTTTGCTTAATGCTTCTTATTGATTGGCCACCAATAAGGTTGTTGGGTTCACTTGATTAATGCTTGAGAGGGCTAGATTGAGTGTAGAACTTGAGTTAAATCGTGTGAGAGCTTGAAATTTGTGAATTGAATGGATAGCTTTGTTAATGAGGTAGAGATACACTCATTGACCTCACATAGCCAAATAGGATTTGCAATGAAATCAGGGTTTAATTAGTTAATTAAGAGATTAATGAATTAATTAAACTATACACCTATTTGGAGACTTGAGAGACCACTTATAGGTAAATTAGTATCCTTGGCTAATATAATCTTTCATTAAGTAGCACATATAGGGGGATTTAGTGAATGCTTTTGAAATACAAGGGGGATAAACAATCCTAAGCTTCATTAAATACTTGAATTCAAATAATCATTTGCTTTTATAAATTTTCCGTTGAAAAGTAGTTTTAAATTTCTTTTTCACCCAACCAACATGTTTTGTTCCAACTTGATCGATTTCAAATGAATCTATTCAACCTAATTGAACACATGATTGCATTCGTAAGTTCGCTTTCGTCATAGTCTTCGTGTGAACGATCTTTACTCATCACTTTGTTACTTGCGACTTATACGCTTGCGGAAGCTAAACGGCGAACACCAGACACTCAAAGGTCAGTGACCAGATATGCAATCAAGCTTGGAGGGACCTTGATATGTTGGAAGTCAAAGAAACAACGTACAGTTTCTAAATCCTCAACAAAAGCAGAACACAGAGCTGTAAGTGCAGCTGTTTCAGAGATTGTATGGACAACATGTATGCTGGAAGATTTGAATTTCAAAGGCTTGGGACCATCCTGGATCTTCTGTGATAGCAAGGCTACCATCCATATTGCAACCAACCCGGTATTTCACGAACGAACGAAGCACATTGAAATAGATTTTCACTTCGTCGGTGAAAAATTAGTAGAAGGTTGTATCACTTTGCAACATGTGAGTTCAAAGCAACAGCTGGCAAATTTGTTGACAAAGCCCCTTGGGCATGAAATGATGATAGTCGGAAGTTTTTGTGCAAGTTGGGAACCATTAATCTACATGGTGCTCAACTTGAAGGGGGTTTTAGAATATATATCTGTAAGTATACTGATCTGTTTGTATATTGAACATATGCCTGTTGTTGTAGCATTTATAGGTTCATATTTGTATTTGGTTATATACTTTGGTTTGTTCAGATTCGGTCCAGTTTGGCCCACATCAGGTGTATTACATTTATTATAAATAAGAGTGCTCTCAGTCAGTGTCAGTTGACTGGGCATTTTCACATTTCTCATCTCTTGCCTTTGGCTCTCACCTCACTTTTAAGAATTTGTGATTTGAAGCGATGAAGCTGCAGATCAGAGAGCAAAACTAGGTAGTTAGTGTTGGAAATAATGAGTGGGTGTGTCACAAGAAACAATTCCCACATTGTTTGAGATTGTGGGGTCCAAGTAATAACAAGTGATCTTGGGCTAGTAAATAAATCAAAAGGAGGAATATAGGCTTACTCGCATGACAAAAGGGCCACCGGAAATGTAGTTGAAATCCGGCAATTTCCCCCTCCCTTGTGTGCGAGTTAAATGCGATACTGGGCACTTTTACTGGAAACATTTCTACGAAAATACAATATTAATTTGTATGATGTATGGCTATCTTAATGGATCATAAACACCTATTAATGTGTTTAATGACCTAACGACTAGTAATCGCCGTATAAGTATTCATTAAGCATGTCAATGATTTTGTAACCGACGTTTAATTGTGTTTAAGTGTCCAATGTTCTCTTGTGACCTGCAGCCAAGGTCTAAGTAACCTGGCCTTGAGCTTTTGAGCAACTTCTGTTTCCTCCTCTGGTTCTCTACCTTGCTGAGTTCTATTATCTTCCGTAATTCTGCTCACCCAGTTTTGCAGGAAGGATTCGTTTAATCTTGGGGAGTGCCGCTTCTTATCTGCTGGTAGTTGCGGAATAGCTCTTAAGGACAGTGTCCTTGGACACGACTCGAATCAACTATCTTAATTGCAGGTGATGCCGCTGATAGGATTTGCATGTCGCTATAGAGGACTTGGAAAGTCTACTGAATTGCATGACAATCTAGGAACTACCGCCAACAGTTAGTAGCACCAAGACGCCTGTAAGGATTGGTTGCTTGAGCCTACTATTATTTATAGAGTCATAATAAATATCTGATTAAATATATGGAATGTAACGATTTTAAAGAGGATGAGTAAAAAAGTTTAGGAATCTCCTTGAGAGCAACATGTGCAGTGTATGACATCTAAAATAATCATATTAAATAAAATTTGCATTTATTATATTTATATATATTAAAAGGAGGATTTTTTTTAATAATTAAATTAATGTACGATGAATCAAAGAATTCGGAAGTTTCGTTCATATAATATTTATACCTTTGATGACATTCCCATAATGCGAAACCATAGAGCGAGGTGTTAATACTACCTGTATATAGCCTATATAAGATGAGGAGAAAAAGAGATAAGAGATAAAATGTGTTACATACAGCATTATATTATTGACTCTATATGCATCATAAAAATCATAAGCTTTTTGGCAAAAAATAAAAATCTTGGTAAAAAAATAAAAATAATAACTTTTAAATTTCATGTTAGATTCATGAATATAATTAACTTCTGGTCATTATATGTAGACGACCACGTAAATGCATATATAATATCTAAAGATACATATATACGTTGGTTGATGTACATCTCAACATTTAATACAGATGCATTACATGGCTTTTATTTAAATTTGCAAAAATTCATACCAGCGAGAAGGAGCTAGAAAGAATTGAATGCGCACGCACACAAAACCAAAAGAATTAAATGGAAAAAGATACTGGGAAATTAATTCTTCATGAGAGGATAAAGGATCTTTTATAGGGAAGATGTGATTATAGGAGAAGGATTTACCCCTCTTTTTTTATTTTGGGGTTTCTAAAACCCTCACTAAAATTGCCAAACAAAAAAAAAATTCACAAAATGTTTTGTTGCAAAAGGTTTGCTCTGTAACCAACAAGGTTTTAGTCTTATTGAAATGGTCTTTGACTCTTTAATCATGAGGTTTTGAATATTTTTTTGCTTGAGTTGGTGTGAATGCAAACTACCTCCAATTAAACTTGACAATACTTAAATTTAACCCAGATGTAAAATGCAAGCTCCATATATTGGTGTCTTAAGTGGTTAGAAAACCATCACTAACGTGAGTTAGAGATGGCTTTAAAACAGAAAACTCCTTGTCTCAATTAGTGTGTGTGTGTGTAACTGGATCTCATTTTATCTGCTGAGAGGAATTTATTACACAACTCAACGGACTTTCTATTTTAGAAGAGAATGCAAAATTTCATAACAAATATGTAAGAGAGTCGTGTATTTTGAATGTTGATTAAGAAAAAAAAGTACACAATATGCTTAATTTAAAACTTTATTTTTCACAAATTTATTGAGCTTATACATATTTACAGATGATACCATTCTTAATATAAGAGTAAAATAAGCCAACTATACATGCGGATATTGTATGAACTCAATCAAGGCTTTAGAGTTAGAGGTCTTTCTAAACGAATATAGTCATACATAACTCCCTGGAAAGCATTAGTGGCATTTGACTGTGTAACCCCCTCCGAAATTATATCCGAAATACGCGATTAAAATGAAATAGAGACCAATAATAATCAAAACTCATTTAAAATCCCATCCTTGAGATAGGGTTTTCAAAAATACCTTTTAAAATCTAGTTAACTTGATCTCATATTCACATTTCGAATACAATTACTACGCGAAGATAAATCACATTCATATAAATATCAGAGTGCACAATATAATCATCCCGGCAATCCCAGGTATATACCTTCGCTAAAGATACACAGGGCACAATTGCCCATTACAATTCTTCAAATGGGGATTACACAATCTCATCTCGAAGGAGTCCTAGCTGCTTCCTCCACAAGCCACTTGCCCTGTCTAAATTGTTGGTAAGGGAGGGTGAGATTCGAGAGAATCTCAGTAGAGAAACATTATCAATATGCAGGCAAAATAAGTGTTTAATGCATGATATGCTTGCATCACATAACTCATGCACACATACAATGACAAATCTATAAGCTCAATGATTCGAACGATACACATATGGCCATAGCATATATTGAAACATAGCTTTAAATCATTCATACATGTTCCATATAATCAAGCAAAGCAATAACATGCATCAACACATTAATACAGTTATCAGAGCATGCAGGAGATATAAGTTCCCTTCCTCCAGTCTTTTCTTCTCGATTTACGTGCCAACAACTCGGCGCTTCACATTCGATCCTACAATGTCAAATGTACTATTTAGATACTTCCATAGTGTTTCTGGGGGTTATATGAAGCTATATGGAAAAATTACTAAAATACCCCCGGGGGCCCGGCCCGGCCCCACCGTACCCAGTCCGGCTGTACTTTTCTTAAAATTTTGACATGAGCTATTCTGACATATTTTCGCCCAAGGAATCCATTTCCGGACTCGGAATTATCAAATTCAATATCAATTTACAAATTTACCCTTGGCAGCCCCACTTTAAGGGTTTCAGGGGCGTTTTCGTAATTATGCTTTTTCGACCTTTTCCGAAAAAGTGACCAACTGTAACCCCACCTAATTTTCGCTCCTGAACTCAATGGAACTATAAAATCATTGAAAATCCAACTCTAAGACCCATTTATAGCCATAACCAAAATATACAAGTACTCCGGGGAAAATTGGGGTTTTTCGGTTTCGGCTCCTTAAACGTGTTTCTTTCCACTCCTAACCACTTTATTGACTATTCCATTAGGTTACAACTACCATTTGGTACCAATTTGGGCAGCATAACAGCCCTACACACCTATTTTCCATTTTTGAAACCAATGACAATCCGGCGAAATTTCACCGATTAAATTGTCCACAGCAGCCAGAATAGTCAATACACAAGAGTTTGGAAGTTACCTCAAGCTCCCACTAGCTTTTCTCAAGAGTGGCTGAAACCCTAGCCCTTCTTAACCATGAAAATTGAGCTTCCAACACCTTAAAGAACATGAAAGAGAAGCTTAGGAGCAAGGTTATACGCGTTAGGAGCTAGATCGTCGGAGAAATCGGGTTACCTTGCGAGATTTCTCCTCTTTCTCTCTCTAAGAGCTCTCAACATTCTCTTACTAGTTTCAGCTGGTTCATCACGCAGAAAATGAAAGCTGAAGAAGATGAGAAGATATTTAATTCCATGCTGATGTCATCTTTTAATGAGATGATGTCATAATTCCCATTTTCGGATTTTCAGGCAGATTTTCTGCCCAAACTTTGAAAAATCATAGCTAATTCTAGAAAAATCAAAATGAGGTGATTCCAAAGCCAAATGAAAGTTATTTAAGTCCTATTTATAGGAAAAATATTTACCAATACTAGAAATCACCACACTATTCCAGAATTACACAAATTTCATCACTGCCCCAAAACAGAGTCCATTTTCGACCTCAAACTTTGGACAGTCATATCTCCCAGTTCCCAACATGAAATGGCACAAATTATATGTCCATTTTGAAGCTTGGGATGTGAAAATTAATACTGGAAAGTTTCATAATTTTCTGACATCATTTGCCTAGTAAAAACGTCCACACGAGAAAACTGCCCAGACAGAATTCACACTGGACAGCATTTCCAATTTTGCAACCAGTGTGTCCAATCCAATTTAAATCAATTCCAATGATTAAATACCACAACATGACACCATTTCCATCACAATACCCCATTCAATTCTTCCCTCTATTCTAAGTCAATTTGGATGTTAATCCACAATTGAACTCAAATACAGGGTTTTGGCGTTGCTCATAACACAAGCGACCACAATCCACTTTATATTCTCTAAAAGGGTTCATTAATCACTAACCACGTCCACTTTTGTAGTCATTAACCCCTAATCACAATTTGGGATCTTGCTAAATCGGGGCTTAGCAATCCACTAATCTCAGGCTTATTCTCTAACCTCGAGTCTCAAAATTCGGGGTATTACAGACTGTCTTAAATAAATAGTATTTGTTCCTTTCACTAAACGAACGCTTGGATCATCAATACTGAACAACCAATATAATCCATGGATTTCATGCCTTGCTATTGCATTATCTCCTCCCAAATCCACTCTTTCAAATAGTGGGGGAATATTATAACCTTGCTCATTCACCCAAACCTGCAATATTTGTAGCTCCCAAATTATGCTCATTCATGTACTAATAATAAGTGAATCTAGAAAGTGCCTGACTTTTAAAACCGCACTTATTTAGACTGGTTCTTGGTTAGATCTAAAAAGTCATTTTAACCAGTTAAAACTTCCTTTATATATCTTTAATTACATGGTTTGGAGAGAATTTTAATTATCAAAGAAACATGTTTTAGTGAAGTTCCTGCAATTGGGAATGAGTGGCTGATGCTAGGGCTAATTGTAGAGTATAACTTCCAGTGAATGCATTCTCAAGTTCAAATATAATTTGCCATGTAGTTGGTTGATATACTCCATTTCCTAGTCTCCAACTGACACCAAATTTATTAAAGTAAATAACAGAATTTTAACAGTATCAATTTATATCGTTAGATTATTATACATTGTTTGAATTACGTGCCTAGTAACATGAGCGTAAACCCAGTCTCGATCATACCTATCAACACCAACAGTGTAAACTTGATCGTTATGTGGATATAAATCAGCATAACGTTCCCACAGTCCATATTGCCTAAACCTGCGTCAAGGAAACAAAAACTGTCAGCGTAAAAGGTAAAGAAAACACTCTCTCGGTCCACAATATAGGGCATTTAAACTATATCATGAGAAACAAGAAATGACAGTTAAATCATTTAATATGTGCTAAAATATAAATTTTTTCACTTTTGCCCTTCTTGAGAAATGTGTTTGATTACATTGAAAATGTTATTTTAGAGAGAAGGGATATAATAAGTGGAATGGAAAAAGTTGGAAAGTGGGTATTAATCACATAAGCAAAACAGAAAAAAGAGCATTACTTAAATTGGAGGTGATTTTTATTCTGGACCATGTCTTTCTTCTTAAAGTGTTCTATATTGTGAACCGGAGGGAGTATATACGTATTGATATATAGTAACTATAAATGGGTTGTGGTTTTCTAACATGTCTTTAGGTTGTTCACTGTATAATTGTTGATGAGTTTAGGGCTAGGGTCTGGCATATAGAATTCTGCGGCTTTGCCATCTGGAAATCCAATTTCCCAAAGGGTAGAACCATTTCTTGGAGGATTAAATAAAAGTGAATCCAATTTGATTAAACACCCTATAACTACACAAAACAACTGAATTAGAAAGTTTTGAAACTTAATTAGGTTAAGAGAACAGCTTCAGGATAAGCCAGGACTTGCCCACTCTCCCTATCTTCCATGGTTGGCATTAATCTTTGCCTATTGTTTGATACTGCCATATAATTAAACCTGGACGATGAGACGTAATCAGTTAACATTCAGTCCTGTTTAAATTGATAAACTTGATATACTTAATGAGTAGAAGATTAAGTAAAATTTATACCGAGACTTCTCTCCTTTTTCTCTTATTATTTTCTGTGGTATTTAGCGATTCCCCACTTATAGGATCAGTCTAAACAGACGATCCAAGCCTACATACAGGTATTGTTGATTTCCTATGCCTGAGTTCGTTAAGCAGTGTCAAGATGTCTTTTAGTGCCACGTCAGCATCACTGGATTGACCCCATAGTTTATAAGAAATATATAACATAATACAAAACATTTCTTCCTTCAAACTCAGAGTAGAATATTGTGACAACACATCAAATATGAGAAATAAGCTGCAAATATATGTTATTGATGATTTGTAAATAGTGCAACTTTATACACACCCCATAGTTTACAAGACATCACTTTGACATGGAAAATTAAGCAGCTTCTACAGAAAATTAAAGTTGGCAATTAAAGGAGGAAGCTATATATTTATTTGGCAGACATAGAAATAAGATTTGATTTTCCTGCGTACTTCAAACTCGAAATGAAGGTATCTCATCGTCGCGCCAAATTCTCTCTTTGCGGTCCTTCCATTTCTTCATCATATTGCAAATAAACACTTCTTCACACCTATTACAGAAGCTTTCACAGTACGTTATCGTTGTTGGCTTTCTCGGCATGTTCTCCAGCATTGTCGGATGCCAATATTGTGGGTATACTTCGATGATGCCGGGACGACGTTTCCCAGAAACAATGAAACCGTGCGACACATTAAGAACCTCCAACTTCTTCACCACGTAAACCTAAGCATTCTTGTTCATCCTTACGGATTGGAGACTTAATACCTTCAGCTTTGGAACATGCTTCGCCATCGTTGTCGCAATGTTTAGGGTCAAATTACAAGTTAGCTTTAGTTCTGAGAAGTTGGGACAGTATTTGCCTATGGCTTGCAGAAAGTGAGGAGCTACCAAAGTGTTGGTAACTGTCAACGACACTAGTCGTTTCCATTGCTTCATTGCTCGAATGATTCCGGTTTTTGTGATATCTGGGACCCACCCGGGTAGAACTAGCCGTTTCAGATTACAACTCCTACCAAGAACAAGAGGGTTTAAGTTTTCTTTATTAGATCAAGAGAGTTTAATTTAAAGGATTAATAATAATGCACTAAAGGTTTTTGAGAAGTGTGAAGAAAAAAAATATGAATAATTATTAATGACTACTCCGACCGGTTTTATTCATGAAAGCTCGATAACCGAATTACGCGGTTTAAGAAAGTGATTAAAATTAGTTAAAAATAATAAGTATGTCTAAAATAAAAAAATTTTCAATATGCCCTAAGGGGCGAGTAAGAGAGAGAAATAAATTAAATATAAATATCACCAACATTTTAATTAATGCAATACATATAATTAATTAAGGGTGAAAATGAAAAAAAAAACAAATTAAATGTCCAAATACCTCTTGTTGGATTCAAATAAAAAGGACCAAGTCAATTCAAATTTTAGGCTCCTATAAAAAAGAATAGAAGATGGAATTAAGAAAGATAACTGATTAAGGTGTTTTAAAAAACATATACCATGTTAACTAACTTAACTAGTGGAGGGGGTACCTTTTAGCAACATTATTGAAGGCGTGGTTGTCTAGGTAAAGATGAAACTGGAAAATGAGACAATGTGCTTGGCCGTTGCTGAGATTTAAGAGAGACCCCAAGAGACCAACAATCCTTGAACTTGAAGTGGGTATTCGAGGGTATTCCGTCCACTTGGTAAGATCAAAAATGTTTCCGCACCAAAAACAAGGGTCTTGGCAAACATCTCGCCAGGACCTGCACACCATGGAAACGGCAGCCAAATCCATCAAATTCAGAGTCATGAAGATTCTCAACAACACGTCATAGCTCATGTCCCTCCAGTCTCTCATTTCTTCTGATAATTTGTTTTTCTTGTTCAGCCCCATACTCAAATAATGTTTCCTGCAATCATAACAACCAATGAAGCAGCACATATCAATATGTTATACACGAACACAAGTCTAAAGAGAGAGTTCAATCCCAAGAGATTAGCATATTGGAAGGCGGTTCCCCTTGAATTTATAACACAGTCATTACAAAATAGTGCCTCTGGTTCTTTTTATACGAGACATTTAACAACTTTCACACAGATTAAAAAATTAGTTAAATTTATTTACTCTCATTAAATATGTACGTTCATATTTTCAACCATATATTGTCTAAGGATCACCCTTTTCCTCAATTAATTTTATTACATTAGTGTTGTTTTGTCTCTCTCTACATAACTAAGGGCATTTAGTGGCTGCTGTAGCTTTGTGGATTCTGCTACTGGCTTTCCAGTTTCATCAGCGAAAATATATACTCTTTGCTGGCCAAAAGAAAGTTATATATTCGGGGTTAATTAACTTTACCGATTACACTTATATGTGTAAATATAGGATGAATGAAATTCTATCCCATTATCCTAAGGTTTCGAAAACTTTATGCTTGACCAAAGTGGAAGAATGAAAAAGAAGTGTTCGATTTTCAGCGCTCTATATAGAGTGAAATCAGTTAAAACTTCATAGATGAATGCTTAGTTTATAGTTTTTCTCCTCCTTGAATTCTTCTTGTTATTTTGGATTATATTCATAATTTTTTAATGAAAATATATGAAGATGGAAATAAAAGACATCAGAAGAAAATGCAAACATACCTCACTTCTAAGAATTTGTGATTTGTAGTGAAGAAGCTGCAGATCAGAGAGCAAAACTAAGTAGCTAGTAGAACAAAGACGCCTGTAAAGATTAGTCGCTTAAGCCTACTATTATTTATATGAAGTCATAATAAATATCTGATTAAATATATGGAATGTGATGATTTAAAGATGACGAGTAAAAAAGTTTAGAAATCTCCTTGCGAGCAACATGAATGTGCAGTGTATGGGATCTAAATTAATCATATTATAAATTTTGCATTCATCATATTTATACATTTAAAGGTTGATTTTATTTAGTTTTTTAGGTTAAATTATTGTAAGGTGAATCAAAAAATTCGGAAGTTTCGTTCATATAATATGTATGCCTTTGATGACATCCCCATAAAAAACCATAGTGCGAGATATTAATAATCGTATGTAGCCTGTGTAAGATATAGAGATAATTTTTTTTTTTTTTTTGGCCAAAGGATAGTGATAAAATTTGTAAAATCATAACTTTTAAATTCCATGCTAGATTCATGAATCTAATTAACTTCTGGTCATTATATGCAGAAAACCACGTCAATGCATATATAATATTTAAAGAAAAATATATACGTTGGTTAATGTACATCTCAACATTTAATACAGATGCATGCATGGCTTTTATTTAAATCTAGCAAATTTTCATACCTGCGAGAACGAGCTAGAAAGAATTAAATGCGCACACGCAAAAAATCAAAAGAATTAAATGGGAAAAAATACTGGCGTATTTATAAATTAATTCTTTATTTGTTCTTGTCAATCTCTGTGCAGTAATAGAGAAGTTGTGAGAAACGGTATGACCGTGTGGGGAGAGGGGTGTCTCTGTTGATTTTCCTCTCCATTTACTCTCCATTGAAAATATCTACCATTAGATCAACTTTCAATGGTTGATATTTAATAATATATAAACAATATCATTATAATAAAAATCTACCATGATAAATCTCAACCATTGAAAGTTAATTTAATGGTAGATATATTTAATGGAGAGGAAATTGAAAGGAAAATCAATAGAGACACCCCTCTCCCGACCGTGTGAGGATAAAGTGTAATACCCCGAATTTTGAGACTTGAGCTTAGAGAATAAGCCTGAGATTAGTGGATTGCTAAGCCCCGATTTAGCAAGATCCCAAATTGTGATTAAGGGTTAATGACTCTAAAAGTGGATGTCATTAGTGATAAATAACCCTTTTGGAGACTATGATGTGATTTGGCACTCGAATGTGATTCGTAAGTGCTGTGAGCAATGCCGAAACCCTATATTTAAGTTCAATTATGGATTAACCTCTAAATTGACTTAAAATAGAGGGAAGGCGCATATTGTGGCTAAATGAAAAGATGTGAAGTGTTGGTGGTGATTCAATGAGAATTACCATAATCAGGGGCAAAACGGTAAAGTTACCGACCAATTGGTCAGTTACCGAAGAGGAAACTCATTGGTAACTTCAAGATCAATGGTTGAGATTGATTTGTGTAGAGATCAAAGGGTGGAATCATGTGTGCAAGTGCCTATGTGAGCTCATGGAGGTGTGACAAGATCTTGACACTTGGCACAATGTGAGCCCTTGGATTGGTCAAAAGTGTCAACACCTCTTCCCTCTTTCCTCTCCCTTTTAGGTCGGTTTTGGGGGCCTTTAAACTCCAAAATCTGATCTTCATCTCTCTCTCCTCTCATCTCCATGAACGTGCAACCTTGGAGGAAGAAAGAGAAAGCTTAAGGTGAGATTTTGGTTGACTTCTTGCCCTCTAATGCTCAATTCATCTTCTATAAAGTTGTTCATAGTGATGAGAGCTTCATTGGTATGGTTTTAGATTTTTGAGAGAATGTGTTTGAGAGCTTGAAGAATTTGGGAAGTGGAGGAATCAAAGAATTGGCATTGGGAAGAGGAAGAGGTGAGTATTTGATGACTATTGACCTAACTATTGTGGTTATTGGTTGAGTATTGTGAATTGAGAATTTTGACCTGATTTAATGGTATTTTCGTGTGGAATGTGAATGGTGAAATTGGATGTTGTTTTGTGTTGAAAATAGTGTTATGTTGTGGTATTTAATCATTGGAATTGGTTTGAATTGGATTGGACACAATGGTTGCAAAACTGGAAATTCTGTCCAGTGAGAATTCTTTCTGGGCAGTCTGTTTGTGTTGCCGTTTTGAATGCGCAAATGATGTTAGAAAATTCTGAAACTTTCCAGTCTTGAAGTTCACATCCCAAGGTTCAAAATGGACATATAATTTGTGCCATTTCGTTTTGTGAACTTGGATTTCTGTTTGCCTAAAGTTTGAAGTCGAAAATGGATTCTGTTTTGGAGCAATGTTGGATTTTGTGTAAATCTGGATTTTTGTGGTGATTTCTGGTAAAGGCCAATATTTTTCCTGTGTAGAGGACTTGAATAGATTTCATTTGGCTTTGGGATCACCTCATTTCGATTTTTTTGGAATTAGTTGTGATTTTTGGAAGTTCAGCCAGAAACTGGATTTTCTTGGGCCGCGGCCCAAGGATGTTGCGCCGCAGCCCAAATGTTTCTGTGCGTCTCTGGACAGCCTTGGGCCGCAGCCCAAGGATTGTGGGCCGCGGCCCACCCCCAAAATCAGTGTTTTGCATTTTTGAAAGGTGATCTTTGGTCAAGTGTTTCCCAAGCCTCACTACAAAAAAAAAGACTTTTGGCGGCGACAAAAGTCGCCGCTAAAAGTCTAAAAGTCGCCGCTAAAAGTGTTTCAGCGGCGACAAAAAGTCGCTGCCTATGCGACTGTCGCGAATAGTATTCGCGGCGACAATTTTTGTCGCCGCTGAAAGTATACTTTCAGCGGCGACAAATGTCGCCGCCGAAGGTGACTTTCAGCGGCGACTTTTGTGTCGCCGCTGAAGGTGACTTTCAGCGGCGACTTTTGTGTCGCCGCTGAAGGTGACTTTTAGCGGCGACAAAAGTCGCCGCTGAAAGTATTAATTTTTTTTTTTAAAAAAATTGAAAAATTATTTTTTTAAAAAAAAATTCGAATTTTTTTTTTAAAAATTAATTTACAATTGCCACGTGTCTCCTCCCGGTGCTGCCACGTGTCTCCTCCCAGGTGCTGCCACTTGTCGCCTCCGCGTGTTGCCACGTGTCGCCTCCGCGTGTTGCCACGTGTCGCCTCCTCATAATTCCTCCAAGTGACTCTCCTCCAGTTCGAACCCGCGACCTCAGGGAGCCGATGCCTTCGCGCGCGAGTCTCTGCCAGTTGCGCCGAAATGAACCTATGTCATATTATTACATATTATTATATATATAATATTATCATATATATAAACATACATACATATAATTAATTATTAATTAAATATAATATCATTAAAAATAATGAAAAATTAAATAAAAACGAAAAAAATATTTATATATTTAAATTAAAAAATGTTTTAATTAAAATTACTTAATAAATAATAATTTAATATCATAAATATTATTTTTAATATAAAATTATAAATATAATATTAATAAGTAATAATATAATTTTAATAATTAAGGTTAAATAGAATTATTTAATAATTAATATTTTAATTTTATAAATATTATTTTCGAAAAATATTAATAAAAAAAATATGAAATTGACTTTCAGTGGCGACTTTAGTTGTCGCCGCTAAAAGTGAGTTTCAGCGGCGACTTTTGATAGTCGCCGCTGAAAGTGTTTTAAAACAAATTTTTTTTTTTAAAATTCAAATAAGACTTTTAGCGGCGACACTAAAGTCGCCGCTGAAAGTGAGTTTTAGCGGCGACTTTTGATAGTCGCCGCTGAAAGTGTTTTAAAAAATTTTTTTTTTTTAAATTTCAAATAAAACTTTTAGCGGCGACACTAAAGTCGCCGCTGAAAGTGAGTTTCAGCGGCGACTTTTAATAGTCGCCGCTGAAAGTGTTTTTAAATTTTTTTTTTTTTAAATTTCAAATAAGATTTTTAGCGGCGACACTAAAGTCGCCGCTGAAAGTGAGTTTCAGCGGCGACTTTTAATAGTCGCCGCTGAAAGTGGTTTTAAATTTTTTTTTTTTAAAATTTCAAATAAGACTTTTAGCGGCGACACTAAAGTCGCCGCTGAAAGTGTTTTCAAAAATTTTTTTTTTTAATTTCAAATAAGACTTTTAGCGGCGACACTAAAGTCGCCGCTGAAAGTGATTTTCAGCGGCGACTTTTTAATAGTCGCCGCTGAAAGTGTTTTTAAATTTTTTTTTTTAAAAAATTTCAAATAAAACTTTTAGCGGCGACACTAAAGTCGCCGCTGAAAGTGAGTTTTAGCGGCGACACTTTTGTCGCCGCCAAAAGTCTCACTTTCAGCGGCGACTTTTAAAAGTCGCCGCTAAAAGTCTAACTTTCAGCGGCGACATTAAAAGTCGCCGCCAAATGTCGCCGCTAAAAGTGGTTTTTTTTGTAGTGCCTTTAGGCATATGTTTGGCTTTAATTAGCCTCCTAAAGGTCATGAATGATAACCAACTTAAGTGTTTGAGAGTTAAAGAATTGGAAAAGGGATTTAACCCTATGTCCTTGTTTGGTTATAGGGTTTGATATTCACCCTGGTCGTGGTTCGGTGTTCGCCCTGGTCGTGAGCAGCCGGAGCTGGTGCTTACGTGGAAAGAGGGTAGGGAACTTACCTCTCCTGCATGTATTGATAATTGTATTTGTGTATTGATGCATGTTATTGCTTTGCATGATTATGTGAAACATGTATGAATGATTGTAGCTCTGTTTCTAGTTATGCTATGGCCATGAGTATGTTGTTGAAACATTGAGCATGCGGATATATCATTATGTGAACATGAGTTATTGTGATGTAAGCATGTCATGCATTAAATACTTATCTTGCATGCATATTGGTATTTGTTTCCTACTGAGATTCTCTAGAATCTCACCCTCCCCTATCAACATTTTAGACAGGGAAGGAAGATTGAGGATGAAGCAAGCTTCCAAGGACGAAGAGGACTCGTTTCTGGGTGAGAGCTTGGTTGTTGGTTATCATGGTGCAATTGAGAATATGTATTGTATATTTGGATCAGTGTTTGAGCATGTATTCGAGTAAATTGTGTAATCCCTGTTGGTGGAGTTGTATGGGCTATTGTGCCCTAAGATTAATGAGCGAAGATATGATTCCGGGATTGCCGGGAATTTATATTGCGTACTCTGATAATTGTCTAAATGTAATTCATCTTCACATAGTAATTATATTCGGAGTGTGGATGTGAGACCGTGTTTTAAATGATTATGAAATGTATTTGTGAAAACCCCGTCGGGTTGATGGATTCAAAATGTTGTTTTGAATTATTGGTCTCTATTTCACTTAATCACGTAATCCGGATATTAATTACGGCAGGGGGTTACATAAAGGATCTTTTATAAAGATGTGATTATAGGAGAAGGCTTTACCCCTGTTGAAGTTGACTTTTTTTCATTTTTTTTATTTGGTGGTTTTTAAAACCCTCACTAAAATTGCCAAAAAAAAATTCACAAAAATATTTTGTTGCAAAAGGCTAGTTCTCCATAACCAACAAGGCTTTGTAATTATTTAAAGAGACTTTGTCTTTGATTACGAGGTCTCTAATTTAAGTGGTTGTGAATGCAGAAAACACTTTTGTGAGAACTACTTTCAATTGGATCCAACAATGCTTAAATTTAATCCGGTCGAATAATTATATTGAAAATCTAGCTCTGTATATTAGTATTCTTAGTGGTTAGAAAACCATCACTAACGTGACTTAGAGATGGTTTTAAAAAAGAAAAACACTTGTCTTGATTAGTGTACGTGTGCGCACAATTGGATCTCAAATAATTATCCGCTGAGAGGAATTTATTGCATGACTCAACGGACTTTTATTTTAGAAGAGAATGCAGAATTTCATAACAAATATATAGAAGAGTCGCTTATTTTGAATGTTGATTAAGAAAAGAAAGTGCACAATGTTCTTATTTAACGTTTTATTTTACACAAATTTACTGAGCTTATACATATTTACAGATGATACCATTCTTAATATAAGAGTAAAATGAGCCAACTACACAAGTAGATATTGCGTGAACTCAATCAAGGCTTTAGAGTTGGAGGTCTTTCTAAACGAATATAGTCATACATAACTCCCTGGAAAGCATTAGTGGCATTTGACTGTCTTAAATAAATAGTATTTGCTCCTTTCTCTAAACGATCGCTTGGAACATCAATACTGAACAACCAGTATAATCCATGGATTCCATGCCTTGCTATTGCATTATCTCCTCCCAAATCTACTGTCTCAAATAATGGAGGAATATTATGACCTTCCTCATTCACCCAAACCTGCAATATTTGTAGCTCCCAAATCATGCTCATTCAAGTACTAATAAGTGAGTCTAGAAAGTGCTTGACTTTTGAAACTGCCTTTATTTAAACCGGTTCTGGGTGAGATTTAAGAAGCCAATTTTAACTGATCTAAACGTACACTAATGTCTTGTCATTTTATATATGTATCTATCTTTAATTACATGGTTTGGGGAGAATTTTAATTATAAAATAAGTTTAAAATGTTTAGTGAAGTACCTGCAACTGAGCATGAGTGGCAGATGCTAGGGCTAATTGTAGAGTATAACTTCCAGAGAATGCATTCTCAAGTTCAAATCTAATTTGCCATGTAGTTGGTTGATATACTCCATTTCCTATTCTCCTACACACACCAAATATATTAAAGTAAATAACAGAATTTTAACAGTATCAATTTATATCGCTAGATTATTATACATTGTTTGAATTACGCACCTTGTAACATGAGCGTAAAACCAGTCTCGATCATACCTATCAACACCAACAGTGTAAACTAGATCGTTATGTGGATATAAATGAGCATAACGTTCCCACAGTCCATATTGCCTAAACCTGTGTCAAGGAAACAAAAACTGTCAGCGTAAAAGGAACAGAAAGTATATACATATTGATATAAAGTAACTATAAAGGGGTTATGGTTTTCTAACATGTCTTTAGGTTGTTCACTGTATAATTTGTTGATGAGTTTAGGGCTAGGATCTGGGATATGAAATTCTGCGGCTGTGCGATCTGGAAATCCAATTTCCCAAAGGGTAGAACCACTTCTTGGAGGATAAAATACAAGTGAATCCAATTTGATTAAACACGCTATAAATACACAAAACGAGTGAATTAGAAAGTTCTGAAACTAGGGTTTCGACCAAATTAAAACAGAAGGGAAAATGAACAGAATGTGGTACGTACCTGGCGTGATAGTGATTATATTATTATATTTGTAATCACCAATGAAGCCAGGAATCCAAGCAAACAAGTTATAGTCCCCTGGTATAACTTTCTTAATCATGAAATAGCCCTTGTTATCAGCTTGTGTCCAAAACTGATAGCCCTATATATAGATTACACCATAAGAAAGAAATTGTGAGTTGATCGAGATTAAAGAAATCCTGTTGCAGATAAATAATTAACTTTTGATATTTTTTTATAATTTCAATCTTAATATTCCTATACAAGTTGCTTTTCTGTTACTCATCCAAACAAACTTCAGTTTATCAAACTGGCCTTTTTATAAAAGTCAATTCAAATATAAATTACATTAACTTATCTAACTTTTACTCTGTCTCACGTTTGCAAAAGTCATATTGAAAAAATGTCTCTTCTACTACTTATAATCCAAACACACCCAAATATTACGTACCTTGCTTTCCGTTTGCCATGATCCTTCATATCCGGGCAGAGCGAGACCAACATAAGCAGATTTAGCATATAGAAGGCTCCCTCCTCGGATATACCGATCTTGAACTAGTAATCTTCCAACCACACTTCCACGTTGAGTAGATGGGATGAAGTCTCGTGAATGCGGGAAATCATATGGCCATCTTTGGGCTTCCTTATACATCTGATTGAATCAAACAACAAATTATATATATGACATTATATTTCATGTTTGATGAAGAAAGATTGGTACTTGATTCATATAGTCACCTGTTGCACTGCATCTGGCCAAAGCGTCTGTGGATCCTCATTGCTTGAAAGAGAGTTCAGGTACACAAAAACAGGCCCAAAAACCTTCTTATAGGTCTCCCCTTCTTGAAACGCCATGGTTACCTCCTTCCCAGCGTAGTGGGTGCTCACAAACATCTATATATATTAATCAAATCTTACAAAATCAAATGGGAAAACAAACGGCTACCTATTCTATTGTACTTTTGAGTCACACTTTATATGCTGTTAGCCACAAAGTATTGTGTGAAGTTACAATATTGTCTTGTGCATTTTAGAAAGGGTTAAAGAGCTAAAATGTCATGAAAGTTTCCATTAATATGGGGACTGGCCACCAGATGTTTTCGAGGGAGCAACTTTATTTCGCAAGTTTAAAAAAACGGGGCAATATTGTCCTGATCTAACGGATATAAACAGTTAACCTTAGTTGACTGATTATGTGACATTCCCACATGGCATCTACGTGAGCTTTTAGAAAATAAGTTATAGGTACAGTAAAACTAAAGAAAGATGTGAAGAGCCAAAGTCAAAAAAGTTCGCGGGCTTTTGTTTCTCATACCGAAAGGGTAAAGGGGCCCACATGAGAGGTGAGGTCTTGCTTGGTGGGTCCAGCATTGCGAAACTCGTTGGTAGGTGTTATCATCCAGAAGCCAACAGGTGCATCTGAATCAAAGCTAATCCAACCATGGATTCTGTTGTCTTCGTTCTCACATGAGTACTGATATTTGTCGTCCACCTAATTACCCACCACACTCAATATAGTTCACGGGAGTGTTATATCAAATCAAAACAAACACTAGTCTACTTACACATGAGAAAAATGTAAGCCTTTATATTCTTATGAACAAAGCTATATGTAGATATATATAGAGGCTAGGGGAAAGAAGTACGTACCTCTCCTTTGAAGTCTTTGTTGGATGGGTGGGTTAAGAGAACAGCTTCAGGATAAGCCAGGACTTGCCCACTCTCTCTGTCTTCCATGGTTGGCATGAACCTTTGCCTATTGTCTGACACAGCCATATAATTAAACCTGTACAAGGCATAATCATTTTAAAATTCAGTCCTGTTTAGATTTATAAAACTGATTAACTTAATGAGTTGAAGATTAATTAAGTACAGTTTATACATATGTAGAACTCTCTCATGTTTGTCTTTTATTATTTTCTGTGGTATTTAGCGATTCCCCACTTCTAGGATCTCAGTCTGAAAAGACGATCCAAGCCTGTATGTTATTGCTGCTATGTCTGAGCTTGTTAAGTAATGTCAAGATGTCTATTAGTGCCATGTCAGCATCTCAGGGTTGACCCTTATTGAGACCTCACCATCAATTTGATTTTTTGGGAAGAGCCCATCAAATTTTTAAATTAGTTAATTCTGTTGTTGTCACATATGACCATCATTGCTTTTACGGATGGGGAAAAAATTAGGGAAAAAGAATATTAGAAAAGAAAACTCTCAAAAATAATAAATTTCTTTATCATGTTTGAAAGTTGTCAACCCTAGTATTCCTTGTTCCTATTTTCTCCTCATTTTTCTCTCCATCCAAATATTGGGTTAAAGTTTAAATTCGTCCCGTGAATTAGAAGATTCTTTCATAGCCCATTTCACGTTCTTCCAAACCCTTGTCGTATTACCTTAAATCAAGTCCTAAAATGTCATGTTGTTTATCCTGGCTATTTCTGTTGTTCCAACATCACGGATAAGTCTTTTATAAACATCACGGATAAGTCTTTTATATAGAGACACACACACACACACTCGTATATTTAATGTGTGCTCATAAGATTTTCAAGATATCATGCTATTTTCTCCATCTTTGTCGAAGTTATATATTTTATTTGATGAATTTAGCCATCTATTTGTATTAATTAAATAATAAACTTAACTTCTTGATCTGTGAATAATAATTTAATACTTTTTATTGTATTAATATTACTAGCACCTAGCCACTAGTAACTATCGTGGCTGCATAAAAATAAAAGATCACTGTAAACAACCCACATCCAATTGATCCAAACTCTTGGTAGTTATTATTATATTAATATTGATTAATAGATTTTAAAAACCTGTGTTGGCCCATTGTTTTTATCCTTTTTTAGGGGTAATTTACCTGTGTTCTTGGAGCTTGTAGACAATCCTAACTTGATCAACCTCCACAGCTGGGAATCCTTGTGGACGCTCGAATATCACATAAGAGTAAAATCCAGAACTGCCTCGTCGCAATACATACCTGAAAAATCAAATATCCCATATATTAATAGTTAAGTAACATGTGAATACGTAAAGGATGTGTGTCTGTATTCTTTACATAGCATGAAAAGATAAAAGCTAATCTAAGAGTAATAATATTCCACCTTTGGTCTATGTTAATGGGCACATCAGTGCCTTGCATTGAGGAAGTCCATGTTCTCACAAACGAAACCTCCACTTGGCTCTCATCCGATGCTACAAGTGAGAAATGGGTCCCATTGATTCTGCAGTACGTGGTTTTATATTATTATAATAATTAAACTAATCAGTTCAATGAGTTGGGTCCAATAAGAGCTAGCATTAATAATAATCACTACTTTAATTTATTATCATGTACCTTTGAGTAATACTATTCTTTCGTGGTTCATTCCAAACTACATCAAAATACCTGCAAACATGAACGCAGGAACTTGATCAATTTTTAGAATGAACATTTTAGAAGAAGTTATTTAAAGGAACAAGGTGACGAGTAGGTACCCTCTGTCGTGTTTTGCTAGACGAGATTCTAGGACATTGTCGATTCCATGGTATGAGATTCCAATAACATAGCCTTGAGGTTTAGAAATAGTGAGTTGGACAAAGCCATTGTCAATGATCACTTGCTCTGAATCTTCTGTGTTTAGCTTAACCGCACTACTAGTGTTGATAGATGATGAACGACAAACTCAAAGTCAAAAACCATTTACAATCTATCAAAGCATATTTTCTAATATTATTGATTGAAAAGGAGGCATGTGAAGAAGGAAGAGGCAAGTGAAGATTCAAGAGTCACCTCAATGACAAGTGAAAAGCACCTAGACCCGTTATACCCAATGAAAGGTGAAAACACATCACTATAAAAAGATTCTAAAGCACCTCGATTTTCAAAACTTCTCATGCATGTGACATACAACAGACCACAACATATATATAAGACAAGTAACCGTGACTCTTTTATTTATCTTTTATATATATATTAACTTATGGAAACCGTTAACTCAAAACATCATTAACATCTATAAAGAACATCTATAAAGAATATCATCTTAACTTTAACTTTCTCACTCTCTCGGTGACACGTATCAAGCAAAAGCATCTAAGCTTATATTCAAGTTAAAAAAGCAAAGAGAAGAAGAAGACGATGGAGGACCTATCTGATGATACGTTGTCACCAGAAGAAGCAGCCAGCAGGAAGCAGAGTTGCATAGTCATGATTCCAAACCACCACAGCATTAAAACCTGTTTCTTCATCTTGGTCTCTATTATGAAAACTGCAAATTATAAAGAGAGCCTACTTAGCAAGCACATTCGTTTGAGAAGAAGAACAACAACAGAATGTTACTGGTTATAAAGCCTGGTAATTAACTCTGTTAATTAAGATACTAAGAACTAATTAAATTGAACAATGATGCATGAAGAAGACCCAGAAAGAAAATCACAGTGAATCACCTTCTGAGGAACAAAGACCAGCCTTGCGACCAAATGCAGATTTCTGGCAGTTAATCACTCCTCTCTGTCTCTGACTCTAAATTAAATCAAATGACTTGCTCTTTTATTTGCATATTCCCAAGGGATGAGTGGCCTCTATATATACAACTGCACCAAGCAGCGGGCACCTCTTCAGCTTCATTAAGTTACCACCTTTTGTTTATTGACCTTTTTTAATTAATCAATTGCTAAAGTTGTAATCTGAACATATATATCATCTTGAATAGTTGATAGGATATAATTAAAATACTATTATTTTTTTATTTCGTTGTGTTTCTCTTTTGTTTTCCTCTTTATTAATATCGTTTAAATTAAATTTCAACCGTTGAATTGTATTGATTTATATTTTGAAACAACTAGACGATAAAAGAATTCTTTTAAAAAAGCAAGCAAACAAAAAAGTGTCAACCAAATGGAGAAAACAACTGGTGATAATCATTTTAATAAATTGAAGACATATTCTGACTTTATATTTCAACTGCGTCTTGTTATTCTAGTCATCGCCAGAGACCGCAGGGAATATTCAAATGGAAGTTAGCACATCATATATAATGTACTGACACATAAAACAGTCAATTTGGCAAATTTTAATTTTTTTTCATTTTCTTAATATACATATATATTTAAAAAAAACTGCAGCTGGTTGACAATTTCGTAATCCCTAAATTGTTATTTTTTTTTTTTTAATAAGATTAGGTGATCCAGAGATTCCCTTGTTGTATTTGTAAAGGAAACCACACCAAGTGAATACTGGAGTGTTCCCCAGGTGTTATTGCACCTTATAATCCAATATTGAGAGAAATTAGTTTATGCCTTGAAAGTATTAAAAAAAAAAACAGCCAATTATTGATGTTATCAAGGATCAACAATTAGCTACCTTGGGAACCTCGCAAATCATCAGGGGACCACGAAAATTTTCGCAGGCTTGCGACTAATTTATTAAATGCTCTGAGATATATTCCGTTTGTTTTTGTTCCTGTCCTTGGACTTTGTTCTCGCATCTCTTGATCTATTTCGAATAAAACGGTTGGTTTCATTGGGGGAAAATAATCTTTGGTGATACCCTTCCACTATAACAATAATAATAATTAAAGCCATGAGGTTTAGTATGAATTAAAAACCCTCACTGGGAAGACTTTTGCATGAATAATTAATTATGGGTGTATTCTAACTTCTAAGTAGGGGAAACAACCAGTTGCTGAAAACAATCAACATTCATAAAAATGAAGAAAGCTTAGTGACGATCCCTTCCTTTCTTTCTTTTCCTTTTCTCATTTGGTTTGTATTGTGGCAACTTGGAACTACAAAATATATAAGCGAGACCAACATTTCATATGAATGCAGTGCCTTAGCTAGATGCCGGATCATAATTATTATTTGGGTTAGGGTGTAAATTTACCCTAAAAGTTTTCACCGAGACCAATATTGTCTCAAAAGTTTTTTTTTGGGTTTAATATTACTCCGAAAGTTTCAAAACATAGTAATGTTACTTCATATCATTAAAAAACTAACGTTGACTATTAAAAAATTGACATGTTAAACTTTTAAATGTTAAGCACAATATTGCTTATTTTTAACACTTTTGAGACAACGTTAAATCTGAAAAAACTTTCAGGATAATATTACTTCTGAGTGAAAATTTTCAGCATAAATTTATACCTTAACCCTTATTATTTTAAAAAAGTGTGGCCAGAGAACTGAATAATCCTAGCCATGTGTGGGGTAGACGTAAATTTCTTCCACCAGGCATCACTTGTGCTCAAATTACATCTCTGATGTGGTCCAAACGTCCGCCTTTAGTTCAGCATTTTAATACTTCTGGCCCAATTCTCCTTTTACTAATGAGCCTGCAGCACACAAAGCCATTGCGTTGGGTAAAGACTCTACATTTTGGATTTCCGAGAAGAAAGTTTCACAACAACTGGTTTTATATACTGCCCGATGACTTGCTGGCTTTTGTTTTTATTTATGCCTCTGCTTAAGAATCATAAGTTTATGTTGCTAACAGATTCTTAGATCAACCGGTTTGTCATCTTGCAATTCCGGGGTTTTGTCCTATGACTTGCTAGCTCATTATTATAAAATGCCTCGCCTCCGGTGGCTGAGTTTCTGCTGGCAAAAAAGAGTGTGTTTTTGTTTCCTCAAGCAGTAGTGCATTAGAAAATACCACTAGTGCATCCCTTTAGGAACAACCGATAAAATTGAAACGATTAAGAGAAGATTAGTATGACCTCTGTGCAGGGATGACACGTACAAATTGAGAAAATACCACTAGTGCCTTCAAAAGATAGTGCAAAGTAATAACAAGGAAACACATGCGGTCCCAAAAAATAAAGGAAAGAAGAAAACAAACAAACATCAACCATCAAAAGCAAGTTCCGTTCACCGGTTCACCCACTTCGGCATCACCGGTTTAGACTATTTCATTTACTCGCTTGGTGTTGGTCTTTTATTTTTGGGGTTTTTTCGCTGAGCGACCTTGTGCTCTGCAAAAAATTTTACATTTTTTTCCACTGACCAGATAGGGAAATTCCGAAGGAAATGGAGCCCCAGCATATTTCCTCGACGCTTTCTTTCTTGAAAACCATGGGAATCACCAAGCCTGTTCCTGAAAATTGCAATACCTATGACTTCTACTCTGACATCCTTCGCAGTTGTCTCAAAATCAACCGTATCGAAAGGGGACGAATCACTTGTACCTTCATCATCAAACCCCCTCTCAGTGTAACCTATTCTATCCTATATTTCCATTTTATTGGTGGTTGAGAAAATCGGTGAGGAAGTTTCGTGTTTCAGAATTTAATGTTAATGAGCCCACAAAAAAAACGCGGGTGAATTGCTAAACTACTAGTATTCTTACAAAATTTTCTTTACTGATTCAATTGACAGCATTTAGAGAGAATAATATTGACCCCTCCCATTTTTATCTCAGCCGCAAGATTTAAATTTTCGTTCTGTTTATTGGAATTGCAGAATTTTTTCAAATCCCTGCATGGAGGGGCTTTTGCAGCTGCAGTTGAATTGGTGTCTATTGCTTGCGCTAGAACTGTTGTATCTGAGGATAAGGAACTTTTCCTTGGTGAAATTTCCTTGGCTTACTTATCTGGCGCCATGCAGAATGTGAGTTGTTTTGGATTGAATTGTGACCAGTCTACCGTCATGTATTGTATATCAGTAAATTTATTAAATATGGAGTTCAATACTTCAAAACAGTTTCTGTCGTAGTCTTTGGCCTTTCACACAAAAGCCATCTGAGCACTAAGTGTGGATAAAACACAAGTCTACATGAAAGGTTTTGAATTTGAATTGCTTATTGATTCAATATACTTTTTTGTTAGTTGTCTTTGCCTGATGAGTGATATCCCTTACAGTCTCGTATTGTGGCTCTCCAAACTAGAAAGAGTTTGAAATATAATTGTACTCTTTACCTAAATATAAGCCACTTGTAGAGAAAAAGTTTGGATCAAAATATAAGTTACTTGTAGGGTAATTTATGATGTTTTGTCAATTTTACCCCTATTTGATTTCTATTGGAGAGAGAGAGAAAGGAGAGAGATGTGAAAATCACTTGTAAAATAGAGAGAGACAAAAAATTTAATAAAGGCAAATGTAAAAAAATTTATCAATTTAATGCATTTCTTGGTATGTAAGAATGGGTTAAAAGTGGCTTATCTATACTGCTACGAGTCATTTAGATGTTTGATGCTGTCACAGTGTACATATTTGTATGAGTCTCCCTGTTTCCTGATTATTTCTTAGGGAAGACTATGTTTGATGCATGCTTCTCTTTTATGGATAAATCTGTTTGCAGACAGAGTTGCAAGTGGATGGCTCTGTGGCAAAAAGTGGGAGAAATGTGACTGTGGTCTTACTAGAGTTTAAACAAAAGAAAACAGGGAAGTTAATTTATACTGCTCGTGCTACTTTCTACACCATGCCAGCTGCCAAGTTATGAACATTGAAGTTTCTGTTGAACATATTAAGAATTTAAGAGTAGATTCTCAATCTGCTGTTCTGAAGAACGGTAATTCATTTTCAAATTCAAAGTTGCAGGTTCTTATTATGCTATGCAATTCAAAGTGATGGAAGTTAGATCCCACTTGCAGTCATGTTTGATCACGCATGTACTTAGATGCTGTCAAAGCATGCGGGTGTGAACAATTTGATTGTGAGGTGATGTACTTTTGGGCTTCTCTTCTTTGTTATGCTTAATGCTACATGTCATTTGATGGTAGCTTATATTACTAAAAATACTACTTACACTATCATAACTCTGGAAACCCTCTCAACAGTTACCTGTATGTAGTAGACAACTACATATATAGAAAGAGAAATCCATTGACGCTAGTGTTAATCATAAGTGTTTTGGATTGATATGTAACTTTATACAGGATTGGTTTAGATATTGAGCTGGGATTCTTTCCCTCATTATAGGTCCCATTAGGCCCTACCTCCCCACTCTTTCTCTCTATCTCAAAGGTCCTCATGGATAGGTCGCTTTATTCTGGTTGATTTTTTTTTTTTTTTTTTTTTGCCATCCACTTTGTTCTGGTTTGTGTTGGAGGCCTTGACATCAATTATGAATGCTTATCATAGTTCTGTTCTCTCTTTTCTTCTAATGTTTGGGCCTGTTGTTGAGTGGTTTCTTCTCCTCTCTCTTTCCCTTTCCCTTTCCCGTTCTGGGTTTTAAAGTTTGATCATTTCATTTCTCTGTGGGTATTTTCATGCCATCACGCTTTCCTCTGTTCACCTTTCTATGTGGCTCTTTCTAGCCATATATGAAGGGCAAAACAGAAGCATTTAGAAATGAAGGAAAGACGAAGAACCAAATGCAAGAGGATGGAGCCATTTTTGCCTTTGATACTATGATAAAATGCTTCTAAGTAGAACATAATGGAGATAAAAATTCTGAGGCAAGAAAACGGGACTAGATTATGTTGCTTGAGGACGCCCAAATTCATTCTGCTGCCTAAATTAATAATATATAATACAGTACTACAAACGAGATTTTATATTAAAACTAGAGGTGAGGTGGTAGTAATTATGTTTGACAAAATGTATAAATAAAATATAAAGAGAACAAAAATAATTCACATATTTGCTTTTAAAAAATAATAACACATTCAAAATAATTATTGTGAACAAAAATTTTCATTCAAATTTCTGAACGATGCACTTGCCCTCCTTTTTACGGGTCTACCGAACATATTTAGATTCTATAAAAGATCTTGTGTCAAGGGAGAAACTAAAAACAGCATCAAAATTCAAAATGCAATTTTTTTTTTTTTCAAGATAGATAGTAGGGATGAAAGGGAAAACTGGTACAAGTGCACAACAAATAAACACCGAATATAATGATTAAACAGGATCGTAGCTTAATATTTTCAAAAAAAAGGTCGAATGCAATCTCACCCTTTTTTCTCTTAAACGATTAGATGCTCATAATTGATCTCATGAAAATTAGGAATTGAAATAGCATACTACAGCCGAAGAGAATGTTCCTCTTGATTTCAGACAATGAAGCATGAATTTACTGTTTACATTCCCACTGTATCACTCAATATGCACTCCAATCAAGGGGATGTTCCTCTGAATCCCATTGACAGTAACTGGCAGCCATAGACATGCAAAGCATCTCAAATCTCAATACACAGACAAGGCTCTTTGCAAATTGTCATCTCTAAATTAAATGTCTGGTCGGTCTCCTAAAATGTGGTCTCCCCCATGGGCCATTGCATTCTTCCTTACACTCAACTTGTTCAACCAATAAATCCAGATGATTGTATGCCATCCTGTCAAAAACATGACAATGAAAAGGATTATACTATTTTCTGTATTATTATCATAACTTAAAGCACGAATTAGCTATATGATGCACGTGCCAAACCCTATACTTGAACTACGTAAATATGGCGTCGACGAAGGCCTCTGCATCAAAAGGTTGAAGGTCTTCAACGCCTTCCCCAACACCCACAAATTTCACAGGGATATCAAGTTCATCAACCACACTGACCTGCCATCAGAATTAACTATCATAATTTCTTACCATGATCACTCCAACAATAAGAAATAATATCAATGAGGAATTAATACTTTCATGGATTAATTCTAGGTACTAAATGCTTGCTTTTAGCGCCAACCATAGAAACTAGAACTGTGGTTCAAATAAAATCGAGAGATTACCACACAACCACCTCTGGCAGAACCATCTAGCTTCGTCAAAATCAAACCAGTGACGCCAACAACCTGTATCAGTATCACATTCAAAAACAACAATCATCGATAAAACCAAATAAAATCAGAGTTTTGTCGGATCAGAACTTGATACATGGGCAGGAATAGTTGAAACAATCAAAGCCAAAGACAAGTATGAGTTAGAAAACTCAGCAGCACCATACACTCAAATAAAGCATATATACAAGTGGCAGGACATTCATTTGGCTGCAGATAGAAGGAAATTGAACACAGATCCCAATATAGATAAACCTATAAAATCTCATGATTTCCTGGTGAATATTCCAGCTATAACTCTTGAGCACCAGCATTTCATACTCAAAATCATATACATCATTTTGACCATTGCAGTGAATATTACATAGGAAGCACTGAAATGATCTTTGATACCTTAGCTTCAAAAATTGTATATCTACTCCAAAGACGTAAACCAAATGGATCTTCATGTGGTTACAAGAGGGTTTTAGTTATGAAAAATAATCTCTTAAAAACAGAAACATTAAGACAAATATTCAACTTAGAAAGCAGAAGTGGATTTACGTCATTAAACTCTCGTGCTTGTGGTAACATATTCAAACCAGTAGTGCCATCCAAAACTAGAAGAATCTCCTGCAAATATTGTCAAAACTCAGTCAACACAGTTAAACAAAACCAAGTATTATTATACTAAGAAAGTGATTCAAAATATTTGGAAGTGATAATAGGATTTAATTTGATCACAACTATAGCTTGAACCTATACATGAAAAGCATTGATACTGACATGGATATGGAACAGAATGTGACATGAACACCATGCCACGACAAGATATTCCAGTGTCTAAACACAATTTTAAATGCCGTATCATCTTTGACAGGAGCGCCATATATGCACAAATATTCTAGTTCATACATGGTTTGTTAAAATATATAAAAAAAATTATAATAAATTGTCCTGAACAAATTCTGTTGCAAAGACTAGATGATACCCTTCATCTCCCTAATTTATAATTGGGGGATTCAAGCTGATTAACAAATTCAGCTTGCAATCAAGCCCTAGTACTGTGGTGCTTGCCTTTGCCAGAAGTAATTCTTGAATGCTTATTTAGTTTCATCTAATAGTTCTGTAACATCATTGTCCTTGATATTTTCTTCAGCGTCACAGATCTAGGCCATATCTTGGAGCCCTAATGCTCAGTTCTAGCCATTTACTGTGAACTACAACTATAATTTCAATTTGTTTATATTACTTCTGCATCCCCGCATCACATTATACTGGCAATGGATAAGAACAGCGAGGTATGATCTAATTAGCTGCATAAAAAATAACCAATTACCAGCAACCAGAGAATTAAGAAGAGCAAAAAGTTGAAAGCGTCAACCACTTGCGCTTACTTTGGGTGCACCGGGAACTACTTTACCAACAGCCTTTTTACAAGAAATCAACTCTTCCATTAGGCTGTAGTTGGTGTGCAGGCCTGGAAGGACAAAAATGAACAGCATTGAAAATGTAAAACCATCAAAGTAGTTCAATGAAGTACACAGTAGCTAATACTAAGTTTCTATACTTACGTCCAGATGTATCACATAATACGATATCAAAACCTTGTTCTTTCCCCTTTTTAACAGCCTGTGATAGCACTGCATGCAAATATGATAAGGTCTCAGTTTTATCCATAACATATCATTTATAGCAGTGAACAGCAACAAAGACAAGAAACAAAATGTTATCTAAATGCAGATCCTATAAAACTTGAAGATGAACAGTAGAATCAGAAGACCAATACAAATTCATTTACACCTGATGATGCTTTGGCCTTCTCCTTTTCAGCCACAATTATCTCACATCCAGTCCTCTCAGCCCATATTTCCAGTTGGTCACTAGCAGCCGCTCTAAATGTATCACCAGCTGCCATCAATATCTGGTGGATTTGCAAACATGAGAGATGTTATTCTCCCATTGAAAATTGAAGTGACAGGAGGCAATATAACCAAAGATATTAGACATCAAACAGAATAATACCATAACCCTTCTAGTTTACCTCACGATAGTAACTTAAACAGAGAGATCATAGCTACACCTAACACAATTAAAAGAGGGAGGGAGGCGGTGGAAAATTGAAGTTGCCTTTTGAAAGAGAAATTTAAATGGCGCATTTTTTATCAAGCAAGTAGGATGTTAGGGAAAGGGTAAAAGAATACTGAACCATTCACTGATATTTGAGAATAAGAAGCATTAAACCAAAATGGTAAAAGCTTTTGCATTTTAGGAACCCAAAGAGCAGTTCTATATGCAAATGAAACAGCTGATTTTGAAGCTTCGCTTCTATGGCCTCAATCAGACAAGTCACTATAAAGTATTTACTGGTCCCAAATGAAACTTTTGACACAAGCTCTTCATGGAAGAAGGAAATTCAGTAGGTTTAAGCTAATCAGAACAGTTGAAGGTTCTGGTAATTGGTTCTCCATGTTGATCAATCAATTTTAATTCAGAGAATAAAACAAATGCCACAGCGAAACTCAGATAACATATTCCCACCTTTGCCCCTTCATTCTTCAATTTGTAGGCCAACTTACCTGCAAGTGAGATGATCAAATCGGCATGGTTTTGGTTGGCTAAACTGTACAGATTGTTTTTTTCATTGTCCTTTCTATTAGAAGGTTGGGTTCATATAAAGATTATTAGCTTAAGAATGAACCCTGCATATAGAACAATAACTCTATAAAAGATTTAAAATCTCCCATCCCCGCCAAAGATAAAGAAACATGAACCAGTTTGTGTTAGTCCACGATATCTTGGGAGAGAAGTCTCTCAGATTTTCATTTTGTTATATAACAAATAAAAAGGTCAAGACCTCAAGTCCTTTTCTTACCAAGAGATGTTGTCTTCCCACCACCATTAACACCAACTACCATTATTACTGCTGGTTTCCTGATGAAATTAAAAAAATTAATTCAATATCAATCACAATAGAATGCAACCAAAGTGATTCCTAACAATGTCGAAGTCAATAGTTAAAGCAGGTTCCCACCTGAATCCAAGTTGAAGATCAGTTTTACTCCCCTTCGTGGTCAACAAATCCAAAACATTCTTCTTCAATGCTTCCTAAAGCCATTTCAGTACAGCACAACACATTTCATATTGCGAGATTAAATTGTTTGAGATGAAATTGTTTGGTTGGCAATATGCATATAGCAGGTGGAGAAATTAAGTCTAGCTCAACAGTCAGACATTATAGTATGAAATTAGCGTGTTAGAAATTCCTTAACTCCAGGTGCTTACCTTTATCTCATTCCCTGATTTAAGCTTCCCTGACAATATATCCTCACGCAAGCTATCAACTATCTTGAATGTAATTTTAGGCCCAAAATCAGACACCAAAAGAGCCTGAAAAGAAAAATCAGAATTCCAATTGGAATTTTCCCATCTATCTATATTTACATGTAAATTTATCCTTCGCAATTTTCAACCAAAATTCCAAAAATACTCCACAGATACAGAAATGACGCTGAAGCATTATTTTTTTTTAATCATACAGCTCATAGTTGTCAGAACCACCAGTGCTGAAGGGGTCCAGAAAAGAAGCTACTTGAAATTAAATGCAGTCATTTACAAATAGCACTACTCTAATCATTTTCGTTCAAAGACAGAAATTCCGTAAGCTTAAAGCCATTTCATATTCATCATTCAAAGCAAACTTCTAACTAGCTACCAATACTCACATTCTTGTTCTCTTCGCAACATGGAATCATTTTCAAGATAAATAATAAAATCCCTGAAAATCACTTCATAAGCAAAGGATAGAAACCTCTTCGAGTTCGTCAAGGACTCGGTCTGTGTCAGCCAGGTTCCAGTACAGGAGTAGCTCATCTATAACAGCCAGGTTGTTTCGGGTCTTGGAGAAACCAGAGAAGATCTTGTCAACATCACTCTTGGCCTTCTCCTTTATCAACCGGCCGATTCGCGTGAAAAACCCAGTCTGCCCCACCGAGCACTTGAACCGGGCCGTACCGGTTCGAGAACGGAATTTCCCGATTCCAGGGGAGTTAAAGAAGAAAAATTGCGGCGGATAATGTCTTGAACTGACATAGAAGCCGTGGAGGGAAGCAGGAGCAGGAGAAGTAGCAGCCATTTTTGCTGTTACAAATTTCCCTAAGGAGAAGATAAAGTAATTAAAAAAAAAAAAAGGCCCTTTTTAGCGCTTAATAGCGGGACAACAAACGACGTCGTTTGCTTTTAGCCTTCGTTCTCATTTCTCAACGTTTCTTTTTTTGGGTAGAAACGGATACTTTATTATTTCTAAATCTTATTTACAAGCGATATCTACTCATGGGGTTTACACCAAAAATAACCATACAAGAAAATAATAAAGAAACTCAGGAAAAGGAGTTCAACCAAGACGCATTTCACTGAGAGGTTCCATGGCTTTCAATACATGATCCGACAACCAAAGGACTTCATTGACGAGCTTGTGGGACTGTATAGTATCCTGGTTGAAAAGGGTACGATTCCTTGCTGTCCAAAGTTTCCAACACATGAAAGGTTGTGCTTTCTAGGTCACAAGTTTTCAGTTAGCCACTCATTGAAAGGCTGAGCCAAGAAACAAGTGGCAAGTTCATTTGGTAAAATAAGTTGCCAGCACAAATCCGCCAATTTGCATTGCCTAAGTACATGGTTGAGATCCTCTACCCCCATTGTGACAGAGTTCACATGAAGCATTAAGAGTCATGTGTCTTCTCGCCCACTCGCAATTGGTGAGAAGCCTGTTGCCTAGGGTCAGCCAAATAAAAGTTCTGACTCGTTGCAAGCCAAGCCATCGCCATGCTAGCTCCCATTTTGGGTCCTCATCCTTCCACTGGTCACTCATGATTTGATGGTTTCCGAGATGACAGTAAAGTTTCCTTTTATTTGCAAATTCTAGCTACATCTATCTAGGGGTCTCTCATGTGAAGGAGGATCTAGGAGCTCTATTTGTGTTAGGATATCTGATGGGAGAAAATGTGTAAAGTCCTCTCATTTCTATTGTCCACCAAATCATGTATATACGACTAATGGTTTCTCTGGCTCCAACAGGGAGAGCAGTGCAGAGGATAAAAGCTTTAAAGGTCCAAGCTCCCCCAATCCAGAAGTCCGACCAAAACCGAATATGCTTACCATTTCCAATAATCCATTTAATTCCCAATGCAGCATCTGGCCAGAGATTGGCTAATCTACGCCAGAGATAAAAAGAATTTTTTGGTTTCCAAATATGATCTAAATTATATTTCCACCCATATTTTGCACATAGGATCCTTACTCAGTATTTATCTGGTTTAGCAATGATATCAAAAGCAACTTTCATAAGTAGGGCTGAGTTTTGTCCTTCAAAATTCTTCAACCCACTTCCTCCACACCTCTTGAGTTGACAGAGATCTTGCCACTTAATAAGATGAATACCCTTGTGAGTTTTAGAGGTCCCCCAAATAAAGTTATGTGTAAGAGCTTCTAGTTTTATCCTACACGAGGCTGGTAGTCGAGTTGACTACATAGTGTACACCGGTATTGCTTCAAGCACTGAATGGGATAAGATAATTCTACCAGCAAGCGAGAGTGCTTGTGTTTTCCAACCAGAGAGTTTGCTTTTGACCCATTCCTCTAGGTACCTATTTGTGTCTTTGTAATTCTCTTGTGTAAGAGCGGGACTCCCAAGTACCTGCCTAGGTTATTGGTATTTTGGAATCCTAACCTAATGCTGATATGATTTGCCTCTTGTTGCTCTAAGTTTAGAGAGAAAAATATTATGGTCTTCATGTTGCTGACTTTATAGCCCAAAGACATGCAGAAAGAATCAAGGAGCTTCTGAATAAGTTTCACTTGCATTGGCTTTATTGTGCTAAAGAGGATCAAATCGTCTGTGAAGAATAAGTGTAATGAGAGTGGGCCTTCTGTGTCTATTTTAATTGCTTTCTAGGACCCACTTGAGACTTCCTTATTTATAGCTTGCAACAAGCGTTCCATGCACAACACAAAGTTATATAGGGATAGCGGATCTCCTTGTCTTATACCCCTTTCTGGTTGAAAAGCTTCTGAGGCTGTGTCATTCCATATGACTTGCATGGATGGCGTTCTAATGCAGTGCATGATAATTGTGATAAGCTTCAGAGGAATCCGAGCTTTGTGAAGAGTTTCTTCAATAAAATCCCATCGTAAGTGGTCAAAAGCCTTTTCTAAATCTACTTTGATAGCCATCCACCCAGCTCTCCCTTTTTTCTTGCTCATCGAGTGTATTACTTCTTGTGAGATGATTATGTTGTCTATTATGGTCCTGCCCTTAATAAAGCTCGCTTAGTGAGGGAGGATCAACTGAGGTATAATTGGCTTGAGGCGATTTGCTATTATCTTCGTGATGAGCTTATAAATTATAGTGCAAAGACTTATTGGCCTGAACTCTTTAAGTGTTTGCGGGCTCTCTACTTTTAGCACCAAGGCTATTAGAGTGTTGTTCAGTTTTGGGTCTATAGTTCCTTTTTCCAAATTTTTCTTCACCTCTTTGAATATCAAATCATCAAGTACCTCCTATTGTGATTGGCACGTGCAGTCCATCAGCTCCTGGTGATTTGAGGGGTTGCATGTCAAAAAGGGCTTTTTTAGTTTCCTCTTTTGTTAGAGGGCGTTCAAGAAGAGAATAATTGATATTAGGGATACGAGGAAAATAACCTATATAGTTGAAGAGGGGAGTCAGGCTCGGCTCCTCAGTATATATACTGTGAAAGTAGTGTATAGCCATGTCATTGAGTTTTTTTTCATCTTCCCATAGTCCTTCCTCATTTTATAGCATTAATATTCTATTTCACCTCCGCTTGATCATGCCATTGGTATTATAGTACTTAGTGTTTCTGTCGCCATCACTAATCCACTGACTTCTTGATATTTACAACCATAAGACTTCTTCTAGCAAAAGAATATCTTCATATTCGGTAAGTAAGGAATGCTCTAATTCAATGAGGTAGGATGAGAACAGATGTCATTCCAAAGCTTGTTATACCTCTGATATGCTGGCTTAGAGTTTGCGTTTGTTTTGCCCAATCGTTCCAAAAACTTCAACATTCCACTTGGTAACCTCCTTGGTAAAATTTTCAATGTTCTCTTGATAGTTCGGTCCGAGCTCCACTTTCTACTAACAAATCTTTGAAGGTGAGATGGAGGATCCAAGATGCAAGAAACCTAAAAGGCCCTAGCCCATGTTGTTCTCTTTTCAATTGTTGGATAAGTAGCAGCCTCTAGTCACTTTACATGCAGGAAAGGTGCAAAACTTGTGTGTTGAGTTGAGTTGTGATCCAATTGTTGTTACTTAAAGCTTTGTCTAGTCTAACTTTTAATTTACCCCTTTGTCAAGTAAATTTGGGCCCACTGAAACCCAAATCTAAGAGTACAGTACTTTGAATGAACCTTTTGAAAGCGGTGCTCCCTGAACATATCTAACGAACTCCTCCCGATCATTCCTCATCAAAGATGGTGGCGTTAAAATCTCCAGCTAGCAACCTTTAGCCATAATCCGAAATCTGGATTTTTGATAACTCATCCCAAAGACAATTTTGAAGTGTAGGGTGAGGACTTCCATATATTACTATGAAGTTTATTGATTGCCCCCTGCACTCTCCCTGATTGTGGTGTGAATAAATTACTTGTGGTTTATTAGGACTTGGACAGTAACTGTATTCCGCCATAATAGCCAAATTCCTCCTGAGTAGCTTTTAGCTTCAATACGATGTAAGTGCGAGTAACCGAGCTTCCTTATCACTCTATAAGCCTTAATTCCTGATATGCGCGGTTCAACTAAAACAACAATATCTGGCTTATAGCCTTTTAAAAAGGACTCGAGTACTCTATGAAAACAATTTGATGCTGCCCCTTGGCAATTCCATACAAGGAATGATTTATTCATTAGAAAAAGGCTTAGTTTAGAGCTCCATCACAAAGCGTTCTGAGGTTGAGTCATCCTCATAACCCACTTCATCAGCTTCTACAAAGAGCCCCCCACCTTCATATGTGATTGACACTCCCAGAGCTTTAGTTAACTCCTCTGAAGGCATTCCAATGGCATCTTTATATTTTGGTCGAAGCTTTTTAAACTTCACTGAAGGTAGGATCTTAACGCCACATTTGATTTGGCTTTTTTCGAATGGTTTAGGGGTGATATTTTCTTTTCATACCCTTTTATAATAGTTGAGCTTAGGTTGAGGAGTAACACTTGAGTTCGTCGTTTCATCTACTACTAGGCCAAGGGCAATTCGGGGATTAGACTAGGAAATGACCATGTTATTGTTATCATCTAAGGTTGACTGGATCCGTGTTTCTTTATAGGCAGGAGAGTCAAAAAGGGTTTTCAGATGCAACTTGGTTTGCGCTGTCTTTCTTGTACTGGCTTCCTTATCAGGTCTTCTTCCTCTCACATTAGCTGATTTCACAGTCTCATCATTTTTCTGATTTCTTCTTGTGACCTCGTATGTCTGTGGTGTAGCTTTAGTTTTGTCTTGGTCTTTAGATAAGTTACCCTTTTGTTGATAACTTCCCTCATCCAAGGTTGCTAGCAGCTCGTAGCGGCTGCTACTATGCCCATGTTTGGCTACAGTTTGGCCAGCCTCCTTCCCGCTGCTTTGTCTAGATTGCCTTGTGATGTGTGCTTCTATTGCTAAAGCAATCAAATTAATAACTAGGATAACCTACTGATGCAATATAATGGCAACCTATGTCATTCTCCCAAGGAGTAATCTATGGGTTTTCTCTAAAATTGAATTTAGGTAATGAAAAATGCAATGGAATGACCTAAATTAAAATGCAAGACTCTACTACCTAAATACAATTAAACTAATTAAATACAAGATGCAAATGACTCTAAAACCTATATGAGAATGAAACTAACATAAATGAATGCAAATGCAATTTTAGGGGGGTTTTCTTATGAAAAAGGGAATTAAAATCCTAAGGGAAAGAAATAAACTAATATCTAAAAAAATCAAATAAGAAAAGATAACAAAGGTTTTCTTCAAATATGGTGAAGGAAACAACTTAGGATTTACATGGAGTTAGCTTTCTTAGCTCAAATTAATTAATTAGACCAAAGGGAGATTGATAAAGGAGTGGAATCAATAAGTTTTTTTTTTTGCCAAACAGAAAATTTTATTAATAACAAAAAAATTGAATTACAACCACTAATAGCCGAAGCCAAAGAAATTTGGAATTAATAAGTTTGATCACCTAATTGATACATGAAAAACCCTCAAGTTCAATAACATCTAATCCATTAGAAAACTCATAATGGCCTAAACGCTGGCTAATTAAACCCATTAAAACCAATCATAATTAATTTCAAAATAGTTTTGGAAATCTTGATTACAATTGTCCAATTGAACAACTAGACAATTAATCAACTCGATTAAACAATCAAGAGGAAAAATCAAATTGATAATTAAATTAATAATGAAAACTCAATTAATAATTCAATTGACAATTTAAAGGTTTGCAAACAAAAATTCCAACAATTGTCTCAAGCACAAAACATTCCAAAATATCAATCCAATCTAAAAGAATTATGTCTACAATCTAAAACTAGATTGTTCTCAATTATTACAACTCAAAATCATTTAAAACTAAATAATCACAAGTCTTGAATCAAAAAGATAAAAAAAAATACATTTTCTTATGGTCTTCAAATATAAGCTCTTAGACTCAAATTTCCTTCATACCCCTCCCAAGTTATCCCCAAAAAAGTTAAGTTGTCGTCATGGTTTGTTATCCCCAAAAAACTTAGGGTCTGTTTGGCAAAGCGGCAGACCGCTTTCACCGTGCGTTTGCAATTTAAAAATCACGATGGCTTCATTTTTTGAGTTTGGCAAAGCGGTGGAGATTAATGCAATTTTTTCAACATCGTGACTTAATTAAAAAGCTCTGGGTCGTGGCTTTTTTCCCTGTCTCCCGTGCTTCTGCTCTCTCTCTTCATTTAATTCTCGCAGGCAGACCGTTGGCTTCCATTATATTGTCATTATTTTGTCTGAACCACCTCATTATTTCGAATCCGATATGGTTGCTTCGTGCATATCCAAAGGCTTCTGAAGTTCGAAACAGACCCTCCATCTCCAAGGCGCTGCCGTTCGAATCAGAAATTTTGACTGCTCCGTCCAGGATTCCGTCTCCAACCGTCGGCGTCGTGGGTCACAGCACCGTCCAGATCTCCTTCTGTCTCGTCGGCGTCTCGGGTGTCATCGGCGTCTCTCATCCTCACTCAAGTTTGGCTTACCTTCGATGGTTTGGAATTTCCTGCTGATCTGAGTTTGCTTCTCATCGGCGGCTCACGGTGGTCGGCGAATGTACCTGGTTCTGGTGAAAAATTTTGCTGAACTTTGCTTGTGTTGTGTCGATCTGTGCGACCGAGATTCAGGAGCGTCAGATCCGTGACTTGGGATAAAGAACAGAGGTCATCGGAGCTTCTGCATATCGCCGGAACAGTGTGCGGTGAACCAATCTCGTGTCTTCATCTCCCCACCGTGTCTCTTTGATATCTTCGTCCAGAATAGGCAGCGAGCGTTGGGTAAATATCATAGACCTCAGTTTTGAATGTTTTCTAACCATGTCTGCCCTGTTTTGAGTGTGTGTGAACAAGTGGTTGCCATATTCGTTTCTCACTGTGAACAAATGGTGAGTTTCAGTTCTGTTTCATTTAAGTTTCCCTCACTTGTTGCATGTGGTTCCACTCGTCCTCACCGTGCTTCACTTGCTGCCTCTATTCTTGGCGTGTAATTGTTTTTATGAATTAAGAAATGTGTATGGTTTCAGATTCTTTGATATTAAGGTTAAAGAGAGTAAAGGTATTGTTGCATTGTGTGTGTGTGTGTGCGCGCCTTGTGAGTGTGGATGCCGAACTGCTGGGAATGATTCTCAAAACTAAAAAGAACTTCCATTATTTGCTAAATGAGAAATGAACTTTGTTAAATGAGAATTGATGTGAATTGCTGCTGGAAATGAACCTTAGATGCTAAATGCGCCTTGTGAGTGTGCATGCTCATGTAACTGAGAATTGCTGTGAACTGTTGATCCTATCCCTTATTTTCGGCCAGCATCTATCAAGTATGCAAGAAATGAACTTCGGTAAATGAGAAATGCTGTGAATTGTTGTTGATGCTAAATGAGAACCTCCATCCATGATTTAATAATGAATATAAATTTGTGATTATTTATTCTCCCACTTAACTTTTTGCTGATAATCGAAGTCTTTGTAGTCCTAATATAATGGTTCAGTACGTGGCTAAAAATTAAGAAAAGAGGTAAGCTTTATATAGAATGAATGCTGCAGTGTTGGTATGTGGGGTTGCTTAGGATTGTTTTCAATTGCCCATGTTTGATGATAGTTCAAGTGGATCATTCATCCACATCTCAAGTGGATTATTGAAACATATAAGTGCCCACTAAATTTGAGTTGAATCTCAGGAATCCTTATAGTTGATTGTATGTTTGTCATAGCAAGTCATGTGATTTATATGTTCATTTCATTTTAAAGAAATCAAACCCTCAGATTATCGAGTATTAATAATATATATTGTTCCAAAACCCTTAGATAAGAAATATCCAATATCAAAGTAATTCCTTAATGTATATATTTTTCCATGAATTCCTTTTTAGTTCACATACAAGTATGAATAGGGACAAATGTAAAGCAACGTGGGATGTAAGTAGTACCGAGATTTTCATCCACGAATGCATTGATCAAATCTACAAGAAAGAACGTCAAGGATCTTCATTCACGAAGGACGGGTGGAAATATATTAGGTATGCATTTAATGAGAAATCTGGACGATCATATGACAAGAAGCAACTTAAAAATAGGTTTGATAGCCTGAGGAAAGAATGGAAAGCATGGGAGAAGTTATTCCTGAGAGAGACTGGTATAGCTTTTAATGCAGCGAGGAATATGGTTATTACGGAGGATAAGTGGTGGGAGAGGAAGATTCAGGTGAAAACTTGTTATTGTTACTGTTGTTGTTATTATTTTCATTATTATAGATGGTTGAATTTTTGTGTCATATGATGATTAGTATTATTATTAATTGTATTGTCATATTATTATATCCATGCAGGAGAATGGAGAGTATACAAAGTATAGGTATAGAGGCGTCCGGTTTGCCAGAGAATTGGAGATTATATTTAAGGATGTTATGGCATCGGGCGGCACCATGTTCACACCATCTTCTGCACAACGATAGATGTCAGTGGGTGCACAGCAACAGATGTCAGAGGGTGATGATGAAGACGATGTCTACCGACCTACAATGGACCTAGAAGAAGGATCGGGAGATAGTGAGGAAGATCTTGAAGGTCCTACAGCAGGAAGAAGTGTGGGAGTGACTAGTGATTTTGAAGGAATCACGATGACAACGAACACTGCACCTAGTGGTTCTGGTGGCAGTGGGAAGAGGAAGAGGGATGCAGGGTTTAAGAAATCGAAGAAGAGACCAACAACCACTTCCAAAGCAATAGCAGACGCGGTTAGTAGAATAGTTGATGCAATTACGGATAGATTACAGGACATAAGAAAGATGTCCGCAGGTGATGCACTAGCGAGTGACGTCGTATCAGAGTTACTCACAATTCCAGAAGTTGTTAGTAATAGGGACTTTCGTTGCCGCTGTTGTAATATGATGATGCACCAGATGCCTCGCGACATGTTTTGTAGGTTGAAAGGAAACAAAGAAGCCTTGTTAGAGTGGCTGCAGGAACATGCTTACAATAGCCCACACCTTCAGATTGCCCCTAAGCCCTGAACTCTATTATGTGTTACATTTGAAAACTTTGTCATGTGTGTTATATCGATATCCAGACCTTATGTATGTTATAATAGTACTTATGTTAGACGACGCATGTTATGTATGTTATGATATAACCTTATACCCCTGAAACCTATGATTGTGTGCTAGTTATGAATGAGTATGAAATTAACGCATGTTATGACGTTGTAAATCCACAACCTTCTAATTGTATTTTATTTCAAACAATGTTGGAAAAAACACAGGTTACATCGTCTATGGCAGGTTCGAGCAATGAAGATATTTCAAAGCGTACGGAGGAAGTACGACCGTCTCGTATAGAAAGAAGGAGACGACTCATAGCTATTTTAGACGAAGAGATGATGGAGTATGCACACGTAGGTGCCTTGATGGCTCAATATATCGTGCCTTATATTTATAAAGAGCCATGCAGAACTAGTCAGCAAACAGGTGCAAAGTGGGTACAAGAGGTATTGGAAGGCCATGATGGAATTTGTCATCAAAATTTTAGAGTGGAAAAACATGTGTTTTTTCTCTTGTGCTCTAAATTGGTTGAACATGGGTTACGGAAAACAAGGTACATTGAAATTGAACAAATGGTTGCCATATTCTTATATACCATTGGACATGCACAAGGAAATAGGATCCTACAGGAACGATTTCAACATTCAGGAGAAACTATTAGTAGAATTTTCCATTTAGTTTTAAATGCTTGTGTCAATCTAGCGACAGAAATTATTAAACTGCTTGATCCTGAGTTCCGTCATTGTCACCCAAAAATATGCACTGATCGGCGATATTACCCATATTTCCAAGGTGCAATAGGAGCAATTGATAGAACTCACATTAAGTGTGTGGTTAGTCAGTCAGAGTAAGAGAGATTTATCGGGAGAAAGGGATATCCAACACAGAATATCATGGCAGTATGTGATTGGGATATGTGCTTCACTTTTGTGCTGGCAGGGTGGGAAGGAACTGCACATGATGCTCGTATTTTTCAAACGGCTATCTCTACTCCATCCATGAATTTCCCCCATCCACCTAAAGGTATATCTTCAACACCTTCACCTACATAGTGTCTTTGAATTTCTTCCCTCACGTTTGCTATAATTTTACAATCACTGGTAATTTCCTTCTATTTGTTAGGGAAATATTATTTAGTCGACGCTGGCTATCCAACACCAGTTGAATATCTTGGTCCGTATAGACGTGAGCGTTATCACCTTCCAGACTTCAGGCGACGTGAGGGATTTGCAAATCCCAACGAGATGTTCAATTATTATCATTTAAGTTTGAGGACCACTATAGAAAGGACGTTTGGAGTCTGGAAGAATAGGTTTCAGCTATTGGGGGAAATGAAGTCATATAGCTTTGAAACACAAATCCGCATAGTTTGTGCAACAATGGCCATACACAATCTTATCCGAAGAAATTCCCAAACAGATGTGCCTTTTCAAGATGCTGAACGAGGAAATATACGTGGTGAAGGTAACAATGATCCAGTTGATGTAGCATCCACATCAACTATCCGTAGATTATCTTCAACACAAATGAATAATATTCGTGACACAATCAGAGACCAATTTATTAGCGGTAGATGATTCTATCATTTGCACTTCATGTATGCATTGTAGTACTAATTTAAATTTATCCATTTTTAGTTAAATACTCTGGTGTATATTTTTTTAAATTATAATTTCAGTTATTTTAATTAAATTTTGTTTATTTTCCTTACTTCAAGTATATATACAGACCTGGGCAGCAAGTAATTTTCTTGCAGACAATAATTTAAAAAGACACAGACACACTTGCAAAAATCAAAATATTTACTAAAAAAGAATGAAGAAAACCAGAATGATTTTCAGTAATTTTTTTCCAGCAAATAATTTAAAAAAGACACAGACACACTTGCAAAAATCAAAATATTCTTACATCATATGTATGTAATATTCAATAGCATCCATGTCCTTTTCAGTCATTTTACATCTAAACGGGCTTTTCAAACTCTAATCCAAACAGGTTCAAGGTTAGAAAAAAAAAATCACTTCTGTCACCGCTAATCCAAACACAAATCACATTTACATTTTCACTTTTAATCCTACCTTACTTTTTCAAAAATCATATGAAAAATAAAAAATCACTTCTCCACCGCTAATCCAAACGGACACTAACTGTCGTCACGGTTTGCACTAGCTCCGTTTCCTTTCCATGAGCCACAGCCTCTGGAAATATGCGCAAAAGTTTAATGGTATTGATGGGAAGAAAGATATAAAACGAATAATAGGTAGAGGGCACGTGGCTCTTAAAGGTGATGAATGATGAAGGCTACTATTGGGGTGTGGTTGTGCGCGCGCGCGCGTGCGGGGCTTCCAGAGAGAATTGGAATGAAGAATATTCATGTGATGGCACGTCCCTCCGTACCTCATCTCAGCGTCATCTCCTTTGTATGTTGTGGTAGTTAGGCTGATTGATTCGCTTTTTGGGTCTAAATTTGAGCCCATTAAAATTTAAATAACCCAATAAAATCTAATCATTAAATTTTATTTTAGTTTTTAAGAAAATTTTTGCACCGTAATATCTTCTAATCTGTTTTTTCTTATCCTACAAGAATTAAATAAAATCGTGATATATCATATATTTAGAAATATTATTCAATCATAATATATGCAATCAAAATATTAACAATTTAAGTATAATAATATTATAATCAATTAGATTTATATCATTTTTAAAAATTAGCTAACTATTAAAATATTATTTAATAAATTTAAATTAACCTAAAATAATATCCAAAATAAATGAATAAGGTGGGATAAAATATATAGAATTTAGAATTTATCATCCTATCAAGGCACTTTAATCCAGGCCCAGTACAGTTGTTCCTCACGCGCTTGGGCCTCACACGTCTTCTCCTCGATTTCTGTTTGTGGATTAGCTGCTAAGGCGTGCTAGTATGACGGGGTATTGGCCGGCGTCGGGGTTTTTCGGTGCTGCTACACTTTCGCTGGGTAGGAGGTTTCCAAGTGTCCATACTTACCACAGTGATAGCAGATTGTAGGTTCCCTCATATTCAACAAACTGGGTTACTCCGTCTAACTTTATCCTCGAGACCAAAGGCTTTATGAGATCAATCCGTACTGCTACGCGAGCGAATCGTGCTTTGTCCACACCTGCAGTGTTATAGTCTATCTTGAGGGCCTAACCTATGACTTCTCCTATGGCGCAAAGCACGTACGTTCTTGTGATAGTAGTGGTATGGAAGGCCTGGCAATCGGACCCAGCCGAAAACTTGCTTGATTTCAAGGTTTTAAGGCAAGAGGGATGGTTCCCAAGGGGTGCACCGTAAGGTAATGCCCATCACCACCTAATGCCCTCCAAGAAGCGCATTTTGATAGTCCATCTCTTCATCAAACCGTACCATAAAGCATCCACCTTCGAGCTCAGTGAGTTTGAAACACCCCTTTGGTTTCCATGTTTGATAATCTTATTGTGTAGAGTGGTTTGGCGCACATAACGCCCAAGGATTTTCACTACCACTGCTTTTTGCATATGTTTAATCAGGATATCTTTGATTCACTTAGAAAAATTTATTGCTGGCACCTGCTCATCGATGTTAACCATGACATCGCCTTGTCCTAGCTTTAACTCATCTGCAGCGGCCTCTGTCTTTGTACTTCCCTTACTAGTGTCTCCTATAAGCTTGTCTTTGGAAGAGAGTTTTGGCGGACTTACTTCAGGTACCACTTTTCCGTTTGTTAGTTTGTCGATCAACACCATCGGTTAGCTTAGAGATTTTTCAGCTTCAGGAGCTCTGAAGGGCTCAGCATCGCTTACATTTTCAGTCATGGTGGTTTATAAGGAGGGACCCCTTTGGGGTGTAGCTGCTTTGTGATTCCCAATGGTCCCGCTGTGGTCGTCGTCTGTGTCCATGGCTTCATCGTCCTCTTAAGTCTTGACCTTCTTCGCAATCCTTGCTTCAGTAGTGTCTAGGGGCCGTTCTCCTTTATCAACAAACGAAACATTAACGTTTTGCTCCATTTCTCGCCGCTTCAGGATAGATTTTTAGTTAGTGTGTTCAACAATTCCACACCACCACAGGACCGGCGGTGTGGATACACTCACTTTGTCACCTCCGCTATAGTGGGCAGCGGGGCACTCTTACAGTGGTAGCCGTCGCAGTGGGTAGCGGTCTCTTCTGTTTCTCTCTCTTCATCTCTCTTTGCACAATACACATTTCTCAACGTTTCTCTGCTGTGTATCTAAGACAAGTGATGGGAAAACATGCAGACGAAGCATGTTACGCTGGACTAAATGACTGTTTGAATGAACTAAAAAAATGCTTCTAGAATGAAACTTCGGTTTTGAAAAATGACACCCAAACACTGATAAAAAAGGCATAATCCCATTTTTTACCGAAACCATGATTTTAGGGTAAGCTATTTTTTTAGCCTTTTGAGTGGGTTGTTGGGCGGATAAATGGTGTAATAATTGTATCCTTTTTCTCGTCTTCATTTCTTGTCTTCCCGTTCCTTCCGGTGGAAAGCTAATGTCCTTGACTAAATTGTTGTTGTGCGTATGATTTTTTATTATACAATTATATATATATATATATATATATGTACGTACGTACGTACGTTTGCTCTATTTTTTTTAATGTTATCATTTTAATTTTCTAGATAGATTTATTTTATTTTTGGTATTTATTATGAAATTTAATGTTAAGTAATACATAAAATATAATCTCATCCTTTATATATAATTATCACAAAAGCTAATGTCCTTTTTAGTAATTTAATCATAAAAAAAGTGATTCTGATTATAATATCTAAACACTCTCGTTTTATCAAAATCATTTTTTTTCTCAAAATTTATTCTCTAAAATTACTTTTATCATTTTTTTCCCATAAACTATTCTCCAAAAACTAATCCAAACACACTTTAAGAGAGATTGTGATAACTTTGATTATATAATTCTATTTCTGAAGTGGTGTAAATAGACACACGCACTTGCTATGATGCAAGAGTGCGAAAAAGGAAATCTTTATTGTTAGACATGTCTGAAACTTTGAATTTTTGGATGAACTAATGAAAGGAACTAAACTGAAACAAATAAAATTGTTAGTGTGAAGTATATCTAATGCTGTTGTCTTTAAAAGATGATTTTGTAATATATCTAATGCTGATATAGTACAAAATTCCGCATGATGGAAAGCAACCTCGAAACCTTGTTATAACTTATATAAGTCCTCAAGTGGGATAATAGTCATTACATCTTTTAATATTATCCCTATTTAAAATGCCATTAATTAATTCTAACCTCTATGACTTCTTTATACAATTCATTATATTCAATATGGGTAAATTTAAAAGTTTTTTTTTATTGGCAAAAAAAAATTAACAGTTTTTTTATTTTTGAATAAAATTCATGACTTAACCACTCCTCCTAGTTTTTGATGATGTGGCTAGATATGCCTTATAATAAGGATGAAAAAGAGCAGTGTTCAGCATAGCTCGTTAAATGAAATAAGGGTTGGATTTTCAGCACCTAATATTTAGGTGTTTTTTCTGGACAAAATATTAGGTGTTATTATCACCATAGATGTTTTTTATTAGAAATAAAAAAAACCCTTTATTGTATGCTGGAGAGGAAAGAAAATCACCTTATATATATATATATATATATCTCCCAGTGGCATGAAATCTTCCCTGTAAGTAAGTGAGAAGTAGCAGCTTTCGTCGTGCTTGTGATTAGTAGTATCTATCACTTAAATTCAAAAACGAAAAAGTGCAAACGCCAAACACTAAACTCAGGCCATGCATGCACATATAGGCTTTGCCCAAGTCTCATGAAAGCGGGCCACTCTAACTTGATCCAATTGACTTGATTCCATTTGTTCTCGGCCTTCTTTTTTTTTTTTTTTTTTTTGTCATGTAATTATGGTTAAACCAAAGATTTAGGTATAACATAAAGGCATGGTATAACCATCAGGCTTTGGACCTAGCGGAAGGGGTTAGTCCCTCATAACTTGACGAACCAAAGTTCGAATCCCCATTAGAAGAGATGCCCACATTTAGTGCCTTAAACAGGATTGCCCCCAATAAGAGGATACATGTGCTTAAAAAAATAAATAAATAAAGACATGATAACTCACAATGTGATGAACCAAAACTTGAATCTTAGAGAAAGATGTTCCCATAGACAGTACCTAGTAATGCCTTAAACAAGATTGTCTCTTTTATAGGAGAATACATGTGCTTATAAGAAATTGTGGTTTATACTTTTTTTAATAATTCAGGCGGTATTCCCTAGCTAATAACCAGATACTAATCCTGCCAAGACGTGAGATCATCAAGGTGGATTTTGTCTCTCCCAATAAAGCTTTCTCCATGTCTAAATTGAGGTTTATATTTTAGGCGATAGCGACACTATGTTTAAATTAGAAAAATTTGTCAAAATATACTTTGTTCAATATTTTTGGCTTTATTCTTAACAAAATTTCTAATATATGATGGAATAAATACAGGTGAAAAAACTTGGCTGTTAAATTTGATATTAATCCTTAAATAATACATAAAATATAATCTTATTCTTTATATGTAATTATCACAAAAGTTAATGTCCTTTTATGTAATTTGACCATGAAAAAAGCTATTCTGATCAAAACATCCAAACACTCTCATTTTATCAAAATCGCTTTTTTCTCATAATCTATTCTTCTTATAATCTATTCTCCAAAAGCTATTCTCCATTTTTTCTCCAGAAGCTATTAAAAAAAGCTAATCCAAATTGTTGTTGGGCGAATATGATTTTTTATTATACAATATTTTATATATATATATATATATATATATATATATATATATATATATATATATATATGTATGTACGTACGTACGTTTGCTCTATTTTTTTTAATGTTATCATTTTAATTTTCTAGATAGATTTATTTTATTTTTGGTATTTATTATGAAATTTAATGTTAAGTAATACATAAAATATAATCTCATCCTTTATATATAATTATCACAAAAGCTAATGTCCTTTTTAGTAATTTAATCATAAAAAAAGTGATTCTGATTATAATATCTAAACACTCTCGTTTTATCAAAATCATTTTTTTTCTCAAAATTTATTCTCTAAAATTACTTTTATCATTTTTTTCCCATAAACTATTCTCCAAAAACTAATCCAAACGCACTTTAAGAGAGATTGTGATAACTTTGATTATATAATTCTATTTCTGAAGTGGTGTAAATAGACACACGCACTTGCTATGATGCAAGAGTGCGAAAAAGGAAATCTTTATTGTTAGACATGTCTGAAACTTTGAATTTTTGGATGAACTAATGAAAGGAACTAAACTGAAACAAATAAAATTGTTAGTGTGAAGTATATCTAATGCTGTTGTCTTTAAAAGATGATTTTGTAATATATCTAATGCTGATATAGTACAAAATTCCGCATGATGGAAAGCAACCTCGAAACCTTGTTATAACTTATATAAGTCCTCAAGTGGGATAATAGTCATTACATCTTTTAATATTATCCCTATTTAAAATGCCATTAATTAATTCTAACCTCTATGACTTCTTTATACAATTCATTATATTCAATATGGGTAAATTTAAAAGTTTTTTTTTATTGGCAAAAAAAAAATTAACAGTTTTTTTATTTTTGAATAAAATTCATGACTTAACCACTCCTCCTAGTTTTTGATGATGTGGCTAGATATGCCTTATAATAAGGATGAAAAAGAGCAGTGTTCAGCATAGCTCGTTAAATGAAATAAGGGTTGGATTTTCAGCACCTAATATTTAGGTGTTTTTTCTGGACAAAATATTAGGTGTTATTATCACCATAGATGTTTTTTATTAGAAATAAAAAAAACCCTTTATTGTATGCTGGAGAGGAAAGAAAATCACCTTATATATATATATATATATATATATATATATATATATATATATATATATATATATATATATATATCTCCCAGTGGCATGAAATCTTCCCTGTAAGTAAGTGAGAAGTAGCAGCTTTCGTCGTGCTTGTGATTAGTAGTATCTATCACTTAAATTCAAAAACGAAAAAGTGCAAACGCCAAACACTAAACTCAGGCCATGCATGCACATATAGGCTTTGCCCAAGTCTCATGAAAGCGGGCCACTCTAACTTGATCCAATTGACTTGATTCCATTTGTTCTCGGCCTTCTTTTTTTTTTTTTTTTTTTTGTCATGTAATTATGGTTAAACCAAAGATTTAGGTATAACATAAAGGCATGGTATAACCATCAGGCTTTGGACCTAGCGGAAGGGGTTAGTCCCTCATAACTTGACGAACCAAAGTTCGAATCCCCATTAGAAGAGATGCCCACATTTAGTGCCTTAAACAGGATTGCCCCCAATAAGAGGATACATGTGCTTAAAAAAATAAATAAATAAAGACATGATAACTCACAATGTGATGAACCAAAACTTGAATCTTAGAGAAAGATGTTCCCATAGACAGTACCTAGTAATGCCTTAAACAAGATTGTCTCTTTTATAGGAGAATACATGTGCTTATAAGAAATTGTGGTTTATACTTTTTTTAATAATTCAGGCGGTATTCCCTAGCTAATAACCAGATACTAATCCTGCCAAGACGTGAGATCATCAAGGTGGATTTTGTCTCTCCCAATAAAGCTTTCTCCATGTCTAAATTGAGGTTTATATTTTAGGCGATAGCGACACTATGTTTAAATTAGAAAAATTTGTCAAAATATACTTTGTTCAATATTTTTGGCTTTATTCTTAACAAAATTTCTAATATATGATGGAATAAATACAGGTGAAAAAACTTGGCTGTTAAATTTGATATTAATCCTTAAATAATACATAAAATATAATCTTATTCTTTATATGTAATTATCACAAAAGTTAATGTCCTTTTATGTAATTTGACCATGAAAAAAGCTATTCTGATCAAAACATCCAAACACTCTCATTTTATCAAAATCGCTTTTTTCTCATAATCTATTCTTCTTATAATCTATTCTCCAAAAGCTATTCTCCATTTTTTCTCCAGAAGCTATTAAAAAAAGCTAATCCAAATTGTTGTTGGGCGAATATGATTTTTTATTATACAATATTTTATATATATATATATATATATATATATATATATATATATATATATATATATATATATATATATATATATATATATGTATGTATGTATGTATGTATGTATGTATGTATGTATGTATGTATGTATGTATGTATGTATGTATGTATGTATGTACGTACGTACGTTTGCTCTATTTTTTTTAATGTTATCATTTTAATTTTCTAGATAGATTTATTTTATTTTTGGTATTTATTATGAAATTTAATGTTAAGTAATACATAAAATATAATCTCATCCTTTATATATAATTATCACAAAAGCTAATGTCCTTTTTAGTAATTTAATCATAAAAAAAGTGATTCTGATTATAATATCTAAACACTCTCGTTTTATCAAAATCATTTTTTTTCTCAAAATTTATTCTCTAAAATTACTTTTATCATTTTTTTCCCATAAACTATTCTCCAAAAACTAATCCAAACGCACTTTAAGAGAGATTGTGATAACTTTGATTATATAATTCTATTTCTGAAGTGGTGTAAATAGACACACGCACTTGCTATGATGCAAGAGTGCGAAAAAGGAAATCTTTATTGTTAGACATGTCTGAAACTTTGAATTTTTGGATGAACTAATGAAAGGAACTAAACTGAAACAAATAAAATTGTTAGTGTGAAGTATATCTAATGCTGTTGTCTTTAAAAGATGATTTTGTAATATATCTAATGCTGATATAGTACAAAATTCCGCATGATGGAAAGCAACCTCGAAACCTTGTTATAACTTATATAAGTCCTCAAGTGGGATAATAGTCATTACATCTTTTAATATTATCCCTATTTAAAATGCCATTAATTAATTCTAACCTCTATGACTTCTTTATACAATTCATTATATTCAATATGGGTAAATTTAAAAGTTTTTTTTTATTGGCAAAAAAAAATTAACAGTTTTTTTATTTTTGAATAAAATTCATGACTTAACCACTCCTCCTAGTTTTTGATGATGTGGCTAGATATGCCTTATAATAAGGATGAAAAAGAGCAGTGTTCAGCATAGCTCGTTAAATGAAATAAGGGTTGGATTTTCAGCACCTAATATTTAGGTGTTTTTTCTGGACAAAATATTAGGTGTTATTATCACCATAGATGTTTTTTATTAGAAATAAAAAAAACCCTTTATTGTATGCTGGAGAGGAAAGAAAATCACCTTATATATATATATATATATATATATATATATATCTCCCAGTGGCATGAAATCTTCCCTGTAAGTAAGTGAGAAGTAGCAGCTTTCGTCGTGCTTGTGATTAGTAGTATCTATCACTTAAATTCAAAAACGAAAAAGTGCAAACGCCAAACACTAAACTCAGGCCATACATGCACATATAGGCTTTGCCCAAGTCTCATGAAAGCGGGCCACTCTAGCTTGATCCAATTGACTTGATTCCATTTGTGATCGGCGTTTTTGTTTTTTGTCATGTAATTATGGTTAAACCAAAGATTTAGGTATAACGTAAAGGCATGGTATAACCATCAGGCTTTGGATCTAACAGAAGGGGTTAGTCCCTCACAACTTGACGTTATAATTCAGGCGGTATTCTCTAGCTAATAACTAGATACTAATCCTACCAATACGTGAGATCATCAAGGTGGATTTTGTCTCTCCCAATAAAACCTTCTCCATATCTAAATTGAGGTTTATATTTTAGGCGATATCGACACTATGTTTAAATTAGAAAAATTTGTCAAAACATACTTTGTTCAATATTTTTGGGTTTATTCTTAACAAAATTTCTAATATATGATGGAATAAATACAGGTGAAAGAATAAATGTAAATAAAGGAACTTTTTTACCGCGTACATATAATGTTCTTTCAATTATTATATTATTTCTTGTTGCAAGAGAATTCTTCTTTTACCATTTACATGTAACTTCTTTTTTTATAAATAAATTGGACCCATGCCATAAAATCAAAGTTTATACTTGCTTGAAGAATATTCAGTTTCTTGTTATTCAAATACAAATTATTTAAACTTTACCGGGCATATTTTCTTCACCTTTTTTCTTTTTCATCAAAAGAGTTTGGACCAGGGAATTGAAAACCAAACTGGACCGGCTGGTTCAGCTCGTGAACCGGCGAACCGGTGATCCAACCGGTCCGGTCCGGAGGTGAACCGTATGGACCGGTTCACCCATTTTTTATTTTTATCTTTTAAAAAAATCATTTTTTTATTGATTTTACACAGGCTTTCATATAAATAAACTTAAAATATTCACTTCCTCACCGGTTTAACTCTGATTTGACTACCTAACTGACCCTTAACTTAGTGCTCTGACCGGTTCAGTGACTGGTCCGGTTTTCAGTACCTTGGTTTGGACTTGGTTTAATATAGGGAGAATTCCAAAAAAATATCACTTAAACTTTAAAATCTCAAATTAGTTATTTAATAAGAATTCGCATTGTCAATCCCATTACATTTTTTGTCAACGGGATTTTGAAATTCAAATAATATTTTTTTAGAATTCTCCCCTTAATATGTTCCACATGATTTTTTTTTTTTATTATTATTACATAGTGGCACTGGATCGAATCTATATCCGTGTAGGGGGGAGGGGGGAGTGGCCTAAGGCCACATAGGTGACCATAGGTTGCACCCTTATGAAAAACATGTCATTTTTTTTTTCCGGAAAAAACATGTATTTTATTTTGACTGACTTTAGATATAATTGAAATGGTTCGGACTCTTTATTAATTTTCAATTTTAATATTATTTTTATTTGTTATCTTCAATCAACCAAGGTGTAGAATATTATTCATATTTTACATATGTTTTTAACAAAACAGTAATAATTTTAATAAAAAAGCACCAAGAAATAAAATTTGAACTTACCAAATCAAATCAAAATGCGATTTGATTATCCGGACGTGTAATAAATGGCATAAACATTCCAAACAATATGCACTGAATTGGGACTCGACTTTATATGTTAGGTCCTGAATTTTCCATATTGGAATTTGGTAGCTACGAAAAATGAACACCAATTTCTAACTCAGGCTTGAAAATTCCTCTCCATGCCAACGAAAATTGTGTGCACTTTGTTTTAGATCAGATGTGAATGATTTTTGTTAGATTCTTTGTTTTAAGAGGAAAATTGCATGAGATGTTATGATTGGTTCCTTTTAGTATGTATAAATTCCATTATCAGAAATTTGTGGAAGGGATACGAGGACAAAACATAATTTGGTAGAAATGTCTCACCGGGTTATTCCGTATACTACTCCCTCCCGTCTTAAATACGTTGTTGATGTCTTAAATACGTTGTTGATTTTTGTGGGAGAGATTATAAAATTAAATAAATTATTTAATCATATTATATGTTGTATATCATTATATTATTTATCAATTTATAAGTTAAGTAAAATAGTTTGGAGAAAAAACAATAAATATAATTATTTTAAAGTAATTTAATTAGCTTTCTTAATATTTCTTAAAAAGTTAATTCTGTTTTATATTTAAGATCAAGGAATATTATTTTCTGAGAAAGATGCAAGAAAATTATCATTTACTCACGGCATTTGTAATATGCATTACATATTTACATCACACGTTTCTTTCACCAAACATGCTTAATTATCATTTTTAATTTCATCTTTTTAAGTAGGGATCAACCAATATCTGGAATCTTTAATTTGGTCCTGTTTGGTACGTAGCACTAAATTTTGATAGATTATGATTGAGATTAGGACTGACATTGAAATTGATGCTTTAAAAATATGTTTAGTATGAAGTAATTGTTGGAGGGAATAATTTCATTAATCTTATTTAATAAATAGTTACTAATTATAAAAAGACTCAAATATCCATATCCTAAATCCCAAACTTAATCTAGAGCTTAGATGCAAACTCCTCCTTCACTTCCGTCAAAGATGGTTTCTAGAATTCGATGTCCGTTATAGATGGGTCTTCGACTTTGACAGGTGATTTCAGGAACATAATAAATGCAAGGAGGCCTAATGTAACAAATGCTCACGTTACTAACTAGGGCGCGTTGTTTGATGCCTCAAAAATGATTTTCCTGAAAAACAACCAAATATAATACAGTAATTCATTAGTGAAATTACTCAGATATAAAGAGAATTCAGAAAAGGTAGAAAGCGAGCAATTGATTGAGGAGTTAAGAATAGACAGAGTTCCTCCACCGCTACAGTATATTGTATCTTTTTTCTTGGCAACTCTTATAAACGTTCTATATATGGCTTAGTTGCAACAGCATCAAGAAAATCTATATAGCACTCGCAGAATTACAAAAATTATCTAAAGAATATCATGAGCAACCAAACCTACCTGGAATATCACCGGAAAATCTTATTATGTCACCTGAATAAAAGGCTATCACTTGATTCACCATTGCTATGTATACACGGTGGTGAAGTGACGATTTTGGAGGACATGAACCAACAATATTGGCAGCCGCAGCGGCTATTCTCCACCAGTGATAGTGGTTATTCTAATGGCCGGAAAAAAAACCCGTAAGATCGATGAATATTGGTGAGATTGATGATGAGCGATGAAATAAAGTGATGTGTTATAATTTGGGTAAAATTGATAGAGAGTATTTTTATCTCTAAAATTTGTAATTTCTGGATTGAAAATGCAATACTAGGGGAGGTGACTTTACAACAATACCACTTTTGTGATACTTCCAATCTTTAGTTGTTCGAACTCTCTCAAATCAAATAATATATTCTGACTCAATCCCTGATCCAATCCCAATTCCTATCCCAGTGCTTCACACTAAACAGAGCCTTTATATCCGGTAAAATACTGAAGGTTGTATAGTAAATCATATATTGGAAATTTGAGGTGGCAAATAATGCTAGTCTGGGATAATACGAGAGGAAAAAGATAAAATAATGGAATCGTAACGGAATTTTCCCCCTTTATTATTTAAAACACTAAGGAAAAATCTTATATAAAGTTGCCTAAAATAGAAAAATTATAAATCAGGTTGTTAAATTTAACAAATCCCTAATTAAGTTATTGACCCAATTTAAAATTTTAAAATATGGATAAAATGACTTTATTACATTCTTATAGTCTACTTTGTCCTCTTTCCTCTTAAAAGAATTTAATTGCTCTGTATCTTACTTTTTCTATATATATTAAAATTAATATATAATAAAATAAAATGTGATTATTTTTTTTAATACAATAAAATATGATTCCTTTAATTGGGAATAAATCAACAAGAATAATTCAAGTCAAAAAATAAAAAGAAAAGCATGAACCTAATATTAATTAAAATATTTTTATTTGAGTATCGTGAATATGAAATTTAATTTTTACAAAAACTCGACTTAAATTTTTTTTGTCAATAAAAAAAATCAAAATACATTAAATTTTTATTTGTATATTATAATATCTAGTTTGTTTTTTATGTTGATGAAACTCTTTTTTTTTTACATGCTGCTAATGAAAATATTTGATATATGTACATACCAGTTAGATTTTTTTTATTTTATTAAAATAGTCTAATTTTCTTTTCATTGGAAAAAATATAGTCAAAAAGAAAATTTTTTATTCTCAACATTCAACTGAAAATAATTTAATTGGTATTGGGTTATGCTTTCCTTTTTCTTTTTCTTGCCTGAATTATTCTTGATGATCCTTCCATGACACAAATATTCTTTTATTTAAGCTTTTCATATTTTATTTTATTCCATATTGATGTTGTATACATAATTATTGAAAAAAATAAATTACAGCCGCTAAAACCCTTTTAAGAGGGAGATGGAAGATTAAGAGAGGGTAATAAAGTTATTTAACTTATATTTTGAAATCATAAATTGGGTCACTAACTTACTTAGGGATTTATTGAATTTACCAACTTGATTTAGAATTTTTCTATTTTAGGCAGCTTTATATAGGATTTTCCCAAACACTAAAGTAAGTAATTGTTTAAAATTAAATTAATTATGTATTACCGGTAATTATGCCAGCCAAAAAACTAATCAATCCCGTTTTTATCATAATAAATTAAATAAACAATTTGATCCTTTACTATATACTACTATTACACAATTTCCACTTCATACAATCACAGGGAAACGATGAGCAATAAGACTACCATTTTTTTCTCTATTAAATTGCAATTGTACAAGTGGGGCCAAATTAAACAATTCCATCTCATCCATACCAAGCTTGTAGAGAAGCCTTCAAGTTTGCAAAACAAAAAACGAGGGTGTTGACTTGGTTTGACGTAATTCCACCAGATTTTGAATAATCTAAGGATCCGATTCGGGGTCTAAAAAGTAGGGGTGTTTAAATTTGGGATCGGGATCCGTTACTCCTGATCCCGATTTTTGGCCGGGATATAAATTGAATCCTGGTATCGGAATCGGTCCCAATAATCCCGGGTGGGATCAGGATCAAATCGGGAAATCCCGGTTTTTTTTTTAAAAAATAAATTTAAAAAATATTATTATCTTAGTTAAATTTTCTATAATTTAGTGTTTACAATAATTATTTAACACCTAATAAGGTTATAATAATCACATAAATTGATTTAGAATTGAAGAATAATATTTTATTATTATTATTATTATTATTATTATTATCACTTTCATCATCTTTGTTATTATTTTTATACATTATATAGTAAAATTAGTATCATGATATATACAGTTTAACTCAGACTAAATATGTGATACACATTTTATCAAATAATAACTTAAATTATAGGATTAAAAAATACAGAAATAAAACAATAACTTAGTTTTTAAGAAAAAAATAAAAATAAAAAAATCAAGACCTGGATCACAAGGTGTGTGACCGGTCCCAGTCCCGATCTCGACCTGGACGAGAAATTCCTAGGATCAAAATATTCGAAACCGGAACCTAAACACTTTAAACACCCCTACTAAAAAATACTCCTATGGTAAAAAAAAAACAATTTGGACTCTCTAAATAAAATATGCTCAGAAATTACCTTCTTGGAAAGTATCGACCACAAATTAACTCTGAACAAATACTCAGTCAGGTCCTGAATTTTCCGTTGGAATTTGGTGGCTGCGTACGAAAAAGAACGCGAATTCGCAGCTCAGATTTGAAAGTTCCTCCCTGTCAGGAACGAAATTTCCATGTAACTTCCACCGTCAACTCTAACTGGCACCGTTTGATCCATTCAAAAACGTCGCCGTTACGCTGGTCAAACTCCACCCCCCGGCCCCCCAAGAAAGGAAATCCGCCGTTACTTAACGGTCCTCAGAAGTTTCCCGCCACCCTGAACAGAAACAACCTCTTTCTTTCTCTCTCCCTTCCCTCAACCTTCCTTCCCAAACACGTTATAAAACAATTCCCTCCCTCTCCTTCTCTCATCTCCACACAACCAATCTCCTTTTTCTCTTGCCAAAAAGAAAAAAATCTCCTTTTCCATCTTCATTCCCAAACAAACCATGTCACACAAACTAGAGATCACAGTGTTATCTGCGGAAGACCTCCGAGTCAACGGCAAGCACGTGAAGAAGAACGTATTCGTCTGCCTTCGGTCGCCGGAGTCGGGGCGGCCGGACGAGACATGGACGACGGGGATGGAGTCGGAAGGCAGCGGGAGCCACCCGAAATGGAATGAGAAGGTGGAGATGGAAATACCAGTACATGCAAGGTTCATAACAGCAGAGGTGAAAGAGAAGAGTTCAATAATGGGGTCTGTGACAAGTATTGGGATGGCGAGAATACCAGTTTCAGATTTCATAGGAGGTTACGTGCCGGAAAATCATGTTCAGTTTCTGAGTTATAGGTTGTGGGATAAAAAGTGTACGAAAAATGGGGTTATAAATGTTTCAGTTAGGGTTAAAGTTTCAGAACATTGTTGTACAGTAGTGAAGGGAGTACCAGTAGGTGATACTGACGATTGCTCTGGGATTGTACGTGGAATTCCCGTATGGTGGAACAATTACCCAGCAAGGCTTTGAACTTTGAATGTCTTGTTTTTGTTCTTCTCAACCAAGGAAAAAAAAAAGAGATTAACGATTCATTTTTTTTGCTTCTTTTAGAATGAATATTATGTTGATTAGAAGAGAAAACATATATGTTGGTGCAAAGATCCTGTTGATTTGGTAAATTAATACTCCCTTCTGTCCTAATTATAAGATAAAGTTGACTTTTTTAGAAAAATTAAGGAAGCCAATTAAATCACTTTAGAATATTTATATTTATATTTTTTTTCTTCAAACTAATTAATTTGACTAATAAACTGATATATAATCTAAATATACTAAAAATATAAATACTCTAAAGTGATTTAATTAGCTTCCTTAATTTCTCAAAAAAATCAACTTTATCTTATAATTAGGACCGGAGGAAGTATGTATGCATGTGATTAGTTACCAAACGCACACGGCACACTATTAGTAAATATTTTATTAAGTATGGTGAAATTCTTTTAATATATTTGAATTTAATCGTAATCAACACACACACACACATATATATATATACGTACAACAATTAATAAATTATAGAATAAATGTTCTTTCACGGATTTACTATTCCTGCTTTTTTGCCAACATATCATAGTGCCTTTACTATTCCGTCCAAGAATAATATCAACCGTCATGCATTGGAGGCCCCTTGCTCATTGGATGTTATAATGGTCATTCACTCCTGTGTGTTCAATTTCCGATTTTTGTGTGTGTGAAGCAAACATATAAAAGAGGTCATTATATCTTGTTTTGTTCTCAATATTTCAGGAGAGATCAATCTCTGCTGCTGAAAGAATATACTCTCTATTTTCGCCATAATTTGCAAACAAAATTTTTTTGAAGTTATAATCGGGGTTTTTCCCCAAAAAAAAAAAACATAATAATCATTCCCCATCATAAAGCCTTAACTCGTTTGTTTCCATTTCTTTCATCACGGTCTAGTAATTATGTTTTAAAAAGGGAATTCTCTTTCTTTAATTTTATATAATTTATTACCTTTTAACAATTTTTATCAAATATAATTGTACCCCTTTCTTTTTTAATGCTGCATTCCCCGTTCCTTAATATCAAATCTAGTGTGAAAGGAAAATTGTATTACCCAGACTAATATATATGATTAGAAGATGTTTCAACTTCAAAATAAATGTTCGTTTGATTTTGTCGCCACTCATGTTTAATTTATTTGATTCATTCACTGATATGATGAGTGATGATCATTGGTTTGACGAGCCAATGAATGAATCAACGGCAGCAAATTGATCTAATTAAGAAACCGGTGAAACTAAATGAGCTAGAAAGTAGTAAAATGATAGTGACAAAATTTGTCCCATCTTTTCAAATTAAAGGAAGAGAAAAAGTTTTATTTGGAAAAGCAATGCAAAGCAAGTTTAGAGTTATCTTTTTGCATCACTTTTGCAATAACCCTGAGTATAAGCAATGCTTGCATGATGATGATGGAAACTGAAGCAATCAAGGATCCTCTTGTAGCCACCATCACCACCTCTCACTCTCAAGGCCGCGTCAAAGTTTTTAATATTTTGAGTCACAAAAATATCAGTATTAATTAATTTTGTTAACATTTCTCTCAGCTCCTTTAACTCCAACGATAAAACAAGACCATCAGTATCAATACCAAAGTGGTTACTAAAATTTAAAAATTTTGAAAAATAATATAATTCATTGAATGCTAGCTTCTCTTCCAAAGTTAATAAGCGAATGGAAATAGAGAGAAAGGGGGGAATTTGAATTAATGATAATGTGAAAATTCACAAAAAATGGTCCCTTGTGCGTATAGTATGTGTTTTTAATTTGGACGGCGCATCTCTTCTTTTCAGTCTCTCCCAAATGGCTAACCAGCCAAGCTCAACAATTGATGCTATTACATTAGGAATGCAAGATATTTAAGCTTTCAATAGGGAAAACAATGTAGCCTATGGCGGCCTCATTCTTTTTTTATTTTTTATCCAAAACTGATTAAATCTCTTAACAGTAAAAATACACAAATACATAGAGATCGTATAAAATTATGCTAATAATAATACTATATTCGATTATTAATATAAGAGTTAGTTGGAGATTGAATTTAGTTCTAAATATAAGAGTTCAATCCGCTGTATCTCACTAATTTACAATTTTTTCTTAAAATATCCCTAATGATCTATCAGCATATATGTGTTACAAATAAGTAACATAAATAATTTCCTTAATTTATCTAAATTAGTCATGTTTTGAAAAACTGGACTGGACTAGCCGGTTTTAGCCGGAAACTGGCCAACTAGTGGTCCGACCGATCTGATCCAATTGTTGACCCCAGTTCAACTGGATTTTGTGATGTTCGATTGGTTTTTGGGTGATTCAACTTTTTTTTATATATATTTTTTTTCAGAATTTCATATAAATAACCCGAAAATCTTCACTCACTCACCGGTTTAGCCCTGAGTTAGCCCCGGTTTGACTCCGATCTGACCCATTAACCCTTAACCCAATATCTTGGCAGGTTCAGTGACTGGTCCGGGCTTCAGAATCTTACAAATTAGTCATCTAATTTTTATATTAATAATGACCGGAGGTAGTATATGTTTACATATATTGAAGTATTGAACACTCATTCAGTTCCTTAATATAAGATATATTTACTTAATCTGGTTAGATTAAGAAATTTAATTAAGTTAGTTAATATAATATGTATTTTTTAAAACAATCTAGTCATCTTCCTTAATTATATTCTCTCATCCTCTCTCCTCGTTGATAACTGTTTCAATAGAAGTAAATTAGCAAAATATATTAACAAATATAAAAACTATATTTTATAATTATGATTAAGATCAACTCTCTAATCATATCTTATTTTAGGGACGGGAGTAGTAGTAACTAAACAGAGCCATTTGTATTTCATTCATGGTCTACATTAGCATCATGAACATCTCAAGCACCAGTTGTCTTGTGGTGGAATAGTACCATGCTATGGTACAAACCCCGGCCGGTTCGATTCCTGGCTGGTGTATCATTGAGGGCAAATGATGAATTCCCATTAATGCTTCATTGATCTGATCCAGGCAGCGGAGCAAAGGAGTACTGATGGATAAATCGTGGTTCTGATGCCCTTCCTTATTTTATGCGTTTGACATATACATATGTATATGTGTATATATATATATCATTGGATCAAATCAAATAAGGTTGTTAGGACACTATATGAGTCTATGGGCAGGCACGTTGGCTTTGGTAATTTCCTTCTCCTAACTAGCTGGCTTGTCTACATACAGTACATTGACTGTGAAAACGATGTCTTTGGTGAATACAAGTTCCTAATTAAAAACTGCAGGCCAATTATATCATTTTGCACTAAAACATTAAAAATAAGTCTCCACGTTGTGTCTCTTTATTGTTGCTACACATACAGCACAATTTCTGACACAACAATCTCCACAATAATATATTTTGGTTGCTTCATCAGGCTTTGTTTGTTTTCTCTGTTTGAAAACACTCATACATGCTATTTGTTGAGGATATATAATTAATTAATTAATTAGAGGTTTAAAGGCAGACACAGTTTCTTCATAAATAAACCGCGCGCCAGGCCAAACTTAACATTAATTAATTAGCCAATAACGCAATTACTTGCCCAACCTCAGCTTCTTAGTTCCATAGTTTGTGGATAAGTAATCTTCCAGTTATTTAAGTAACACTATGCTATACGCGTTTGACTTGGTCAGCGTGCCTTATTAATTAATTAGTCCACTTAATCACACCACTTTCATCCCATTTTCCTACCTACTTCATGCACACCCACCCACACTTCTTCAAATAATCTGATTAATTACTTCGTGTAATATATATGCCTCTGAAGCAGAGTACGTTGTTGCCTGTATTTTAACATCGTTCTCGAACGTTGGAAATTACACCTTAAAACGTAGTTTTGACGAGGGGCATAGTAAGATCAGCTTTGATGCATTCGCAAGTCAACATTGGTTATAGGTTGAGAGGTTGACCACCCAGAGAAAAGCTCCTTTTCTGGTCTTCGGAGGTTTACGCAAAGAATGCTAATATTTTGCTACGCAATTTCTGAGAACATGACTATTACTATTGAGGTTGGTCCTTGTGGTTCAAATCTTTTTTGACGTAGCTAGTGATGAAAAAGGCCCAACATCCTCTTACATTAACTTTTATATACACTATAGGACTTAAATTATATTTCGCATACGAAACTTAAGCATAGGCCTTACTAACTTGGCGACGAATCAATATGGCGAGACCAGTCCGATCCTCGTCCCAGTCCGATCCTCGTCATTCTCCCACCGAGTGGATAATGATATGCACTATAGATTAATTGACATAAGTGACGCAACACATACACCATCCGTAGAACCACAAAAATCAATCTTCATTACCAATTATCTAAGCAAAATATTCCACGTTTGACGCGGTCAATGTAATTAAGCTGTTTGGACACGTGCCATCTGATCTTTTTCCTAGCTACTTCCTACACTGTGTATCTGTGTGTGTGTACACGCACATCGTATTTCAAAATTTAATGTGCTGGTATACACATATACATGAGAATCATGTGCTATATATGATGAAGTGAAAAATTTAACAAGAAAATAACAATATATTATGATTGATTTTACTATTTCATGTCAGACTCTCAATTAAGACTTAGTACTTGTTTGAATTAGCGGTATGTGCTACATTTTTTAACATAATTTATGATATATAAGATATGAATATGAGAGTAATTTTATCTCAATTTACCTGAATGTGCTTTTTAAAAGCTAATTAACTCAAACAAGCCATAGCCTTTGTAGACCATGGTTTGCTATCTTGTTTTTTAACGCCATTTTTTCAAGACTCATGCTATGTTTGGTTGAGCGATTGCCGGCTTATGGTCAAATTGGGAATGTTTGGGTTAGCAATTGGTCGATTGGGCTTTTTTCTCAAATATAAGCCACAATTTAGAGCTTTTATGGGTGTTTGTTTTGACGTCTGCGTATGAAAACGGGCTTGAACAGTGAAAAAAATGGATGAACAGTGGAAAAGCCAAAATGGGTGTTTGGTTCAGCGATGAGATTTGAAGTAAAAAAAGTCAAAAGTTGGAAAAAGTAATAAGCCTCAAAATGAAGCTTATTGGAGCTTATGTGCGTTTGTGTATATAAAATAATATTGTTAGGAGTATTTTCATATCTTTGGGGATCAATGAGGTACTCAAAATCACTTCTAATCACAAAAATTCTTTTATGTAAAATGTTCTAAATAATTTTCTCTTTCTTTAGATAGTAATATTTTGCTAATTAGAGAATACTTTGGGATAAGATTTTAGACAAGTTTTGAGTTTTGTCAATATATGACTATAGAAATGTAGAAAATAATTAATAATTAATTTTCATCAGTTTAGATTTATTATTTAGTTGTTTTATGATTTTATAATCAATTTCTTTTATAAACATGTCATAAATTAGTTTCTATATAGTGTTTTTACCTATTAAATCTAGTTTAAATAATTTATTTGGATTATTGAAGGTATTATTGAGGTTTTAATGATTTATTTTGTTAGATTTTGAGCTATGTGAAAATAGGAGTTAAGATTTAATATTTAAATTAGAGTTTGATATAATTTATAAAATTTAAGCTTGAGGTATACAATAAAAAAGACTTTTGGAGTGTACCAATTTAAATTAGAGTTTAATATAATTTTATTAAAATTGTACCATTGCCAAATTTTAAACAGTTACTTTTTGAGAAAATTGTGAAAAAATTCCTCCGTGTGTAGATATCTTTCCAAGTCCCATTTGACAATTAAGTTGCCAATAAGGACTTTTTTCACAATTATCCCTTCATTTTTTTTTCTTTTTTCATAATTTTACAATTTTTTCTCTTAAATAATACAAAAGCCACTTATGCAAAAACCAAACCAAACCAAACATTATTCACTTTTACATAAGTTACTTATCAAATCGTCAATCTAAACACTCATCATTTTCCCTAATCTAATTTTTTTCCAATTTTAAGATTCCATAACTCTAAATAAAAATAAATCACTTATTCAACCTTCAATCTAAACACACCCTTTAGCTTCTGCAATAAGTCCAATTGACCGTTATATCGCTCACTCCCCCCCCCCCCAACTGTCTTCTCTTCTTGTCCAAGAACAGAGCGCCATATCCTCCCCAAATGTTCCGTCTTGCGGCAGCGACTACAGCTGGTTTTGGCAATCAAGTGTGATTTCAGGTGTGGTTTTGAGTGGCGTCTTCTGGGTTGTCGTCCGGTGTAGATGTTCTTTTCTTCTCCATCTCTGTTAGAGTAGGAAGGTCTTGAATGAGCAGCGTCTTCAAGTGTGTTGTTGAAGTCCAACGATGTGTTGTGGTGCAGTTTCAGAAGGTCTTCACAGAAGGGGTGGCCGATCTGTGCATGCAAGACTGTTTGAGCTTGCCTGGCGTTGAAGTGTTTGGCAGTAATCATGCAGGTAAGCGAAGGCCAATTTTTTGGCGGAGGACAGCGAAGGTAAGGAGGCCAAAATCGCAGATTTGGATATTTGATTGAAAAAACGAATAAGATCTAAAACTAAATCGCACAACACATAAATAAAAAAAAAATCACACATCACAGGGACCATAAGTGATTTTTAAGCAATGATGAAGAAGATGGTGGCGAGCTTCCTTGTGGCTTCCTAGAACTGGGAATGATATAAAGATGAAAAGGGAGAGATGAAGCAAATTCCAAAACCAGTGAATTTGACCACCATCTATCTACTCTATACATTGGGTCTGCGATTTTGGTTCAGATCTTTTTCTTCTTCTTCTTTTTTTTATTTTTTTAATTATTTATCCAGCTGCTCAACTTATTAAGGTAAATGAATCGTGACTTAATTAGAGATCATATTATACAGGATATATGATCCAATTAATTATATAATATTACTTCATCAAATTATGTATTTTTTAATAGTCAAATTTCCCAACTTCATTTTTTTAAAATTTTTTAATTTAATTTCTTTCTTATCATTATCATAAAAACCACTTATGTTACCGTTAATCCAAACAAATTTCAGTTTCAGAAGTCACTTATACAACCACCAATCCAAACATAAATCACATAGTATAATTTCACTTTTACTTAATAATCAGATTATAAAAAAATATTTTTTCAATCATTATTTCAAAAACACACTATTATGAAGGCTCTTCATCAAAAGCAGCTTCAGAACTCATAAATTAATAAACCTTGAGCCAGGCCAAACTTCACATTAATTAATTAGCCAATGCAATTACTGGCCCAACAACCTCAGCTTCTTAGTTCCAGATTTTGTCCATAAGTAGGGCTCCAATTATTTGAGCAACACTACTATACGCGTTTGAACTTTGAATAATTACCCAGCAAGGCTTTAATTTCGACTTTGTTATCCGCAACTAATTAAATCTCTTCACAGTAAAAATACACAAATAATGCAAAGAGACCGTAAAAAATTTATGCTAATAATAATACAATCTCCGAATAAGAACGAATTTAGGATTAAATATAAAAGCTCGATCCATTATATCTCACAAATCCACGACCTTTGCTTAAAGCATATCTAATGATTACATATATTAATGAGTTTTTATCCGCATATATATGTTACAAATAAATAACTTACTTAATCTACCTAAATTAGTTATCTAACTCCTATATTAATTATTGGAGGTAGTATATATTTATATATATTGAATGCTTCTTCTATTGTTTAATATAAGATATATTTATCTAATTTCATTAGATTAATAAAATACCCTAATCATCTTCTTTAATTATCATCCTCTCCTCTCCTTTAATAATTATTGAGGGAGCATCATTAAGGATGAATTAAAAAAATATTAATAAATATAAAAATTATATCTTATAATTAAAATCAAAATCAACTTTCAAAATGGATAGTATATTACTATATTAAAGGTAGGAGGCATAGTAACTAAACAAGTTCTATTTTATTTACGGTCAACATCAGCATCATGAACATCAAGCGCCAGTGGCCTGGTGGTGAATGGTACCCTGCCATGTTACTCAGAGTCGATTCCCGAGTGGTGCTTCATTGAGTGGAAATGCTGAATTCCTATAATGACGTACAGTAGTCTGATCCAGGCAGCGGAGCAAAGGAGTACTGATGGATAATAGTGGTTCTGATGCCCCCCCCCCCCCCTTTACGCGTTTGACGCGGTCAATGTCCTACTTTCTTTCCAAAGCACGTTGGGCATCTGATCAAATCCAATGAGGTTGTTCGGACCCTGTGGTCCGCTTGGAGGAAGCGGTGGGCAGAGGAAAACCTCCGGTGGATGGAGAAAAAGCAGAGTGACAGAATGGATTGGCGTTTTGGGAATCTGGCTTATTGGCCTTAATGCACGATTAGAGAGAAGTTATTTTTTCTGGCTTCTACGGTGGGTTTTAACTATTTTAGCTATCCATCATTTGCCCCTGCTCCTCATGTGTTATCTTCTCTGTGACAAAAGCAATCACAACCATGCAGTCATTTAGGTTGAAGTCTCCCTTCTTGTTCTTAAAATCACCATCTTGTCGCCATGGCTCACAAGCAGCAGTGAACTCTTCCCTGTTATAGATCAAGCAACATATTATAGATCCCATTTATACATCTTTTTAGTTCTGGATATTTCATATATAGCCGATATTCAGATTGCCTTTGATCTAATGCTACGTGCAACATCAACTCCTCTTTGTTCAAGAGAGGAGAAGGGCGGTGGAATGAATTGGGGATTGGTTTTTTTTCCCCCCGAAAAAATTTGGGGTTATAATGTGTTGAAGAAAAAAAATTGGGGAAAGAAAAGCACCTACCATTTTTCTTTTCATTTTTTTTTGATAAAATTCATTCATTTATGTATTTTCAGTTAAGATTTCTTGATTTTATCATTTAGAATTCTAGATTCAAATAAATAAGTTAGATCATGTCACTTTAATCTTTAGGGATTGTTAGTTTTTATTCTATTTATTTGATAGGGATGATCATACAACTCTTTGATATTTACTTATTTATTTAATTTGAAATTTTGATAATATTCTTATGATTTCTATTTATATACAATTTTCTCGTTAAATTTATTTAATTAACTATTTTAGTGTTTTCAATTTTTTTAATAATAAACTAACTATTTTTATTTTATATAATTTTATTTTTTTCTCTTAGATTATCATAGTATATGCATATAATATATGTGTGTGTGCGCGCATGTGCACGCATGCGCGCATATATGAATTATTTAATAAAACTCATGTTATTTTCAGCATGCTACGAGAGATTATCTACGTTTTGCAAGTGAGATTAATCTCTGCTGCTAATTGAGTATGCTCTTTCTTTTTGCCATAGTTTGTATGCAAAAGTTTTTTAAAGTTATAATTGGGTTTTTTCATTCCTAACAAGAAATAAAAATTCCCCAACATAAAAGCCTTAACGAATTTTTTCCAGTTCTTTCATTACGGTCTAGTGATTATGGTTTTTAAAATGGAATTCTCTTTTTTTTTAATATTATATACTTTATTACGTTTTAATAATTAATTATCATATATATTTTACAAGTCAAGCTAAATACTCAAGGACCGATGGAAATGCATAGCTTTTGTCAAAGTAATAACGATGCCTCCGGGCTCCAGCACATCAATTATCAAACACAGCTCATCGTATCAATTATGTCTCTGCAAATTGATCTGGCTAAGAAATTGGTGTAACCAAACTTAAATAAATGGTAAAATGATAGTGACTTAATCCCGTCCGAAATATGAGCTTTAAATTTGTAAACAGATTGTCTCAAAATATATAAGTTTCATCTTAGATTTGTGAAAATATTTATTACGTTTTTATTTTTCAACTTTATCTCTTATCCTCTATATAAATAAGGACAAAATTTAAAAAAACACATATTTATTTATCTCGCTTTAATTTGAAAAGATGGGACAAGTTTTGTACTTTGACAAATACAGTAATGCTCCCTCCATCTTTAATTGTACAAGCTTCAAACAACCTACTTATGTAGTTTATCAAAACAATAGTTAAAATTAGTTAAAAGTAATTGCACATTACTTTTGTCATAACCCTAATGCCACGTTTGATGTCATAGAAGTGAACACAAGAAAGTGGAATTGAGGATGGAAGTCTGACTTTGGCATGTTTGGTATCACTGAATCCACTTCCACATGAAAGTGACTTCCACCAAAAGTGATACAACTCAGTTACAACCTATAACCCATGAAAGTGTGGAGACTTCCATGGAACTCAAACTTTAGTCCATTTTGCCCTTGATAGCTAGTGACAGTGAGGATGGCAGACAATGCGATACGACGATGATGGTGGCGACGGCGACGGTGATGGCATTGGGAGGTGACAATGACGGCAACGACGTTGAGGCAACAGAAATCATGAAGCTTCTTCACCGAAATCACAACGGCGGCAACTTCTCCCTCTTTGATCTATGATTCCTCTTCGTCTTTCTCCTTCTCCCTCTTTGATCGACAACTCTTCCCTACGGTGGCCGATGGCTATGTTGGCTGATGGTGTTGATTTGTGACTTTGGTCCATCAGTAAATCTAGAGTGTAATTGTTCTTCGATTTCTTCTTCAATTTCAAGTTCACTTCCATCTACAAATTTTCTTTGATGATTTTAATTTGCAACTCCGCCATGCTTATGTTTGTTGCTGCCTTCTTCTTGGTGCTGTTGTTCCTCTAGTCACCGGCATTACTATGGTGGCAGTCGGGCTAACGTGGCTAACGGCTGTGGTTCTCTTCTTTTTGGTGGCTAGGGTTTTTTTGTAAAGGGCATATAAGTCTTTTCATATTATAAATAAAAATATTAAATTAAAATAATATTCCATTTCCATCATCATGCCAAACAAACTTTTAAGCCCTTTTCCACTTCTTTTTCCATTTATACTTCCATTTCCAGTTCCACTTCAAATTTCTTAAAAAAATTCTTCCACGGTACTAAATGGGGCATAAGTATAAGTAATGTTTGGATGATGATGATGGAAGCTAAAATGAATTAAGGCAGCAGAAGTAAAGGAATAAAATTAAATAAATTGAAAATAGATATCAAAGTTTTGTAGCCACCCCTTCTCAAGGGCGTATCAAAGTTTTGTGATCAAGTAATTGTGATAATTAATCCATTGAATCTATCTTATAACATTTCAAATAGAATTCAAACAATTTCAATGTTCAAAAACTTTTTTTAAGTAGGAGAATATTATTACATTTATTGTCGATCAGGAATATTTTATGGGGTTAAGGGACAATTTTGCCACGGAAATATAAAAAATGGTAAATTTATATGTTAGATAGAAGAAAAAACATATATGTTGATTGAAAGATCCTATTGATTTGGTAAATTAATATGATGTATGCATGATTATATTACCAAACGTATACGGTACACTATTAGTAAATTATATTAAGTCTGGTGAAATTCTTTTCATATATTTGAATTTAATCATAATCAACATAGGCAACAATTCATAAACTTGAATAAATATTTTTTCATGGATTTACTGTTCATTCTTCTTCTTTTTTTTTTCCCTTTTTACTTGATCAAGGGTTCCCCGAAGTTCAGAGGGTAAAATATTTTCACATCTCCTAACAAGCAAGCTTCCTGATATTTGAACTTGTATTATCCTCCTTAGGAGTGAAGCCTCTTCATACCTCAACCAACAACTTCCTTCATTTTTGTCAACATATCAAAACGCATTTACTATTCCGACCAAGAATAATATATTAACTGTCATGTGTGAGAGGCCCCTTACTTATTGGATAATGTTCATCATGTGTTCAATTTCTGATTTTTGTGTATGAAGAAAACAAAATTACGAGAGATTGTCTACGTTTTGTTCTTAATATTTCAAGTGAGATTAATCTCTGCTGCTAACAGAGTATGCTCTTTCTTTTTGCCATAATTTGTCTGCAAAAGTTTTTTGAAGTTATAATTGGGTTTTTTCCTAACAAAAAAATAAAAATTCCCCAACATAAAGCCTTAACTAATTTTTTTCCAGTTCTTTCATCACGCTGTAGTGATTATGTTTTAGAAATGGAATTTTCTTTCTTTAACAGTATTATATAATTTAGGGAAAATCCTGCTAAAATGATCAAAACCAAAATTAGGCATACACTTTCAACAAATTATTAATTAGGCCAAAAAATTTAATTAGGTATTTTTTTTAAAGTTGTTAAAAGACCAGAATACCCCTATATTGTTAAAATAGAAAGTTGAAGGTAGTTATAAAATGATTTTTAAATTAGGCCTCATCAAACTTAAATTAATTATTCTTAAATTAATTATTAACTATTTAATATAATCAGCATGCATTTGTTGTTCAAGCTCCTAACGTTTTAATAATTATTATCAAATATATTTTACATGTCAAGCTAAATACTCAAGTTCTGATGGAAATGCATAAATTTTGTCAAACTAATAACGATGCCTCGAGGCTCCAGCACGTCAATTATCAAAACGCAGCTCATCGAATCAATTATGTCTCTGCAAATTGATGATCCGACCAAGAAATCGGTGAAACCAAATGAGCTAATAAATGGTTAAATGATAGTGACTTAATAGCCCCTCCTGTGAGAAAATCTAAACTTCAAACTTGTGAATCCAATGTTTTAAAATATAAATTTTATTTTAGATCTGTCAAAGTATTTATTACGTTTTTAATCCTTTATCTGTAATTAAATCTCTCAACAGTAAAAATACATACACAGAGACCGTATAAAGCAACATTCCGGGGGACCTAAGGGCATTGTCGACCCGGCCTGCCACTAATGTCTATTGTAACAAAATTTATGTTACTACTGTTTTTTTTTTAAGTCATTTGTATCTCATTTTTCATTTTTATAAAATAAAAAAAGCATTAAATAAATAAATTTTTTTATATTTACCCTTATTTATGAAAGGTACACATATTCTCTTACTTCTCTTTATCTCTCAGCATTTACATTTCTCTCTACCCCTATTATTACTCTAGAGTAAAATCGTCAAAAGTTTATTTATTATCCTGACTTAAAAAAAATAAACAGAGGGATATGTTTATATATATTGAACCGTACGTAAACTTGAGCCCAGTTTATTATGGTTTTGCATCAGCATCATGAATATCAAGCACCAGTGGTCTAGTGGTAGAATAGTACCCTGCCACGGTACAGACCCGGGTTCGATTCCCGGCTGGTGCATCACAGGGAGCTGTGAAGAGCCCTTGCACATTCTGCGGTTGATGTTCAATCGCTCTTATCCTGATCCAACGGATGGAATATCGTGCTTCTGAGCTCCTCTTTTTGCCCTTTTACGCGTTTAACGTGGTCAATGTCCCCCTCAATTTCATTAATTTGTTGGGGCTATATATAAGATTTGCCTATTTCCCTTCCAACGCTCGTGGGGTATTGGTCTCTGCTTCCACACACACGTTGCCTTTTAATGAATTTTATTTCCCAAAAATACCATGCTTGGCACATTGAATTCCGCAAAATAAATCATCAGTGAATCAAGTAATTAAGGTTGTTAGGAGTTAGGACAGTAGCTCTATGAGTCTATTCTATGGGCAGGCAAATTGGCATTTCGTTGGCTCTTTTCTTGAATTGACATTTTTACTATGAAAATGATGTGTTTGGTGCAGCTAATAGAACCCGGACTGGACCGGGCGGTCCAGACTAGAAACCGACCAGATTGATAGGTCCCGAAGACTTGGTCCAATCCACATATTTTATAAAATTGATTTTTTAACTTTTTTTTAATAATTTTATATTAATAAACCTAAAATTTTCAATTTCTCACTGGTTTGGTCCCGGGTTAGCTCCGGTTTGACTTCGATCTGTCCCACTGACCCTTGACTCAGTACCCTGATCGGTTCAGTGACCGGTCCGAGTTTGATTACCTTTGTTTGGTGAATGCAAATTCTTAATTAACTTAGTATATGTTTGGATTAATGGTGGAAGCTATTTTTCCGACTTGATTTATAATATATAAGGTAAATATATGAGATAAGTTTTGTCTCGATTTAAATAAACGTACTTTTTAGACGCTAACTCAAACAAACCCTAAACCCGTCAATTTTGTCCAATTTCTACATTTGTCTTCTCTTCTCCTAAGCCAGGAAGGTGCAATGCGAGGCATGCGGGCAATTTCTCCTACAGCTTAACTAATTAATAAACCAAACTTTCATTAAAAGTTGACTGACATAAGCCACATGACGTCATCCGAACTCAGACCTGCTATTCGCAAATCTCATCATTCTGCATGCATGCAGGTTGACCCTCCAAGTCTTCCTCTTTTTTCCTTTGTTTGTTGAGGTCATATCATTTGCACTAACACGTTAAGAAAAATGTCTCATTATTGTTTATACACAATTTCGCAGACACAACAATCTCCACAGTTTTTGGTTCCTTCAAGAATATGGATTGATGAGGATAATTAACGGTTAAAGACACAGGCTTGCTCTTCACCAAAAGCAGCTTTAGAAGAGATCATAATTAAAACCCCAAGCCAGGCCAAACTTAACACTAGCCAATTCAATTACTAGCTCACCCTTCTCAATTATTTATGCAACACTACTATACTCGTTTGACATGGTCAGCGTGCCTTATTAATAAGTCCATTTAATCACCACTTTCATTCCATTTTCCTACCTACTTCCCGCACACTGATCCACACTTCTTCAAATAATCTGATTAAATTTTATTTTAACATCGTTCTCGCACGTTAGAAATTACACTTTAAAACGTAGTTAATTGACATAAGTTATGTGACGAGGGACATAGTACGATCGTCTTTGACGCACTCGCAAGTCAACGTTGTTTATAGGTTGAGTGGTCGATCTCCTTTCTAGTCTTCGGAGATTTCACAAAAAAAAAAAAAAAAAAAGCTAATATCTTGCAACGCAATTTCTGAGAACATGCTTTTATTCTCATGACCAATTACAAGGCAACAATGGCGCGGCTATCCTAACTAACCACGTTCAGTGAATGAAGAGAAGATAATATTAACTAATTAGCCGTATTTCATAATTTTAGTTATAATTAACTTGAGATGGTCAAATGGTCCTTGTGGGTCAAATCCTTTTCGACGCAGCTAGTTGTGAAAATGGCTCAACATCCTCTCACATTAACTTTTTTATATACTATATATATATGACTTACATTGTATTTTGCAAATGAAACTTAAATATATCATATGGCCTTACTAGCTTATTAGGCATGAATCAATATGATTGGCGAGAATCCGATCCTCGTCATTCTCTCACTGAGTGGGTAATGATATGCACGATAAATTAATTGACATTATAAGATACGTGACGCAACATATACACCGTCCGATCCGTAGAACCACAAAAGTCGACCTTCATTACCAATTATTTAAGCAATATATTCCACGTTTGACGTGGTCAATTATATATGTATATTGGTCTATTTAATTATAAGCTGTTTGGACACGTGCCTTCTGATCGATAAATTAATTGACATAAGATACGTGACGCAACATATACACCGTCCGATCCGTAGAACCACAAAAATCGACCTTCATTCCTAATTATTTAAGCAATATATTCCACGTTTGACGTAGTCAATTATATATGTCTTGGTCAATTTAATTATAATAAGCTGTTTGTCAATATAAGATATGACAGATTTTACTATTTTACTATTAAGCACGCCTTTGAAGATCATATATGGTTGCTAGAATTTTAACACCATTTTCAGTTATCGTGTGTAAAACTTTAAAACGTACGTAATTAATTGACAAAAGTTACGTGACGCAAAGTATATTATTACGTGGAACCAGCACAATCAGTTTTTGCGATATTTTCAAACAACCTTTGTTTTAGGTTGACCCATAAAGTCCCTTCTTTTCGGTGTCTGGATGTTTGCCAGAAAAAGAGAGGTAAATGCAGCAATATTTTGGTACATAATTTCTGAGAAGATGCATTTATACGTGTGAGCAATTACAATTCACTGCCTAAAGGAATTCGAAGTTTCTTGCTGCTTAATTTAATTATAGTAGTTAAAAAAAAAGTGCATGAAGGAGTTCAACAAATATAGATATACTGGCGAGAACTCTCAAAACGCTGTTAGACTAAATGTCGTACTACATCTAATCCAATATACCAACTTCAATGCTTAATATAAGATCTAATCTATAGCATACTTATATTACACTAGATCTTATATTAAGAATGAGAGATAATATAAGAGTTAGTTAAAATGTTGGATTTAATTCAAAGTATAACATACCAATCTATTTTATCTCATATATTTATCATTATTCTCTCATATTATTTTACCTAACTTATATGTTAGTACATAATTTAATATTGTATAGGGATATTATATGTAAATTAAAATAACTGATTTGTTCAAATTAATCAATTTATTTTATTTTTTTTAATGGAGCAAAATTAATTAATTACATTCCTTATGTTAAGGATAGGAAAAATATAAGTTCAGAGAATATGCATGTGATTGTATAACCCCATTCTTAATCCACAGTTCCACACGGCATGCATGCGACTCGGTCTAAAGGTCTTACCCCATTTTCTTGGGTACTCTTGGAATTTATCACCCTTTAATGCTCTGGAACTTCTTCTCTTTCTAGGACCAGAATTTTTTCTTAGATGTTGTGTCGAAAGATAATTAGATACTACTAGTAATTTGAGCTGTTTTTAAAAGACTGTATATATATTTTTTAATATTTAAACCTCGCTTCTTTGTTTAGTTTAAAAAACACCTCATAATTTGAGTCAAATATCATCAGATGATGAAGGAAGGGAGACGTTATTTCTGTGTGTTTAAGTGACCATTAGAAAAACAATAAAATTAATTAAATGTTTTTTCATGTTTTACAAAATAAAACTATTCTCACTTATGCAATACGTACTGTAAAATTACTTAAGTCAAACATCCCTGCATGGTGACACAGTGCAGAGTCTGTTAAACGGGATCTCAAACGCGGCTTTAAAAAAAAAAAAAAAAAGTAAAAAATGGTCTAGCGATGTTTAATTAAGAACTTATGAGAAGAAGCTCAAAAATTTAGTTTTTTTGAAAAAAAAAGTCATTTTTATCACTCTCAATTTAAACACAAATCACAATTATAATCTAATTTTTATTTTATTTTAAATTTATAAAAATCATATTTAAAAAAAATACTTGTATCACCTCGAACCGAAACAAACACAAACCATAGGTTGCTGTTTGCAGTCTCAGTTGTCGTCCATCCAACTCAAAAGCTGCACCTTCCTCGTCAGCCCCAGCCTATTTTTCCATATATGTCACATGCCAGCCGCCACAATATGATGATGCATTTTTTCTCATTTTTATGTATAAAATTATACTTCTTTCATCTTAGATATCGGATCTATTTTATTGTATAATTTAATTTGTATTATAAATCTGGTCATACATTTAAAATTAAAGATAGTACATTTTTTATGTTTTTTTTAGAAAAAGTAAATTACAAAAAATCTACTAGACCCTACTCAATTATGTAGAATTTTGTTATATTATTTTGTTATTGTTTTTTGGCCATGGATAAGGAGTACGTTTCAAGTTTTATCTCTTTTAGTTTAGGATGTTGAAAGTAAAGGTTATTAGATCGTCCGTGGTGAAATTTTATCATACTTTGAAAATTTATACAAATATAAGCTTTAATGAAGACATGTCACGTACTCATCAAAATATCATCTACATAGGATTTGGACTTGCACTTAATAAAACTTTTTGTTTTGTTTACACCCCCGGTGTCCCACTCTCTTTGGAGGCAAACTAATCCAGAGTTGCCCCCAATGTAGAGGAACTTCCTAAGGATTGAACTCGGGCCCTTTAAGACAAATGACGGGGGAGGCACCTTGGCTCCCCCTTTCAAACTATCCGAATCACGCCCCCTAGGCTGCACTTAATAAAACTTTGATGGAGGTGCTTGGGCTCGGTGTCGTTTGAGCGTATATAAGTCAAGGTTTGTAAAATCGGACCGAACCGGATCGATTGGTTTGGCCCAAGTGGTGAACTGATGGTCCAACCGGTCTGGTGGATAAACCGTATGGACTGGTTCATCCATTTTTTTTAATTTTTTTAAAAATCATTTTTTGTTAATTTTACATATAATTTTATATAAATAAACCTGAAATATTTATTTACTCATAAGTTTAGTTCCAGTTTGACCCATTGACCCTTAACTCAATACCTCGACTAGTTTAATGTACGGTCCAGTTTAACTCCAGTTTGACCCACTGACCCTTAACCCAGTACCTCGACCGGTTCAATGTACGGTCCAGTTTTCAATGCCTTGATATAAGTACACTTTCACATACTTAATATACTTTTACTCGATCAAAATAAAACAAGTAAATTCTAAAGTGTGAATAATATTCATAAAAGAACTGTTATATATATTGTTGTTTGATTTGTGAGTTGACACTCTAAATTTATCATTTTTATATTTTTAACTTACAAAATCATATTAGGTCGCTAGTAAACTCATGCAAGTTATAAACTCTATTAAACTTGTGAGTTTGCTCAGCGGGTTTATCGTTTTTACTTTTCTAAATTAGAAAATCATGTTAACTCATCCTTAAACTTGTGTTAGCTATTTCAGTTTGATCAAGTTTAGTGTTTTTATATATGAATTTTAATAGATTTAATTTTAATTATTTAGATTTAAAATATATTTAAATTAAATTATTATCATTTTTTAATATTTTAATTATTTAATTATATATCATTAATATCTATTGAATGATAAAAGTACAATATTGTAAACTTATAATTTGAGTTTACAAAACTGTCAACGAGTTTGACAATCTTCATTATATATATTAGGTATGTTTTTTTTTTTTACGTTAAGATTATTTATAAGCTATTTTTTTATATAAATCGAGATAAAACTCTTCTTACATAATTACTTTATATATCATAAATCATAATTAAAAAATTACTTTTAAACATCCCAATTATTATTTCAAAAATACACTAAAGTGGTAGGTGGTATGAAACGTGAATTGTCGGCAATATCTTGATAATTAAAGACAACCTTCGTATTTATCGATAAAGGATAAGCCGCAAATTGTGGGCCCGAGATGGGGAAAACTGCATCCACTTGAAATCTTAGTCCGACAAATTAACAAATGGCATTCTTTATACATCATCCTGTGATTTATTCTTTACCACCGGTAATCAGTTTTAAATAATCGAACATTTTTTTAATAAAGATGCACTCCCGCAAGGAGTTTGATATGAATTTTCTAATTTTATATTAATATTAATTTCTTTTGTATTACTCCCTCCAATCTTTTTTTTATGAACAACAACTATTCTGATTGATTCAACACTTTATTTCCTTCTTATCACATCGTCACGAATTATCGTGATGAATTTGGGCCGTGAATTTAACCTTGTCAATGTTTGGCGTCGTTCAATCTTAGCTTATCTTGAAAAACTGAATTTAAAATTATAATAATTATGATTAACATCAACATCTCAATCACATCGATCAGTTTAATTCAATATCAGTATATATAAAATAATAGGCCACCATTATTTGCAAGTTGTAAGCAATCTGTTGCAAAAAAAAATAAAAAAAGCAAGTTGTAAACAATCAGTTTTACCTAAAATAAGTTTTGTAAATAATGTTTTTATTGTTTAGAAGTGACGTCGCCCACTTTATTTAACTGAAATACCTACTCTAGGCCCTACGTGGATCAATGTTATTAAATCTAGACTCGTCATTGAATCAATCAGAATACTGAGTTAGTGGGTCAAACTGAAGTTAAATCGAAACTAATCTGGGATCAAACTAATAAAAAATTGAAGATTTTGGGGTTATTAATATAAAATTTTAAAAAAATAAAAAAAAATTAAACTTTTTTAAATAAAAAAATACTGAGGACAATGTAATCAAAAGTGAAAAAGAAATTGTGCAGCTGAATCAATAGAACATACTCAGATGACGGCTTTTCTGGCTTTAATCACGTGCCCAACTCAACAAAGTCTTGTGGTTGTCCGTTAAATTAATAGCCTTGTCTCATCAATCTCGAATTGGTGCGCATGAACAATGTGAATTTAGATGAACATATACTACAACAAATTTCCTCTTGGCCATGATCATCTTCCCACACATTCCCACTCGAAGAACGTATATCGGAATGAAATTTTGACTTGTTCTCAAACTAACAAAGTAACAGATGAAATTTGAGCCTTTTAATACGAACAGCGTTTTGTTCAGAGTGTGACTGTCATATTTAAATTATTAAATTAGTTGAAGATATCAAAATTAAAGTAAAAGAAATAACACTATAGTTACGTGACAAAGATGGTAATTAGGAGACAGTCCAAAAGTGAAAAACTGGGGCAAGTTTCAACAGGTTGGCAAGTTTCACGATTCAAACGGCACCAACAGCTATCTCTAAACATTGGGAACACGATAAATTAATTGACATTATAAGATACGTGACGCAACATATACACCGTCCGATCCGTAGAACCACAAAAATCGACCTTCATTCCTAATTATTTAAGCAATATATTCCACGTTTGACGTAGTCAATTATATATGTCTTGGTCAATTTAATTATAATAAGCTGTTTGTCAATATAAGATATGACAGATTTTACTATTTTACTATTAAGCAAGCCTTTGAAGATCATATATGGTTGCTAGTATTTTAACTCCATTTTCAGTTATCATGTGTAAAACTTTAAAACGTACGTAATTAATTGACAAAAGTTACGTGACGCAAATTAAAGTATATTATTACGTGGAACCAGCACAATCAGTTTTTGACATATTCTCAAGCCACCTTTGTTTTAGGTTGACCCATAAAGTCCCTTCTTTTCGGTGTCTGGATGTTTGCCAGAAAAAGAGAGGTAAATGCAGCAATATTTTGGTACATAATTTCTGAGAAGATGCATTTATACGTGTGAGCAATTACAATTCACTGCCTAAAGGAATTCGAAGTTTCTTGTAGCTTAATTTAATTATAGTTAAAAAAAAAGTGCATGAGGGAGTTCAACAAATTTAGATATACTGCCGAGAACTCTCAAAACGCTGTTAGACTAAATGTCGTACTACATCTAATCCAATATACCAACTTCAATGCTTAATATAAGATCTAATCTATAGCATACTTACTGTTTGGCCAAAAAAAAAAATCTATAGCATACTTATATTGCACTAGATCTTATATTAAGAATGAGATAATACCAACGGAAGTTGGCGCAGATGGGTAGGCATGTGCACCACACCAATCCGTTCCTGGGTTCGATCCCAGGAAACGGAAGGTGTAAAGAATTTCCATTGGGAGCTCTCTCCCCTGGGGCGCCTCAAAGAGTTGAATTCTTGTCGGGTCTATCGGATTGGGAGCATCAGGATTAGTCGGTTGTCGGGGGTCCATATCCGTAAATCCGGCGTTGGCCTTCAGGGTAACGCCAGATACCTGGAAGGTGGGTGCACCGAAGGTTAAAAATGGTCCATTGCATAAACCATCAAAAAAGAAAGAAAGAGATATAGTATAAGAGTTAGTTAAAACATTGGATTTAATTCAAAGTATAACATCCCAATCTATTTTATCTCATATATTTATCATTATTCTCTCATATTAATTTACCTAACTTATATGTTATTACATAATTTAATATTGTATAGGGATATTATAGGTAAATTAAAATAACTAATTTGTTCAAATTAACCAATTTATTTTATTTTTTTAATGGAGCAAAATTAATTAACTACATTCCTTATGTTAAGGATAGGAGGAAAAATATAAGTTCAGAGAATATGCATGTAATTGTATAACCCCATTCTTAATCCACACGGCACGCATGCGACTCGGTCTAAAGGTCTTACCCCATTTTCTTGGGTACTCTTGGAATTTATTACCCTTTAATGCTCTGGAACTTCTTCTCTTTCTAGGACCAGAATTTTTTCTTAGATGTTGTGTCGAAAGATAATTAGATACTACTAGTAATTTGAGCTGTTTTTAAAAGACTGCATATATATTTTTTAATATTTAAACCTCGCTTCTTTGTTTAGATTAAAAAACACCTCATAATTTGAGTCATATATCATCAGATGATGAAGGAAGGGAGACGTTATTTCTGTGTGTTTAAGTGTCTATTAGAAACACAATAAAATTAATTATAAGTTTTTTCATGTTTTACAAAATAAAACTGTTCTCACTTATGCAATACGTACTGTAAAATTACTTAAGTCAAACATCCCTGTATGGTGACACGGTGCAGAGCCTGTTAAACGGGATCTCAAACGGGGCTTTTAAAAAAAAAAGTCCAATAATGTTTAACTAAGGTATTTGGGTTGGCATTTTACCAACTAAATTTATTTTATAAATATAGCTTATGAGAAGAAGCTCAAAATTTTGGTTTTTTGAAAAAAAAGTCACTTCTATCACTATCAATCTAAACACAAATCACATTTATAATATAATTTTTCTCCCATATTAAATATATGAAATTCAGATTAAAAAAAAGACACTTCTATAACTTCTAACCCAAACATGCCATATGTTTGCAGTCTCAGTTGTCGTCCATCCAACTCAAAAGCTGCACCTTCCTCGTCAGCCCCAGCCTATTTTTCCATATATATCACATGCCAGCCGCCACAATATGATGATGCATTTTTTCTCATTTTTATGTATAAAATTATACTTCTTTCATCTTAAATATAGGATCTATTTTATTATATAATTTAATTTGTATTATAAATTTAGTCATACATTTAAAATTAAAGATAGTACATTTTTTAGGTTTTTTAAATTATGCTACCTGTTTTGTTTTTTTTAGAAAAAGTAAATTACAAAAAATCTACTAGACCCTACCACTCTGGTCCCTATTATAAGTCCTTCTTGATCAAAAAATTTGGTTCTATTTATAAGTCCACTTTCAGTACATAAATGAGCTTATGACAACTTTGCCCCTATTTATTGTACCCATAAAGAAATAATTTGAAGAGAGATAAAGAAGAAAAAGTTGAAAAGTACACATTCATAAATGAGGGTATAATTGGAAATTTGCCCTATAATCATTGGGTTAACTACTTTTTCTTGGTATGTGGGATTTAGATAAAAGGGACTTATAATAAGGACCAGAGTGGTACTCAATTACGTAGAATTTTGTTATTGTTTTTTGGCCATGGATAAGGAATACATTTCAAGTCTTATCTCTTCTAGTTTAGGATGTTGAAAGTAAAGGTTATTAGATCGTCCGTGGTGAAATTTTATTATACTTTGAAAATTTATACAAATATGACCTTTAATGAAGACATGTCACGTACTCATTAAAAGATAATCTGCATAGGATTTGAACTTGCACTTAATAAAACTATGAGGGAGGTGCTCGGTGTCATTTGAGCGTATAAGCATGTTTGGCATATTTATTTTTTGACAATAAGTCCTTATTACGTAAGTCGAGATAAAACTCCTCTTACATATTTATCTCGTATACCGTAAATCATGATTTATAAGTACTTATAAGTAAAAAAAAAAAGCTATTACAAACGATATAAGTCAAGGTTTGTAAAACCGAATCGGTCGGTTTGGCCAGCGCAGCGAACCGACGGTCCAACTGGTCCGGTTCGGTGGATGAATCGTACGGATTTGTTCACCCATTTTTTAAGTTTTTTTTAAAATTGTTTTTGATTAATTTCACACATAATTTCATATAAATAAACCTGAAATATTTATTTCATCATCAGTCTAGCCCCGGTTTAGATCCAGTTTAACTTCTATTTGATTCACTAACCCTTAACCCAGTACCCCGACCAGTTCAATGTCTGATCCGATTTTCAATACATTGGTATAAGTACACTTTCACATGCTTAATATACTTTCACTCGATCAAAATAAAACAAGTGAATTCTAAAGTGTGAATAATATTCATGAAAGAATTGGTATATATATTGTTGTCTAATTTGTGAGTTGATACTCTAAATCTATTATTTTTATATTTTTAACTTATAAAATCGTATCGGGTTGCTAGTAAACTCATGCAAGTTCTAAATTCGATTAAACTTGTGAGTTTGCCCAACAGGTTTATCGTTTTTACATTTCTAAATTTGAAAATCGTGTTAACTTATCTATAAACTTGTGTCAGCTATTTCAGCTTGATCAAATTTAGTGGTTTTATATATAAATTTTATATAAATTTATTTTTTAAGTATGATAAATTGTGAAGTTTAATAGATTTAATTTTAATTATTTATATTTTATATTCAAATTAAATTATTATCATTTTTATATTTTAATCATACATTATTAATACCTATATAATGATAAAAATGCATTATTGTAAACTTACAATTCGAGTTTACATCACTATTAACGAGTTTGACAATCTTCATTATACATATTAGGTATGTTTTTTTTGACGTTGAGATTGTTTATATATTATTTTTTATATAAATCAAGATAAAATTCCTCACACATACTTACTTCGTATATTATAAATAATAATTAAAAATTTATTTTTAAACATTCTAATTATTATTTCAAACAAACAATAAAGCGGTAGGTGGTCTGAAACGTGTAGTGTCGGCGATATCTCGATAACTAAAGACAACCTTCGTATTTATCGGTAAAGGATAAGCCGCAAATTGTGGGCCCGAGATGGGGAAAACAACATCCACTTGAAATGTTAGGCCGACTTTGTCCAAAAAAATGTTAGTCCGACAAATTAACAAAAGGCATTCTTTACACATCATCCTGTGATCTATTCTTTACTACCGGTAATCAGTTTTAAATAATCGAACTTTTTTTTTTTTTGATACAACGAACATTTTTTTAATGAAGATGCACTCCATCAAGCAGTTTGATATGAATTTTCTAATTTTATATTAATATTAATTTCTTTTGTATTACTCCCTCCAATCTTTTTTATGAACAACAACCATTCTGATTGATTCAACACTTTATTTCCTTCTTATCACATCGTCACGAATTATCGTGATGAATTTGGGCCGTGAATTTAACCTTGTCCATTTTTGGAGTCTTTCAATCTTAGCTTTTCTTGAAAAATTGAATTTAAAAAATTATAATAATTATGATTAACATCAACATCTCAATCACATCGATCAGTTTAATTCAATATCAGTATATATAAAATAATAGGCCACCATTATTTGCAACTTGTAAGCAATCTGTTGGCAAAATAAAAATAAAAATAACAAAAGCAAGTTGTAAACAATCAGTTTTACCTAAAATAAGTTTTGTAAATAATGTTTTTATTGTTCAGAAGTGACGTCACCCACCGTATTTAGATGATATCCCTACCTTAAGCCTTACGTTGATAAAGATTATTAAATTTGGATCAGCCACTGAACCAATCGGGATACTGGATCAGTGGGTCAGATTGAAGTCAAACCGGAACTAATCTGTGATCAAAACAGTAAAAAATTAAAGATTTTATGATTATTAATATGAAATTCTAAAGAAAATAAAAAAAAATGAATTTTTTTTAAATAAAAAATAGTGAACCTGGTTAATGTTCAGATCACTGGATTGATTCACTGTTTTTCGAGCCGAACCATCTGATCCGATCCAGACTTTAAAACCTTGACTTTGATATGATTGCATGTGTATGTTTAAATTATAAAATAAAATAAAAAATCATGATATGAAATGCAATTTTTGAAATAAAAAAACACTGACGACAAGGTAATCAAAAGTGAAAAAGAAACTGTGCAGCTGAATCAATAAAACATGCTCAGATGACGGCTTGTCAGGCTTTAATCACGTCCCCAACTCAACAAAGTCTTGTGGTTGTCGGTTAAATTAATAGCCTTGTCTCATCAATCTCGACTTGGTGTGCATGAACAATGTGAATTTAGATGAACATATACTACAACAAATTTTGTCTTGGCCATGATCATCTTCCCACACATTCCCACTCGAAGAACGTATATCGGAATGAAATTTTGACTTGTTCTCAAACTAACAAAGTAACAGATGAAATTTGAGCCTTTTAATATGAACAGCGTTTTGTTCAGAGTGTGACTGTCATATTTAAATTATTAAATTAGTTGAAGATATCAAAATTAAAGTAAAAGAAATAACACTATAGTTACGTGACAAATATGGTAATTAGGAGAAAGTCCAAAAGTGGAAAACTGGGGCAAGTTTCAACAGGTTGGCAAGTTTCACGATTCAAACGGCGCCAACAGCTATCTCTAAACATTGGGAACACAATGAACACAGTCACACACACTCTCTTTGGTGTTTTATTGGTGGACCCCGAATTGACAACAACATCACATCCTCCCACCCAACTCTTCTACAATTTCGGTGGATATAACACAACCTTTTTTCTTTTCTTTTTTTGAATGAGTTTCGGTGCCGACCGACTTATGAGCACCAAGAGATCATTACTATTCATTAGCATTCGCCATCTGTATTTAATTTTGATGGTCTGCATTAATTTTTGTAATTAAAACTTTTTTTAGTTGAAAATTTTAAATTCGGACTATTGATTGAAACTGTAATTGAATAAGTGATACTCATCATTTAGTGTGTGTTTGGATTAATTTTTCAGAATAGTTTTTACGATTTATGAAGTAAGTGTGTGAGAAAAGTTTTATCTCAGGTTGCGCAAACCTAGATTTGGAAACTTCCTAAACACCCACTTAGAATGAGCCCAAAAATGGTTTCCAATCTTCTCTACTTTTCCCACCACTCATTCCATCTTCAATTCAAGTTAATTTTTATTTTATTTGATGCAAAATATAGGTTAATTTGAACAACATTTAATATTTGTCTCATATTCTATAGAGTTAAATATATTATAACTAATATAAAAATGACTTTTAACTATCAAATGCGCATTTTTACAAATTTTTCACATATTTAACATTATCACTAATTTTTTTCAATTAATATTTTTGTCAACGTGAAGTGATCAAACGGGACTTGTATTATGAGTAACCATGGTTTTAAAAAGCTATCTTGGAGTGATGAAAACTTGATGTCTAAACAAATACGAGAATATATGTAGAAAGAGTAGCCTAGAATGTGGAGGAAAACACAAACAGGAATAGTTGTTGTTAGTTGACCCAAAAGACACGGTGAAATTTAAAACTCCACCCACGAGGTTCATGCTAAACGACATCGCGGTCTCCAAAATTGAATTTCGCCGGCCCTGCTAGTTACTACCTTCCGCGCAAAATCCAAAACGCGCCGATTTCTCTGCGGCGCGCATCAGGCGGCTAATACTTTTCTTCCCCTTCGCCTGAACAGTCACGCGGCGTGGGACCTTGCTCAACGGCTTCTCATGTGGGACCCACATATATACCAAAAACATCATCGCTTCCCTCACCTCTCTCTTTCTCTCTCTGTCTTTAAAAGCTCCCCATTCTCATTTCTCATCATCTTTCCTATATGATTCCCTCTTCAGCCTTCTCTCCTCCTCACCACCAAATCTAAATCTTCAAGCGCAGCTACTTGAATCACAACATTTTAATTCTTAGGTAATTCGTGCACCTCATTGTCCTGTATTAAAATGACAGTATCTGCAGGATCGCGAACTCTGGAGGTTAAGGTTCAATCGGCGGAGGGCCTCACCGTCGACCGCAAGCCGGTGACCAAGAACGTCTTCGTCGAAGCCCGGGCGGAGACCCTCAACTGCTCCGCGACATCGCTGGGTGTGGCCGACGGCGCCAGGGGAAGCCCCTCGTGGAACGAGACGTTGATGGTCGAAATACCGTCGCACGCGAGGTCCATCACGTTTGACGTCAAATGCAAGACGTCCATGGGAAAGAAGAGCGTCGGAATCGCCAGGATCGCACTGTCGGATTTTCTCGGAGGGATTGTGCCGGAATCTTGCTTGCAGTTCCTGAGTTATCGGTTGAGGGACTGGGAGGGCCGCAGGAATGGGATCATTAATTTCTCGGTACGAGTGAAATCGGCGATGGCACCCAAGTATGAGCCTTCGGTTCCGGTGCCGGCGTTGGCGGACAGAAGCTCGTGCGGGTCCCAAATGAGAGTGCCGTTAGGTGATCAGCGCAGTCCGCGTGGGGTTGTTACTGGGATTCCCGTTTGGTGGACCAACCCCTCTGCCAATCCTTGAAAAGTTGTAAATTTTAAATTAGTTTAGAGATGACCGGATATTGTAATTTAGCAATTTCATAATTTAGAGTGGCTGTTTTTTAAGTTTTATTTATGTTGGGAGCATGAGTTTTCTGTATATATCGAACAAGTAATTTAGGGTGTGTTATTATTAGTTTTTTGAAAATAGCTTCTAGAAAAAAAATGAAGAATAGTTTTTGGAGAATAGATTATGGAAAAAAGTGATTTTGATAAAATGAGAGTATTTAGATGATTTGATCAGAATAGCTTTTTTTCATGGTCAAATGACTAAAAAGGACATTAACTTTTATGATAATTACATATAAAAGATAAGACTATATTTTAAGTATTATTTCACATTAAATTGCATAATAATTACAATAAATGAAATAAATTTGTTAAAAAAATTTTAAATTATAACATTTGTCAGTTATGTAATATAAAAAAATAGATGCAAAAATTTTAAAATTATAACATTAGTCAATTATGTAGTCAATTACAAAATTAGATCAAATGTACATACTGAAGACGTACACTATATTAATTTTCATCTCCTTTCACAACTAATGTTATCTCTTTATGCACATAACAAAATTACCCTCCCGGACTTACACATGCATTCAACCAAGGATTTTTTAACATACAATACATTTTACATTTTGTAGTCATAGGTGTCTAATTGAAGCTAATTAGTCCATACACAAATAATCCCATAGAAGCTATTATGAAACTCCACACTCTCTCATACATAAATTTCGTCTCTGTTTAAGCAAAAGTCCATAGCAATGCTAACTGTTACACAGAAAACCAACCCACACAAAGAAGCAAAATCTAACTCTTATTACACAGGGAAAAGAGAAAAACTATGATTATTACTATTAACCAGAGCACCGAAACCAGAAACCATAGCACCATAACCAGAGCACCAATACCAAAGAACACAAGGCCAACGCCAAAGGAAAATGACACCACAAACGCAAAAGGAAAATGACACCAAGAACACAAGGGCAACGCAAAAGGAAAATACAACGCAAGGCCACCAAACAACACACACAGAGGAAAATGGCACACCAACCTGTAGGAAGTCCACTACCTTCACGAAGTTGCCGGCAAGATTTGGGTGGCCGAACATCACAAAGTCGCCGGCAAGATTTTGCAGGCGATTTTTCGTCAACCCAATTAAAATAAGCTCACAGGACAGAGGACTGGCCGCCGAAAATAGCACCACTGTCCGTTCACCGCCAAAAAATGGAGAAAGGCAAGATCAAAGCCACACTCAGCCAAACTTTTCAGATCCTCTAGACAATGGGAACGAGAAAGGGAAGAGGGAATCTGTTGAGGGCCGAAGAGGCGAAGACGGATGCCGACCGAGAAGGGAGACGGAGAAGGGAAGCGAGAAGACGACAGAGACGAGAATGAACGAGAAGGAAAGGACGGCAGAGACGCAGGAGATGAGAAGGAACAAAAATGGAGAGCACGGGAATGAAGGAAGAAGACGGGAAAGGGGAAAGAGAAAAGGACAGGGGCGCAGAAGTAATAATTACTCCCAACGGTCTGAAATTTTTGAGCCAAAAGCAATTGAAAATAGCTTCCACCGAGAATAGCTTTTTTCGCCCAAAACCATGGTTTAGGCCAAAAACGGGATTCTCAGGATTTATGTGGTGTTCGGCAGATTTCACCCCAAAACCAGGGTTTGGGTAAAAAAGCGCTTTTTGACCTGTTACCCGAACACACACTTAGAGTAGCAATGATGGTTGTTTGATGATTTTTTCTCGAACTCAGTTAATTTATGTTCTCAAAATTAAGAAAATCATCTGTCTTGTAAATTCCAAACATTATAACTGTGATTTTTGTATTTCTAAATCATAATCATAAATATTTCTAAACATTGAACTTATTAAAATGTTTTATAACCATTATATGTATCAATTGAAATTGACAAAGAGAATCAAACTCTTTAAAATAACAGCAGCCAACCCAAAAGTTTTTGGAAAAATCACTCATATATCCCAAGAACTCAAAAAAATAACAATAAAATCCCTATGGAAATTTCAAAATCAGAAAAGTCCTAAGTACTTTTCTGTGATTAATTGACAAAGTAAAATGACTATGTTGTCAAAATTTTCCCTTTATTTTATCTTCTTCTTTTTCCATTTTAGCTTTGGATCTCACCTCTTGCCGAAGCCAATGAGAAAGAGAAAACGGAAGAAGGCTACAGGTTGAAGCTGCAATATTAAAGGATCAAGTGTGGTGTTCAAGTCCTTAGCAAAGGCTAGAACTTGCAGCCCTGATCTACTGGTATAGAGGTAGAACAACGAACTCAAAAAAATTTTTTCCGGTAGGTGTGTTGACTGGATTGAGATTGAGAGGTTGGTCAAAGGTTAGAGCTTGAGCTCAAGAGTGGACTTTGTGCTAGGAGGTAGATAAGTAATATTAAGATTTTGCTAAAGATATGAACTTGAGCATTAAAGTTGGGATTTCACTTTGGTTGGGTGGTGTGAACTTTATTGTGCTATATTTTTGGGGTTGATTGTAAAGGGAGTGCTCTGTTTTTGGGGTTGGTTGAATGTCATCGTGATTTATATACTGAGAAAAAATCGATGATATGATATTAAAAAAGTGTTGTTAATACGTGTATTGATAGTTATAAATAATGTTATTGTAGTTGTTAGAGCAAGCGTTTCACCCAAGAGGGGGGGTGAATTGGGTGATATTAAAAATTTCGTTGCAAATATAAAATTTGACGTTGAAATTAAAACAGGAAAGAGTAAGGAGAAATATCACCGAAGTGTACACCGGGAGTTATACTGGTTCGGCCATAACCACTTTGACCTACGTCCAGTCCTCAGAGCTTCTCTGAGAGTTTCACTATAACTTCCAAGATTCAGTGGGTTCTTGGCACCTCAGTACAAGCAAGTTCCTACTCCTGGACACTCGCTCCCCCTTACAAGTTGTAATTCAATCCCAACTCAAGGTTCCACAACCTTAAGTTACCTCAATAAAAAATATTGAGTTTGAATGAAATATCTCTCTCACAGAGTGAATAAGAATCACTGAAGTATAGAATTACAAGTATAATGTAAAACAGAGTAATGAACTTGATGATACGTTCGTGAGTGTGTTCTGGTTCCCTTCTCTGTTTAGATGTTCCCATATATATAGATACGTTGGTAATGATTGCTGGAACATATTTATTCATGTCCGTTGGAGCGTGCGCAACCACTATTGACTTTTCCAGTTTTTGAAAAACATACGTTTGCAGTAGGTAACGGTCGGTGACATTTGAGCGTTGCTTTTGACTTTCCTTATTTGGTAAGATCTCTTCATTGTTTATCTGTTGAAATGCTAAGAATACTAATATAATGAAAAGTTAATCAAATAGGAAATAAAACAATGACCGTTGGAATGATTTCAAACTTTCTGGGTTTGCTTACTCGAGTAGGTACTCGAGTATCCCTTGAAGTTTACTCGAGTACTTACTCGAGTATCATCGGGAAAGCTTTGATTAACTTCAAGTCAATAAACAAATATAAGATTACTCGGGTAGTGCATGGAATAACTAAATTTCAAACCTTTGGAGATTCATGTTTACTCGGGTACCAACTCGAGTAAACCTTCAAATAACTTTTGATTACTCGATGCTTTACTCCAGTAATGTTGGTAAGATTTCAAGGCCGAGAGCACTTCAAGTTTGATTACCATGTTACTCGAGTACATACTCGAGTAAACTTACTTTTTGTACATCACTTACTCAGGTAATGACTTGAGGTTTTCCTTCAAACATAACACTGCATACTCGAGTACATACTCAAGTAATCCACTTAAAAAAATTAAATCCTTGCATACTAGAGTAATGACTCGAGGAAAGTGAGATAAAATTAAATCAAGTTATTCGGGTACTACCTTCAAGTTTTTACTTACCTCAGTGTGTTACTCGAGTAGCTACTCGAGTAACATTAGCAGTGGTACAAAGTGCCGGGAGCAACACATTTTCTGAAACAGAGTTACTCGAGTACTTACTCGAGTATCATTAGTAGTCCGATAGCAACTTGAAAACTTTTACATGGTTACTCGAGTAGCTACTCGAGTAACATTGGCAGGCCGAGAGCAACTCTAAGTATTTACTTGGTTACTCGAGTAACTATTCGAGTAACATTGGCAGGCCGAGAGCAACTTGAAAACACTTACACTATTACTCGAGTAACGTTGGCAGGTTACTGGAAGGTGCTTCTGGTTACTGCAAGTTTTGTCTCCTTACTCGAGTACATACTCGAGTAATGCCTTAGAAAACTTGCTTCTCATCAAGTTTCTCAGCTTTTTCTCTTGGCCTTTCTTTATTACTCCAATGCTTACCTCAAGTGATGCTTATCCCTATTATTACTTTGTTCAAACTTATTTATTAATCATTTCTTTTTCATACCATTCTTTTGTTATCATCAAAACATGAGATCTAACAGTAGTTGTTACTACATAACATGTGCTCTATGTTTGGGCAATGTAATAGAGGGATTATTGTGTTTATGGGTAAGGTAATAGAAGAATTGAATTGTTTGAAGTGGAGAAGATTGAAAATGGTGGTTAGATTGATTATAAAATGCTAATATATTACAAAAGTGTTGTTAATACGTGCATTCATAGTTGTTAATATTGTTGAGACAGTTAAATTTGTGTTGCAAATTGTCATGACAAATGTCTATTTTGTTTATTTCATGTTTGGGGGGTTTTAATTGGTAGAGAAGATGAAATGTAATATGTTGGTGGTTTGGTAAGAACAAGATGAATGGACTTGTCAAAATAGGAACAACATATTATTAAAATTTTGATTAGCTAATGTCAAAGTAGAGACTTGTGAAATTTCTTTAATCCCCCTGTAATTACAATTTAGTTGTACAAATGACTTTTGCAGTTATAAAAATAGGAAGAATAAGTTGTTAAAAACCAAATAACCTATCGTGGCAAATGGGAGTTATCAAGTTCTAAACCCCCCAAGGAATAACCCATGTAGTTGTTAATATGACTCGTGAAGTTGTAAAACAAAGCCGAATAAGTTGTTAAACGACAAATAACCAATTGTGACTAATGGGAGTTGTCAATTTTCTAAACCCTTCCATGAATAACTCATGCAATTGTTAATATAACTCATGAAGTTGTAAAACAAGGCTAAAGAAGTTGTTAAAACACAAATTAGTTGTTGTGACAAGCCCTACATGAATAAGTCAAGCAGTTGTAACTATGACTTATAAAGTTATAAAGCAATGCTGAAGAAGTTGTCAAATTAAAACACAAATCAATTGTTGTGACGGACCCTCAGAGAATAATACTAGCAGTTGTAAATATGACTTATAAGGTTGTGAAAAAATGCTGAAGAAGTTGTTGAAACACAAATCAGTTGTTGTGACAGACCCTCCGGAAATAACACAAGCAATTGTAAATATGACTCATAAAGTTGTAAAAAAAGGCTGAAGAAGATGTTAAAACACAAATCAGTTGTTGTGATAGATCATTCAGGAATAACTCATGCAGTTGTAAATATGACTCATAAAGTTATGAAAAATGGCTGAAAAAGTTGTTGAAACAAAAATTAGTTGTTGTGACAGACCCTCTGGGAATAACTTAAGCAATTGTAAATATGACTCATAAAGTTGTAAAGAAAGGCTGAAGAAGTTGTTAAAACACAAATCAACTGTTGTGAAAGCCGTTGAACACACCCTATTTTAAATTATTAAGGGCAAGTTAGTCATTTTGCTTTGCTAATTAATCATAGAAAAATTCCTAGAGACTTTTTCTATTTTGGAGCTTTTATAGGGACTTCCTTGTTATTTTTTTTTGGGTACTTGGTATCTATGGGTGATTGTCCCAAAGTTTTTCCCTGATAAAGTGAAATCATATTCTTAGATTTAGAAGAGTTGGGACAAAATTTGGAATCCTTTACAACTATGGCATCTTAGATGTTTTTTTTTTAAATTTTCACGATAATAGTGCTTGATTTTAAATTAAGTAAACTGTATGTGTGACAATCAAATTTTTGTGAACACAAACAAACTCACCTGAGTTATAAGAACAGAGAGAGAGAGAGAGAGAGAGAGAGATTTTTGTATTGGGGGGTGATTTCCTTTATCATGTTTGGATCCGTTAACTACTGTTAAGATTGAAGGATCACATTGAAGCATAGAGAAAATACTAATATTATTGATCCTTTAGAATAAAAGAGAGTACAAGGAGGCCTTTATATATAGGCAAATTAATAGGTTAACCCTAACCCTATAATCTTTGCTAATCTAATCAAATCAAATCATAATATCTCGAAGATATATTCCTAAAATATAATATTCATATATAATCCTAATAAATACTAAATGATATACCTAATAATAATATTAATTAATTAACATTTTCTAAACTTGATATTCTCAACACTCCCCCGCAAGCTGGAAGCAGCTTGCACATGCAACAACTGATCTTCAAGAAAACAATGATCCATAGCCTAGAACTCGAACAACGAAGGCTGAGGTAATAATCCACCAGCTTTGCCAGCTTCACCAAGAGCTCGAACAACAAAGAATACCAAACTAAAGTAGAAGCCACAGAAAATGGTCTCACAAGGGACCAAACTAACAACAAACAGTCTCAAAAGAGACCAAAGCAACAACAAACGTCTCTTACCAAGGACGAACATCAAACGGTCTCACCAGGGACCAAACCAATTAACTACGAACGGTCTCACAGGGAACCAACGCAACAACAAATGTCTCTTACCAAGGACGAACATCAAATGGTCTCACTAGGGACCAAACCAATTAACAACGGATGGTCTCACAGGGAACCAACGCAACAACAAATGTCTCACCAGGGATGAACACCAAACTCTCCAATACCCTAAACGTCTCACCAGGGACAAACACCTAAGGTCTTACCGAGGACCAAGCAACACTCCAAATGTCTCACAAGGGACGAACACCAAAGGTCTCACCGGAACAAATGGTCTCACCAGGAACCAAAATCAAAAGAATGCAGCCAGAAGAAGACGAAACTCATCCAAATCTAAAACCATGAGATACGAGAATGAAACCATCAAGGGTAAAAGAAAGAACCCTAAGGCTCTGATACCATGTTGAGATTGAAGGATCACATTGAAGCACAGAGAAAATACTAATATTATTGATCCTTTAGAATAAAAGAGAGTACAAGGAGGCCTTTATATATAGGCAAATTAATAGGTTAACCCTAACCCTATAATCTTTGCTAATCTAATCAAATCAAATCATAATATCTCGAAGATATATTCCTAAAATATAATATTCATATATAATCCTAATAAATACTAAATGATATACCTAATAATAATATTAATTAATTAACATTTTCTAAACTTGATATTCTCAACACGATCCTTTTTTCTATTCAATTTTTTTTGCCCACTTTTTTCCTATTCAATTGCTGTAGCTGGTTTTTATTAAGACCTGAAATTGTTGCTACCGATTAATGGTTTGCAATTATGGGTGTTATCAGGGCGGGACAGCCCGATCCTGAAAAATTTCCATCTTGATCAGCATAGGAATTTCCTTGATCAGATTGAAAATTCCTAAACAATCTCAAAGCATGTAATACTTTAAAATCTATATGAAATCCAAAATTTATATATCCTTAATTCAAAAATTGCAATGCTCCTCACTTGATTTGCAATATAAATATAATGATTTTGGTCTAAAATCTTGTTTATTCATTCAAAAATGGTTTGATGACAGATCCCATCCAATATATTACATAATCAAAAGTCTAATAATCCAATACATTATATAATCAAAAAGAGCTTAGCTATATGTCTAAAGCTTGAGAGACAAATTAAGGTGCTTCATATCTTTAGGATTAGTCCAATACATTCACATAATCAAATAAACTAATCATTGTTGTTATTAATTTATGAAATCAAAACAACACCATTTGATTTGTTGGTTGATGCTTGCTATTCATCTAACATGTGTGAAGATGTAGATTCAGCTGCAAAAAAACACAAGGAAAAGAACAATAAATTATAATTATTTAATAAATAATAAACTAAATAAACTAAAAGAATATGTATCACATTATTTTATAAAAATAATATAATTAAAGTTATCAATTTAAAACCCTTTTAGTTGGTCATACAAAATACAAAATAGAAGTAGTTGGTAAAATATAAATATCGGGCAGTTCAACCCTAATAAGTTTTTCGGAAGCCGGAAACTTTTTTTTTTTTTTTGGTGCAATGGCAAGCACTCAGCTTGAGAATTACAGCATGTCTAAACTAAGAAATAGACAACACTTCATGACCCTGGGACACCAATCCACATTCAAACACCCCTATTTGCAATTGTTTCATGGCCTGCGTGTCTATCACTCTATTGTCTAGTGATAGAATAGAGACGTGTGTCTAACATGCATCCCCCCCTCTCTCTAAATATAGAGGATTAAATATGGAAAATAAAATGATCACCCCGGGCACCAGTGGGCTAGCGGTATAGAATGATATCCTGCCACGGTACGGTCCCTGGTTCGATTCCCGGCTGGTGCATCCCGAGAGCTGTGAGGAAGCTCCTGCACAACGTGCGATTGAGAGTCAATCGCGTGCACCTGATCCAGCGGATGGTACATCGTGCATCTGACTCCCTTTTTGTTTCGATGGCTTACTCATATAGACCTGAAATAAAAGATATATACATATATATACACACATTAGGAAAAGAAGCATTTGGACTGGATTTTAAACTCCCTTTTTAATGGTTTAGATTTTTAACCGGCCGTCACAGGAGGACGAAGACGGCGAACAAAGGTAGCTGCCCTTCATGGAACCAGAAGCTGCTCATGGAGATTCCTGTGAGTACCAGTACTTCGAACGAAGCAAACTAACTTACGTTGGAGGAACAATCCAAGACGTTCATGGGAACTGTACAAAGCATTGGGGAGGCCAAAGTGATATGCAATTCCTCAGTTACATGTTGCGAGATGGGAAAGGGAGAGTGAGTGAGATTATCAATTTGTGTTAGGCTCATTGATAAGATGTCGCCGGAAAAAAATTTATATATCTGATCCGGCCACAGATGAGAATGACAAATATAGCAATAATCATCAGAATGAGATTCCTCATGTTCTCGCCCATCTGGCATGGAATTTTTAAGTATGTTTTTAGGATTAATTTTACCTTTGCAATATTTTTTTGGGGTTTAAATAGCTTAATTTCTCATAAAATTCAAGAGTAAGGCGCGCGCGCGGGCGTGTATAAAAGCTTTTGTACATCTTGATTCAAAATCCCAAGGGGCTTAAATTTGTGAGTCCTTTTATTTTATTGTATCCGGCCTAAGACTTTCCAAATCAAACTTAGGTTCGCTGATACTTTGCACTTAATAGAATTAAGTTCGAAGCTCTTGCTGATGTGTCATGAATCCTTGTTTTATCATATTTTTCAATACTTTATTTAGGGATTTTATCATGTTATTCGGTCAAAAATACATTTATTATGATTCACTAGGATTAAAAGTGATTTGATGAACTAATTGATAAAAAGGGTAAAAATGTCATTATCTTTGTAATTATCCAAATACATGGTGTTACAATGGTTTGAATTTCATTTAAGGGTATTTTGATCAAGTGAACAAATTTTGGAAATTACAATTCAGTCTTAAAGATATTTTCACTTTAGTCCATGAATTCCAGAAAAAATCCGAAACTCTGCGTTTTTCTCCTCTTCTTGAATCTAATTTTAAGGGCTTTTATTCTCTCATTTTGGGCGCACATCCAGTCATCCACCTCCATCATTTTGCTTCAACAACACTATCCCCGTTGATCCCATCCGTCATCACCGCCATCCATCCCACCGTCAACTATTTCACCCCTCTTAGCCACTCCTTCATCTTCATTCACCTTTATTCACGATTTCATCTCTGTCTTTGATTGTCATGGACCAAAGGAGAGTCTAAGGCTTGGTGTAGTTGTTCTCTAGTTATGAGCACATGATTCTTCCACTCCTCGACGAAAAAGCTAGCTGGAGCTTTCTGTGCTATTTGGGAGTTTTTCTACCTTATTTTTAGTTTAACTCATTTATGATTATGAGTTGTGATACCTAGGTCTCTAAGATTTTGATTTGTAATTACAATTGAGCTGTGTTTCGGTTGTTACACATTGAGACTGAAATTTGTATTAAATTTTGTATTTTAATGATTTGGTAGAATACTTGTTAGCCTAATTGGCTGCCTTGTTCTATCATTTGTGTTTCATGCTCTTGATTGGGCGGCGGCTTGGCTGGTAACAATGTTAATTAGGAGTTGAAATTGCGTTTTGCAAATCAAATACATGTTAAATGCCATTGAGATGTCTCTAGTAAACTGAGCTTAATCTACATGGTTGGGTGAGTTTTGGTAATTGGAGGCATTTGTTTGTGAAGGTTTTTTCAAAAGCACTAAATACTTAATAAAGGAATAGAACTCAAATTAAGTTGGAACAAGAAAAGCTAGTGGAATCACTTATTAAGGAAGCTCATATTCACATTCCACATCACTCTATTTCACTCAATAAACTTGGAAAAACCTATAAAACAATAGATTAGCTTAATTCAGAATTGTTAATTCATTTCTTCACAACTTTTAGTTAATTTGTTAATAATACTTAGTTAGCCAGTAATTAAATAATGGGCTAGAACGACTTAAAGTTAGCATCAATATAGTTATATTTAGTCTAGTTTTATTTGATATATAGTCCCACGATATGACTTGTCAATGTGCTTCACCAATTAAAATATGCTGGAAAAAAGAAATTTTATGATTGAAAAATACGATTACCGTTCGAAGGAAAATTATTTGCAAATTACTTTGTAATGGAAATTATTAGTTGGGTCACGGGTAAATTATGTTATTGCAAGGCTTTTTTTTTTTTTTTTTTGAGTTGCAGAATCTTGTACCATTCTCATCCTATTTATAAATTTTTTTAACTAATTCTTAATTTTGCCCTTATCTATGATTGGTTCCAAAAGTCAACATGAATAAATTCTTTTTGTTTATTGTAATTAATATGGATAAAAAAGTACAAAACACATTTACTATATTGAAACTGAACTTATAAATATGATCAAATTTTTTGATAAAAAAGAACTTATAAATAGGACCAGAATGATATAGTGGTATAATCAAGCTCTGGTTAGTTAGAGTCGTTATTGTTATATAATCCTCATGTCATTAATATGAGAAAAACAAGTTAATTTGGTATAAAAAATAAATATAAGTAATCTAAAATAATTTATTTTTGTTCATTAATCTCTTTTAATTAAATGTTATATTAAGCACCGCGGGTGATATAAATTTAAATAATGCGATTCATATCGTAATTAGCCAAGCACGAAAGCATTAAATTGCTATCTGAACACACACACACACACACATAAGTCATATATATGAACCACATATATAGAAACCCATGCACCAGGTTTTCTTATACATTATATTTAAGTTGTTACTCCTCCTAGATGTAATTAGAACAACTCCATACTTACGTGAATTTCAAGTAACGTGTTTTATTGGCTCATGATTACCTTCTTTTGACTTGATCTCTCTTTTCCCATGATGAAGACAACTTAAATGTTATCCCCACATAATAATCAGAGGCCTTAATCCAAGTCGCTTATGGATTAATATCATCACTCAATTTGATTATTAATATTAATAACATGTAAGCACCACTTCCTTTTTTTATTGGTGTATATGCAAGAGAATCAAAGCTGGATGGAACTAACAACCCGTATGACATCTCAAATAAATAAATATATATATATATATATATATATATATATATATATATATATATATATATATATATATATATATATATATATATATATATATATATATATATATATATATATATATATATATATATCACTAGACGAGAAGGCAATTAGCAGTTTTCTCCCATTTTTGTACACTGCAAAAACTTCTATAGCTATATGAAGCAAAATTATTTTGTAGATACTTATACTTTTTCTCAAATTTTAATTTGGTACATATTTTCTTTTTTCTATTTATTAAATTAAATCATTTAATTTTGCTCTTTTAGAACTTTCAACCCTTGTAACTTTATTCTGTTAACTCCATTAACCCATGTACAGAAGCTAATTGCGTTGATAGAACAGAATCAATTATTTAATTAAGAAAGAAAAATGTATAAGTACTAAATTAAAAACTGAGAAAAAGTGTAGGTAGCTTCAAAATAGTTTCCTAAAATCAATTAACAAAGTTTAAGCTGTGCGATTTCTGAATTATTTCCTCAGAATTTTTAACTTACATAGAAAATATTGTTCAAATTATAAGATTAATTATATTATCCTAATTGGATTGAGAGGCAATTTTCCCTCAAAAATATAAAAAAGGGAGCAATTTTGCCCTTACCTCTATTCCAATTAATTTTGATAGTTAGCTAACCAAATATATTGAGTTCGCAGTCCACATGTTAGTATAAATTTGCGCCAGAAGTCTTGTGTCATCTACTTCATCATTTTTCAAAGTTCCTAAAGCTTTCGGGGCAAATTTGCACCTTAATAGAAACGATATGGATGACATATGGATTGTCAACTTAGTATATTTGGTTAACCACCGGTCAAAATTAAATAAGATAAAGCAAAGGCAAAATTGCTTCATTTTTTATACTTTCAGAGCAAAATTGCCCCATGAAAAACTTTCGGGACAAAATTGTCCCTTAACCCTTTCCTAATTTTACCTGGCTCTATATTGTTCCTTTTATATGTGCACTTGTATAATGAACGCTACTCCCTCCTGATAACTGAATTACGCAGTTTAAGATAGCAGTTAAAATTAGATAAAAATAATACTTGGTATCTCTTGAAATAAACTGTTTTTCCACTACTACAAAAGAGCGATATAATGACGCTTATTTTAAAAAATACTTTGGCGTTTAAGAAGCGCCAAAGCTTTTGACGCCATTAAAAATACCTATGGCGCTTTTCAATTTACAAAAACGCCATACATTACCTTATCAAATTAAATAAATTACATATGATGTTTTATGTGACAAGCGCCAAAGGAAAATGTGCCCTCCTTTGGCACTTAAAAATCTAGCGCCAAAGGAGGGTGGGAACCCACCTTTGGCGTTTATCATATAAACGTAAAAGGAGGGTTTTTTTTTTAAAATAATTTTTTAAATATTTTTTTTTTGTTTTTTTAATAATTTGTTTAAATATTTTTTTCCTGTACGATGTAATGCAAAAATAAATGTCTGATGATCATATATAAATTTTAGCAAATAAATAATCATATATTTCGTCTAGTAGGCCAATTACAATACAAAACAATATTAGTCATTTTTTTTGAATTATTTTCTTTTCTTGATAAAACAAGCAAATTACAATGCGATAGTAAAAAATGTAAAACAGTAACTATAATGATTTGTATTACAATAAAATCACTATAATATTATTATATTTATAAGCTTAAAAATTAAAAAACTAATAATGTATAGGAAGTTTAAGCTGACAAAGTTGAAACTTCAAATCAATACCTGAAAAATAAAAAATATAAGTAAACATATAAGAGTCATTATAGATCTTAACCAAAAAGGAAAGAAAAAAAAAAAGAAAACATGGATCAAGTGTTTAAAAAACAATGCTTACAAGCTAGGGATCTCCTACTTTTCTACTTGTTGCCATCAAAGAAAGGAAGGAGTGGAGATAATGAATAAGAAAAGCTAGTAGACCAATAAAGTGAGAGAGCAATGGATTGAAGTTATGGGAAATGATAAGCAGGAGAGCGATAATGGCGGGATGACAATAGCGGGGTGTTTAAATTTTGTAAAGAAGGGAAGCTTTGACGCTTCATAAAAGAGTGTCATTGCTGAAATTTCAAATAAGTACCTAAAAAGCTGCTGGACTAATGGAGTAGGGGAGCAATGGATCGGAATTTATGAGAAATGGGAAGCAGGAGGACGATAATGGCGGGATGTTTAAATTTTATAAGACGATAATGGCGGGATGTTTAAATTTTATAAGATGATAATGGCGGGATGATAATGGCTGGGTATTTAAAAACATGGATCAAATTTTTAAAAAAAAAAATACATAGGAAGCTTTGGCGCTTCCTTAGGAAGCGCCAAAGCTTCCTATTATAATATTTTTTTTTTGTCTTTTGGAATGTGGCCTTTTAAAAAAAAAGAAATTAAAAATATATAGGAAGCTTTGGCGCTTCCTAAGCTTCCTATTATAATATATATATAAATATATATTTTTTTAGTTTTTTCTTTTGGAATGTGGTCTTTTTAAAATTTTTTTTTAAAAAAAATACACAGGAAGCTTTTGACAGTGTCTTATTTATAATTTTGTCCTCATTAATTCTCTTTATTCTCCTGCAACTGCTTCCAAAATTGTACGTATATTTAAAAATTATATAGAAATGAGGACAAAATTGTATATAATTTTGTTAAAACAAATGTTATAACAAGTTAAAATTGTTAAAACAAACAAAATATAGAAATACTTTAAAAATTATATATTTACAACTCACACTTTTATATTTACAAGTTAAATTTAACAATTTATGTCTACACGTACAAGTCGAACTTGCATGTTTACAAGTTAAATTTGTAAAAAAATTACATTTTTTTGGATCTTTATGGTTTAATTTTTTTACCTGACACTTATGAGTAATTTTCCCTACAAAATAGTAATCATATTATTTATTCTATAATAATAAGAATTATTATAGAATAAATAATATATTAAGAAAAGCTAAACACATTAAATTGATTTTGATGGGAAACATGTACTCTTAAGTATTACTTTCCTTTACTATATCATATATGAAACCAGCGTGGATCAATTTTTTTTAAAAAAAAATATATAAGAAGCTTTGGCGCTTCCTTAGGAAGCGCCAAAGCTTCCTATTATTTTTTTATTTTTTATTTTTTTGAAAATATAAGAAACTTTGGTGCTTCCACATAAAGCGCCAAAGCTTCTTATATATATATATATATTTTAAAATATATATATATATAGGAAGCTTTGGCGCTTCCTTAGGAAGCGCCAAAGCTTCCTATTATATTTTTATTTTTATTTTTTTTTTGAAAATATAAAAAGCTTTGGCGCTTCCACATAAAGCGCCAAAGCTTCTTATTGTTTTTTTTTTTGTAAAACAAATTGAAGACATTGTTTGACGCTTGTACATGAAAGCGTCATATAAGGTTAACATCTACTATGACGCTTATAATTGTAAGCGCCAAAGTATCAAAATAATTTTAAATAAATAATTATCTTTGGCGCTTTTTTAAAAAGTGTCATAAGAGCTGCATCACTAAACCCCTTTTTTGTAGTAGTGTTCCCTTATTTATAAGAGGCAAGTAAGAGAGAGAAATAAATATAAGTATCAATAGCCCTTTAATTACTGCAATATGTGTAATTAATTAATAAGGGGCACAAATGAAAAAAATTCATTAAATGTTGAGACAACTCTTATGGGCTCTTATAAAAAGAATAAAAACAATTCAAATTTTGAGCTCTTATAAAAAGAATAGGAGGGAGTACTACCCAAGAAAGGGCATTGAATATTCAGTTTGGGTTTTTAATCAGATTACCAAGTAGTTAAAGCCAATTAATTTCCAAGTCTAAGTTGTTAAACCAACATCAAGCGTCCAAAGGAAGGGGCGTAAATCAAGCATTGTAAGTTTCACACGTTTGAATTTAAAATCATGAAAGACCAAAAATGAAGTCAAGAGAAGAATTTTCCTTGGACGTTAACGTTAAGTAATTGTAAGATATATAGATTTTCTTGTAAATTTCTGATGAATTCCTTATAGAGCCGTATAGTCTTCCCTCGTTCACAATAAGGCTCCCACATGTAATAATGTATCAAACAATGATGACCCGATTGACTGTGTATATTTAAAATTACAAGATAAAATATAGTTATGACACACAAGTTTTGAATGAGAAAAATAAATATTTCTGAGCTTTGTGATTAGTGCTCAGCAGTTGTAGCTTTGACAATCTTTTATTGAAGACGAATAAGGTATGAGTGGTTAAACTCATATTGGGGATCTAGAGGGAAGTTTTTTCTATATCATCAGTGATGATCCTATAAGGGGATTCACTGGGCGGGCATGATTTCATATTATTAGTATGTTTTAAATATGAGGAAAGGGATTATGCATCCAATAGGAAATGAAGGCAAGTTGTGCTGATGTATTCTAAAAGGGAAAGGTTTGAGATCTAAATGGGATACTCTATAAATAAACTCCTGTATGAAAGAGGATAGGATTCCTTTCATAACTTGGAATATTATTGGTCGACCCTCTTTTTCTTTGTATTTGACCTATACTAATTCTGGCCTAATCATACTCCTCCAGTGGCTTTCAACTTTTTAAAATTCTGGCCTAACATATATATATATATATACACATCAACATATTAAACTATAAATACACACATATATAATTATGCCTCGTTTGGTATAGGGGAACTAAAGCTTGAGAAATGGAAGTGGATGTGGAACCGTGTCTTTGATGTGCTTGGTAGGTGAGAAGTCAATTCCTGGTGGAACTCACTTCCACCAAAATTGATGGAAGTGGGTTCCCACCCCACCCCCATGGAACTGACCTAGTTCCATTGGAAGTCAGATTTGGAGACCATTTTGCCGTCTGAGCTGGTGAGGGATCTGGAAATGGTGGGGACACGGAGGAGCATGGACGATGACGGTGGAGCATAGGTGATGAGGGATCAATGAGTCACTGTCGATTTCCATTAGCATCTCCACTCGTCGACTTTTGAGAGGCTGGCCCCACTTCCATGGATCTCTACACCATTTTACCCAAGGGTGACGACAAGGGATGATGTTAGATGAAGGTAACTAAGGATGATGTCTAACGGAGGATGGCGGAGGAGCGTTAGATCCGCGACACTGACCTTTTTCGACTTTGTTCGACTTTAGATTTGATGCTGTCGACTTCTGCCATCGCTCTCATCTCCTGCCCCTTCTCTCACGGCGACAGCTGTGTAGTTGAGGTGCTTTGATTTCTCTAGTTCAAGCTTCTAATTTTTTTCTCCAATTTAAATTTCGATTTCTATGATTTCTCTGGTTCTGGTGTGCTCGATTTGTAAATGAGGATCAAGATTGTTGGGTTGGTATTGCTACCCTCTTGCGTTCGATTTCCATGATTTCTCTGGAATTGGTATTGCTAATAATATGAAAAACCATTCGGTTTGCGTTTCCGACGAGAGTGGCGGTCGGACAAAAGTGGCGGTTTCCAACGAGCATGGTGGTCGAACAAAAGTGGTGGGCGGCAGTTCAGATTCCTGGGGCAGGATAGATTTTTCCTTTTGGAGGGCATTTCAGTATTTTTACATTGTAAATACATATTTTAATTAAAAATTATATCCCACTTCCATTTTCCAACCAAACATGTTTTAAAACTCACTTCTAATTCTAGTTCCACTTTCATTAAAAACTCTTCCATCATACCAAACGGGGCATTAAGGTTTAGTCTTTCCTAACAAATACGTTTCTTGAAATTCGAACTTGTGTTCTTCTTCTTAAAAGGGTGAGGCTGCTTATTATCTCAACTAATAGCTTGTTAATAATTCTAATATAATTTTATACATTACAATCAGTTGACATTGAAAAGGAAGTAATTAAAAGGAGTTTTAAAAAATTGCGTAAAGTGTTTTAGATATCTTTTATTCTTTAACTTGATTGAAATAAAACATTTACTTTCTTTACAATCCATATCAACATGACATTATATTACTGGCTCGTTAAATTAAAATAATTTATATCTCATCGTGGCTTAGTTACATTTCAATCCTTTTGATTTGAATATTAAGTAATAACATAGTGCCCTCGTATTTTTCGAAAAGCATATCGAAAACTCAATATCAAATTTCTTGATACGTTGATTTGAATATTAAATCTCGGGGATAGTTGCAAGTCCCTAGTAAATAAATCTCATGTTTGGATTTTGGAGTTCCATATTATGGAATGGCCGAATGAATAGTATTGTCAATGGTTAAATTACGTGCCTTAACTAGATGGTTTTTTAAGTTGGTGTTGGAAAATGTTCTTTCTTCGAAAGAATGTGATAGGCCAACTCTTAGTATTACGCTGAAAATTCAGCTGTACTTTGATTTCATATGTGTGCAGATTAATTTTTAGAGAATAATTTTTATGATTTATGAGATATGTGAGAGGGGTTTTATCTCGATTTAAGAAAAAATGCTTCTAAAATCATGATTTCATCAGAGCTTGTCCGAACACACACCATTAATTCACAATATAATACAAGAAAAATTGTATACAAGTGCGAACACTCCTGGAGACTTTCCTTCGAAAATTCACCCAGACTCCTATGTATAAAATTAAGAAATGAAATTTCCCAGAAAATTTACATATAGTAACAACAATCCCTTAGAAACATCCAAGGCCATCCGTCAATGGGTGTAACCTTCCCGTCAATTTAATTATTTTCTCATCAACAATAATGTCCAAACAACCACAATTTTCTCGGCGTATTCTTTGCTTCTTCTTCCTCCTTGTCCCTACTCTTACGTCTGTGCATACAAACCCCATTATATAAAGCCACCCTTCGTCCCTTCTATTTCATCCCAAGCATATTATATCAAAATCTCTCTTTCTTGTATATTAAATCTCTCTTCCACCCTCTGCTTAACTAAACATGGATGCAATCAAGATACCACGTACCCTAGAGGTGACAGTCATATCTGGCGAGAGTCTTTGTATTGACCGGACTCCGGTGACGGAGGATGTGTACGTGGTGGTTCGGACGGAGTCGTTGAAGTGTTGGAGCACCAAACCGGCGAAGCAGGAAGTGGGGAGCTTAAGCAGTTTATGGAACGAGAAGTTGATGGTGGAGGTGCCATTGCATGCACAGTCCATTACGTTCGAAGTTCAGTGCAAGACGGCGAGAGGTATGGGTCGATCTATAGGGTTGGCGAGAATAGGGATTTGGGATGTGATTCCAAAGGAAGAAAAGTGTTTGGAGACGCTAAGTTACAGGCTGAGGAATTGGGAAGGAAGGAGAAGTGGGATCATCAATTTCTCAGTCGAAGTGGCCAACAATAAGGAACAAGATACAGAGAAGGAGTTAAAAGACTCGAAGATGATGATGAATTCTGGAGATTTGAAGGCAGAGATAATCGGAGTTCATCATCAAGACATGAATGCTAATACTCATGATGACACTAATGGATATGTGATGGGGATTCCTGTTCATTGGTTGAACCACGTTGGCATTCGTGTTTGATCTTTGATGGTTAATTATATTAATCATTTCTTTCTGGTGTTGTTTATGTTATGATTATATACAATGTTAAGCTCCTCTTGAGTGCAGTGATCGAGAGTTTCTGCTTTATAGTTTAAACATATATATAGTGTCATTTCAATTAATATAATACTCATATCATTTATAACAGAACTGTGCTATTCAAGGTACCTTGAATATTTTTTATCGATCTTGTGGGTAGACACTGTCTGAACCAATCTATGAAATAGATTTTTATACAGGAATAAAAATAGATCATGCCTTCATACCCAAAAAAAAAAAAAAAAGATCATGCCGGCGGAATTCAGTCTTGTAGATTTTGGTTTCATTAGTTATAATCTCCAATTCTCCATCTTTTTCTTGTATACAGGTTTCAACTGGCGTATGTGTTGTATTAATTAAGTGATTATGAGTTTTTGATTTGGCCACCTCCTGTGCAAATTACAAAAGATTTTGGATTATGATAGGAGTCCTGTTGATGTTGATCATGGCTGGAGTTTAAAGTTTTCTTCCTCAATTGTTTCTTTTTTTGTTATTTGTTTTTTTTTAACTGTTATTTTCTTGCTTTTGGTCTTTCAAGTTTACTTTTATTTTAGTTTTTATTCCTCAGGTTTTAAATCATAGATTTTGGTTCCTTTAGAAACAAAATGATTCAGATTTTTATTGAGTTATAGAGATCAATATTTTAAGGGAAGGAAACTTGGAGGTCCAAAACCTATGATTTGATATCTGAAGGACTAAAACCAAAATGAGGATAAATTTGAGGGCCAAAGATTATGTTGACCCTTTATATAATTTAAATTTTTTAATAGTGATTAGAGGATATCGTTTGGTTAATTTGTTCTCCCTTTTCTTTTTTTGGTTTCGGTATATCATCATGTTATATTCCATTATATGTTTTAAATTTTTCGATGACGAATATGATGATATTTTGTTTCTCTGAGTTGATTGTTTAATTTCTTAGAATAAGTATATATTTAATTTTCATCCTTTCACATTAAATTCATTTCAAAAAATTTTAATTTTCATCCTTTCAAATAGAGGGGTGATGTTATCAACTCTGAAATTTAAATTATGAAGTTGTGAAACAAGAAAATCGAATTGTTAATGTAGAATGTGGTGTTGTTAATATAGAGACTGATGTTGTTATTGTGAAATAAGAAAGTCGAGTTGTTAATTTACAATCCGGTGTTGTTATTGTAAAGGAAGAAAATTGAGTTGTTAATGCAGAATCCGATGTTGTTAATAGAGAGCCCGGTGTTATTATTTCAAATTGAGAGAAAGGGAGAGCTGAAGGGTAGATGTGTCTTTTCACCTAAATTTCATAATCTTAGTGTGTGTTCTTTTACTCCCAAAACCGTGGTTTCAGAAGCACTTTTCCGTAAATCGAGACAAAACTCCTCTCACATACTTACCTCGTAAATTGTAAAAACTATTTTCCAAAAACTAATCAGAACACATACTTAGATTCCTTCTTCATACTGACACCAAAGGTTAACTTGGGATTTTAGAATTTTGAAACACTGATTTATCCTTTCTAAGGTATTTTTTTGGTAGTTTCCAGGAGTAAAAGATCAGATAACAGTAGAAGCCAATGAACACAGTTTTTGTTTTGTAGGAAAAGGGAGCCCAGCCCAAACAAAACTAAAATAAGTAATAACCTAATAAGTAAAATCAATTTCCATATAAATTATTAAATTATGCTGCCTTCAATTTTTTTGAGCAAATATGCTGCCTTCTATTTCAATTGTAATCACCATTTTTGATGTTAGATTGGAATAATTTATTTTTAGGTTATAAATATTTATAAATCGTGATTTATGATATATGAGATAAGTATATAAGAGAAATTTTATCTTAATTTATACAATAAGAACTTATTATCTAGAAATAGAAATAAGTAATACCCATCATATCGTTGTTCGCCTTCGCGCACGCACCTTGGAGAAGTCGAGTGAAGTCCGAAGCAAAAGCGCGCAATTCCCTGATACCCTAGTTCATTCTGAAGCCGAGAGTCTGAAAGATTGAGAGAAAGTGAGAAAAATCTTCCCTTCCTCTCGGCTTTGCGACGCCGAGACGCTGGAAACGAAGGCCGCGACGTGTGGCGTCCTTATGCGACGGCGAGCTGCGATGGTGAGAGGCGACCTTATGCGACAGCTCTGACCTCTTCTGCAATCTTCACTATTTGTGCTCTAAGTGTAAGTTCTAAATCTCCTTTCATGGCCCTCTGTCATTATGGCGTTGAACTTGAATTCTGAAGTCTGAACCCAATATATGATGCTAAGCTGCCATCGTCTTTTGGTATGGTACACTCAACCTGCATTCCCGTTCAACAAAATGAAATAAGCGAAAGAAAACAGGCCAAGTCAAAATAACCTGCTAATACCGTAATATAATTTCAATGGAAGCATATAAGAAATTTTGCTTGCCCTGGTTTCTATGAATGGAATAAGTAAGCTTTTCTCAACCTTAGAATCCAAAGCCAAGAGCCGAGAGGCCAATTTGAAGCTCCTGTTTGTGTTACTAACCAGAGATTATGATTGCTCTTAAATTGTTAGTCGACTCTTCTCTGATTTACGCTATCATCTATTTTAGTGTACTATTACCATTTTCTGCGATATTGGTATTTTGACTATGTTGCTGTTAGTTATGAGTTCTGACTGATGAATGATGATTAATATTGTTGTATTTTGAACATAGGTATTTTGACTATTTTGTTGTATTTTGATGTTAGTCATGACTAATGAATGATGATTAACATTGGTATATTTTGTCGTTCGGTGTTTTGTTCCTTGCTTCCACTCCACCTCAGAGCTATCCTGTTCTCCCATCTGGTATGTCCAGCCTCTCTTTCGTCTCAACGTTTGCTTCTCGTGATTTCCAATATGCTCATCTAACTACTATTTCTATTTTCCCCTTTTGCTTATTTTCTGCGTAATCTCTAGGTTTATGCTATTTTACTCTGTTTTGCCAACTTTTTTTTCTTCTTCATTTTTTCCGTTCTCTTGGATTATGATGCTTCTTCTTTCACTGCCAGATTATTTCTGTCAAATTCCTTTATCCGTTAAAATAAAAACAATTTTCAGCTGTACTCTTTCTTTGTATTGCAGGTTATTGCTGACCAGACATTGCAAATTTAAATGGCACCAACAGTTTTGCTGAAAGGTTCAATTAGTGTGCTTCTGATCATATGTTTGGCTCCGTGTTTCTAGCTTGTATTTTGAGGTACACTAGTGTTCATTGGATTTGATGGACAGCCAATATTTACCCACAAAGTAAAACCTGTGCTATGGTTTGCAGGGTAGTGAAATTGCATTCCCTATGTTCATTCGCCACCTCTCGCTAGCTAACTAGATGACTAGCCTTGGACTGCAGCTGTTCCTCTTCACTCCTTTTTTTATTCAGATTCTCTCATTTCTGATTTCTTCTTGTTTTGCTTCTCTCAAGTAATGGACTTCTCAGAAGACTGGAAGTCCTTCTTCCCCGTTTCTATATCTTGTTCACCCCCTGTCCTTATTCCCTCTTCTGCACGGCCCACCTTGGGCCCCCTCATCTTTAATCCCATCCCTCAAACCCTAACCCATGTTTTCTTTTCCCCTTCTCTCTTACCCCCTCCTCTTCATATTCCCCAACTCTCTCTCTCTCGATTTCTCGTAACCTCTTGTATCGATGCTCCTGTACTTCCCTCCACTGCGTCCTCCATTGCTTCACTTTGTGGTCCCCAATTCCAAAATGATATCACCTCTATCCTTCAATACAACCGGCTTGAGTTTCTCAAGTATGACAATAGTGTTTTTGTCTTCTTTCCAACTGGTGTGAACTCTGAGAAAGTTGGGTTTTTTGTTCTCCATGTTGAAGGTTCAAGTTTACGCCTTCAGCTTGATAGTAATGGTGATATTTTTCGAGCTGCAAGTGGCGCATATTCTAGCATATCAAGAATTTTAGTTAACCCAATTGATAATGATGATGATATACGTAAGTCTTCTACTACTGGGTATTTGTTGGCTTCCACACTCTATTCTGCTCATTGGTTTTCTGTGCAATATAATTCAAGCTTGGAGAGGCCTAGTGTAGTCTATATGGGTGGCAAAATGTTTAAGACTTGCTCTGTTGCCAATGCTTGTTGGAGTCCGCACATACTTGAAGAAAGCCTTGTTTTGCTTGAAAGTGGTGAGTTGTTCTTGTTTGATTTGAAATATTACATGAAGAATTCTAGTTCAAATGTCAGTTTTAAGGGAACTAGGTTGAGAGTACCGTGGCATGAGTCAAATTGTTCTGATGGCAAAGTTTGGTTGAGCTGTGAGTTTAGTTGGCATCCTAGAATTTTGATTGTGGCATGTTCTGATGCGGTTTTTTTAGTTGATTTAAGTGCGGATAAATGTGTTGTAAGTTGTCTATTGAAGGTTGAGCTTTTGCATATGCATACACCAAATAAAGGTGAAAGATTTCTAGCCCTTTCAAGGGCAGGCCCTGACGGCTTCTACTTCACTGTGGCCTCCAATAGTCTTTTACTTCTATGTGATGTGCGGAAGCATATGAGGCCAATTATACGATGGGCCCATGGTCTTGACAGACCTTGCTTCATGAATGTGTTAAACTTATCTACGTTGAGATCACATTCAATGGAAGATACTTTCAAGTTATCTTCCGAAGTTGGATATTGTATTATATTGGGATCATTTTGGAATGGTGAGTTCAATGTCTTCTGCTATGGATCTTCATTGCCATCTCAAAGAGGATCTTTTGCTTCAAAGCCTTCTAAGACTAACAAAACCATTAATGCATGGGAGCTTCCATATGAAATTGTGTTATCTGGTCATGATTGTCATTGTGGAAGTTGTCTTTTAAAAGAAGAGTTGTCAAAGGCTGCTCTTCCTGAATGGATTGATTGGCAGATGAAGAAGGAGATAGTTTTGGGCTTTGGCATTATGAACAATGATTTAGCTTCCTTACTTTGTGAACCAAATAAATATGGGGGTTTTACATTGGTGAGGCTAATGTCATCTGGAAAGCTTGAACTGCAGAGATATGAAGCTTCCTGGGTTCATGATAGAAAATCAGAAGATTGCCATGAACAAGGGTTGAGTTTGGATAAATATTTATTGTTCACTGTAGGTGATGAGAAATATAAGTATCGCAAAAGTGTTGTGTTCCATAAATTGAACTTCATTGATGCATATAGAAGAGGCAACCTTACTAAACTCCTAGTTAAGGAACTGAAAGATCCTTGTATGGATGCTCAGGAGGAGGGACCGTTTAACTCGGATGTTCACGATTTCTTGTGTGAGAAAATGAATGCCTGTGGTGTTGGCCCATTTAGATCTTCTTCTGCCATTATTGCTGTTTTTAAAGATGTAAAGCCATCAGCAAGCCTCCATGACATCGCTCTAAGACGATTGTGGGCTGAATTGCCTTTGAATCTGTTACAATTGGCATTTTCAAAGCACTCTGAATCCCTTGACGTTGCTGCTGACCAAAGGAAGGTAGCTTTGGAGTCTTTAGCTGTTTCATCCTGTCCTGAATTGCCTCCATTTTTCTTAAGGAAATCATCCTCTTGCAGCAATAAAAGGTATAATAAGGCACGACATGATGGTGATATAGTGGGTCCACTTCTTCCTCTTCCTATTCTACTCTCGCTTCATGAAATCTATGATGGGTGTTCTGATTTGGAAGATGGCAAGTTTTCTGTCGAAGCAGAGATTGACACCAAATACAATGAAATTATGAAGACAGCTGGTGCAATTTCGGCTTCTATTTCTGATTCCGAGTCATTTGGTAATCATGAAGTATCCCTTGCTGATGATGCAGATGAAACTTGGGTTGATCCTTCAAAACCAAAACCTTTCTTGCTATACCGTCCAGCTGCATTCAAGTGCTCTGGCACAAATGATGTTAATGAGAACTCTATTTATCGAGATGAGATTCATGATACATTAGTTTTTCATGTTATGGAGGAAAAGACTGTTTCCAATGATAAGTTAGAGTCTGAGCCAGTGGGTCCAGAGATATCCAATGATCTTTGTTTAGTTGAGTTGAGGTTTAATTCTCCTAGCGAAAAATTTGAAGGTGGGTGTTTAAAGGCATTTGATATATTGAAGAGGCAGCTGTCTAAATGGCAACAAGGTGTTGATTCATACAAAGAGTTAACTGTTCAGTCTGGATTTGTGAAGCCAGTCCGTAAGTGAGTCCTCAGCACAATCCTATTGGGGACAAAACCTGAAGGTGTAAATATTGTAAAGCAAAAACATTTCAAGGTCTGATTTCTTCAACCTTTTTTTGCCCTGTGTTACATATCTACAATTTTATGATTTTTATATTTTGTGAGAGACTGATAAGTACTGGTATAACAAGTTAAATATCATCATATTACCATGCATATTATATTTCCAATTCTTGAAGATCAAATTTATAAATACACGAATTCTCATTTATGCGCTTTTTTCTTAGTAAAAAAATGGGGCTCAAAACCAAGTAGAACAAGCTGAAACAAACATTTAAGACCCTGAGCTGTGAGCCCCAGAGTGGGTCAGTGTTCATAAGGAGCTGTTTCTGTTTATTCAAGCAATGTGGCTCAGTGGTTGACGTCCTCTAACTTTGTTCTATTCCCTTTCAGATTTTAACTTGTGAACTTTCAGATATAAATTGAAGCTGGATTTCTTTGTCAGATGGTTAATTTAATGCCTTCCTCTTTCATCCCGAATTTCACGTCTTTCCTTGTTTGTGATCAATTACAAGAATTACAAGAACTGTGCCATTGCAGCAACTTGGTTTTCATTATCATTCGTGAAAGCATAAGAGGCTAAGTGCCTCAGCACAGTGAGTGTGAACTATTATGCCCCGTTTGGTATCATGGAAGAGTTTTTGATGGAAGTGGAAGTGGAATTAGAAGAAGAATTGGAAATGGAACTGGAAGTGGAATTGGAATTGGAGATAAAAGTATGTTTGGTATGGCTATGGAAGTAGTGATATAATTTCTAATAATATATTAGTTTTAATTGTAAAATGTCAAATACACCCTTAAACAACCCCAACCTCCATTCTCACATTCACTCTAGAACAGCCCCCAACATCACCTATGGCCACTATCAATATCACCGGCGGCCAGCACAAAAACCACCAGTGTTTTCATCATCAGCCCATCACATACTACCCATAATTTCACAATAATTTCGACAGAAATCAAAGGCATAATTAAAAAAAAAACAGAGAGATCGAATAAAAAATCGGACATCATTCCTATCAAAACCAGAGATCAAACCGGAACCATTGTTTCCGTCAATGTACTTCGCCGTCACCACGATTCTGTTGATGTACCTCACCGTCACCGTCTTGCCATAGCTGTACCAAAAAACTCTTCCAAGCTTCGACCATTTTCCATCAATGTACCTCGCTATCACCATCAAACAATGCAAGCATTTTAAAAAAACAAAGAACACAGATCCCTCCACTCACAAAATGGTCGAAGCTTGGTACCGAAGGAGAAGACCAAATTCGTCGTCCTCTGCCGCGGATCTGAAGTTGAAGCGTCCTCCTCTGTCACCTTTACTACAATCGTCTTCCTTTGTTAGCGTCAGATACGAGTTTGATTTCAGCAAAAGAGGATGGGAGGTTTGCATCGTCAAAAAAGAAGAGAAGAGGAGGATGATGAGCACAAGATTATTGAAAACAAACTTGTGAGTAGATGTGCCTCAATGTCGTCGTCCTTGCCGTCGCTGAGCGTCGCCGTCCTCGCCTCCACAGCTGCCGTCGCTATGACTCGCCACCGCCGTCCTTGTCGTTGATGTAAGAAAGGGAAGGGGGCTGTCAAAGTCGGGGATGAAGAGGGAGGAGGGATATGTGGCAAAGCTGTAAATTGAAAAAATGGTGAGGGTATAATGGTCACAAATTTTCACTTCCAATGGAACCCAACTCAGTTCTATGGGTTTACCTATGGAAGTGACTTCCACCATTTTTGATGGAAGTAACTTCCATGAGGAAGTGACCTCCCACCAACCAAAAAACCTTACTTATAAAATCCACTTCCACTTCCACTTCTCCCTCCTTACTTCCCATTACCAAACGTGGCATTATCCCTCTGGACTTGAATTCCCAGAGAAATAGCCTTACAATGAAAGCCGAACGCATGAGATTGTTTTCCAATTTGACATGTGGGCCAAAGTTATAAGCCCAAATCTTCATATCATGGGCCTTTATGGGCTTATAGTTTTCTGCATAGCTCTCATTTTAATTTGTTGGGTTCATTTTTTTTGAGGTCAGAAAAAATGGTTTTATTACTTAGCGCACTATTTTTTTTTTTCGGGGGGTATATTTTTATGTTTCATGCAATGCCGATGATTCTTCAATTGCAAGTCCCTCTTTCTTCACAGACACTTTACAAAGAAATAAACAGATTTGGCCCCCACAAGATCTCAATCATGTGAGATAATCAACACAATTTTTGGTCGGTGCAATATTCATGTTGTGATTAAAGTTGCGACAGGAGGCAACTTTTACCATCTTTCTTTACAATCAAATCAAATTGAATCATTTAATCTACTTTTTTTTTATAAATAAAACAATATGTTGTATCTGAATTTTGAAAAATAAGACTAAAAAGTATAAAAGATTGGGATATAATAATATCTTTTTTTTTATAGAAAAGTACGGTCAAATAATTTGAATTGATCGACTGATTAAAATGACTTTTGACTATAATTAATCTTTAGTACATTATTTTCAGTCAAAAGGGAGAAACTAAATTCTGTTCATATTATTATTTGATTTAATAAAATTTAGTGTGGCTGGACCACCCAACGATGGCCCTAAAGTCAAAAAGGGGGCTCCTGACCTTAGATTGATGGATAAAAATTTGGAATAAAAAGAATTATTTTTCTCGATAGGTGGAGAAAATTCTGAATCACTGTTGATGGGTTGTGCTCAGAAACACAATACTCTATTTTCGCATCTTCTGAGATTTCAGACGACAAGTTCTGATGATTTGAATAATGGCTTTTGGATTATTAATCCACAACATGCTATAAAAAGAAAAGGATAAATAAAAGGTGGGTATTGTTTGATGAAGAAAATAGACCCGCCAAACAAATATAATTGAGAATAGAATAAAGCATATTGAACTTCAATTTTGTTGAACTTATAATATTCTTTAAATGCACATAAGATTTTATACTTAAGCTTACTTCTAATGATGGGCTCCATGTTCTTATTTTTATTTTTGTCAGACAAATATAGTTCTTTCCTTTTAAAGTTGTGGTTAATCTAGGTTAAGATTCATGTACTACTAGTTGTGGTTAATCTAGGTTAAGATTCATGTACACATTCATGCACCACCACCACCACCACTATTATTATTATTATTATTATTATTATTATTATTATTATTATTATTAGAATTAAGGGGTAAAAATATCCATAAAATTTTCTCAAAAGTGTATCCACCAATTACCAAAAAAAAAAGTGTATCCACCATCATAATTTTTTTTTTGAATGTAAAAGTAACCATGGACTTTCAAAAGAGGGGCAAAAGTGACACTTCCATTAAAACTAACTAACGACCGTTAACTAGAGTGCAAAAGTAGCAAAATACCTCTATATAAAAAAAGGTTAAAAAGCAAAAATACCCATAAACTTTTTTCAAAAGCGCGTCCATCATCATAACTTTTTTTTAGATAGGGGTATTTTGGTACTTTTGCACTAAAATTAATGGTCATTACTTAGTTTTAACGGAAGTATCACTTTTAGCCTCCTTTTGAAAGTTTGTGGTTACTTTTACACCAAAAAAAAAATTTATAATGATGAATGCATTTTTAAGAAAAATTTATGGATATTTTTACCACTTAATTTTTATTGTTGTTGTTGTTGTTGAGCGTATCACTAAAATCATGGTGAATTTTAGTCAAAAGTTTTGGAGATAGTCAAAATTTTTGGAGATGGCGGGTCATATTGTTGATCTGGTAATGATGTATCGTACTAAGGTGCAATGTTTGATAACAATATAAAAAGTTAAAAACTTGACTACCACTGAATAAAATTCTAAGGGTTGATTTTCAATGAAAAACAGTACAATAACTTTGATTTAAATTGATTATAGCTCTAAAAATTAAAAATTAAGTTTTTTACTTAAAATTTTTTAAAGTTATATATAATTATATATATAAGGGGTAAATACTTTCAATCAAAATTATAGACTAATTTTTTGTGGATGAATGAGCATTGGTTCTAATCAAAAGGGTTATGACAGTTAAAGTAGATTATCTCAGGTTTGGCTTTGTGTGAAATCTTTAAATAATTTTTAAAAAATAATTTACTGCGATTGAAACCCTACAATCATCAATTAGCGACAAAAAAAAAAAAAGAGGCCTGGCATATTGTTTGCTGATATTTCTTGTTCATCGCTTTAACCTATTTGTTATATGTAAAGTGTTCATTAGCTATTCTTATTTATTGGTTAATTTTTTGTCAATATTCATAAATTATTTTATTGGAAATTGACAAGTAATCAAATCATTCTTCAGTCAAATTATACATAGGCCGGGTTTTTTTGATTGAAGAAATCACGTACAAAATTGCTTCGCTACGTTACTTGTACTTGGGGAAGGAAACAAAGCATTGCTTGCAAATAACCAAGGTATTAAAATTCAGACTGGGTATTGAATCGATCAGAATATTGGGTTAAAGGTCAATGGGTCAGATTGGGACCAAACCAGTGAAAAATTAAAAATTTTATATTTATAATATGAAATTCTAAAGGAAAAATTTAAAAAAAAAATTTTAAATAGTAACCCGGATCAGTTTACTGGCCGGTTTGCCGGTTTTTGGGCCGGTCCGGTTTAGGTTACATAATCCTGCAAATAACAAAAACAATTGAAGTAATTTGGAAGCAAAATATTAGTTTGCTATTTTGTACTTTTCGGGGACAAATATTATGGTGGGAAAATAAGACACTCTAGTCTCACCTCATAATTAATTAGTGGCTATTTTTTCAACAAACAAATACACAAATCAAACGATTATTACTTTTTCTATCAATCAAAGGATTATTACTCACACGAGCCTAGACTTATATGTATTTGTTTACAATAAATATTAAATGAAGTAAATTTGAACTAGATATGTGCATTGGACAAATTTTTCTTTTTGTAATTCTTAGTATATTATAATAAACGTTGTTTTTTCTCACCAAAGTCAAACAGCATTGGTTCTTTATTTTTTTAAAAAAAAAAAAATGAGCACCAAACAATACTTTTCAAAAGTATAAAAACAGCCATATGGTTGGTGACAGGAAAAGTCATCTAAGAGGGAAAAAAGTTCATTTCGCATATTATTTTCGGGGCTGAAGTTTCCTGCCATTTACACAATCAGTTCATATATTTTGGAGGGTAATCACTAATTTGTGAGTTGACTATATATTCAAGGTCTGTGCTACTTTGAAACTATTTCTGAGTGATTATGAATATAAAATTTTAATTCAGGTTCATAACCTGTAACTCTTAATAGCTTAAACTCTTGGCCACGAGGGCTTTTAAAATAGTTTCAAAAATTAATATGGTATTAGTAATAGAAAATTTGATTATGTTTTCTTGGATACGTTGGATAAAATAAAATAAAATGTTAAAATCTCATAAAAATTGTTATGATAACATTTTTCTCCAATAAAAAGTATGAATAAAGGCTTGACATGACCTAAAATCTTTTGTAAAGGCATATTTAAAATATAGATTGTTAAATAGGCTTAAAATTTTATATTTTTAAGGTCATATATAACCCTTTAAGTCTATTTTAGTACTTTAAAACCTACGTTATGTTTTAAAATCAATTCTAAGGCTGTAAAAATTACAAATCATTTAAGTTTTTAAATAAAAAAAATTGACAATTTGTAGAGCGGATGACACAATTTCCACTCATCTTATTAAAAGGTTCACACACATGAGGGAGAAAACTCTAGAATTATGCTAAGTATTTTTTTTATTACTCAAATCAGTGGATTGATCTTGTATTGTATAAAATATAAAAACGAGTACTATTATTTAAGCTACTATTTTTTTTAATTTTCATATATTTTATATAGACATAGATATATAAATAAATGATCATATTTTTCAAAAAAAAAATCTATTCATCGGTAGTTAAAAAACAAACACATACTAATCATATTTAATAATTAATAATTAATTTAAGTTAGATGAGGCCTAATTTAAAAATCTTTTCCCCCCTTTTTAACTATCTTCAATTTTTTTTACAGCATATAGGTGTTTTTTTTTTGGTAACGGAAGGGTAAAACCCCAGGATTACATTACAACACTACGATAATAAGGAATGCCAATTGCGTTGGCCATTAAAGCTTCAGCTACTTGCTCCGGTGGTGTCTTCCAGAAACTCTTGTCTCCCCTTATGTTCACGCATATTGCTGCTATTCTATCTGCGCAATTGTTGCTTTCTCTATAGATGTGTCTAATGGAAACACTCCAGTCCCACTTTAGCATGTTTATGATTTGATTCGAAGGAAGATAGCATCCTCTTATTCTCTATCCTCTATTTAGAGCTTGAGTCACTGTTTTGGTGTCACAGTCCACTCCAACCTTCCGGAAGCCCATTTCCCAGCATAGTTTCAAGCCCTAAAAAATCCCCCATACTTCGGCCGCTTGGCTTGAGCATTTGGTGATTTTTTGAGTAAATCCTCCAAGCCACTCTCCACAGTCTCCTCTAATGATGCCTCCACATCTCGAAAAATGCTGATGTGATGTCATACCATCAACATTAAGTTTGCACCATCCTTGGGCCGGTGGTTGCCATGCGACCTGAATTATCTCCGGTCTCTAAATAGTTGTATCCTCAATGCTCCATATTGTTCTATAATTCTTTTGATACATTGCAATCAGCTGCCTTGGTTTCATTGGCGCTTTGAACTGGTTATCATGTATTTGTAAATTCCTCCATTTCTAGTTATACCAACATCCTACTACGAATGTTTTAGGCCACGCAACATCCCCTGCCAGAGCTCCTCTAGGGGTGAGATTATATTCGAGCCAATTCTCCTCGTCAAGGTTGAAGAAAATCTGGCATTTATGTTCTGGCACAATTTGGTTCCATGTAAGCTTAGATTGAGTGCAATCCCGGAGCGCATGTAGTTGATCTTCACAATTATGGTTACATATTCCACAGCATGGTTCCTCCAAGCTCCACTTGCTTATGACATTTTTTGTAGGCAGCCTTTGATGATTAGCTTGCCATACAAATACTTTCACCCATTCCGGCACTTTAAGTTTCCATATCTGCTTCCATGTTCGGGATCCTTGGTTATTCCTTCCCCCTCTCATCTGGTTGTAGGCGCTGGCTGTGGTATACTCCCCGGACCCATTCAATGCCCATAGCAACACATCCCCCTCTATGTCTTCCTGTGGTACTGATTGCTCTTCAATCCAATATAGTAATCTCTATGGGATCATATTTGATAATTCTTGCAGTTCCCATCTTCCATGTTCATTAACCAGCTCACTTATTCGCATATCTTTGTTGATTTGAGCTCCTTCTGGGACGTATGTAACTAGTGGTGGACTGTTTTCTACCCACTTATCTAGCCACACTCTTGCTTCCCTCCCATTCTTAACCTCCATTCTGATATTTTCCTGGAAGCTTTCCCAAAGTCTACATAGTTCCTTCCATAATCTCGAGTCCCCATTCTTCTTGATCGGAGTCTCCCCTCGCAACCTTCCTCTTCCATATTTACCTTTTAGCACTTGGACCTAGAGCTCTGAAGATTCTGTATTCATTCGCGAGAGTAATTTCATAAGGAGCGCGTCATTCATGGTATGCATAGCTTTAATGCCTACCCCTCCATCATCTATTGGTCGGCACATCTTCCCCCAGGCCACAGCGTGCCATTTACGGCTCTCCCCTTGTTCACCCCATATAAACCTTCTTTGTGCTCGCTCAATATTCTCAGTGACTCCTTTGGGAAGGCTATCATGCTGCATGTTATAAGTTGGCAGCGCACCCGTAACTGATTTTACTAGTGTAATTCTCCCCGCGAGTGACAAACTTGCTGCTTTCCATCCATTTATCCTTCTCTTAACTTTCTCAACTATGGCCCTAAATCTGTCTTTCCTTTTCCTTGGGAAGGAAATATTAGCTCCAAGATATCTGCCCATTTCCTCCACCTGCTTGAATTGGCTTAATCTGCATATCTCTCTCCTTTTCTGCACTGTTACATCTGAAGAAAAGAAAATCTGAGTTTTCTCATTGCTTACTTTATGTCCCGACATCTCCCCAAACTCCTGCAAACAATTCATGATTAAATTAATTTGTGGGATTTCTGCCTCTGCAAAAAGAACAAGATCGTCAGCAAAAATCATATGTGTTATATTGGGGCCTTTTTGGCCAGCTCTCATTCCTTTCCATTTTTTCTCTCCCACTCTATCAAGGATAATGTGTGTGAGTTTTTCCATGCCAAGCACAAACAAGTACGGGAATAGGGGGTCTCCTTGTCTCAACCCTCTTGTTGGGGCAAATTCATCCAGCCTCTCTCCATGCCAGAGTATTTTTGTGGTAACGGTACTAATACACCCCATGATTCTTTCAACCATATGCGTTGGGCACTTCAGTTCTTGTAGTACTTTCTCCATATATTTCCAGTTAATTCTATCATAGGCTTTCTCCAGATCTATTTTGATTGCCATAAAGCCTTTCTTCCCTTTTTTCCTTCTCATCGAGTGAATCAACTCATTTACAATAATAATATTATCTTGAGTGTGCCTTCCGGGAACAAAACTGACTTGGAATGGAGAGACAATCTTTGACATGATCGTTTTCAGTCTCTTCACTATGACTTTTGAAAGGCACTTGTATATCACATTACATAAAGAAATGGGCCTCAGTTGAGTAACCCTCTCATGCTTATCTACCTTGGGGATGAGAGTTACTAAGGTTTGATTTGCTTCTTTAATGTCTACTGCATTATTCCACATCTTCACTACTGCTTCAGTAACGCTTTCTTCCACTATAAACTAGTTTTTTTGGAAAAATACAGCCGGGTATCCATCTTCCCTTGGCACCTTCATCCCCCCAATTGCGAATATAACTTCCTTGATCTCTTCTTTTGTTATGTTTTTACCAATTATTTCCCGTTCTTCTTCACTCACCCTCGGCCAGTTGTGATTAGTCTGAAACCAATCTTGCTCCAACTTCTCTTCTCTAAACAATGTTTGAAAGTGGTTGTTTACAAGATCACCAACCTCTTCTTTTCCTTCCACCCACTTATTGTCACTATTTCTTAGCATGGAGATCCTATTCCTCCTTCTTCTAATTTTGGTTTTGGTATGGTAATAGGTTGTGTTTCTATCACCATCTTTTAAGGTGTTTTGATCTTTGAACAACACTCACAAATTTTTAACAAGGTCTTTTAGCCTTGTTAACAATTTATTAAAAGTGTAGGTCTTATTTTGATTTTTAATTTTTTATTCTTTCAGTTTTCACCTAGATTTAATTAGGATTTTCTTACTTAATTAGGATTATTTCATTCAAATTTAAAAATAAATAGGCTTCAATTGAATCATAAAGTAAATTTGATTTTTTAAATGAGAAATTTTTATGTGAACATGATTTGCCATGTCTTTTATGGTTTAACAAATAAAAATACAACAACTCAATTAATATAAATCTTAGTTGACTGCTCATGTGATTTATATGTTTACTTTTCTTAAAAAAATAAATCTATTAATTAAGATTTCACAAGCTATGGAAAAATAAATCTTATAAAATATTTTAATTTTATTAAAATATTATTTAATATTTAAAAAGTAGGCGAAATCAACTTATAAATTATTGTATTTTTATAAATTAGGCCACAAATAACGTGCCAAATTATGTCTACGCAGGAGTTTATATTTTTAAATGGCAAATTTAACTGCTGGACAAATAGCCCTACAACAACGCTCCGCGGAATATTCGTTTGATATGAAATAGCATCTTTGTCTGAAATGCCATTTCCAGTAAATGAAAGACACGGCTGAGGATCTTTCCGTAACTTTGCCTCACCAAACCAAAACTCGACTTTATCTCCAAAAGCGGAAGATCTGACCCGTCCAGTTTTCTTTAAAGAAGGATGGGCGATCACGATTTCATGTTTGACTGCCGTACAATGAGGCCAGAATGATTAATTGTGATTGAAGTTTGACCATAGAAAATTGAAACTGCAATTAAAATATTGCCTTTTTTGAAAAAACAACAAAAGGCCACCTGGAAGCTCGGCCCTGAGAGGAAGAGAGAGAACCAGGGAGCTCATAAGATTGTGTGCTTGGCTCCATTTTCCATCCCATTTTCTGTTTTCATAGCTGGAAACCTGGGGACGGTAGAAGGAAGGGAGAGAAACTTGAATTTCTCTCTCTTCTCTGCGATTATTTTTTGATTTTTTTGAATTTTTCCGGTGTTGAGGGATCATTAGGGTTTGGGTTGGGTCGTGTTGTGTTGTTGGGGTAAACCGGAACCATGAATATGATGCGAAGGCTGAAGAGCATTGCTTCGGGGCGGACTTCCATTTCGTCAGATCCTGTAAGCCAAACAATTTTTCTGAAATGCTTTTATTTTCATCATTTTTAGGGAGCTCCGTGCTTTGATTAGTTGCTGGAAATTGGGAGAAACTAGATGCGGAAGGAACTGATACATTTCCGATCTGGATGGAAATGAATTTTTTAATGTTATGCTAAAAGTTGTGGGAATTTGTCTGTTATGGCTACCTGGAGGAAATTTGTTACAGGGACGAGTTTTTCCTTTTGTTTCTTGAAGTTTTTTTTTTTTTAAAAAAAATATAAATAATCTGGTCCTGAAGATTTCAAATTTGCTGATTTTTATTCATGAGTTGTTGCGCATGAAAATTCAATTGCTTATATAATTTTCATACCTTAGTTTTTGGTTTTTTAAACTTTTCATCGTTTTTGGCGTTTGACTGTTTGTGATCTCCTTTTTAAAACAGCTCCATTCATCAGGTTTTGTAATATGTTTGTGGTTTTAACCTGATTATATTGTTTAAAGTGTTTCGAAGATGGAAAGAAAAGTGCGGTCGGCCATATCATGTTTCCGTTCCATGATTGTATTCCATATTTGTTTGGATTCTTGTTTATTTCACATCTGCTAAAAATTATTTGAATACTTGTCATTTCTGGTGTTGCGTTTATGGGAAAGACAAGATGGAGCTATAGCCTTCTATAGGAGGGGATTGTTGGATTTAATTCTTCCATTACTGAAGTAATTGATGATCACGTGTTCAAGCCCTGGCTGCTGTCTAGCCCACCCGCCACATAATGCACATCTTTGCCTTCTGGGCCAGCTGATTAACTATATTTGGCTTGGCTTAGCTTCACTTACAAAGTGCCTTGCGTAGTTTAAGTAATCAGTGAAACCTAAAGTTGGGTTATACTGCTTGTTGCCGCACACCTTTTGACGAGTAAATTGTGTTTTTAGTTGTGGATTATTTGTAATTGTCATTACATAATTTGGGTATTTAGGTATGCTAAGAACTAAATAAAATAAACTTGGTTAAGTGGTGAGGTTAGGGGAATTTATTATTCAGACTGACTTAATTTTATCTCCATTTAATATAACTAGGGTGATAAATGTTTCTTACTTTTTTATGGAAAATTCATGTTTCCACTCAGGGAGGGGATTCTAACACCAAGAGAGCTAAGTTTGATCAAGAAACTGAAGGAAGAGTCAACGAGGAAACAAATCCTGTTGAGAGAGGCAGCACACATATGGAGCAGCCTGTTTGTGCGCCAGGAGATACTAATGTAGGCACATCCAATGCAGCTATGGTGGATAGAACTGAGAAATCAGGTTATGATCAGCTTCCTAAAGAATTGAATGAAATGAAAATTAGAGATGAGAAAAGCAACAATCGCAATGAAAAGGTATTTATTAATTATTATTGTTATTCATTTTCCCAAATTCTTTTGCTTTCGATGAATATGTTTAAACATTGCTTTTTCACTACATTATTAATTATTTATAATATAAAAAGCAGTTCTAAATAATTTGTATCCATTTCAATGCTACCTGAATGGTCTTTGCTCAATGCAATTAGCCTTTGTGTTTGGTAATAATTTTGCTCTATGCAGGATATGGAGCCAACTATTGTGAATGGTAATGGAACTGAAACGGGACAGGTAATTACTACAGCCATTGGTGGTCGTGATGGGCAACCAAAACAGGTATTTTCTACTCTTATGTTTACACGGGTTGATTAATTGATATTTTTTTCCCTACTCCTGGAGTCTCTCTCTGTTTTTTTTTGATGCATTAATTTTTAACTTCTTTTCCCCCTTGGTTCTATTCATAGTCCATCTGTCACTTATTAGTGATGTATTGCACTGCATGGCTTATTCTTTATTGGGGATATGTGTGGGAATATCATTTCTGACATTTGATTGTGTTTGTTTGAACATTTGAGTGTTGGTAACAAAGTAGCACAACTTGACATTAGAAATGATCAATGCCTGATGGGCCACAGAAATTAGATGTATTTGAGTCTTGGTACAAGAGTTAGATTTTTTTCTAATTTATTCTTTGTTTGGCTTTCAGACCATATCATACATGGCAGAACGTGTGGTTGGTACTGGTTCCTTTGGTGTTGTTTTTCAGGTAATTATATGAAAATTTTCATACATTTCTGTCATCGAGCTGTATGATATTGAATTAATGATATTTCGCTCTGTTCTGTACTGGTCAATACACCAATTTATTTAAAAGAAACTATCGGTTTTGTAGGCTAGGTGCCTTGAAACTGGTGAAACAGTTGCCATAAAGAAGGTTTTACAAGACAAGAGATATAAGAATAGGGAACTACAGGTTATGCGCATACTTGACCATCCCAATGTTATTCAACTAAAACACTGTTTCTTTTCAACTACTGAAAAAGACGAGTTGTACCTGAACCTGGTTTTGGAGTATGTATCAGAAACCGTCTACAGAGTTTCAAAGCACTATATCAGAATGCATCAACATATGCCTATAATTTATATACAACTGTATACATACCAGGTAAGTGTAGAAACTTGGAGATCATTTGCACTCTGGGGGGTTTGAGTTTCCATTATTATGCATGCTAGAATTTTAATTATCTTAGATTTTGTTACTTCTGTCCTTTTACTGACTGGTTTGCCACTTCTTTCTTGTAGATATGCCGTGCATTAAACTATCTACATTATGTACTTGGTGTCTGCCACCGTGACATCAAACCACAGAATTTATTGGTAAAATTTTTTGCATTCATTTCCTACTATGGTTTCTTTCTATTTGCATCAGCATTTTGTTTCATGCAAATTCCTGCAATGGGTATTGTAGATCTGTATTCAAGACATTTTCTTTGATTAAAGCTTCTCTGAAATTTATTAGATTCTTATTTCCTTTGTTCTTTCTTGGGGGAGAAGGGCTGGGGCTTGGGGGATTGAGAGAATTGATGATGATTTCTATGGTATTGAGCCTAAAAGAAGGGCAAAAGACAAAATGATACTATATCTCCACAATCTTGTTTCTGAAGAATGCGTTAATCCCCATGATTGTTGTAGATGTTAATAAAGAATTCCTGACTGAGATTATTTGAACGCGTTATATTCCTTGAAAGTCATTTCTTTGACGTCAAAGCATATCACTTGTGATTTTGTACAGGTTAATCCCCATACTCATCAGCTAAAGGTCTGTGATTTTGGGAGTGCAAAGATGCTGGTATGTTTCTTTTCCTTAAAATTATGAAATCTTGTGATAGTCTGTTCTGAAAGCTTATGACACTGTTGAACTTCTAGGTGCCTGGTGAACCCAACATATCATATATATGCTCACGGTATTATAGAGCACCTGAACTCATATTTGGGGCAACTGAATACACAAATGCTATTGATATGTGGTCTGTTGGTTGTGTTTTGGCTGAGCTCCTTCTAGGACAGGTGAGCAGACGCTAGACTGTATGCAAATTGTCTTCCATAGTTGGTTTTTGATACTTGCAAAGTCTTGCTCATGGTGCTTGCTGCATGAAGTAGATATAATAGATTTAGTTTGGAAGTGAATTCCGGTCATTGAGGCCTTTTCCAGCTCACCGCTAATTAGGTCTTAGAATTGAAAAATCACATTTTTAGATTGATGTCTTGTCTATGTCATATTGTTTGCAGCCAATGTTTCCTGGGGAGAGTGGGGTTGATCAGTTGGTGGAAATCATCAAGGTACAATCATGTTCTATAGTTCCCCTCACTTTTTTCTTTGCAAGAAATTTCTTGTTGGAAGCTTTATTTTCTATCCGCTTTTGTGACTCAATCCAAGTTTTATTGTGTGTTACAGATATTGGGGACACCAACCAGAGAAGAAATAAAGTGCATGAATCCAAATTACTCTGAATTCAAGTTTCCTCAGATTAAGGCACACCCATGGCACAAGGTTAGTTGTTCTTCATGATGCGAACCCTCCTACAGAAGAATTCGGTTCATGATTAATGAATGCATCAGATAACTCACTGAATTAGTAACATCCAGGTTTTCCACAAGAGAATGCCTTCAGAAGCTGTCGATCTTGTATCAAGGCTGCTCCAGTATTCACCAAATCTACGGTGCACTGCTGTAAGGAAGTTAATTTTTTTTGGGGGAAATAATTTAATATGCATATATGTTTGAAACTATGTAACATCAGTGTTCTACAGAACCGCAAAGTTTGGGAAGGAAAATAAGTTGTTTGGTTAGTCTGATCTCAATTCTTTCTTGTTTACAGCTGGAAGCATGTGCACACCCCTTCTTCAATGATCTTAGAGAACCAAATGTATACTTGCCGAATGGGCGACCTCTGCCTCCTTTGTTTGACTTCACAGCACAAGGTAAACTGATTATTTTCCCCTCTCCCTCATTTGACAAAAGAACTAATTTGCCACAAATTGGTTATTTTCAATGATCAAAGTCATGTATTTACTCATAGTCAGGGACTAATTTAATGAGCCATATGAGTCGGAAAAATTTTGCCCGCTCTATATTAAATGATATGTTTCTGTTGCGTTTGCTCACTGAATAAAACAATGCAGAGTTGGCTGGTGCACCTGCTGAGTTGCGTCAACGTCTCATTCCCGAACATGCAAGGAGTTGAATTGATCATCAGAGTCATCAATACATAAGTAGGGAGGAATGTAAATGGGTTTTTTGATGAGTAGATATACCCTTAGCAGTAATGCTACTACTTCCTGCCCTAGTAGGTCAGATCTCTGTTATCCTGCCTGCAGAATCACATGACTATACATCTCACAGGGAACCTTAACAACTTACAAGCTCTGCCCAATGACCATGTAAAGATCTCTGAGGAGGATAAAGTGGGGACTACTGTCTGGATATAGGGTTTCCAGCTTTTAACTTTCTAGTGTAGTTTATGGATGCTGTATGCTATGCTCTGCTGCAATTGTTAAAGATGATGAGTTCTCAAAATATTCTGATCATGTCTAAATAGTTCATGGGTTGTTTCTGAAACTGAACGAACTGGGATCATCATATGAACTTTCCATTTTTTTTTTTTTCTGATTCTGGTTATGGTTTTGGTTCTTAGTGTTCTGCTTCTGGTGTTTGGTTCTGGCACTACTGAAAGAAAGACACCTGTATCGGGCACGGCAGTAACAAATTGCCTCAGTTCTAGGACAGAACAAAATAGGGATGCTTAAAATAATCACCAAATATTAAAGCAGTGTGAAATGGAAAGGCATTTTTATGGTGCCATTAACAGAGTATGATTTCATTTGTTTTAGGGAGAAAGGGGATGTAATAGATTGGAAGGAATCAAGAATTCAATTAAACCAGAATCGAGGAGCTAAAAGAACTACGCCTTGAGATTCAGATTCATGTGGTTCAATATCACTATCAAGAATGGTAGGGGTGACAGGGAGAGGATTAATTATTCTGAAGATTTGGGATTTGAATTTTATCCTTATCTTGAGGATGAGGAAAGCATGCTCGTTATTAATATCAAATATGGGTCAATTAAATTTAATTTGACACTTGAAATTTAAATATCCATTCCCAAATTTTAAGTCATAACTTTAATTCATTTAAAAATTTGACAATTAAAACCTTTTTTTCAATTTGCTTTCATTGAAATTAGAAACTAAAAGTGTCACTTTTTTTTAAAGTAAAATAAAACTTTGGCCGTTGAATTTTAATCTGAACGGTTAAGAAATTATTTGACCGTTAAATTCCTCATAAAGTACAATTAACACAAGCAAAATAAAGGAAAATCGTGCCATGTATAATGTCCTGAGTGAATGTAAAATTATCAAAATGAATGGTACAAGCTGTGTAATCCAGTGCCATGCAAACTAAGTAAGATTCTCTGCACTTGCTAGTCTAATGAAGATTGGGTTAGTTTCTATATATCCTAAATAATAGTGGTTTATATACAAGATAATTTCTTTTTCGTCAAATTTGCTGTAAGTAAAATTTCACCAGTTTCTATATGTATCTTTTTTTTTTTTTAATGAAGTTTTTATCACAGAATTGTCAAAAAGAAAGAAGGGTTAAGGAGCAAATTTATCAATAAAGTTTTAAGGAAGGAGCATCTGGCACAATTATGTTTTAAAGGGGGCAAAAATACACATAAGGAATTAAAAGTGGAGCATCCAACACAAAACCGTTAAATTATAAGAAAAGAAAACTCCTAATGACGTTAGGTCAAATTTAACGGTTTTACGCTGGATGCTCCACTTTTAATTGCTTATGTGTATTTTTGGGGTTTGGATTCTTTCAAAATCCTTTTTCTCATTTTTTTCTCAGAACCTCATCTTCACCATCAGATTTAAAAGAAAATAGATGGTTTAGATTTAATATTTTATAAAACTATCATTTTAAACATAATTAAATAAATTTAAACTATGAAAATTTGATCTACACCATTTATAATTGCAATACAAATAAAATTAATAATAAAATTAATTTATAAATCGCTATAATAATAGTTTTACAAAATATTAAATTAGAACCATCTATTTTTTAATCTAAGGGTGGAGATGAGATTCTGAGAAGAAAATAAAAGAAAAGATTCTGGGGAAATCCGCTCCTGTATTTTTACCCCTTTAAAATATAATTGTGTTAGACGCTCTTTGTTTAAAAATTTATTAATAAATTTACTCCTTAACCAAAAAAAAAAAAAGTTATACCTTAGAACGTGAATATCAATATAACATATAAACTCCTACCCGTCGTACATTTACAAGTTATTAGTACTCCAATGTTTTTTGTTTTTAAAATTTGTACAATCTGATGCCTAAGTATCTAATTTATATTATTATTAATTAATATAATAAATGCTAAAACCATCAATATAATATTTAAAATCCATTATAAATCATAGTTTGAATAAGTTGTGAACATTATAAATATGGTACACGGAAAATATTATATTATGTGCATAAAAAAATTATCTATCTAGTAAAAATAATTAAAAGTTATACTCTTTATTATCTGTAAATAGAATAAATTATTTTACAGTATGTGAAAAAATGTACTTAATAAAAACATGATATGGATGAATGATTTTTCACAATCGAGCCAATGCATAAAGGCCATCTATTTCTTTCGGTCTGAGCTTTGGACCCCGAACCCATATACCACATATGACTCTCTTCATAAAAATGAATTATCACTAATGGATTCCAATTTTTTACTGGATCTTTCTGGAGCAACATCTCGTATTTAAGTTATACAATACCTATAATCTCTTTAAGAAATTTTAGAGAAAGTAAAGATGTATGGTATATTATAGAATATATAGCAATCTTTTTTAATACAGGGTTAGAGGGCAAAAATATCCATAAAATTTTCTCAAAAGTACATCTACCACCATAAATTTTTTTTGGGTATAAAAGTAATCATGAACTTTCAAAAGGGCGGTAAAAGTGACACTTCTGTTAAAACTGATTAACGGCCGTTAACTCCAGTACAAAAGCATCAGAATACCCCTATCTAAAAAAAAGGTTTTGGTGATGGACACACTTTTAAAAAAAGTTTATGTATATTTTTACCCCTTAAACTTTTTTTTAGATAGGGGTATTCTGATACTTGTGCACTGGAGTTAACGATCGTTTGTCAGTTTTAACGGAAATGTTACTTTTGCCCCTTTTAAAAGTTCGTGGTTAATTTTACACAAAAAAAACTTTATAACAGTGGATGCACTTTTAAAAAAAATTTGTGGGTATTTTTAACCTTTAATCCTTTAATATATTAGAAGGGGTTGACCTTGCCACACCTGACCAGGATATTAGATTTTTGTAGAGATTACAGCCATATGGGTTTTTCTTAAGTTAAATCATGTTAATGCCAAAACAAAATATTAAAATATAGTTAATAGTATTATTAATTTTTGGTCACGGCTTTAACGGCAGCACTAGGGCCATTTGTTACTGTTTACCATTTCTTTAGGGTGAAAACTGTTTTTCTCGCACAAAGCCCCCCCGCGCCCTCGTAAGCCCTTTTGTGTTTGTTTGTACCTTTGCATTGATGGCTTCGTCAACCGACTCATATTCACAGTTTAATCTTGAAAACAATATTGCAAACAAGCACCGATTTTTCCAAAGATTCGATTCCGTTCCTTTTTCCCCAGATCCTTGAATTGAGTACCAAGTTCAGAATGACCTATTTGCTCAATCACAATTGTCTGTCACCTAATTCGCATTTCGCATCAATCTCGGTCTCTTTTATTCAATTCGATTATATTCTCCCTATATTTCTTTAATTTTTGAATCAATTCGAGCTTCGAATTTCTGGATATAATAGTAGCCAAATTTCTTTCCCAGTTGAATTTACATGATGTTTAGTACAGCCTCGTTACCGGCGGCTCTACCAGATTCCGCCCCAGACTCCTCGCCCCTTCTTCGTTACTCCGTCTCCGATCAAGTGCTCCAACGGACGTCGGGGCCATTACGGAGGGCGACGCGGTTCTTCCGGCATGCAAGCGGCCGGCGGATGATGCTCCGGGAGCCGTCGGTGCAGGTGCGGGAGAACGCGGCGGAGCAGCTGGAGGCGCGTCAGAGTAACTGGGCGTTCTCGAAGCCGGTGGTGATACTGGATGTCATTTGGAACTTGGTGTTTGTGATTAGTGGGATCATCGTTTTAGGGTTGAGCGTTGAGGAGAAGCCTTCGGTGCCTTTGAGACTGTGGGTTTGTGGGTACTTGCTTCAAGGTGTGTTTCACTGTGTGCGTGTGATTCTTAAGTACAGACGATACATGCAAGCCCAAGCACAAGCACGTTCTGCGTCCGAAGAACAGCATCAGTATGGGATCTCTTGGGAAAGAGGTTTAGATTTTAGTTCTAGTTCTGGGAGTGATATTGGCGATTCTGCTGACGAACAGGATCAAGAAGGATATAGGTATACTTTTGCATAACTGTTGGATATTGTGAATATGAAAGTGGGAATTTGAACTCCTGTTATGCCTTCTTTGCTTACTGTAACTGAGTGTTGGATAACTGGGTCCAGAAGAAATCACTCGATGCCATTAAGTAAGATTTTGGGTTTGGAATTGGCAATGTTTGAATTTGATTTAGCCTATATTATCAAATATGGGATGATTAATAATCGCCGGTAAAAAAAATTCGGTATTTTAAAATTTGCACTGAACTTTTCCTGTTTCGCCGTTTTAAAATATGTAAATGGTGCTTTCGTTGCAGCATCAGAAAGCGCATGGAATCTGCAAATACAATGTTTTCATTCATATGGTGGCTTCTTGGATTTTATTGGATTACCACTGGTGGCGAGAGCTTGACCCAAGATGCTCCTAAGCTTTACTGGTTAGTTGGGAGCTGTTTAATTCTGTTCTTAGTTAGTGACATGTGCTATTTTAAAACTTCTAGACTTGTAGTGAGCAACATAGGGTATAAATTCATGATGCCAAATAAACCACAATTTCCAGACACATTGATTTTACATGGTTGTGGTTTGCAGGCTCTGTATCACCTTCCTTGCCATCGACATTGTGATTGTTTTGATCTGTGTGGTTGTGGCATGTCTTGTTGGTATTGCTGTTTGCTGCTGTCTTCCATGCATACTCGCATTTTTGTCAGTGGTGACGGATAAGGTGAATAAGCTCTTTTCCTTTTTGGTAAATATTTCAAGATAATGAGCAGCTTCATACTTGTTTCCCTGTGTTTAACAACCAATCCATACATAGGCCATGCATGATTTAAGTAATATTTTCACTTTGGTTTACTGAAGTTGCTATTTCAGTATGAAACAAAATTATTTGTTTGTCACATGCTCAAGTTTATATTTCTTGATTTATCCTGAACCAGGGGCTCAACTTGAAGCATCTATATATAGGCTCTTCTGATAATCTCTTTTTCAATAAGCAGCACTCATCAGCATTAACACTTTATTCATGAAATTAAACGACTTTTTGATGTGGGAGCAGGAAGGGGCAACTGTGGAAGAAATCAATCGGTTACCAAAATACAAGTTCAGGAGCGCAGATGAACTTAATGCTGATGATGATGGTGATGCCCACGCTTCATGTTGTAAAGGAATAATGACAGAATGTGACAGCGATACGCCTGCAGAACATGCTCTTTCCAAGGAAGATGCAGTAAGCTTCCATTGCATTTATTACAAATGGGGAGGATATGATCTGACCTGCCTCCCTAATCATGCTTGAAAATGCAAACACTCCATTTTTCCTAAAAATTCTTTGAATGCTCTAGCCTCAAGTTGTTGTATTAATGCTCAGGCTGCAGGATACTAAAGTATAATGCATCATGATCATGGCACTTAAAGATTATTCTCATACTCAGCACAATGATTATATAAAAAAAGAAAATTGGTATATCATCAAAGTCAACTACATATGGTATAATTAGGATGTGAAAAATCCAAGCTTTTCAGTGATATCGACATCACGTAAAATAATGTCATCTTATACTTGTTGGGATATTAGATGATATCTAGATATCTTGTACACAAGTGCACTAAGCACAAGAATTTTGTGCACTTCTTGATACCCAAGATCCTAAAAGAAACAGAACTGTCAAAATCTTCTGAAGCTGTAAAACTCTGTCTAAACACAATCATCATATAGTTTTATCCCTGGGTTTTTCCTTTGTTGTTTGTTTTCAGAACCTTTCAGCATGTCGTCATCTGAACTTGGATATCTTGGATACAGAGAGTATTGTCATTGTTTATGTTGGTATATCATTATTTAAGATAATACTAGCTCCGGTAGATCCTACATTTAGGACTGAAGGAGTAACTAATTATTGAAGATACCAAATTGTTCTCTCAGTGTCTGTTTTGATGACAATTATCTTTCTATACATTGATATGAAGATTTCATTTTGTGGGATGGATAACAAATACAGGAGTGCTGCATCTGCCTGTGTGCGTACGAGGATGGAGCTGAGCTAAGAGAACTTCCGTGCGGCCACCATTTTCACACGGACTGCATCGACAGGTGGCTGATCATCAACGCTAACTGCCCTCTCTGCAAGTTCAATGTTCATACCGGAAACCATTCTCAAGTTTAAAATGTTGGAGAAGATCGAGGATCAATCGATGGATGCATTTTCACATCAATTAATTAATTAGAACATGTGCCTTTTTTAATGCATGCTCTAACCAGGCAATCATACTGCCAGTTGTGCCTGCTATGTATGTGCGTGATTAACATGATTAGTACGATTGTAACTGTAAGTTTAATTAATATAATGGTTAAAGTGGGAGTTTAGCTCAAAACGTCTATTCTTGTTTATTTTTCATTACTAAATTCGAAAACTTCTAATATTATACAGACTATTTAGAAATTGAAGGCGAAAAAATCCTGATCTTGAGCAGGGGAGTGTTTGGTTTATTTTGGAGAGATTGGTTGGATGGTTTTAGATTGGTTGAAAAGATTAATTAAACGTAATATATAATTAAGGAAACCAAATTACAATTAAAGAATTGTAGGTGAGCGTTTTCCTTTGTCACTTCAGAGTAATGTATGCAGCATATTAAAGAATGTTTTGTAAAATTTGTAAAGAACTACATGGACAATGAAATCATGGGATTTATTTTCGTAAAGAAGAGGCCAAAACTAATTACCAAGACAATAAAAGTAGGTATAAAATTACGAAGAAACAAATCAGACAAAGCCACAAAGGAAAATAAGGAGAAGCTTAGTCATAGGCCAGGTCAACTTTTCTCCATCAATATTCAAGCTTGTAACAAACACAAGGAAGGCAAATCACCTTAAGAAATAATATAATCTAGGGAGAAGTTCCAAACAAGAAACAAAATGAAGAAATGGTCCCTTAAAATTTTAAAATGAAAAAATGGTCCCAAGAAATTATCAATGGAGGCTCCTGGAGTTATCGACGACCTGCACTTGGGATTGTTAATTGGACTATTTTTTTCATTTTACTTTTTGCTTGGGATCTCACGGTAATTCTCCTTATAATCTATAATTGTCTTTTTCATCTTTTAAATACATCACTGCGTGATATAAATATATTATGAACACCATTATAGAATCAATAATAACATGAAAAAGAAAGTAAAAACGACAACTTTGAATTGGTTCGTTCAAGCATATGCATAGACGCCAAGATGATTCCGCCAAACAGGAATCCCCAGAACGACTCCATTATTGTTTTGAACATTGAAACGATGATCATCGAAACCCCCATAATTTTGCATTCCCGAGCACTTTGAACCATCATCATCATCTGGTTTTTGTTCTTGCTCCTTCTTCTTGGTCTTCACTGAGAAACTGAAAACCCCACTTCTCCTTCCCTCCCAATTCCTCAACCTGTAACTCAACACCTCCGAACATCCCTCATCTTCCTTCGGTACAACATCCGAAATCGCTATTCTTGCCAGTCCAATGGATCGAACCGACCCTTTTGGAGTCTTACACTGAACTTCGAATGTAATAGACTTTGCATGCATTGGCAACTCCACCGTCAACCTCTCGTTCCATAAACTGGTGTACCCTGAACCTAAGCTCTCTCCTCCTTGCTTCCCCATTTTTGTGGTCCAACACTTTAGCGACTCTGCCCGGACCACCACGTACACGTTCTCCATCGCCGGATTCTGATCCATGCAAAGGTTCTCGCCCGATATAACGGTGACTTCCAGAGTACGTGCCTTAATTGGGTTCATTCTCGATCGGTCAGAGAGTTTTGTATATATGATGGATGGATATGAAGGGTGTGTTTATATAAACAAAAGAGATTTTGTGGTGAAAATAAAGGAGGAAGGAGGATTTATATGATGGGATTTCAGGGAGAGAATTACGTGAGAAAAGGGCTATAAAGACGCATGAAGCAAAGACGTGGATTTGGTTTACTTTCCTCGGTTTTTGTGGTGGAAGGTACTAGCACGTTCGCGTTTTCTCACACACTACTGTTCTTTAATTTCTTACTTATTGCATGGGCCAAGAATTTTCTAGGCAACTCCAATTAAAAAAAAATTTCGATTTCAGTTTACCTATTGTATAATTGATTCATAAAATGAAAATGCAGTTGTGATCTAGTTTTATAGACACTTATGTACAAACGCCTCTAAGCACAAACATGTACTCCCTTCACTTTATAATACGTGTTACTTTAATTAATTCACGTGAAATAAAAAGTGACGATCATAAATTCATTTGATATGTTCTAAATTCAAATATTTTCTTACTTTTAGCTTTATTGAGGAACGTGAACCCTATGTGTTATTTTAAAGAGAGAGATGATATATATAACGAGTGGGTAAAATTAAAAAATGAGCATAAATGATAAAGATAAAATTGAAAAATAAGTATTAATTATCTTACAAATTATTTATATTTTGAACCATACATTTCTTTTAAAAGCGCTTTATGATATAGAAATACTTATATATTCTAATAGTATCACGTCATTTTAATTTTGTCCAATGAAAACATAACAACTCTGATCATTTAAAAAAAATTCAAATTTTAGCTTTTTTTTTAAGTCTTAATTTGAAATAAAAACTAAAACAAAATCATCAACCAATATTTTTGTAAAAAAAAAAGAAGAAGATAAATTTAATTTTTTTCATACGAGTCATCAGCCAACTAATATTAAAATGATATGAGTTGTTATATTTTTACTGGATAGAATTTAAATGATATGATACTTCTCAAATATATAAATGAAGCGAATAGATAATTTAGTATAGAATCTTGACTTAAATTTGCAAAAGACCAAGGAAGTCAAGAGAAGAATCTTGTCGTATGCGTCACGTAAGGATAGTATTTTCTCGTAAATTTCTGTTAAATTGTTGTAGCCATATTCTTCTCTCATTCACAATGTGATTTCCCCGGCGCGTACTTAAAAGACAATTCATTAGCTGACCCAGTTTTCCACATCATTTCGTGTGTAAGTTATGTTCGTTTGTACTTTTTTTTAGGTTACTTTAATTGTAATGAGGTACTTGGTTCTAAATTTTTAATTGGTCTCTTTAATCAATTGGAAGCTTTTACCAACTAAAGTTGGATTTCACATGGAAGTACATCAGTTTTCCCTTTTCTTTTCGGACACAAGAAAGTACAAGTACAACGTTGTTCCTCACTGAGAGGACGTGGGTTTTAACTTTTAAATTTCAATATTTCTTTTATTTGTATTATCTTTTAGTCAGGCCATTCTCAAGTCTCACCCAAGCATACACTAGAATTTTTTTTCTTCTGTAATACGTCTTTTTGTAAAGATATTGATTGGTAGTTATTTGTATAAATAACTTCTTGTATAAAATTATTTTTTCCATGACAATGCGGTCAAACAGAATTAATATAATAATTATATGGTTCTAAATTTGATATAATTCTTATAGATAAAAAAATATTTTAAAGAGACTTATCCAAATTTTGACTTAATAATAATGATTATGTTGAAGTTTATAAAGTAGTCGGTATATGTAACTTAATTTTGGGAGTTTGAAATTATGGATTTTTCATTAATTAGTAAATCTGTACCTAATGTTTTCTTTTCATACTTGACAAATCTTTTATACATGGTCCCCACTTCATGTATCTTTCGAATTACTTAGTGACAATTTTTTTAAAAAAATAAATTTTATAGATGAAAAAATAACTCATTAGATAATTGTGAAGTTCTGTTTTGTATTTCTTTGATTGATAGAACATATATAATTGTATGGTTAGAAACTCTCCCACCGACACAATTTCAAAAACCTATTGTTTTTTTACTGCAATGTATAAGCTTGGGGACTGAGATTATATTTATTTTATATTAGATACGCATTAAAAAAATTAAGAAATATAGATTTTTTTAAAAAAATTCAAATCTGGATTGCCTTAATATACTTAACTTTATCTTGTTAAACCAGGAGCTTAGTAGGGAAAATAATTCCGGGGAGAGTGCCGGCAGCCAAGAGGGTACCCCTTTTCCTTTTTTTGTTTTTTTGCCATACGCCTTTTTCCTTAATAACACATGTGTCATTATTCAAAGGTACACCAAAGTTTTATAGATATTAGACCACTTCAACACGCGCTTTTTTATTACTCATTCAAAAGATTTATGGAAAGGTTCAACTTCGCTTTTTAGTCAAACCCAAAATATCAATAAATAAATGCGGGCAGCCACCGCCAAACGCTGCCCACCCTCCATTGCAATTAAGAGAAACTTAATTAAAATTGATTTTGTTCACATTTTCTGAGTTGAATTTACAAGTTGAATTCGCCCCTATTTTCTTCTTTTTCTATTTCTTTTTTCCTGACACTAATGACTCTAAACTATAAAATATTAGTATCTTGCTTTTTTCATGAGACTGGCCATATAATTGCATTATGAAGATTGAAGAGGTTACTTTGAATTTAGATTGGCGACTTTGAAGGATGAAACTAGCCCTCAATTTCAACAAAATAGTATCCAATAATCCCTATAAATTTCTTTGTCAATCGGCCAATACAATAATTCATGTATATATTTAAAAAAAAATACAAAAACCAATTAAAAAGTAAAAACAAAGGTACTATATATATATATATATCTTGATTGTTCAAACAGAAACAATGCGTGGGTGGATCCAGCAAACAGGAATTCCAGTAACAGTCCCACCATGATCCCTTAATTTCAAGTCACAGGAACTCATCATTGTTCCCTTTTCTTCTTGTTCCTTGTTCACTGCTTTGACTGAGAAATTAATGACGCCACTTCTCCTTCCTTCCCAATTCCTCAGCCTGTAACTCAACACCTCAGAACATGCCTCTTGCTTTGGCAACACCTCCCAAATCGCTATTCTGGCCAACCCAATGGACCTAACGGCACCTTTGGGCGTCCTACTCTTAACTTCCAAAGTAATAGACTTTGCATGAAATGGCATTTCCACCATCAACTTCTCGTTCCATAAACTGGTTCGGCTCTCTGCTCCTTGCTCCGCCATTTTCGTGCTCCAGCTCTTTATTGACTCTGTACGAACCACCGCATACAAGTCTGTCGTCGCCGGATTCCGACTGTCGGCAGAAAGGTCCTCACCGGATATAATGGTGACCTCCAGGGTACGTGTCCTGATTGGCGCCATATGTTGGTCACACTCAGAAAGCAAATAATAGAAGAAACTGATGAGAGGAGTAATTTGCAGTAGTGAGAGAGAGAGAGGGAGGGATTTTAAGATGAAAAAGAAGGAGCAAGGGTTTGGTATATATAAAGGAGATGTGCGCGGAAGAAACGCGTAATTGGAACGTGAGCGAGAAGGTTTCATACGGTTTGGTTCATAAAATAAGAGTGGAGCGTGTGACAGGCTGCGAGACATTGACCCCTTTTTTCTTCATATATTGCAAAGTCAACCACCGACGTAGTATTGCAGTTTCATGTGCATGTGTCACCAAATTTCTTCGAAATTAAACAACACATGGTTTTGTTTTAAAAGATCTTAATTAGACTCTAATTGTGTGTGGGTATGGACAGGAATTTTCAAGCAACTTCATTTATGACACCCACACCCACACACATATTTGTAACATGAAAGTTAAATAAACACGTGCAAAAATGAATCCAAATATAATTTTTTTTTCCGTATCTAAATTGCCAAAATATACAACTATGCAAGGTTTTCCAAATTTTTAAGACTTTATGATTTGAGCTTTGAAAAAAATTTTAATTTTTCTTAACCTATAGGAAAAATTAGAATGAAGGACCCGGAGGAATAGATCTTTATTAAAAATGATCATAAAAATTGTAATTATTTATAAGGATCAAATAAAAAAGTATAAAATTAAAAGTACTAAAATGCCCCTAACGACCTACGTTCTATTTTTTTATGATGTCCCGCTTCTATTTTTTAAACTAATATAAAATTCTAAATTTCATTAAATTAAATGTCCGTTGGGTCATCGACGCTTTTGCGAGTCATGACCCGGACATCCTCACCAACGTTGCCAGCGTTGAGCTTGTTCCCCTTGTGCACCGTGGAGGCACAAACGCCGGAGCAAAAGTTGTTGGTCATGCGCTGCGCTAGCTTCAGCATGCTCCGCCGCCCGCCGGCAGTGATCGCTGGCAAATAGGAAATGAAGTGAAGGAACTGATGGAGGTATTGTAATGGTTATATAAACATAGATAGATAGATAGATAGATATACCAGAATGGTCTCGTGAGGATGACATTAAAATGGCGAGGCATTCGCATTGACGCTGGAGGGTGGCAAGCCAGCGTTGGGCGCCAAAACCCAAGCCTGAACTTAACAAGCCTCTATACAGCTCGTGAACTTTCCTTTCATCGTATTCTGCATGCTCCACCCATGTCACCTGCATTTGCATCCCAAATCCCATTCCTCAAGTTTCTAACTTCTAAATATATGATCCTCAAACACACATCATGAAGCAGAAGAGAAAAACATCTAGAAAAAAGGCTCTTCCCCTTTTTTTAACTGTTGCCCAAAATAATTTCTTTACTGTGTTTTTCTCACTCCTATATTCATGAATATAGTACCTGATTGGCTTTTTTTTTTAAATTAAGGAAGTTAAGTAAATTACTTAATCATACTATATGCTGGGTATGATTAAATTATATGTCAGTTTATAAGCTAAACAAATTAGCTTGAAACAAAAAACGATAAATATTTAGGACGAAGGTATTATATACACATAATACATTTGAAGAAGAAAAAACACACAATAAATCAGGCGTATAATATTAAATGTGAATTCAGTCAATATTGTGAAAAATAAATGTTACTGTTTCACGAGGAGCTAAGAATCATAATGGCATATTGTCTCCACCCATTTTTGAGATTAAGACACAATAGAGAGAGAGAGGGGATAAAATATAGTGCATCTCTAGGCATCTGATGATGGAGTTAGAGAGGGTACATAAAATACGGCAACAAGAAAAAGGGCAGCAGGATTTGGAGGAACAAGGAGCAACGTGAAGAGAGGAAAGCATCGAGATTAGGTATTTAGCAGTGAGGTGTACGGTACCTCATCCCAGATTTAGAGGGTACTGTGTTTTGACCAAAATGAAAATATAATTTACGCGCATGAATGAACGAATCATCGAGCCGGAGCCAGCTGCAGTGAATTGTGGGTAGAATTCCGAGACGGCATCAAACATCAAACAGTGGAATAGAAACATCAAATGCTTTGTTTATTCACACTCCAAAAAGTGGCTTTCTCAAGATTACAAGGCAATTTTGCTTACAAAAAGGGGATATTCGACTAATGTGTTTCTACTCTGGGTCCAGATATTTAAGTCATAGAGGCATCCGTGAATATAATAATGCATTAGGTTCTGTCATGGATCGAAACGCAGGATTCATAAAAAATTCAAGTTAGGGTTCGGAATAAGAGAAGGACAAGCATCGAATCCCAGTTGGAGATTCTTTCGAACTTAGACAAATATTATCAGTTGTTTGAATTGGGAATTAACACTGACAGAGTTGTTATATAGTGAAGTGGTCGGATCAAGGGTGGATGATGCATCCTGGGTCTTCCTAAAAGTGTTTTTTATTTTTTTTTAGATTATTATATTCTATATGAAATGAGTGACATTTTGAAATTTTATGAGAAAAAATGGAGTTGATTTCAATTTTTTATAAATTTACAAAGATTCACTGCTTACACTAAAAAAATTTGCACTATTTTTCAAAAATATCTTTAAAATATCATAAAAATTTGAAAACAGTTTCAATTTTTATCAATAAAATATGAAAATGTTGTCTATTTCATATAGAATCTAAAGATTCATAAAAAATATATTTAGAAAGGCTACCAAAATGAGAGCATAGTAGGGAGCGCATCAAGTGGTGGATCTCATCCACCCCTAATCCGAAGTGGTCACTAGACAAGCTACGTCATTTAAATCCATGTGCTCGTTCTTCAATAGCCTGGAAAACCAAAAGCCCCCCATGATTTTTGTCTTTTTCTATTTTTCCTAAGAGAAATAAATTAACAAGACAACAAAAGTAGGTATAAAATTACGAAGAAACAAATCGGACAAAGCCACAAAGGAAAATAAGGAGAAGCTTAGTCATAGGCCAGATCAACTTTTCTCCATCAATATTCCAGCTTGTAACAAACATAATGAAAGCAAATATCACCTTAAGAAATAATATAAACTCTAAGTGTCTTTTTCATCTTTTAAATACATCACTCCATGATATAAATATATTATGAACACCATTGTACAATCAATAATAACATGAAAAAGAAAGTAAAAACGACAACTTTGAATTGGTTCGTTCATGCATATGCATAGACGCCAAGATGATTCCGCGAAATAGGAATCCCCAGAACAACTCCATTATTGTTTTGAACACTGAAACGATGATCATTGAAAACCCCATAATTTTGCATTCCCGAGCACTTTGAATCATCATCATCATCTTGGTTTTGTTCTTGTTCCTTCTTCTTGGTCTTCACTGAGAAACTGATAACCCCACTTCTCCTTCCCTCCCAATTCCTCAACCTGTAACTCAACACCTCCGAACATCCCTCATCTTCCTTCGGTACAACATCCGAAATCGCTATTCTTGCCAGTCCAATGGATCGAACCGAACCTTTCGGAGTTTTACAATGAACTTCGAATGTAATAGACTTTGCATGCAATGGCACCTCCACCGTCAACCTCTCGTTCCATAAACTGGTGTACCCTGAACCTAATCTCTCTCCTCCTTGCTTCCCCATTTTTGTGGTCCAACACTTTAGCGACTCTGCCCGGACCACCACGTACACGTTCTCCGTCGCCGGATTCTGATCCATGCACAGGTTCTCGCCCGATATAACGGTGACCTCCAGAGCACAAGCACGTGTCTTAATTGAGTTCATTCTCGATCGGTCAGAGAGTTTTGTATATATGATGGATGGATATGAAGGGTGTGTTTATATAAACAAAAGAGATTTTGTGGTGAAAATAAAGGAGGAGGAAGGAGGATTTATATAATGGGATTTCGGGGAGAGAATTACGTGAGAAAAGGGCTATAAAGACGCATGAAGCAAAGACGTGGATTTGGTTTAATTTCCTCGGTCTTTGTGGTGGAAGGTACTAGGACGTTCGCGTTTTCTGAAACACTACTGTTCTTTAATTTCTTACTTATGGCCAAGAATTTTCTTGGCAACTCTATGCTCATGAAATTTCGATTTCAGTTTGCCTATTGCATAATTCATTCATCACGCGCTTTTTTATTACTCTTTTAAAAGATTTATGGATAGTTCAACTTCGCTTTTTAGTCAAACCCAAAATATCGATTAATAAACGCGGGCAGCCACCGCCAAACGCTCCCCACCCTCCTATGCAATTAATAAAAACTTAATTAAAATTGATTTTGTTCACATTTTCTGATTCGAATTTACAAGTTGACTTGGCTCCTATTTTCTTCTTTTTCTATTTTCTTTTTTCCCAACACTAATGACTCAAAACTATTGTGAAGCAAATATTTTGTCATTAATATTAGATCAATTAGCATAACTAACGGGATTCATTGACTGTTACGATTCTCTCATTTAGGAATAATTAATACCTAGGCTCCTCATTCTTTGTATATATATTGTACCTTCCTGTGAATAAGATACACACAATTGTAAGTATTCAGATCCTTGTCTTACATGGTATCAAAGCGAATTGATCTATGAAATTTGTTTTCCAGCGTGTATTGTTCAACACTATTCGGTACTGTTCCGGTGTTATTTGAGTACTGTTTCGATGCTGTTCGAGTACTGTTTCATACTGTTCAGGCACTATTTTTGGTACTGTTTGGGGTATGGTTTTGCACTATTCCGGATCTGTCGACGAAATGTATTATTGGTAGAGGCTATGAATCTGGTAGACACTACATTATGGATGATCAGGTGTCGCATTCCGTTCCAGTTCTGGTGGGTTTTCTCCCTTTGAAGTTCATTGTCGTCTCGATCATGTGTCAATTTCGTCTCTAAAGAGGTTATATCCTCAGTTTTCTTCTGTATCTACTTTGAATTGTGAGTCGTGTCAATTTGCCAAACACCATTTTGTTTATTTGGCACATCGAGTTAATAAACGGGTTGTATCACCCTTTGAGTTAGTACATTCTGATGTTTAAGTTCTTGTTTAGTTTTGTCTCATATTGATCATTGATATTTTGTCACTTTTGTTGATGATTTTTCCTGAACAACTTGGCTTTATTTAATAAAATAGCGCTCTAAACTGTTTATTCATTTTTAAAACTTTTATGCTGAAATTCGAACTCAGTTCAATACCCCTATCAAAATCCTTCAAAGCGATGATGTGAAAGAATATTTTTTCGCCCCTTTTTACTGATTACATGCATAGCCATGGTATTCTTTACCAATCTTCATGTGTCGATAGGTATTGCCGAAAGAAAGAATCGTCATCTTTTAGAAATTGCTTAAGCTCTTATGTTTCATTCCAATGCTCCTACACCGTTTTGGGCTAATGCAATATCTACTGCATGTTTTCTCATTAATCGCATGCCTTCGACTGTTCTTAGTGGTGACATTCCCTATTCTATTTTGTTTCCCACCACTAAGCCCTTCCTCTATTAATTCAAAAATCTTTGGCTGTGTTTGTTTTATTCGGGATGTTCGTTCGAATGTTAGTAAACTTGATCCCAAGTCTTTAAAGTGTGCCTTTCTTGGTTATTCTCACGTCCAGAAAGGTTATTGGTGTTACTCTCCTGATCTTTGTCGTTATCTTATGTCTATTGATGTCACCTTCCATAAGTCCTCTTCTTTCTTCAAGCTTCAGTCTTACTGAGTCTTCCTCAGTCATTGATACGATGGATGATTTCTTGGTTTATCGTGTCTCGCCAGTTCAGGCTGCTATTTTGGTTCTTGATATCATCATTGAGACTGATCCAACCAATTCTACGCCTCTGTCAGTAGATGTTTCACCATTGGATTCTGTTATTGTGACCCCAGACCCTCCCATTCCTACCCCTGATACAATCCTGCCTAATTCTGCCATTGACCCGTCCAATGACCTTCCTATTGCCCTCAAAAAAGGTACTCGCCCCCATTGTCCTCCCAAACGCTACATTGATTGCACATATCCTATCTCTGACTTTGTGTCCTACCAACAGTTATCTCCTGTTTCCTTTTTGAGTCCTACCAGTAGTTATCTCCTATTTCCTTTTCTCTTGTGGCCACCCTTGAGTCCATCTTCCCTCCTACCACCCTTAACCAAGCCTTAGGCCACCCTGGTTGGCGTGCTGCAATGGAAGAAGAAATGATGACCCTTAACAAGGCTGGTACTTGGACTCTTGTTGATTTACCTTCTGAGAAGAAGGCTATTGGGTGTAAATGGGTGTTTATAGTTAAGACTAAGGCTGATGGTTCCTTGGAACAGCTGAAAGCTCGTCTTGTTGCCAAAGGGTATGCTCAAACTTATGGCATTAATTACTTCGAGACTTTCTCCCCGGTTGATAAGCTCACTTCCGTTTGTTTTGTCTCTCTGGCTGCCACCTATCATTGGTCTTTCATTAACTGGATGTTAAGAATGCCTTTTTGAATGGTGACTCCTTGAGGAAGTTTATATAGAGCAACCTCTTGGTTTTGTTGCTCATGGGGAGTGTGGGAAAGTGTGTTATCTCATAAAGTTGTTATACAGTATGAAACAGAGTTTGCGTGCCTGGTTTGTTCGATTTTGTGATGTGGTTCAGAAGTTCGGATTGCGCCAAAGTAAGAGTGATCATTCCGTGTTTATCAGCAGTTTGATACAGGCATGATTCTTCTGGTTATATATATTGATGACATTATGATTACTTGGAGTAACACTTCTGGTATTTCAGAGCTTAAAGTCTTTCTTAACTTCCACTTTCAAATGAAAGACATAAGACCATTAAAGTACTTTCTGGGTATTGAAGTCATGAATAGCATTGGTGAATCAGCCCGCCAGCCCGTTTTTTTGGTCATGTTCGGGCTAAGGAAATCGGTCCGATTTGGGAGACGGGTTAAACGGGTTCAACCCGTTTAACCCACGGGCTAACCCGTTTAAAAAAAATTTAAACAGAGCGATCCCAATCCCATCCCACTGTGCACTGTTGGTTGTCCCACCTCCCACGTTTCCCCTTTTCTCATTTGCCCAGACTTCTCATTTCTTCACTCCCGCGTTTCTCAGTTCTTAGCACTTTCCCCTTTCTCTGATTCGACTCTCGGCGACAGGCGTAACTGCTATTCGGCTCTTCCTCTTTCTCTCGTGCGGCCGTCGGGCGACTGCCGACTAGCGAGTGGCGAGTTGCAACAATGAGATCTGAAATGCCCTAATCATCTACATCTGACATCAGCTTCCTTTCTCGTCTTCTCGGCTCGACTCCTCTGCTCATCAATCAACACAGTCGTGACTCGTCACTCGTCAGGCGAGCTTAGCGGGTGTTGTCGGTGGGGTTCGAGTTTGGCTGTCAACTCGGTGCCGGTGGGGTTCGACCATTCGAGTTCGGGTTGCATCTCTCTCAACCTGATGGTGAATTTGTGATGAACAAGCACATAGTGTTGTTGGTGCTGTTGAGATGTTGAGTTGTGCAAAGGAGTAAATGCTCTGTGGTAGGGATTTTCGAACAAACATACTCTTGAATTATGAATTATCTATGGTAGAGACTTTAGTTTAAATGATGTATGAATTCTTTGTGTTGCAGAAGGTTTAAGTAAGATAGGACTCAACAATTATAGAACCCCTTATTTGATACTAACCCAGGATCAATTCGTGGTACAGTGGTAGGGATTTCGAACCATACTCTTGAATTATTGGTTGCCTTGCATTAGTTTCAACTGAAATAATGAATTGGTGTGGTACAAAAAGAAATAATGAATTGGCGTATAGGGATTTTGTTTCAAAACACTATATAATAAATTTTGTGAGTTTTGTTTAAATTCAAATTGGTATATGCTTTTATTTTTTAAAATCATTTAGATCAAAAAAAATTTCATTGATTATTTGTACTTATTCAAATTATACACACACATATATTTGAATGAATCTACCAGAGTACCAGTGATAGCAATTTTATTTTGCTCATGTAACAAGTAGCAGTAGGGGTGGAATTTGACTCAGTCTGGTCTCTGTTAACATTTAGGATGTGCTAATGATTTGAAACTGATAAACTCCTTTCTTATGAAACAGATTAGCACATATGTTCTAGCTTCTTAGATTGCTAATTGTGGCTTTGAATGAGTGGATTTGTCCATTGTGCCTTTGATTCGTTGACACTCTCATCTCCTCCGGCGTCCATTCTCTCTCTCTCTCTGACTCTCAGGTAACTGAATTTATAACATTGGAAAATAAAATTGATTGTGGTAGTGTTCTGAATTTTGAATTGGTTGGTAGATTTTTTTTTTGCAATAATGTTGCTAATCTTGATTTATATTGTCTGTGATTGTTGCAATATGCAATGTGCTGGACTTTCTGATTAATTTTTTGTTATAAAAAAGATGGCTACAATTACAAATGTGAATGATGAGGATAAAGATAATAAAAGAAAGAATGTTGACAGTGCTACAACTTCTGCAATGGATGTTGATGATGTCAATGTGACGACACAATCTGAACAACCTGCTGCACCTGACTCTTCTTGTTTACAAACACAAAATAAAGATGATCATGCTCTTAGTAAAAAAGTGAGGTGTACGGCATCTGATGTTTGGAGGTATTTTACCAAAATTGGTGTAATTGACGGCAAAGAAAAAGCCAAATGTAATGGATGTGAGAGGCCGTATGTTGTGGGAAGCAAGGATTGTGGGACTTCACACCTTCGGCGTCATGTTGAACATTGTAAGTCACTCCCAAAATATAAGGATGTTGGTGCCTTGATGATAGACAAAGCTGGGATTGTAAGATCTAGAAAGATTGACCCAAATAGGGTACGAGAAATCATTGCATATTGCATCATCAAACATAATCTTCCATATTCTTTTGTGGAGTATGATGGAATTAGGGAGTTGCTTGCATATTTAAATCCTGATTATAGGAACATTACTAGAAAAACTGTTGTGGTTGATGTCTGGAATTTTTATCATCATCAAAAGGATAACCTGAAGAAAAAACTGTTAATGAGTCCAAGTAGGATATGCTTGACATTTGATTGTTGGACAACAATAACCGCTGAAGGTTATCTTTGCTTGACTGCTCACTTTGTTGACGAGCAGTGGAATCTTAATAGCAAAATAATTTCATTTTCTAAGATGGAGCCTCCTCACACTGGATCTGAAATGGCAAAAAGAGTGCATGAGATATTGGCTGAATGGGGAATTGAAAAGAAAGTATTCTCAATCACTTTGGATAATGCTTCAGCCAATTTTCAGATACAAAGAATTTTGAAAGAGAATTTAAACTTAAGTAATAGCTTGATATGCAATGGAGAGTTCTTCCACGTTCGATGTTCTGCCCACATCTTGAATCTCATAGTTCAGGATGGCTTGAGAGTAGCAGAAGGTGCTTTGAACAAGATTAGGGCTAGCATTCAATATGTAAGGAAATCAGAGGCAAGGATGATTGAATTCAGGAAAAGGGTTGAAGTAGTTGGGGGTATTGACACTTCAGTCGGTTTACGATATGATGTCCCGACTAGATGGAATTCCACACATGCAATGCTTGAGTCTGCACTTAAGTATCGTCTAGCTTTTGCTAGCTTAGCTTTGAACGACTCAAATTACAGCCATTGTCCAACAAGCGAAGAGTAGGCTAGAGCAGAGATCATGTGCACATTCTTGAAGCCTTTTGCGGTGATAACAAACTTGATTTCTGGATCATCATATCCCACTTCTAACATGTATTTCACACAGATTTTGAAGATTGAGTTGTTGTTGAAAGGACATTTGCATAATAACGATTCTATGATCCGGGAAATGGCTCAGTTTATGCTTGACAAGTTCGACAAATATTGGAGTCACTATAGTGTCATCCTTGCCCTAGCAATTGTCCTTGATCCTCGGATGAAGCTTGATGTGATTAAGTTCACATTTGGAAAAGTGGATCCCATTAACTCTCATGAAAAGATTAAAAACATAAGGAGCAAGTTGTATTATGTTTTTAATGAGTATAAAAGTGGAATATCATCTTCATCTTCAATAGGGGTGGAAACAGGCCAGGCCAGGCCAGGCTTCCACCCTAACAGGCCTGGTCTGTTTTGTGTCAGGATGGCCTGTGCCTGGCCTGTGGCCTGTTACAGGCCTTATTTTGAGCCTAAGCCTGGCCTGTATATAGGCCTGGCCTGGCCTGTGGCCTGTTAAGAAAGCCTGAAACTAGAATAGTGGGGCAAACAGGCCACAGGCCTCACAACAGGCCTACGTCAAACAGGCTAAAAGCAGGCCAAACTCAAACAGGCCGAATTAAAACAGGCCAAAAACAGGCCCAATTACAATAATGATCCGACATAAACCATAAAAAATGAAACAAAATACAACTATACAACATAACATTAACCAAATACAACAGCCAAAGGGTCTTCTCGTCTTTACATCAAATCTTCAATATAATTTCTTCTTCTCCTTTGAAGACCTTGGAAAAAATTAATCAAATGTATAATATTAGAGCATAACACAATTTTAACAAGGAATATGTATAAGAAATGAGCAACATACAAACATTGGATTTAGATTCTTTAAAGGTAAGCAATAAATGTCAAATAAACCAATTTCTTTAAGTGAATGCAGATTCTACAATAAACCAATTTCTACTATAAACTAATTTCTTTGAATTAAGATTCTTCAAGTGAATCAAGTTTCCAAATTCCAATTACCACGAGATAAACCAATTTAAAGAATAAAGGATATTATCTCAAACGAAAAAGAGCTCATGCTGTGGAAGGGTCAGGAAGAACATTGACGGATTTGAAGCTCAAACATATATTAATGACAGGGTTCAGAACAAGCAAATCGAAAGAACAATTAACAGAACTAGAACCAGAACAAAGTAATCGCAATCATCAATCATATATTTTTATGAGCTCAAACATATATTTTTATGTCAGATTCATATTCAAAGTAAACGAACCAGAACCAGAACAACAGATAGCTCTTCAGGATCAACAGGCCCTCCCTTAAGAACAAGTTCGTCCCCAGAACCAGAATCATGCAACTTAGAACATCATAACAGGGTTCAGCAAATCGTTAATTGGTTCTATACTATTGCTTGTTGAAAATCGTTAATTGGTTCTATACTTACATGAACTTACACTATAATATTGCTCTCAGAAAGTTTGCACGTTTGTCTCTTAGAAATTAGAACATGAACAATAACACTCTATGCACGTTTGTCTCTCAGAAATTAGAACATGAACAAGCAAATCGAAAGAGAAATCGAACTAGAAGAGAAGCAAACCTCGTTTAAGATCCCACAAGGCGAACGGTCTTCGGATCAAGGCGAAACTGAAGAAAGGAACAGGGCCGAGATCTGAGCCTGAGAGTCGACTTGTCCAGTGTCGGCTGAGATCTGAGACTGAGAAAGGAATAGGGCCGAGATCGGAGTGACGGTGATCGACTGAGAGAGTGAGAGTGGGTGTATGTTGACTATCGAGCGGCTGAGCTGAGAATCTGAGATCTGAGAGAAGGAGTGGTCGAGAGAGAGAGACGGAGATGAGAATCCCAGATCTGAGAGAGGGAGGGGGAGTCGAGAGAGAGAGACGGAGATGAGAATCCGATCTGAGACAGGGAGTGGGAGTCGAGAGGGAGAGACGGAGATGGGACTCCGAGATCTGAGAGAGGGAGTGGGAGTCGAGAGGGAGAGACGGAGATGAGAATGAGAATCCGAGATCTGGACGAAGTTGAGTCTGTGAGTGAGAGTGAGAGTGATTGGGCAGCCCAACATTAATTCAGCCCGAGAGTGATTGACATTAGAGAACATGGGGTGGCCCAAATTTTTTTTTTTTTAATAAATGGTACCAGGCCGGCCTATCAGGCCTAAAAGGCCTCCTAATAGGCCTAGGCCTGGCCTGTTTAGAAAAACAAGCCTTCAAGCAGGCCTGGGCCTGGCCTGTTTTTCTGACAGGCCAGGCCTGAGCAGGCCGGAAACAGGCCAGGCTGCAGGCCCCTGACAGGCCGCCTGGCCTGTTTCCACCCCTAATCTTCAACCCCAACTGCTGGAGCTGCTTCTTCAAGCTCTAATGCAAACAATGTCTTCTTCACACAACCTGTTGTTGCCCCTAACCCCAGTCAAGTAGATGATTATGATGTATTTGATGTAAGTTTGAACTTCTTTACTAGTTAAATGTTTAGATTTAATGTTATTTTGATTGCCACTTTGTTATGTTAATCCTTTATTAATTATACGGGTGTAGGATTTTTTTTCATTCAAGAGTCAAGATGAGTCAACGATCGAAAAGTTTGAATTGGATTATTATTTGGAAGAAGGGACTCTTGATAGTAGATTGGCGACGAAATTTAATGTCTTGGATTATTGGAAAGCTAACTCTTCTCGATTTCCTTACCTTTCAAAGATGGCATGTGATATTCTCAGCATTCCAATTACCACTGTTGCTAGTAAATCAGCCTTTAGCATTGGATCTCGCGTTCTCACAAAGTATCGAGCTTCCCTTCTTCCAGATAATGTTGAAGCACTTATTTGCACTCGAAACTGGCTTCTTGGTTTTCCATGGGATGGTAACATCTAATTCTTTAATTTTTGTTGTTTATGGTAACATCAAAATTATCTTACTGAATACTGACTTATTAGCACTCTTTGTTGTTTATGTCATTATGTGTGGCAGAGGATCCTGAGACAGAGAAAAGGCAAATTGCTCCTGTTCCTGTTTTTCCAGCTTCCGATAATGCATCAAATATCATTATTGATGAATGAAGAATGAGGAGGATTATAATTTATAAGTTTGTTGTTATCCGTTGTTAATTTGTTATGGACTTGTGTTTATTTTGATTTACTTTTTTAAGTTTGGCCTTCTCATCTTTGAAAGATAGGATATTTACTTATTGATTTCACATGTAGTTTGATACATCAAACAAGCACGCATGGAGTGATGGATGATTGGACATTGGAGGAACATGATGAATTGCAAATATTATGTGTTTCATTAGAAGATATATATGTATATTTTTTTGGGTACAATTCATGATCAGAAACCTATGGCTTGATTGGCTTCTATGCTTGACATTAATTGTGATGAATTATTGAAATGCATGTTTGTTTTTATATATATTTTTCTTTGTAGATGCTTGATTGATGATGTTTTTTATTTGTTTACTTGTGATCAATATGTTTTTTTTTGTGTTGATCCAGTTCTTTGTAGATGCTTGATTGAGTTTGTTTTTTATTTGTTACCTTTGAATTGTACAATTTGTGATAGTATAAACCAAAAACCAATTGTTGGTGTAAATTAACCATGTAAAGTCCAAAACTCCAAGCGAATTCACCATGTAACAAACCAGTTTTTTGAGTTGCACCCTGCACAGTGTTTTGGGCCTCAAAAGGTTTTTTTAAAAAAAAAATAAATCGGGCTGGCGGGCTAGCCCATTTAGCCCACCAGCCCGATCAATTGGGCTTGGGCTGAACACTTTCAGCCCGACAGGCTGCCAGCCCGTGTCGGGCCAGCCCGACGGGCTCGGGCTGGCCCGATTTACCAGTACTAGTCATGAGAAACAAACAAAGACATTCTGTTGACTCATAGGAAGTATGTTATCGACATCTTGAAAGAAACTGGGAAGCTTGGAGCTGCACCAAGTAGCCTTCTCATGATTCCAAATCCATTCTTGGACTTTAATGATATTATGTTTGATGAGCTTCTTGATGACTTGAAAGCAAAGATTGATCCAGAGAAACTGAATCCATTTGCATTTCTTGAGAGATATATAAAGTTGGTTGGAAAGATTAATTATTTGACAGTGACTTATCTCGATATAACCTTCTCAGTCAGTGTATTTAGTCAATTCATGGCATCTCCAACAGTGACATAGTGGGAAGCCTTAGAACATGTCTTGCATTGTCTAAAAGGCTCCCCAGGTCGGAGCATCTTCTATTCTGATTACGGACACACTAAAGTTGAGTGCTTCTGTGATACGGATCATGCAAGGTCTAAGGCCACGAGACGATCCACTACTGGTTACTATATGTTTGTTGGTGGCAACTTGATATATTGGAGAGGGGTTGTATCTAAATTAAGCATAAAGGCAAAATACAGAGCTATGTCATAATTAGTACAAGAAGTTGTATGGGTACTTCAACTCATGAAGGAAATTGACATTATCACAATATTACCTATGAAGCTCTGGTGTGACAATAAAGCAGCACTTCATATAGCATCGAATTCTGTGTTCCATGAGCGCACAAAGCATATTGAGATCGACTTTCACTTCATTCGAGACAATATCAAAGAAAATGTTATATCTACAGGACACATGCGACCGGACGACCAGTTAGCAGATCTTCTGACAAAAGCGTTGACTGGGATACAGGTTGAGTATCGTTGTAACAAGATAGGCATAATTAACATATATGCTCCAACTTGAGGGAGAGTGTTAAGGAAATATTCTGTCATTAGTATTAGATCAATTAGCATAATTAGCGGGATCAATTGACTATTACGATTCTCTCATTTAGGAGCAATTAATACCCAAGCTTCTCAATCTTTATATATATATATATTGTACCTTCCATTGAATAAGATACACACAATTCTAAGCATTCAGATCCCTGTCTTGCAACTATAAAATATTAGGATCTTGCTTTTTTCATGAGACTGACTATATAATTGCATTATGAAGATTGAAAAGGTTACTTTGAATTTAGTGTTAGATGTAGTCAACAATGGTGCCTTGCCGACAGGAAGCTAACGTAGAAAGTCTTAGAGTTAGGAAGAGTTAGGAACGGCGTGTCTGTTTCATACGTTTAACTTTGTATATATATAGACCATATGTAACATTGAAATATATAATAAGATTTCACCTTCGTACATGGCATCAGAGCATGTTTAGAACTTATCTGAAATTTCCGGCCAACCTCCATAATTTCCGGTGAGCTTTCTTATGCATTCCGGTGAGGCTTCAGATCTCCAGTGACCATCACTCCATCCCATACACGCGCCAGCTCATCAGGTCCGCCGCCTCCAGATCGGTCCGACCCCCAAGTCCGAAGGCCTTACGACTGCGCGTGACGTCTCACGCCCTTCCACCATCTCCGTCGTGACAGTACACGCGCCGCGCATGTGGGCGTCTCTGGCCACCATTGGCGACGTGGTTTGCAGCGCTCCGATCGACTGAGCCTCCTCTTCCTCCTCCTGAAATTTCGTGGCCATCTGACACCATTTGATTTTTTGCACTTTGCTCTTCGCATGCCTTCAGCTGTTCTTGGTGGGGATATTCCATATTTCGTTCTGTTTCCCACCTCTAAGCTATTTCCTGTCAATCCTAAAATCTTTAGCTGTGTTTGTTTTGTTCGAGATATCCGTCCTAGTGTTAGCAAACTTGATCCCAAGTCCCTAAGATGTGTTTTTCTTGGCTATTCTAGAATTCAAAAAGGTTATCGGTGTTACTCTCCAGATCTCCATCGTTACCTTGTGTCCACCGATATTATGTTCCATGAGTCCTCTTCTTTCTTCAAGACTTTGTCCGTCTCTGAGTCCCTCTCTGTCATGGAGAATTCAGATGACATCCCGGTTTATCCTGTCCTTCTCTCACCAGTACAAGCTGCTGTTCCAGCACCTGAAATCATCAATGATACTGATGTTCCTAATGATTCACCGTCTCCACCTACTGCTTCACCAATGGATTCTGTTGATGTCTCCCTCGTTCCTGCCTCTGCTTCCGCCGATCCCCCTATTGATGTTACTGAACCACTTGTACCTGATTCTATTGTTGATACTTCTGATAACCAACCCATTGTACTTCGTAAAGGTACACGTCCACATTTCACTCCCAAACGATATGCTGACTGTATCTACCCTATCTCATCTTTTGTCTCTTATCGGTCTTTATCAACTGTTTCATCTTCTCTTGTGGCCACCCTTGATTCCATTTCCATACCTACTACCCTTCACCAAGCTCTATCTCACCCTGGTTGGCGTGCCGCCATGGAAGAAGAACTCTTGGCATTGGAAACAGCTGGTACCTGGACTCTTGTTGATCTCCCTCCTGGCAAGAAAGCCATTGGATGTAAATGGGTATTTGTTGTTAAGACTAAGGCTGATGGTTCCTTGGAACGACTGAAAGCTCGCCTTGTTGCCAAAGGATATGCACAAACTTATGGTCTTGATTACTCAGAGACTTTCTCTCCTGTAGCCAAACTCACTTCAGTACGTCTTCTTGTTTCTTTGGCAGCAACTTATCATTGGGATCTGCATCAATTAGATGTCAAAAATGCTTTTCTAAATGGCGATCTTCTGGAAGAAGTTTATATTGAGCAACCACCTGGGTTCGTTGCTCAGGGGGAGAATAGGAAAGTGTGCTATCTGCAGAAATCACTGTATGGTCTAAAGCAAAGTCCTCGAGCCTGGTTTGATAAATTCTGTAATGTGGTCAAGAAGTTTGGGTTACGTCAAAGCAAGTGTGATCACTCTGTGTTCTATCAACAATCTGACGCAGGCATGATTCTTCTCGTAGTATATGTTGATGATATTGTGATTACAGGAAGTAATTGTTCTGGAATCTCAGAACTTAAAATTTTCCTGAACTCTCACTTCCAGACAAAAGATTTGGGATCATTAAAGTACTTCCTTGGTATTGAGGTTTTGAGAAGTAAGAAAGGTACTCTTTTGACTCAAAGAAAGTATGTTCTCGATCTCTTAAAGGAGACTGGAAAACTTGGAGCTGCACCAAGCAGCATCCCCATGATTCCAAATCCCTTTCTAGATCTTGATGCTAGTATGTTTAATGAGCTTCCTGATGATTTAAAGAAGAAGATTGATCCAGAGAAATTAAATCCATTTCCATTTCCTAAGAGATATAGAAGACTTATTGGGAAACTGAATTATCTAACAGTAACTCGTCCTGATATAACCTTCTCAGTCAGTAGGCTCAGCCAATTCATGGCATCACCAACAGTGGCACAATGGGAAGCTTTAGAACATATCTTGCATTATTTGAAAGGTTCTCCAGGTCTTGGTATTCTTTATACAGATTATGGGCACACTAAAGTCGAGTGTTTCTGTGATGCGGATCATGCAGGATCTAAAGCCACAAGACGATCCACTACTGGTTATTGTGTGTTTGTTGGTGGAAATTTGATATCTTGGAGAAGTAAGAAGCAATTAGTTGTGTCAAAATCAAGTGCAGAAGCAGAATACAGAGCCATGTCACAGTCAGTACAAGAAATTGTGTGGGTATTTCAACTCTTGAAGGAAATTGGCATTACCACGATATTGCCTGCTAAACTATGGTGTGACAATAAAGCAGCACTTCATATAGCTTCAAATTCTGTGTTCCATGAACGAACAAAACATATTGAAATTGATTGTCATTTTATTCGTGATAAGATCAAAGAAAATATTGTATCTACAGGACACATACGATCTAATGATCAACTGGCAGATCTTCTGACAAAAGTCTTAAATGGGACACGAGTTAAATATCTTTGTAACAAATTGGGCATGATTAATATATATGCTCCAACTTGAGGGGGAGTGTTAGATGTAGTCAACAATGGTGCCTTGCCGACAGGAAGCTAACGTAGAAAGTTTTAGAGTTAGGAAGAGTTAGGAACGGCGTGTCTGTTTCATACGTTTAACTTTGTATATATATACACCATATGTAACATTGAAGTATATAATAAGATTTCACCTTCGTACATTTAGATTGGCGACTTTGAAGGATGAAATTAGCCGTCAATTTCAACAAAATAATATCCACTAATTCCTATAAATTTCTTTGTCGATCGGCCAATACAATAATTCATGTATATTTTTTTTAAAAAAAATACAACAACCAATTAAAAAATAAAAACAAAGGTACTATCTATATATCTTGATTGTTCAAACAGAAACAATTCGTGGGTGGATCCAGCAAACAGGAATTCCAGTAACAGTCCCACCATGATCCCTTAATTTCAAGTCACAGGAACTCATCATTGTTCCCTTTTCTTCTTGTTCCTTGTTCACTGCTTTGACTGAGAAATTAATGACGCCACTTCTCCTTCCTTCCCAATTCCTCAGCCTGTAACTCAACACCTCAGAACATGCCTCTTGCTTTGGAAACACCTCCCAAATCGCTATTCTGGCCAACCCAATGGACCTAACCGCACCTTTGGGCGTCTTACTCTTAACTTCCAAAGTAATAGACTTTGCATGAAATGGCATTTCCACCATCAACTTCTCGTTCCATAAACTCGTTCGGCTCTCTGCTCCTTGCTCTGCCATTTTCGTGCTCCAGCTCTTTATTGACTCTGTACGAACCACCGCATACATGTCGGTCGTCGCCGGATTCCGACTGTAGGCAGAAAGGTCCTCACCGGATATAATGGTGACCTCCAGGGTACGTGTCCTGATTGGCGCCATATGTTGGTCACACTCAGTAAGCAAATAATAGAAGAAACTGAGAGGAGTAATTTGCAGTAGTGACACAGAGAGGGAGGAATTTTGAGATGAAAAAGAAGGAGCAAGTGTTTGGTATATTTAAAGGAGATGTGTGGGGGAGAAACGCGTGATTGGAACGTAAGCGAGTAGGTTTCGTACGGTTTGGTTCTAAACTAAGAGTGGAGCGTGTGTCGGGCTGCGAGACCTTGACTCCTTTTTCTTCAAATCTTGCAAAGTCAACTACCAACGTAGTATTGCAGTTTCATGTGCATGTGTCACCAAATTTCTTCGAAATTAAACAACACGTGGTTATGGTTTATAAAATCTTAGACTCTAATTGTGTGTGGGTATGGACAGGAATTTTCAAGCAACTTCATTTATGACACACACACACATGTTTGTAACATGAAAGTTAAATAAACAGGTGCAAAAATGAATCCAAATATAATGCTTTGAGTATCTAAATTGCCAAAATATACAACTATGCAAGGTTTTCCAAATTTTTAAGACTTTATGACTTGCGGTCTGAAAAAAAGTTTGATTTTTCTTAACCTAAAGAGAAAATTAGAAGGAAGGACCTTGAGAAATAGATATTTATTAAAAATGACCATAAAAATTATAATTATTTATAAGGATCAAATAAAAAAATATAAAATTAAAAGTACTAAAACGCCCCTAACAACCTGCATCCTCTCCCGCATTCTATTTTTTTATAATGTCCCACATTCTATCTTTAATGACCATGAATGAATGAATGATCGGGCTGGAACCAGGTGAAGTGAATTGTGGGTAGAATTCCGAGACGGCATCAAACATCAAACAGTGGAATAGAAACATCAAATGCTTTGTTTAGTCACTCCAAACAGTGGCTTTCTCAAGATTACAAGGCAATTTTGCTTACAAAAAGGGGATATTCGACTAATGTGTTTCTATTCTGGGTCCAGAAATTTAAGTCATAGAGGCTTCCGCGAATATAATAATGCATTAGGTTCTGTAAGGATCGAAACGCAGGATTCATAAAAAATTCAAGTTAGGGTTCGCAATAAGAGAAGGAGAAGCATCGAATCTCAGTTGAAGATTCTTTCGGACTTAGACAAATATTATCAGTTGTTTGAATTGGGAATTAACACTGACAGAGTGGTTATATAGTGAAGTGGTCACTAGACAAGCTACGTCACTTAAATCCAAATGCTCTTTCTTCAATAGCTTGGAAAACCAAAAGCCCCCCATGATTTTTGTCTTTTTCTAGTTTTCCTCAGAGAAATAAATTAACAAGACAACAAAAGTAGGTATAAAATTACCGAGAAACAAATCGGACAAAGCCACAAAGGAAAATAAGGAGAAGCTTAGTCATAGGTCAGATCAACTTTTCTCCATCAATATTCAAGCCTGTAACAAACATAATAAAAGCAAATATCACATTAAGAAATAATATAATCTGTAAGTGTTTTTTTCATCTTTTAAATACATCACTCCATAACATAAATATATTATAAAAACCATTATATAATGAACGATAACATGAAAAAGAAAGTAAAAACGACAACTTTGAATTGGTTCGTTCAAGCATATGCATGGACGCCAAGATCATTCCGCCAAACAGGAATCCCCAGAACGACTCCATTATTGTTTTGAACATTGAAACGATGATCATTGAAACCCCCATAATTTTGCATTCCCGAGCACTTTGAACCATCATCATCATCTGGTTTTTGTTCTTGCTCCCTCTTCTTGGTCTTCACTGAGAAACTGATAACCCCACTTCTCCTTCCCTCCCAATTCCTCAACCTGTAACTCAACACCTCCGAACATCCCTCATCTTCCTTCGGTACAACATCCGAAATCGCTATTCTTGCCAGTCCAATGGATCGAACCGAACCTTTCGGAGTCTTACACTTAACTTCGAATGTAATAGACTTTGCATGCAATGGCAACTCCACCGTCAACCTCTCGTTCCATAAACTGGTGTACCCTGAACCTAAGCTCTCTCCTCCTTGCTTCCCCATTTGTGTGGTCCAACACTTTAGCGACTCTGCCCGGACCACCACGTACACGTTCTCCGTCGCCGGATTCTGATCCATGCAAAGGTTCTCGCCCGATATAACGGTGACTTCCAGAGTACGTGCCTTAATTGGGTTCATTCTCGATCGGTCAGAGGGTTCTGTATATATGATGGATGGGTATGAAGAGTGTGTTTATATAAACAAATGAGATTTGTGGTGAAAATAAAGGAGGAGGAAGGAGGATTTATATAATGGGATTTCAGGGAGAGAATTACGTGGGAAAAGGGCTATAAAGACGCATGAAGCAAAGACGTTGATTTGGTTTAATTTCCTCGGTCTTTGTGGTGGAAGGTACTAACACGTCCGCGTTTTCTCACACACTACTGTTCTTTAATTTCTTACTTGTTGCATGGGCCAAGAATTTTCTTGGCAACTCTATCCTCATGAAATTTCGATTTCAGTTTACCTATTGTATAATTGATTCATAAAATGAAAAAGCAGTTGTGATCTAGTTTATAGACACTTATGTACAAACGCCTCTACGCACAAACATGTACTCCATTCGCTTTATAATACATATGTTACGTTAACTAATTCATGTGAAATAAAAGGGACGTTCATAGATTCATTTTGATATGTTCTAAATTCAAATATTTTCCTACTTTTAGCTTTATTGAAGAACATGGAACCTATGTGTTATTTTGAAGAGAGAGATGATATATATAATGAGTGAGTAAAATTAAAAAATGAGTATAAATGATAGAGACAAAACTGAAAAATGAGTATTAATTATTCTGCAAATGACTTATATTTTGGATCATATTTTTCTTTTACAAGTGCATATTTTAATAGTATCACGTCATCTTAACTTTGTCCAATGAAAACATAACAACTCTTATCATTTAAAAAAAATTCAAATTTTAACTTTTTTTTAAAGTCTTAATTCGAAATAAAAACTAAAACAAAATCATCAACCAATATTTTTGTAAAAAAAAAAAAAGATAAAATTTAATTTTTTTTTCATATGAGTCATCAGTCAACTAAGATTAAAATGATATAAGTTGTTATGTTTTTATTTGATAGAATTCAAATGACGTGATACTTCTAGAATAAGTAAGTGTTGGGAGCAAAAAATAATGCGATGATTAAGAATGAAAATACCAAGTGCCACGGCATACGCATATTAAGGTCATCAAGGGAATAGATAATTTTGTATAGAATCTTGACTTAAATTTGCGAAAGACCAAGGAAGTCAAGAGAAGAATCTTGTCGTATGCGTCACTTAAGGATAGAGTTGGGAATCAGGGCCGGTCTTAAAGGGCTCGGGGTCAAGAAAATTGCAGTTTTTCAAGGCCCGGCCCGAGAGCATTAGGGCCAGCCGGCCCGCAGGGCCGGGAAATCCTTTTCACAATATTTAACTATTTTTCCTGCATATTTTTCTCAAAGAGATATAATTAATAAATAACAACTATTAAAATTCTAATTTAATACATAAATGTTGTCAACATTAAGGTTTAAATAACACGTCTCTTGCAACAAACAAACACAGTTACTAATGTATAATTAAAGGTAAAATCATGTATATAAATAACTCACAGAAAGGCCAAAGTATAAGAAGGCAAGAAGCTAAATACTCTAACCTCTAAACAGCATGAGTATGACGACTATCATTTTCACCTTCTTCGCCACTATCATCAATTTCAAGGACCTTTGATTGTGTTTCACTTTGAGCAATAGATTCAAGTAGTCAAATAATCACAACCTCCATAAAAAATCATACTCTATCAAGCAGACTAGTATATATGATTTTAGTCTAAATAGGCAGAACAATATACTCAAAAATCACAATATAATTTAATTAGACAAAACAATATATTCAAAAATCATACTCTATACAATATGAGGACAGAGTGACATATAGATTTAATAAGGTAATTAAAAATGTAACATGGTTCCTTTCCAAGTAAAAAAAATAAAACATAAACGGGCCTAAAGGGCCAGCCCTTTTAAACCCAAGGCCCTACAGGGCCAGCCCTTTTAGGCCTGACTTCCTTTTGAGGCTACAATTTTCAAACCCGACCCTTGAAGGGCCAGGGCCTAAAAGGACCGGCCCGACGAACTCGGCCCGTTTTCCCGGCTCTACGTAAGGATAGTATTTTCTCATAAATTTCTGTTAAATTGTTGTTGCCATATTCTTCTCTCATTCACAATGTGATTTTCCCGGCGCGTACTTAATAGACAATTCATTAGCTGACCCAGTTTTCCACATCATTCCGTGTATAAGTTATGTGGGGTTGAATTTCCACTGATGCTCCTTTGTACTTTTATTAGGTTCCTTTAATTTTAATGAGACACTTGGTTTTAAATTTTTAATTGGTCTCTTTAATCAATCGGAAGCTTTTACCAACTAAAGTTAGATTTCACAGGAACTACATCAGTTTTTTTTTTTTTCCCACAAGAAAGTACAAGTACAACGTTGTTCCTCGCTGAGAGGACGTGGGTTTAAACTTCTAAATTGATCAGGCCATTCTCTTATTTGTATTATCTTTTAATCAGGCCATTCTCAAGTCTCAACCAAGCATCCACTTGATTTTTTTTTTTTTTTGTAATACGTCTTTTTGTAAGGATATTGATTGGTAGTTATTTGTATAAATAACTTCTTGTATAAAATTATTTTTTCAATTCCATGACAACGCGGTCAAACAGAATTAATATAATAAATTATATGGTTCTAAATTTGATATAATTCTTATGGATAAAAAAATATTCTAAAGAGACTTATCCAAATTTTGACTTAATAATAATAATAATGTTGAAATCTATAAAGTAGTCGGTATATGTAACTTAATTTTGGGAGTTTGAAATTATGGATTTTTCATTAATTAGTAAATCTATACCTAATTTTCTTTTCATACTTAACAAATCTTTTATACATTGTCCCCACTTCATGTATCTTTCGCCTTACGTAGTGACATTTTTAAAAACAAAACAAAGTTTATAGATGAAAAAATAACTCATTACATAATTGTGAAGTTCTGTTTTGTATGTCTTTGATTGATAGAACATATATAATTGTATGGTTAGAAAAATCCAACACTCCCACCAACACAATTTCAAAAATCTAGTGTTTTTTTTACTGTAATGTATAAGCTTGGGGATTGAGATCATCTTTATTTTATATTAGATACATATTAAAATAATTTTTTAAAAAATATAGACTTTTTTTATAAAATAAAATTTGGATGGCCCTGATATGCTTAACTTTATATTGCTAAGCCAGGCACTTAGCAGGGAAACTGGTTCCAGGGAGAGTGGCGGCAGCCAGGAGAGTACCCCTTTTCCTTTTTTTTTGTTTTTTGGCCATACTCCTCAAAGGCATATCAAAATTTTATGAGAAATACTTACATACTTCAGGAGTATCACATTATTTAAACTTTATCTAATAAAAACATAATAACTCATATCATTTTAATCTTAGTTTTGGCTCATGACTTATCCGAAAAATTTCAAATTTTATCTTGTTTTAAAGAAAAAACATCTTAATTTAAAAAAAAATTAAAATATAATGATCAACCAATATTTTTCTTAAAAAAAAATAAATTTTGAATTTTTGTATATAAGCCACCAGCCAACTATGATTAAAAATTATCTAAGTTGTTATGTTTTTATTGGACAGAGTTCAGATGACGTGGTACTCCTGGAACCGCAAAGAACCTCTCCATTGAGGTTTCTCTCCACTTCCCTCCATTTACATAAAACTACGTCGTTTTGCATAAAAAAGGGTGCTGGTGTTATATTTTTTTTCAACCAAAAAAAAAAACACAATCGTGGTCTTCGAGTTCCGTCTTCCTTTCCCTCAAACATCATCATCGGCCTTAGTCTCCATCGCACATACCTCATCTATTTATTCAAAAAGTGTGTTCGTCTTGTTCTGTTAAAGATGAATCAAGTGAGGTATTTCTTCCGTGGCCTTTTGCTCAAGCAATCAACTTTGGTTCAACTACGGCATTAGAATAAAATGTTTGTTAGATTCAATAATATCTTTACAATGATCGCTCACTGCTAATAGCATCTTGATGAAGAATTTCATAGAAGAGTCAGTTTTTTACTTTATAGAATTTAATTAGCTACGTCAAAATAAGAAATTAATGATTAGCTAAGACCAGAAACAACTTTCTGATTAATTATTGGGTTTCTCCATCAGTATTGCAATCACAACAATAAACAGATTGTTCAGGTTCAAGGTGGTCCGCTTATCAGTTTTTTGTTCAGCTGGTAAATCTCCAACAAAGAATTGGTATTCAATGGCTTGTGTACCCAAAACGTCATATTTTAATCACTATAAGATCAAGACAGTATTTTTAGCCAAAGGATTTACAATGATGTGGGCTAACTGATGATAAAGATGCTGACGACAATGTTCGAGGGAAAGGAAGACGGAAGACCACAGTTTTTTAGGTGAGTTTTCTTTTTCTGAAAAAAAAAATCACCATGACCCATCTTTAATGCAAAACAATGTAGTTTTATATAAATGGAGGGAAGTGGAGAGAAACCTTAAAGAGGTTTCCTGTCGAAACCAGGAGTATGTTAATATTTCTAAAATTTTATAGATATTAGACCACTTCATCACGCGCTTTTTTATTAGTCATTCAAAAGATTTATAGAAAGTTCAGCTTCGCTTTTTAGTCAAACCCAAAATATCGATTAATAAACGCGGGCAGACACCGCCAAACGCTCCCCACCCTCCTATGCAATTAAGAAAAACTTAATTAAATTGATTTTGTTCACATTTTCTGATTTGAATTTACAAGTTGACTTCGCCCCTATTTTCTTCTTTCTCTGTTTTCTTTTTTCCCAACATTAATGACTCTAAACTATAAAATATTAGTATCTTGCTTTTTTCAGACTGACCATATAGCTTAAAGGGAATTGGATTATGAAGATTGAAGAGGTTACTTTGAATTTAGATTGGCGATTTTGAAGGGTGAAATTAGCCCTCAATTTCAACAAAATAGTATCCTATAATTCCTATAAATTTCTTTGTCGATCGGCCAATACAATAATTCATGTATATATTTAAAAAAAATACAACAACCAATTAAAAAATAAAAACAAAGGTACTATATATATATCTTGATTGTTCAAACAGAAACAATGCGTGGGTGGATCCAGCAAACAGGAATTCCAGTAACAGTCCCACCATGATCCCTTAATTTCAAGTCACAGGAACTCATCATTGTTCCCTTTTCTTCTTGTTCCTTGTTCACTGCTTTGACTGAGAAATTAATGACGCCACTTCTCCTTCCTTCCCAATTCCTCAGCCTGTAACTCAACACCTCAGAACATGCCTCTTGCTTTGGAAACACCTCCCAAATCGCTATTCTGGCCAACCCAATGGACCTAACCGCACCTTTAGGCGTCTTACTCTTAACTTCCAAAGTAATTGACTTTGCATGAAATGGCATTTCCACCATCAACTTCTCGTTCCATAAACTGGTTCGGCTCTCTGCTCCTTGCTCCGCCATTTTCGTGCTCCAGCTCTTTATTGACTCTGTACGAACCACCGCATACATGTCGGTCGTCGCCGGATTCCGACTGTCGGCAGAAAGGTCCTCACCGGATATAATGGTGACCTCCAGGGTGCGTGTCCTGATTGGCGCCATATGTTGGTCACACTCAGAAAGCAAATAATAGAAGAAACTGAGAGGAGTAATTTGCAGTAGTGACAGAGAGAGGGAGGGATTTTGAGATGAAAAAGGAGGAGCAAGTGTTTGGTATATATAAAGGAGATGTGTGAGGAAGAAACGCGTAATTGGAACGTGAACGAGTAGGTTTCATACGGTTTGGTTCTTAAAATAAGAGTGGAGCGTGTGACTGGCTGCGAGACATTGACCCCTTTTTCTTCATATCTTGCAAAGTCAACTACCGACGCAGTATTGCAGTTTCATGTGCATGTGTCACCAAATTTCTTCGAAATTAAACAACAAATGGTTTTGTTTTGAAAGATCTTAATTAGACCCTAATTGTATGTGAGTACGGACAGGAATCTTCAAGCAACTTCATTTATGACACCCACACACACACACATATTTGTAACATGAAAGTTAAATAAACACGTGCAAAAATGAATCCAAATATAATGCTTTGAGTATCTAAATTGCCAAAATATACAACTAAGCAAGGTTTTCCAAATTTTTAAGACTTTTTGACTTGCGGTGTGAAATTTTTTTTTTTCTTAACCTAAAGGAAAAATTAGAATGAAGGACTTGGAGGAAACAATATTTACTGAGAATAAAAATAAAAATTATAATTATTTATAAGGAACAAATAATGCCCCTAAAGAAGTCTTTTGCATTCCCTCCTACATTTTCTCCCGCAATTTATTTTTTTATAATGTCCCACATTCTATTTTTGAAACTAATCCAAAATTTTTCTCAATTTTCATTTTTCACAACTTTCATGGATACCTATGGAAAAAAAATTACGCATTCTTCAATTTTGTAAAAATTATATTTTTTTGAATAAAAAAAATTAATTAAAAATAAAATTATATAACTTTAATAAAACACAAGGTCTTTTATAATTTATTATACATGTCAAGCTAAGAAATTTTATATGGTTTTTTTATTTTAGAAGAAATTTATGTGGGTCAAAAAAATTCATTTAAGCCTTCAACTAAAAAAAATCATTTAATGTTAATAAAATTAAAAAACATATAAATAATCTGTTATATCCTAAAAAAATATGAAATGGGTTTAGTTTTTTTTTTTTATAAAAATAGCTTAATTTATATCAGTGTTAATAATATAAATTGGGCAACTTCATGATATATTGATTAATTGAATGATATATTCATTATATTGATATGGAACTTGGTGGAAAAAATAAAAAAATATGAGTTTGACCTTTGTTAATTAAATAATATACTGATTACATGAATGAATAGGAAACTTAGTGAAAAATAAAAATTTAAAAAAATATATACGATCATGTTACATGTGATTGATGGGCAGTTTTAGTTTCAATTTTTGATTTTTTTTTAATTATGTATACAAAAGATAATGCAAATGGTTTAATATGGGAAATTTAACAATTTTAAATTTATATTATGATGTTTGATCATTCTAAGTAATTACAATTTTTATGGTCCCTTACAATAAGTATTATTTTCTCTTAGTCCTTTATTTTTATTTTCCCTAACCTAAATCTTAACAAGTGTCTATCACCTAAAAATGGACCGGGTGAGTAATGGACGCAAAATCTACTGGCCCAAATAATGAAGCAAAATTGGGCCCATATTGAGGATTATAATATTTTCTTGAGTCCGGGTTTGAAACTTTCAACCCAACACATTTTATGGATAGCAGCCCATTTTGAACTTTGTCCATCACCAACGGGTGTGTTTGGATTGAAGATTGGATAAGTGACTTATTTTTATTTAGAATTATGGAATCTTAAAATTGGAAAAAGGTTAGATTGGATAAAATGATGAGTGTTTGGATTGGCGATTGAATAAGTAACTTATGTAAAAGTGAATGATGTTTGGTTTGCTTTTGCATAAGTAGCTTTTGTATTATTTAAGAGAAAAAATTGTAAAAATTATGAAAAATGAAAAAATGAAGGGATAATTGTGAAAAAAGACCTCATTGGCAACTTAATTGCCAAATGGGACTTGAGAAGATATCTACACACGGAGGGATTTTTTCACAATTTTTTCAAAAATTAACTTTGAAAATTTGGCAATGGTACAATTTTAAATAAAATTATATCAAACTCTAATTTAAATTGATACACTCCAAAAGTTTTTCTATTGTGCACCTCAAGCTTAAATTTTATAAATTATATCAAACTCTAATTTAAATATTAAATCCTAACTCATATTTTCACATAGGTCAAAATCTAACAAAATAAACCTATTAAAACCTCAATAATACCTCCAATAATCTAAATAAATTATTTAAACTAAATTTAATTGGAAAAAACACCATATAGAAACTAATTTATGACACGTTTATAAAAGAAATTAATTATAAAATCATAAAACAACTAAATAATAAATCTGAACTGATTAAAATTAATTATTAATTATTCTCTACATTTCTACATTCATATATTGACAAAACTCAAAACTAATCTAAACTTTTATCCCTAAGTGTTCTCTAATTAGTAGAATATTACTATTTAAAGAAAGAGAAAATTATTTAGAACATTTTTCATAAAAGATGTTTTGCGATTAGAAGTGATTTTGAGTACCTCATTAATCCCCAATGATATGAAAATATTCCTCAAAACATAAGCCAACGGTCATTTGGGCCTTTGAGTAGAAATAAGTTTCATTTCCTGACTATGCCAATCGCAGCCTTTAGCTTATTTTGACTGAAACGTAAACATTGAAATAAACATTACATTTTGGATGCACTGCTGGCGTCTCCTGATTGGACCCATAAATCGACCGATTGCACCCCAAATCAGTAACACAAAAACACTGAACATCAATAGGAAAGATTTGTGATTAACTAGTAAATCTTTAGGTTAAATAGTAATCACTCAACCATATTTCATCATGATGGCTAAAAAACCATCCCCCATTACAAGCATATATAATAATCAATGATATTTACTTATTCCCTATGCTCATTGTCTTTTGCTCGAGAACAGTGTGGCCAACACACATTTCTAAACACTTAAATCACCCTTTACATGTTCATTCCCCAACATAAATTACCAATCTTCTTTATGGTACTATTTCACTTTTAAGTGTATATACCCCAATGATTGGATTGGATTGTTAGTGGAAAAGCTAAAAGGGGTTTTTTCCGGCCTTACAAGCTTTTTAAGAAAAGAAAATTCATAATATGATGACAGAATTATTAGATGAAGACGTGATGGATGCATATTGGGGGAGGGGGACCACATGGAATAGCTGGTTTGGTGTGCCAAATTCAAAAGTGGGCCCTCCCTCAACCTTCAGCATTTAATCAAAACACCAAAAATAGAGGGCTGCCCATACATTTGTAAGCCCCTCGCCATTTTTCTTGTCCTCTCATCACTCACCACCTACAACCTTTGAAGGATATGAATATGAAGCAATCCTTTGGGAAAACAATTAGGGAAAATATAATCATGGTTTGTGTATGATTATGTTAGGACACAAATCAAATACAGACAGTGCTTTAATTAAATCGAAAATAAATTAACACTTAATGGTACTATTCACATAAAAGAAGGCAATGGATGGGGCGAGTCATTATCGTCGAACAATCAAATCTTGGAGGAGTGTAAAGTCCAAAAAGCATATCTTGAAATCTTGTGAGGGAGAGGGCCCCAAAACAAAGAAAAAATAGGATTTTGCCAAATGGGGAGGCCATACCATTGCACTCCATTTATGAAGAGAGGGTAATTTCTGAAGGTGAAAACACAATAATAGAGAATGAATGGGACACATGTTACTGTTGAGATGCATAATGTTAAAATTATTGGGTGATATATATATATATATATATATATATATATATATATATATATATATATATATATATATATATATATATATATATATATATATATATATATATATATCTCTGTGTGTGTGTGAAGTGTAATTGTCATGCAGAGAGGGAACGCTGGGTTGGGTTGGAGCAAGAGTCATTATCTGAGTTGGGAATCATGAGAGCTTCCACTGTCTTCGAAAGTGACACTGTTTCCACCTCTCAACTTGTTCATCATCCATTCTCTATTATCAGGAATTTCAATCCTATCTAAGAAAATAACAAGTCTGCGTCCGAGTGTCTTTTTAATAGACACTCCACTGTCAGACCATTTCCATCTTCTGCAAACACATCATAACTTCATTTCTTCCTTATCCCAAATTTATTTCGTCTCTTTGGTTGCTTCAAGTGTCGAGAAACGACTTTTGATCAATTCATTCTCCCAACTGTCATATCAAACTCACGGAGCACACTTCATAACACAAAACAGTGACATATATATAAAGTTGTTTGAGTAAACAACTTTATGCCTACAAACAGATCAGATTACGCTAAATCCCATCCCAAAAGTCCCCTACACCTAGCTGTGGATCGTTGAAGATGTCAATATCAAAACCATAACCTGGTGTCCTACCCAATCCACACAATTGTTTGCTTCCACCAAAGTATGATCTTTGGGGACCTTCCGATCACGTATAACAAGATTTTGAATCAAAGGAAACTAACAAGCTTACGAACAGGATCAAACCTGCAATTTTCCACTTACATGGAGTTCTCAAACCTATAGAGAACTATAAAGAGGTCACAAAAGTTCCTTTTCACAATCAAACTGTTCAGCATCCATAAATTATCAGCAAGTACATATTCAAATGCCAGCATCTAAAGTCAAAACTAAACCTTTTTCTGATTTTTATTATTCAAGATATATTTACAGCTGCATCTGCTGAATCAAATGAAACTAGTCCTATTTCATCCACAACAAAAAACTACAACCACTCTGAACTAATAAAATCAATGAAAACCATTAACCCAAAACCAGAAAACCATTTTGATTTTGATTTTTTTTTTTTTGTTGTTGTTTACATTGGGATGGTAGTAGTGGAGCAAACATTGGATCATTCCGAGTCAATACCCGAACCAGCATCCTTGCCTTTGTACACACTTCCTCAGCAAAGGACCATCAGTCACCCTGCACGGTTCGTTCTTGACTCAACACCCTTCCCCTTCACGCGTCTTTCCCACGCGGCCCAATTCCCTATTTCACTACTACACGATTATTTTTATAAAGAAAAAACTCGTAATTTACGTTTCACGTGACTCAGCTTTCACATGGAAGCGCGGCCTTTATCTTCTGCACCGTACAAGATATGAGGTTGTTCACCGTCTCCACCGACTCTACCGTCAGCTTCGCCGTCGGCAGGCTATTCACCAGTATCTGAAACGCCACCGTCAGGAGTGACCCGCTCCCTCTGCCGTTGCTGTGGGTTTGCGTCCCGCGTGAACCAGACCCATCTGGGACAATCACGAACCCCGACGGGAGTAACGCCACGTAGGCTGAATCGCCACCGTTCATGACCAGGTGCATGGCCGGAATATCCACCGGCGCGTACACAACGAGCGCCCCCGACGCGTCGATGCATGTCTCCTGCAATATGAGCATGCTGCTCTGGCTGGAATTCATAGCCTGAAAGTAACAAAAAAAGGAAATTAGAAATTTACGTCCTCGCGTTGTCATTATCGTTGAGTAAGCTTTGAGTAAGCTTTTAGGCTCTGTTTGAAACGAGGGATTCGGAGGAGAAGGGAGGGGAGGGAATAGTTTTAAGAGTTGGATTTAAAAAAATTAGAGAAATAGGGTTATAAAATTTTATTATAAAGAATATGAAAGATAAAAGAATAAGAAAATTTAATTAAAAGCTTTATACCCACTTCTCTCATTTTTTTTAAATCCAACTCAAAAAAATTTTCCCACCACATATTTTCCCTCCCCTCCCCTCATTACCAAACAAGCCCTTAGAGATGCGATAACGTAGTCAAACGCCGGGTCCCACCGTTTCTATTATCTCGTTTTCTTAAAAGATGAGGTCAGAACTCAGCCCCTCATACGAAAGGTGACAACCGTCCGACTGTCCCATCCATTTTGACTTATAATCTAAGCTTTCTTTCTTTTTTTATTTTTTTTGCCATTCTCATCTCAGCTTTCATACACTGATTACTGACTTTAAAATTAAAAATTCCAAATTGATACACGATAACATACATTTACTTCAAATTTTAAAATTATTATTAGAGTTGCATTTAACCATTGATAATTTTTATAATTAATTAATTTGTCACCATATCTCGCAAGAATTTTGACATTTCTACTACTTGTTTTACTGAAACCCTGCCCCATGTCTTTCTGCCACAAGATTGTCTACAAAGATACTTCCAAATTCCCAAATTTGTCCACTACCCAAATTCACCTCTTTTTTACTACACGACGGAAATGCAGCCTTGACTTGAATTCGTAGTAGGGTAATTTTGTCATTGTCATTTAGATAATTTAGAGAAAGGGTTTGAGTGCATACGCTGGCTCTGAGGAGGGAGACGCAGTTGCCGTGGTCATGGCCCTTGGCGATGTGGGCCATCTCCTGCATGGGCCCACCGTTCGACAGTATGTCCCACCCGCTCCGGAGCCGTTCGTCGCGGAGGAAATCGAACAGTCGCTGCGGCGATACCGGCAGCCACACCGCGGTGGCGGCGCTCAGCACAACCCCGGGCGGTTCCCCTGGATCGTCGACGCTCTTGCGAGTCATGACCCGGACATCCTCACCAACGTTGCCAGCATTAAGCTTGTTCCACTTATGCGCGGTAGAGGCACAAATGCCGGCGCAAAAGTTGTTGGTCATGCGCTGCGCTAGCTTCAGCATGCTCCGCCGCCCGCCGGCAGTGATCGCTGGCAAATAGGAAATGAAGTGAAGGAACTGATGGAGGTATTGTAATGGTTATATAAACACAGACAGACAGATAGATAGATATACCAGAATGGTCTCGTGAGGATGACATTAAAATGGCGAGGCATTCGCATTGACGCTGGAGGGTGGCAAGCCAGCGTTGGGCGCCAAAACCCAAGCCTGAACTTAACAAGCCTCTATACAGCTCGTGAACTTGCCTTTCATCGTATTCTGCATGCTCCACCCATGTCACCTGCATTTGCATCCAAAATCCCATTCCTCAAGTTTCTAACTCCTAAATATATGATCCTCAAACCACATCATGAAGCAGAAGAGAAATACATCTAGGAAAAAGGCTCTTCCCTTTTTTTTTAACTGTTGCCCAAAATAAATTCTTTACTGTGTTTTTCTCACTCCTAGATTCATGAATATAGTACCTAGTTGGTTTTTTTTGTTTTTTGGAAGATCAAAAAAATTAAATAAGTTACTTAATCATATTATATGTTGTGTATAATTAAATTATATATCAGTTTATCAATCAAATAAATTAATTTAAAGGAAAAACGATAAATATAAATATTTTGAAGTAATGTGATTGACTTCCTTGATCTCTCCAAAAAATCAACCGGATCTTATATTTAATATCGAAGATATTATATATATATATATATATAATACATTTGAAGAAGGAAAAACACACAATAAATCATGCGTATAATATTAAATGTGAAATCAGTCAATATTGTGAAAAATAAATGTTACCGTTTCACGAGGAGCAAAGAAGCATAACGGCGTATCATGTCCATCCATTTTTTAGATTAAGAAACGATAGAGAGAGAGAGAGAGAGAGAGGATAAAATATAGTAAATCTCTAGGCATCTGAGGATGGAGTTACAGAGAGTACATAAAATACGGCAACAAGAAAAAAGGGCGTAGCAATTAGGAGCAACGTGAAGAGAGGAAAGCATCGAGATTTGGTATTTTTGGCAGTGAGGTGTAACTCATCCCAGACTTTAATGTCACAAGCAAACAAAAGAGAGAGTGCTGTGTTTTGACCACAATATAATATACGCCCATGAATGAATGAATCAGCGAGCTGGAACCAGCTGCAGTGAATTGTGGGTAGAATTCCGAGACGGCATCAAACATCAAATACTTTGTTTATTCACACTCCAAAAAGTGGCTTTCTCAAGATTACAAGGCAATTTTGCTTACAAAAAGAGGATATTCTATTCTGAGTCCAGATATTTAAGTCATAGAGGCTTCCGTGAATATAATAATGCATTAGGTTCTGTCATGGATCGAAACGCAGGATTCATAAAAAAATTCAAGTTAGGGTTCGGAAAAAGTGAAGGAGAAGCATCGAATCTCAGTTGGAGATTCTCTCGGACTTGAACCCCAGACAAATATTATCAGTTGTTTGAATTGGGAATTAACACTGACACAGTGGTTATTTAGTGAAGTGGTCACTAGACATGCTATGTCACTTAAATCCATGTGCTCTTTCTTCAATAGCTTGGAAAACCAAAAGTCCCCCATGATTTTTGTCTTTTTCTATTTTTTCTCAGAGAAATAAATTAAACATAAATTTGAAAATTAAAAAATAACGGAAATAAACATTATTAAAAAAAATAAAAGTCATTGAAGTAGTATTATTTAAATAACAAATTCACAAGAAGTTAATTTTTCTAATATCCCCAACCTCAGTTTACCCTTCCAATTACTTTCTTCATTTCCATATTCTCCATGCCAAAAATACTCAAATGTGTTTAATAGTGTTAATTTACCAAGAAGAAGACAAGCGAGTCCTCGTTGGGAAAACATGGTGATATCAAAGCAAGAGGAAACAGGTGCAGGCTTGGTTAAAATAAAAATAAAAAGGACAGCACAATGTCATTTTCACGGTCTACTAGGGAAACCAAAACGTAAGAACACCACAAACTGGAAGTAATAAGTAATAACAAAACAAAAGCAATGGAAGGTGAAGATAGCCAAATTACCTTGGAGTAGCCATTGGGCATGTCTTGAACGAGACAGCCAGAAGGAAGCCTCCTACAGTTCACAGAAGCACAAGTTTCCCTGACTGTATCAATTGACACATCCACAACAGCCCACACTCCCTCCGCATGCTGCTTGCAGAACCTCAGGAAATTCACCTCCCGAACCGGCACCAACGGCGATAGTACTTGCAGCTCACCATGCATCTGAGCGCCCATTACCAACACAGTAATAATAATCAACCATTGGAAAACACAAAATACAGCTAATTCAAGGTTGAATTTAGGTGTAACTCACTAGTTGAAGAGCACCATTTCTGGTCCCATTTATGCCGCTAGATATTACTTCAGGAGAGGAAGTTCTTGCAATCATACAAGGAAACATCTCTGCCCAACGGTTCTGGGGCAAAATACAGCAAACCAGTCTGAGAATAATACATTTGAGTTTCTAATTCAAACTCCTAGAATAAGGGAATGATTGGGCAGTATATAATTACCGAGTCCATCAAAGTTTCAACAAGAGCCAAGCTGTTTATGATGACCATTCCAGTCTCCCTCGAGGCTTCAGACCCAAATCCATTAGGTTTTAAGCCAATGCAGGGTGTGAAACTCCTGGAGTACTCCTCAAAGTTTAGGATTTCTCTTCCACCTTCCAAACTAGTCATCCATAGAGGCTCATCAGTCTGAGCCATCTTCACCAATTCATCCATGGCGGCCAAAGCAAGCTCTAGAAACATTGAACTCTCTGTTGACCGATCAAGCCCGGTCACCCCGGAGCTGGCCGTGGCGGGATGAGGAGGAGTTCCCATGGCTAAAGGGCAAGAAATACCCACACCCAACTCAGGCCCAATGGGCAGTGTTGCAGGCACAGTGCTTATACCACCAAATCCATTGCTTCCAACTCCAAGCTCCAAACTTGAGTTTGCCAATGGAGGAGCCATTGAGTTGGGGTACGAAGAAACCGGTCGGCCGAGGAACTTTCCGGCGAGGGCACAAACCCGTTCTAGTTCGTCCTTCAACCGGGCATTTTCAACCCGAAGATGCTGTTCCTCGAGTGAAATTTCTCCAATTATAGCTGCTCCCCCACAGTTTGAGCAAATGGGGTTCCTCATGGCGTCCCTAATGGACAAGTTCTCAGCTCTAAGCTTGTCATTCTCTTGCCTGAGCAGTGTATTCTCATGGCGTTCCAATTGGGTCTGACAATGAATATACAAGATAAATTTCACAATCCATCATCACAGCTAGCCCCTAACAAATCCATATAAAAAAAAAGAACTTGCAAAACTAATCGGCATACCTTCATCTGAGTTCTTCTATTCTGGAACCAAAATTTAACTTGCCTTGTTTCCAAACAAAGCCTCTTGCTCAGTTCCAATCTCTGCTTCTCATCTGGGTGAGGACACTCCTTGAACAGACTAACCCCCAAAAAGGAACAAAAACAAAAGCTTATCAACTAAGAGAATAAAATTTGAAAAAAAAAAAAAAAAATCAAATAAATTAATAAAATAAATAAAGAGTACGCTTCAAGCTCTTGTATCTGTTGAGGGGTGTGTCGGTGGTAGCGCTTTTTCCTGGGAGGGTGATCGGAGGTGTCTTGATCGTCGCCGGAAGCAACATCCAAGTTATCACTTCCAGATCTGCTCTCTTGCTCCTCTTCTCTGCTTCGTCTCCCATTAACATTCAGCTCGTAGTTCTCACACATTCTATTCCCATCCCTCTGCCCATCTATATCCGTCTGCTGAAAATAATAATAACAAAAAAAGATAAAAAAGTCAGGAAATGAACAAAAAATGCTCAGAGGCAAATAAAAGTAGATGAAAAAGATCTGACAAGGGCAAGTGAGAGGCCAGGAGAGTTGAACATGGTTTTAGCCGTGGGAGTGGAAGTGAGAAGGCGAGGCTGTGAGATTACACCAGAGGGCATTCTACAGGAATCGTTGCTGCTGTAATGACCAATATCTGGAAAACCCACAAAACTCATCAAAGATTCCAAAGTGAGCTGCAACTGCTATGCCTTGTTCCGCGATTAGCTTCCAACCCGGAAAATTTCAGAGCAAAATATATGAACCGGGTTCCCCACAAAATCAGCCTCGTAAATATATACAGTCAAGAGGGCCAACAACAGCGAACCTTCAAGCTTATAAAAATAATAATATCAAGAGACATGGGAGGAGACAAAGGGATAAAGCCCGGTGTGTCTCGCCTCTAAGAAAAAAGTCTTATTTTTTTATTTGGAGAGAGAAATAAGAGAATTCGTTGCTTCTCTGAGAAGAGTAGTTTCTGATAATACTCCAATGGAGAAGGAGAGTGAGGATTCATTCATATGAGAAAACATGAACCCTGGTGCTGAGAGTGCGTCATCGCTTTCTCTTGATGCATGCTTGACTATGGTGAGGTTTTGAGAAGGATAAAGAGTAATAAAAATGGAAAATGAAACGCCTGTGGATTTGGACAGAGAAGGGACCAGTGAGAGTGAGAGAGAGAGAGAGAGAGAGAGAAGGGAAAAAGGGTAGAGATAATATGGAAAATGTGGAGTCATCGAAGCCTCACAAATATAAGGATCCAAAAAGGGTCGGTTGACTCTTGCAATCTGGTCCCTTTCTTCCCCCCCCCCCCCCCCCCCCCCCCCCCCCCCCCCATTTCCTTCTCTCTCGATTCCTGTGAACTGACTTTGGGATCTGAAAATTGCTGCCATGAGCCTTTTCAACTTTTTGGGTGGCAGATATATGGCCAGCGACTAATAACCAGAAAATGAAGTCACAAATTGCGATCCCTTCCTCTTTTCTCTGCCTTTCTCTGAATCCTTGCCCGTTGATGTTGAGTCTCCCCTATCAAAGCTAAATCAGTTAACATGCCAACAAATCATTACCTACATTCATCCTCCTCCTTTCTTCCATTCTTTTTTTTTTAATCTAAAAAGAGAAGCAGAGTATGCAGGGTTGTAAGTCAACAAGACAACTTTCATGTCATTAAACTAACTACAAAGTCATAGTGTTGGTGTATGGAGTGAGGTGGTTTGAAAACTCTCAAAAAAATTTATTGAGTGCAGCCTTTTAAGGAAAAAAATCTATTTAAAGGTTGACAATAATATGTGAGATGCATGCAATCAATTTCATTTAGCGAGTGTTTGGTAATTATCTAAACTTAGGTTTACGTAAATCGAAAAAAAACTCTTCTCATACACTTATCTTATAAATTGTAGAAGTTATTCTCAAAAATTAATTAAAACACACACTTAATCATATAAGGTTTTGAGAAAAAGCTATTAAAAATTACTAGTATTTCTCTTGTATTGTAAATTTACCTTGTTCAAAAAAAAAATACCATTTGTGTTATGGGGTTTAGTTAACGATGCTGTACATATTTACTTTAAACGAGTTCAAATATGAAAAATGTCTTCAATTCACGTGATAGAGGGTGCTTTGCTCCTTGATATGTTTAAGATCAATAAATTTCATTTAAAAATCGTTTGCTATATATGAGATTGGAGTGAGAATTATTCTGTTCTCTAAGTGTCTTAATCAGTTAAATTCATTAAGTTATTGATAAAATATTTCTAATATGTCCATATTTGTTCCCAATGATTCTAAGTTTTGTCAGTTTCTTTATATCCTTTTTTTTTTTTTACCTTTTTCTATTTATGAATAATGACAGGATTACATTAAAGAGCTAACTTTGACAATTTTAAAATCATCATGAGAGAATTTAGCAAAAAATTTAAATAATACTACAAAAATGAGCATAAAAATTACCTACTGCCGATCTTAGTATGAGAGTCAACCTGAGCCATGCATAAGTTACATGGTAACTATTTTATTAAGTTTGTCTACAAAAATTCAATACTTTTCAGGGGAAAAGATTAAAAAAAAAAAAAGAACTTTAAAATTGTAAAATCTCAAATCAATTTTGTTACTAAGAGTTGATAAAGAAATGACAAAACTTGATAAACAATTTATAACTCATTGTTTGGAAAATACATTTTTTAGAATTTTACAAATTCAAAGGTCTTTTTTTTTTATCTTTTTCCCTACTTTTTATTAGCATTCGTATTAATTACATTAAATTGTAAATTCTGAAATTATGAATAAATGAAAGCAAGTCATCAATGAACAAATATCTTCCAATTCAAAATTGAAGCTTTCTAAATCTTAAACCTTGTGTTTTAATTGACAAATAATCCATTCATTATTCCTAGGCATTATAATAATTTTTCACAACTCATAACGAAAGAAACCATATTTACCACAACACATCATAGGTAAATTAGAAAACATTACAAGTTTGTTAATAAAATACATGTGTTAATAATATATAAATAATTATTTTACTTATGCAACTAATCCATAACAATCATTAGAACACCTACAAATTATAACTAACTATTATTAAATTCAACTAAAATCACATTTGTAAGCTCAAAATTTAAAAAACATATCTTAAATAGAAGCTTTAATAGACTGCTGAACTGAAACTACAAACACAAATTACACATAAAAAAAGTCAATAAAATATTTAGGGGCGGAAACAGGCCAGGCCAAGTCAGGATTTTGCCTTAACAGGCCTGGCCTGAGCCTGGCCTGTGGCCTGTTGAAGGCCAATTTTTAGGCTTGGGGCTGGCCTGGCCTGAAGCCTGTTAAGGAAGCCTGAATTTTTAAAATTTTGTAAGCGAACTGACAGGCCTATAGGCCACACTGCAAAACAGGCCAACAGGCCTCCTTAACAGGCCTCCTTAAACAAGCCAAAAGTAGGCTAAAACTTACAGGCTCAGGGGAAATTATCCTTTAACTCTTATTTGATTTTTTTAAAAAAAATATTTTTACAGGCTCAGGCCAGCCTGACAGGCCTAACAGGCCTGACAATAGGCCTTGGCCTGACCTATTAACCAAAACAGGCTATTGTTTTGGCTTTGGCCTGACCTTTTAGCCTGACAGGCCAGGCTTGAACAGGCCAATCACAGGCCCCTGACAGGCCGTCTGGCCTGTTTCCACCCCTAAAAATATTAGTGGTTGTAAATTTTTTTTAATAATAATAATGAATACAAAACATCAATATATAATAAAATAAAATATGATTAATTAGCTTTGTTACTAAGAGTTGATAAAGGAATGACAAAACTTGATAAACAATTTATAACTCATTGTTCGGAAAATACATTATTTAGAATTTTACAAATTCAAAGGTATTTTTTTATCTTTTTCCCTACTTTTTATTAGCATTCGTATTAATTACATTAAATTGTAAATTCTGAAATTATGTATGAATGAAAGCAAGTCATCAATGAACAGATATCTTCCAATTCATAATTTTTACTTGAGATCAATAAATCTTTTAACCATGGGAGTGATGGTCTAGTGGAATGAGCGAGCATTTTGTTGGCTAAATATAGGTATCATCATATTGAAAGCAATCTTATTCAAGACACATTTAAACACTAATTTATACTTGTCTCATATTTGAATCGATATGAATACAAAAAATGTTTTTAAGAAAAATGCCCCTAATTGGGTTTGATAGTGCTCAAATCTGGCTCAATTATAGTCATACGAAAAAACTTATGTTTGTCCAAAAAAATAACTAATGCCAAAGATAATTAATAGGATTTGATCTTACTCTTGCATTAGAAAATAATAATATGGCTAAATAAAAAATTCCGTGATAACCTTAGGAAAACTGTATAATGCGTCCCAGAAAACTGGCCGTAACTTGTGATTTTTACCAAAAGAGCAAGTTTTGGGATAAGATTCTTCAACATAAATGTCGTTGTGAAGTTTAAATTCTTAAAAATTATTTTTCACTGGACTAATTGACGTGGTCCAAGATTAAGTAGGACTCATCCGAACTTAGAAATATTCCCTAATTCAAGTTAGTTTTTTAAATTAGTTAATATGACATGTAAGATATAAAACACTTTAGTCACTTTTTTTAAATTTTCTATTTCATTTCCTCCTTGATTATTGTTGAGTGAGTATCAATAAGTTTAAATTAGAAAAAGATTAACAAATATAAAAATCATATCTTATATTTAAAATCAATATCAATTCCTTAAATATATCCTATATTGAGGACAAGATGTGTACATATTATGCAATGCAGTTCTAAACTATTTATAAATAATAAAGTTTACCATTCATACATTGTTCAGGAAAACATGTACATTCCCAGAAACAAAATCACATAAAAGGTACCTTACCTGCGCAAATTCAAATAAGCAAATATCAGTAGGCGTTAGAGTTCGTTTGGAATAGTTTATTTTTGGACAATAATTACTTATAAATCGTGATTTACAATATACAAAATAAGTATGTGAGAGGAGTTTTATCTCAGCTTGCATAATAAAGACTTATTGTCCAAAAATAAGTCAAACTAAACACATACTTAATCATACTATAACACTTAAAGACAATATCGAATATGAGTTTGTGATGAATGTATTTTTGGTAGAGCTACTTCAATTGAGCTCTTTTAACAATACTTGAATCTAACTCATTGATATGTACATATAAATAGAAAATCAAATAATCAACAGAAAATACTACTTGAACTTTAAAATATCAAATTAGTGATTTGATAAAAATTTACATTATCAATTACATTACTCTTTTTATTAAGCTCATTACGCTTTTTGTTAATAAGATTTTGAAGTTCAAATGATATTTTTTTTGAAATTATCCAAATAATCAAACGTGAACCGACCGAAAAACGTTAAAAAGTCAGAAAACTTAAAATTGAAAGGTGTGAAAGAGGGACACATGCATTGTCATTTGAGATTATGACGCCAATCCATACTCTCCGCATGTCGACAACAAACAATCTGATTCATGTGTGAGTGTGAATTAAAACCCAAAACAAATCCTAATAATGAAGCCAATATATATTCTCTGAAAGTGGCCCACTGGGGATAAATTAAGACTTGTATGCTTGTATAATTGAACCTACCATTCATTCATCTAGTAGCTACAACTCCAGCACTCACTCCCCAAACATAATAATTTCCCCTTATTATTGCCCAACACTTTGCATCAATTTCACACGCCTCATTCATCTCATAATCATTGTGAGGGTTTGGAATAGCTTATTCTTAGGAAATAAGCATTTATTCGTAAGTCGAGACAAAACTCCTCTCATATATTTACCTTGTATACCGTGAATCACGATTTATAAACATTTATTGTCCAAAAATAAGCTATTCTAAACGAGCACATCATTTGTTGCTGCAACTAATCTAAACCACTCATTTAGAGGTTCATCCTCACCCATCATCAGATTAAAATTTGAAAAATTAACCACAAATTGTTTTTAAAGAAGCTTTAAATATGAGAAGATTAGTGCGCGTGCGTGGTTATTGAAAGACACAAATAATTGGAACATTTGTGGGTTAAGCAGTAAAATTATCCATAAACTTTTCTCAAAAGTGCATCCATCATCATAAACTTTTTTTAGGTGTAAAAGTAATCATGAACTTTCAAAAAGAGGGTAAAAGTGACACTTCCGTTAAAACTAACTAACAGCCGTTAACTCCGGTGCAAAAATACCAAAATATCCCTATCTAAAAAAAAAGATTAAGGTGCAAAAATACTTGTAAACTTTTTTCAAAAATGCGTCTACCACTATAAACTTTTTTAGGCGCAAAAGTAACTATGAACTTTAAAAAACGGGGTAAAAGTGATATTTTCGTTAAAACTAACTAAAAGTCGTTTACTCCAGTGCAAAAGTACCAAAATACCCCTTTTTTTTTAAAAAAAAAAATCTCCCTCTCCATTCTTGCCACCATCACTGTGGGTTGTGAGTTCACTCCCTCCGTCAAACATCACTATCATAGCAGTTGACACTTCTTGGCAAAGAGGAGAGATCAAGACTTTGGAATAAGGAGGAAGAGCAAGAAATCGAAGCTTTACCATCAACTACCATAGTCGGTGTTTACCGACTTTATCGTCGTTGCCATCACCCTTTCTCTCACTTCCTTTGTTGAGCACCACCCTTGTCGTTTTCCTCACCACCATTATTGTTTTCATCCTTTAGTCACACACAGATTCTCATCTTAGGGTCCTTGTTTGGTAGCAGACACAACAAACGGCAGAGCTTTGGTGACCTTCCATCTTAGGAAATGTCAAACCCGATGGGTTACTACACACCGTTTGCAACACATTGTTTACCTCCCTATGATGTGCCTCCCTATAGGTATTTTGATACATTTGTACTGGAGTAAACAACTGTTAGTTAGTTTTAACGGAAGTATCACTTTTATCTTTTTCTTTTTTAAGTTTATAGTTACTTTTGCACAAAAAAAAAAAGTTTATTGTAGTGAATGCACTTTTGAGAAAAATTTATGGATATTTTTACCCCTTAAACCTAAATTTTAACGTCATAGAGAATGAAAGGGCAGGGCAGTACTCTTTTAACAAGTTATAAATTGAAATCCATGAATGTTAGGTTCCTAAACTCCAACGTAATTAAACTCGGACCGGTCAGTGAACCGATCGGGGTACTGGGTCAAGGGTTAGTGGGTCAGACTAGAGTCAAACCGGAGTTAAACCAGGACCAAACCGGTGAGAAATGAAATATTTTAGACTTATAGTATGAAATTCTAAAGGAAAAATATTTTAATTTTTTTTTTTTTAAAAATAAAAAATCTGACCCGGACCGGACCAGTTTAGAGGCCAGGTCGCCGGTTTCCGGTCCGGGTTAGATAACCCTGCTAAACTCTTCCATAAAATGTGAACAGAGGCTAAGGGTATTTAAGTAATCCTATTATAAATTTTTCCATTTATGAACCTTGGGTATATTCTTTTCCCCTTCGATTTACACGCATTTCCGCGATAATCTCCATAGGCCGAAGTTAAATGTCAGCTTTCCTTGGCATGTTGTGACTTGTACGTGTTTGGGTAAGTTTTTGATAATATTTTTTATGATTTATAATATAAGTATGTTACAAAAATTTTGTTTTGCTGCAACCATAATTTGGATATTTTCCAAACACTCTCTTAGTAAATATCCATATTTGGACTTAACGGATAAAAAAAAGACACATCTCGAGTGGAAACAAAATATTGGTAAATTTGTGTGTTCGGATTAGTTTTTAGAGAATAGTTTTTACAGTTTATGAGGTAAATATGTGAGAAAAATTTTATCTCGATTTATAAAAAAATACTTCTGAAACCATGATTTTGAGGGTAGTCAAACACACAAGTGGCGTTCTCATTATATATATATATATAGCTAAAAGCAGTCTTTGTGCGTTGTGGGGGGATATTTATTTATTTTTTCATAAAATTGCATAATGTGAAACATATGCACTGTTTTTATATTTAAAAACTTTTTGATTATGAATAATAAATACTAAATGATTTTAAATTTATGTTGACGTCATATGAATGAATAGTGTAAAGTACTAACCAATGTATGAAGAAAAATAAATAGTGCGAAACCATTTTTTTAATATGGAGTTATTGTCTAGAAAGTCCTTTTTTGTTGCTTTCACCGACTGACATAAATTGACTCATCAAAAGAAATAAAAGTGTGTGTGAAAAGGGGAAAAGAAGTCAGAATTGCGAAGGCACTCCTAAGGAATGGGCCACACAAATTGTAGGAGCAACACCGAGAACCGTAGCTCATCAAAAGTCTCTTGAATTTAAAATCTCCTGCGGCAATGTTTCCTAAGAGCTTGTTTGGAAAAGCGGCACAAGAACTCAAACGTGCGGCCACTCTCCTAAAAGCACATTGGATAAATTTTTGATGTTTGGGAAAGCGGTTGAACACACTATGCTTTTTGTCCAACCGTGGCTTATTCAAGAAGCTCAGAATAGCTACTTTTTCTTCTCTCACCGCGGTTTGGAGCTCAGGAAAAATTCCTGCGACAGTCAAAGATTTCATTTCAACAGGGTGTTCTGATATTTTGTTCTCCTTCCCCACGCTGTGAGGCGGTTATGAGTAGAGAGATTTTGTTTCCTCTTTCGATATGAGCAGAGAGATTTTTTTTGTTCCCTTTCATCGGAAGGCAAAGAGAGTTTAAGACGGAAGGGGAGAAGATGAACAGTACATTTTTTGTCTTTTTTGTGGATTCCTCATAGTGTTAAGTCGGTCAAATCTCATAAAGTTTTTTATCCAACTATTTTTTGTGGATTCCTCGTATAATTAAATTACATCAAACCTCTGTCAAAATATCTTTTTATTTTATCAAATTTTAATGTTAATTTTTTATTTCAATTATCACAATAAAAAAAGTTACTTCTATCACCGCTAATCCAAACACAATGTTAGAAAAAAAAAAAAGTCACTTCTGTCACCGCTAATCCAAACACAAATCACATTTACATTCTGATTTTTATCCTACCTTACTTTTTCAAAAATCAGATAGTAAAAAAAGTCACTTCTCCACCGCTAATCCAAACGGGCACTAATTCATTTTCTCATAACAAAATTACTATCAACAAACTTTGTAATTTGATCAGAAAAATATCTATGGCCAAAGCATCCTTGCTTAGAATGGTTACATATTGGTAAAAAGAACAAAACTAAGGAATATTTAAATATAAATAATTAAGTTAAAATGATAAAAAAGTACTATATTGAAAAAAGGAGAATGAGAGTTAATGTGTGTTTGGATTAACTTTTGAGAATAATTTTTATGATTTACGAAGTAAGTGTGTGACAGAAGTTTTGTCTCGAATTACACAAACATAGATTTGAAACCTAAGTTTAGGAAATTCCCAAACACTCACTTAAATTCCAAAATATTATTGATTATAATTGTAAATCTCATTTGGGTCCAAGCGGTCCATGGAATTGCTTATAGAAAAAACACGAAGCACTTCATATATATTGCATTTAAAAGTGTTTTCATGACATTTTGGATAACCGTGATATGAGTTTTATTTCAACTTACGGAGAAATATTTAAAAACACTTTTTTTTAATATTTCCTAGCAAACATTGAAGTAAACCTTTTGATTATGTGGTTGAAGAAGTGTTTGTTTGGAATATCTTATTTTTGGGTAAAAAGTGCTTATAAATCGTGATTCACGGTATACGAGGTAAGTATGTGAAATGAGTTTTATCTCGACCTGCGTAATAAGGACTTATTATCTAAAAGTAAGCTCAACCAAACACACACGAAGAGACATGATATCGGGGTGAGGCAAGGAGGGCACAATCACATGGGGGTTTCACACAAAGGTTGAATTGAATAGCAAATGGACAGCTCACAAACACCTTCAACTTTGACACCTCCTCATTACGCTGAATTTCATGCATTGTTCTTGTTTCTTTCTTTCTTTCTTTATCTTTTTGGCCAACGAACGCCGGTGTTATTTTTTTCTAACCATATCTACGCCCACCTCTTGTGTCTTGTGCTTATTATCAGCTAATTCCTTCCTTTAACTAATTTATTACCAGTAACTAATGCATACTCACTATAAAAGCCCCCACGTTTGTTTCATATGCACCAGTAGGCATATATGTTTGATCATATGATGTGTACAAACTCAAAATTAATATTAATTAGGGCACAAATTTTTAACCATTAAATCATCTCATTCAAGTGTCATTTTCCCCACCTAATTAAAAGTTCCTGTTTATTCGATGAGTTCTAACATTAGTTGGTATGTTCATAGTTTCATACTCTTCAATTGGAGCAGAGGCATGAGAGTGATCTTCCGTTGAAGCGGCACCATCGTCACTCTGTTGCGTTGTCACGTCAACGTATCCGCATATTCTAATATTCTATATAGATGCTATATTTGGAATAGTTTATTTTTGGGATATAAGTGTTTATTATGTAAGTCGAAATAAAACTCTTCCCACATACTTACCTCGTATGCCGTAAATTATGATTTATAAATACTTATAAGTAAAAAATAAGCTATCTCAAACTAACAAATAAACAGAATCTAGTATGTATAATGCGCAGATTGTCAAATTTTGATCTGTACCGTTTAATAGATCTACTCTACAAGCATGTGTACACACACAAAGATACTGCTAGATTCAGATGGTTTTTATTTTTTTCACCTGCTCATTCTTCTCGTCTTATTATTTTCCCCATCTATACAGGAGTATTAATTTTGCAACGAGTTTGTTTTAGAATGGGCAACTTCTAAGCCACGTGAATCATAGATTCATAGTTCTAAATTCAAGGGAAGTGTTTTGCAAATTAAATGAAAGTCGTCCATGAAGGCAGTCAAATGTACACACATATATATATAAGAACGATGAATAGGCAAACTTCAAACGGCGAAAAAATCAAGAACCCAGATTTGCAAGGCACTGACTGATATGCGTGAAATCACACAAAACTTGCATGCTTCACATTGACACTGAATTGAGTTAATCGGCATTCCCAACTGTTAGAAAAGAACGTGACAGTAAACTCATTTCAAGCCAACACTCCCGAGTGTTGTACCGAGAGCGAGCACAGATAGGGCTTAAAATGTAAATAAATGGTAAGCACAGAGCAAGATTGAGAATGCTAGTGAAAAGCGACTGTATATTCTCATTTAGATTTGATTTTTTTTACTCTTTATTTTTTTAAAAATATTATTTTAATGGATAAAGAATCTAAAATAATAATAATCCATCAATTAACATTTTTTAAAAAAGTAAAATTTTCATTTAAAAATCACCAGTTAAAAAAATTAAATTTGGAGATCTGAATGGTCTAGATGAGAGAAATACCCCAACTCATCCTTTGATGAGAAACTGGTTCCGTATATTAATCAAGAGCTTACGAAACATGATCATTATGGGCCTGAAAGGATATATGTTAGCCCAGTGGATTTCGTAACTATTTTCGGTGCAAATAGGTTTGGCAGCATTTGTTTCCGCAGTTTCCCAGCGGTTATATTATTGTTTTTCCTGTTGGTAGTTGACATGCCTCCAGAAAATTGGAGTTTCCAGAGTTTGGCATCAAATGTTTTTGGCCTTCAACTTTTATCTGAACACATTTAGTCTCTAACAAGCGGATTGTAATTAGGAGTCATGGTTTGAGCTCAAGATGAGTTGTTCACACGTATAATTCTTTACCCTTTTCTTTTTGCTTCTTAGGCTAGTAGCCACCACTGAGTGATCTTATGCAATACAGACGACATGCCTATTTAGATTAGTGGTAAAACTTACTTTTTCAATGTGATATATGTTGTACAAGTAAAGTAGGTGAGAGAAAGTTGGTATCGATTTGCGTGAATATATTTTCTAAATGCTAACTCAAACGGATCTGGCTTTCCTCCTTTGTAAATGAGGCTTCTTTGCAGAATATGGACCGTTGGATCAGGTCTCAACAGTCCAGATTTAATATATTATAATATTATGCAAAGGACCCTCCTTTTCTCCTTTTCAAAGGAGAAAAGACGGATCCAACTCAAACATGCCTAATGTTGCTGCTGTTCTTGTTTCCTCAGTAACATCCCTCACATGTATTGCTTCCACTTGTTATGACCTCAATGAAAAAGAATTTGAAGGCCTTGCCTAATAATCTTAACAAGTTAAAAGTTTTGAGATGAACTCCTTATAAATTATATATACACAACAAAATATACAATGCACTAATCATTGATGTTTCACTAAATTGCACCATGTTTACACGTCTTTTTAGTTTTTACATCTTTATGGGCGTATTAGGAATGAATTGCATTATTGATGACATAATGTGTTGAAGGGTTAGAACGGATTAGTTGGTAAATCGGTTAGGTTTTATAAGAGCTTGTTTGGAATGACATTTCAACCAATCAAACTTAGCTTTTTGAAAGTTAAGCACGGTAGAGTTATAAGGCACTTGTTTAACATAGCGTTTCCCTTACTGTACTTCTTGGTCCTATTGTGCTTTGAAAGTGAAAAACCCTGGGGCTGCTTTAAGGAAAACAAGCTTATCAGCAACGTGGAGAGAGAAGAACACCCAAGAGGGGCAAAAATCTGGTCCCCTTATCATAATATGTACTCATGATATTTAGTAGTTTATGTTGTTTTTAATTATTTTCATATCTTAACATACTTTTTCAATAATCATTTAAATAAGTTTCAGTTTCAACAAAAACCATTTCTAGTACCGTCAATCCAAATATAAATTACATTTACAATATGATTTTTATCCTATTTCAAGTTTGTAAAAATCAAATTGTAAAAAAAATCACTTCTACCATCACTAATTCAAATGAGCCATAAATAAATAACTTAGTGTGGCTTAGAAGTGTGAAGGAGAATTAGACCATCAACTAAAAGAGGAGGATTAACACAAGTTCCAACCTTATAAACACAAAAAAATTTTGGGATTTAGTCATTACTTCTAAAAAAGAAGAGTTCATTGTATTAATTGATAACGTTGGTAAATAAGCTTAGTTCATCTTCATTTTCTTTAGCTAGTTAACATAATGCCAGGTTTAGGTATTGATATATTGATGTATTGTTCATGTCTTTTTTTTTAAATTAATTTCTAATGACTTATTCATAACAAAAATTAAATATTTTTGGTATATATTGATGGATATAACTCATCAATTTTTTTTTGGGACAAAAATAACTCATCAATTTTGTGCAATATGTTTATGAAAATTGATGAAGCATGGAGGGGTAATGAAAGCAAGATTCAAAAGAGAGATTGATTTGTAGCCCAGTGAAGATGGGTAAGAAGTTAGGCAAGTGAGGCGACATGAAGCACGCCGAAACAAACAAAATAACACAAATACACAATGGGCACGTCTGATATGATGAAATTGTGGATGTGGAATTAGAATTGGATCTTAATTCCATGTCTAGATTTATTTAATAAAATGGAGTTAGAAGTTCTTTCAATTTCATATGCAAAACCAAATCTTCTCAATTCTATCCAATTTGACTTCCACCCAATTTGACTTCCACCCAAAAAACAAAAATTCTCAATTTCAAGTAGGCAAGTTCTTTTTTACCCTTCATCGAGCTGGGTCGCCTTCTTCACCAAGCTTCCGGACATCTACAACCCATAATTGAGCTTTGCCTTCTTCATTGAGCTTCACTACCCAAACAACTCACTATCTCATTTCTGGAAATCATGTGCAGAAAGATTTATTGGAAATATTTCCTTTTCAAAGTTATTTCTGAAAAAAAAAAATTGTTTGAGAGGGACATTTTCATCTTTTCACCTAGAAATTATATCTCTTTTCCTTAAAATACCAGATATATTTTTAAACCTCATCCCAACCCCCAAGAACATCGTACTTTTAAACCTCATCCCAAACGGTAACATCAATTCCAGGGGGCCCAATATTTCAACACCCAATGTTACTTCGCACAACACAGTATCAGCCCTCAGCATCTCTCCTCTCATCACCCCATCAATGGCGAGCGATCTGCCAAACATTCTGGTTATGGGTCCTCCACTCATCTTCCCAGATATACAATCCCAATACTCTCACTCTTACAACTTCCTCAGCTTCTTTGCCTCTTCCCTTCCCCTTCCCCAATTCCTCTCCTCCCTTAACATTCATCCCTCTTCCATTCGCGCCATCCTCTGCAACAATATGCAGAGGGTCCCCGCCGATCTCCTCCGTTCTCTCCCCTCCCTCGGCCTCGTCGTCACCACCAGCTTGGGCACCGATCACATTGACATGCCCGAGTGCCGCCGCCTTGGCGTCCGGGTCGCCACCGCCGGTGGATCCTTCTCTGAGGATGTCGCCGACTTCGCCCTCGGCTTGTTGATCGATGTTCTCATGAGGATTTCCGCTGCTAATCGATGCGTCAAGAAATTGTTTAGGTCTGAAGGGCCCCGAAACATTCCAGCTGCTTCACGGGTAATCTGTCTTTTTTTTTTTTTCTTTTCAGTCCAAAAAAAAAAAATCTGTCTTTTTTTATTATTATTATATTTGAAAAGAAAACGTGGAGTTGCCCGTTGCCACTCACTCTGGGCATGGCTAATTTTAATATTTTTGGTTTTGAATAAAAATATAAAATGAATATAATGTCGGTTTCGGAAGGAGGAGCCTTGTTTTCCTCTAGATATAATCATAAATGCTTGGGTCTTATCAAAGCATAATGGGTCAGGTCAAAAAAAAAAAAAGATTATGGGCCAAGGTGATTGGGCCTGATCGGAAGATGAGCTGAGTTTAAGAAATGTCACCGTGGGTCTTGTAATTGTATGTGTCCCAAAAAATAAATGTTGCACCCAATTGCTAAAAGGTTCAAATCTTATTGATGTAAAGATTTTTTAGTAGGCAATCTGTAAGTATTTTTATAAACATTCTTTGAAAAGGCAGCCCACCTCACCTAAACCTCTATCATGCCAAAGAAAAGAATGCTCTGAATAGTTGGCAGAAAAATATAAAATGGCTTTTTAAATGTTTCCAATGCCATAAACAAAAAATATCTTGTTAATCTTATCTTGTAAAAAGTTATATTAGCCTAACAATACTGAAGCTTCATGTAGGCCTAAGCCACAAAACCCCCTTAGAAGTGTGGCAGTAGTAGTACCCATTAAAGTTGCACTTTTGGTCCCTCAAACTGATTTGAGAGTTCATTAAAAAGGGACCAAATTGAAACTAAGCACATTTAACCAAACACTGAATGAATTGTTTCAGGTGGGAGGCAAGCGAGTTGGGATAGTTGGATTGGGGAAAATAGGGACGGAAGTGGCGAAGAGACTCGAACCCATGGGCTGCAAAATAATGTACACTTCAAGGACCAAGAAATCGTCTGTGCCGTACCCATTCTATGGGAGCGCCGTTGAGGTGGCGGCCAACAGCGACGTTCTTGTAGTGTGCTGTGCACTAACAGAGGAGACTCATCACATAGTGGACAGAGCAGTGATGGAGGCATTGGGAAAAGAGGGAGTGATAGTGAATGTGGGAAGAGGAAGTCTGATTGATGAGAAGGAATTGGTGAGGCGTCTGGTGAGTGGGGAGATTGGAGGAGCTGGCTTGGATGTGTTTGAGAATGAGCCTCTTGTTCCCTCTGAACTCTTGTCTTTGGATAATGTTGTGCTTTCCCCACATGCTGCTGCTGTCACCTCTGAGTCTTTCCATCATATAATGGAACTTGTTGCTGCTACTCTTCATGCCTTCTTCCAAAATAAACTCTCACTTACTCCTGTCACGCAGGATTGAAGGGTTTGGATTATTGTACATTCACCAAATAAAAAATGTGTATGCTGTATTTCAGGAGACACGCTGTTAACTTCAAGGTTTTGAAATTCGGACCGGGTATTGAATCGGTTGAAGTAGTGGTTCAAGGGTTAGTGGGTCGAATCGGAGTCAAATCGGAATCAACCTGGCCGTATTAAAATAATAGATTTAATAGATCATATTTTATATTATTGTCCATTTTATATTTTATGAAAATTAATTGGTTAAGTTATGAATATTTATGATTAAATTTTTCATTGAATGGTTTTAATGTTTTATACATGTGGCTATTGAGTATTATTTTATTTTTAAACATATTATATTTTTATAGTTTAATTAAATATTAATGATGAAAAAGAAAAACCATTGCCTAAATAAATTAGTTTTTATCTTATTTCTTTTTTAGTAAATTTGTGTAAATAAGAATTGGGAAATAAAAAGGTAGTTTGTCTTTATATTTTTTTAACATTAGGTTAGAGTGTTGGATGTTTGAGAAAAGCCAGTAGCCGTGGCCATTCCTTTAGGTTGTCATTAGTCAGTGTTAGCGTGCAGCAGTAGCACACGTTTCTCTAGAAGAAAAAAAAAAGCATGATGATTTTCTCTCTTTTAGTCTTTTCGTCTCTCCATCTTCTTCAAGCCTAGTTTTTTTCCCCTCTTTCTTTGCTTCCACCATCTTCTTCTTTAAGCATGCTTTCATTTTGTTCTTCTTCTTCAAGCGTACTTCACGAAGGCAATCACAAGAAAACCATGGCGACTAGATCTGAAAATCAACTCCGATGATTGGATCTGCTTCTTTTCTTCTTCAACCTCCATTGATTTTGGGTTTTCAACCTCAGATTTGATCTACTCCTCCCTTTCTTCTTCAATCTTCGATTTGGACATGCTCTTTCTTTTCTTATTTGGCCTCTGTTCTGGATCTAGCATTTTTAAAAAATCAACTCGGCCAACTTGCCCGAGTTAGTCTCGAGTTAGCCGAGTCAGCTCCGAGTCGGAAGCAACCCCGGGTTGGGGTGTCACATGGACTGGTTAGGTGCCCGGTTCACCGGTTTCCGAGTCAAATTGGCCTGTCCGGTCCGGGCTTTACAACATTAGTTAACATAAGAATAAGACGCTAAAGTTCCAACATTACTGCTCTGCTTTGTTCTACCAGTCCATACTAGAGTAATCATTTTGTTTTGTTTTTGGCTAGTCATCGGTATCCTTCTATTAGAGATAATCTTGTTCAAGGTGACCTAAACGAGGGCACTTCTCTTGATGGCAGAAAATGTTATAGATCCAAAGTAACTTGATGGCAGAAAATGTTCTGGGAGGGTTTCTTCTGACTGAAATGATTATGCTCAAAATTGACCCCATAAAAAGTAACTAGAATGCATATTTATAGGCATCCTCAACTTTTACAATGAAATGTAGAATGAGGAAGTGAACTACAGAGCCATTTGTGCAACTTTCAGCTATAACGCGCTAATCATTCATTCTCCAGCTTCTTCTACACAGAACCAACTTCGTCTTCCACAGGTTGAGAAATCTCTCTAACACAAAATTAACTTCATTTGTCATCCGCCTGCAAGTCTTTATAATCAACCCAAGAATAAGAACTAGGAGAAGGAACCTTATCACGAAATCAGCATGGGTAACACTTGCAGGCGTTCTCACGCAACGAAAAATAATCAACTAAATCTTGAATAGTATAAAGAGACTTGTCCGAAAACTAAGAACGAATTAAAATGAATAATTCAGTTTGAGAAGCTAAAGTGGCAAGATTAATTCTCTACTCTGTTCTATTTGAAGTAATGCCAGATGAAACATTTAAACAATCTTATTTAAATATATTGTGGCTCATCCCTGGGCGCTTAATTAGTTTTTAGCTGGTTCCCCTTATGGTGCTCATTCATTTTGAAAATGTCAAGTCGGAAGCACGTGCTGCACTTAACATTATATGTATTATGATGGGTGAAGGGTAATTTTAACAATGAAGTTTAATTCTTAAGGTATTTGACACTATTAAGTTTTTTAAGGTTCATTACATATAAACATTATAAATTGGGGCAATTTTACCAAATCTGTTAACTTGGAGCAAACAACGGTTGCTGGGTCCCACATGGTATTTTTTTATTTTTTTGAAAAATTGCTTCTTGCTCTGCTCTCTTCCTCTGCAGATGTCATTAGATCTCTTGCTTTCTTCTTTCTTCATCACCATCTTCACTTGCATAAACCACTTCTCTTGGGACTTGACAGCCACACATGGGTTCGAGATCAGCTCCGTGGCGCGGGACTTGGGCTCCACAGCCATTGACACTGTTAATGAAAGGTCCCGACCTTGAGATGAAAGAAGAAGGCCCCAAAAAGGAGAGCTCATGGGAAGCCATAAGAGAGTGGTTCAGAGCTCAGAGAGTTTCTCCCATAGGACCCACTTTCTCTCCCTCAAACGCATATTATGCAACAATTCAAGCCAAAACTCAAGACTTGAGGCTATACTTCTTGATGTCCTTGCCTGCCCCTTAGCTCCAATCGCATTAACTCACGATCCTATACACACCATCAAAGATATCCCATTCGTAAGATCTTTCTTCATATCACATTTTCATCTTTCTTTTTGTTATACTTAATTCTAAAATGATATATTATTCTCAATCAGGAGAATACATTATACAATGGTATTTGGCGGCAACTGGGTGTCTAAAATAGCGGAAGAAGGAGACAAAGAATATGTGTGCCACTAGAACGGTGAAGATGGTGTGCTGTGAAACAGAGATCTTGAAGGAGGAAAATGTCAGTTTGGGGATAAGAAGCAGCGACAATGGCCATTTCGTTCTATGGCAGATGCATCATGGAATGTGATTGCTCGAATTGGTCGTTGGTGGCCACAAGGTACTCACCGGCAGCAACGGCAAGGCTGTGTGGCGCTACACTCCCTGGCTCGACACCAATGATGCCAGAGGCCGTCAACGGCCACTCCATCGCATCATTCAGGTAATGGAACTTCTATTCAAGGTACTGAAAAATGGGACCGAACATTAAACCGGGCACGGGCTGAAGTACTGAGTTAAGAGTCGGTGGTTCAGATCGGGGTTAATCTAGGGGTTAGACCGGGGTTAGGGGTCAATTAAAAAAAAATTTAAATATTCATACATATCATTTAAAAAACTATATGAGAGTTATTTTTCAACTAATAGTCCAATATAACCTCCTGAATTTAATACCTACCAAAATATCTTAAGTACATAAGGATTTTTCCCCAACCAATGCCAAAAGTATTTCATAATCCTTTTAAAGCTCCTTATAAATCAAAAAATGTTAGGAAAATATTTTTTTTTTAAAAAAAAAGCCAAAATGACTTCATTTGGAGTGTAAAAAAGTAAAAAAAAAAAAGAAAAAAGCCAAACCATGATTAGGCCGGGTCATCCCAATTCAGGTCGGTTTATCTCAGTTCACATCGGGTCAAATCGGTTTTTTCTCTCAACCGAACTGAACTAGCGACCGGTTCACCGGTTTCCGATCTGAACGGGTCGGTCCAATTCAGTTTTACATACAATGCTTCTACTACAAAGGAGAGAGAGCAGAGCAAGAAGCAATTTTTCAAAAAAAAAAAAAATTGCTGTGTGGGACCCAATAACAACTGTTCGCCCCAAGTTAACGGATTTGATAAAATTGCCTTAATTTATAATGTTTTTGTATATTTGAGTATCCTAAAAAATTTAACGATACTAGATACCTCTCACACAAAACATCATTTTTTAAATTGCACCTCCACCCTATTATTACGAAATACAAAAACAGAAGCTGGCAAGTGACGCTGACATTATCCTTTATAAATTATAATATATGTATATTATCCATGTCTCGACCTAGTGCACCAAAATTGGAATATAAAACACTATAATTAGTACTGATTTGTTATTTTATTAGGATGTAAATTTAGAAGACGATAGGTTTTGATATTAATCACCTTCTGTTTCAAATAAAAAAGCACAAATACTCTTAACCCCACACATCCTAATAAAAAAGCACAAACAGATTAAAGGATGTAAATTTAGAAGACGATAAGTTTTGATATTAATCACCTCCTGTTTCAAATAAAAAGGCACAAATACTTAACCCCACACATCCTAATAATTTTTTTTTTAAAGTTAGTTAATCAAATTGAATTTAACAAAATATAATTTTTATTATATGTTCTCATAATTAATAGTTGCCTTTACTTTTTTCTTATGAATTTCAAATTTCTCTCATACTTTATTAAATCTCAAACTTAAATGAGGGGCATTTCATGAAAAAACGGCCGGATTTCATGACCAAAAGAATGACTTATATTTTGTAAAAGACTTGTACTAATGCCTTACATTCCCTTTGATTTTTTTATAAGGGTGCACAACCATCTCACACGTATTAAATAATTTTTAAAATTGATTAATTTTATTAAAAGTAAGTTAAATTTGATATTTTTCCCAAAAATTACCCTGTACATTATCCTTATTCCAGACAAAGGGCATTTGAGTAAAAAATGTTGATGATTAAGACAATTTCTAAAGCATCTTATATTTATAAGCAATTTTTTTTGAAAAAAATATTTTAAAAAAGTTCAGAAGGATATGTTGGCGGCGGGAAACTTGCTTTCATCAATTTTTTGAATGTTTCTGATTTTGGAAAATATTAAGGAAATGAAGAGATCGAATATCTTTAATATGGAACACCCTAGATACATGCATTATTATATTATAGTATCTTTAGCACCAACAAGAAAGTGGGCAAGTCATGAGACAGCTAGTCATGTTTTTTCTGATAGTGACAAGAATGACCAGAGTTCAATGAATTCATATACATATGGAGCCCATGCAATAAAACACCCTCTTTATTCCAGCAAATTGCACCATTGTGGGGTTCTTTCAAACACTGGCACAGGTAATTACAGATAAAGAGGCCTCTTTTTTTGGTTTTTCTGCCATCTTTTTCTTTTCCTCTCGGTGAGACCCAACAAAGTATAAATTAAGCTTGATAGAGGGGTATCTGGAAGAAAATAAAGCAAAGCAGCCTCTTCAACTTTATTTGATGTCAGCTTCCAAGTCAGATGTTTTTCTCATGTAGCCACCTCGAGAAAGCATCAAGGGTTCTTGAGTCCGCCCTGTAATGTCTCTGTGTGAACTCTAGAAGCTTTGGCCATGTGAAATCTGGATACATTCTTGGATTTTCGTTGTTAACCAGTGCTTCTGGAGGGCTAACTACTTTGTCCCATCTTGGACACAGAAAAAAAGCAAGCGATTTCCTCACACTTGTTTTGTTTACCACTGCTCTATGCAAGCAACTCTTGTATATCCCGTTTGATAGAGCCTGAAATTCTCAAATAATCATAATCACAATGTTACTTTCTTTAGTTCATCATCACCATTTAATAGGTTTCTTTAATTTCCAGTTAGCCTGCAGCCATGGCTCAGAAGAACTAGATTTGCCTTTAACGTCTATCCAACTTTAAAGCATGTTTTAAACTCAATTAGCATTAATAACACAACACTAATAATAACAATAGTCAGCATCATTATTATCAAAATGAACATGATGATAACAATAAATCGTATCCATTTGTTTAGTTCCAAGAATGATGTCTCCGATAGTGATTGACAGATTAATTAGCACAAATGCAAGATCTTATTTTGAATGCCTCCAGATTCGGTACATGCAATTGAGATGTAGTTTTTCTTCATGGGATTAAACCAACAAATAGGTTTTTGGATGTTGTAATTAAGTAGTTTGTTGAACGAGTGAGTCATCTTGTGTTTAGGAGATGCATACCATAAAGGTGTCACCAATGTTGATGACGAAAGCATTAGGGTTAGGAGCAACAGAATGCCATGTTTGGTTGGCCAGCACATGGAGACCTCCAACTTGATCTTGATGAAGAATGGTGAGTGAAGTGGGGTCGCAGTGGGGCCCAGTACCAAGTGCAAGGTCAGGGTTCTGGCATGGAGGGTAATAGTTCAGTCTCATTACGGAATCATTCTGTTTGAAGAAGTCTCTGAAGTAGTTGCACCCAACTCCTAAGCTCACTCCCAGAAGCTCCATTATCCCCAGCGACAGACTGCTCATGGCTTCACAGTACTCTTGATACAAATTCCTGAACCAAATATATAAATTAATTTCAATCACAACATATCTTGCAAGAAGAAAGCTAAGAATTATTAAGTAAGAAGCAACATGATCAAGTTGGTTTAGCAGGATAAGGCTCCGCTAGATCCTTCTGGGCCTTGAGTTGTTTCCCAGAGGAAACACTTGTGTTGAAAGGGGCAGCCACAAACTCCATGATAGAAGACTCAATGAACTTTTTTTGGAGAGGTTAAAGAAGCTAAATAAGTTAGTTATTTTTTTTTTGTGATAAAAATAAGTTAGTTAATCATAATATATGTTGTGTATCATTTGAATACATATCATTTTATAATTTAGACAATTAGTTTGGTATTAAAAAGATAAATATAAATACTTTAAAATAACCTTTATTTAACTTCCTTAATCTCTAAAAAAAGGTCAACTGAGTCTGAGTCTTGTATTAAAGAGGAGAGTAGTATTATTCTTACCCGAATTCCCTGAAATCTTGTCCCATAACGTTCACAAAGTAGTCTTCAACTGTTCTTTTCACGAACTGGTCATCATCTGAGGCAGCAGAATACCTGAAAGAGAGTGTCTCTTTCCATGGAAGATTGGAGGAGAATCTTCCCGTGAAGCTACTGGCATAGCCAATATGCTCTCCAGGCTTCCTCTGAGCCTTCTGCTTCTCAGACAGCTTCATGCCGAAGAACCCATCCATGAGCCCATGGGCCTGGGCTATGAGCCCAGCATCAATCCCATGGTTCACCACAAGGAAGAACCCATGGCTGCTGCAAGCTTCTCTCACCTGAAAGCATGCCTTGGCCATGGCCACAGGGTCTCGGGAAAGAAAGCCCATGAGGTCAATCGGAGGAACTTGGAGCTCCGGTGGGCTCAGGCATGGCTTCTCATGGTCAGGCCATATGAACTGAGAGGGTATTTGAGATGTATACTTATTAAGAAGAGAAGCATCAAAAACCAAAGTTTCTGATGATAAGCCTTCTTTATTCTTATTATATTCTTTGCTGTCTGTAGGATTTGGAGGTGACGAAGGAAGAAGAAGGAGCTCTGGTGCAGGAGGAGGCATTGGTACGTAGTATTTAGTGAAACTCACAAGAGTGGTGTGTTAGGATATATAAAGGGAAAGAGGAAAGAGAGCTTGATTAATAAAGAAGAAAAATATTAATGGAGTTTGAAGAAAAGCCAAGAGAAGGCATTGGGGAAGTCGGGAAATACAAACGGGAATCTTGATTATAAGTGAACTTATTGTTTGCTTATGCTCTCTCTCTCTCTCTGTATGAATATATATGGATTGGTGCAGTTTATATTCTACGATATGGCTGCTATATATAGGGATTAGGAGGCACTATATCATAGCACGCAAGTGGCAACCGAATGCATTTCACACATATAACGGAAGCTAACTTTCCAAATTATCAGTGGATTCTACATATATATACCATATCTCTCATTACAGGTTTAGTGATCTTTGATTTGACTATAGCTAGCTAGAATTAGTTTCTCTTTGGTTGGAATTTTTTTGGGAAAATTCTAGAAAAATACAATTAAAAATGAGAAAAAATAAATTAGTGCTGCGAATTTATCAAATCTCAAATTAAAAATGAAGTAGAAATTTGGGATTTTCAATTCTGACTAAATGACCAAAATGCCCTTAATTCAGTTTACAAAAGTTTCAGAGGTCAATAACAACATCTGTATCTATACTAACAACATTAGATTTTACATTAATGACTATATTTAATTTTTATGTTTTACAACTTCATATCTCAAAAATCAAGGATAATTTTGAGGGCATAAGTTTCAGGGGTCAATAACAACATCTGTATCTATACTAACAACATTAGATTTTACATTAACGACTATATTTTTATGTTTTACAACTTCATATCCCAAAAATCAAGGATAATTTTGAGGGCATAAGTTTCAGGGGTCAATAACAACATCTATATCTATATTAACAATATTAAATTTTACATTAATGACTTCACTTTCATGTTTTACAACTGAATCAAAGTCAATTTGGTCATTTGCTCAGAATTAGAAATCATAGATTCCTACTTTAGTTCTAACTTGAGATTTTATAAATTCGCAGCACCAATTTGCCTTTCCCCATTTTTAGTTGTATTTTTCTGGAATTTTCCCAAATTTTTTTCTGTCAATAAAAAAAAATCAAATATTATGCAATGGTCTTGGTCACTTTTGAGTTTTAGATGTATCTTTTTAAAGTAAAGATTAAAAAGGAGAAGTATTCCATACATGAAGTAGCACGTAGTCCAACCAAGAAAAAATAAAGATATATATCCTTCATATAGAATACTATAACACAAACACACACAGAAGCACAAAGGAAAAATAAAAATATTTGTTCATAACAAAATAAGAAACCTTGGTTGAAAAAGAACTTAACAGAAAACAAATCGTCCAGCAGATGCCATGCAAAGCCAAAAGAAATAAAAGTATAAAAATACTAGACACGACAAGGTTGGTAAGGAAGATTCTTACAAAATAAGTTACGATTTGGAATACAAAGCGTCGATCAAACAAATTCAATATTCGGTTTATCACTTAATCTGGCGGTATATCCCTATATATCTGAAATTTTATCCATGCTCGATTAATTGGAAGGGCTAACCTAATAATACTCAGGCAAGTTCTAAAATATTGCATTGCTCAAAGTATAGAAAATCAGTAGTTTTAATTATTATGTATATGTATTACAATTTAAGTTGAAGATATTGATGTGTAATTAATAAATTGATCAGTTAATGAAGGAGTATTTATGTAATACTTACTCTTGATTCTAAATATAAAACATTTTTTCATTCTGTCTTTTTTATTTATCACTTTTCTTCAAATTAATTTATTTGACTTATAAACTAATTTGATTGGATTAAAGAAGCTAGTTGAGTTAGTTAATATGATATATTTTTTCTAAAACACCTAAATCATTTTCCTTAATTCATTTCATTTCTCTCTTATTTGATTATTGTTGAGGGAGCGTCAATATGGGTAATTTTAAAAAAAAAATTGACAAATATAGGAACTATGTCTTACATTAAATATCAATATCAACTCCTCAATCATGCCTTATATTAAGAACGGGAGAAAATAAATAGGTCTTATATTTAGAATTGAGAGTACATAGTTAGTTCTAGCATGAGCTTGAATTACTGATTAACAATAAAAAAGTTATTTGCTTGAATTTAAAAAATTAGACGTTCTATTAATTAAAATTTTATAAAAAATTAGCTACTAAGCTAATTTGCATGTAGAATGTATAAGAAATTGTATATAGGTTTGATTATGAATTTCGGGTTGTTATGGTTAATTGGGTTTGCTTGAATGGGTATATAAGCTTTCAAAGAGGGACATTAAAAAAATAGTGTGGCCAGCATTATATATGTTCTCGTTTTTTTAATAAATCAAAGTGCTTTACCCGAATTATTAATCAAAGATCTTTACAGAGATACACACACAAAAACGATGAGTTGAAAGCATAAAATAAAGAATCGAAATCAGAAGAAGGATTTGCAGTTGATGCATTTATAGACAAAAAAATCTGAGAAAGCAGACTCGCATCGCTCTTACTATATGTTGCTTGACACCTAATAGATGTTACATATGAAAAGTAACTCCTTTTTCTTAAAAAAGTCTCGAAATTCTTGTTGACACTTGAAATTATACACACACACGGACTGAGATATTAACAATCTTGTGAAATACTTTTTATCTCATCTTTTTCATAACATCATGTTAACTATTTTTAAAAAATTAAGAAAATCACTTATATTTAATTAAATGTTAAGAACTTTTGTATTTTTTTTAAAATATCCCTTTGATACGTATAACACTCATTAGAAGAGGGGATACAAAAGCTCTTCATAAAAAAATAATAATTAGGAGGTTTCTGAAAATTAGTTATAAATATTTTATTAAATATTATAAAAAGTTTTATATTAAAAACTAATACTCCTTCCAGTTCTTAATAGAAAAGCCGGTTAACTTTATTTTTTATAGATTAAAGAAGCTAAATAAGTTATATTAAAGTATTTATATTTATCATTTTTCTTCAAATTAATTTGTTTAACTTATAAATTAATATATAATATAATAATACACAACATATGATATGATTAAGTAACTTATTTAGTTTCATTAATCTATTAAAAAAAGTAAATTGACTCTTATATTAAGAAATGGTAGTAGATAAAGTTTTGTAAATAAGAGTAGAGAGAATGTATATAGAAGCCAAAACTTGCTTATTTTAAGAAGAAGAATTTGGATTATTTGGGTGTGGGTCGATATATATGTTCGCCGATGACATGCGTGCAGAGCTTTCAACTTATTATTCTGCACACAGATCCAACCTAAAGTTTTACATTCAAATGAAGACTTTTAATCCACAAAAAGATTTAAGTTGTAAGTTAATCAAGTAACTGATGATCTCAAACTTTAAGGAATCTCTCCAAAAAGGGTTTCTAAATCAATTTTGTTCTATATATGCCATAGTTTAACTTATAAACAAGTCAACATTCATTAATTCAACTCTAATTATACTAGTATATTTTCTCTTTCCTAGTGAACACTGAGCAATCATTTGTTCAATTTTTAATTAAATAAAATAATATAGAACTTAGATAAAGTATATCAATGTTTGTCATCAAAATTTTGTTTGTGATGGTTTATCGATCAATAATAGGGACTAAATTAAAACTGTATGAACTTGTAAAAATTTTAAAATGATTTTAATTCATTAAAAAGAACCTAAAATCATGTTGTTTAATTAGTTCAAGTGAAAATAACTTAATCATTATTAAATAAGTTTTAGGGTTCAACCATATTATTGTGAGATTATAGCGTATCTGGAGTGCAATTTAGCAGCTCGAATACCCACATCAACACATGGTTATAGATGCACAACAAATACACCATTTAGATAGGACGAAAAGAGAGAGGATATGCACATATGCACTTGTCTTACAATAGGAAAAGAGACTTGGATATTTATATATGCACTTATAGAGTAAAACTCATGTTGCATTGAAAGGGATGAGTTATATTTGCACTCACAAAACTGGCTTATCGTGCAATTATATCGTGGCTCCATCGATTTACTCCAGAAGAAAAACCCATGAGCTTTAACTCATGCAGTTTTAACAAAGTGAGCATATTGCTATCCCTAGCCTCATATCTTATGTTATTTTCAATGGCACCCTAGAGGTTAATGAACTTGAATTGGGACTAATTTACCAAGAGCGGATCAAAGTCCAACCCTTATGAATAAACAAATTATATTCAGAGAATTATCTATAATTAGACCTAATTAAAAATGCGTATTAGATAATTGAATAAAAAAATAAAAATAATATGCGTGTGTAATTATAAATATTATAATGCATAGGTCTTGTGTCACTATGTGTATGATATTCAAGATATAAATAGAGCTACTTATGGTGCCTATGATATTTTGACTTCGAATGGATATTCTGACGCTGGTTTTGCCGCCGGAGAGATCGCCGGTTGCTCTGGAACCGGCTGAGTTACTAGCTGTCGTTGAGAAGGTTCCCAATGGTTCCCATTCTCACCCTTCAAACCTCTCTGATCCCGCTTGCCTAGAAGCAGAGCTCGCGGGGGCAAGTCTGGAGAAAGCCTCTTGCAGAACAGAGGCTGTGGCATCGTACAAGGATATTCTCTCTGCCTCCGTGGACAAACAAGGTAATGGGTCTGTTTTTATGAGCTCTAACCCAGTGGTAGACCTTTCGAATCTTCTTGAGCAATCCTGGGAGCTTCCTGAGCCTTCAGAGGAAATTAAACACCTCATGGAGGTGTACCCTACATTGGATATGTCGAAAGAAGAATATAATCGCTGGGCTAGACCTTGGTGTAACTCCCTTGTTATCACTGTCCTTGGTGCTAAGTTTAGCTTTCACAGATTGAAAAACCACCTTTCCAGAATCTGGCGTTTAAATGATTTTGATTTAATAGACATTCCAAACAATTATTTTGTGGTTAAGTTCAGAGCTAAGGAAGGGTGGGAAGATCATTACAAGAGAATTCTGCTGGGTGGCCCGTGGTCAATAGCTAACCATTGTATCTTGGTCCAGAGGTGGACTCCTCACTTCGACCCTTTCCTCAATCCTCTGGGACGTGTTGCCACTTGGATTAGAATTCCCCACATCCCTCTGTTATGCTATAACAAGGAATGCCTATGGAGGCTCGGAGATTTGGTGGGGAAAACATTAAAACTTGATATGAACACGCTGAAGAATCCAGAGGAGGAAGAAGCTGTGGTTCATAGGGGACGGTTTGCTAGGCTTTGTGTAGAAGTTGACCTGCAAAAGAAGCTTGTGCCCAGGGTCATCTCTGCCTCAACCATTTTCAATATTGAATATGAGGGTCTAGGCCTGATTTGTTTCTCTTGCGGGAAATATGGGCATAGGAAAGATCGTTGTCAAGATAAAAAGGTAGGTGACGCTGGATGTTCTGAGGTGCTTCCGAACAAAGACACTCCTGAGACGGTGGTTTCTATCTCTCCGGACAGCCATGGTCAAGGTGCTCCGTCATCTTCAAACCTCCCTCCGACCAGGGAAGATCAGTTTGGGCCTTGGATGATTGCTCGGAATTCTTCAAAATCTCGAATCTCAAGAAATGGTGTGAGCAGGGCCAGAGTAGGAGTGGAGAGCCATTCAGAATTTGCAGACTGTAGGGGTATGGGCAAGGTTGCTCAATCGAGATTTGCGTGTCTGGCAGAGGAGGACGTGGATGATGATGTGGTTCCGGAGGGTAATTTGAATTTGAAGCGGATTGGGAAGAAGGTCCAGATGGGTGATGTTGTGAATCAAAAGCCAAGTGTTCCAACTCCTAGGCTAGCTGCGCATAAGATTCCATCTGCGCATAAGAATGAGTTAAAGGGCCAGAGAAAGGGGATTAAAGGATTTCATGTGGGCTCAAAAAAGTGGGCTGAAGTGAGAAAGCCCAAAAATGGAGTAGCTTCTAGTTTAAATGGGAAGGAAAAGTCTCGTTTGGGCCATGAGAGTTCTATTGGGTTGAAAAATATTGGATTGGATAAGTCCACTCATCCCTCTTCAAATAGGACCCATAAAGTTGTTAAGGGATGCATGCAAAACACAAAACAACTTCAAGGTACTTCGGCTGTTCATGGTCCATCCGATTTGGATCACTTGTGCAATCAACCATCCTCTTCTATGGTCCGTGAGCATTCTCCCTCTCAAAAGAAGAGTCAACCAAAGAAATGCCATGGGATCCTATCCTTGTCTTCTAATCTAGAAAAGCCGAATTTGGCTTTATCCCAACCTGGGGATGTTGTCACTAGTGCGGAGGCTGTGGAGTCTAATTCAAAAATTCACTCCGTATCCAACTTGGAAGTGGTGGTTTTGATGGAAGAGGAACCTCCTGACGAGTAAGCTTTCTCGTATTCCATTTTACCCTTGTTTTAATGATTATTTCTGCTTGGAATTGTCGTGGGGCGGGTGGACGCACCTTCCCACGTGTGTTAAAGGATGTCGTTCATAAATATGGTATTAATATCATGTGTTTAATTGAGCCTAGGATCAGTGGTAATAGAGCTGATAGAGTTGTTAAAATGTTGGGTTTCAATGATTGGTTGAGAATTGAGGCAACAGGTTTTGCCGGAGGCATATGGGTTCTTTGGAATAATTGGGATTTCAGTCTTGATTATATTTCTTCGAACACCCAGCTTCTTCACTGTAGGATTCTGACTAGGAAGAACCTTAATCCTTCTTTTGTGACTTTTGTGTATGGGGATACTAGTATCCTTAAGAGGAGGGAGTTGTGGGAGTCATTGCATGTGATTAAGCAATCGGTCAACGCGTCTTGGCTGGTTCTGGGGGATTTCAATGCTTTCATTAATCATAGTGATAAAGAGGGCGGGGTTGTCCCTGTTTCTGGTTCTATAAGGGATTTTCAAAATTGTATTGATCGCTGTAACCTTATTGAGGTCCCGGTGGTGGGTGATAAGTTTACGTGGGAAAAAACCGGTGTTAGGGAAAGACTGGACTGGGTGTTTTGCAATTTTGAGTGGGACATTCTTAATCCTAACACCAAAGCCTTCTATAACCTTAAATTTAAATATGATCACCGGGTGATTGTGGTTGCGGAAAGTAACAATAAGGTTGGCGGTAAAAGGGGCAGAAATTTTTCTTATCAGGCAGCGTGGAGTATGGAAGATGGATTTAGTGATGTGGTCAGTAAGGCATGGCAGGGGAGGAATTGGATGCAAGGTCAGGAGCAATTTTCCAAGGAAGCCTCGGAGTGGAACTCTAGAGTTGTGGGGAATGTAGCCAAAAAGAAGAGAGACATCATCCGCAGGCTGGAAGGGACTGATAGAGCCAGATACAATAGGACTGGGCCTAATGGTCTTTTCAGGATTGAAAAGCAGCTCTGGAGCTCGTATCAGAAAATCGCATTACAAGAGGAATTGATTTGGTTCCAAAAGTCAAGGTGTAAATGGATCAGTGATGGAGATAGAAACACGAAATTCTTTCATGCTTGTGCATCTGCAAAGAGGAAAAGAAACAGAATTGAGGCTCTTCAAGATGCTAATGGGAACTGGGTGTCTGATGAGAATTTGTTAAGAGGCATGGCTCTGGATTATTTTAGAAATCTCTTTTCGGCGGACAACCCCTTTCCTTTCTCTCCTTGGCCGGCTAGATTCCCACCTCTTATTGATTTACAATTGGACTCTCTGCAGCAAAAGGTTACCCCTACGGAGATTAAGAATGCTGCTTTTGAGATGGGTGCGTTTAAAGCTCCAGGCCCTGATGGTTTAAATCCCCATTTTTTTCACACCCAATGGAATTTTATTGGGCAAAAGATTTGTGATCTTGTTGGCATGATTTTTGATAATCCGGAGGTCATCCAGGATATTAATCATACGAATATCACTCTCATCCCTAAGATTGACCACCCCTTATCTTTAAAAGACTTCAGGCCTATCTCGTTATGCAATGTGAGCTACAAAATTGTCAGCAAAGTTATCGCTAATCGCTTCAAAGGTGTCATGAACCACCTAATTGCTGAAAACCAATGTAGTTTCATAGCAGGAAGACAGGGGGTTGATAATATCATTATTGCCCAAGAAGCAATTCACACTATGAGAACTAAGCGAGGTAACAAAGGTTTTGTTGCGGTGAAAGTTGACATGGAAAAGGCTTTTGATAGGCTTGACTGGCGCTTTCTGGAGTTCACTCTTCACAGCTTGGGTCTTGGTGCTAGCTTTATCAAGCTAATTATGTCCTGTGTATCATCCACTTCTATGAGCATTATTTGGAACGGCATCGCATCTGAGCGTTTTCGGCCATCTAGGGGAGTGAGACAAGGGGATCCCCTAAGCCCATATCTGTTCGTCCTTTGTATGGAGCTGCTCGGGCAACTTATTCATCAAGAAGTGGAGCTAGGAAAATGGAATCCTCTCAAGCTGAGCGCCTCGGGTCCTATGATTTCCCATCTCTTCTTTGCTGACGATCTGATTCTATTTGGAGAGGCTTCAATTGAGTAGATGGTGGAATTTCGTAACATCATGGCTCTGTTTTGTCAAGTTTCTGGTCACAAGATTAATCTTAATAAATCCAAGATGTTTGTTTCAAAGAATGTTCATTTCAACAGGGCTTATGAGTTGAGCCAGATTGTTGGTGTTGGTTTGACTGCTGACCTTGGTAAATACTTGGGTGTTCCCCTCTTACACAAAAGGATGGTTAAGAGGACCTTTTCTCCGCTCATTTAGAGGGTAAAAATTAAACTGGCAAATTGGAAAGGCAAATTCCTTAGTATGGCAGGCCGGTCGACTCTCATTAAATCGGTCCTCTCGGCAATCCCCCAGTACCAGATGCAATCTACTCTTGTTCCGAAAGGTGTTCTTCTTTCCATTGAAAAACTGAGTCGTGATTTCTTCTGGAATCATCATGAAGACTCCAAAAAATTGCATCTTCTCTCCTGGGACGTGCTAAAACAAAGAAAGTGTGAAGGCGGCTTGGGGTTTAAAGACTTACATTGTCAAAATAAAGCCTTCCTAATGAAGTTATGCTGGGGTCTTATTAAGAAACCGGATGCTTACTGGGTGAAATGTTTACGTGCTAAATACGCATGTGGCTTACTTGCTGAACCTCTTGTCCGGAAGAGGCGTAATCAATCGGCTGTTTGGAGTGGCATTGTGACTGTTTGGGATGACTTTAGAAGAGGCCTTGGCAAATGCTTAAGAAGTGGTCACAATACGCTAGCATGGAAGGAGTGCTGGTCTCTGGTGGACAATCCTCTTGAGCTTCACATTGATCATAACGATCACTTGGTTGATGTTAATGACACTGTGAGATCTTTCGTAACCCAATCGGGCCACTGGGACAGAGATAAATGGGAATCTTACCTCCCTACTTGGGTGGTTGATAAAATAATGATGATGCCCCCGCCTTCGGGTACTGATGAGGATGTGGTTTGTTGGAGGAATGCTCCTGATGGGACCTTCAGCGTTAAATCTACATATGACACTATATATCATCAGCATGGTTCTAGACGCCAACCTCACTGGCAGGCTTTATGGCATCAGGGAATTCCTGAAAGGGTCAAAATCTTTCTGTGGCAGGTCTACCATGAAAGGCTTCCTACGAATGAGTTAAGAGCGAGACACAATCCGAGCGTCCTAAACACCTGCCCTTTTCAGTGTGATAGTGTGGAGAGTATTCTTCATATTTTGAGAGATTGTGAGCAAGCTCAGAGAGTGTGGTCAGCTTTAACTAACCCCCTATATTATAGTATGTTTTTCTCTGGTAATTTGCAGGACTGGCTCAGTTGGAATGCACAACACTCGCCGGGAAACAATAGGATGGCGAGATGGTCTTGGCAAAAAGTATTCAGCTCAACATGCTGGCTACTTTGGAAGAACCGGTGCCGTCAAGCCTTTGAAGGGACGTCGGACAGTCCTAAACAGTTAGTTCATGGATGCATGTACCATCTCTCGGAAGGTGTGGAGAACGGAAGGTTTCGACATCATATATTCCAGGTTCCAGAACGAGGACTACTTCACTGGTACCCCCCAGATCCGGGAAGCTTCCGCCTAGATGTTGACGGATCGGTACGAAGAGGTGGTCAAGCCGCATGTGGAGGGGTTATTCGAGATCACCAAGGTATTTGGATACGTGGATTTCAACAGAAGTTAGGGCATACTTTTCCAACTGCTGCTGAAATCCATGCAATCCGTCGGGGTCTGTTACTATGTAAGCAGATGGGGCTCAAGAAATTCAGTTTGTTCACGGACTCTCTACAGGCAATTCATCTTCTATCCAATCGTTGTGATGCTGATCATCCGTTGCATGATGTTATCTTAGAGACCAGATCACTCATTTATAGCGACTGGGAGGTAGAAATTTCCCACTCCTATAGGGAAAGTATTAGATGTGCAGATTTTCTGGCAGGGGAAGCGCATAGGATTCCACATGAATACGAGGAATTAGGGACCTCCCCTACTGAATGTATTCCGCTTTTTGCTTTGGATCGTGGCTTGACACCACATGATCATTCTGTAGGAACTAGCCTATAGACTTACCCTTTCAAGCTTTGCTTGCCTCTGTAATCAAAAAAAAAAAAAAAAAAATAGAGCTACTTATACTTTACTTTTATAATGCAAACAAACATGTATATTTAAAAAATAATAATTGGAAGCCTCAAATTTAACATTTGGAGTTTTTGTGCGACCAAATTTGTGGATAAAGTAATACTACAAAATTACTCAAAAAATGTAATACTATAACAAGCGACACCAAAAAGGACAATTTTTAGCAGCAACTAGGACGAAGCACATACATGGGATGTTCTCAGGTACTCATATCTTAAAAAATTATCCAAATGTCCATGCAAATGTAAAAATCAATTATGAACTCAAAATTATGATTATATCGTAAACTACTATAGCAAACACCTTTATACATGCTAAAATTAATTATGACATTCAAAATATGACATAACTCATGAGATAACCATAGTTTTAGGTTTATTTTTTTTGAAATGTGTAGAGGGGTTTAGTAACTTATGAAATAACCATGGTTTTCTGTTCATAATCAACATGGGCATGTGTATAGAAGTATTTTATTTGGGGTTCGTAATTTATCTTGGCATATATAAAGGTGTTTGTCTATTAAAAAAAAAACCATGGTTTTTACTCTCATAAAGTATGCTTGTTTTGATTCATCAATTATACATGGCCAAACTTTAGTTTTGTTAGAAACTATATAAACACCCTTATCAATATTACAATTTATTATTTTTAAAAGCTATTCACTAATCCAAGCACAAGCTAATGCAAATTGTCAAGTTGTTATGGTGGCCGCGATGCATTGCAAATTTAATGGAACAAGAAATGTTCCTTTCGAATATGGAATGCAAAGCTTCCAAGAAAAATATAAATACTATTGATTTGAATTTTAGTTATACGTGTGAGTGTGTGTATTAGACAACAATAAATAAAGAGTTCAAGTATATATAAAGTAGATGGGTAAAATTAGAATAAGAATAAAGAGAAGGAGTGACATGCTGATATGCAAATAGCATTAGATTTAATAGAAGAAGCTAGTTTCTTACAACATAATAAAAATATTTAAAATCTTATTGAAAAAAGTGTTCACATTTAATACATGATGATAATATTTTAAACAGAATTACTTTTAATAATAGAATACACGTAACTATTAAATTATAAAAGAGAATGAGGGACAGAGGGAGACAGAGGAAATGACAAAGGGATCTAAAATGCTGAAAGCTGTTTGGCGACCGACAATAAAAGGAAGCAAATAATCTGCCCAAGATTGCCGTTCATAGCATTTGCAGCCAAATCTACACTTCCCCCTCCCTAATAAAGTTATTATATTTACTTTTCTTTTTTATCACTCTTTAACTTCTTTTCTATTCTTCATCAACACATCCTGGCCCACTTCATCTTCACTTTCTAACTCCACGTGTGGGGGCTTATTTCTCGATAAAATTACACCAAAAAGATGTTGTAAAAAATATGTGAGGTTGTGTCTAAGGAAGAGTCCCACGTTGCATGTGATTATAGGGTCTAAATAATAATAAGTGATCTTAAGCTAATAAATGGGTCAAGAGTAGAAATAAGCTTACTCACAAGACAATAGGCCCCTAGAAATGTAGTTAAAATCCTACAATTTCCCCCTCCTAGTGTGTGATTTAAACGCAATACTGAGAATTCTTTATAGGAAATAACTATCTAATTAATTCGTCACTTTAATAACTATTATGAGTCTTCAGTATTTATAACCGACGTCTTTAATCATCATTGTGTTAATGACTATGTAACCGCCCATTTAATTGTACTTATGTGCATTAACTAATGAATTAATTATCTTTAAAATGTTTAAGTGTGCCCAATGTCATGATGACCCGCGACCTATATAAGGGGCATGAGACTAAAGGATTGGGATCGGCTCTAGCCTTCAAGCAACTTCTTTTTCCTCCTTTTATGTTCTTCCTTGTTGAGTTCTATTATTTTCCGTAGCTCTGCTCATTCTGTTTTTGCAGGAAGGGTTTGCTTAATCCTGGAGAGTGCCACTTTTTATCTGGTGGTAGTTATGGAATAGTTTTTAAGGACAATGTCATCGGGTACGACTCAAATCAACTCTCTTATTTGCAGGTAATGTCACTAACAGGATTTGGGTGTCACTAAGAAATACCTGGAAGATCTACTAAATTGTATGACAATCTAGGAGCTGCCGCGAACAAAAATCAGTGTTAATAAATCTCCTGATGAGTTTTACATATTTATAATATACCCTTTTAAAAATTGTTTAAAAACACATAAATCATATATAAATTTCTAATTTTAATTTATATATATTGTGGGAGGACTTATAAAAAAGTCTCAATTGAAACCCATGCTGCAGAAATGAAGAAAAGATTTTATAAGTTCTCTTGCAATATTTACGAATCACTCTTAGAAGTTATATAACTTATCCGGTGTGTTGTTACTTACAAGGTTTTTCAAAGGATGTATCAATATTAAGTTAAATTTAGAAAACCTAGCAATTAATTTATTATCCTGGAAGCGAACGTAATTTTTGCTTTTCATCTACACCTTAATAAAAAATTAGATAAATATAAGATTTGGGAGATAACCCAAATTCGGATCTCATATGATATGACTCCAATAACTATTATAGAACATAAAATATTTACGAATTATTTACTCTTAAGGTAATTTTCCCTACGGGGATGAGCAAAAATATAATAATTGCACGTGTTACTTTACATGGAAATGTATGAAACGACAGTAAAAAAGTTAAAAACCCAATTCTAATGAATTAAGCTAGCTTCAATTTGAACAGTTAATTTCGACCAAAAAAAAAAAAAGTTAACCAGTTAATTTAATTGAGCCAATCATTCAAGTTTTAGTGGACTCTTCATCCATATGGTACATTTAATCCAAATTAAAGCTGTTACATGTAGGGATATAAATGGGTCACGAACTGTATTTGCACATCTTTTCAACTTGTGATAATAACTCTAACCATGCACCGCATCACTATTCACTAGATTCTAGATACACATATTTCTCTGATAAAAAAATGTTTTTCATTCTCATCAACTTTTAATTCATTTTTAAATTATAACAATTTTCTTTTATCTTTTAAATTTCAAAATATGGTACAGTCTGACCAACTTCCTCAGTGCCCCTAATTTAGTTTTTCTTAACCGAGAAAGCCGATAATAGAAAGAAGGAAACTATTATTTTATTACTTTGTTAATAGAGAGGAAATTTTTACTATATCTTAAAAATTTTAAAAAAAATGTAATATTAAAATTAAGAATTAGCATAATTATATTATTGTCTTGAGAGAAAGAGAAAAAGTTCAGTATCTTTATGAGAATCCTGCTTTTCATTGTTTGGCTTCTTTGGATTGGTCCTTTCCAATACTTTCTTCAAACAGAATATTTTTTCCTATTATTATTTCATTAAAAATAATGAAAGGGGAATAAATTTTATGTGGCGTGGCCTTTACTCCTCTTCTCGTTTCTTGAGAGATCCCATTTGACATAAACTAAATAATGTAGAATATCTAACTTTTAGAAAAGCATAAAAGTTAGATTTTTATTTATATAAAGCATAATGAGAATGTCTAATCTCTTTATATCCTTTTAAACTTGTTAGACTACTCATCTTGTATGAACAATTTAAATCAAATTATATGATTCAAATTTCGAAAATATATGAAAGGATTCAATTATCATCAATCTCTCTAATGATAAAGTATTAATTATAAATATAGTATAAATTGATCTAATTGTTACCATTAAGTTATTAATTGAGATGGTAAGCGGCCTTACCTCTGTAAGGATGAGAATACAAGTTTAAATATCAAGAAATACCTTTGTTAAAAGAGATGAAAACCCTTTATACTTTAAATATGCAAAAATTTACACGAGGTTTTGAGTTTGAATTCCCACACCTATATAATATGATAGTTTTATTGTTTACTAAGGCTCCTCCAATACTAAATATAGGACCTAAGTCATAGTGTAATTTTGTAATACAAAACTAGGTTCTACAAACTGAAAGTACTACATAAACATTTGTACAAGTTCTCTTCTAGTTTTAAGTTGTAATGCCTTGCTCCAAGCAAAAACCTAAACTTTTTTATCTTGAAAAAAAAAACTACCAATTATATGACTATATGAACATATAGATAATCTGAAAGGGAAAGAATTTAAGCGTGATCTAGAATATCAATGCCCAGTGCATCGATGCACAATTTGAAAAAGCAAAATATATAAAATAATAAACTTCCACTTAATTAGGAATCCACTTACCGGTTAGATGCATGCATTTCTTTAGCACAAATACGTTTAAAGTTATGCAAATTAGTTGATGATTAAAAGGGCTTTGTAAAGTCTCAAAGTCGAACCATTTCAATTTATTAGCTCCCACATTTGCCCTTTGCAATTGAAATATTCGAACAAACAATACGAGATGATATCCCAAAAACTGTTTCTAAACGAATTGTACTTTTATTTCAGACCAAAAAAATCTAGTTTTTTTTTGTATTTAACTTCACTCCAAGAGGTTGTTGGTGTATTTAATAGAATAAAATAAAAATAATTTTATTAATGAAAATTAGAAAAATCTTTTAAATAATTGTATAAAAAAATTAGTTAAGAACTTAAGATTAAAATCTTTTAATACTAATGAAAATATAATAGATATTGCCAAATTACTTTTTATTTTAAAAAATGTTTTCACTATCTTAAAACCAAGCACATCATTAATCCCTCAAAAACAATTTTTTTAACCCAAAATCTTGAATTAAATTAAAAATTCTTTCTATATGTCCAATATGGAGTTTCAAATGGCCAAGAAAGAATTTTCGGTCCTTTTTTAATTTGCCAATTGAAGCTCACAATCCGACACACAATATAATTCTAAAAAAAAAATCACTCTTAAATGAAAATCCTAATTTTGTCATCCTAACCCCAAATGAGCAACCAATAAAATTTAAAAATAAAATTGAATGGTTGAGAATATGCGTAGCATCATGAATCACCAAACTAAGAAAGTACAAGTTAATTTTGTCCTACGCATAACATTAAATAGGAAAGTTGTGGGGTATGGCATAATTTAAAGAATGTGTACTTTGGGGGAGGGACAAGAGGGGTTCAAATTCAATGCATAAGTTAAAGGATAATCAGTTCCAAAGAGGATTTGTCAATTTCATTCATGTCATTTAAAGAATCTTTCAGTCATTCACCACAGCACTACAACGAATCTTCACAAAACTCACCCTTCCTCATCCTTCTATATTTATCCTTAACATGTCTTTTGCTCATGTTTTGAGTTCCATATATCAATCATACTTTAATTAATTCACTATATATATATATATGCACTTTCATGCCAAAAATAATTACCTAACTTATATTACATCAAGGTTTATTAAGAAACGTGTTTAGTGTAGTTTGTGAACTTTTAGTCTAGCGTTATTGAAATGATAGTCATTGCTATTGTTTTAATCTATCGTTTGTTTCGTTACATCATTGGCTTATTATGTTGTGGTGCAACAAATATTAACATGAACTATATTGAATTAGAAAATTTCGTCATAGATCCCTCACTAATGTAAAGTTTGTCCCAAACTGTTAATTATGCGATTTTTCATTGCTGAAGTATGATGATTTATGTTTTTACAATCTAAATGTTTGTGATGAATTAGCAATGAAACATTCTGTATTGGTTAGACAATTTTTTATCACTAATTCGATTCCTAAAACATTGCTAAAAACTGCTACACAACATAACAAAAAAAAAAAAAAAAAAACCATGCGACTTAAGAATAGGTAAGTCTATAGGCAATGGCATGGCTCTGTTTTTACATTAGACATGTTGATTTTGTGGTTAAAGCGAAATTTTGTGATGTAATAAATTCAATTCCAAGGTTATTCATAGTTTAGTCCCTTAAATTTGAATTTAATTATCTTTTTGCAACCGTAGGAATTATATTCCCTTATTAACTGAAAAATCGTTATCGTTTATGATGTATATATAAACGTCTTTTGTCCCTTCGGGGACATCCGATATAAACATCATTTCCGAAAATTCGTTGCCAACCTACTTGTTCTTGCATTTCACAGTAGATGAATATGCAAAAATTTGATTTGGCCAAAAAGATGACTGAGGATTATTATAAGTTGGGACGATGGAGATCTTCTTCTTTTTTTTTTTTTTTTTTTTGCTTTATCTTGTTCTATATTGTTTGTAGAATTAAGGTCCATTTTTGTCCTGTAAGTAGTTAAAAAAAAATCTCAATTTTACTTAGAGTTTTTTTTGGAATGGTGTTTCCCTAGAAATTTCCAAATCGTAACAATTTCGCATCGGCCAGTATTTATGTTAAGTTTGACAATTATTTGATTAAAGATGCTGAGTTGACAATCCACATGACATCTACATCATTTTTGTTTTGAGTTTAGATGTAAAGTTGTCCTAGAAGTTTTCACTCAAGAGCTATTTTATCTTGAGAGTTTTTAAATCGTAGCAATTATACATCGGCTATCATCCAAGTTAAGTTTATCAATTAGTTAGTCAAATATGCTTATCTGGCAAGTCTATGTGTTATCCACTTCATTTTTTTTCAAGTTAGATTTGTAAATATTTTTTTTTTTTAAAAAAACGCATCCCATCTAAATGATCGAAGAAAATCAAAAAGGTAAAAGCATCTTGTGCAATGAAGAGAAAAACGAAGAGGTACCGGTTTATCACTGGGGAACGGCGATAGAGGGTTATTAGTGGCCTTGTTCTTGATAATCTTGCTTAGTGCATGTTTGTTTTAGCTTTTAAGAAATGTTTTTAAGATTTACGAGGTAAATATGCGAGAAGAGTTTTGTCTAAACTTGTGGGAAAGGACTTCTGAAACCATGGTTTGGGGCTTCCCAATTTGGTAATTGAATCTTTTTCTTTATCACTCTCTAGCAAACTTAAGCTTCTCCTCCGTATGTGGCTTTTTCTTCAATGTTATTCACACTATTAACTTAGCATATTTGGTCAACTAGTAGTCAAATTTATCTTTATAATGGTCCGAGTGACATTGTTACAATTTGGAAACTTCCAAGGCAATATTGAACAAAAAAAATTTCCGGGCAACATTGCTTCTGGGTGAAACCTTCTGGGGCAAATTTGTATTTTAACACAAATGACGTAGATTACACTTGGATCTACCAGCTTAGCACATTTGATCAACTAACAGTCAAACTTAACATGGATAACGACCTAGGGAGAAATTACTATAATTTAGAAACTTCCAAAAAAAAAAAGATTTTTTGACAACTTTCAAGGTGGAAATGGATCTTAACCCTTGTCCTATGGGGTATCCATTATTTTACTCGGAAAAAAAAATCACAATATAACATGACAAGGATGATGTTCATCATTAAACAAAGTCACAATTACTGTTGGGGAGTTTGTGGAGCAAGAGGTGAATTTTTTTAAAGAATGATAATGATATTCAATATCACCAATTAATTTGAAATCAAATTGCGTCAAGTTTCACATGGGAGTAGATTTTCCGATATCAACTTGTTAAAATCCTCTCCCCCGTACACTCCCCTTCATTCCCAAAAACAAGAAGAAGAACAAATTATTTGTATCCCATCCTAAGAAATGCCATACGTATGTGGCTCGGCAGTCAACATTCAACAACCAAGTGGTCATGGGCAATTCCCAGTGGTAATGTAAGTAAAAGGCCTGGAAAGTATTTATCCAGGGCAATACTTGTGTACAACCAACAGTCAGAAGAGGTGTTATATATTTGCTCAAAAAAGAAGAGTTAGTAAGTATGCATAGTGCATAATTTGATTAACATAAAAACGAGGACTACCATTCAAAGAATGCAGAAACTTTATACTATTTAATTCAATGCACAATCCTGTCTTCGCTCCAGAGTATGATACAATGAGAAGTTTTTACCGTCAACAAGGCGTCCTCTATTCTTGTACCTTGGTTCAAATGGGTGAGGCTAGTGTAAACAAATCAAATGAATTGCAAACAAAAATCATCGTTGCAGAGAGAGAAAATGATGTTGGTGTAAAACAACACAAGGATTAACCCTATCCCTTCTAAGACACTTGATCACAGACATGGCAATCATGCCAACAACGGGAAGGAAGAGAGGAGGGCTGAAAAAAAGGCTAGCTTTCCTCTGCGTGTACCTTTGAATCTTAGTGATTACCTTCGTTCACTGAATTTACAGTTCTGAAGATAGGGATGATCGTATTTGACATACTTGGTCCAGTAGGACCGATATTTTGCCATGGAAATGTCTAACCATGGTTTCATATTTCCATTGTAGTGTATAACTGCTGCATTCTGTATCTCTTTTCGATCCACGCTTGGACTATATCCCAAGCCAAGTACATGCCATGATTTATTTAGAGGATGAGTCAGCCCATAAAATGTGATTAGCCCCGGAGGTAATGTCCCCAGCTTCCAAAGAGTCCTGCCTTCATTCTGGAACAATGCAAATATTGGTTAGAAGATCATTTCTGTGTAATCTGCAGTAATCGTTATGCTTGTGAAAGGAAACAACGTTGCGTTGAAACGCTCACCATGTTCTGCCATTTGTGATAAATACCAGTAATATCCTTCTTTTTCCACACCTTCATATCAAAAAAGTTCATGCCATATGCCCAACCACAAGCATTTGGATCAAAATTTCTTGCAATATGCGGATTTGAAAAGTTCAGATACTTGTTGAATCGGTGAAAACTCTCACCACAGGTTTCAACAGCACCATTTACTTTCCCATGAAGATCCACGGACCATAATCCAGTCAAATCCTTCTGGACTACAATGTCATCATCAAGAAAAAGGATCCTATCCAGTTTCGGATATACTTCAGGAAGGTAGAATCTCAGATGGTTGAGCATTGAGAGATACTTTGGGTTCCTGTACTTCAGATTAGAAGCACCAGATGAAAGCGTTGTTGGATGGCCTGCCTTAAAATAAAACTCTTTCATTGTAGCAGATTCAAGTTGTCGCAAGACTGGGCAGTAGGATGAGTTCAGCCACTTAAATTCATCAACATTCTCAACATGGATTGTAGCTTTTCCAGGAGGATTCAACAGAAACCACATATTCATGGCTCCAAAATTTAGTTTATCAGTGACAAGGTGGAAGACATGCTTTGAAGGATCCTGCAATGTAAAAGGTTCCTTAAGAACATAAAAAAATGAAGAAAATGAGGCCAGAAATGACATGATTTACTAAATCATAGATGTAAAGTGAATCACGGAGTCCAACTGTCCAGGCACAACAGTATCAATAATTAATATTAATAATCTAGAAAAACAGAATCCAGACATAAAAGACATATTTGCACATGCTTGTATAATAACAGGCAATCTGAGTCACCTTGGCATTCATTATAGTTGAGTTGACAACAACAGATGCTGCCAAGACATTGTCTGAGAATAAAGCATAATGATAAAGATCAGGATTCTCCAAATTCTCACTCTTAGGGAACTTTCTCTTCTCAGGAGGAAGGAGGTAGTAATCTATGGTCAACCGCATGGATAAGCAGTGAATGGCATTTGGAATGGTCTTGGCAGCTGTCTGACTGAGGAATGTACTCTGTTTTTTCAGGCCCCTAACTTTCTCATCAGCTGTTTGTAGCATTGCCCTCAATTTTCCAGTAACCTGCTTGCAGTCATACAATTGCTCCTTCGCTTTTGACAAAACTTGGTCCATAGCCTTGATTTTCTCACGTGCACTAGAAATGAATAAGACAATCAATAAGACATGCAGAGATATGAGCTTCAAAGAAAATTACACAGCCAAAAGTATCATCCTACCTGTGAGGTAGCGAAGCATCAGATGTTGCCTCACCTAAACTACGCTGACTCTCCTTAAGCTGATACTGCAGTTCTTGGTACATTACAAGGTTGTTCTTCATCTTAGCAATACTTGAATATACCATAGCCATGATCATTTGGTCCCGCATCAACCGTACTGTAGTGTCAACATTTTCATTCTCAATTTCTTTCCTCCAAAGGTTATATTTACCCAGGACTGCTGAGTCAACCGCTTTGGAGTGCTCAACAGCCACATTTTCAAGTTTCACAATGGCTTCGTCATGCTTTTTAACCAAATCTGCAGCACGCTTTTCCCGCCTCTTCTCTATCAATTGCTGCAGAAAATTAATGAAAAAAAAATTAAACAAATTCCTTTCCATTCTATTTAAGGTGACACAAGCCAAGTTTCCGGAGATGCTCACCCTTCGAGCTACCAGTGAAGAGCTATCATTCCACTGAGCATAACCATCTACACTAATAAAACATTGGATAAGATAGCAGATCAAACTCCAACACGACCAAATTAGATGATATAACATTTGATACCACCTGAAGATTTTCCTTCCTTAGCCTTTGGTATTTCCTGTTTAGCGTGTGGTATTGGTTTGCTCCACTATTTTCAATGCAAGGGAAAAAGTACGAAGCAGAAAGTGATTAGTACCAATGTACATAAAATTTCAAATTCGTACAAGTATGGCTGTAAGCACAAAACTCAAGAAGAACCAGATCACTTTTGCTTACCTTAAATGTAACATTTGAAATCTTTGCCCCAACAACTCTCCATGAAGCAGAAAAATTGTTTTTTCTGAAATTGTCAAGGTTCAGAGGCCCCATATCATCTGCGCTGTCCATAATAGCATCAAGAACCTAAAATGTAAAATAAACCAAAAGGCTGGGAGGTAAAAATTTACCAGAAAGAATGAAATTGCAGATATGGATCAAGAGTGAATCATCATCATCTTGCATTTACCTCTTTCGAGAAAAGTGATTTGAGGTCCTGCAATGTCTGCCATTCTTTCCATTTAACAACCTGCAGGAATCAACAACTAGCTTTATGGTGAACAATATAAACCATATCCACTGATTAGTTACATATCCAATAAGATTAAAATTGCACTGAACAGACCTGTTTGCTTGGAACAGCTGAAATACCTTCTTGATCTGCATGAAGCATTTCATGAAATTAGATTGAGTTAAACTTTTCAATACTCACATATAATGACATATTCATGTCAGTGTCTATAATTAAGCATAGGAAACAAGAAGATATTCAAACAGAAATACAATTCCCATTAGATATATGCACCATTTTGGTTTTCAAGATTTTACAGTCTCTGAGAACAGAGATTGAATATTCACTAACCCAATCAAGTGTTTGCTCTGTTACTTTCTAGAGGCATAAAACTTCTGTCCTATTTCACTACACTAATTTACAACTATAAATGTCCCAGTTACAGAAGTCGTGCTTTGATTTGTTAGTACAACACAGAAATGCAGCAAACTTTGAATAATCTACAAGTACGGGGGAATGGTTTAATTAATCTTCTGGGTCCTATAGTTCCATTAAAAACTTTAAATAAATCACCCATAGTTTGAAATTTTGTAACATGATCCGCAACTGAACCTAGAGAACTATATGCTCACTGACCTAGAGAACAGTGAGCATATGAGGGATGCTATATTGGCACTCGCAGATACAAAAAGGATGCATGTGCAACTCATGTTTCTTTCCTCTCACTTTCCTTCAAGTATCACACAGTTAACACCTGACATCTCTCTGGCTATCTCTCTGGCTTCCTAGTTCATCCTCTTTCCCCATTTAATTGAATCATTAATTCTGCTTGGCCAATACGGAAAAAAAACCAACAAATCAAGTATCAATAATATTGGCAGGTTCCAACTTTAATAATTTAATCATCCAGAAAATTACATCCCAGTAGTTTTTAATAGAAAGGCAGTGCATTTACATTTATGGCCAGATCCACTTACAACCATAAAAGTGAGGACACCATGTCTATTTCTCCACTCAAGAAAGAGGGGGTAAATGACAGAAAGAACGAGAAATTAAAGGAAAGCAAGATTGCAGTTCAATGTTTCAGAGAGAAGAAACAAGACCTAATGAGTGCATTGCGGAGTGTCATAAGTTATGTAAACTAATCCTTGTAACAGAAATGATTAACTAAATTTAGTGTATCAGGTCATAAAAATGGCCGTCATCACAAGTACCTTCAGCAATAATCGAAAGTTGTCAATTAGGGTCCTTCATAGACAAGCATGAAAGGAGCAATCAAAGATTATAGAAATAAATACAAAATTCAAAAACAATAACAAGAGAATCAGCTCATCATCAACATGAGAATTATCTAGTTTTCTCCCTTTTCCCTTTCACCTTTCTGATTTACCATTCTAAAATAATTGTCCCGGCATCATCCTATCAAAATGGTAAAGGAAAATATATGCTTTCTTGACTGCAATAAAAAGCGGAAGCGAGCTCCCAGTAGCAGAGATCTTGCAATACAAACCACCAATCGCTTTCTATTGTCATTGTCTTATCACCCCTCAGGTCTGTGGTTTGAAAATAAGTAATACTAAGGAAGGTATCTGAATCCCGTCACCTTTACAAAAACACTTTCACATCAAACCAAATACAAAAGAAATGCTAACCAAGAAACAAATCACGAACACTTCTTAATCAATACATCCTGACACCATTGATATGAGGAGATCTGCGAGTTAACACTAGGGACGAATAGCCTTAAATGAAAATCTAGAGTTTAAAGAAAACTAAGGAAGCATGAGAACGAACCCGGAGTTTGAAGGCCTCGGCCTAGGAAGAAAATCAAGGGCGCCAGAAAGCAGATTAGAATGAAAGCCAGAATAGAAAAACGAGATCCAATGCCCCTACTCCTGGCGCCGAACAGCCCAGGCTTGAGCGCCATTGCAGATCAGGATTCAAAACCTTGAAGAAGTAACAAAGTTAAAAAGAAACAGAGAGTGAGAAGCAACATTTGGGAGGGAGAAAGCAAGAGTAGCCAAGGGAGCAGAACTAAGATAGAATTACAGGCAAAATCGGAGAGGTGTGATGGAGGAGTGAGGCGGGGCTTATGGTGTAATGCTAATCGAAATCCATCGAGGAGTGAGATTTAGGCAGAATGGGGAAAAAAGAAAGAGATAATGGGTCGTTAATCAATGCGCTAAATATGTTGCCATGTGACAAGAAGGAAAAGACGAGAGCAGGAGTGAGAATGAAGATAGATCTGGTTGCCGCGTTTGGGATTTGGCATCTCTCTCTCTCTGTTTTTTTTTTTTTTTTTTTTTTTTTAACTTCTCTCTCCGTCGCCGGTCTTTCCATCACTTTCTTTCGCTTTCCATTCGGTTCCCACCAATTTTTCCTGTTTTCTTCCTTAATATACAGTAAGTAGCTCCATGCGCTGATGAATGTATGAAAATTAAAAAACCGCACAGCAACCGTGCGTTTTCTTATGAATGTAATTCATTATTAATAATTGATCGATTAACAAATGAATAAGTGATAAATTATTTAATGATGGCCTCTGCCTGATCATGAACATATATCATACTGTTCATGAGTTAATGTGGCTTGCTAGTTAGATATAAAGGCTAACACACTACTTTATCATTTAATCTTGCACAAGGAGGGTTGAATTTTTATATTCAATCAAACAAACTGAACATATAAATTATATGGCAAAAAAGCAAAATTAAAACTCAATAAAATCAGGCATCTTAAGAAATTTTACAATTATTATTGATATAATTAGCATCAATCATGTTGTTTGATTTTCGTTAGTAAGGTAATCCCAATAATTCGCCAGCCCACCTCGAACTCTTTCAATGTTTAGCCTTGCATATTGTGTACATATTTTCTTGCCTTCAGAAATGTAGACCCAAAAATTATTAGTGAGGCAACGGAAAAGACCCACAGCGGATCGGAGAACTGAATTTGAATCGTAGGGACTTATTTGTCAATTGATTCAAATTACAAAGGCCAAACATAAGGATCCATATACTTATTTGTTAACTTATAATGCACTCACAGACCTTGACATTATATGCTGGATCTCGACTGAGTTTTTTAAGATATAAATAAGGGCCTGTTTGGTTGAATCAGCGGGAAGCATTTTAGAAATGATAATTCAGATCCCAAAACCTCTTTGCATGCGTGTTTGGCAGCAATTTTTTACGGTAATAAGCATCACGCTGACTCATCTCCATTAACCCTACCACACACCGTCGACAACCTCATCTCTGACTCTCTGTCCCTACTCCCCATTGACTCTATCGAACATCGTCCGCTAAGTCCATATCATGTCCACCACGAGACTACAAGTTCAAACGCCCAAGTCCTCTGTTCATTCGCTATAGGCTATGGTGACATCACCAAATCGAGTGGGAACATCTGGTGGCAGGAAAACGTTTAGAGGCCACAAACTACAATTTTCAGTTCAAGTGACTTCGCTTACTACAACGTCCACAAGAATGTACATTTAAGACATCAGTCTTTAAATTCGAAAATAGCCTAATCTGTGATACAAGACCTTCATAAGGGACGAGCCCGATGCCAAATCAAAATGATGGGCCCGGCAAGGCATCTAATGAATTGCCACATCCAAGTAATCACCAATCTGCATGTATAAACCAAACTCAGTAGCAGGGCTGGCACAGCATAATTAGCACTGCTAACACGGATTGTATTTAACATCATCACAAGTACCAGGAAAAAAACATATTGCTTACCTCAAAACCAAGTTCAGCTAAAGCCTTGCCATCGTCTAATCTTCCATTTCCATGTGATAAAGTCTTCCCAACCTACATTAAGTCACAGAAAAAGAATGAGGGGCGAACTAAAAATCCTAGCAGTGAAATACAGTAGAGCACACATCACGCTAAGACATGAACAATAACTCAGAAATTACTCATTGCATTTTCACAGGCAAACGAATGAGGTATTCGACAAAAAAATCATAATTTCAAGAACAATTTTAAAAGGAGAAAGTAACAGGTGGGAAAAAAGGAACACTTGCTAGCATTTTTTTTTAACAATAAAATAGAAAGAAAGCACGGAGCATAAGAAGATACACTTGTGAAAATCAGCAGCAATGCTTACAAACTTTAGCTGATGCGATATACAATGAAGTAAACAATAAACATCATGACTGCTAAGAACTCACTAGAGAACATCAAAATATTCAGGTGAGAAGCTATGAAGGATACACATAATATGACACGACTCCGGAGTTGTGTGGTTTGCATTAAGCAAAAGACACACAAGCTCACAAAGACAAAAGGACTTGCCTCTCTAACTATGAAGCGGCCATGTTTATCAGGATAAACGAATGCAAAGGAGAGCTTTGCATTTCTTCTCCTCGCGTCGGGAGCCACTTCTTTGACCTGCACAACATGGGTAGTCAAGTCAACCACAAGAAGGAAAGTATGAACAAATGAAGAACAACAACATTCCCAGAGGGAACTCATCAAAAATAGAGATGATTACATTTTCAAACAGAGAGCATCAATTCAGATAAATAAATGATTTCAATGAATCTGGCCTTTGCAAAAGCATAGTGCTCTGTTATGGTGATTTCTAAACCAACTAAACCTGCACTCTAAATTCTGGAAGCAAGATATCCTCCAATTTAAATATGCCACTTGCCATCCAACCATGCATCCTATACATAATTTGTTGAAGCACTGTTTTTTCATATCACCTCTACACTAATGCCTAGCGTTGCTTTAAATTTATGAGCTCAAGACATACTGCACACAGCTGTACACTAAGAAAATCAAATGAGCCCATGTAACACAAGCTTTAAATCCAAGTGGCATCATAATTTAGAGAAAAGGATCCGCAGCAATGACTGGTTGTACCAGTTAATAAAAGGATGGGCTGACTTTCAAGCTCACTATAACATCATGAAGACCAGCAGAAAAGAAATTTAGGTTCAGAAGATTCTATGGAATTATCCAAAAACATCCCAAAGAGCATTGTCCATTTAATATTTCACTGAATGTAACATTTAGGAAAAGACAATACTACCTAGAACACACAGGCCAACAGAGAGAGAGAGAGAGAGAGGAGAGAAGATTCGAGTGATTTCTTATTCAACAGTCTCTAGTAAGTGAACGTGTAGCTACTTATAGTTCTTCTACAGTTCACTAGTTCTGGTATAATTCTCCAAACCGAAAGTAGTTACCAGTCGTAACACCAACCTTTTACTATTTCGATGTGGTTGTTTTTAAATTTTTATTGAACATACTATCCTTCCTCCAATACTTAAAAGAATACTAAATGTGAACCATTTTATGGTGAGGGTTTTGCTTAAACAATGCTTCTTTTAAAACAAAAGCCTTAAATAGAAGTCCAGTCAAGAAACTCATGTATGCCTGCTCATAATTCTAAATCAAAATATAGAGGAAAGGTGGAGACAGAAAAGAACAAGGAGAATTTCTTCATACAAGATCAGTTAACTCTCTAAGAGTTGCATCCTTCCATGTATAGATTTGAACCTCATCCTTGGGCTCCTTGCCTCTCACTGCAAATTCCTCATTGGTATGATGACCTCCAGTCTGCAGAATGCAAAGAGCACAGTACAGCATAGGTAACTATCTCAGACGATAATCATTTCATATCTTGCAAGTTGCAATGAAACTATGGAAGTACATTAAAAGATCAGGATATGTCTGAGTGGATGTGTGCATACATTGATTATGTGGACCTACATATATGACAAGATTAGAGAACAGAAGCAACATGGCATGCAGTTAATGAGACCCTTGCTCCTGAAAATATGTTCCAGACATCGTGTGAAAGAAAGAAAATCCCGTAATAAATTGATTCATCAAATGATGAGAATTTATGAAGCACAAAACAGCCACTTGATGCAAAGCCGTTTTCACGCTACGGCTTCATGGTAAGTATAGATTGAAAACATTGCAACAAGGAAACTAGGACATTCATCAAACCTACTAGACAATGATATTCACAATTCAAAAGTGGATTATTTCTCCCATCTCAAAAGCTAACTTTTGGATGAGGGCTTAGAACTATTCCAGAACAAGATCCAAAAACGCTGAATAGAATCTAACACTCGCTCTCTTTGAGATGCATGTACCACATGCCCATGAAAGTCAAGGTGCAAAGCCTCGAATACGTCTTTTTCTTTTAGAACAACTCAGTTGTAAGAAAACTATATTCTCAATCATCAACGGAGAATTATATGACAACTACAAGTGACCTTTGAAGACAGAAAACAGAATCCCATAAATCAGATTCATGAACAATTATCACACCCAAAATAAAATAGTACACAGAAACTGGAAACTTTAATTAAAAAAAATCATAATGAAGCATGTAAAATGCAGATACTGCAGAAAGGCATACCTTAGTAAACACTCGCAGCAGTAGCGGACACGTCTGCAATCAACAAACAGAAAAAGTCACAACAACAATAATAATTATCATATAAAACTAACAGCAGAACCGACAGCGCAAAAAAGAACATAGAGAGAATCATCCTTCTTGATGGGTCAGAGCGACACCGAAGATTATTGGAGCTACAATAACATTTCAGTACAGAGAAACACACAATGGAAAGGTCGAGTACAAGAAATGAGCTAGGTTTAAAAAGGGAGGCAAGAAATGAAAAAGAAAACACCAATCAAGAAGAGAAAGAGGGAACCTTTTCACGATCAACAGGTTCGAAGCGAGGGCGAGAGGGAGGAGGAGGAGGAGGGCCTCTTGCAGGCGGGGGCATTGGTCGGCCTCCTTGCCTCTTGGGTGCGTCACTCATCTTCTTCCTCACTTTTTCTGGACTCTGCTCGAGCGCTTGCCGTTTAGGAGAGTGAATTTTGCTTTGTCCTAAGAAAGGAGAGTGAAGGTTTTCTTCTGAAAATCTTTTCAAAGGTCTGGGCCTGGGCCTTTTCTCAATACACATCGAGCCCACAAATAAACAGGACCATAAAATGCAATTGCATGATTTTTTGTTTTTTTGAGTTGAATGGAGTTCACATCTCCAATATGGAAATGTAGTGTTACTTTGAGGGAATAAATTACAATATGAAATGAAGATTGTTGTTAAGGACATTTTACATAAGAAAAAAGGATTAAAATTACTAAAACAGTTTTGATTTACAAATTGAAGTTCACCGTAATTTTGTTCAGGATGAAAATCAATGGAGACATATGTGCGCCACACAGCAACAGGGCGCTGTGTCATGTCTGACTTTTGATGTGTAGTTTTAAGTAAGTTGAACGCAAAATTTGAACAAAAAACTCATCTGGGTAAGTGGTCATAGATAAAGGGTATGTTTGTTTGAGCGTTATAATTGCTTATAAGTTTTTTTTTACGTAAATCGAAACACAACTTCTCTCACATATTTATTTCGTATACCGTAAATCACTATTCAAAAGTTACTTATAAGTAATCGAATCGCTAAAACAAACATACCTAAAGTGGGAGTATATTTTAGTTTAACCTTTGTTGTTAACAGAAATCATGAACGAACAAAAACTTAAAAAGGTTAAGAGGGTAGGGCATGCTGACAGCCGAGGGACGGGAGGGGGTGGGGGCCACAGGCAAAAATGGGAAAGAAGTGAATAAATGAGCCCTAAAAATGGGCATTAAAGGTTTCCCAAAACAGAAAGCCCTGACCACTGCACTATTCCTAAAGCTGGATGGGAGGCCAGTGGTCATGAGTGGAGGACATGTTTAGGGTAGCCGCTAGGTGGGCCCCCACGCCATCTACAGTCGTTGGTATTCCGTCTAGTTCTTTACTCACTTTATAAAATTCTTTAACGTTGCTCCCTTTTCTTGGCTGTCAAGTTATTTGTTTGTATACGCTTACCGTCCTTATCGTGGTACAAAAGGCTACGTGTCCTATTATTATTTGGGAGGTTGAATGTATTTAGTATTAGCTCGATTTCAACCATTGGGATTATTTTATATTTTAATAATTTACCCTAGTAGATTATATTTCTATTAGATTAAAGTATACTTTTAGTTCTTTAAGTTTACCTGATGTATATACTTTTAGTCACTTAACTTTATAAAGTATATTTTTAGTCATATAATTCTAACATCACTGATGTTGTTAATAGAAAATGTTGATGCAACAAACTATAGTGATAACTATATAATTAAATGTTATTAATATTAAATTTAAAATATATGTAAAATGAACAATATCTAAATATATAATGAAGTAATCTATATCAAAACCCCGATTCTATTAAAAAAATTAATTTAATAATCTAAATATATTAGCTTATTAAAAAATGTTAGTTTAATAAGCTAAATAGTAATACCTCAATTCATTTGTAGCGATTTATCGGTTTAATTTATTTTAATAATCTAGATATATATTATATTAAAAAATTAAAACTTAAATATGCTTTTCAACTGTACAATCATCACTTGAGCTTATTGCACTAACAGTTTCCGTCAACAACATTAATTGTGTTAGAAATATAGGATGAAAATCATACTTTATAAAATTAAGAGACTGAAAATATATATTATATAAAACTGAAAGGACTCACTATACTTTAGTCATTTTTATTATAATAATATTGGGACAATTACAATGAAGTCCCACACAAGAAAAAAAAAAATGAAAAAATGGTCCCTGAAGTTGTTAATGATAAGTCAAGGAGCGTCCATTAATAAGTTGAGGAACTTACACACTGACAACTTCAGGGACCATTTCTTCATTTTTTCTCTTGTATGGGACTTCATTGTAATTGCCCCAATAATATTCTTTACATAGCATTAAATCTCAATAATTGAAAATTGATATAATAGTAGATACATTCTGTTAAATGTAAATGAAGAGAGAGATCAATGGAGACACCGCTCCCACTATTGTTCTTATAAACGCAGATCAGAAATAAATTAATATGCGGACACATGCATGTTGATATTAACTCGCAATTTACAAATCGTGCAATGTTGATCTTCACACACACACACACACACATATTCTGGAGTTACTGCGTGGTCCAATGATGAAAGATGTCAGTCGGTCAAAATGTTCACACTTGTCCACATATACAAAAGAACAACCAATGGTCCATCACTTTATTATGTGTGCATTTTATTATGTTTTTATTTCTAATATGAAGTCACTCATTTTATAATTTAAGCCCCCTAACAATGGATCTTTTATTATATCAGAGCAAACCAACCAAAACAAATACACACAAACACCCAATGTCTAATAATGAAATCAGGGCTTAATAGAATCAAATCTCAAGAATCATCTAAGTGAATGTTTGAGAGATGTCCAAACCGTGGTTTCAGAAACTATTTTTTGCAAGTCAAGACAAAATTCTTCTCACATACTTACCTCATAAATCGTAAAAGTTATTCTCAAAAACTAATCCAAACACACACTAAGAGTACCGACATAACTAGCTAGCTAGGCTCTATGATTACAAGATTGTACGACTGTGTATAGGAGTTGTATTGAAGAAGGATTGTGATAGGGAGGTGTCCATAAATGGACAAGCAAGAGGAAGAAAGTTGAATACAAGCCATAATATTAGTAGTCACTCACATTCATTGTATCCTGTGACATACTGGCATACGAAATTCATTTATGTTCACATTTACTTTTAATTTACTCCAACAATCTCAACCCCATTTAATTATTACAGAAACAACATTGTTTAATTAAGGCCAATGATCTCCAATCTTCACTTGTATATGTATGAGCCTGCGATATGATTCTCCAACTAGCTAGGCCCCTTCAATATATAAAGACGTTTTTTTGATAATCCCACAAAGATAGGCCATCTGACCTTCCTCAATTTTCCGTGATTTAGTTTTTTATTCATTCATATATAATGGCCATCTTTATTATGTTGAAGTGATTATAGTTTAATGACTAAGCCACCTCCGTCGTTAATTGCCACTTCAACAAGCACAAACACCTTGTATAAAGAACTTTTGAATCTTCTACGTTCATTTGCTCACATATATTTTTATATACATTTTAAAAAATGTTTTAGGATGCTAAACACATCTACTTAATGGATTTTCGGAAAGTTAATGACAAGATTAATTGCTCATGAAAAAAACATATACTTTGTCAGCAAAATTATATTACAAAATGCGACCTATGAACCGGGGGGAAGAAATTAACCTCTAGTGGGGTTGGGTGACAGTGTGCCGGAAGCCCCTCCAAACAATCAAATAAAACCCCAGCACCACAGGCACCAAGAAACCGCAAAATTATATTACAGAATATTTTATGTGCTCATCGCACCTAATAAAATATTTGAGGATGATATATACATTAACCTTAACCCTATAATATTTAGAATCCATACATACATTTAACACTTATTATTCATTTAATTGATTATTCAACCTTTACGTTTTCTCGTCATTTCTTATTTAGAGATAATATAAATTCTCTAGCTACAACGTACTATTATTTTTATTCTTATTTTTTATTATTATACTTTATTTTGCATATCGAACGAGTCAATTGAAGTTGTATTGAATTTCCATGGGCGTCTTTCTGCTGTCAAACTAGTCAATTCAAGAGTTTTTTGCATTTCCCTTTCATCAATAAAACCAATCATTTTATATTCTCAAACTCTCCAAGCTCTATTATTGGGGCACATATACATGCAACTAAGTTTCAGATTTCCGGCTTAATTATGTTTAGGACTTGCCTTCCTACATATGCGTGGACTTTGAGGAGCCCTTTTTAAAGGCAAAAAAATTGTGTCTCGTCTCTTTTATTGACTTGAAAAATATGGACAAAATTAATTTTTGATCCATTAAAATTTGCAAGACGGGGACGTAATTCCAACTCTACTCAATCCCCAATAAGAAAAGACACCGATGATCTACTATAAAAATTGCACTAATGAGAGCATTATATATAAAACAATCATTTAAAAACGCTAAAAAGTAAACAAAAAAAAAACTCATCATAAGTCCCATCTGCAATAAAATGATTGCGAAGCATGCATGTGGATCAGAGAAAGGGATTTGACGCATGAAAATGAGAGTAGGTACGTACGTGGAGACGAAACACAATGAACAAGCAAAAAGACGAGAACCAATAAATTACATATCAATTTCCTTTCTATTTTATAACAATCTACACCACACAGCTAGGGTTATAGACTGGTCGAATTGCAGTTTAATGTAATTGAGCTTACCAGTAAGTCCAAATTTTCATTAATTTAAATAAAACTGTATTTTCTCGTCAACACATGCTATAAATTCTAGTGTTCGACATTTCTTTGCAGAAAATATTCTCATGGACTCCTGCTAGCTCTGTCAGATAATGTTTGAAGACAAAAAAATTTTTGCAAAAAAAAAAAAAAAATTGTGCAGAAAAAGCTAGCGTATAATAAATGGCGCGAGAATGAAACACCAAAAATTTTTGCAGAACTTTTAATTACTTTTATTCTCACAGAAAATATATACAACGAGAAAAACATTGTTCGCAAGAAAAAAAAAAGAATGCGATCCAAATAAAATTGCAAGAATATTTTTTCACGAATTTGGTCCTAGGGAAAAGGCATATTTTAAATTTTTCTAGCTTCTCGTGGAGTAGGCACATAATTTATATTACATAAAAAATTTATATATCTTGTGAAAACTACTTACTACCTGTTTACCATAAACATTTAACTTTTGTTGGATTCTAATTGAGATGTATTGATCTCAAGCTAGCTAGTATTTTTTTTTAAAAAAAAGAAATCAATATACAAGTTTTAAACTGTCGATGATGTCACTTTCAAGTCTTATCTTCACCTAAAGTTCTCTCTAAAGAGAGAGTATTTAAAGAATATTCTGAAGGCATGAACTTGCTCATGTCTCTTCAAATAAGTAAATGTAATTAATGATTCGTTTTGGACCATATGTATAGTTACGTTGTTAGTCTGTTTAAATTTGACATTATATTGGACCACCTATGTTAAACTTAATCAAACACTTCGAAACTTAACCCTAATCATCAAGCGTCTATGACACACAACGCGGTTCCAACGTCCATATCTTTGCAAATATAGCAATATATATGTAGCATATTACATTTTTTTTTTCAAAACCTATTTTCTCTAATTAGTAAAATGTTAAGTCAAATTTGTTCTGCAGATGCTTTTAAACAAAAATGTATCATATGGAGGAACTCTTTTTCTTTTTCACTCTTGGTATGTTAAACCAAAGAGAACATCCACGAGAAGGCTTAATTAAGGGCTAAAAATACCACCGATGCTATTCATAACACTTCCTTGAAAGGCCTTTAATAGTATTTAAAAAGATGTGCACGGCAAGGTAATACGTGAAGTTAAGAAAGTTGGGGGGGGGGGATGCTTCTTAAAAAAATAAAATTTTGATTAATGATATAAGAGTCATCAGTCATAGTTTATTATTGGTGACTTAAATAGAATGTTTAAGAATGTTGGAAAAGGATAATAATAACAAACACAAAACCAGATGCTAAATTGAAGGAGTCAATTGTATTAATTACATTAGGTGGACATACAGCTAAAACAATGAGCTAGGTTCTAGATCTTCTAGAACAACTGAGATTTAAGGTTTTCCTTTTGTCTTTCTTTTGGCCAGAAGAGATTTAATTTTATTTCACAATTCACAATACATATGTTCAACTTATGGACTTAAGGTATACTCACCTATTTTAAATTCTTAGTATTGAAATGCATTTTCCTTTTTATTAATTTGAAGTTAAAGTATTTACTCCTCCCTAATAACTGTTCCTGGAGTCTTTAAGTGTTTAAGTTCTGTTCTGTAATTTATTTAACCAATTACCACTTAACTATTCTGAACTATTAATGTTATTATTATGCATAATTTTCTTTCTATTAATATTTGTAGATGAGGAGGTTGGTGGGGTACACTTGGGATGAAAACTGAGTATATAAGAAGTAGTCAAACAGATTCCCTTGTCTCTCTCTGAAACAGACCTCAAAGCATTATTCCTTACGCCTTCATCAGTTTGATCCATTATTATATATATTACCACTTTTATTCTCCAACTTAATTTTGCCAATGTTTTTTGAAATTACTATGTTTGAGATGTCTTTTATTTATGCATGATATATGATTCCCTGAGATGGTCTCTTTGACACAATGAACCTTTCTTTCTTTCTTTCTTTCTAAGAAATAGTGCAGAGACCAAATGGATCACGCAATTGAAGAGTGAAAAGGGCGAGAGAGATGCAAGTAAATAAATAATAATTTCACATAAATGAAAAGTGATTGCATATATATAGGTAGCCAGGGCCTACTAATAATTTGGTTGGATTCTGTAGTGTTATCATTTGAGTAGACTGAATTAATCAATATTATACCTTACAAACTTGGGACATCTCCTTATAATATCCTAAAACTGGACATCGATCATAAGACTCACTTACTTCTGGTATTCTTATAATCTGTCATTTGCTGTATCAAGTATGTAGCATGACAGTACAACAAGCTAAGTGACAAATCAAACTGAATTTAATAGTGAAAGTAATACTACAAAGAAAATAACAGCAGAAATCTTTTTAAGGTACCATATTACACTAAAAACTCACAAAACGGATGGGAGTGAATTCAATACTTTCTCTCTTTTTTAAAAAATTAAATTTTTTAGTATTAGGATAAAAATGGATGAGTGCTAAAGAAACAATGATGAAGCATGATACCTGGGAGGTCAAAGTTGTTGGTCAACCTGAGAAATGCATTTGCTTTCAGTTTTAGGCTAAACTGTGTCAGCAGTCACTGGTCAGTCTAATTTCCCTCAAACAAACATTGCTTTCACATGGTGGCCTCCACCCACCACCGCCTTCTACGAATCAGAGATTTCATGAGTTTGCTTCTTAAAAGGTCATAAAAATATTTTTCCCTTGTTTATTTAATAGGATATATTAGAGATTTTAGTTTTAGATATTGTTTTGCCGAAAGATTTCAATATTTGATTTATATTCAATCTTTCTCTACGAAAGTAATGGGCTACCCTTTTTTTTTTTGGCCTGTAAGAACGGGCTACTTCAACTCATCAGTTCTTAATTAAAATTCAGTGGTTTTGTTTTTTTAAACCCAGTTGATGAACTAACAAGTTAATTGCTCTACTTCTAATAACAGTGCAACGTATAATCTGTGTGAATTTCAATTAATTTACAAGCACGCACGCGTTCTAAAGAAATAAAGAGAAAGAAGAAAGAGATAGGCGTGTTTTAGAAAATAATAAATAAATATAGAAAAGGAAAATGAAAAAAAAAGGAAAAGAAAAACAAGGGGGTTTCATTTCCATTTTGTTGAAAAAGAAGATCAAGTGTACTCCTGCCCCTCCTTTTTATGCTCAACTTCCACTTCTCTCTCTCACAAATTAAACCCCATCACCACACTCTACTCTCTCTTTCTCTCTCATCTTCCATTATTGTTGTATTTTCTTCTCCACTCATATATACACACACACACACAAAGATCAGCAATCTGAACCCAGAAGAGAAACATTAGGCATAAAAGAGAAGGGATAATGGGTAGAGGGAGGGTTGAACTGAAGATGATAGAGAACAAAATCAACAGGCAAGTGACTTTCTCCAAAAGAAGGAACGGCCTCATGAAGAAAGCTCATGAACTGTCTGTGCTTTGTGATGCTGAGGTTGCTCTCATTATTTTCTCTGGTCGTGGCAAGCTCTATGAATTCGGCAGTGCTGGGTATCATTTATTGCCTTCTCTTCCATTTTCCTTCTTGTTTTTGGTGGTGCAAATCCCAATGGCTCTCTCTATATATGTTTTCTAAAATTATATATTCCTTTTCCTTCAGAGAATTTCTTGGGTTTGTTTTTCTGATACTTGTCCCTCTTCTCTCATACTTTCTTCTGCCTTCACTTCTCCTTTCACCAAAATGGACACTGACCCCTTCGTTTTCTGCTTCTGGGTTCCTTTATTGTGCAATATTGGTTTTATTAGCTAGACACTGTATGTTATCAGTTTTTCAGATTCATTTTTTCCCACTTTAATTTACTTATTTATTTTGTTTTTGTCTTGCTTTCTAGTTTCTGCGGCATGATTTTCTGGTTTCATTCAATAATACATGCATCCTCTGACAGCCTTTCTCTCTCCCCCTCTCACACACAATTACTTGAACAAGTTTCATTGATTATAGAGAGAAGAGAGAGATCGTTCCTTTTTCTCTCCAATCACAGGTCGACACGTTTCATCCATGGGCGCTTTCTTTCGTTCTCTCTATTCTGGGTTAAAGGGTTTGGTTCTCATATACACTTTCTGATGAAACAGTACAATTTATTTCTTCTTTTTTCCCCTCTGTCGAAGAAGAAAGTGTATATCAGTAGTATGTGTGAGTGGAGTGATGGGTGAGGTGGTAGTACCAGAAGTTTAGTTGAAGTTGTGGGTGTAAGTCCGAGGATGTTCACTCTCTTGTCCGATGTACAAGATCTAGGGTTTTCAACTTCATCTTTCTCTCTGTAAGCCTTAACATGGTTTCTGGAGTGGGAGTGACTGTCTGAAACTGCTTTTGATACTTTGATCTTTCGGATCTATCATTGTTCCCATCTTTCTCACTTTCAACACTTCTCTTTTAGTGGTCCCCCACTTCTCTATGCATTCTTATATCCCTCTTTTACATCAACTCTCTCTCTCTCTCTCTCTCTCTCTGGGTACTTCCATAGAAGAATTAAAGCTTTTTTTTCAATAGGAAAAAAACTCTACAGAAGACCACAATGTCGTAGGGGTCAAACACAAGGATCTTTGGGTTATACACAAGTTTAAACATGTCGTTTACTCCCACCTTAGTGTATTCTTCCATATTGGAAGAATAATTATAGCGTATATTTATCCCTGGTCAGAGAGATATAAATTAATGGCTTAGTCAAGCTCAAGGATCTTGTAATGATGATGCTGTAGTTTCTGTGGGAAAATCGTTTGAAAAGGAAAATCTTGACAGTGAGGTTATATAGTAATTGTCAAAAAAGAAAATAAAAAGAAAACCTCGATATATCTAACATGGATGCTTTTTGGTTTTGTGAGTGTTTTCTTCTTTTTCTTTTCTTCTTCTTCTTGTTTTTTTTTTTTTTTTTTTGCTAATAGCCCTCATAAGATATGAGTCATGAGGTCAAGCTCTAGCCCTGGCCTCCAACTCTCGAAGAAAAAAATTAAAAGGAAAGAAGAAGCAGACTGCCTTGGGGCTTTGTCCATATGTTCTATAATAATTAACTAATTAATTCATCATCCGCAGCATATGAATTTGCATGGAAATTTCGGTTTTCTACTCTGTTTTACATGTTCATGATTTTAGCTATTAACAGAAAAAAATATTTTTGTTGTCACAAGGAATACTCCCGTCTCATAAAAAAAAACCTTGATTTTTTGGGCGACAAAATGAGTTAAATTTGGTATTTTGGTTAGACCAAAAATTTGCGTCATTATAGTTCCCTTCCGTTGAACTGAGATACATAAATTCGTTTTGTTTGGGTAGCATTACTAAAACCCTGGAACGATACCAGAGGTGCACTTTTACTTCTCAGGAGCCCAATATTGTTGAGCTTGAAACCCAGGTATGTTCCCCAACTCCACCTAATTTCAAGTTTCTTATCACTTGTTTTGTAATACTGCAGGGTAATGATTAATTAAATTACTTTGGGGAGGCCAAATATAATATACAAAGGCCTTCCTTTTATTTTGGGGACGTGGCTTCACATTTCTATTATGTATGGTGTCCTTGATTATGATTTTGTTTGTTGGATGTTGAAATTAGAGCTGGTGCGAAGAGTTGGCAAAGCTAAGGGCAAAGTATGAGTCTCTTCAGAGGACTCAAAGGTCAGAAAAAAAAAAAAAAAATATATATATATATATATGATTACTGTTGACTAACTAATGATGCGAACAAATTAAACACATACTATCTATATGATGATATCATGCATGCATATATAAATTAAAGTGGCTTGTAATTTGTTAAGAGTGAATGAATGTAGTAAGGTGTATAAAATATGTGGACAGGCATTTGCTGGGGGAAGATCTAGGGCCACTGAGTGTGAAAGAGCTTCAGGATCTAGAGAAGCAGCTTGAAAGAGCCCTGGCCCAAGCAAGGCAAAGGAAGGTATGTGTGTAATAACTTGTCAATGTTTCTGAGTTTTGGAAATACAAACTGGACACACAAACACACACACACAGAGAATGATATATAGAAAAAAGTGAGTAGATATATATGTTTAGAAAGTTGTCCGTCTTCTCTCAAGTGAAATTCCATTTAGATATATGATTTGTTGAAATGAGTTGTGTGGTTGAATGAATATATATGATGAGGAGTGTGTAGTACAATGAAGATGAGGATATATTTACATATATATGTGGTTGAATTATTATTGGAATACGCATGCAGACGGAGATAATGATAGAAGAAATGGAACATCTACGCAGACAGGTAATTGATACATATAAATATATAATTATGAAGTGAAATGAACTATGAAGATGGATGTAAGATTGTAAGTGTGTGTGTGGCAGGAAAGGCATCTGGGAAACATGAATGAGCAGCTGAAACAGAGGGTTAATAATGTAAAAACCTTAGACACCTTCTGGAGCTACCCTTCTCATTCTCACTCTCACTCTGCTGCACCGTCTACTTCTGCTGCCAACCCCATCAACAACTTTCTCTCCCACCCTAACCCTCTCCTCGATTCCCTCCATATTGGGTTTGTCTCTATATATCCCATATCATTCAATTGCATTATATTAATTATAATAATTCCAAATTTTGATTAATTGCAGCTACCATCATCATCACGAGTATGCTGAAGGAGAGACATCTAATCACCATGCTCCCAACAAGCCCGCCATGCTTGCTGAGACTAACTTCGTGCAGGGATGGCTCCTTTGACCACCAGCCACCTTTCTCTTATCCACATATATACACACCACCACTTACCTTATATTAATTCCTCTTTTATATATCTATATATCTCCCATTGTCTATATATACATACAATTATGTGGGTTTTACTTTCATAGAGATGCATGCATGCTTGACAACATTATATATATATATATATATATAGGTATCTTAATTGTGTGACTTGGTTTTGCAAGAAGCTCATGATGCGGACTTCATTAATATTATATAGATGATATTGCTTCTCTTCTTTCCTATTAATTAGTGTTTGTTATATATTATGCAATGCATTTCTAAACTTGCCTCCTAAATCCTCACTGTCGTATACTTCTTTTACGCGATTCTTAGTTCAACAAAAAATATGCACTTTTCTTGGGCTGTCTGCCTTTTTTTTTTTTTTTTTTTGAACAATTTTTCTAAATTTTACTCTAGAAACCATTTTCATCCCTCTCTTTCACTTCCTTCCTACATTCAACTATTTTGATTTATTTTATGGACCAACGTCACGTCATTCAACTTCATCCACAATTTACACTTTAGCTACCCTATAACAATTCCGCAAGCAATATTATCCTGTATGTGCTTGACTTTTTTCGGGTTATTTCCCTTTAAAAAACATATTAATTAAGAAACGATCAAACTAATTTTTACAGATATTTTCTCGAAAAAAATCAACTAGCAAAGTATTTTCTCTTTTTTGAAAATATTATAATTTTAACTTGCAAAATAAAAAATTATTCAAGTGTTTCAAGAGAGAACGTCAAGTAGTATAAAATAGATATAATTGATGCTTATGACAAAATATAACAAGAAAATTGTTATCAAATAATGATATATAAAATCAATATTGGAAGGCAATTATCCTAATAAAATCAAAATTAATAGAGTGCATTGGAAACTAATGCTGATGAATGAGCATGCCCAGCAATCCCTAGAGACTATTGTATTATCCATTTCCTCCATCCGTATCCCGCCACTTTTCACTGAGGTCTCTCCTAAAAATTAATATAGCGCTAAATGGGAATAAAAAAACACTGCAACAACTTCAAAATAAATTAAAATAAAACATCTACAAGTAGTGACAAAATAAATAAATAAATAACCCAAGTAATTGAAAACGTACCAAATCGAAATGGACGACTCTCTAATTAGCTTAAAAAGTTACATAATAATTATCACTAAAAGTTGGCATTCATTAGCCAAGCAAATTGTGGATTTATTAGACTAACTGACTATGAGAAATGATATTATATATTGTGATAAAAAAATTAAGGAAATAAGATAATTACTCAGAGCTGCAAAAGGAAAAGAAGGAGGTCCTCCACAGACCACATCTTTAATTTGAACATTCGAATAATATATAATTAAGGACATAACGTTCACAAGCACATAATACAAGAGCTTAATTGCTGAGCGTTTAAAGAGAATTTTTTTTAATAGTTCAAAAAAAAAAACAGAGAGAATTTTTTTTTTTTGTAAATTCAACGAAATATCTTAATTAATTAATTAATGGCGATGTTGTTTAAAAAAATTACAGAAATTAAACATAAAAACAACAAAAAGATATTGCACACGAAATTAAGCCTGAAGAATAATTGATTGAGATTTAGTGAAAGGCTAATAATTTATGGCTCGTGATAAAATTTTTTAGGAAAATCCTAATTAAATACTGTTGAAATACCAGAATCCAGAGTTAAGCCTATACTTTCAATAAATTCCTAATCAAGCTAAGAGGAGTAATAAGGGATTTCAGAATCTTGTAAATTTACATCTATACCCTTGAATATTTACTAGCCTATTTTCTCTCTACTCAATCAGGAATCCCTCTTCTCACTCACCCATTAATCATCGAACGTCTCCTTTTTTGCTAACTCTTCTATGCAATTCTTTGTCTCCTCTTCATGCATTTCTCAATTAGGGTTCGAATTCTTTAGGACAGAGATTTGGTTTGTATTTTTCTCTTTCAATTTATGGTGCATAATTGAGGCAGCAGAAGCAGAAGTTGGAGTAAATGCTGTGCGATTGGGTCATCTGATGAAAATCTAAGAGGCTTTTGTATTATTGGGTTTGAGGAAGAAACATTTGTAAAAGGATGAGTGCTTCTAGGTTCATAAAGTGCTAACACCTATGTCTGCATTACAAGAATGATGTTGAGCTTCTTGTGCAGCGTTTAAAGGCTTTAGATTTTTATTCTTTGGGATGCAAGAGGTTTTCGATGATTAGAGGGTGAGTGAGAAGGATAGAGGAGAAAGAGGGATTCCTGATGGATGAGAGAGGATATAGGCTATTAAATATTCAAGGGTATAATATAAATTCACAAGATTTAGAAATCCCTTATCACTCCTCGAAGCTTGATTAGGAATTTATTCAATGAGTAGGCCTAATTCTTGATTTTGATATTTCAACTGGATTTAATTAGGATTCTCCCAATTTTTTCCTCCAAAATTCTTCTCGATTCACAATCAATTAATTGATACTAATAGATTGGATACATATTATGTCGATCAATAAAGAAAAAAAATTTTCCCATTTTCCTCTGTGTCAAAAAAATTGCTCTCTTTTCTCGCATTAATATATGTTGCATTTGAGTTTTATCTAACTATTTTTTCATGAAAGTTTTATCTTACTATTTGTTTAGTCGGTCTTCTTTTGTTTTAGGAGAAAATTGATCACGATTCATGTAATTAATGATTAATGATTAATGAATGCGATATATTTCTGATTCGAATACGAATTTCAAAGATTGAGGATACTAAAAACGTGTATTATATTACAAAATAAAATCTTCCTTTATGATCCGGCATAAAATATTCAATCAAATCAATCAATTGCTATATATATTTCAATACTGATCCACGAGATTCTTGAATATATTTAACACGAGGCATACGGAAAGGGAAGATGAAAAAAGACAGAGTTGGGACGATGGAGAAAACTGATGGAATGGAACTTCATCATGATGATATCAAATCTCCAAGGTTGCTATAATCTTATTGTTTTGTTTCTTCTCTGGTTGGCTTTGCATTTGAATTTGTTTATTGGGTTAATACGATGTTTAAACTGCTTATATGGACGCTGATTGAGCTAGATGATGTGGGAAAGAATGACTAAGTCCATGTATGAGATGATGGACATGTGAAAATTAAAAAAAAAAATGGAATCATTTTCAGTGAACTTTCTTAGACCAAACCCACTTGACGTTGATCTAATCTTGATGAACCCTAATATGAGAGAAGTAAGCGATGTCCTGGCCAGTGCCGGCGAAACACACAACATAACTGTTGGGACCATCTTTTTCCAGATTTGTGTATTTTGCCGACATTGACCAGGAGATTGCTTACCCTTTCTCTCAGATTAAAGTTCATCGGGATTGAATCAATGACAAGTGGGTTTGGTCTAAGAAAGTTCGCTGGAAATGTTTACTCTTTTTTTTTTCCTCATATTTTCACATGCCCATCTCATACATAGGTTAAAGTCATTCTTTCCCACATCATCTAGCCCAATTATCCTCCACATAAGCCTTGGACAAAGTTAACGGCATCAATTCCACCTTCAAGTACCTTTCAAACTATAGAAAAGAGCAAATTTCAGGGATCAAAACCATGGATTTCAAAATGAAGGTAAAACCTTTGTATATGGTGATACTAGTATTTTGAAGAGAAGGGATTTGTGGTCGGCTTTGCGTGTCATTAACCAAACTATAACCACACCATGGCTGATCTTAGGTGATTTTAACACCATTTTGAGTCCCGGAGATAAAGAGGGGGGCACCAATTAATAGCTCAATGGTTGATTTTCAAGATGGTAATCAGGACTGTAATCTTATTGAAATTCCGTTTGTGGGAGACAGATTTACTTGGGAGAAAATTGGGGTTAAGGAAAGGCTCGATTGGGCTTTTTGTAACTTTGATTGGGATATCAAGAATCCATAAGCCAAAGCCTACCATCACCTCATATTCAACTTGGACCATCGTGTAGTGGTAGTTGGAGACAGATCGGCCAAACCGTGTATTAGAAGGGAAGCCGGGTTCCAGTACAAAGCTGCGTGGTGTGTGGAGGAGGGGTTCTGCGATGTGGTAGAAACAGAATGGCATGGGAAAGGCTGGGTCCAAGGGCACGAGCAGTTTAAAAAAGAGGCAACGACGTGGAATGACAGAGTAGTGGGGAATGTGGCTAAGAAAAAAAGAGAAATCATTCGAAGATTAGAAGGAATAGACTGTGCTAGGAGTTGTAAGGGCAACCAGAACGGGCTTTTCAGAATTGAGAAACAACTGTGGGATGAGTATCACAAGCTTAACCTGCAAGAAGAAATGATTTGGTTCCAGAAGTCAAGGTGCAAGTGGCTTAGTAGAGGAGATAGGAATTCGAAATTCTTTCATGCCAGTACCATAGCCAGGAGGAAAAGAAACAACGTTGAGGCACTACAGGATGAACAGGGCAATTGAATTACTGATGAGAGGCTTTTGAGAAATATGGTTGTTAACTATTTTAAGAAGTTATTTACGGCAGAAAATCTATCAGCCCTTTTTTTGCCATGGATGGAAAATTTCCCTTCTTTAGAGGAAAACCAGTTAGAACTCCTACAGAGATCCACCTCTCCAGTTGAGATTAAGAATACAACGTTTGAGATGGGTGCGTTCAAAGCACCAGGACCGGACGAATTAAATCCTCATTTCTTTCACACACAATGGGAGTGCGTTGGAGAGAAGATTTGTGACATGGTATTTAAAATATTTGATAGCCTGGAGGATATTCATGAAATCAATCAGACTAACATTGTCCTGATTTCGAAAGTTGATCAGCCTACATCTTTGAGGGACTTCAGACCCATATCTCTCTGCAATGTTAGCTTCAAAATTGTCACTAAGGTTATTGCTAATCGTTTTAAATGTGTTATGAACCATCTTGTGGCTGAAAACTAGTGCAACTTCATAGCAGGCAAACAAGGGGTTGATAACATTATTATATCTTAAGAGGCAATCTACTCTATGAGAAACAAGAAGGGCAGGAGGGGTATGTGGCAATGAAGGCAGACATAGAAAAGGTGTATGACAGGCTTGATTGGCATTCTTGGAATTTACTCTGCATAGTTTAGGATTGGGAGGGGAGTTTGGTAAGCTAATTATGTCGTGTGTCTCATCTTCTTCCATGAGGGTTTTATGGAATGGAGATACCTCAGAGAGTTTCACACCATCAAGGGGTGTAAGACAGGGTGACCCTTTGAGCCCGTATCTGTTTGTTCTTTGTATGGAGCTATTGGGGAAACTTATTCATCAGGAAGTAAATTTGGGATTGGCGACCTCTCAAGATGGGTACTTCTAGACCAAAGATTTCACATCTATTTTTTGCGGATGATCTGGTTCTATTTTGTGAGGCCACTAATGAGCAGATGAATGAGATAAAGAAAGTAATGGAGCTGTTTTGTCGAGTCTCAGGGCATAGGATTAACCTGAATAAATAAAAAATGTTCGTGTCACGAAATATCCATTTTAATAGAGCCTACGAGTTGAGCCAGGCTGTGGGGATTGGACTGACAACAGACATAGGGAAATATTTGGGAGTTCCGCTCTTACACAAACTTATGGTTAAGATGACCTTTGCGCCACTAATCCAAAAGGTAATATCGAAGTTGACAAAATGGAGAGGACAATATTTGAGTATGGCGGGCAAGACAATCTTAATCAAGTCAGTCTTAACAACAATTCCTCAATACCAGATGCAATCATCCCTAATCCTGAAAGGGGTGCTAACAGTAATAAAAAAATTGAGTAGGGATTTCTTTTGGAACCAACAGGAGGAATCCAAGAAAATGCATTTGTTATCTTGGGATATTTTAAAGAGTAGGAAGAATGAAGGAGGGTTGGGAATAAAAGATCTCCATTGTCAAAATAAAGCATTCCTCATGAAATTATGTTGGAGAATGATTACTCGATCGGAAGCTCTGTGGGTGAAGTGCTTAAGAGCAAAATACTCATGCAGGATGGATAAACTACCTTAAGTGCTTAGAAGTCCTGGTTAATCAGCTGTGTGGAGTAACATAGTAGCAGTCTGGGATGATTTTATGAGTGGAGTTGGGAAGAAGTTAAGAAGTGGCAGAAATACCCAGGCTTGGAAGGAGCGTTGGGCGCCAGTTGATAGGCCTCTAAAATGCTACATTGAGAGAAATGCACAGCTAGTAGATATGGAAGCACAGGTCGGCTCATTCGTCACTTAAACAGGTTAATGGGATAGAGCTAAGTAGGGAATGTTCCTTCCTCATTGGGTTGTGGATAGAATTATGATGGTGACTCCTCCTACGGCCTCAGGGGAGGATGTATTTTGCTGGAGGAACATATCAGATGGAAATTTCAGTGTGAAATCGGCATATGACAAGTCTATCAGCAGCACAAGCACAGACATCAAAGTCATTGGCGATGTTTTTGGCACTGGGATATTCCAGAAAGAGTTAAGCTCTTTTTGTGGCAAGTTTTCCATGAGAGATTCCCTACGAACCAATTGAGAGTGAGACATAACTTGAGTTCCCTAAACACTTGTCCCTTTGAGTATGAGTGTGAGGAGAGTATTATTCACATTCTGAGGGATTGTGAGCAGGCTAAGAGAGTGCGGTTTCTGTTAACTAACCATATATATTATCCTATGTTTTTCTCTGGTAATCTGCAGGAATGGCTTACATGGAACATACAGTTTTGCCCGGGAACTAGGAGGGTGGCCAAATGGCCATGGGATAGAGTGTTCAGCACCGTGTGTTGGCTCCTATGGAAGAACAGATGCAGCCAAGCATTTGAAGGACGAGCGAACAATGCAAAAGGAATAGTTCACAAATGCTTGTATCATCTTTCGAAAGGTGTAGTGAACGGAAGATTTTGGCATCAAATTTTCCAAATACCAGAGAAGGGGTCAAGTCGCTAGGAACCACCAGAACCAAGCTTCATGTGTGTTGATGTGGATGGATCAAGAGCTACTAGTGGCCATGCAGCTTATGGTGGAGTTATCAGATATCACCAAAGTAACTGGATTCGTGGATTTCAACATAAGTTAGGATTCAACTTCCCAACTGCTGCGGAAATCCATGCAATAAACAGAGGACTTCGGCCATGCAAGCAGATAGGACTCACCAGGATCAGGCTTTTCACAGATTCATTACAAGCTATTCAGCTTCTATAGGTAGAGTGTGGAACTGATCACCCTTTATATGATGTCATTATAGATACTAGATCCTTTATTTATAGAGATTGAGACAAAGAAATTTCCCATACATACAGGGAAAATTTCATATGTGCTGACTTTTTAGCAAAAAATGCTCACACGAGCACTTAGGAATACACAGAGATAGAGTTAACACCTAGGGAATGCACCCATCTTTTTGCACTAGAGTGTGCCCAGGCACCACAGGATCTGTATGTGCTACCTATTCATAAGTCTTTGTAAACTTCAAGCATTGCTTGCCTTTGTATTAAAAAAAATGAAGGTAAAGTATAAGGACCAAATATTATTTTCTTAACCCTTATTTATTTATCACTTTGTGTGAGAGGTTCTGTGGTTTCTATTTGAACATTTTACTGTGAAATTTTTTGAAAAAAAATGTATTGGATCGTTAGATAAGGATGTGAATTGTTTACTTCACTCAGAAACTCTCTGTTTTCCCCCCCATTATTGCTAGATTGTTCAGCTAAACTCTATGAGCTTTTCTGAAATTAGCTTTATCCTGAAGGAGTATTATGCTCTTCCTACAAACAAAGCTTTGTATTTTTTATTACATAGAAGTTGGATGATTTTATGTGTATTCTTTTCATTGTAATGTGTATTTTGATTTGTTAGAAAATTAATAATAATGATAGTAATGATATCATTATTATTTTTTAAAAAAATGTGGGACTTCATGGTTAATTTCTATCGATACATAAACCACACAATAGTTTCACTCTGTTGTTTATAACATGATTGTTAATTATATGTGTGAAATGAATAAATCAATTGATCACTAGAATTTATTTTTTTGAAAATCAACAACAATAAAATAGGAGCTATTAAGATTCTACGAGGAAAAATCAATTAATAGCATTTCTTGATACGTATTTCTGTTGTCAGGTAGCTGAAAGAATTTGCAGATTAAAGTCACAAGCTCTTGTATCTATGCAAGTTCTTCCACATATTTGGCAATAGAGATCTCAAGAAATGCTCTTGATTTTCCAGTCGTAGAATCTTGATTGCTCTTGCCTCTTGTTGATTTGCCAAAATAAATAAATCATACAGATGAATATATTAATTCCTTAGATTTAGGTTATTGCATATTTGTGATGCTTCTTAACTTATGTGGAAGAAGCGCAGGCCAGTTTTGAATTGCATCGCATAATAATATATAACACTAATAGGAAACAAGAGGCAGAGAACTTCATGGCATGTGAATTTGAATTACTGTGAAGATATATAAGATATATATACACACACACACACACATATATTAATGAAGTCCGCATCACGAGCTTCCAAATCATCAAGTCACACAAGATACATACATGCATAAAATGTTGTCAAGTAATTAAACCAAAATATGAAATATAGTTGTATCTATATAGACAATAGAGATATATAAAAGAGGAATTAAGAAGTAAGCTAAGTGATAATATATATGATAAAAGGATAGGCCCAGAAGACAATGAATGATAATTCACACTGAAACTTAATTGAATTCGATTACAATCAGCCTATATATAGGCACTATGTACAACTGGAATATTATACAACTCTAGCAACTGCCTACTAACATCTACTAAAAGTATATTTACAATACTCCCCCTCAAGCTAGTAGAGTCGGTAATTTGGGTCGGACTAGTGGGTTGGCCCACTAGCCCGCCCAAAAAAACCTTAAACGGGCTGCCATTTTGGCAGCCCGTTTAGCCCCCGGGCTGGTGGGCTGGGCTGCTTTTTTTTTTTTTTTTTTTTTTAAATTTTTTGGTATTTTTAAATAAAATAAATTCAAATACCCTTATTATTATCTTTCATTTAATGCCATGTTTAATCAATTCCTCATACTTTTTATTTGACATTTTTATTTTTATATTATATTTATTTGGCCAGCCCGCATTCCCAGTGCTACAAGCTAGGCACTCTATACTCACAAATACCTAGCTTGCTAAGTATATGCTCATGCTGTGGACTTCTCAAAGCTTTTGTAAGCATATCTGCCATATTTTTTGAAGATTTAACATGACAGAAGGCTATCATTTCTTTCATCAATTTTTTGCGCACAAAGTGGCAATCCACTTCAATAAGCGTTTTACGTTCGTGAAATACAGGGTTTGTAGCAATGTGCACAATAGTTTTATTGTTGCAATAGACTCTAACCGGCTCTATGTCTTGTATTTGCCGCTCTTTAAACAAACCAACCGGCCATGTAAGCTCTAATGTGGCCTTTGCCAATGCACGGTATTCAGCCTCGGCTGAAGAAGTTGAAATAGTGTTTGGTTTCTTGGACTTCTAGCATATTAGTAAACCTCCTTATTTGACTAGAAAACCAATCACAGACCTCCTTGTGTCTCGGTAGGCTGCATGGTCTAAGTCACCAAAACACTCTAACTCCATAGGGCTGGTTACTGACAGAAATATACCATGACCAAGTGTATCCTTAAGATATTTGACCAATCTAAGGACTGCTTTCAGGTGTGATTCCTTTAGTGTTTGCATAAATTGACTTAACACCTACACCGAATAAGTTATGTCAAGTCTAGTCAATGTTAAATAAAGAAACTTACTAACAAGTCTTCTATATGAGCCCCCATCTTGTAGATAATAATCATCTTTTGTTTGCTCCCCAGTAAGTCTTAAGTTCTGTTCCATAGGAGTTAAAGCCATTTCTGCCTCATCCAGCCCTACTTGTTCTACAAGTTCTAAAGCATATTTCCTTTGGTTCAAAAGTATCCCATGTTGGGACCTTCAGACCTCCAATCCAAAGAAGTACTTCAGTGTTCCAAGGTCCTTCATTCTGAAATGGTGCTGTAAAAACTATTTCACATCATCTATAGAGCTTTGCTTACTACTACCTATGATCAATAAATCATCCACATATGCAAGGATAAAAACAATATCATGCTTAGTATGTTTTTGAAATAATGCATAGTCATTTGCTTAGCTCAAAACCCCCTTTGATTAGGGCTTCAATTAATTTTTCATTCCATTATCTTATAGCTTGTTTGAGTCCATATAAGGACTTCTCAAGTTTACAAACTTGAAAACTATTTTTACCTCTCTTCTCAAAACCTTGAGGAATGATCATGTAAACCTCCTCATGTAAATCTCCCTGCAAAAATGCATTTTCTACGTCCATTTGGCAAAACGACCAATTATTTATAGCAGCTAAGGTAAGAATAATTCTAATAGTAACAATCTTAACCATTGGAGAAAATGTCTCATAAAAATATATTCCTTCCTTTTAGCTATACCCCTTAGCAACTAGTCTAGCTTTAAATTTATCTAAGGTTCCATCTGATTTATATTTAACTCTAAACACTCATTTGCAGCCAATTGGTTTCTTTGCTTTAGGAAAATCAACTATTTTCCAAGTTCCATTAGTTTTAAGAGCTTTCATTTCATTTTCCATTACTCTTACCCATCTTGGATCCCTTGTGGCATCCTCATAAGATTTTGGTTTAATTTCCTTATCTATAATGGAAGGGAAAGATTTATAGGATAGTGATAAATCATCAAGTGAAACACAATAAAAAAGGTAGCATGATTTACCAAGTTAGATTCCAATTGTATATGAGTAACAGAGCTAGAAGGAGGTAATTTCTCACAGTAATTCTTTTGTCTAAGCTGGAGGCCTTCTATCCCTTGTCGGCCTTGCATGGGAGTGAATATGCATTGGTGCTTGCTCCTTTTCTCCATTTTATGGTGATTGTTGGTTGAGGAATCACAGTGACAAATTGTATTTCATAACCCTACATCTGTTCCATATGGGATTGTAATCGCCTCTAGCACAAGCAGAGGATGAAGAGGCGCCGCTAGAGGACGTGGCAGGGGACGATCATAGGATCTCTATACCCACTACAATAAGAGAGGTCGCCAGTGCGAAAATTGTTATCATTTGATTGGTTTTCCACCAAGTTTTGGAAAAAGGTAGCAAGATGATCAAGCTAATCAAGCCTCCACTGAAGATTATGTTAAAACAGGACAGAAAGGATGCATTCAAGATCCTTTTATCCCTCAAAATGCCATGTTTACTCCTGAGCAATATAAGAAGATACTCAAAATGCTTGAGCGTGATTCTGATCCTAATGAAGTTGCAGTAAGAACTCAAGCTACTATATCATGTTTGCATCCAAACTTACTCCATAATGTCTGGATTTTAGATTTTGGAGCTAGTTTTCATATAGTTAATAGTATAAAAATGTTAGATAAATGCACCATATACATAGGACCACCCAAAGTGGTTAAAATCCCAAATAGACGACGAATTTGAGTTACTCATATAGGAGAAGCACAAATCACAGAACACATTTTTCTGAAAAATGTTTTATATGCCAAAGAGTTCTGCTATAACCCTTTATTTGTTAGTAAATTCACGTTAGATAGCATGTATGTTGCCTCCTTTTGGCCTAACCTTAGTGTATTACAGGATATGATAAGTGGGATGATCAAAGGGATTGGTAAACAAGAGGATTATATCTGCTTCAACAAGATGAAAGAAATACAAAATCTATTTTGATGAACATTACATGTAAATTTAATTTTGATAAAGGCATCTGGCACCATGGACTAGGACACCCACCTTTAGACAATTTGAAACACTCGACTCATGTGAAAGCAGATTTATGTAAGAATACTACTTCTATCTCAAATAATAGCAATAAATGTGAGGTTTGTATTCAGGCTAAACAGCCCCAATTGTCTTTTCTCAAAGCTATTCTAAGAGTCAATTCTGTTTTCAGTTGTTGCATATAGACGTTTGGGGTCCTTATAAAACTCTAGCACATCAAGGTTTTCACTATTTTCTTACCATGTAGATGATTATTCTTGAAACACTTGGATTTTCTTAATGCATTCTAAATCTGATTCTGCAAGATTCATGAAAACATTTATTGCATATGCTGAAAATCAATTTTCTATTAAAATTAAGAGCATAAGAATTGATAATAAGACAGAGTTTGTTAATAAAGAAGTAAGGGATTTCCTTAAAAATAAAGACATACTTCATCAAAGGTCATGTCCTTTCACTCCCCAATAAAATGGGGTGGTGGAAAAGAAGCATAGACACCTTCTTATTGTTTGCAGAGCCATAATGATTCAATCTAATCTACCAATTAAATTCTGGGCGTGAAGCTATTAGGGCTTCTACACACTTAATAAACAAAACTCCCCCCAAGGTATTGGGATATAAAACTCTATATGAGTTGCTGTATGATAAGCCTCCTGACCTCTCTCATTTAAAGATTTTTTGTCGTCTTACATGTGGAGTGAAATTGAATAATTCGGACAAATTTCAGACGAGCTTTGATACCATGATAAAAGGATAGGCCCAAAAGATAATGAATGATAATTCACAATGAAACTTAATTGAATTCGATTACAATCAGCCTATATATAGGCAATGTGTACAACTGGAATATTATACAACTCTAACAACTGCCTACTAACATCTACTAAAAGTATATTTACAATTATTTATTTAATTATTTACAACAATATAATATATGTAATGGTCAAAGAAGCCATCCTGGCATGAAGTTAGTCTCAGCGAGCATGGTGGCCTTGTTGGGAGCGTGAGGATTATATGTCCCTGCTTCAACATACTAATGATGATACCTGCATCTATCGTTCATTTATATATAGGGTTAAGGTGTAAATCCACTCATAAAATTTTTTTCAAAATTACACCTTGCACCAAAAAGTTTTATTGGGAAAAATAATATACATGATTTTTTAAAATGGAACAAAAATGACAAAATCGTTAATTTGGCTAAACGGTATGTTACTTTATATGTATCCATATATAAAACTTTATGCTGCGAAGTGGGATTTTTAAAAAACCTTTATGGGTAGATTTGCACCTTGACCTTATATATATATATATATGAATGATGCAGGTACCATCACCATCATGCAGGGATTGCTTCTGTGACCATTACATATATTATATACCATCACTTAGCTCACTTATTAATTCCTCTTTTGTATGTCTCTATTGTCTATATACATAGACACAATCATATATCATACTCCCTCCGGTCCTAAATTTAGACAAAGTTGACTTTTTGGAGAGATTAAGGAAATTAATTAAATTACTTTAGAGTATTTTTATTTTTATTTTTTTCTCCAAACTAATTAGTTTGACTAATAAACTAAGATATAATCTAAGAATACACAACATATGATATGATTAAATAACTTATTTAGCTTCTTTAATCTCTAAAAAAAAAAAATCAACCCTGTTTTATATTTAGGACCGGAAGGAGTATTTGGGTTTAATACTTGACAACATCATGTATGCATGTATCTTGTGTGACTTGATGATGCGGAATTCACACACACACACACACAGAGCTTTTCTTCACAATAATTCAAATAAATGCCATGAACCTCTATGTTTGTTCTTTCCTATTAGTGTTTTATATTATGTAATGCAATTCAAAACTAGCCTCCTCTACTCCCAAGGAAGGGAGAACATCATTTAGGATCTAACCAAATGAAATAATATATTGATAAGTCCCATAACTTAACAATGATAGTTCTTTCACTTGTTAATGATAAATTTTCACTTGTTAATAAGAACTTTTCTGATATTATTTCTTTTAATAGTTGGGACCTAAATGATATTCACCCTACTAAGAAACATCATAAAAATCCACCAACCAAAATCTTCAATGTCATATATATTTCCATTAGACCATTAGTCCATTACGCGAATTTTTTTTTTTTAAAAAAAAAAAGAATTGGGGCATTCAGCCCATAACAATCTTATTATTGGTCAACTGCATGGTAAGCAACACCCAGAATATCTCTTAAAAAACGTTAACCATACTCATGAATTAATTCCTTCATTTCACACGAATGATTTGATTTGAACAATTATGCTACAAACAACGGAGCAAAATTGTCACGGGGCTTATATGTCAATGCAGATTAACAATGAAGCCCTAGAATTTGTTTTTCAATAATGATATTATTATTGTTAATGTAATTAATTCTCAAACAAATAAAAAATACAAACAAACTGTAATAAAAAATTATACAACTTGTATGCGAAGCTCCATTCAAAATTGTCACTGGTGTGTGTTACAGCTGAAGGACATCAATTTCTTTTTTTCTTTTTTCTTTAGTGTGGAAATTGGTCAATGGCGCTGAAGCTGTCATCAGAGATAATTAAGTTATACGGAAGAGATACCTATTGTGCCCAATTGAATATGTTTAGGTGCTTTTGAGTTTTTTCTTTTTTTTTTTTTCACTCGTAGCTCTGGCTATTGGTGTATGTAAATATTTTTCTTGAAATAGATAAAATTTGACTTTGAATTATACAAATCTCTCACGTCTCTCTGGGTCCCTTTTCTGTTTACTTCGTTTGAAATTATTCAAGAATCTGACCAATCATGGTTGAAATATTTAACAATTGATTGAGTTGTTTATGTCGGAAATAAAGTAAGATTTTATTTTGTAACACAAGATATGATTTAATTTCCTCCATCTTTAAATCATACTCGAAACATGAACTGCCGATAATTTCGACCGTCTAATTTTCATTAGTTTATATCATCGCTGAATATTTGATTGTAGGACAAGTTCATACGATCGAGTCATATCACTAAATTTAAACTCCCAAGTCCCAAGCTCAATTATTCTGTTCATTGGGCCAAAAATTGATTGGGCCACACAAAGCCGTTGATAGCCCAAGCCCATCCTTTTGCATGTGGTGATATGCTTCAGCGACCAGGTGGAAAAAAGCGGAACTAATATCAATACCAATTCAAAATTAATATACCCATTAATTTTATTACAAGTCATAACATTCATTAATCATAAATATTGGAATTGTTAAAATTCATACAATCAAGTAAAATCAACAAGAGGTGCGAAGTAAAATATGTAATCTCATGGATATAACAATGTAACTCAACCACAATATATAATATAAATTTATAATAAAACATGAGTATTTATAAGTGCAATTTATTTGTTCGTTTAACTTATATTGTCCTTTTGTACTGATGGCTTATCTTGAACTTAATTAATACAAATGCATGAAATTGAGCAGTGGAGTTGATCTATCCCTTGATGATGCCTTGTCAATTTGTAAGACCAATTTGCATCAGACTCACTGTTTAGAATTAATCAGACCAACCAAATACAAGATTAGTGAGGGTGATCGAGGGACATAGACGCCTTCTGTCTCTTCTTTCCTATTAATTAGTGTTATATATATATATATATATATTAATTATGCAATGCAATTCTAAACTGGCCTCCTCTACTTTCACCCATATTAACAAAGCATCACAAAAATGCTCATCTGCTTCCATTACGCGATTCTTATAATTTCAACAAAAATATGCACTTTCTTGGACTCTCTTTTCTTTTTTACAATTTTTCTAAATTTTACTTTATAAACCATTTGCATCCCTCTCTTTTACTTCCTCCCTAAAATTTACTACTCCCTCTGGTCCTAAATATAAGATAGGGTTGATTTTTTTTGGAGAGACTAAGGAAACTAAATAAGGTATTTAATTATATCATATGTTGTGTATCTTTAGATTATATATTACTAGTTTATTAGTCAAACTAATTAGTTTTGAGGGAAAAAATAAAAATAAAAATATTCTAAAGTAATTTAACTAATTTTCTTAATCTTTTTTAAAAAATCAACTTTATCTTATATTTAAGACCGGAGAGAGTATACACCTATTTTGATTTCCATTGAAATTCATCAACAATTTACACTTCAGCTGACCTATATAACAATTCCACAAACAATACTATTCTGTATGTTCTTAATTTTTTTTCGAGTTATTTCTCCTTAAAAAAAATATATTAATTAAGAAACCATAAAAATAAGTTCTTTCAGGTAGTTTCTAGAAGAAAAAAAAATGCAACTAGCAAATTAAGGTACTCTCTCTTTTTTGAAAATATTATAATTTTAACTTGCTAAAAAATTGTCCAAGTGTTTCAACAGCGAAAATCAATATATTAATATAGTATTATCCATTTCCTCCATCGGTATCCCGCCACTTTCCAGAAATCCTCCTAAAAACTAATATAGCGCTAAATGGGAATGAAAAACACTGCAACAACTACGACATAAATTAAAATACAATATTTACAAGTACTGACAAAATAAAAAAAAATTAACCTAAGTAATTGAAAATGGACCAAAGCGAAAAGGACACTCTCTAATTGGCTTAAAAAGTTACATAAAACTGATCACTAAAAGTTGGGATTTATCAGTCAAGCAAATTGTGGATTTGTTAGATTAAGTGTGTGTTTGGGATAACAGTAGGAAAAATAACTTATTATGATTCATACTTATTAAAAACGACTTAATAGAAAAGTCAGTTTTTGTAATATGATTTATGTTTGGATAAGCGATTGAATAAGTTATTTTCAATAAATCAAAACTTGTTTGAATTGGCGATTGTACAAGTACTTATTTAAAACTAAAAACTTGTGTTAATTATTAAGAAAACAAGATATTTAAAATAAAAAATAAGTAGAAAAAGTGAAGTTAGAAAATGTGATGCCAAAATACATAATTTCACAAAAAAAATATTACATAACTAATTGAATCACATATCTCGTACAAATTGATCTCTAATCATATCACAAATACGATTCATACAAGTTGAAGACGTTCCAACATCATTGGGCGAGAAAGCTGCAACGTCAATATTATTTGATGCGGAACTCATTTTATACTTTATGCAAAGCCAAAAAATTCCTAATCTAATTGCTTTATTTTTCATTTTTTTTTCCGACAATCTAATTGTTTCCAAAGTGTAGTCAAAAGAAAATTTGAAATAAAAAATAATCACAAATTACATCATCCACGAGCTCATTTTTTTAAAAACAAACATCACATTTATTTGCTTGGAAGTTGGAACTTAATATGAGTCCCGTTTTCTTCTATCTTTTTTTATGACGCGATAATGATGTGAATATATTCGTAATGACAGTGACTATTGTGTGTGAGAAAAATTATCATGCAACGCACCAATAATAACCTCGGTGATATGTGCGTGTGTTTCTTTATTCAGCTAACGGTAACAAAACACGATGCATTTGCAATAAGTTACCTCCAGTGGCTTTTTTTAATAAAGCCTTATTTTCACTCAAGACCGATTTGAAATAAGTCCAATCAAACACTCAATTTTTTGTCAACAATTTCAAAACAGGATTATTTGCTAAAAACGGGCTTATTAGGGCAAAATAACCCCAACCAAACACAATTGACTATGAAAAAGGAAGTGATCAAGAAATTAAGGAAATAAGATAATTACTCAGAGCTACAAAATTAAAAGGAGGTTCTCCACAGATATAGTGAAAAACTAGTAATTTATGGCTCGTGATACTTTTTTTCTCGAAATTCTTCGCGATTCGCAGTCAACAGATTTTATACACATTATGTCAGTTAATAAAGTAAAACAATTTGCTCTTTTTTTTATCTCTGGCGAAAATTTACTCTCTTTCTCGCATTTATATATCTTCATTCGAGTTTTATCATATAACCTTTTTTTTTAATGAAAGTTTTATCTAACTATTTGTTTACTTGGTCTTCTATTGGAATTCCAACCTGTGATAATTTATAGTGGTAATTAATAATGATTCATTTAATAATGAATGCAATATATTTTCTATTGGAATTCAAATTTCAAATATTGAGGAAATTAAATCGAGTCTTATATTACAAAATTAAATCTTCCTTTATGTTGGACTTTAATTCCATGTACACCCTTTATGGGTTAAGACTATTTGATTGGAAAAAACAAATAACCTAAACTAAATGAGAAGACAAATCACCATTTCAGCATTGATTGCTCATTGAGAAGACAAATAATATGATTTATCAATGCAAATCAGTATTGATTGTTGATTTGCTTTTTTTTGCCCAGATTGTTGATTTGCTTAATTGATAAGTAAGGCTCAATTAATTATGGAATCAATCAGACATTAATTGCCTAATTGTGATTTGGAGAGCAAGCTGAGATGGTATCATCAGATCCTTATAAATAGAGGTTGCCCCTTCACTTATTTTCTCGTCCTTATCATAGATCTTTTTTGTAATCTTTTCTCTCTTATCATTTTTCTTGTTTTGAACCACTTCTATGCATACTTTAATAGTCTAATTCTTACGTGAGCTCCAATTACTCGGGTTCAACCTGACCGGTACGAATCTCACTCCCCCCTCTTCATATTTTCTGACACTTTATTTCCTGCGTGAATTATTAAAATCAAATAAACCAATTGCTATATGTATATTTCAATACAAATTCACGAGGTTCTTGAATGATTTAAAACCAGGCATACAGAAAGGGATGATCAAGGAAGTACAGTATAACTAAGAGACTCAAATTTTGGGATGACGGAGAAAATGGATGGAATGGAACTTCATCATGATAAAATTAGGTTGCTATAATCTTTTTTTTTTTTTTTCTTCTCTTGTTGGTTTATTGCCTTTCAATTTTTTTTATTTATCTCTGTGTGCGCGAGGTTCCGTGGTTTCTATTTAAAGGCTTTAGTGTGAAATTTTCAAAAAAATGGGTTGGATCCTTAGATGGGGATGCAATTGTTTACTTCACTCACGAACTTTTTTTCATTATTATTGTTAGATTGTTTAGCTAAACCAACTTCACTCACAAACTTTTTTTTTTCAATTAATATTGTTAGATTGTTCAGCTAAACCCTATATTAGCTTTTTCCAAAATTAGTTTTATCTTGAAGAAATATTATTCTCTTCCCACAAACAAAGCTTAATTTTTTTACCATATTAGATATAAGTTGAATGCTTTTGTGTGTTTTGTTTTCATTGTTATTGTTAATCATATGTGTGATATCTTGAAGAAATTAAATATTAAGCTCTCCGCACAAACAAAGCTTCATTTTTTTTTTTTTGTTACATAGAAGTTGAATGGTTTTATGTGTTTTATTTTCATTGTAATTTGTGTGTATCATGATTTGTTATTGAATTAACAATAATAATGATAGTAATAATATCATTATTATTTAAGATTTCGGATTTAAGTGTATGTTTTTAAAATGGAGATGAGTTCAGTGTAATTAAGATTATATTCAAGGAGGTTAGAGTAGTATTTTACTATACACACACACATGAAACGTCCAGTTACATACCATAAAGAAACCACTATATAAGCATAAAAAGATGTGAAGCCTCCAAGTAAAAGAGAAACGAAAAACAACTAGGGAGGGGAGAATGAGAATGTATCGGCATAATATATATACGTGTGTGTGTGTACTAACCTATCTAAGTGAGTGTGTGAGTGTTTGAATTAAAGTTGGAGTTGTTCATAGCCTTGAATGTGAGTATATCATCAAAAGGAAGCGGGAATTTAAGCAAACTTGGAAACAAAGCCTTCTAAGTCTGAAAACCCACGCAAGTAGCCACCTGCAGATGTTTCTTTCCTACAAAGTCCAACTTCTTCCTCCTCCTCCTCCTCCTCTAAGACCATTTTAGGCTTGTAGGAGGTTCAGCTGACGTTCAATCTTGTTGTCTCTCAATTTCTTGATGCCGCTATTGGCATCTTTTGGCGGTCATGTTTTTTCCCAAACGGTTCTTCAGTTAGCCTTTACACAAGTCCTCAGAAGTTGCTAACATCAGTCTTGATGATCTCTGGTGCAAATTTGTGAATTATGCATACCTTGGGCTTCGTTTTCTCACCTTGGAAGTTGCCAACATCGGTCTTGGTGATCTCCGGTGCAAACATGGGAATTATGCATAGCTTGAGCTTCGTTTTCTCTCCTGCATTTGACGTCAAATGCAGGAGATGAATTCATAGGCAATAGCAAAACCAAAGCTCAACGTATACATAATTCATATATTTGCACTCAGGATCATCAAGACCGATGTCGACAACTTTCAAAAACTTGAGCAAAGGCTAACTGGAAAACCATTGCTGAAAAACGTGGCCAACAAAAGATGTCAACAACGGCAACAAGACATCAGGAGACAGTAAGATCAAACATCAGCTGAACCTCCCACAAACCTAAAATGGTCATGAAGGAGGAGGAGGAGGAGGAAGTTGAATTTGCAAGGAAGAAACATCAGGTAGCTACTTGGGTGGTTTTTCAGATTTAAAAGGCTTTGTTTCCGTGTTTGCTCAAATTCCCAACTTGTTTCCTTTCAATGATACTCACATTTAAGGCTATGAATAACACCAACTTTAATTCACACACACACACACTTGTATAGGTCAGTACACATACACACACTTATTTTTTGTTTCTCTTTTACTTGGAGGCTTCACTTCTTTCTTTGATTATATAGTGGTTTCTTTATGATATGTAACTGGACATTTCATATATATATATATATCCCAAGCACTACATACACTTGATATGATGAATTACAAAACTGTTCGATATAATCCTGCTAATACCATCAGACTGAGCAAATAGACCGCGCCAAAAATTAAACCAACCCAAAAAAAATAAGTTATTTACCAGTTGATATACAGCCAATGTCAAAGTTCTTGGATTCTAAAACATCACGGGGAAGTAGTACAAATATACAATATGCAATTGCAAGTTACTGGGGATCACAAAGCATGAGCAATTTTACCAAACAAATTAAAGTGGCAATGTCACTTGCATAGTCACCATCACTATTATTATTTATCCCAATGAGAGAGAGCCATTGAGGCAGGCATTAAACACAGGTGGGGCTTACCCTTATTTTTTTTTTCCTTAAAATATTTGCGGAGGTGGAGTTCTAAAATTGGTCAGCTAGACCTTGGAGGCAGAGGAGGCAGAATGCTTCGTCTTGCTCTGGTTTCTGGTAATCCAATGAATAACTCTGTTTCCACCTCTGAACTTGGACTGCTTTCTGCATAGGGCTGGCTTTCTCTCTGCTGCTCACCATTTGTTGCTTGCTGTGCCAGTATACCACACTGCCAACGAATATCATTTCAGTTTCATGTTTGATATGTAGATTACATACTAGATATTTGTATGTTCTATTAACTGAATTGAATTTCGTAAAACCTCAAGTTCAATGAAGAAAAGCACACTGAGAAAGTTTTCTCCAAATGAGGCCCAACTTCACTCAAATTCCAGATACTAGATAGGTTGTCACCTAAAAGCAACTCATTCTGTGAGAATGCTGGGAAGTGAGACAAAGGATATTTCTATACAGATTGATGAATCATCCTTAATTTCTTATTTATTTGACCAGGTTTAGGACATTTTGACTGAGCACGTTCAAGATGAAATCTCAAGTGTATATACTAGTCCTAAGAGCACTGCAGTGGCTGTAGCTGGTTCTGATATGGTTAGTACTGATAGGCGTGGGATTGGCGAATGTTGCTGGTGGTGGCTGCTCGGTTTGAATTTGCTTAATTTTCCTTGTGATAGTTTGTTTGTTTCATTGTTATTTGGTTTTAGTTTGAGAGAGAGGTTGTGTCCGTAGACATTGAGCGTGCTTTCCTTTGATGGCTTTGGAGATTGGCGTCTGTAGTTTTTTTTTTTGGCCAAAACTTGAGTTATGAAGATGGACTTTGGAATTAAAGGGTTTCTACTTGAGTAGGAGTAGGATGGAATATATGCATTGTAAGTTCAACAAAAGCAAGTGGAAAATGGTTTGAAGGTAAAAATTGGACATCAGACTATACCGCAAGTGTATGCCAAAGTTCAGTAATCTAAGACTGATAATACAAAGCGGCAGTGAAATCAATAGGATATAATGCATAGGATACAAGATGAGTAATTGAAATATAGAAAAGCATTAGCAGTTATCTGTAATCACAAGGTACAAGGTACTTGACTAAGCTTAAAGAGAAGTTTTATTTATGTTGGACTTTGAGTCCAAGTCCGCCCTTGATGGGCCAGACTATTTGATTAGGATTAAGTAGCCTAATTAAATAAGAATAAAATTAGCATTAATTGCAGATTGGGGAATAATTCAGCGATAATTATGGATTTGTTAAATTAGGAACAAATCGCCATAATTAGGGAATTAATTGAGAATCAATTAATTGCTGTCTTGGAGGGCAAGAAAGAGTGCACACGTTTCCTAATCAGTAGCATCCATAAACCACTATAAATAGGGTGTGCCTCCGCAATTACAATTCACCCCGCCATTGAGTTTTCTGGCAATTCTCTTCTCTCCTACCATCTTTTTGGTTCTGGTGATCTGCTGTGCAAATCACAATTAGGCTCTAGTAGTCTAATTATTGTGTGGGCACAAGTATGGAATATTGGAGCTTTGACCCGGATCCTAACATGGATTCGCCCTGGTACGCCGAATCTCCTTTTAGTTATATTTTGCTTACATTGGCATTAGAGCCATTTGATCCTTGAGCCTATGATTATTCTATGTGAATAAACTATATGATATAATTTATTTTATATCTCCATCATATTCTGTTGTGCTACTATAAATATATGAGTGTATCTAAATTTATATTGATTCATCGCATATTTAATTCTCCTCTGTGGTTCATATGAATGAAGCATGATCACCGTCTCTTAGCATGAACATATATGTTGTTAATTCATGCCGCAAGAATGCGTTTTTTCTTTTTGTGTATCGATGCTTCTGCCTCTGCCTCCATATGAATATAAACTATGTTATTGAACGATATATGTGTGCCTGTGTGTGCATCGGATTCTTCCTTCCAGATTTGATATTCAACCATGAAGCTCAATATGCACACATATAAAATACTAGGTTCCTGCTTGTTTCCTCCTCCAATTATTATATATGTATCTACACGCATATATATATATAACTCAGACACGATTTCCTTCGTTTGTTCATCACTTCTTCGATTTCTTAAAGTTGAATTTTTGAAACCTATGTGGATTCAAAAACGAAAAGCCTTAACTCCTCAAAGGTTAGAAGAGCCTTTGAAACCCAGAGAACACACATCCACGTCGGATTACGCAGTGCTGTCAATGTCGAGAAAAAATTGGGTGTTTGAAACTAAGTGTTTTTGCCCAAAGTAAGGCCATGGATGTGTAAATCTTGAAGAGACGATTCCAACGATGCTTAGAACGCGTCAAACGGAGTTCGGATGAGGGAGAAACAAAGGAAAGAAGTTCGTGGGTCGTTAGTCGCCGCTGCCACTTCACTCGCAATTTGATCAATAAAAAGGAGTTTTTAAGATCAAATGACATGGATTTGTAGTTCGCTGAACAACGATTCCAACGACACCAAGAACGTGAAAAACGAAGCTAAAACGAGGAAGATATGGCCTCCTGAAGTTTGCGGGTTGCGATGACCCGCCAGAGCTCCAATCGGGTCGGGTGGACATGGCTGGAGGTTAAAGATGATGATGTGGCAGTCAACGGCCACGTCATCGGTCAACCTAACCCACGCGGCGCCAATCAGAGTACGCCACGTTAGCGTCAAAGACACGTCATCGCCACCTCACGCCATGTCATCATGGCCCCCAGTCAAGCTTGACTAGTCAAAGTCAACAGTGATCAGTTGACTGTTGGCCCAAAAAAAAGATATGGCACGTGGGGCCCACTAGGGCCTCCCTTTGACAAGTGACAAGCACTGTCGGAGAGAGGACGGCGCGTACAGTTGTTATTGCCGGTGCGTGTCACTGGCTGACGGCCGCAAGGCAACACGTAGAGGTCACATACCACCGACGAGAGTGGCATTCGTTGGAATTTTCCAATTTTTCAGGATTTTTCCATCTAGACACCTTCTAGGGGCGCATGAGAGCGCGTGAGACCTCCGATTGAGACGCGGTTTGTTCCTAAAAATCCTTAAATTGGAAAGCTTCAATTTGATATATAATTTTCATATATTTGAAGCACGTCTGGATGTGATTTGAGTCAAGAAAAGTGCTTATGTGTTTTTAGAGGGTCCCAAAAATTGTTGGAATTGAATCAATGTTGGTTCTATTGTTTTTTTGGGATAGGTTGGCTTATTTTTTTAAAGGTATTTTCAATTGCAACATAAGGTTAAATGCTGAAAGATTCTTTAAAAGAAAGGGATTATTCAAATGAGTTTTTTGAATATAAAATCCTATCCAACCTTGACTCAAACTCTTAAAGATAAAAACCTAAAAAATTGCAGTAACTTAAAATTATTCAATAATTATTGAATAATAACAAGTCTTCCCATGCTTCTAACCACATTGATCTACTTGGATTGAAACAATAACTTCTAAAAGTCAATCCTTCATCACAAATATTGTGACAAAGGATAAGACAAATAGAGATGTTAGAATCATCTCATCAAGTGGGAGGTATGCTGCAATTATATCCAAATAAGTGGATGTCAACATGGCAAAGAGGAGCTGGACATTGTAGCTAGACGCTACATGAGTTAATATGGTCAGAAGGGCCTATGAGAAGGAGAACCTAGTTAAGAGATAACAAAATGAGGCAAAAAGTTTTATTGAATGTTCTTTTCATTGAATTTATGATTAAATTCTTTGGTTTTAGAATTGAATTCAGTATATTCTCTTCTTGTTTTCTTGAATAGGCATGCTAGTTACATGATATTGTGTTATTATCTTGTTGATATAATGTCTTTAATTGAATGGGAGTTTTCTGGAATGCGTCTGAAAATCCAAAGGGGAAAGTGTTCAAGGAAGACTATGGTTAAAAGGGTGATGAGCTAACTAGCATGATTGGGATGGGAGTCAACATAGTTGCCTCCTGAACATGAAACTAGTAAACTTATTATCTAATTATCCTTTGTCTAACTTGGACAAATATGATTTGTATATCATAATCGTCTGAGTGACCAATTATGACCAAGTCTATTTGACTGAGCTTATGAAGACAAGCTCAATAGAGATATCCGTGGAGTTAAAAACTCTCAAATCTCTTTCATTCAAGAAGAATGAGATGTCAGGGACATCCTACCAACTAGTCTTCAACATTTAAAGGTTGAAGCAACCGAAGGATACAAAAGGTTTATGCTATCAAGTATAGAAAGAACAACATTGCTTAAACTTATGTTGGTATAAGCAATGTAACCTTATCCAAGCTGTGTGGATAGTGTTGGAAGATAGTGAAATATGTGATCTTCCATAAAGTTAAAACTAAGTTAAGTCTTAACATAGTGTACTAAGTCTTAACATGTTTAGACAACACTTGAGGCAGATGTCAAACTAAGAAGTTGAGATAAACTAAATGCTAAGTCCTTTCTAACAAACAACAAGTGTATGTTGTGATAAGACATCTCCCAGTGAGAAGGAGGAAGCTATGTCTCCCAGTGAGTGGGATTGAGCCATGTCTTCCAGTGAGTGGGTGTATACGAAAGTAAAGATTGCTTCTGATATGCATATTGTAACCTTCAGCAATGTGATTCGCCACATTGAACTTGAGTGTGAAAGACTGAAGAATTCAAGATCCATCAGTCAGACGAACTTAGTTAAAGAGTGGGAGGATTCATCCTCTAAGCCCAAGGGCAAGAAACCTATGAGGTAAACTTGATCTAGAGGAGGTCAAATGGTTTCTATAAGATGAAAAGCTACATTCATAATCCTTAAGGGTTGTAAAAGTAGCAATCCACATGAGTTGTGGATGTTTCACAGAAGCATATGGCTTCATGTCAAATGCAAAGCAATAAAGAGATAGAATCAAGGGATTTGAACTTGCACGTTAACTTTATATAGATAAACCACCCTGATTCACTCCATACAATTGCAACTGACAATATCACATCTTTGTTATCTCTTTAGTTAAGGATCGATGAGACTATAATTCTTAAAATCCTTAGTTGGATTTTGATGTTTCTTTTTAGAGATAAAAGATTACATTTCTTACCACATGTACACCTTGATCAAAGGGAATGATCAAACTAGCAAAAGAGTATTTGCTAAACGTGTGCTAAAGGGTTAATACCCTTATGAATAAGTTGAAAACTTATTCTACCTGGCAAGAAAGACAAAGAAACATTTTTGAGAAAATTTACTACAATTGGCAAAATATAACGTTAGTGAACCAGTGAATGTGAAGGTAAAACACAAAACTTGGTGTTTCATTAACGTTGTGGACATTTATTCGAAATACAGTATTGTTTACTTGATTTTTGACGAGTGTGAAGCTGTTAGATAATGGCTGAATTAGTCAAGAATCAATAAACTGAAAGAATAAGACATTTCGAACTAAAAAGGGTTTAGGACACCCATGTGATTAGTTCAAACAGTTTTATGTACAAGAAAGACATTGTTAGGAAACTATCAATACCTAGAACCCTTCAACATAATAGAGTTGTTGAAATGGAGAGATAGACCTCTCCTTGATTTGGTTGTGAACATAATGGCATTAAAAAGGCTATCAGCCATATGTTGATAGGTGGAGTCACAGCTATTATATTCACACTTAACCAAATGCCCTCGATGTCAGTCACGACCTTACCCTATGAATCTTGGATGGGCCTCAGACCAGGGCCAAGCTTGTTAAGACCATAAAGGTCATCAACTTTATATTCATAATTCTTCCTATAAATAAGGAAGATTAGGGCCAAGGTATACAAGGTATCTCTTTGTAAGATGACATGAGAATTTGACATGACACGTCTTTATTAGTGAAAATGATGGCGGTTCAGTGACTGAGAGAAAATCGTGGGACACAACGTTCATAAAACCCAAATTTCCTAGCAAGAAATGAGCATTAATCACAATAAATCTCTTTAAGAGATTCACAAGTGACAAGAAATAACCAAATGTTCCTAAGTTCACTGATCTAAGTGGGAGGATTGAGACCATTTTCACAATGAAAGAAGTAAAAGGTAAGTTACGAGAGAATTACCTCACTCATACATAGAAAAAGAATCCTATGAAATTCACCTCGGAGTAAATTGTCATCTAGCGAATGACTATAAGGGATAGATTCCCTAATGGATTGAATGCTCTCTTCATCATTTAGAAGGTGATGATAACTACCTATAAGTGTCTGAAAGACACTATAAGGACCTGCTAAGATGAATTGCAAAGTGTCTTGCAGGAGGATTTGGATTCTTTTTAAGCCAAATATGTGTTTGGGTAATTTGTCACCTAGCCAAGGGGCGATTGGGAACAAGTAGGATCTCAAATCTGTTGGGGGCATGTAGAACCTAAAACACTTAGTGGCTAGGGGGTAATACAATGGAAGGTTGTCCGTTGTGCGTTTTAACTCTGAACTTTGGCTATGATAACAAGCTTAGTCTTAAAATTGCATCAATATGATGTAAAAACCACCTTCCAATTTGGAATTTTGAAAATTGGATGATGAACTCTACATGAAGCAGCTTAAGGGCTTCGTAGAAACAATCACCCAAATAGTAGTATATGAGGTTTTCACAAGTCAACTTCGAAATAATCAAAGAACACTACATAAGTCCCAAACGGTCTAGTGATGATTCTTTGTGAAGTTATCTTTTGTCAAATGACATATGAAACAAGTGTCAAGTGAGTCAAAGGAATAAAGGATCAGAAAATCCTTAAATTCTGAGTTGAGAAAGTCATGGGTTGAACAAATATCTTGAATGACAAGATAAACGGAGATTGCACAAGAAAGATACATTCTTTTCTACCTAAGACATGTACAAGTGTAATCCTTAGACATCTTAGGATGTCAAACTACAAACTCGTAGACACCCCTGAAGTCAAGGGTATAAACCTAAAGAGGTTACATGTCCTATGAGGAATCCAACACAAGAAAGGTGGATAGAGTCCCATGTGAGACTATAGTTGGTAATATGAATGTACACATCGGTGTACATAAGACCAAATGTTTTTTTGTCAGACTTGGAAGTTGTTTTTGGTTCTACTGTGAAATGGGTTATGAGAATAACCATGGATTAAGTTGTCAAGACAACTTTCCTTTTGAAAGGATACTTCAATACAACACCTAGGTAAATGGTGATGGAGTAAGGAAATATACAAAATATTTTTTCCTGTTATCCATGAGAACATAATGCAGGGCGTGTCCTGTCATCATTCAAAGTGTCATATGGCTAAAGTAATTCCTATGAGAGATTAGGAATGAATGGTGGATAGAAGGATCCAAACAATAACATCTTATGATGAGGATCCTAAGTATTACAGCAAGACGAAACATACTTTTTGATATATTTCTATAAGAGATATGCTTTCCAAGAGGGAAAGCGACAGTTCAATGACCTTCTACTAACAGAATGTTGGTAGATCCTATTAATGAACCTATAGCTTGATTTTCATTGAGTTAGTAAAAATCTTAGGGCGCAAATAAAATGTAAGGTCGTGAACTTCTTTTATATGAAGATAAAATAAATAGTATGTATGTTATGAGTAAATATATATAAGGTATACAAATTTGTATGTCGTATAGGTCAGAAAAGGTTGGTTCACTCACACGAACCATCTTCCCATATTTTGCGGGGGCATGGGAGGGTAAGACAAGCAAATGATCACCATGAGATGGTTAAGAAGAATCTTTGCGTTTGAGTCGCCTCGGTTAGACTGAGATGAGATCTACATGTGTGCATATACACAGAAAATGGATTGAAGCATGAATATAAACCTGTAGCCAAGCAAAGAACTCTTTTTCACTAATGAGATTGTAAAAGAGATATTGTGAAAAAGAAAGTTCTAGGTTCGAATGTTGAGTACATTTTGGAACTAATGTCTGTATGGTGAAAGATAAAAAAATTGACGTACACCTCATCATAACATGCAATTCATACTGCATGTGCTTAAGAGTTAAACTGCAACACGGGATGTAGGTGAAAGATCCCTAATTCACTACAGTGTGAGTCCCAAGAAGGAAAAATCCTTCCGCGATGCCCTTAAGATTTAGACGGCATCATGAAAGCTTGGTTTGGTGACAGCTACTTTAGCTAAAGCTCCATGATCATACTCGATTCGGTCAGACGAGTGAAAACTAGGAAAGCGACCAAGTCAAGATGAACTGATATTTAGTCAAAAAGGAAAATTTACTCTTAGATACATAAGATATGCTAGTATCTGTGGTCGACCCCTTCTTAGCTCTATGTGTAGCTAGTAAGTGCGGATACTATGTGCGTGGAAAGCAATTTGAGTTAATCAACATATTAACTCGAGAGGGATTAGATATACCATGAGTAATATGTATGGGAGAATCTAGGGCATATGAGGCAATGAACATATAGCTTACGGTTATATATAAAGGGTGTCCTTGGATGCTGATCCGATATGAGGAATTTCTAGTATCACAAGCACCAAATTTTAAAAACGTTTTTGCTCACGCAGTTACGACAAACGCCAAGTATGAAATAAGAAAGAGTAACGCACGCACGATAGGAGGCCCATCAAGTGCGAGTGGGAGATGTTGGACTTCAGGTCCAAGTCCGCCCTTGATGGGCCTGACTATTTGATTAGGATATAAGTAGCCTAATCAAATAAGAATAAAATCAGCATTAATTGCAGATTGGGGAATAATTCAGCAATAATTATGGATTTGTTAAATTAGGAACAAATCACCATAATTAAGGAATTAATTAAAAATCAATTAATTGTTGTCTTGGAGGGCAAGAAGAAGTGCACACGTTTCCTAATTAGTGGCCTCTATAAACCACTATAAAGAGGGTGTGCCTCCTCAATTGCAATTCACCCCGCCATTGAGTTTTCTGGCAATTCTCTTCTCTCCTACCATCTTTCTGGTTCTGGTGATCTGCTGTGTTAATCACAATTAGACTCTAATAGTCTAATTATTGTGTGGGCACAAGTATGGAGTATTGGAGTTTTGACCCGGATCCGAACATAGATTTGCCCCGGTACGCCAAATCTCCTTTTAGTTATATTTTGCTTACAATTTAACTACTACAAAACCAGCAATTTTATGTAGTAGTGAATCTTGGGTGTTAAAGGAACAACAAGAACAAACATTAAGATAGCAAAGATGATGTTGAGATGAATGCAACATCTAACAAGAAACAAGATAAGAGTCTTAATAATTGTATATAAAGAAAAGTCAATCCAGAAGAAAATGGTAGAAAATCATTTAAAATAATGATTTGAATTTGTGCAAAGATATTAATGAAGGTGCCAGTAAAGAGGATTGAGCATGTCTTTAGTCTTATAAGAGGAAGAGCAAAGCTAAGAAAGACACTCAAGGAAGTTATTGAATGGGATCTATCTTTAAATGATATATAAAAAAGTTCATTTTTAATAGAGTATAATACTCCCTCCAGTACTAAATATAAGATAAAGTTTACTTTTTTTTAGAGAGATTAAGGAAGCTAAATAAGTTACTTAATCACATCATATTTTATATCCTTGGATTATTTATCAGTTTATTAGTCAAACTAATTAGTTTGGAGGAAAAAATAAAAATAAAAATACTCTAAAGTAATTTAATCAACTTCCGTAATCTCTTCAAAAAGGTCAACTTTATCTTATATTTAAAACCGAAAAGAAAGGAGTATAATAGCATCAGGCTGCGATTTATATGACTTCTTGTGATAGTAGTTATTTGTGAGCTAGGGAGGACCCGTTTTCCCTCCCAATAACATATAGGCCTTAAAAAAATGATGGGATTGGGTGGAAAAAAATGTAGAATCATTTTTTAGATGGTAAATGAGTAATAGAGTGAGGTGAAGGGAAATCTGCTCTCACATAGTTCGTTTGGAACATATATTAATTGAATCAGTTAAATCATTAAAATCTGCCCAAGTGGATCGTACGGTACCTAAGCTTTGAGAAGTTTTCACTGGCTTCTTAAATTGGTTCCTAAGTACTCCCTCTTGTAGTTAATATAAGACATATTTTAGGAGTTGATCTTGGTAATAAATATAAAGCATAGTTTTCATATTTATCAATTTTTTCCTAATTTACCCTTATTGATGCTCTCTCAATAACAATCAAGGAGAAGAAGGAATGAGGAAATAAAGGAAGATGATTAGAATATTTTAGAAAATACATGTCACATTAATTAACTTTCTTAATATAATTAAATTAAATAAATATATCTTACATTAAAGACAAGAGGGAATATTTATTCATCACGTGACTTAAATAATAAAGGGATGATAATGGTGCCAGTTCATGTGATTTATTTATAAAGAAACTTCCCAAGTCCTTGGAAATTAGAATACCCATGAGCCAAACATCAAAATAGTGTTTACCCATTCTAATATCCAAATATTCTTCATATTAATCCTCTTCCATAAAGGTAATATTAGAAGTTTATACTCACTCCACTCCATTGGTTACCTTGTAACTTCTAAACAATAAGGAACAGGTTATAAACAATTAGGGTATGGTGACAAACTCTCCCACTAGATGCTCCTAAATCCTAATTCACTTTCCTCATAATTTCCAGGAAATTCCAAAAATTTCTAGGAGATGAAGAACAACTTTTTCAGTTTGCTATCAGAAATTTCAAGTCATAATTAATCCTTCAGAAGAACTAAAGCATAATTCCACATAATAATTTTCAAATAGTAACCACAGGGCGACTTCACCTTCTCAGAGAGCCTTGCATTTTCAGCTTCTAGGACCTTTTCCTGAAAGAAATTCCGAACACGGTCTCAATAACCAGAACTCGTGAAAAAAGAACAAGAACCTACTATCTATTATTGGCTAGAGTCATGAATCCAGGTTGATGTGGAAGAAATCAAGTAGAAAATGTGAACAGTTCAAATTTTATAGTTTCTTTTCTTCTGCAATTTTATATGGAGGGAAAAAAAACTTTAATTGCAGTAATTTAGGTTTTCCTTATCAAGATCTTCAATAAAAATATCCTAACGTATTTTTTCTTCCAACCCGACGGCATACAATAAAATTATATAAAGATCTTGTTTACGTGTCATAATTTTGTTGCAAAACCTACATTTGATGTATGAACAATTCAGAACATTATCTAAACTTTGTCCTGTCTCATACCAAAATCAAGTGAAAGAAAGACATAAACGCTCTTAACCTCCTTGCCTATATATATAAATATGGAAAGCTTACCTTTGCTTTTAGTTGCTCGATCTGTTCGTTGTAAGCCTGATTCTGAGAATCCGAAGTTGAGAATGAATGAATACTTTGACACTTATTATGAAGATGGAAATTAAAGCAAAATAATATGGAGTTTAGTAATGGAACCTTTCTTGCTCGAATGGTGCTCACACTCTTCTCCAACTGTTGTTCTATCTGGTTTAACTCTTGCATGGAGCATGACCCTAAACCTTCCCCCAAGAGTTTCCTGAGAGTAACATGCTTTTTATAGTTAGAGATATTATTCTATGTTTGACTTTTTAATGAAATGTGTGAAGAAGAGACACAGAATTCCAAAAGCAGGTATTTAACCGTTTGGAAAGCTCAAGAAGCTCAATTTTCTTCATCATGCTTGCTGCTTCTTGCTCCAAATGCTGTCCATATACACAACAGATTGGTTTCAGCAATTTAGCACTTAGAAGTTAGATGCATGGAAATAATCTACAAGTGGCTGAAACAGAAAACTGATGGAATTAATCCTAATAAATGAATCCTGTGTTTGGAACAGGTACTTAAGACTTAAGAGAGATTAATTATAATTTAAAGTTCTTTTAATCCATCATATAATTTTTTTTTGTTTAGCACTCCGTCATATAATGTTGTCTGGGAAGCTAATTATTTTACATTCTTAAAATAATTAATTTTAGTTTAGACTCAAATAGAATTATATCAGAATAGGCTCAAAGCTAAGACCCAATGTGGATTCTTACTTATTATTTTTGTATTCAATTTAGATTTAAATTTTTTGGTTACAAAAAATGTAAAATAATAACAATCATTTATCTATTCATTTATAATAGAAAGATTATTTAAATTAATAATAAAAATGTAATAATCTGATCTAAATCATCCAAATCAAATTTCAACAGTTTATACATAAAATGTGGATTAAATTTAAGAAAAAATATTCTTTTCTTTTATGTTACTTTAGTTTAATGGAAACAAAATTAAAAATTAAATTAAATCATATACTTTTTAAAATAAAAAATTATATAATTTAATCATTATCACTAATGGAATTGCGTCATATAATTTATTAGACTAGAGCCCTAAATTAAATCACTAATGCATGTGGTTGAATGAAGTGTTTGAGTGCCATGTTGGTTGGTTGGTTGAGAGGAACAAATTTCTTGCCACATGGTGACAGGTTGGACCGACATTGAGAGGAGAGTGGAGAGAGCAAGAGAAATAGCATGAAGAAGAAGAAGAAGAAACAGTACCTGCATATTTTGTTCACTAAATCTGGTGACTGTCTGAGTATCCCTTGTATGCTTGCGGTAGCGTTCAATTGTCTCCTGCAAGCTGTTGCATTATTCAATCAAATATCTATCACCACACTTGCCTACTCAATACATGTAGCCTTTACCCCAACACAGTTCCATACAATAAGATGCCAGATAAACCAGAAGAAAAACCATGCACATGCTATATCTGACCCCCAAACATGCGAGGCAAATAATATAAATCAAGAGTATAAAGCTTGAAATGAGAACGAATTGCTCAAAATATGATACGGTACGATTCACAGAGCCTATTCACTAATGTTTTGCAAACGTTCTCTTTTAAGGGGAGATATTTCTGTACTTCAGAAATACCACTTGTCGACCTCCTATTTTTCTGGAGGGGCTAACTTCTTGACAGTTAACAGTTTTCTTTCCTTTGACCCTTCACTTTCTTTATATGACTAATCCAAATTCAAGAATCATTTGACTCAAATAGAGAAGTAACTCTTCGACGTGGATTTTTTTTTTTTTTTTTTTGAGATATAAAATCTTTAGTTAGTTAAGATCCTTACTCTAGTTAGTTAAGATTTTAATGAGGTAGTTAATCATTGTAAGATCGCCTATAAATAGATGTCTAATTGTATGGATCAAAGTATGAAAGATGGTAGGATCCTCACCCAAAATGAGTGGGTCCTTACCTCTCATTAATCCTAGAGTTTATGGTTAATAGACTCACCTAACAAGGGTTGATTGTTGTAATATCATTGTAGCTGGTAATTCTCAATAAGAGATTCATATATTTCTCCAGTTCTAGGTTTGTTAACATATTCCATTCATAAGAGTCAAGTTTTGACCTTACTTGAGGGGTATGGAGTTCATTCCACTCAACTCAACCACAGCATTAGTTTCTCTAACCCTTTCCAGACATGTCACTCACTAAAGTTTTGACCCTTTCTCTAACCCTAAAGTTTTTCTCTAACCCTTTCCAGACATTCCATTCATAAGAGTCAAGTTTTGACCTTACTTGAGGGGTATGGAGTTCATTCCACTCAACTCAACCACAGCATTAGTTTCTCTAACCCTTTCCAGACATGTCACTCACTAGGAAATTCTAAAATGTCGGGTACCATTTTTCAGGCGGGGGTGTGTAGTTGAATGTTAAAAATCCACTTATGAGGCTGCACGTTAATTACAAGTATGATATTCTAATTTAGGGCTTATGTAAACCTTAATTTTTCCATCTTTATGAGCTTGCTTTTCTGTCATATGTTCTATCAAGTACATAGATGATTTTTCTGGTAGGACAATGCTCTCAATCTGAAAATACCTCTGACTGGTTTTGGTTATGATATGATCAGAATGAAGATTAGTCGCTACTTAATTATTTGGTTCATATAGGTTTGAGCTTTTTATACTTCCTATTAAATTGTAATGCCTCTTTATCAGTCCTGACTTTAATTTTAACAAGAGACCAATGATCATGAACCACTTAATTTTCAACAGCTCTATTCCTATTCTGCTTGTAATTACAATGCATAAAGATCGCCAAAAATATCCAAATAAGGTGAATTCCGGTTACATGTAACAAGTGAAAATAGCAACATGTTATAACCATACAATGTTACTCTCCCATCCTTAATTTGAGACATATCACATGGTCTCCTGCCTCTTTACTATAAAAATAAATGTACAGATACTTTAGGAATCATGGGATAACCCCAAAAATTGACATTTTATATTAAAGGGCGGAGAAGCATTACGAAGAGGCAGCTAGTTAAGAGTGTAAAGAAATATTAGATTACCATTTTTATTTTTTAAATATCTGGACGGCTATTTTCTTACATATTATGTCAAAGGATTAGAGATACAATAAGATATCCAATAATTGAAAATCAAGAAACAGTGGTTAAAAAAAAAATCCTTCTCTGTGTTGCTTGTTTTCTCTATGTAAAACTCAATCATCAAGTATGATAGTAAAGTTCAGATGAACTTAGTTGCACTGCATCTTTTAGGTTCTAATCAAAATATCTTTTAGGAAATGGGAGAATGTTTCGCTCAAAATCCAATGAGAAACTGAACTTTTAAGATGATGTGAAATTTTGTCAGTAATATGCTTAGCTAAATCTTTCAAGGTGCTACTCCTTCAGAAAACAAATCATTCATTCCTAATCATCCTCGACCTCCTAGTTTCAATCATGATATAAAAGTAATTCGCCTAAGTGTATGCCCTGGCCTGAGGGTAATGGATGGAAGGAAATAGAGTTGAAGGGAAGTAAATTATGTATTCTTTTATATTTCATCAACTTTCCTCAAGCAAAACTAACTTAGCTTTTAACAGAAAGAAATGTATGATTTTAACCTGTAAATCAAGGACAATGTCGAAATTAAATTGTTCCCTTCTCTTCTCCTCAAATCTTCTCAATTCAAATAGACCCTAAAGTTGTGAGCCCAATAGGATGTCACATTATAGAGCTTGTGGGGGAAAAAAAACTACACCGTCCCAATAGTTTGATGCAGTTATGAATAGCTAGTTTCATTAGCATATAATGAAGGAGCATTAGAATCTGATTTCAACAAGCAAAAAAATGTAAAATAATTGTGATAATGTTAATTGAATTTTAAGAGAAAGTACTAATCTTTTTCTACCATTCAATGGAAAATTCAACTATTGCCGAGATTAGCAATTCTACAATGGAATGGAAGCTGCGGCCATTAATGTTTTGATCTTTATAGCAAAGGAATATAAATATTAAGTAATAATTCTTTTTCTCTAGAAATGGAAGCTGCGGCCATTAATGTTTTGATCTTTATAGCAAAGGAATATAAATATTAAGTAATAATTCTTTTTCTCTAGAAACTACTACTACTACTACTATTCAGAAATGAAATAGAAATAGAAATTTCACATTTATTTGAAACCATGTGCTCAATTACATTACAGCTGAGCTAACTGACACGTTTTGAAAGGTATATTGTGTTGGAAATATAATTTGAAAATTTTCAATAATGAATTTTAATATTTGTATATGTACATATTGAATTACTTGTAAATTTAATTATTGATTCATGCTATCAGGTGTTAAAATTTCTGCTTACGACATAATATCTATTGGATTAATTAATTGTTGATTTAATGTGAGAAAAAGTAAGCCATGTCTGAGGAATCCGTGAGTTAAGGAAAAAATAACTTAGGCATTGTTTGGTTCAAGGTTTTTTAGGGTAGGGGAGGGGAGGGGAGGGGAGGGGGCGGGGAGGGGGGCGATGAGGTGGGGCTGAGCTTGTTTGGTTGAGAAAAATGATGAGAGGAAAGGGAGGGGAGAAATTTTGACTTTTAGTGCTCCCCTCCCCTCCTTTCGCTCCCTCCAAATTTGAAGTTTTTTGAGGGGTGAAAAATGTTATGTCTTATCCTGACTAAAATACCTATGTTAATTTTTCATTATCCCAAATTTTCCCATCTGATTATAAAGCCCATATGATATGATTAGGATAAGCCAAATAAATTAGAAAAGTTATTCAATAAAAATATACTATCTAAAAAATCTATCTAATCAAATCCTATCTTACTATATATCATTAAACTCATTCAAATTGGTCGTCTCTTCCTTGTGTCAGTATTTATGCTTCCCCTCTCCTCCTCCCTCTTTGTGAACGCCATCCTCTAACTGTTGCTGCCACAAGTTGCTCTTCCAACCGTCCAAACCTTCTTTTAAGCTGCAGTTGTCTATTTATATATTTCTTTTGTATGATACATCATTTTAGATAAGTTTATTAATTTATTTTCTAATTAAATATGTTTTAATGTTATAACATGATCACAAGTATATACCTGGAATAATCTTAGAAAAGTTTGTATGTTTTTAACGTTATCATAAGTATCTCGATAAAATATATATGTTTTTTAGATTATACCATAATTACATTTGTTCTCTTAGTATTATAATTTGATTTAGGATTTAGATTCAAATTTAAAAAACATTAAATTTAATGAGTTAACATATTAAAATTAATAAAATCATCATTTCAAATGTATATAAGATTTTTTTATCATCTATAAGTGAGGTAATGAAGGTTTTTTGCTATTTATAAATTAGGAAATAATAACTTTGATGTTTAAATAAAGTACTAAGGTATATTTATCAACATTTAATTGACTCACATCCCTTCCCCTCCTGAATCAAACAAAAACAGTCTCTTCCCCTTCCCTACCATCCAACCAAACAAAGCTCATAATAACCTCCCCCTACCTCCTCCCACCTCCTCTCCCCTCCTCCCCCCTCCTCCCCATTGAACCAAACAAGGCCTTAGTGTGTATCTATAATCATTTCTATATTGTGGAACCATAAATATAAAAATGTTGACCATAGTAATTAATACTCCTCCAGTCCTTAATGTAAGATATATTTATCTAGTTTGATTAGCTTAAAGAAGTTAGTTAAGTTAGTGAATGTGACATGTGTTTTCTTTTTTCTTTTTCTGGTACAATGTAAGGGTTTTCACTTCTCTCAACAAATGCGCTTCCTAGGATTCTCTTTCCTTATTGATTATTATTGAGGGAGCATCAATAAGGGTAAATTAGGAAAATATTAACAAATATTAAAACTATATCTTATATTAAGAACCAATACCAACCCCCAAATATGTCAAATATTAGGGACCAGAGGGAGTATATAAAAGCTGGGTGTTCATTAAAAATGTTAAAGATTTTTTTAATTAAGTTTATGTTATCCATACTAATTAATATGCACAACTTCAAGGCTTTTACGATCATTTATACTACCTAACAAAAAAACTTTAACAAGTCACACTATTGCCCTGTTTGGTATGGTGGAATTGAAAGCATGGAATTAGAATTGGAATTCAATCCCATGAGTTGTGCATGTTTGGTACAAAGAAATGCTCATGGAATTTAATTCCATATGGAAGCCAAATGAGGCCAATTCCATCAAACTCAATTCCACCCAAATAGTTAAAATTTGCAATTCCATGTCTTCAATTCCAACCTTGTCCTTTCTGTGATGAGACCCAGGTTCAGAAACCCAAACCGGACCGGCCCAGAAACCGATGAACCGGTCCGATTCCCGGTCCGGTCCGGGTTCCAATTTTAAAAAAAAAAAATTTATATTTTACCTTTAGAATTTCATACTATGAGCCTAAAATTTTCAATTTCTTACAAAGGAGAGGGATTTTTTATTTTTTAATTATAAAGGTCCGATTCCCGGTCCGGTCCGGGTTCCAATTTTAAAAAAAAAAAATTTATATTTTACCTTTAGAATTTCATACTATGAGCCTAAAATTTTCAATTTCTTACAAAGGAGAGGGATTTTTTATTTTTTAATTATAAAGGCATTTTGGTCTTTTCACATATAAATTAGAAGGACTCATTTTCATGACATACCAAACATACTTTTAAACCTCATTTCCATTTCCATATCCATTTCCATTTCCATCAAGATCAATTCCATTGTACCAAACGGGCCCTATGTATGAACCATAAAAATAAAATAATAACTTATTTCTTAAACTTCATGCAATGCACAAAAGGCCCAAACTTAAAACTTAAACTATACGGTAGTAGTACATATATAAAATAGATATAATTGCACTTTAATGCATGCCAAGGGCACTAGTAACTTATTATTAAAACCTAAATAATGCAACACATCTACATTTTATTTCTTCACAGTTGAACCTAGCTATCTTCACAAGGCTATCATCTTTCAAAGGAGAAACGAAATTCAAACTTAGACCAGTTATTAGAGGAATTAGACCCAAGCATGGTAATGTGTATGACAATAAATATGCCATTCTTTTTTAGTAGGATTAAATTGATAAGCGTCCCAACAAACACTAATCATATATTCATATACCCTACTACTAGTTAAAACTAAAAACTGGTGGGCATTTGTATGACAATAAATATGCCATTCGTTTGTAGTAGGGTTAAACAATGATAAGCGTTCCAACAAACACATTAACCATACTAACTAAACTATAAACTTGTGGGATATTCCGATTGCAGAATTTCAGTGTAATTTATATACTTCTTGCTTCAGAGTTGCTTTGCAAATGCATGCTGCTACAGGAAGAAGTTACACCAAAATACGCTATTGATTTAACAATAGTTGAAACTATCTCGTTTTAAAAGCTAGATCGTCTCACTAAGGTTTGATCGTTATCACATGGTCAAATCTGATTATACTTTATTCAATCTTGATTAACCATCATTTACGTGTAACATGATATTAGTTCTTATTTGTATTTGTATATCTGTATCATATAATCATTAATATCAATACCACCATCAATATACATCATAAAAATTGGATGCTTTGCACTGTTACTCTTCTGAAACTCTTGAATTCTCTTCAATAAGGAGGTTGTTCAAGTTTGAGTTCACGTTTTGTTCAATGACTACAGTAAAATTAATTAAAAACTTGATACTAAATAAACATTCATCAATATATCTATATTCAATATCAATATCAACAAATATATATTATAAAAGTAGGATGCTTTGCAGTGTTACAATTACTCTTCTTCAGCTATTGGATTCTTTTTTTTTTTTTTTTGGGAAAAAAATTATTCCTTTAATAAGTAGGTTATTCTAGTTTGAGTTCATATTTTGTTGCAATGACTCGGGTAAGCTTCAGAATTCAACCTTGACGCTAAATAAACAAGTTTGGTTGGTTTGTCAAGTAGAGTCTACAATTAAATTCATCCCTCCTAGGCCCCTAGGGTTTCAAATTGAGCTACACAAATTGCAATTATGATTACCAGATTAGTCACGGACCAAATCAATAACTAGATTCAGTATCAACAACATGACAGATGACCAAGAAATTCATGAGGGTTTCTTAGTATATTTGCTATCAGAATTTTCAATAAACAAATGCTTTTTCTGACCTCGTTATCATATTATTGATGGTCACCACATCTTCCTTCTACTATAGAACTATTCAATGGATATATATAGTGACACAATGTGATTCATTAACATTTCATCATATTAATTGCTGTTTAATTAACTTAAATACTATAGATGCAATGCTAAGCATTGAAATTGAGAATCTAGAAACTCAAAAAGTCATAAATTTAGATAGTTTCTTCTTTTAACTGTTACTCTAATTCACCGACCCCCCCCCCCCCAAAAAAAAAAAGAGGGAGATTAAAGTTACCTTTGATTAAAACTCTTAGAATCTAGAAACTCAAAAAGTCATAAATTTAGATAGTTTCTTCTTTTAGCTGTTACTCTAATTCACCGAGCGCCCCCCCCCCCCCCCCCCCAAAAAAAAAGAGGGAGATTAAAGTTACCTTTGATTAAAACTCTTACCTTCAAGTCATAAGTTTGTTTGTTTTTTTTTTTTTTTTTTTGCCTTCCTTCAAGTCATAACTTTTTGTTGTAGTGTAAAGTACATACATATATCAGAGTTGTAATTAGACTAGAATCACAAGGTTATAAAGTTAATATTCTGAACTCATTAATATGAATAATTATGAACTAAAACTAGTCAGAGATTCTTTGTCGAAATTGGGAAGATCAAAGCGAGAGTAAACTGTTGAATTTATCAAACTGTTATCATATGATATGGAAAGACAAATATGGACCATTAGGAGCTTTTATATATATATATATATGCAGAAGCAGTAATACTGTAGTAATTACAAGAACTTGCAATATCATATTCTAATAAAAATGGTCACATGCACCCCACTAAGAACGAATAGAATGAGAAAGACAAGGACAATAGAGGTAAGTACCTTCCAAATAAGTATTCAAGGCAACAAAAGCTAGAAGTGGGTTAGCTACTATACACCCCAGAATTCAAATTTTAAATAGGATAGAGACCTCAACTTTACAGAAAACAAATCATCACAGGTACAAGTTTTCTGGTTCATAATAAAGAAACACGCTAACAGTCTTGGAAAGAGGTTTAAATGTCCTTTGGTTTGATTAAAAAGTACAAACTGTAGTAATCACACACTGCACACTATTTCATGGAACATCATTTTTTTTATCTTTGGGCACAAGTATTAGTTGGACAAAGCTTAATCACATCGTTGGCCGTATATAATGTGTATTCGGAAAAGAAAAATAGTTCTAAAGATAATAGTAATAGCAATAACAGTAGTAATTCTGACCCTATTTCCCCAGACCAAACAAATATAATATTTTTAATGTATAAGACGATTACTACATAAGGTATGTATATCGCAAGTTGTTGCATAGAGTCCTAACTAGTAAATTATGTCGGCGAGTAGTGCATACATGAAAAGAATAGTCCATGGTACGATTTCTATTTTAAAAATCATCTTTTCCTGTGTTTGGTTAAAGAGGTACGGGATCCTGGTTAGGTAATGACCATATTCATCACCCACGTATGGTTCACCTCTTGGGGAAAATGACAATTCCAAGTGCCGTACATGAAAAATTAGAATCCTTTCGGTGTCAGCTGTTTGATGAACATTTTAGTTTCTTAGACACTAGAACATTATTTTACAAGATGTATTTAGATATACAGTATATAGAAAAAAAACGGGATTCTAAAGTTAGCTATGATTGGTTGTTTATGATTGATTGATTATACCCCTCAATGTCTTAAATAGTGAAGTATAAGCCTACAAGTTTTGCAAGTTATGGGCTAATAAGTAGTAAGGTTAGCTTGAAAGAAACACACACTCAATTCAGGAAGCATTGGATATGTCATGTACTATTCATAATTTCCCTAACAGTGAACTGCTTCTTAATTAGCCTCTCATGGTCTAAAAGTAACATGAATGATGAAATAACTATTTTGTCCGAGTAGTAATAGCAAAGGTTCCAGATCGGCTTTATGTCACAAAGAGAAGATGCTGATGCAACGACCAAACAAGTTGTGATATCATAATTAAAAAATGGTATATATATAGAAAAATGAAAATGAATAATAATAATCCATGGAAATCAGAGAGAGAGTCATAGATACCTGGAGCTAGCAAATTCATAAAGCTTGCCTCTGGGAGAGAAGATGATGAGAGCAACCTCAGCATCACAAAGTACTGAGAGTTCAAAGGCCTTCTTGAGCAGCCCATTGCGGCGTTTTGAGAAGGTCACTTGCCTGCTCGTGGCGTTCTCTATACGCCTCATCTCAGTCTTCCCTCGCACCATCTCTCTCTTTCTCCGTCAATACTGAATCCTTATACCCAGAGAAAACATATATCCACACACATGAATCAACCACAAAATGTTTAGAAATATATATAGAGCAAATTGTTGGCTGACAATGGTCACACAATAAAATACAACTCACCCAGAAATTAAGCTCTAGAGAGGAAGTGCGTATATAGTGAATTTCGGCAGATCCGAGGCTTTCCTAACCTACAACATGAGAACCGAGGCAGCTACAACACAAAGGAAAACGCACCCTATTAGTATTTTACATCTATATATATCAATGAAAAACCAAAAATAACAAAGTCAATAGCTAAAGAGAGACCCAGATTTTTCAAAACCAACTAGCAAAAGCGAAATCCATAATAAAATCTCCAAGTCCCTTTCAGAGGAGGGACTAAAGCAAGCAAAAATAATCCAGATGCAGGAAGATAATAACTCCTCACCGGCCCAGAAAAAGCAATAGTCACGATTTGAAGAAATAGCTGTTTCTGAGAAAATTCAAAGCGGCTATGTATGTATGAATGTATGGTCAAGAAATAGCAAATAAAAACACAAATGCTCAGAGGAGAGAATAAAGATTAAAGACTAAAGAGTCAGGTTTACAGAAAAAGGTAAGGGGTGGGAGGGCCACCAATAGAGAGCAGAGAAGCCAGAAATGGGAATGGCCAGAGAGAGAGAGATGGAGGAGTAAATGGCAAAAGCTAAGCAACTTGCAACTTTATGACTGCATTGACTTATATTGACTAATTGATTCCTTTTTTTCCCATAAATGTCCATATTCTTGTCATAAATTATATTTTTATTTAATATTAAATCTTTTTAATAACACCATGCAGAGGTCTCCTGTTTTTCCAAGATAAATAATAAAATATAGTATTCAAAAAGATATGATAAGTGTAATAATAAAATATAAAAAAGATATAATTTTATAGATATTGTAGGATTACTAAGATTCCAAATCTAAATGATTTAGAGGAGGAAAGATAGACACAATCAACTTTCCATATTGATACATCGCTATTGCACCTTGCGATGGAAGGCATCAATGCCCCCACCATAATAAGAAACAAAACATATAAATAGTAATGCAAACCTCTTCCTTTTCTTGTTTTGGTAATTCCCCAATTTACTCACTTACTGTCATCAGCAGACAAATGCTTTTTTTTTTAAATAAAAAAACTCCACAAAAATGATACTCCAGCCCTTCTATTTTTAGAACAATAATAATTACTTCTACTTATTTTGGTTTGGTCAGCCATATGAAATCCTTGATTTTTTTTGAATACTTTGGATTCGCTCTCATTGCTCTGTTTTCATCTTAAACTTTTTTTTACGTACATTTATATAATAAAATCACTTTCCTCTAGTTTGAAAGCCACCATTTTTGCAATTTATACATATTTCTTCATATAAAATAATTTTTTTAGCAAGCCATTTTACTTATAGGTCATGAACAATTAGCCTATCTCTCAAAATACATTAAACCTATCATAGATATTAAATAAACTAAACAAGACTCAATGGGGGCATTGTAGCCTGACTAACATTAATCAACTTCTTTAGAACGTAATATTCATAAATGTGAAGTTCTAAATTTGAAAGTGTATAAGTTGCGGGATAAAAGGATAATCAGAACTCATATAGAGCCTGTAAATAATAATATAATTCTTAAACTTTGAAGTTGAGTAGCTAAGCCGAATTTCTTGTTAATATATTGATACAAATAATTCATTTTATTTATTATTTAGAAATATATAGATATTAGTAACAATTTAACATGATAATTAGTAGGATAAATTCGTTACATACTAGGTTGAGATTTTATGCGACTTAACTTTAAAGTTTAATCAATGAAGTTAAGGTGATTAAGGTAAGAATTATGGGAGAAATGATTGTATGGTGTGAATTGAAGGTTGGATTCGAGAGGGAAGGAGTGAGAATTTCGACCAAAAAAAAAAATAAAAGAGGGAAGGAGTGAGAAGGATAGGGAGGAGGGAGAAAGAGGAGTTAGAAAGACGTCAACGTCGGTCCGTACAATAACGTACATAACTGACCAATCAGAAACCGAAAACGCATCATCCTGTCATCAATGCTTTTTGGTGTCCAGTGAGGCTCACCTTTCTTTCAAATTTTCAGTCACATTCATTTGCCTCCCCACCATCACCTATTTCCAGCTTCGCATATGCTCTAGCAAGTTTTTTTTTTTTTGGTTAATATAATTTTTGGTTTTTGAAGTTTGATCTAATTTTGATTTTGGTCTCTTAAGTTTGAAATCGGTGGTTTTGGTCCCTGAAGTTTTACCCAATTTTGGTTTTGGTCCTTCAAGTTTGAAATCGGTGGATTTGGTCCTTGAAGTTTCACCCAATTTTGGTTTTGGTCCCTCAAGTTTGAAAAAGACTTGGTTTTTTTCCCGGGTCGGGTCGGGTTTCAAAAATGGGTCGTCAAGTCCTTTTCAAACTTGAGGGACTAAAACCAAAATCGGGTGAAACTTCAGGGACCAAAACCACCGATTTCAAACTTGAGGGACTAAAACCAAAATTGGGTGAAACTTAAGGGACCTAAACCACCGATTTCAAACTTAGGGACTAAAACCAAAATTGGATCAAACTTCAGGAACCAAAAGTTATATTAACCCTTTTTTTTTTATAAGTATGAGCAGGTTAACTGTTCAAAGGAGAATAAAAAAAAATACTCCCTCCAGTATTTTTTATAAACAATTTTTATTCTTATTACATAAAATAAATTGATGGTGAAAATTAGGTAAAAATAATAAATATATTAAAAAATGCCATGTTTCTTCCAAATATGCTCCTATTTATGAAAAGAGCATAGGAAAGAAAGTGAGTAATAAATATGAGAGAGTATGACTATAAAATATGAGAAAGAATATGTAATAAATGAGTAAATGAAAGAGAATTAGTGAGGAGTAAGGGATAATTAATATAAAGATGTGTATTTAATAGGGATAAAAAAGAAAAAAATGTAGTTTAAATGTTGAGACACAAGAAGAAAGTTGCTTATAAAAATAATCAACCAAAAAAAAATTACTTAAAAAAAAAATCGAAGGGAGTGCCACTCAAACATGTATATCCTAAGGGTTAATATGCAAATTTTTTTAAAAGTTTCCGTTGAAGTTGAAGAGTAATGATGCTCCAAAAATTTTTTTGAGGTCATTAAAGATGGAAACAGGCTTCATCCTACACAAACCAAAATTACATAAACAATAATATAGTAATTATTATATAATATTATAAATACATAATATATTATTATATATTTTTTAAAATATATATATAACAGGTCAGGCCGGCCTAACAAGCTTCTAAGTGAGCCTAGGCCTATTCTGATAAGCCAAACAGGTCTCCTAAAAGGCCTTGGCCTGTGCCTATTTTTAAACAGGTCAGGCCATAGGATTTTGACAGGCTGTTTAGTCTGTTTTTATCCTTAAATGTCATTATAGAAGTTTTAAAACGTAACAATTTTATTCTATACTTTTTAAAAACTGATGTTAGCCGTTAACTTTTTAACTATAAGGAGTAATATTGCTCTATTTTAACACTTTCGAGGCAATATTAAATCTAAAAACCTTCTAGAACAATATTACCTTTTAACGAAAATTTTTAAAATAAATTTACAACTTTACCCTATTCTAATTTGGTGTCGTGACATGTCCCAGTGTCCTACCCCCGTGGTTCTTGAGGACATTGCCAATTTTTTTTTTTTTAGAACAATGATATTGTTTCTGTATTTTTGTCCGAAATATCCCTCCATTACCGATCGTTGAACCTCTGGTGACCGAACTCCAGAGCCTCGACACCAACAGCCAGCAAATTATTGGGAAGTGAGTGATCTTGAAATTAATGACCACTTCACTTAAAAATAACTTTGATTACATGAAATAATAACAAAAAAATCAATATTAACAACCACTATTTTGAAAAGTTAGGTTGTCATCTAAGGATCAATAACTATTTCACTTTTAAAAAATAACAACTTTAATTACGTGGAATGATGACAAAAATAATTGTCAATGACAATTAGCATTTTGAACAATTAGGTTTGGATTGTTATTTCAAAACAGTGTTAGGATCCTAAATATAAGATATAATTGATTTTTTTAAAAAAAAAGTTAAGGAAGTTAAAAAAATTACTTAATAATATCATATTTTGTATATCATTAGATTATATATTAGTTTATAAATTTTTCAATATAGTTTGGAGAAAAAAATAATAAATATAAACATTTTAGAATAATTTAATTTACTTTCTTAATATCCTTAAAAAAGTCAACTCTGTCTTATATCTAAGACAAAAAAAAAATAGTTGTCATTTCTGAAAGTTTTGCTGTCATTTCACATAATTAAAATTATATTGTTATTTCTTAAACTAAAGTAGTCATTAATCTTTAAGTTACTACCTTCTCGATAATTTATCGGTAGCTAGGTTCAGAGTTCTGGCTTGAGCAGTGGTGGCAAGCAACTGATCATTAAAGACAATGGTAATGTCGTGATTTGCAGGAGCAAAAATGTTCCAAACAAGTCTCTAGCAAGGAGTAACTATATATGCCCTCCAAAAGAAATAGGGCATTTTGTGGTATTAATAGAAGATATCTATATTTCAATGGTAGTTTCGTGTCATTCTCCCTGTATTTCTATTTGTTTTTTTCCTGAATAAAAATTTGACAAGATTTTCAAATGAAAACAAAATGATGTCTTGTTGAAAAGAAACATACAAAGATATTAATAAAAACTTCATACACGTGTATATGCATTTCGTTAATATTTTTCACGTGTATTTTATTAATTATTTGGTTTCTTTTTGAGTATTTTTTTTATGTTTTTATTTATATGATTATTGATTAATACATAGTTAATATATTTAATTTTTAATTTAATATATAAATCGAAAGATCTCTTCGAAATTATGTTTTATTTTTTTCTCTCTATATATATGCCACACAATAAGGCCGTGTGCATGGTTGTTCTGCAATATATGCCACGTTTGCATAATTTTTTTATTTCTATGATATCAAATAGATTCTAAGACATAATATTGAACTAAAAAAACATATCTAATATATAGTTTCAATTTTTAATATTACTCCGTGTTTAAAAAATCACACAGATTTAGAAATAAAACATATTATAATAATATGTTTGTGAATAATACAGATATCTTGAATGTTATATTATATTACAAATATATTTTTCAGAAGTACTAATGGATTTATCATAACTATTTTATATGTTTTAGTCTCTTTGTAAAATAATTAATAAGCAATATTTATTATTTTAAAAATTAAGTCACTACTACAAATTTGCACATTTATAACGCTTAATATACAATGGTTATAGCTAATAAACATCATATGTGTCGAGGTGAAGGTCGCGCAATTATATATAACACTTAAAAGTAATGGTTAATCATGCACATCGTCATGTATTGCGAGGTAAAATTCACGGAAACGCAAAAATAACGGTTATAGTTAATAACCATCATTTATTTAGTGACAAAAGTAACGGTTCTTTTGAAATAACCATCATGTAGGGGTGTTCAACATCTTTCCATCCCGATCCCGAGCAAATCCTGTCCCAAAAATTTCAGGATGGAAAAAATTTGCCGAAAGCCCTGGACACCAAAACAATTGCAACAGGTGACATGGGATAACACACTTCATAATGAGTCTATCCCTCTTGAACATGTGAAGGTATAAATCAACACCAACATTGACCCCAGCTATCTGCTCCCTATGCCCATTGAAGACACGGATACAGTTGGAGAGGGTATAGGTAGCTTTGTTGCGTGGCCTCACCGTCTACTTAGAGTGTGGGAGCCCCCCACTCAAAAGAAGTCGACTGCTCAAAAGAAGTTTGCCACCAAGTCCAAGTTTCCCAATCAGTCCAAGCCCCCTACTCAGTCCAAGACCCCTGCTCAGTGCAAGAAGAGAAATCATCCCACCCCCATTAACTTTGCTTAAATTAATTTTTTATTTATTTTGTAATTGTCATGATACTACTCAGTCCAAGACCCCTGCTCAGTGCAAGAAGAGAAATCATCCCACCCCCATTAACTTTGCTTAAATTAATTTTTTATTTATTGCAAAAGGATTTAGTACTACGACTCCATGAGCGGGGTTCCATACATGAGACTATAAATGCAAGAGACTTCCAATTAGTAAGTTATCTATTCGTCATATCTTATAATTCAATTCATCTTTTGTGTTTATGTATATATAATTGTATATTGTATCTTCTCATAGCGGTCAACACTTAGCGCACTCAAAATGGTCTCAAGTGCATCAAGAACAAGCTCGCTGATGGTACCTATAGATGCGCCTTCCAATGCCTGTGTCCGAAGATATACATATTATTCACCAATGACTATAACATTAATAAACTGATGAAACACACAATATAGTTATATATATATATATGACTGACAAATTTTTCTTTTCATCTCTTTTTAGTGCTTGAAACAACCGGACAACAGCAACGATCGTGGGTACTGCATCATTATCACCCACGGTCCTGAAAATATTTCTACAACTAAGGTTTATTATATGCTCAATTCATTTATCCGGTCAGTTTTATATTATAATATCTAACTTCTATCTTGTTTCCTTTTTGTGCACAGTATTTTGATGTCTCTTACACAGTGTTAAACAATTCATAAATGGAAGAAGTTGCTGAAGAGTTGGCGACATCTGTGCAACATCAGTGGGAGAGTAAATACATATTGAATGACTGTAAATTTCTAGATACTAATGATTTACTTGTTTTAAAGTTTTGGTTTTAATAATATATATATGTACATGAATGACTGTAAATATATTTTGATTAATTGTATTGTTCTATATATGAATGAATGTAAATATATATTATGATTCGTTTTGTACAAATGTATATGCAAGGGATGTCAAAAACAGAAACACCCACATTTTTTTAAAAAAATAGCTTTTATCTAACAATCATTATTTATGTCAACTATATATAACAGTTGTTAAAATAACCTTAGATATATTAACATATATAACGGTTGTTAAAGCACAACCGTTATGTATAATGCAAGCATTATTATATATTATAACGGTTGTTTACGTGTGCCCGTTAATTATTATCACAACAATGGGCATATCAAGATCTCGTCAAGCGTCAATATATAACGAGTGTTATATTATAATCGTTATAATAGGTCCATAATCAATAACGGCTCAGAAAAGTAATGTGTCTGTGACGAGCTTTTATAGCACATACATATATAATTGTCTGAAATTGTAATGTATAATTGTTAATAACTGTCATATATCGCAATTTCTGTAGTAGTGAGCACACACTAAATGTTTATATGAATTTAAATTAAATAAATTTTGTCAATTTGTTTGAAATTAATTTTTGTGCAAACAAATTAAGGAAAATCCTTGAAAAAGAACTTCAAAATAGTGAAAAGACATAAAGGTAATTTGAATATGCATATTCCCATAGAGGTGTTAGTGCCTGAACCTGCATTTTCAAAATTTAAGTGAAAATACACATTTGGCCCTCAGATGTTACTCCTTCCTCTTCCTCTGCCGCCACCTACGTCATCATCTTCGAACGGAGCAAATCCACAACCACACCCAAAAGAGGTAGGGTCTTGGATGACCCAGGGATAGTCCTAGAAAGAGGAATGTGTTCTGGTCTTTTCTTCATCTTTCTTCCAAGTCATTCTCCTCCTCTGTTTCCGTGACAAAACCGAAGGCAAAGAGCTTTAGAGACGAAAATAATAACAGCATCTCCTCCAGCAAGAAAAAGGAGAAGTGCGAGGATTATTCGTCGTCTTTGGTAGGAAGAATATTGGTTCAATTTGTAAAGTGTGCTTTATAGAAATTGACAGCATTTGTCACTTTTCTGGATTTGCTGATATGCTGGAAATATACTTGTGAAAGGGGAAGTGAAGAAGAAGGTGGTGGTAGAGAAAGAAGGACAATTGTGAAAGCCTTATCCAAACTCGTGAAAATCTTATATGAACTTGTGAAAGCCTTATCCAAACTCGTGAAACCCTTTTTAGAATTGAATTTTGATTTGCAAGTTGTAAAAACCTGATCTAAACTTGTGAAATTCTTTCTAGAACCATTGAAACCTTTATCAGAATTTGTGAAAACCTTTATCAAATCTTTTGAATTTTGATTTGCACCTTGTGAAATTCTTTAAAGAAGTTGTGAATTTTTTTTCAAAACTTGTGAAACCCTTTATCAAATATTGTAAATTTTGATTTTCAACTTGTGAAAACATTGAAATGGGGTTTTAGTTTTGTTTTTTTGAATTGATGAAATAGAAAAGTTGGTGAATTGATACTTTGTGATATATTTATTACATGGCACTTAACAAGTTGTGCAAATGAATTGTTTTGTTATTTTCATAAATATACAGTCATGGCCTTAGTGCCAGTAGGTAATTGCATACCCCATTATTTTGTAAGTAATGTATAGGGTAGAAGAATAATGATATTGTCCACTTGTCATTTAATATGATAATACAATTCTACTGTCATGGCCTTGCTGCTGTTTAGATAAGAAAGTTGCGAAAGTACTGAAGCAACTTGTGAATTTCTTATGAGAACTTATAAAAACCTAATCCTAAATTGACAAACGCTTATTTGAATTTGGGAAAATCAATTTAATCTCCGGGGAATTTGGGTTGCAACTTGCGAAAGTACTAAAGCAACTTGTAAAATTTTTATGATAACTTGCAAAAACCTAATCCTAAATTGACAAACGCTTATTTGAATTTGGGAAAATCATTTTAATCTCTAGAGAATTTGAATTCAAAGTTGTGAAAGTACTGAAACAACTTGTGAAATTCTCATGAAAACTTGCGAAAACCTAATCCTAAATTGACAAATGCTTATTTGAATTCGGGAAAACAAGTTTGATCTTTGGGGAATTTGGATTTCAAGTTGCAAAAGTACTAAAGCAACTTGTAAAATTCTTATAAGAACTTATGAAAAGCTAATCCAAAATTGACAAACGCTTATCTGAATTTGGGAAAAATAGTTCAATTTTTGGGGAATTTGGATTTTAAGTTGCAAAAGTACTGAATTATATGCACTGAGATCAATCTTGTTCTAGAGCTTCAAATCTGATGTTATACTGAAGAAGCAAGGTTTGTTAGCCAAAAAACCCATGTGTTCGTCAACCAACTTCTTGATGAGGAGCTTAAACCCGAGAATCATCGCAGGAGGAAGAACATCGATGTGGCAGCTGGAGAAATTACAAAAGATGTAAGCCCTAATTGATGGAGGAGCTGCATATGGTAGTAGAGATCGAAGATCTAAAGGCTATTGTTGCTAGAGGAGGCCGCCGCCGTCATTGTTGGAGAAGATAATTTTGTCAACGGCATTGATGTAATTTTTTTTTATTTAAAAAATGACAAATCATACACTAACACTTCTCTAATATTATGAATATTATGAGCACCTTTTTATCTTTTAGTATTTTTAAAGTTCTTTATAAGAGAGTTTCCCAACAAATTATTCTATAAACATTTTCAAGGAACCATAAATATGCATTTTTTTAATAAACTAATGCTTTGGTATTGTGTGAAATTTTATACATAAAAACACTTATATCTAATAAATTATATATTATTTAACCCGAGCCATACTTAAAAGAACAATCAGATGCTTATTTTGGATATTTCATAAATCGGCACAATACTTTTTTTGAATAAACATCTAAAGCCTCTGAGATAAGAATCGGGTGCAAGAGGCATCGTGGCGTGTTACTTATTTTTATTGGCGTGTCATGTCAATCAAGCAATTGAGTTAACAATGATTGCTAATGATTTTGACTTCCTTCTATCCTACACCACAAAAATTGTGATTCATGCTTTATTCATAAGTAAAAGGTGGCGGTAGCTCAGCCACAGGATTCTTTCTACTTTCCTTTCCACTTAATTGCTTTCCACTTACCATCGCATTTATTATGGCCGATTGAGTTGATAGAAGCTATTTTTTTTTTTTCAATCTATTTTTTATGAACTAATAGGATAAAAATTAAATTATAAATATGATTTATGTTTAGATTGACTGTAATAAAAATAACATTTTTTTAAAAATAAATTAGACTTTTAAGCTTCATCTCATAAATTATTTTTTAGAATAAAAACTCAATTATCAAAACACGAACCCAAACATAAAAAAAATGATACCACTAAGCTTTTTTCGCAAAAAAAAGTCACTTTTATGATCGCAAAACTCCATTCTTAACAGGCTCTATATCACATTGGATGGCTAAAATTCACCATTAAAAAAAAATAATACTATTACTATGTAAGTCTCTATAATTTTATCTTAGTTTTAATTAGTTCATTATAATTTTTCTTAGATATGATCCTATATCTTGAATTATAAATATTAGTCCCTGTACTTATAATCTGTATAGCAGCAATGACGTGAATTTCATTTATCGTATGCCTAAATTAATGTTACTATGTGGATTTAAATAAACTTAAAATCAATTAGATTACAGATTTTCTATAGATGGAGTGAAACTATTATTAGCAAAATTATTTTTTTACTCTATGTTGATAATAAATAATTTTTTAAAGAAAAAACTTCCTTCTATTTTGTAGCAATTGAGTTGTCACTTAACCAGCATCTATATTAGCACTAATTAATAAAGTATAGGGACTAGCGCTTATATCTGCGGGTAATATATATGCACATATTGATAATGTTGACTATTTGTCTAAAAAAACAGAGATAATGCTAACTATGATAATAAAACTACTTGAAGCCATGCACTGATATTGCACGGACTCTAGTAGTGCACTGATATTGCATGGACTCTAGAAGTGTGATTTGTGAAAAATTTGTAGTGCTGGATGTGATTTACAGGATGAGATGGATATAATATTAGTGAAAAATAGTTGAGTTATGCCACTTATTGTAAACAGCAGAAATGATCCAGAAATTGCGTATAACAAATGCTAAAACTTATCATCAATAAGGTAAGCAAATTGGCAAATTTAGTAAATAATGTGTTAGTGCTTCGCAGTTAACAGTGTCTCGTCTCAAGTCAGCTGCTAATCAGGCCTTTCACTGAATTAACTCCACCCATCCAAGCGCCTGTTTGGTAAAATTGAAGAACGTGAAGATGGAAATTGAAATCGTTGGGTTGGCACATGGAAACCATTTCCATATGTTTTGGTGTGGAATGGAAATAGAAAATTTTCCAATTCCACATAGTACCAAACAAGCATGATTTTATTTGTTTAGAATGACGATTGAAATATTTAAAAACAGTTTTTTAATCATGATTTATAGGATACGAAATAAATATGGGAGAGAATTTTATCTTAATTTACATAAATAAACACCTTTGAATGGCTCAACCGTAATCCCAAATAAATACAATCTCATTTTCATACCCCGATTCCATTAGGAACTATGGCATAAGAGACACAATCAAAAGGGATCTATTTTCGACCTCCTTATTTCCTTGTAAGAAATTGGCCAAATAAAATTTCCTTTTTGAAAAGGCAGTTTCATCATTAAACCTTCTTTAATCATAAGACCCTTTTAATGAGGCAATTCAATCCTTTTCAACTTCGCCAAGATTGTTAAGAGTAACTGATGGTTGGTAAAATTACAGAGACCAAGTTAGTTGGTCGTGTCTAAATATTTTGTTCTCCTTTTCAAAATCTACCCCTAATTACTATGGTAAAATAATTCGTTAGGGGCGGAGGAAAATCATTCAAGTATGTGTTTGGATTAGTTTTTAAGAATAACTTACGATTTACGAGGTAAATATGTGAAAGGAGTTTTGTCTCGGGTTGCACAAACCTATATTTAAAACCTAGGTTTGAAAACTTCATAAATACCCACTAAATAGACGTGCATGTGAAAATCGTGCATAAAATATCATAGAATTTTCAAACAAAATATAGTAAAAAGGAACAACAGGCCTAAAAAAGTTGGGTGCTATATGTACAGATAGGGGTATTCATCAGGAGGGACTTAAAAATGTTTTGATAACAAGGATAAGAGGGAGATTTGGCTAAAGAAAAAGATAGGAGGGAGAGTTAGTATACAATATACTACTATGGTCCTTATTATTGGCTCATTGTGGAAAAAAATTGGTCCTAAATTAGATAGTTATTATATTAAGTATGTGTTTGGATTAGCGATTGGTAATTGAACTTGTTTCAATTAAAATTTTGGTAGTATTACTGTTGATAAAAGCTAGATTGTGTATTGTGATTTATGTTTGAATTGACGGTTGTATAAACGACTTTTGCAAAAGTGAAACTTGTTTGGATTGGTTTAAGCATAAGTGACTTTTGTGATAATGTAAGAGAGAGTGGGTGAAAAAATATTTAAAAAATCAAGTAAATATTTAAAAATTACTTTAAATTATTAGGTGCTACTGGAAAAATATTTTAGAGTGGGTGGAAATCAATAAATCAATATTCTAAGTTTTGGGTGCTCTTTACTACTTAAAAAAATACATTAAAAGTTAAATTGTAGTGAGTCTTCTAAGACTGGGTACAACTGAAAAATTATTTTAAAGAGTTAAAAACACCAAAAAATATTTTAAAGTAATTTTTTAAGCTGAAAAAGTACATTAAAGGTAAAATTGCAATTAGTTTGATAACACACTGGATATAGCTAAAAAAATATTTTAAGAGGTTAAAAACACCAAAAAAATACTTTAAGGGGTTAAAAACACTCAAAATATTTTTTGAGTGGGTACAACTAGAAAGTGGGTAAAATTGCAATGAGTTTGATAGCACACTAGGTAGTGGGTACAACCAGAAAAATATTTTAAAGGGTTAAAAACACTCAAAAAATATTTTTTGATACTACATACTATTTAAAAAATATTCTATGGGAAAATCCAATATCATATAACTAATTTTCAGACAACCCAATCTAGCATAAAATATCATTAGCTTTTAATAAAAGCTCCATTCTTTAGCTTCTTCCAATTGAGCTTTCACCAATTGGGCTTTGGTAAAAACGCAATTGCCAATTGACCTCTCCAAATACTCAAAAAAATAAAATGCTTGCTACCAATTGGGTTTTTGCCTCCCCAATCGGGCTTAAGGGCCTCTCCAAACACAAATTAACTGTTTTTCAATTTTACTCTTATTTAAAAAGAGAAAGAAGGTTAACAAATGTTTGCCTAGTTGGTAAGGGGTTTAACTCATAACTATAAGGTTGTAATAGGTTCAAATTCAACTGATGTGAGGACCTTTTGATGGGCAATTTGCAAGTATTTTTTGAGCCTGGAGGTATATTTTGACCCTAATGAATCCTCGGATCCAACTAATCTAAATATTTTTGTATAAAAAAAATAAAGAAAGAAAAGACATATGTGACAGTAATTTGTAAATATGGTGAGAGAGAAACTTCTAATGAAGGTAAATTTGAAAAATTTTATAGTAACAAGGATTAGAGTGCTTGCGGGGGTGGGGCCCAGAAGGTGGGGGTCACGTGTCGGGAAAGGGTACAAGTCATGGAGGATGCCATTTATGTCAACGTACTAAGGTTTGGTTTGTTTGCCATATCTTGCTGGGGTCTGCCGTCTACTTTCCATTATTTTATTTTCAGGTGCGGGGGGGACCATCAAGCATGCCCTGCTCCATCATCCAACGGTCCCAGACTCTTCACGGGGAAGCGTTCTCTTGAGACCTTTTCTCACGGCTCCTTCCCCTAAAATTTCGTGCACGTCTTTGAGATCTGAAATTCTGGCTCACCTTTTCCCCTCAAACATATCAATGTGTGTTCGGGTATTAATAAAATTATGGATTTAAAATCTCTTTTGTAAATCGTAATAAAATTTATCTCATATATTTATCTCATAAATTATAAAAATTATTTTATAAAAACTAACCCGAATACACACTAAATCACTACTACTTCTAATCTCTTTTATAAAAAACATTATAAATTTCTTTTTTTAATTACAAATTTCTATAAGAAATACAATTTTTTAATATGATCTTATTTAATATTTATACAGAAGGCAAGTGAATAGAGAATAATTAGACAACAATAAAAAAAAGTAAAAATGCATTAAATGTTAACACGACTCTAAATTGTAACTTGTAAAGAGGATAGGAGGAAGCACTAGGAGTGCTTGTGGATTTTAATTTTATTAATTTTAAAACATCAAAGATTAAAATCCCCTCCCTTTTTATATATTGGTGATATCAATATAAATAAAATCATATACTATAATTGATTTTGTCCCTGTTAGAGTGTGTTTGGATTGATTTTTTAAAAATAGCTTGTGGAAAAAAAATAGAGAATAACTTTTGGAGAATAGATTATGAGGAGAATAAATTATGGGAAAAAATGATTTTGATAAAATGAGAGTGTTTAGATGTTGTGATTAGAATAACATTTTTCATGGTCAAATTACTAAAAAGAATATTAACTCTTGTGATGATTACATATAAGGAATAAGTTTATATTTTATGTATTATTTAAGGATTAATGTCCAAATTTAACATTAAAGTTTTTCCTGAGGGACGTCTGATACAAATAAGTTATGAAAAATGCAAAAATAACAATGAACAACTAAAAATGATGTAAATTTAATAAAACCATTAAATTTGACCTTACGAAGTTAAATTATAAGAGAAAAAACCCCTCACGACATTAAAAATGATGTATCTTAATTCATTATTTAACATTAAATTTTATAATTAATACCAAAAATGAAATAAATTTGTCTATATGTAATGTTAATTAACTTAACTATTTTTTCTAATATGATCAAATTAGATAAATATATCTTATATTAAAGATAAGAGGGAGTATTAAAATTTTAAAATTCTTAAAAAAACAGACAAACAGACAAAATGAAAAATGGTGAGATCCAAAAAAAAAAAATAATGAGAGAGAGAGAGAGAGACATGTGGCTCACATAATAAAAAAAGGATTAATAAGAGAGTGGGTGGAGTGCATATAAAAAAAAGAGGGAAAAAAGGATTGTTTTTGTAAATGATCAACTTTTTTGGAGGCACAGTGTCTCTCGTAGATTGTCTTTATAAAAAAAAAACAAAAAATCTCTTGTAGATTTTTATAAAGCGACTTTTTTATTCAGTTTAAATTTTAAATTAAACATTAACCCAAAGGGAGAGGTTAATTATGTAGTCCTCATAATGTCCTGGACTCCTGGGACCTAGTTTTTAAATTGGTTCCTTGTTTTTTTCCCCAAAAGAATGTTACGAAGTCAGCTCGTACATCGGAGTTACTTTTTGCTCCGGGAAACGAACTCGACGGGGTACTTGGGTGTTATAGGTTACTTGCATCGATTTTCTGATGAAACGGCTCATAAATTAATGACAAAGCTGCCCCATCATAGCAGTACGATGTGGCATCAGTCAGACAAGTATCCTATGGCAGTCCCTTCAACATTTGCTAATCCGTTTTCAGACATTTCACCATTAAACTTGTCCAGCTAACATTTCTGCACCTACCCCTCTGTCTAATATATATTCCATTTTATTTATAAGTGTTTTTTATCAAAAACTTTAATCCTATTTATAAATTTATTTTTAGGATAGTAAATACATTTTATATTTTTTTATCCCTATTAATTATAATAAACAAAAAGAATTTATTTATATTGATTTTTGAAACCAGTTATAGATAAAGATGAAATTGAAAATTTAGCCTATAATTAATGAGTTAATTAATTATGTGAGAATTAATTAAAAGAGACTTATAAATGGGATCAGAGTAATATAGTACTCCATAAGTTTTAGAATGCAGATAATGAATTCCAACATCCACCAAATCAAAATTAATGCATTGAGTTGTAACCAAAAAATAAAAAAAAAATTAATACATTGAGACGTGTGAATATTATGCGCTTACCTAAGGAATGAGGTATTAAGCTCTGGTATTTATTCTCCTGCTTGGTTAGGAAATGATTATCTGATTACATTAAATTTCGACCAAGTGTGAGTTTCTTTGAATTTATAATGTTTGAACTTTTTAATTAAAGTCAGTATAAAATTAATAAAACCTTTAGGGCTTGTTTGGTATGAGGGAAGGGGAAGGAAAATGGGTGGAAGAGAAATTTTTTTGAGTTGAATTTAAAAAAATTAGAGGCAAGGGGTTAAAAGTTTTTAATTAATTTTTCTTATTCTTTTATCTTATATACTCTATTTATTAAAATTTTATTATCCCACTTCTTCAACCTTTTAAAATTCAACTCATAAAAATTTTCCTCTCCTCCCTTCCCCTCCTAGTCCCTCACACCAAACAGACCCTTAAACTCCTACTCTTTATCTTATTGCAATAGATATGTTTTTCCTGTCAGAGCGATAGATTATCGTATCAATTATTAAATTACACAGTAACAGCAATAAGAACAACTCTCATTTCTCTTAGATTAACTTTATAAATCATGACTATCGTGCTTTGTAAACAAGCTCCATCAGCATCATCTCAAGCAGTTAAATGGAAGCATAATCCAAGAAATCCAAGAACACAAGGAAACACGTTGAAAATGGTCTCTAAACAACAATTAAAATCTTTAATTCAATAGGGTTCTATGTCCCTGTATTCTACCATAAATTTTTCATAATTTTCAACATTTTACATCCTGGTGTATTTTCAGTATTTGTTACAAACACAGAATTTACAAGTCATTTCAGATTACAAAAATCTTGCACGAATCATGAAATTCCTAATGCAAGATGCTAGATCGGATCAGTGTGATTACAAAAAACAGACAAAACAAAAACTCAGTTAAACTGACCCACCAAAGAAAATCATAGGAACCAAATAATTGGGGCTTTTAGTACCTTCATCAGGGCAAGGTTATAAAAAAGAAGCCCTTGAACCCCATATTAACCAATTACAAGAAACTTCCTACCCTAGTCCCTTTTGAAGACACGCCAAAAAATGAAGAAAAAACTCGAAGTATTTAATTTGATACCTGTTCCACATCATATTATCTCCTCTTTTTCGTCAGTACAACTTAACAAGTTTTTAAGTTGCAGATGAGGTATAAAAAGAGCTATCAGCAGTGGATTTGTTTTGAGGCACGAAAGAAAATCATCCTTGCTTATTTTACCATCATTGTCAGTATCAAATACGACAAACAGATCATGAACCTGCACACAACCAGTTATCATAAATCAAATCCAAATAAATGGCTGGACGAATCTGAGTCACCTCATCCAGAGAAAAAAGATAACACAAATGTGAGTTACCTCATCCTCCTCCAAGCTGGGGATAGCAGGTCGGGTGATATCTAGTAACTGATTTGAAAAAAGGAAAAAAGAAGAACAAGTTAGGATTATTTTAACATTTACTTCAAAGCAAACTGAATAAAAAGAGAAAGTAGAATACTTGTTGTTCCACAATATAGTTGTTTATGCCACCCCCGCATTCTGCAAAAGCTGATTGACATGCTTGGTGAAATAATGGCCGCTTCATGACATGGGCAGATTTAAACAGGAACTGGCCACAAATCATAAAAAAAATAACTCAGAGCTGAATATTATAAGCAACAATATCAAATCAAACCAAATTTACAGTTAGAAGAAGCTTTCTGCCCACAAATCAGTGCAAATGTCAGGCAGAATCACCTCTGTAATCTTCTAACCAGAGTAATAGGGTAGACAAGAGAGATACCTGTTTGAATGTAATTGTGCCATTCTTCTCTACATCAATGAATGAAAAAATCTGCAATCCAATATGATCATCTTCAGAAAATAAAAGCAGGAAAAAGAAATATTAAATCATGTAAAGAGAACCGTTTAAAGTAGCAGGGAAAAGGAACTTGGTATTCCAAGCTAAAAGGTATGAATTGGCTGGCATATAAAGGGGGAAAGGAAAGGAAAAGAAAAATGAACAAAAGATATGCGCCTGTCCTTTCTTTTAAGTTTACATTTACCACAACAGCTTTCTAATTCTCCTTCTATAATGAACTTTTGCATCAATCTTATTAAGAAACCTAATTAAAGTGGACCTCTCAAAAGATAAGGAGTTTATCTGTTCCATGATCTCAAAGTTTATTGTTGTTTAGAATCTTAGCTATCTATTATCATTATCTATAAGGAGGCTTTTGGTACAAGGGCTTTCCTTTTCCTTTTTGTTTTTTTTTTACATTCCAGTCAATTCAAAGTCTGGAACAGTAAATTCTCATGTTTTGTATGCAAGTAAAAGAAATTTTGGAATCCCACAAATTGTAGCATTTTTGTTCTCAACAAGGGGCAGGGGTGAAATATTATTGAATACTGAGTAAAACACAATTTTAGTTTCTATCTTCAGAGGGTCAAAAAGAAAAAGAGAGGACATGCCACAAGAAAGTTCCATGAATGCAAAACCTTGTTCAGCATACTTCTTATCCTGAATTTTATGAAGCCCATGGGGGGACTTGTGGACTTGAAACATAATGGTCAAAACTTAACATAAACAATGTGACAAATAGTTCCATGGAACAATGACTAGGTTAAGATAAAAATGATGAAAAGAGAAGTTCCTGTAGTATGAGAAAAAGGAAGAAGGGGCTGAGGGATTAAAAGCAATAGTTGCTTGGGATAGGTTTCTACTTAGAAATTAAGAGGGAAATTGCACTTAATCAAGTAATAGTTTCAATAACATAATAGCAAAATACCTAACCACATAAAAGCAATGAGCTGTTGTTTTGCTGGTCTAAAACATTCTATTTAATACTTTACCTGGCATTGCAATACACACACAGAAACTATAATGAATCCAAATAATTAGTATTGTTAAGAAAGAAAGCAGCCATTTCTTAACTAACCTCATCAGCCAGAAGGCAAGCTTTAAGTCCTAAAACCCTCAAGAAGTCATGATACTGAACACGACCACTGCAAGTAGAATAAAAAACTTTATAATTAAACTCACATATTTATGGAACAGTTCACCTACGTACAACTTTATGTAGGTCACTGTAAGTACATAAAACGAGGCAGACCACAAATGAATACATGAAAGGGATGCCAAGAATCATATGTGGTGAGCACGTAATGTGTAAAAGAAGTGCCCTAGGGCAGCACAGAAATTGTATATAATCATATATACTGTAGTATCACCAACAATAGCCATATGGACAGGGGTTCATGCATTTGATCACTTTTCATATCACAAAGCAAGAATTTTAGGTCGGTATAAAAATTACATTGATCCTATAGTTAAAGCAGAGATCCTCAATCCTGGTACCCTTGGCCCACTTAGGTAAGAAAAATATTTATTGTAAAGGAAATAATTAAGTACAAACAACTAGTTAGGCTCTAAAACTTCAGGTCAAGGGATAGAAGTACCAATGCAATGACCACCCAAGAGAAATCTTCCAGAGTTATTAAATACTTCAATCTTTCAGCGCCAACCCCCCCCCCCCCCCCCAAAAAAAAAGGGGTACTAACGCAGTCAGCCGAGAAAGGTTAATACCAACTATTGCCAGTAAACAGTGCTTTATTGCAGAATTTTTTCCCCCCTAAAAAGAAAATACCGACTACCGAGTGTCTATAAAGACTGAATAGCCAATTGCTTACTATTAGGATGTTATATCATTAATGTAAATAGCATAGAATCTGTATCATTAGTATAGATCAGATATTATTCTATTAAGGCGTCAAAATACTGAGTCAATTGATAACAAATATTATTTCCCTTGTACATTTACAAGAAAAGATTTCCACGTTGATTACAAGTATATAGTCCAATATTACCTGGGATCAGGATTCATGGAAAGGAATTTACCCAGGAATTCCACAGCTTCCAGGCTGCTTACACGGATGAACTGCAAAGAAACACAACTTTACTTTATCCTTCAATTAAATGTGACAAGTAATATTATGCAATTTAATTTTGGCAAAAAAAATTATGTAATTCAAAAGAATACAGACTAAATTATCTTCAATCAAACTGGAATATGTTAAACAATCAAAGTTTGAGAATCTCGGATTACAAAGATATAGGTGGCTGAAGATCAGAGACATAAGTGTCATGATGGACCATATTATTGATGGAAAAGAGAACAAGAATTTGATCTGTTGCCTACTTTTAGCACTACATATTGAAAGAGTAATCAAACTTATAATGAGAAGACAGAGAATAAAAAACATCAAAGAGGACAAGAAAGAAGCATAGAACAACAAACCAGAAATAGAAAAGAAATAATGACAGAAAGGAACACAAAACAAAGTGAGACCAATTCTATTTTCAAAATTCATCAAGCAACTACAAAGGATTGCTCCTGGGAACAATTAAATTCCTGGCGCCCTTCAATTTGTAGGCCCACAAGGGCCAAATGTCAATTGCAAGTGTTGCATAAACTGAGAAATACCGTTGTACATGCCCATTTGAAAGGGAAAACAGAAAGGAAGGTTTTTGTTTGAACGCCTACAAACCCATGTGAACTGGCTGAAAGAAAATAATTTACCATGAACTTGTCCACATCAACAAATAACAGAAGATAGTTCTAATTTTACATAACATAATTAAAGTGCATTAATTTCTAAGGACTCACCGATTCCATTCTAGTTAATTCAACCATAAAAACTGAAGGGTTCTCCTGAAAAGTCCAACAAGGTGAAATATTAGCAGAAAAGATAGGATTGCAAAGTTGCGCAGATAACAGGTGTAGCACTTCACTTGCTAAAAAGAAACTGCATGCTATGATGCGCTAAGGATGCTTAAAAATTTTCAGCAGTGTGATAACTGAAAACCATTGATCATTGCAGCCCTATTTCCAGTACGTTGTTTTGAAAAAAAAAAAAATCAATTTAATTCAGAAAAAAATATTTTTAAAAAAGGAATAAGATGGAAGGAGTAGAATTTGCATTGGGAAAGTGAATAATAAATTAAAATCTTTGCCCATGATATCGATTGAAGATGTAGAAGTGGATTTGAGTTTTCAAAGAGTATAATATGATTACAATAGTTGTTTTGGGATTTTGATGTCAACTTAAGAATATCAAAAGTGGTTCTAGGGGTAATGTCTCAAGTTTCAGTTTTCAAAAATGGATATGTTGCTTAAATTGATGTTAACCTTGATGGTTTTATCAATAATTTGTGCAGCACTTCCTATATGCTATACTTTCAACTTCGTAGAAGGTTCACAGATAGAACTTTTGTAAATTTTTTTGGCCTGATGAAACAATATGTAGATATGTAGATTTTAGATTTGAGCTTATGGGTAATGCTAAAAAAATAATTAGCTAATTGCTAATAACAAAAAATGCAACAAATGATGAGATTAATGCAGATTGACATAATGCACTATCCAAGAGAATAAATAGTCATTTATAAATGCAGAATGAAACATTTTAAGATCTCAAAAGCAACTAGGATGAAGATAAATTGCTAGAGAAAGTATTAAGAAATGCACCTGTTTTGCCTCCTGGGCTTTCATATAAAGCATTAAGTCTCCAAAAGAATGTCCTGTTTGCACAGTATTTAATGAAGTTGCCATAACACGGCTGGTCTGCATTTGTCCGTGTTTATTAGCAATCAATTACCAACACCAGGTATGAAAGATAGAGAAACAGCATGAGAAAGACATAAATTCTAACCTAGAAGTCAACACAATAATGGTCCAATTAAAACCCAGAAGAGATAACATAATTTTTTTTAAAATGTAAAATAAATAAATTTATAAGTTAGGCATGATGCAATGATCCCAGTAAATAAAATTCATTCTTAAACGAGAAGATTGATATTATTTTTCAAAAACAAGTTTTCTCTTCCTCAACTCAATTCTAATTATAAAATAACAAGATTAAGAAAGCTTAAAGCATAGAAGTTCTCGCCACATGATTGTTTTATGCTATCAAAGAATAAGTTTTGAAGCGAAAAAAGGGGGGAAACAAGAATTGTATGGTGCAGGGAAATAAACTCACCCTCTCAGCAAATTGTGAAGCAGTTTCCTTTTTATCATCCAGGGTTGAAATGACAGGAAGGTACTCTACCTGTGTCATTTAAGTGAATAATCTGAATTAGTTTGAGAAAAAGCTCACCAAAGTAGACACCCCCCCCCCAACACAAAAACAAAAAAAAAAGGGAGGCCCCGCTAAAAAACTACGAGGAAAGAAAAGAAAAACACCTCCAAAGAAACCAATCCAAAGGGCAGTATACCTCAAAAAAATTATGGAACTGAGTGAACATCCTGAACATGAGCCTTGCTAATGAAACATTACCCCTATGAAAAATTGCATGCCAAAAAAATGTGATCAGACACCAGTTGTAAGTTGTAACAACAAAAATGGTAGTACAATCATAAACAATTTCCTACCATGACTGGTCAAAATGTACATGAGGATAGCGAACTATTACAGGCTGAATTGGATAACCATGAATAAATGCACCAAGTTGAAAGGAAATAAGGTTTCTTCCATTAGTTGTGGTTCCCTCTGGAAACAAAAGAACTCGAGGAAATCTATCGCTAGAAGCCCTTCTCTGTTATTCACATCCTTAAAAGCAGATTTCTGTATCAGATAGCTTATAAATTGATCATATGATAACATATATGAAGCAAAATCATATCCAAAACATGGTAATCAAAATTGTATGATTCACAATGTCAATCTTATAGTTTCCAATGAGCCACAAAGATAGGGTATAAGTCCATAGCAGTGTTGTATTGTTGATAAATGTTGTCAGTGCCTTTCATAAAAAAAAAGACATCAAATGAAATTATTTCAAAAAATTAGTTACTTACAAATTTATGATTAATAAGCTTATCAGCTTATATTTAACTACTTTCTTCACTATGGAAACAGATTTATTATGCCTTTATATATCATATGAATATCCATACGCAAAATTTTATAGTCAAGCTATATCTTACTTGCTACCAAATCTTAAGGTTCAAAAGGTTCTTACAATTCAGGTTCAGAAATAAGCTTTCAAATTCATGATATCCGCAATACCAATTTGATAACTATAACCCAAACTAATCTATCACTTGGTCTTCATAAGTTAGGATCCTTTCATCTTTCGGTTGAGTTCCAAACATTAAATATCTTAAACTTCTGAAGTTGGACAGCCCTCATTATTCTTAGTTAAAATCAGTATTATTTTCATGCAACAACTGTACTGAGCCTTTGAAAACACAACAGCAAAAAAGTACACAGAAAATTTTCCTTTGTGAAAGATTACTGATCAAATGAGGACTAAGAAACTAATAGAAACCTTCTACCTTTATTTCTTGGACAGCCTGCCTCCTTGATGACGGTGAGAACCTATTGACATATACGACCTAAAAACATGAAAGGGAGAGGAAATATCAAATTTCCTAGAATTTCACTTGTCATCGAACCAGTGGAAGGTTGGTTTTAAGGTTTCATAGTTTAACCATGCTCAAAATGGGTCTCTCACTCTCCCTCTCTCTGTAGTCTATATACACACAGTTATTTTCTAGATTGATCTTAAAGGACAAAACATGTGACAGAGAGGACCCATTCCCAGCCTGAGCAGCCAATTCTCAACAGCAACAACAAAACTTTTATCTCACTAGGTGGGGTCGGCATGTTATCTTATATATGAAACAGAGCACACACAATGTAGATAGGGAATCAAATTACCTGCATTGCTCTAATAATGGTGCCAACAAAAGGTAAGGAGTCATGGGACTCAGATGCCACAATGGTAGGAAATAATTCGTAGAAGAAAAAGATAGGCTCAATGTAAGATACATGATTAGATACAATTATTGGAGCAGCTTCCCTTGGTGCAGGTCTCCCCTTCCGTCTTATCCAATGATAACTGCAATGGACAGAAGAATGCAACATTAGCGAAGCCTTTAGCTCCAGAACGGCAGAACCTAATTAATCTAAACACCACACACATTCGCGTATACATAGCAAGTTGTAGTTAGTGGGTTAAAATTTCGTATATTCTTCACTTCCTCAATTTATTTACTGAGCATATGTTTAAAACGAAAAGTGGATCGACGGCCTGTAGATGCAGGAGGCTATTAGATGATGCAAGTGTAATTTGTCTGATAAGTTGAATGACAGTGAAATTGAGGAGGCTATTATATGTCATATTTAAAAATGAGGCTCCATTAAGCATTTATGTATGACAGTATGAGGTCGTTATTTTCGGTAAACTTAGTCCCCGCATGTCAAACAAACTTTAAAAAATTGGAAAATAAAAATTTCGATGAATCAATAAATCATTTAGGTTTTAAAACAAAAAATTGCAGTTTGTAATAACAAGAAAGTGACATGCTTCGTTTACTGCTTCAGCAAGTCAAGTCGTTACGCTTTTCTTTCCTTCACCCAATAGCCTCTCTGCTTCCCTTCTCAAGTAAAATTTAGATCTGCATGCCATTCATTATTGTTTTTGCCTGATTCGACCCAGGCTAGATAAATTCAAGAAGTTTATTCGCTGCTTCTACCATGATATTATAGCTTCATATTTACAATGGTCATTATATGTTATGTGCCATTACCTAATCTAAGGAATAGATTAAATTACCAAACCGTACCCACCCCTACGGTCCAACTTTATATATCCCTCCAAGTTCTCACTAGCTGATTTGGCATGAGAAATGAGAAAAACACTTATTGGCAGAATCCAACATACCCAAAAGAAAAAAGTATGCAGCGGCCGCACAATCTGGTGACCCACATAAGCCTGCATCTCCATCTCGGCATCGGATTCTGCTTATCCTTCCATCCCTCAAGGGCCAATCTCGTGACGACATACCCGACCGACAAAGCCAGCCCAAAGAGAACAAGACGGACCAAGGCAATTGGCAAACAGATGATGATCTTCAACCACTCGTAGAGCCCCTCAATGTTCAGCGTGTTGTTGCGGAACGGATCCACTGTGGTGGGCTGAGACACATACAAGTCCTCACACCCGAGAGATCGAAACGGGTTGCAAGAACCCACTAGGGCTCCTCCGTTCGACCGATGGTCGGGATGACGTTCGAAATTGCTGTTGTCACTTCCACTGTGGGATTGAGTCGATGAACGTTCAGAGTCATCATCGCGCACCGTAAGAACCAACTGATCGGATGGTTGGGAAGAAAGGAGAGGGGAGGTGATGCCATGGTCCGCCATTGTTAGTTTGGATGGGAACTGAAGGAAGACAAGAAAACGCAGAAGTAGCAGGCAGCTGCTATATATACAAAGGGAAAAGCCGAATAAGGGAAAGTTAGGTGGAAATTGAATATTACCGCGGGACGGGATGGCGTCGCCGACCGCACCTTATATATATATATATATATATATATATATATATATATATATATATATATATATATATATATATATTATATTCTTCGGCGCCAGGAAAAAGTCAAAAAACTGAAAAAACAAAAAAAATTACGAAGGCCTTGTCTTTTTTACATTTTGATAAATTTGTATCTGCATGAAAATATCTGAAAAAGAACTTTAAAATAGGGGGAAAAAAACAAAAAGGTGATCTGAATTTGTATATTCCCATATAAGTGTTAATGCCTGAACTGAAATATTACAAATTGAAATCAAATTACGTAAGTAACCCTGACAATTTTTTAAATGAAAAGCATTGAGGGAGGCATTATAAGGGCGGTATTGCGTGAAAACCAGGTCGGAACTCTTCATCTCCTTCTGCCGACGTGAGGCGCCGTTGGTCGACCTTGGTTCCGTCGCGGTGAGAGAGGATAGTGCCTGCGAAGTCGGTGTGGTCGATTTTGAGGAGGAAGGATAGTCTGAATACTCTATTACTTGAGTTGGTTGGGAATCGCCATCGATAGAGTTTGGGTTCGTCTCATTGAGGGAGGAGAGTGTGTGGGAAGTTGGTGTTGTCGATTTGAAGAGGAGCGAAGGCGGCGCGGGGGTGGAGATTTGGTTACGATTTTGTTGGATTTGAGAAGGAGCGAAGGCAGGGAAAGGTTGCGGTGAAAGGCATTCGACAGTTGCAAAGAAATTGGTGTTCAGTGCTTAAGTTCGGTAAGTCATTGGGTTTAAAAATGTTTTTAATGTTAAGTTGTCTCGTTGATTAGAATTGTAGTTCCATGTCGATGGGTTTAAATAAGTTTAGGAAATGTGGATAAAACATAATGGTAGGAATATATGATAGTTTGAAATGTGGTGTAAAGTGGTGAGTGTTTAATTGGGAACCTCTTAAGTAAAGTTGCGAATCGTTTAGGAGAAGTTGTGAAACTTTGTTGTTAAGTAGGGAGGTTTGAATTGCAAGTTGTGAAATTTTTAAACTATTGAAACATCATATCAACTTGTGAATGCATGATTAGAAGTTGTGAAACAGTGTGGAGATGTAGGAATTTCTGATTTGATAGTTGTGAAAATGTTATGCATAGTTGTGATTGGTTTAAGTGAAGTTGTGAATCTTTGAAGAGAACCTGTGAAAACCGTATGTCAATTTGTGAAAATATTATCGGAGTTTGTGAAAACCTAATGAGAAGTTGGTAAACTGTTGAAACAACATATGAACCTGTGAATGCGTGATTAGAAGTTGAGAAACGGTGTGGAGATGTAGGAATTTTTGATTTGATAGTTGTGAAAATGTTATGCATAGTTGCGATTGGTTTAAGTGAAATTGTGAATCTTTGAAGAGAACATGTGAAAACCGCATGTGAATATGTGAAAACATTATCGGAGTTTGTGAAAACCTAATGAGAAGTTGGTAAACTCTTTGTAGAGGTAAATTTAGGTGCGGAAGTTGTAAAATTCTTATTAGAACTTGTGAATCCTTATTCATAACTGGTGAGATCTTGTTTAACTATGGGGAATTATATTTTCCCAATAGCTGAGATTGTGATCCAAAGTTTGTAAATTGTGATGGGAACTTGTGAAAACCTTGTTTAAATGTGTAAACTTGTCACTTGCAAAGAAATACATTATTAAAGTTGTTGAAATCTGAACTTGTTGATGAGTGTAAATTGATTGTTGTGCAGGTGAAAGAAGATGGCGGGAGAAAAAGGTGAGACTTCAAAGTTAGAAATAGTAAAGGGGAAAAGTGTCAAGAGTAGAGCAGTAACGAGAAAAAGTACAAAGTCCACAGAAGTAAAGAGCGAAGGTGTACAGAGTAAACTAGTAATAAGTAGGTTTATGATGTTCAGAAACGAGTTTGTGGCTAACTTAGGCCAAACAAAGAAAAAGATGACAGATGAAAGTAAGGCCACAAGGAAGGTATAGCGTGAGTTGCCAGAGGAGAAGAAGAAGGAGTACACTGATAAAGCTAAGCGAAGAAGGTTGGAAAAGAAGATGAAGAAAATTGAAGTGTTATTTCATACTCGCTGCTCACTTTGTGGATTTACATCGTTGGTGTTCTTTGTAAATGAAAATGAACATTTGAAGGAGATGGTTAAGAAAATAGAATTTGAAAATTTGTTGAAGGTGCAATTGGACAGACTCCCCCATGACCTCATTGTGTCCATGCTAAGAGCATATGACCCACCAACACATCAATTCAGGATAAGGGGGAAGACACAAGAATAGAAGCATTACATGTGCACAAGTTGCTTGGTATACTTGGTGCAGGGGAAGAAGTGAAGGTGGATGTGGAGGATTTGGATCCAACATATCAGTTGTTGAAGATGGAGTACGGGAAAAAGAGATATACAAACATTCTGAAGCACATAGAATCTGGGGTAGTCAGGGAGAAATTTGAGTTATGTTTGTGATGTATAGTTTAGGATCTTTTTTATGCCCTATCTCAAGTAGAGTCATAAGTGACCGGATGTTGAGAGTTATGTGTTGCACAATGGACCAATTTGAAAAATATGAATGGGCAACCTACTTGATCAAAGACTTGTGGAAGGAAATGAGCGATTATGTCAAAATGTACAGGGAGAAGAAAAAAGAGGAAGGGAGCTGCCATATGGGTTGTTGCTTTTACTTATTATTGGTATGTAACTTTTTGCATTTATGTTATTCTATCATTCACGTTGACAATAATGACCCATATATTTTCCATGGTACAGTTATTCTTTGGGGGGAATTTTCCTTTGAAACAAAAAGTTCGCCAATAGTTCACCACACCTATTGAATTTTGGACTAAGGACAAGATAAACGAAATGGTGAACACCGAGAGGATGAGCAATATGGGCATTTTGTATTAAGGGAAAGGCAGTAAATTCAGGGTGGGGAATGAGGATATAGATCATGTTCCTTATTTAGACCCAGTATTTGTCTGTAGAAGCTAATTTATCTTAAACATAAATTATCAATTTAATTAATAAATTAAAATGTGCTGTCACTATAGGAGTTGAAGGAGGTCCATGCACAGTTGATGAAAGTTATTGATGAAAATTGAAACAGACTTATAAACGTAGTAGTGGAGGAGTTACTGAATGTGCAGCTTGCACAAGAGGGGAGGGATAAAGCACAACAAGATACCCCTGTTGTGACACTAGATGAGGAACATACACATGGGGATGATTATGATGATACAAGGCATGATGTGGATGACTCTAATTCTAATGATTCAAACAGACAAGGAGATGAAGATATTGATGATTCTGTTGATGAGGATGACGATGATGATGCAGAGCGACCTGAGGTGGGGAAAAAGTCTAGATGATTGATCAACTACTTCAGAGGCCTGAACAGCTGCAGAGACTAAAACGGCATCCACAAAGGGCAATGACATCTCCATTTATATAGTTGCAGGTCAGTTGAAACAGGAAGAGGCCAACACATGATCAGCAAACATTTTTCAACATAGTGTCTACAATTACGAGAGGTGCAGAGCCTAAAGTGTAAGTATATATGTCCTATGATTGATTGAGTGTTAGGTTGTTATTATACTACCACAACACGGGAAGTGATAAACACACTGACATTACGTTTAAAATGACTTGATAGGAGGTTGGTTGACATTTTGGATGAACAACTATCTCGAGATCAGTTATATACGCTTAGGGGATTTCAAAGAATAAGTAATACGATATGTATGGATAACTATTTATGTAAAAGATGGTTTCATTAAGTTATGGTGAATTTGATTTGGAGACATTCCAATGGTTTCTTTGCTGGTGTAGGCTCTGTCAATGGTGTGTAAGACTTTTATATATGACATAAAGTATGAGGGAGGACAACCCAAGCATCATATTTTTTATGCATGGTTCATGGTAAGTTATAGTTTGTTGTATAGAGGAACATGTTTTCAATTGGTAATATTATGTGCATATTACCTATTAGTAAGTGTTTTCATGCAGACAAAGTTGGTAGGTAACCCAATAGGCTAGAAAGTGTCATCGGCGAAGAAAGAATTTCTCCCAAAACTGTTGGGTACATACAATATAGGCGACTGTGAGTTGATCATGGGTTTGACACTTGTACGTGGCCACTGGTTCTATGTTGCGTTAGAAACAAAGATTATGAACTTTTACATGTTTGACTCAATGAAGCCTGATCTGGGCAGTAAGAAGACAATTAGGAAGGGTGGCATGAAAGATGATTACATATTTATTGTCAACTTAATTGTAAGTTCAGTTGACTTCAACGAGGTGTTGATATGGTTTCCTTCATTTGATACACATCGTAATAGACATAAATGTTGTTTTCTTAGAGAGATTGATTCGTTGACATCATAGACTTAGTTAAAACTCATCTGACTGAGAAGAAGGCAAAGTCTGAAATTATGTGGCCTCTTGTTGTTCAACAGAATAATTTGTCAGTTTTCTTATATTTTCCTTTTACATTTTATGTTTCATTGTTTCGTTAAGTAATACAAAGTTTGCATGTCAATGAGAGGACATGAAGGACTGTGGTATACATGTTATGATATGGTTGAGCTAGTGGCACCCGGAAGGTGATTTCTAATATGAAAATGTAAGTGGTCTAGTTTTGCCTCTCAATTCGTGCTTAAACTATAAGCTGACATTGAGGTTTCACTTCTTTGTATGAAGATATTCACCAATTAAGGAGCAACATTATATGGTGGTTAGTTAATCATCCACTGAATTTACATTGAGACGCAGCTTTGGCCCTTATTCCCCGTGCAGAAAAGTTCACCAAAAACATGCTTAACTTATATTCCTTTATTAAAGTAATGTGAAGACTTGTTGATGTAAACTATTGTTGATGTGGTTAGGTGTTTTGTGATGTTGCAAGTGTCACATGTATATACCCTTCTTACTATTATTACATTGGTATGTCCCCTGCGGTTGACAAAATTGGTGATTGCTAAACTTCTCACATGCGTTTCCCAAGTTGGTGAAAACGTTTATCTATTTATCACAACAATTTCGCAATTTTAGATAATACTTTCGCAATTTATTATAAGAGTTTCTTAGGTTGCATTACTAACTGGCGAACTTGTAATCCAATTTCCCCAATTAGGGAAAATCTTTTCCCAAGTTGCGATTACAATATACCAAGTAATCACCATATTTTTTGCAGTTTTTATAATAGTTTCACAGTTTCCTTACCTCATTTGTCAAATTGCAATCCAACATGTGGCTTGCAGTTTTCTCAAGTTTACATTACCCTTTTGCTAATCATTGTTACATTTTCCCAACTTCATGTAACACTTTAACATGTTCATTAATGCACTTGTCAACTACAAAATCCAATCTCTCCAATACTTTAATAATATGTTAGAATACATGTTTTCATAATAAGATGTCATTTAATGAAAGCTTTTTTATATCTTTGTATCACCTGTTTTATAACTTAAGTATCAAGATGTGTACTTACTTGTAATGTAGCATCTTCTGTATATGCAATGAAAAACAGGGATAAATAGAGAAGAGGTAACTGCTAAGAACACTGGAGTGATCCCTGTAGTTTTGAATGAGTGAGGAACATCACTCGAGTGACTAACCTTACTATCCAGGGTAAGAAGGAGGACAAATGACAAACTAACTCAAGTCACATACCAAGCACTTGAGTGTTCGACATTACTGGAGGGTAACCAGAGAGTGATAAGGTTAGGTGTCACAGAACTCAAGTGCTGAAGAAACTCACTCGAGAGAGTTAATGATCTAGTTCCATCATTCCATTCGAGTTACATATGAACCACTTGGGTGCATCGTGTCACTGGAGGGTAACCAGAGAGTGATTGGGCTAGCCCTTATAGAACTCGAGTGCTGAAGAAACTCACTTGAGTGAGTTAATGATTTATTTCCATCGTTTCACTAGAGTTACACACAAACTACTTGGGTACTCCTCATTACTGGAGGGTAACCAAAGAGTAATTGGGTCAAGACTCACAGAACTCGAGTGCTGAAGATATTTACTTAAGTGACTTAAATCCTCAACCTCATCTCTTTTAATCGTTCAACTCAAGTGACACACGGAGCACTTGGGTGATCGTTAGCATTGAAGGGTAACTGGAAAGTAAGGAAGTAAAAGATGAAGTATTACTCGAGTGAGTATTTTTACTCACTCGAGTTATGTATGGTATTTATTGATCTATTCCGTGGCATACTCAAGTCAACACAAAAACCAACTACAGTGATCATTATCACTCGAGTAGACGTTAATTGAACTCGAGTGAAACTCCCTCCTTTGTACTTAAAAACCCTGAATCCACAGACATTTTAAGCTACTCTACCCGACCTCTCTCCTATATCCCTCAAGTGACCCAAATCAAAAATTCCTCCTATTCTGTTATACTTTATATAACCATCAAAACTCAAAAATTTTGTTTAACCTCCATTCCCAACATGCATCTCCGAATCAAGAACAATTGGTTCGACAAGCCCTATCATTGGTATCTGTAATTCATTCATCTGCTCCAATAGTCAGCTCTAAGTGCCCAAACTATGCCAAGAATGAATCTCCTTCATTAAAGAGTTGTCCTCTAAAGCAAGTCAAAGCTTAAAATCACTAAAGCACCCTCAGCCAAAAGTTCGTGATCGACGATCACCAAAACAACCTACCAAGTCTAAGGGAGTTGTGATTAAAGAACCATAGCAAACATGGCCAAAAGGATCATCTCCTATTTCGAAAGGAAAAACAAAAGAAGTGAGTAGAGAACCTTCATCCTCAACCTCCACTGACAAAAATGAAGAAGCCTTTAAAAGGAAGATAACAAAAATTGAGTTAATTGGTTGATAAGACTATGAATGTAGCTACAAAATTGAGATATGGGGGTGCCTCTACTTCAAATAAGCAAGCAACTATAAGTGCAAGGGAACCAATGAAACCTGCACCCTCAAATCAAAAATCACAGTCTCAAGTATCTCCTGAAGTTGAGGATGAGCTTCTGGAACCACCATTAGACTTCAATTCACAATCACTAGAGCCTAATGATTAGCAGAGGTATGATGATGATTTTGCTCATAGATCTTGTTGTCCTATTATTTACCTGAATCTACAACATCTTAAGGACAAACTCAATCTAGATCTCTACGCTTTCTTTAAGTACTATTACCCTTGGTTAATGTTAAAAACCTCATATAATCCCTCTATAGTGAGGCACTTCTATTATAACTTGGGCTTGGTTGAGGTTTGTGATGAGATAGTAGAACTACTAGAAGAAAGGTTAGAATCAACTGTTAGGGGGCAAAAGATTCAACTCTCTCCTGCCTTGATTAACACATATCTTGGCATAGATTCTGAAGCCAATAGGTCAAAGTAATAATTTAAATTTCAAACCTAGCTCTTTGAGTGATGTACATAGGATTGTGTGGTACATATACACACGAGCTATAGTCAACAAAGCTAACAATTTCACTCACTTCATAAGAAAAGATTATCATCTAATGGCCTCAATTCTGTCACAAGAACATAGAAACATAGGGGATTTAATTTACAATGAGATCAACAAATACAGGGTTTCATCTACCAAGACTACCCCTCTACAATATCCTCAACTGATCTCTCACTTTCTGAAGCTTCGTAATATCTAGTACTTGGAGCTAAATGATTAAATCATTCGTATTCCAAGGTTTGACAGAATTCACCTAAGTAGAATAAAGATTGAGCTACCACTGGGTATTTCTTAAAGTCTAACAATAAAGAAGAGGAAGAAAATGGAACCTGAGACATCCAAAGTTGATGAGGGTCAATTATCAAGAGCTAGTTCTCCTAGACCCTCATTTATGGGAACCACAATTTAGAACTATATCTAGGATGCCTTGAGGACAACCATAGACCACATCAAGGCCTCAAATGCATATATGGTAGAAATGGTTGACCATCAGATCAAGCAGCTGGTTATTGGAATTAATGAAAACTTCTAAAAGCTATTTGATATGCAAGATCCTCATATTCAGAAGTTGAGGGAATTTAATAATTGCCTGGATACTTATGAAGATGTCCTCAGAGATCACTTCACCTTTCCTTCTTTTGATACGCCGTTAAATTCTACTGCTCCACCTGTTCTATATGAATCATCCTCTACACCTCCTAAAAACATTATCACTAAAAATGCTCCTTCTCATCCTTCCTTAAGCCATATTCTGTTCATCATCTTGAATCCTACCATACTCTCTAAGGTTCCCATCACTATGGACTCTGAACATATGCCATAATCCACTTCACAGCCCTCAGCTACCAATCCAGGCAGGACCCCTCTTTTACCACTTCCACCTTTCATACACCATCTTCTACTTCTACTCATCCTACTTTATACCCTACTAAACCAACCACTATTAATCTAGAGTTCACATTAGACCATATACTTCCATTTTTTCCTACCTTTGCATCTCACTCTCCTACATACTCTGCCTCATCTGATTAAACCTCTACCCCCATTGATCTGATCACTGTAGTTATACCCTATACACTACCTTCTTCTGCCCTTGACATAGACCTTATTCCACCTCTAGCTCCTCTTCACATTCCACCCTCTTTCTTCTTAACCTTCACTTTATCTACTACCTTTACCCTTCCTGATAACGACAAAAAGGGGGAGACATGACTATGACACATATTCATATACGAGCCTGAGCATTGCTTTTCTATATAATGTATTTATTGAGGTTTATGTGTTACTGTTACTCATGTTTCTGCTTAATATCTTTCTGGTTCAGTGGATTATAATTGTAATGATAAGGTTTATTCTGCTTTATGTCTTAATGCTACTTAGGTTGTCTAATAAATATGTTTTTGGTCTGATCAATTTGTAATTATAATCATAATTTTATTCTGTGTATGTTATATAAATTTTGTCCTCATCAACATAAGGGCCAATGTTAGACTAGGTGCTTTCATGAATACAAACTTAGAAAAGAAACTCGAGTTACCATATGGTAACTGGCTAGTGATATAGTCACTTTTATTGATAAAATATTGATATTACTCGAGTGAGGTTTATGTCACTCTAATGATATGCTATCACAGTAACATCATTAAAATGTACCAGTCAATGAGGAAAGATATAAATGCATACCTTCATAATTACCGGAGTTCTGTGTCTGTCACTCGAGTATAAGCGGATTATATAGTATATCACCATCAACTTACCCCATGATGGTTTTTATAATTTTCCAATCACTCGAGTCCACAAACAATCAGTCGAGTGCTACAATAAAAATGTGTGCCACTTGTAAGGTACTCGATGGGACTCGAGTAGAAATACTCATGCAACCGGAATGACAAGTTAAACACTCAAGTGAAAGGAAAGAACTGTACAAGGTACCAAATGGAAAGTGGCTAGTTTCAATGATTACAAATGAAGCACTTGAGTAAAACATCTTGGCACTCCAGTTATAGCGTCAAAGATTACAAGGTACAAAACTTTTAAAAAAGAAAGAAGTTTGTATTCAATTGAGTTTTAATATGCCACTCAAGTGATGGCCAAAAGCTTCGTAATTTACCAACAGAAAATGGCCAATTTTTCAAAATAGATCTCATGAATTACTCGAGTCCCACTTGCATCACTCAAGTTATATACAAACTTTTCCAAGTTACCTATTGGTTACTGTAAAGGGAGAAGTCCATATGATACTAAACATCATCAGAGTGATAAAAAGTTCACTCGAGTGATATCTATCACTCTTTAGTTACCCGTTGGTGATTACTGATTTTAAAGAGAAATACTCGAGTAACAAATGCACACCCGAGTCATCACTTGATTATTGCGAAATGGAGAACTACATCATTATAGTTCCCATATTCATTTCCCACTTTTTGTACTTGGAGTCCAATTTCCCAACTGAAATAACATTTCCCCAAATCAAGCTTAGATTTTATCAATATACTATTATATTTTATGAATGTCATATAAGACTTTCACAGGTTTATTGATGAATAGCAGCAGTCCATCACACTATATAATTGTGTTTGCATATAGAATCAAAAGTGGAGAAGATATTTGTTGTTTCCAAAATATAAATAACCAACAAATAATGGAGTATAAAAGCAATACCTAAAAGTCAGCAACTATTATAATTAATTTAGCATTTTCAATAACAACAGGATATTAAGATAGTGCTTCCTCTTAATGTTCCTTTATCACTGACATGACACTATATACATTACTTACAAAATATGATTCCTATATACCCCATCCCTTCATTCAAAAAAACACAGAAGGGTCAAACCCAAATATATATACACCAAAATACTAGGCCTCATAGATGAACATAAGAGTTCAACATGGATAGGGATTTTTGCATGTCCTTTATGTGTGTCCAACTTCATGGCACCATGCACAATGATAGATCTTTCTATTTTGGAACTGTGATTCCTACCTTCTTACTCTTAGAGGGTATTTGGATTCAATTAAAAAAAGCTTTTATGGGAGAAAACTTTGGTTTTCTTAAAAAACACACAAACACCCCTCTTTTTCCCCGTAATCCCATTTTGAAGCAAACCAAGGTTTTGAATTGCAAAACCAGGTTTGAGCATAATCTATTTTTTTTCCTCTGCTCCATCAATTGTTATTGTTAGTTGTCATTATTGGGTTCTGACATTTCTCTCTCTTTCTTTTCTCTTTCCCTTTTCTCTTTGGCTTGATATTCCTCATTTCCTCTGCTTGTCTTTCATTTTCTCCTTCCCCGATTCCCGTCTACTCATTTTTGTTCCCTTTACTTTGATTTCAGTTTGGATTCCTATCGAAATTCATCTATCTCGTTCTCTTCCAGGTCCAAAGAAGGTTTCTTCCTTTTTGATCTTTCCCTTTATACTCCTCTTTCTGTTTCTCTTTTCTGGTTTCCCCATCTTCGGCATTTTGGGTTAACGAAGGCTCAGCTCATCTTTACCTTTTTCTTCATCGATTTTCCCTATTTTGAAATCGTGGGTGGCTGGTGGTGGACGGTGGCGGTGTGTCGTGGTGGTTATGGTCCCTATTTCTCTGCTAAAAATCTAGTATGATATGAGAAGTTGGTGGATGGTGGTGCATTGTCGATGATTGAAGAAGGTTGAACGGTGGCGGTTGGTGCCGGTGAGTCTCTCAGCTTTCAACAACTCAAAACTCTCTCTCCTCTTTCCCGTTGCAAAACCCACCAGTGAGTCCTGCGATTCAACAAGCTCTTTTTTTTTTGCTTTAGAATTTTGTTGTGTTGGCTGTTGCTACGGTTTGATATCACTTGCCTTTCTGTACATTACTAATACAATGGTTAGAATTTACATTTTGTGAGTTTTGTTTTGCTTCAGAGTTTCATTTTCTGTTGGCTCTCACTTGCCGATCTGTACAGTGCTAATGCAATACCTGTATTCATTTTCTGTTGTGAGTTTTTTTTTGCTTCAGAGTTTGGTCAAAATTTTGTTGGTTCTTGATTTTCTTGGATGTTGTATTTATTTAGTGCTAATACGAAATGCTTGTAATAGATTGTATTCTTCTAGACTTCTTATTGAGTATGAGAACAAACTTGCTATGGTTGTTGTTCCCCTTCATGAAAAGAATGAACTGATTCATTTGTGGGGGATGGATAAGGATACATGTGAATGGACTAAAATATATACTAGTAGCCCTTGTTCATGTGATTGTATTCTTTTAGATTTTTTGTTGTTTTGTCTTACCATAACTTATAGCATTTATCTTTAGTATTTAAATTCTTTTGGTAAAGTGATGTGTGGAATGTAATGATAATTTATATGAATTCTATCTGGTAATAAATCTTGTTCTGCAATTTCTTTGATGTTTAGTGCATTATTAATTCTCTGTCTGATTTTAACGTTTAAGGTTTTGACACATTGGTTAACTAATTGCAATAAAACATGGGATTTTGTGATTTCTATTAAACATTGTAATGTTAAAAATCGTTTAGTTTGAGTATTTGGGAAGCTTATTTGTAAGGAGAGGTGCAAATTTTTTGCCATTTGTTTCAAGTTACTTAATTTTGGGAACAGTAAAGTTAGCAGCCTAATGGATAAGCATAAGGTTAAAGCATCTTAGGATGTAAAAAGCACAAAATTCTTCATTGACTTATGCATAGAAAAAGTTGAGAAGGGAACACGAAAAAGCACTAGCTTCAACAAGAATAGGTGGAAAGAGATCTTGGAAGCCTTCACTGCAAAGATAGACAGAACGTACGAGAGGGACTAGTTTAAAAAGAAATATGATACCCTTCGAAAGGAATGATAGCTATGGGATATGTTGTTACACGAGACAAGCATTAGAAAGAATAGTAAGAAGAACACTGTTGTTGCTGAAGATGATTGGTGGGGGAAGAAAAAAACGGTTAGTAATTAACTTATGCAAGCGAACATATTTATTTCCTTGACAGGATGAATGTAATAACTTTGATGATAAATGTACAGAAAGTTCTAGGATATGAAAAATTCAGGACTAAAGTAATCCAATTCCAAGAAGAATTGACCCAGTTGTTTTTAAATGTCGTGGCCACAGGAGCACATCATTGGGCACCTTCATCCATGTCTCATTTTATCAAAAGCTAATGTCCTTTTTAGTAATTTGACCATGAAAAAATCTATTCTGATCGCAATATCCAAACACTCTCATTTTATCAAAATCGTTTTTTTCTTAGAATCTATTCTGCTCATAATCTATTCTCTAAAAGCTATTCTCTAAAAGCTAATCCAAACATATACTTGGTCTTCTAGGAGGTCAACTTGTAATTGGAGGGTGGAGGAAGATACCTTTAGAGATGTTTTCCATGGTATAATGCCTATAATCATTGATGTTGGGCATGTCTATTGTGACAACTAGAATCATGTTGTGCTGATAAGTTTGTTTCTGAGCTTCAGTTTTAAAACATTGATTAACATAGTTGTTAATGTTGCTGTGCACAACCTTGATAGCTGGCAAGCATATGTGCACGGAATCCCTATCATCTGCCATGGTCCGCAATTACATTGCCATGATAGAAAGTCAACCCATGGTCTCCACGTCCTGTATGCACACAGAATCTTCCTCGCCCATGATCTTCGCACCACACATACTCATATCCACTCACATTTTTCATGACCTTTGCATCTATATTTACCCAAACACAATTCTTCCACTTAATCATTAACGTATATGATGCGTGCATCTTCTTTGCTACTTTTTCATTATAAGAATGAATTAGTTTGGCTGCCTTATACTTCCTCTCCTTCAACATCCACACATCGAATGAATAGACAATTTTGGTTGTTATGTTATCCTACCGCTTGTATGGGAACTTATTAAGAGCCCACTTATCAACATCACCATGATTATTAATCCAATCATATAACTCTTGAGAGTGCTCCAACATCTGTTCCATTGCGTTATCAAAGTCATCCACATACCTTGTATATGCAATTTTGTTAAGAAGCATCAGTCCATCCTCCTTTAACTGAGTAGTTGTCTTCCTCTTAGCCTTGTTTATTTTTAGTATCTCTGCATTGAAGTTCTCCTTAACATGTCTATGACAACATGTATGACAAAGCCCTCCAAATATTGCTACCATAGCGCCTACTATGGCATTGTGACGATCTGACAAAATTATCAACTTGATAGAACCAACAATCTTTTTAATCATATATATAACAAATTCCAATCATCCAGTGTCTCTCCCCTTACAATTGCTATTACAAAAAGGTAACAACTTATTAACCGCATCATAGGTTGAAGCTGAAAGTAGAGTCCCCTTATACGGCCCACTTAATGAGTTCCATCAACATATAGTACATGTCTTGCACCTCCCAAGAAACCCTGTATACATGACCTATAAGCAATGAAAACTCATTCAAACCTGTAACCATCGCTTACCCATTTAGCAACTATTTTATCATATGTTTCCTTTAACATTTAGTATATACATGGGATTAACATGTACGATTGTTCCGGTCTTTCATGTATGTCTTATATTGCCTTTTCCTTTGCCCTATATGCCTGTTTATATGTTAGCTTCACACCATACTCCCTTTGCAGTATTTTCATAATCTCAGTTGGACGTTTCTTGGTATGGTTCCTAAACTCGTCGATTATTATTGATGATGTCAAACTAGATCTTGCACCATGGCCGGTCACTTGTAAATGATCTTGAGCTGAATGAACATGATCTTTCATGAATCTAATCACACGCAGTATTCTAGTACTCTTGCCCATTGTAGACGTACATAATTTCCACGGACAACCCTCTACTTTACACTTGACATACATCTTGTCCTTACCATTCCTATCATATTTGTGCACAAACTTGTGCGCAATGTTATACTTGTACAAAGCTTCTCTTAATGCATCAGCATGAGCAAAATCCTGACCTACTCCAAATATTACTCTGGACCATTTCAAATAGCTCATGTAACTACCACGTGTCTATTCTGTCTCATAAGTTATACACCCACTACCAATTTCAGAAGACAAAGGCTCAATATTATTGCCAGGTGTCATGGGAGATACCTCTGCTTCTGGTGACCATTGCAAGAATTTGTGAATCCTGCATACAAGAATTACAACATTTTATAAGTTATTACCAACATTTGAATAGAAAATACTCCCTCCGGTCCTAATTATAAGACAAAGTTGACTTTTTTGGAGAAATTAAGGAAGCCAATTAAATCACTTTAGAATATTTTTATTTTTATTTTTTTCTTCAAACTAATTAATTTGACTAATAAACTGATATATAATCTAAAGATACTAAAAATATAAATACTCTAAAATGATTTAATTGGCTTCCTTAATTTCTCCAAAAAGGTCAACTTTATCTTATAATTAGGACCGGAGGGAGTAATAACTTGCAAATGAATAAAATTTTATGAACTTACACATCTGCATCATTCATTGGCAAAAATTCATTGACATTATCTTTATGTGATACAAACACTTGGGCACTGCTTTTATTGAACTCAAGCATATTTTCAATTTTAGCATCACTGTCAAGATCAATTAATGTCCTCTCATAAAACGTTATTGTGTATTTAATGTCACAACTGCTCCCCTCATGACATGTCCATCTTGATATAATTTCTCTTAAATCTTCCACTTTTATCCCATCTGTTATTATTTTTACCTTCATACTACCTCCAATATTTTTAACTTCACCATCATTATTATGTTCAAATTTTCCCTTACATGAAAATAACAAAATAGCTCATTTGCACAACTTGACCCAATATTACCATCCATTTTGTTACGTGTCCTACAACAAATAAACAACACACTATCAGTTCATAAAAACAAAACCAAATGCTCACCTCAGTATTTCACAAATGTGCATTAGGGTTTCTCAACTTCATCTTACTCATTTCTTACAAAATCCACCCTATTTTTTCTCTTCAACCACAAGCCTAAAACTCACATCATGAACCATCGCAACCACCTCCCACCTTCAGGCATCATTAACATTCTTTTCCCTAACCAATCATCAACATTGACATCCCTTCAACACCAAATACCCATCTCTGATAATCAACGTTTCCCACTCAAAAAAGATGAAAACAATTATGCTTCATGTTGACTACATAAGGGAAGAACATTGTCGACTCAAAAAGTACATACCTCACTCCCATTTGACACTTCCAGCTCGCACGTTCCCTCTCACGTTGCCCCTGTTTCGCACCACCTTCTCCTTTTCTCACCAACCTCTTTTCTTTTATCATCACAGGGCTAAACGTGTCATTTGCTTTCAATTTGTAATATTCCAGTTCAAGTGCTAGCACTTATGTGAGAATATGTAAATTTAGATAACCTTTTTATCTTTTCCCTATTTTAAAGTTTTTTTTAGGGATTTTCCCTAAAAATATTTTCAATTTCAAGAAATATATGGGTGTCTTTTATATCACTAAAAATAATCTCCTACAACGTGGGAGTGGAGGGGGGACTACCTTTTGTGCGTGCTTGGATTAACTTTTAGAAAATAGCTTTTACGATTTATAAGGTAAATATGTGAGCGGAGTTTTATCTCAGTTTGCGAAAAAGGACTTCTGAAACCACGGCTTTGCAGTTACCCTTTGTATGGAGAAAAATTTTAATAAAGAGTATTCCTTAGGGAAAATTCTAAAAACATACTATTAAAATAGGTAAAAGACAAATAAGGGAGGCTAATATCTGAAATCTCAAGTCAGACCTCAAAGAGAAATATGTGATTTTCAAATCTTTCCAAACAACCAATTTGCCCCTGAGTAAGTTTTGAAGCATGTCAGATGTGATTAACAACTTAGGTATAGATAATAACAACTTCAGAATCAAAAATAACAATTTAAGTATATATATTGACTACCTGACCTACTCAAATGTTGTTAGGCATCATTAACAACTTAGATATAGATAATAAAAACTTCATAATCGTAAATAACAATTTTAGTAAATGTATTGACTACTTGACTTTCTCAAATCCTAACAAGCTTGAAGGTAATATTTTGAAGCCACATATATTAGGCGTCATTAACATCTTATGTATAGATGATAATAACAACTTTTTTCAAAACTTACTCAGGGGTAGATTGGTCTTGAAAGGATTTGGAAAACCCAAATTCCTCCTTGGGATCTGATTTGGGATTTTAGATATTGGCTTACCTTATTTCTCTTTTCCCCATTTTAACAGTATTTTTCTGGGATTTTCCCTAATTATTAATTAAATTATACATATTCTAATTTAATTTAATAAAAAATTTGAACCAAAAGGTTTTTTTAACTCTAACTACAATATTAAGAAATTTCAGCTGTTATCATTATAATATAAGAAAATAAAATTGAAAAATAAAAGGACATAATTTTAATATTTTCTTATATTTAATATAACTCTTTTTCACAATATCACATATAGTAATTTATTTATTGTTAAAAAAAATTAGATTATTTTGTTTAGGAGAGTCTTTAAAATAAAAAATAAATAGTACTCGTATATGATTATAATACATACAGTAGTTACATGCATGTGGAAATTTTATGTGATATATATGTATAGTTTTTTTTTTTTTACAAAAAAAAAAAAGGAACTTCATATATTATAATATTAATGCGAATGATCCCGGCATGTCGCACGAGGAATAATATAATATTAAATAAACTTCCTAAAGTTGCCACCCATGTGGTCCAGATGGAGCCTGCGTGTGACTTCTGTTTCTGACATTTTTAATTTGATTTTCTCTCACCAGTGAGAGTTGCTGTTTAATTAGTGAAAGAAAACTATACAATATTATAATGTAGCCCCTCTAATTTTAAAAAAAGAAAACAAAAAAAAAAACTGTTTAATGCGAGCAATTGGTTCTTTAATTCTGATTGATTGATTGTAAATCGTGGAAGCAAAGGTGGATCACAATATTATTTAAGTAGAAATTGATTGTAGATTGTTGTTTAGTGCTTTTTTCAGAGGATAAGAGTAGATGCTGATGATGCCGATCCATTCTTTAATTCTTATGACTTATACATCTTTGCCTTTCTGCAAAATGTAAAATGATTATTATTATAATGGATGGAATAACAACATGGATTAGGTTGCAGTAAATATAATATAACAGCAGCCAATAACACCAAATGCCTCCCTTGTGGTCTATTTGGGATTAGGGAAATGGAGAGAAGGGGATGAGAAATTTTAATGAGTTCCATTTAAAGGAAATGGATAAGTGGGTTATAAAAATTTAATAAAAAACAAGTGAAATAAAAGATCTTAAAAAATTAATTAAAAACTTTTTATCCCACTTTTTTAATTTTTTAATCAAACTTTCTAAAATTTCTCTTCCCCTCCCCTCTATTGCCCATATGAGGGGTTGAAAACCCTGGGTCAAGGTGTAGACTAAGACAAATATATATATATATATATATATATATATATATATATATATATATATATATATATATATATATATATATATATATGAAAATCTCATGTACCATTTGGTAATAGGGATGGGAACAATAATGTTATTATTGGTTAGGATTATCTAATAGTTTAAGTACAGTTGATATAATTGACACGCAATCAAAATAATTTTTGAAACCACGGTTTAGATGTTTCTCAAACACTCACTTAATGGATATGGATGGATAAGAAAGAGATCATAGCTGTGTTTGAGATCATTTAATTTTAGAGAATAAATCATTATTACGCAAGCTGAGATAAAACCCCTCTTACATACTTACCTCGTATACTATAAATCACGATTTTTAAACATTTATTACTAAAAAATAAATTATTCCAAGCAAACACCATGTTATTTGGGGTCGTCGGCAATCATGGAGCTAGACCAAAAATAGATTGACATCACGAGAACTAATTAACCAACGCCGGTGTTTATGACAGCAAGGTCAGATGACAACTACTTTAAATCCAGCTCATCAAAATAAAAAATATCAGCGAAAACGCCTGAGACAAAATAAATAAATAAATAAATAAAGGAATAAAAAGAAATCAGAAAAAGAATAAAACGTTTCATTAAGGAATAAAATAAAAAATTACGTGTTCGCCAAAAGAAATAAAGAATAGAAGATTACCTTACATTCATAACGAATAAGTTACATAAATAAAACACTTTAAAAAAAATTTGAGAAACTTAAGTTTGGTAAATTATTTTGTGCAAATTAATTTGGTAAAATATTATTTTAATTCAAACGATGAAAGAAAATATGGACCCTCCTCCCCTTTGTCTATTTCAGCCTCAGAGAGACAAAATTTGTTTTAAAATTTAAAAGAGACAGCGGATTGATTTATGTCATGCTTTTCTTAGAGTTAAAATATTGAAATTCAAAGCACATACCTTAAAATATTCATATTTAAGGGAAAAAAATGACAATTAATACTTTTTTAAGCCACCGTCTTCTTCAAAATGGTATTATTTCGACAAAAAAAAAAAAAACAAAACAAAACAAAATGGTATCATGCGCTTTTTCGTCACCTCAGAATAACGGTATAAGCTGGACCAATCAACAGCCTATTAGGATCCAACTTCCAAGAGGACCACAAATTCACATGATAATAATTTAGCTCTTTCCGAAGAAACTGTGGCTTTCTACATCACGCGAATTTGCATGTCATACGATAATTTAAGGGCATATTCCAGAGCATCTGTACAATAAACCCCACGTCAGCTGTAGCTGATTTTTCCATTTTATCCGCATCTTCCAGATTGCATGTCAACCACTAGCAAAACCAAGGGTCATAAGCTACTTCTATCATCAAACTTATCATATGCCTCTTCTCCAGAGGCTACGTTATCATCAGAATCATTGAACAATTCTCGAAGTGTCAATGAGTATCCATCCTCACAGGGCTTGTAATCGGCTCCCCTCCAAACCACAATCTGTTCTTTGTCAAATGTCACCAGAATACAAGGCACTAGGTCCTGCATTTATAATACAACGAACAACTTAAGGCCCAGAGCACATGGGAACAAACTTGAAAGCCAAAAATTAAATCTTTCAATGCAAACAGTTTGAAAGGCAGATGAAAGCTGTTACAGTAATTAAATAATTAAATGACTTCACCCTCTGGAAAATAGACTAAAAAATGAAGATAAGTGATTCCCATCGTAGAGGGCAAGGAAGAACAACCATAGTGAGCAGAGATATCCATATCTATCAGTTTACAGCAAGCAGCCAGTAAAATATATTATCGAACAAGTTTGTTGAAATTAAAACATTTTGCTTCCCCACAATGTAGTGTTTCAAAAAATTGTATATGTAGTACACACACACACTCTTAACAATGCTAGTGGTAATATCACCTCCTGGATTTATACGCCTAGAAAGAAGATTGCAGTTAGAATACAAGGGTACGGTGATGAAAAGTAAATGACAAAAACTCTGTCGTCCACATCTTTGGTCAATTTAATAATTTAGTAACGTTAGTATATTCAATCCCGAATTCCTGAAGATTAATCAACTCACTTCTGGCACAAGAAACTACTTAATCAAAGCTTGGAAACAAGTTTTGTACCACATTCATGCAGCACAAGACTGTTGTCAACAACATCCACCATAGCCCCATATTACTAGAGGGTGGACAGAATTTAAAGAAAACACATGGCTGTTTTACGTTGGGCAACTTCACATTGCATTCACTTCAGGAAGTTGATCCCCATAGATGAAGTCCACCATGGCGGAGCATAGAAATTAAAAGCAGGACAAATGGTTCCAATAAATTAACTGTCGGGCTGCCCAAGGCTGAATATAGATTGCTTATTGGTACAGTTTCTTAGTTAAAGTGATGACATATTTGCTTGAATTTTTTCCTAGTGAGACTGTTTTCTAAGCTGTTCTTTAATTCAATTTTTACATGGAACTAGCCACCACATCATCCATTATGGTGGCAAGGAGAATTTTGGCTTGCTGCAATTTGGTGCTCTATGCTATTGACAAACTGACCCAAGATGATAAATGTCAAAAGAGAACATCGCATATCTCCTCAGAACAACCTAAAATAGAACTGCAGAAGTAACTTCTCTTTACCCGAAGTTTGCAGCCTATTTTCTTGTAATCACTCTTCTCAAGACCTTGACAGTCAATCCGAACCAACTCACATGAGAGAAAAGCATCTCTCACCATGGGTACCAAACTACCGTAATAACCATTTTTGGCTGCAATAAACTTCATTGTCAGCAAACTGTGCAAGCACAAACCAGCAACTGCAAATATAAAATACCACTAGAACATACCAAGCTTTGTTAAAGTAGGGACAGCTAATCCTTTCTTCCTCATTTCCTTTGTTTCCTCAATACTTAAACCTTCAATTGTTGTCTTAACCAGTCTTGGATAAATGGGTTCATGGGGTTTCCACAACATGAGAGGTATTACAGGCCTCCTTTTGGGATTGTAATTCCTGCCTCTATATAACACAAGGGTACCCCCATGTCTATGAATAATCTTTCCAAATGTTTTATCCTGCAAAAAGAAAATGAAATTTGCTTCAATGCTTGAATGAGTAGTTAAATTTGAAGGTAAGAATAACAACGGCAGCTAGCATACACATTGGCTGCCAAAATAAAAGCCCGACAAATATAATTATCCCTTAGAAACAACATAGCATCATAGAAGCTTCAAGCAAAACAGAATAGGATTCATTCAATCCCAAATACAACGTTCATCAAAATTAAAAATCCCAAACACAACATTTTTAGAAGGAACATGCAAATTTCTTTAAAGAGATATATACCTCCAGCTGGGTGCAAACATTTTTCATGTCCACAGTAGGTAGACCCATACATTTAATCCTAACTGCTTCTGAGTGCTTCCAATGATTATGAATATCATTCAGCATATTGTGAGTTAAACCATCCCTCCCTGCAACCCAAAAAGAAACACATGCACGCATAGGGGTTCAATAATTGACAGAGAAAGAGGTAAGGAGGGCAAAACATAGTTCAAAGTGTTGTTTAATTTGTTTAGCTTTTGTCTTGTGTAAAATTGTAGTAACATGAAAAATGTGCAGTTTTACAGATAAATTTCCCCCTTTTTTATTAAGGGCAAGTGTTAGTTTTAATCTACCAATAGAGTTCTTGACAATCACACTTTTAAGTCTCACAACTAAAACTTCAAACCGAACCGACTGGAATTTATAGTTTGTAATTCAAAACTGAAATTCAAATTTATGACCCATTGCCCAGCAATGTGAAATACTCCAGCCTTGCTGCCAGACATAAAATAAAATCCACAATATAGTGATAATATTACCTCAAAAACTAGAACGAAAGCAAGAACGCCAAAAAGGAAAAATCAAAGCCAGCACTTACCCAAGTTTATTTGCCTCTTAGTTTTGCTTCTTTCGCACTTCAAAACCAGTACCTTCCTCTCAGCTGCAGTAAGAGGCTTACCTTGAACTAACTGCCTCTTTTTCATCCTCCGTTCCGTCAAGTTCGGATCCTCGTCTCCCTCTAAACTCTTCACCTTTGGGTCCACCGCCGGAGCACAAACCCCTGTCCATGGCCGATCAAGCCTGCCCGGTCCAAACGGCGAGTACTTTGGCTCTCTAAGCCCGATCGGCCTCACTGTGGGGCTGCTTTCCGTGTAGCTATATCGAAAATCAAAGGGCAAATCGGAATGTACTGGCTTCCGCCCAGTTCGATCAAGCGATGAAGGGGGACGATATTGGGGTTTCTGCTGTTTCTTCGGTTTGATGATTGTATCAGTGGGGTTCTGGGATGTGGGGGAAAATGACGCGGGGGGCTCGAAGGAGTAACGATCGTGAAGTTTGGAAGGGGTGGTGGAAGCGGTGGCGGAGGAGAGGTGGCGCGTGAGGAGCGTGAAGGCCAGTGACACGGCAGATGAATTTTGGCGGGCGAGAGGGTTTATGAGGGACATTGGGGTTTAAGCCAAAATCCTCATATAACAAGAAGTGAAATCCCACGGGTGCTACATATATAGGCGTTTACACACGCACACTACTACATATAGCAAAGTGACTACAATATTATTCAATAAATATGCCCATCAACTCAAGTCGCTGAACGAAGAAAACTGTATTATTATTGTTGAAGGAAAGGAGAGTGTCTCTCTCGAAGATTTGTAATTTTGATTCTTATTTCTTCCAATCTCTCTTCTCCAATTTTCCAATATTAACTATTCAGGTTGACAGTATATCAAAACTATCTTGTATTTCGTTCTAATCACAGGCACCACGAGCCTGCAAACTCATCATACTGTCAAAGAAATTCTGCTCCTAATTGCTCCCAAACCCCATAATTTATTGGTTCGAATAAAGGAAAGACCAGAGAGCGTCTATCACTGTACATTGTGTTAGAATAACTGATTAGCTAGAGTTAGTAATGTGGTTAGCAGATAGGTTTACGGTTGTAACTAAGCCATGTGATGAGCTGTCAATTGGTTAAGCTATTGAGTCTCCTATATATATCCTGTACAGTACCACGGTTGAATATACGAATACACAATTCATTCTCATATATATATATATATATATCTCTTCTTCTCTAATTCTCACTCTCATTACACTCTCACATGGTATCAGAGCGGTTAGCTTCTGGATCCATGATAAGTCATCTCACTCTTCTCACTCCAGTGGTTCTAGAGATTCAGAACGATGCTCAAAAGAAAGGCGTTATTACCTTCAATCACCTGGTGTCGATCAAACTTGAGGAGCACAATTATCTCCTCTAGAAGCAGCAAATCTCTACGGTGATTCGTGGTCATGATTTGCAAAGCTTTATCGACAAATCCGCTAAGCTGTCGATCACATATATTTCTATCGGTGAGGATGATGATGGATTCACGTTTAATCTAGCCTTTCTCGATTGGTAATGGCAAGATCAGTTGCTTATGTCTTGGATGTCTTACTTGATGTTCAAAGGTATTCTTATGCGAATTGTTGGCTGTGAAACTGCGCTTCAAATTTGGGAGAAGCTTCAGGTTCATTTTGCTTCTCAAACCAAAGCTAAGGAACATCAACTGAAGACACAACTTAAATCACTCAAAAAGGGAAATCTCTCTGCGAATGAGTATATGTTGAAGATTAAAGGTTTTTTTGATGCCCTAGCTGCGATCGGTCATCCTGTTTCTGATTCTGAATATATTGATCATATTTTTGATGGTTTTCCGGAGGAATATGACTCCTTCATCACTGGTGTGTTCACCAAGAAGGATCCTTACTCTATCGATGATGTTGAAGCTCTTATTTTGTCTCAGGAATCTCGTCTCGAGAAGCATCATGCCTTGATTCCTGTTCCTAGCGCAAATTTGGTTTAGTCCAGCTGATTTGGTCACAGCGGTGGGCATTCCTCTTCTGGTAGTGGTTGAGGTGGTAGCTGTCGTGGTCGTGGCCATGGTCTCTCTCCTGGCTCAGCTTATTCTGGTGGTCGCTCCTCCTCTGACGGCTTTAAATTGTCTATCTCTGTCAGCTTTGTGAGAAGCCAGGACACAGTGCTTGTGATTGTTGCCATCGTTTTAATGAATCTTTCCATGGCTTCAACCTTACTGATCATGGTTCTAAGAAACAGTCTACAGGTGCTCATGTTGTTACCACCCATTCTCTTGTGGATCCTGATTGGTACCTTGATTCAGGAGCCACGAGTCATGTTACTCATGATAATACCAATATTGCTGACAAGTCTACTAGTAAGAAGCATAATTCAGTTTCAGTTGGAGATGGTTTTGATCTATTTGTTCATTGTTCTGGTCATTTTGTTCTTCAATCTTGTTCGTCTCCTCGTTCGTCCCTAACTCTCAAACATGTCTTACATGTTCCATCTATTTCTAAGAACCTCCTTAGTATATATCGTTTGTGTGTTGACAATGATATTCTAATTGCTTTCTTTTATGACATGTATTTCATCAAGGACTTGAGAACTAATAAGGTGATGTTCCAAGGCTCCTTTACAACTAGTTTCTATCCTCTTAAAGAAATTGTTCAACAACTTCAAAGTGTCCGTTCCAAGCCTCAGTCAACCGCTCTTCTTACTTCTCCTCCAAGACCAAACAATTATACTTCTGGTTCAGTTTGTTTCAATTGTAATTCATGTTCCTTTGTTAACTCTTCGACTGTATCCTCCATTAGGATTTGGCACAACAGGCTAGGTCATCCATCTTCCCCTGTTGTATCTCAAATAATGCAAATGTGCAATATTTCAAATAATAAGAAATCTGTTTTTGATTTTTGCAATTCTTGTTGTTTGGGCAAATCTCATAAACAGTCCTTTCTGATTCTACTACTGTTTACACTCGACCTCTCCAACTGATATATACTGACATATGGGGCCTGACTCCACATGTTTCTTTAAATGGCTATCGATATTATATCCATTTTACTGATGCATTTACTAAATACACATGGTTTTATCCACTGCATACTAAGTCTGAAGCTTATTCAGTGTTTCTTAGTTTCAAAACTATGATTGAACTACAATTAGATTTAAAAATTTTGGCTGTACAATCTAACTTTGGTGCTGAGTTTCTTAAGATTGGGAAGTTCTTGCATTCTCAAGGCATTATTCATTGTCTTAGTTGTCCATATACTCATGAACAAAATGGTGTTGCCGAACGAAAACATCGCACTATCATTGAGATAGGTCTCGTATTACTTGCTAATGCTTCTCTTACCTTTTGCTTATGGGCTGATGCTTTTTGTACTGCTATATATCTTTGCAATCGATTGCCTAGTAAGGCCTTGGGTGGTAAAATTCCCTTTCAACAGTTGTATGGTAAACTTCTGAGTTACAAATATCTTAGAACATTTGGTTGTTCTTGTTTTCCCCATACATGCCCTTATAAACGGCACAAATTGGATTATATGTCTGTAGAGTGTCTCTTTATTGGTTATAGTTCTTATCACAAGGGGCATAGGTGTTGGATCCTAGGTGGCAGAGTTTTTATTTCTCATGATGTCATTTTCAATGAATGTGACTTCCCTTATAGTCGCCTGATTGCTACTGGGGCTTCTTCCTCTCCCCACACTTTTGTGCTACCCTTTGCCACTCCTCCTGTACTTCCTTCTTCTAGACTACTAGCTCGTGCTTCTACTTCTAGCACTGCTTCTTCTGTAGGTTCTGCTCTGCCTCTTGTGTCCTCTAATTCTAGTGACACTTCTACTCCACAGATCTCTACTTCCCCAGCTGCCTCTTCTCCGCCTTCCTCTAACTCTGCTGCACAGCCTGTTCTGCCTATGGTTTCTCCTTCTCATAGAGTTGTTACCCAATATATGAATGGGATTTTCAAACCAAAGGCTCTTTTAGTCAAGACTGCTACTGATGAACCTGAGTCTGTTACAGAGGCTCTGCATTCTCTAACTTGGAAGCAAGCTATGGATGCTGAGTATGATGCTCTAATGAAGAACAAAACTTGGCACTTGGTGGACCTTCCCCCCAATCGTAAAGCTATTGGTTGTAAATGGGTCTTTAAAAAGAAGACTCATCCAAAATGGTTCTTGGAAGAACAAAGCTCACTTAGTAGCCAAGGGTTTTCATCAACAAGAAGGTTTTGACTTTAAAGAAACATTCAGCCTTGTCATCAAACCAGTCACCATTTGAATTGTTTTGACAATTGTTGTTGCCCAACGCTGGTCTATTAGACAAATTGATGTTAATAATGCCTTTCTCAATGGCATTCTTCATGAGGAGGTTTACATGCTTCAACCACCAGGGTATGAACATTCTAATAAACAGTTAGTATGTCAGCTAGATAAAGCTCTCTATGGTCTCAAATAGGCTCCTAGGGCGTGGTTTGAGCGACTGCGGGCTATGTTATTTGTTCGTGGTCTCAAATAGGCTCCTAGCAGTAAATGTGACCATTCCTTGTTTGTTCGGGTTCAAGGCAGTGATATTATGTATGTGTTAGTATATGTTGATGAATTATTCTCACCAATACATCAGATAAATCCATTACAACTTTGATATCTGCTCTTCATGCTGAGTTTGCTCTTAAGGATTTGGGGCTACTTCACTATTTTCTTGGCATTGAGGTCAAAAGACTTCCTGATGGTTTTCTATTTTTATCTCAAGGAAAGTACATTCGTAGCCTTTTATAGAAAGCAGGTCTCATTACTGCTTGGGGTGAGAAAACTCCTATGGCCTCTAGTTCTGTATTAACTAAAGCCGGCACAATCCCTATGCCTGATGCTTCTTTGTATCACACTATTGTTGGTTCCTTGCAGTATGCGACTATTACAAGACCTGAGATCATCTTTGCTGTTAATAAAGTGTGTCAATATATGTAGACACCGTATCAAGAACATTGGCAGGCTGTTAAGAGGATCTTACAGTACCTTGCTGGTTCTATCACTTTTGGTTTACTCATTCAGCCTTATCTCAACATATCTTTATTGGCTTTCTGTGATGCTGATTGGGCCACTAATAAGGATGATCGACGCAGCACCTCTGGCCCTTGTGTTTATTTTGGTAAAAGTCTTGTTGCCTGGTCTCTAAAAAGCAACCTCTTGTCTCCATGTCTAGCACTGAAGCTGAATATCGCAGTATGTCCTTTGCTGTTTCAAAGGTTCTTTGGATTCAGTCTCTCTTAAGTGAGCTGTTTGTAAAACTCTTACGTGTACCACATGTCTATTGTGATAATCAGAGTGCTGTTATGATGTCTGCAAATCCCATTCTTCATGCTCGCACCAAACATCTTGAATTGACTATTCATTTTGTCAGGGAACGAGCTATACGGAAGTAAATCATGATGTATCACATTCCTTCTTCCAGACAAATTGCATATGGGTTCACTAAGGCTATTCCTCATAGCAATTTTGACATCTTTTGTCGGTCTTTAGGTGTTCGAGATGTACCTTGAATTGAGGGGCCATGTTAGAATAACTGATTAACTAGAGTTAGTAATGTGGTTAGCAGATAGGTTTACGGTTGTAACTAAGCCATGTGATGAGCTGTCAATTGGTTAAGCTATTGAGTCTCCTATATATATCCTATACAATACCACAGTTGAATATACGAATACACAATTCATTCTCATATCTCTCTCTCTCTTCTTCTCTTCTTCTCACTCTCATTACACTCTCACACATTGCATTGTGTTTCTTTCACTACAGTCCATTTGAAAATTGAAACCCTCCAACTAAATATTGTTCATACATCCTATTCCTAGCGGGCAGAAGCAAAATGTGCATGCAATAATCAAATATGTCAACGTCAATGTCAGTATAAAGTATGAAATTCTATCAAAAAATGTACTATTTACAGGCAGCATGGTTCATTCTTTAGATTCTTAGCAATGAATCAAATGGTAAGATTCTCTTGGATTGCAAGAAACGATCCAACTATTCTGCCTCCCACATCTGGGAATTCTTCATGGCCAGGAAGGGATCTGACCTTACCATTTCGATCAACTTCAACTGGGTATTTGAGAAGGTGCCCTCTCATCTCTGTTATTTCATTCGCTGCAAATTGCTTCCAGTTAATTTCACCCATCGTTCTGATCCTTCTTACACATTCAAGGCTATCTGGCCGTAAGAAGCACTCTTCAAGACTTCCTGTGTGTTCAGCCCAAAGTGACATCCTATACCCATGCACCTGCACAGCATAGTTTTGCAAGAAGAATAATACATTTCCAAGTTTAATAACTTCAGTTTCTAAGTTGACCTGGTAATAACATAAAAGTCTTACCTCACCACGTGGATAAGAACGTTGTCTTGCCCAAGTATAATTAGGTTGGTAGGCTCCCATTGCAATCTCAGTGTCCCTTGTTCCTTCCATAGAGCGTTGATTGATGTTTGCAGACCCCAGTATCACGTACTCATCGTCAACTATCATGCCTTTTGAATGAACATAAATCATGAAACGGCGGCTATTTCGACTAAACGCCTGTGAATATAACACCAAAAATATAACATGTGGAGAATTTCTGCAACTCAACCTTGCACAATTGATTCTCTTTAAAATGTTGCTCCACATTTTGTTCTTTGTTTTTGAACAGTTTATGTTATTTTATTGGAGAACTTTACTGTAAATTGAATTCTTGTTCCAAAATTTGTGGCAGAATAATGTATTGAGAGGTAGAAGAGGGAAGAAGGGGGAGAGAGAATGATACTTGAGGACTATTTGCTGGAGGGGGAGTTCCAAGCATACTACTATAATCATACATATCAATGATTTCGCGATTTCCGAGACAGAAAAAGTTTAAATAATCCTGTGGAGAGAATGCTGCTTCAAGCCCAGCCTCAACCAAAGCCTTTGAAACTGTCTCATACATCATTTGCATTGTTTTTTGCTGCATCAATCAAACAATAAATCCAGATTAACAAATGCCATAACCATGTGCAGACAGGCGTACTAATAACTTTTTTCCTTGACAACAAGCAACCAGGAGTTCTGAACACTTTAATCCTTTTGGCAGACTGTTCGGGTCCGCTTGAGAATTTTTGAGTAGCTTCTACTCATTTTGCCCCCAAGATTCAGTGTTCAAAATAATTAACGGAAAGAACCCCTTTTATTATAATAAAAAATAAAATGATCATAATCATGGACACTTCTCACGTAAAAATTGCTACTATAGTATCTTTCTTCGGAAAATCAAAATGCAGGGGAATTAAAGATTAGTGAACTGCGAACCTGTTTCATAACAATGAAGTCAAGTTGGGATGATTAATATATACACCTCAACTTGAAGGGGGGTGGTGTTTATTAATTGTAGAAAATTTTCTGGCCATTAGGATTAACCCAGATTCTACCCTTATTTTGCATGGGACCTTAATCCAAAATCCCATGGCATTGGATCTGCACTTGTTAAACTTTTTCCAGCGACATGCTTTGTTACCTTTTATTTTCCCTTATCCATGTCTTTTATATGCCTTTATTTCTTTCCTTTTAAGGCTTCCAGTGTCTCAAGATTCTAGTTGTCTCTTCATGGCCATGGTCCCAATAAATTGTCCTCCCTCGTATTTGAGTAAAATTGAAGAATTAATATTCAATTTCTCTTAATATTCTTCTTTTGAATTTTGCTGGTTGTATGGGATTTGATTAAGAGGTTTGTCTCCTTTTCCACCCCTGCATAAGCTTTCTCCTTCAAATAACATTCAAATCAGAGCATTGTTCTCGACTCTTAAAGTCCACAATCAATTTTCAAGATAAATGCATCTCTAGCTGCCCAAAAGACTCAGTAATACGGGTAGCTAATGGAAGTCACTTTTTTAAGTTGTTTCATAAGTTATCAAGCAGCACTCCCATTAGAATCATTCGAACAAGCAATCATATACTCTCTGAATACAATATTTGTATTTCATGTCTGGAAGAATACCTGCCAAAATAGAATCCTCTGTGTGGCAGACCCGGATGGAACACCCTCCGGCCACATTGGTATAATAATGTACACTGCAAACCTCTCATTTGCCTTTATCTTTTCAGCAATCTTAAGGGCAATTTCCATTGGAATTAAGTTATTAGCGCCTACAAAATCATGGCAGCACCTACCAATTAAATTAGTAGAAGATAGATTCTCCATGTTTTATGCCTGCCAAAGCTTCTCTGATTGTTCTCGAAAGTCTTGAAAGATATTCCCAAATGCTCAAATGATGCAGTTCTTACGTAAGAGAGTTGCACATACCTAGGTCTTTATAATGACTCCAATTGTACGAAGAGCCAATGAAATATTGATTCTCTATGTAAATGTAATGCTGTGCAGCACGAATGGCCTTCACATATGCTGTATGTATGCTCATGTCAATCAATACATTCTTCCCACATACTAGGTTGTTCTGCACAAGTCAAGTGCAATTTAGACTTTACATAGTCACACAAAACTTGTAAGAATGCCAAAACTTTCATTCACCTTCCTTGTTGCATTTTTGGGATCTTTTGGAAATCCCTTAACAGAATTCGAATCGATTGACCGAAATATCTGCACCTTCAAAGTAAATAGAATGAACAGTTTTCTTTATGTAGGTTTGATTCAACATAAATATCTATTCAATATTGACCAACTGATTGCCTGAACATGCCAAGTATCGGGAACATTATCATCTGCAACCATATCAGCCGGGCTAACAATTTGTGGAAGTCTTTCCAGCTTAAGTAAAGCATCATCGTAAGAAGCTTTCAGCTTTTTAATCCCTTGAGGTTTTGTAGCTTTTAACCATCGCTCCTCAAAGTTGGTCAGAATATCATAAGCTGCTGGACCATCTATTTTAGAATGCAAGTCATGCCATGGCTCCCGTGGACAACCACCAGTGTTACCCTACCATGTGACAATTCAAGTCATGGGTCTCACAGAAACTAGAATCAAAAACATCTCCAGCATAAATTGCTAAACCATATTGTAGAGTTTAGAGGAAGCAGCACTTAAAACTCAGACACGTGTATACCTAATCCTGAATGTTACATGTTAATCCCGGGACCACTTGGAATGTGGAGCAAGAGATTACCGTAAAAGTGGGGTTGTGATAGTCATCCTTATGCAGTGAATGGCGTGTCCTAAAGAGGGGATGGTGGGGGAAATCATATCGCCCATCACACAAATCAAGTCCACCAACGAACGCTATAATTTTTCTTTTGTTATTTCCGGCATCAGCATCTACAACAACAGTTTTCTGATGATGTGTGTATATGGTTCCAACTTCCTGATCATAACTAGAAGAATTTCAATGTGAATGATGTATGAAGAGAGCAAAGAAAAGCAAATAGTTATGAGCTATTAAATTTGACACTTTTCAAGAATCCGGACGAACATGAAATTGAAATTTCACTTCATGCAAAGGAACTGCTAGCATCCTTTGCTGCTAAATAAACGAATAAACCAAAGTTTTTTTTTTTTTTTAATTAACTTTTTGAATTAGAAGGCAATAACAATATAATGAATAGGGCTCCTAAGAAGTAGGGTGAAACACCAGACTTCACAAGAGGTCAGTTACCCTACATAAAGGCATTCAAAGATTGGATCTAATTTAAAATGGCAGCGTTTTCCTTTTGAAACAACCTTTTGCTTGTACCAGCTATGTCGTTTTCCTGCAATACGGGGACAAAGCAGCACTTTTACAGAAGAGTGTTTGAAAAATCTACGGGTTTCCTCGTCATGAGTTGCCATTACACCATCCTGAATGTTAGAAAGGAGATCCTTAAATAACTAAAAACAACAAGAGACAGTCACACATACAAGAACTGATTCAATAATCTTGATATTACTTGAAATAATGTAAAATACATGACAAAATAACTGTTTTGCTAGGTCACATGTAGTGTTTATTTTACCATCAAGACTTGAAGCGCAGAATCCTATTCTAGAAGCGTGACAGTTAAGAAACAAAATGTCCCATTAAACAATGTCCGAGTTTTCAACAAAGTCAATTTTTATTTTAGCTGCTAAACATTTAGGCCACTATGAATGTCTTGAGAATTCCCGAATAATTTGCAGCTTGCACTATGCAGCAGCCAGCATGCAATAGTTCTCATTATCACGGTTCAGAAGTAGATACAGTTGATTTAAAAAGGTTCCAAAAGTTGTAGGCATAACTATGATAACAACACACAGCTCTAATGTGCACAAGTGGACAACTACAACGGAAGCTTAACTTGCCATGACAAACACTGATAACAGTAGTAACATCACTCACTGTTTTGTAACCCAAAATTTTCCTTGACGTTGGGTCATCCCATATAAGGAGAAGAACTCTTACTCCCTCCTGTGACTTTGACTTGAGAAGATCGCCGAGGGTGTAATCTGATTGATAAGCAGCATCCCTCACCAACCTAACTTGATGCCACACCGACCACCCTGTAATATAAATCAAACGCCGGGCCTGCTGTATGGCATTGAAGATATCAGCCCAACACTTTGCATGAACATGATATTTCCCTCCGCCAAGCATCACAAGAGGCAGTAAACCATCAGGAACATGGGCATCTTGGTATAGAGTAACAGACCCACCTTTCCTAAGAGGAAAATATGTGCCAGGAACGCCGGTGCAGTCAGGTTCTGAGTCAATTCCTTGATAATGATGGCTCAGCCTCTCAATTGGAATGTACTGTATGGATAGGGTCAAGGTTGTGCCCTGCTTATAAGGCCTCCCGTAAGAATTCAGGACAGGGTAAGTGCCTTCTACTTTTGCACCTGAGTAAATTTTTTCCACCGGAATCGCCACATTGCCTATAATTTGTGAGCCCACTATATCATTATCTTTAACAAGGAAGTTCACTTCAGCAGCATAATGTGCAACGGGAACATTAAAATGTTGCATCCAATTAGGATTTTCACAGTTGTTAATCACAAAAGTCCTCCCAATTATAGCATTTGATACTGATATTATCACATAAGGATCAATAGTGATCTTTCCTTCCAAGTTCCGAGGGAATTTGCACAACATCCCCGCAATTGTCCTGTGGAAGTAATCTATATTTGGAAGATTTCTGGCTTCATGAACCCATACCTCTAAATTCCCATGCAGGAGCAATGTTTTCAAGGGCCCTTTGGTCGAGACAGGAACAACATCCAGATTCTGAGTCTGCACACTTTCATGTAACCACCCCGGATGATCTTGAAATCCAGAGGAATGAGAATCCAACTCATTAAAGCGGGCGGATCCCAACCCCGAGAATGATGAGTTCCGACAAAGGGCAGACAACTCCCCTTCATGGTTCAAAATTGAAACCGAGTTGGAATGCCTAAACATGGGCTGGACTGAAGATTTAGTAGGAGAAGATTGCCCGTTATTGGGAAATCGAGCATTGATCACAGTACCATCTAAAGATAGTGGGCAAACTGACATACCAGAAGTGCTGGAAGAATCCTTAGTTTGCAATGACAACTCTCCACCTGCTGACTGCGACTCAAATGGACCAGCATAGGAACGAGCTCGTGAATGACTTTTGATCTTTTCTTCCGCGGGTGGAAGTGCCTCAACCGTAGGAAAATAACGGAAACTACGTGAACCCTGAAAATTAAAAGGGCGCCGAATGGAAGTTTGAGGAGGAGTAACATTATGGGCAGGTTGATAATGTGGGTAAGGGTAAGGAGGAGGGCTGTAATAGCCAGCAGGAGGAGGTCGAATGTGTTCTACCGAACCAGAAGGAGGCGATGATGAAGTGGGAGCTCCGGGCTGACCAGGAGGGTGACGATGTGAAGGATTACTGAACGGATATGTGCACAAGGGAGGACGTGAATATGGATCTAAACCTGAACGTGGCTGATTACATAAAGGGTACGGATGCTGGTTTGGAGTTGAAGAGCCATCGTTATCCATCGTTATCCATACAGAAGAAGGATTTGTCGTCCTTTATGATTCCGAATCGTTCAATTCTTGGATATTAAAATGTTGGAGAAGATGTCGTCCACATTCATTCTTGTATGTTAAATTGTTGAGATGAACTCAGTTCAAGATCAAGTTTGTATTAGATTCAAGAGTAAAGCAGAGGAATTTGATTCTTTCACATGCTTGAAGGGATCATGACTGTATTTTGATGATGGAAAAATAATGGGCATTTCTGAAAGATGGGCACGATTTGCTCGAAGGTTGTTGAAGGAAAAGAATTGAAAAGAAATTCGCTGACAAGATTTCAAGAGGAAGAGAAGAGGCAGAGAGAAGCATGTGACGTGAGGTCCGGCATTGGCGGCTCATTTACGTATCCAACAGAAAACAGAAATGATTTTGAAATGATTTTATATCATGTAATTATTATTATTATTTTATTTGAAGAAGGTTTCCTTTCAAGGTTTTAATTGTAAAAGATTTTCATCTCTCCTAATGGATATGTTTCTCATAATTTAAATTTATATTTTCTTCTTTATAAATTGAGATCACTTGCTATTTCAACCATCTCATAAAAAATAATTGAAAAGAAATCAGTAATCCAACGCAACTATGAACTATCTTTTGGCCAAAAAGAAATCCAATGTAAAAATGTGCTTGCAAATCAAATGAAATGTAAGAGGATTGTGCAATTTAAACTTTAATAAACATTTTAAGTTTTTTTTTTTGCGTGTGCATCTGGTATCCTAAGGCAAGCCATCTTTCAGGCATAGCAATGGTCCCAGACTAATCCGGATTGCCCATGGTAGGCACTTCAAAGGGTGGGAGAGCTGGCTAGGAGATTGAACATTTTTCCATGTCTAAGCGAGAATCGAATCTCCGACCTTGGTTTAGGGAGGATGAGTCCTTAATAAACATGTTAAGTTGATTGCTTTATCATGGCCCTCCGGTATTTTTGTACAATTTTAAAATTACATTATTAATACTGCCTTGTACTAATCTTGTAAGAAGGCTAATTGAACTATTGAAGTTAAGCGATAATTCTTTTTCTTATAATTTTTAACTGAAATTCAAGCAGCATCTTCAGATCAATGTTGTTAGTTGTTAGTTGTAAGCTGTAATTTTTTTTAATAAAGTCTTTATATGAAATTCTCCCATGATAAAAAAGACCTTAGCTTGGGAAATACATGCCTTATTTTTAATTTTTTGCCAGCCATTTCTTATTTTATTTGATGGAGGAGACCCATAAGTCTTAAAAAAAAAATTAGAGTATACTTTTAATCCTTTAAATTTATAAGAGATATAATTTTGATCCTTTAATTTTAGAGTTAAGGTGCAAATTAGCAACCAACTGTTTTTCCATGGGCACCCAACACAACTATTTTCGGGTCCAAAAGTAGACATAATCAATTTATTTAAAAGCAGATATAATAATGCCGTTAACTCAAGTTAACTTTCATTATTTTTTGTATTGTAGGTCCTATCAATTTTATCATTTTCTATTATTTTAATATATTTTTAAAAGGATGAAGGTGTAAATTTAGCAATAAACTATATATTTCTCTATGGGCACCAAACATAATTATTTGTCATAAAAGCATTTATAAAACAAATATGGGCATTTACAAAACAAATAATGAGATTTACAGGACAAATAAAAGGATTTAAATGAATCTAGGAAGTTAAAAATTTTTAGACATTAACATATTTGTCTTGTAAATGCCCATATTTATCTTTTCACTGACATAACTTAATTTTATTTTGACCTAATGGAATGTAGTAATTTTTTTTAAATTAATGTATTCTTTTAAATCCCTTTATTTGCCTTATAAATACTCTTATAAAAAAAATAAAGTAAGGTCATTAATGTAAATGCTCTTATGTAAATATCCATATTTATCTTATAAATGCTCTTATGAAAAATAATTGTGTTGGAGTGTCCATAAGGAAATATTTCATTACTAAATTTGCAGTTTAACCCTTTTCAAAATATATTAAAATAATAGAGAGTGAAAATACTAGTGGAACCCACAGCGAAAAAAAAAAGTAAAAGAAGTTAAGTCTCTGTAATGGTGTTGCTATATCTATTTCCATATAAATTGTTTATGTCTGTTTTTTCACCCAAATATAGTTAATTATGTTGGGTGTCTATAGGGAAATAGTTGGTTGCTAAATTTACACTTGCACCCTTAATTTTATAAAGTATACATTTGGTCCTATAATTTTAACACAATTAATGTTGTTAATAGAAAACGCTAAAGCAGTAAACTCAAGTGATAACTGTGTATTTAAATGCTATTAATATTAAATTTAAAATATGTGTAAATTAAAAAATATATTAAAACGTAGATTGTATTACTAATGAATCAGTTAATATCAAAACCTCAATTGTATTAAAAAAATTTAGTTTAATAATCTAAATATCAAATCTCGATTTCGATTGCGATTTGTCGATTTATTTTAATTTAATAATTTAAATATATTAGATTAAAAAATTAAAACTTACATATGTTTTATCAACTTCACTAGAGTTTGTTGTGTCATCATTTTTCATTAATAATATTAACAATATTAAAAAATAAGACTAAAAAAGGAATAAAAAGTATACCTCATCTCATGTAGAACTTAAGTAAAAATATACTTTAGCGGAAAAAAAAAAAAAGAGACCCATAATTTAGTTTTTTAATAAAATAACAATGATACAGATATTACAAAATAAACATTTAAATTTAACAAAGTCAAAATCAATCAATCAATTGAACGTTGTATGCGGTCGCTCGTCTAGAAATATTTGGGACGAGAAAATTCAAGAAAAGGCGAGGATAGTATGGATTTTTCGGCCAAGGAAAGAGCAGAATCTTGAATCCCTGCATAGCTGGTATCGCCGTTTTGTGTTCGGGTAGGTAGCTTCGCCAGTCAATTATTCTTTCCCTCCCCCCTTTCCGACCTTGGTGATTTCGTTTGTGATAGAAATTTGACTATGTTATATGCTGCTTCTGATTGTCGTTATGATGAATATGCCCTTTAGTCCTGGTTTTGTTACCCCTGTTCTGTTTCGATGGAATTTCCGGGTTACTTCTGTTCGGTTTTTGTTCAAGTCATTGCTCCATTTCATTTAACACGATCTTTTCTTTTTGCAGTGATCGCTGGATTCATACTTGAATTGGAAAATCGATTTGTCGGCTATATTTGACTGAAAATGGTGACAAATCCATATCATTTGACACGACATTTTATTAGATTCCATGATTTCGTGTTTTATATGTTTGTTTTTTCTGTAACTTCGAATTGCCAGATCCGATTCATACTCTTGCAGAACAGACAGGGGAAGACCCGTCTGGCCAAATATTATGTTCCTCTCGAGGACTCAGAGAAGCACAAGGTCGAATACGAGGTGGGATCATGTTTCGGTTTTCCTGACAGATTAAAATTGTTGTTTGGCAGACTCTTGCTTTTAGGTTTTCCTCGGTTCTTATTGTAGAGGTTTATCCATGATCATTTTGCAGGTTCATCGATTGGTGGTAAACCGTGACCCTAAATTTACGAATTTCGTTGAGGTGAAAACTTTCAGCCAGGCTTGTATCTACTGTTTTGAACTACATGTTCAGAAGTTAGTGTAAGAGGAACAATATGGTTATGTTTATTCTCCATAAATGTTCTGTGTTATGTCTCTAGTCTGAACAATTCATGGGGATGGGAATTATTTTCTCGTACGAAGCATAGATCATGGTTATTTTTTTTATTTTACTCTCCACGCAGCATATCAATGGGATATCATCATGGTAAAATGCACATTGAAAATTTTGTGCTGAATGCAATTGCTGAAGTGAGGTTTTGGAGGGTTTTTTGCACCTTTATGGACAGGAAACCCCCCCCCCCAGTTCAATTGTCTGACTTTAACTATCTACCTGACTATTAATTTGTTTGGGACTAGTTCTAACTTTTGGTATATGCTGATTATGTTTTGACTATGTGATTATAACATTTCTTTCAGTTTCGTACACACAAGGTAATCTACAGGCGATATGCTGGACTCTTCTTCTCTCTGTGTGTTGACATCACTGACAACGAGCTGGCATACTTAGAGTGCATTCATTTATTTGTGGAAATACTGGATCATTTTTTCAGCAATGTTTGTGAACTGGATTTGGTTTTTAACTTCCACAAGGTTTGTCTATTTACCATATTTTTTCTAATACAATTGTTCTGTTGTATTCCTAAACTTGCATGAAAGAGATCTATGTTGGTCGTGGTATTTGTTCTTTGCCTCCTTCTACCACACCATCGTCTGTATAACTGTTTTTGGCCACCAAGCAGAAAGGAAAGTTATGTCTATGTCTATGCAAATTTTTTATGACCAAAACAACGGCATTTGATTGTGGATGTAGATATCTGTATCTGCTAATTCTCTGTTTACCATAGCTTTTTAAATTTTGGATTTGGATTCGAATTGTGCAGCATTTCCTTTTGAACTTGTGGGCACATAACAGAATATTGTCTAAACATGTTGCCTGGAATGATCAATTTGGTATACCATTTTGCCATAGCATCCTGCTGATATTGTTTAATGCCAATTCTAAATGTGACGAATTTGTTAGTTTTGCCTCCAAAATTTCTTTAATGGTACCCTCCAGCACAGTCTACTTAAACATCCAATCGTCCGTTTATTTTGATGCCAATTCTCAATGTGACCAATCTATTCTGTTGGCTTCAGGGTTCAGATGTTGAACTATTGTTACTTATCAGTGTTGATTGGATCCTCAAGATCATTTTTTATTATGTTTTCACATAGTTGCTCATCTATCTTGAAGGTGTATCTTATACTTGACGAATTCATTCTGGCGGGTGAACTGCAAGAAACAAGCAAGAGGGTATGCATTCTTTTGGAGTTACTTTTATGATATCGTCTCCAAATATGATTGTATGCACTTTGCTATATTATCTGTTGTATACTTTTTCCTCTTTGCAGCAGTATCCTAGTCTTTAAGCTCTTGGCTATCAACTGATTTCAAACCTTTAACTGCGCCAGTTCTTCCTGCAAGTTTTGATGCAATTACAATCCTTTATCTCGGTTAAAATTATGCCTATATTTGTGCTTGCAGGCAATCATAGAGAGAATGGGGGAACTGGAAAAACTTGAGTGAGACATAACTGTTGTAGAATGTTATGTGAAGATTGAAGATTCTTTCCGTGCGCTTCTTCCAGCTCTTTTAATTGTAACTTTAGAATTTTGTGATCTTTTTCTTGGCTTCTAATTAGCCGTGTGTTTATATAATGAATTTCACAAGCCAAAAGCCGTTATGGGTCGTTTATGTCGTTATTTCTTATAGGGTTCTTTATGGATTATCGTTTATGTGTTTGTGTATGTTCGGCTGCAATTACAGTCTGTTTCCCAGGGTCAGTTTTGTTGTAGGAGGGGGGATACAGAATTAGTGGGATGTTTTTTCGTATGGATTTTGATTACTGTAGCATGTGGGTAACATGCAGCTTGGTGTCGTGGTTGTATTTCATGTATGAAATTTCTGTAATTGGGAATCACAAGCTCGCGAACTGTTCTATATCTCTATCTGTTGGGTGGGTTACATTCAGGTCAAGGAAATGACGGAAACCATTTCCGAATCAGAAGTATAATTTTGAGGTAAGAAATTCTGATTGTAAAATATGAACTATCTGATCTTAAATTTATTGAAATCTGATATATTAAAAAAGGAATCAAAGGCAAACTAGAGACGACCATGAGATCCAACACCAGCTTCCGGATTTACGTGTGTAGATATAGATTGTAAAACTACGCATGGAAATTTGCAATATTCTAAAATGTTCATTTCTTAAACAGTTATTATTATCAAAAAGCAACCGTGAATAACCCAAGTAATATTATTTTCTATTTTTAGCTATCATCAATATCTTCTTTATAAAGCATCAATAGAAAAATTATCTTTTACATATTTTATCTTTAAAATAAAAATAATTAAATGAAATCTAAATTGTTCATTATAATTATCTACAGATATATTGACAATCTAAACTTTCGCGGCAGAATCAGTAGCAAGAAGAAATGAACACATACAAACTTAAATGGTCCTGTTTAGGACTCATACCATTCTATTTCAAACTGCACCCGGGAAAGAATCTCATTCGCTAATAAATTCACTATATAGAAGCGTATAAGAAGAACAAGAGGTTCACTGATAACAATACTTCACTATAAACTGAAATTAAAATACTTAATGCTAGTATAAAAATTAGGAGCAATTTGCAGCAACTAAAATATCAAAACTGCATGACAAGGTCCCTCCCGATAATTGCTCATTTATCCGCTGTTTTTTGAGGGACCAAAAGCTTTATCAGGTCTTGTAAACATTGCCCAGGTATGGATGCTGAACATGAGTTAAATGTTTCAGAGATAGAACGAACTACAATAATTTGAGCTAAAGGATCACGACACAACTCGTGGTGTTGATGCTCAGAACTACGTAGAATTCTATCTACAAAAGCTCTTAAGAGGCATCCATTGAAAAAAGTAAAAAGGCCCACATCTGATCCACAACTTCCATATCTGGGATTGTTGAGCCAGAACAGGGGCAGCTGAAATTTCCAGTTTCTTGATATCCAAATAGGAGATCGATACGTCTCCCCTGCATAAATTTGGAACAAAAAGTCTGGAATAGACATCTAGATCTTGGAGGATAGGGAGACCTTATTTTCTTGCTATAATTTCATGATCCTGACGTGTAAGTATACCGTGTTTGGGCTCCAATCATAAGTTCAATGACTTTTGCTGTGAGCACATAAAGAAACAAAAGGTCAGATGTTTGAACTAGTATTACGAGTTTGATACTAATAAGATATCTTGAAGCAGACAAAGGGAATCAAGTAGTAAAATGAAAAATCATCAAGCATACCTGTAAGAAATCCTATAATAGGTACTGGTTCCAAGATTTTCTCAGTTCTTTCCAGTTTTAGCCTGAGATTAGGAAGACATTTTATTGTCACTTTTTCCTACTATTCAAAGTAAGCACATTGAAATTTCTTTTTAGAACTGAAGATACAAAAAAAAGTGAAATCAATTCTACCTGGTATACTTGCTGAAGAACGGATCTCTCACCAAGTATAGAGCAAATAACAGCTTCCGTCTTCTAACCTGATGTAAAACTATTTCAGCATCAATCATTTTTATGTGCAAACCAATATTACTGACACATAAGACCCTCTAATGAACATAGACTCATGCAAATGAGTGAAGACTAGTAAGCCCAATGCACCATACATGTCAGCATGTCATAACTTTAAAGAAACGCTAACCTCATCCTTCTCAGAGGCCGAAAGATGAATCGCATGCTCCTTCCCTCCAACCACAGATGTAGTAACTAGGGAAAGGATGCTTGTCCCCATGCAGTCAATAGCTAATGACAGGAACCAAGGGGTCCATGACCGAATGCCATACTTCCGAATGCAAAGAACATAAATAAGTGGTCTGGCGATAAACAAAACTTCTCCGATTAGAAACATAACCCCACGAAGACCCTTCTTGGACATTACAGTTAGAAGTGTAGGTCTCTCTACAGCTGAATATGTGAAAGAAATAGTGGCAAGTATTAGCTGATTCAGAGGTGAACAATAATCAATCGTAGTACTGTTAAACATAACCAAAGATTACCAGGAGGCTTCATGATTTCATGCTGGCGGCAAAACCATGTTGGATCTGATAACACTCTGGCATTTTCTCCAAATCTACTTAAAGCAGAGAGTGCTTTTCTTTCAAGATTCGCTGGGTTTTGAACAAGACTATTATTCATGTAACCAGACCCAAGATGCCCTCTAGGTTGTGGCAAGTGGCCTATTTGACGTTGAGAAGTCAAATTATCTGAATTCTTATCATCATTAGGCATCTCCCCTCCCTGTAGCAGCATCTTATATCCACTCTTCCAAAACAATGATAACCGTACCAGCACTCTGAGTTAGGTTGATGCAAGGCAAGAGACATGGATCAATATTTATATAGCTATGCCAGCCTACGAATAATATGAAAGCAAATGTACTAGAATACACTACGTGCTTACTTGGTTGCTTCTGTAACAGCAAGGAAATTCCATTTCTTATCCTCACCATAGTACTGCTGTGCCACAACTTCAATTAGTGTTTCCAAATCCTTTATTGCAGATAAACACAAAGGATAAGGAAATGAATTAGGCTCAACTGAGCCTGCAATAGTTTGGGCAGGTTCTGTATCAAATATATGTTCATTTATAGCTGTGATAATCCCACAAATGGTTGTTACTGCATAAAATTAAAGATTCGTCAGTAAGTTACCGCTGCACATGTTGCAACTAAATATAATAGGAACATAGTAGGGACAAAAATTTAAAACAAGTAAATGAAAAGAAAAGACAATAAAAAACTTTTTGAGTTCAAAGGGAACAAATGTCACTACATAAAATTAATGTGATTCCAAGAATTTTCATGTTTAGAATCTGTAAGACATAAAAGTCTCTGCAAGGTACAAAATCAATATTATTTAATTTTTTAAAATTTCTCTCAGTCAAAATCCACATGACATGAATATATATTATAGGAGACAGAAGCTTACTTTTTGCTAGGCCTGCCTATACTTATTTGTTTCAAATTTATCTCACCAGAACATATCCGTCCTTGGTGAAAGAGAGAGAATCCAATGTGTCTTAGTGATTCTGGCAGGAAAGAGAAGAGAGACAGAGAGACGCAGAGGAAGAGAAACGAGAGAGATAGGAGAAACAGGGAGTCACATTTCCATTAACCAAAAGGCTGTCACAATTAGTCCCTAATCAATCTATTAATAGTCAATAGTTGCAAACGGTCATCACTCCTAAAACTAATTACCCCAACTAACCCTTGACTACTTTTATTCATTACAATATCATACCAGTATCATACATAATCATAAACTCAAAAGTAGCTAAATGTTACCAAAATTTCACAAAACCTGCTTCTGGTCCAATCTCTGAATCAGAGAACCGTTCTGGAAGAAGATACGTCATCCACTGACCACAATTCAAACAGCAAGAAGATAATTATAGGTACAAGATCTCAATAAAGGGAAAAAAACACTCTTCCAACACAGCATCCTCGTATGAATTATACCCCCGCAGCTAAGACCAAATACTACTCAAGTATATGAATGCAGAACAGTCTGCAGGTATCGTATATTTAAAAAGTGAATTGACTCGAAACAAATATTTTCTTCCACTGACAATTGCCTCAAAACGCAGTGCCCTTTAAAGTGGAATTACAACTGCAGAATCTCTTCCTCTCCGTCCCCCAATTCAAAGAATAAATAATGAAAGGGTGCCATAAACTGTTCTATCATTCTGTAATCTAACAACTGCATATTATTAGCATCAAACCCATATCATATCGATCCCATCCTTTTTGAGCCAAATTCATTGCACGATAACCTCAGAAAGTTATATTACCGGAAGAATTTGTAAAGGGACATGATATTAAGACAAAAGTGATTATCCAAATGATAGCTTACATTGGTCAAAGACTCCAAAGAGTGCACAAACTCTTTGTTTTTCCTGACCCAGCTTTTATAAGCCTCCATAGCTTCAGTGATTCGCCTCCTTAAGCACCTATTCCTACAAAAAACCCTAACTTCATAACCAATACTTGAGCTGCGCCTATTGGACACGACCCCAGACGGAAGGAACGCGAAATTTGGAGAAAAAGTGAATAATTTCAGTTATGATAGTGAAAAGCCAGATTGGTGTAGTGAAGAGGTGTAGCTATTTTGATCCGGATCGTTGGTTTCCTAACCTTACACGAGTGGGCTAGCTAGCCCAGTTTGACTGTCTAAGCAAGAGAGCCTGGCACATCCGGGGTTAATTTAACTGCGCGTTCACTGTTTACAACATTCTACGGATTTCGATTCCAGATACAAGTGTGTCAACGGTCCCACGCAGCCTGAATAATGCTGATCTTTACACTGAAGGTCGAGAACTCGAGTCCGGGTTCGATCCCACGCAGCCTGTACAATAAACGTCCTTTTCTTTTTTCGTTGGATTGAAATATCAAAGGGGTAAATTTAATATATTTTATAATAATATTTTTATAATACATTAAATATGGATTATTGACATTTCAATCCAAAAATCTAAGGAAGGAAAAGAATCGAAACTGGACTTGAGTTCGTGACCTTCAGTATAAAGATCAGCATTATACAGGAGTCCGCCAGTCCGGCTTTAGTCCTTTTCCTTGTTGGATTGGGATTTTAATGATACACATTTAATATATTATGAAAATATTATTATTATGATACACCCACAGATGACCGGAAGAATCGGATCGGTCGAGTACGTGAGAGTAACCAGGTTAGAAAGTCCGGCCCGAAATTCGTCCAGTAAACCATAAACCCAGATTATCATATTTTAATGTTGACCAAAAAAAAAAAAAGATGATCATATTTTAATTTTTAATTTAAACCCCGAAGCTTGACGGCTGACGCCTCTACCCTGCCCGAGAGCCCGGTGCAAATTCCACACCGACGCCTTCAAGATCGCCGTCGTTTGTCGTCGAGGACGAAGACAAATTAAGATGTAAGCATCGATTTTTCCCCTTCGGCTATTTGATGGAGTCGTTTTGCGTCATATCAATCCCCGCTTTCAGTTTCTCTCTAAGCTTCTAAAGTAAGTGACATGGATATATTTGCTAGCAATTCTGGTTCGAATTGGGTTTTATTTTACGTGGGAAGCAGTAAATTTACAAACGAAGTTTTATCCGATGAGTGTTTGATATAAATATGTTTTAGAATGGATAAAAATACTAATGAATAATTAAAAAAAGGCATTCAACACAAAAACCGTTAAATCCGTATTAACGACGTTAAATTATAAAAGAAGAAAATCCCTAACAGTGTTAACACAGATTTAATGGTTTTTATGCTGGATGCCCCTTTTTAATTGTTTATTGGTATTTTTACCTCTTCTAAAATATATTTATGTCAGACACTCTTCAAACAAAAACTCGTTGATAAATTTACTCCTTAATTCTTATTTTATCTATTGTAAACTAGATGAAGGTAGGATGTTGAATCAGTGACAATACTTTACTTATTAAACTTTTCTTAAGATAAAGAATTGGATACTTTCTCATATTATGTATTTTTTTAAGGAAAAAAATAAGTAATTTTTAAAACATCAGACTATCAGAGTGACTGCCATGCTTTTAAAATAGCCGTTGTAGAAGACTTTTAGGGTGTGTTTGGTTTGAGAGGAGGATAAGGGGAGAGGGTAGAGAAATTACAATTTTAGATAAAAGAAACATAAAATTCATCCTCTCATTTTTTTAAATTTTGAGTTTCCGTCCAAAATTTACTTTCTCGTTCTTTTTAAATTTTGGATTCCCACCCAAAATTTAAATTCCTTCAACCCAAAACTGTAATTTACCCATTTTCCCTTCAAACCAAACATATCATTAGGGTGTGTTTGGTTTGAAGGGAGGAGATGGAGGTTAAATTACCCTTTTAAATTTAAGGTATTTAAATTTTGGACGGGAACCCAAAATTTTAAAGGAATGAGAGGATAAATTTTGAGCGGGAATCTAAAATTTAAAAGAATGAGAAAATAAATTTTGGGTTTCTCTCGTCCAAAATTATAATTTGCCACCCCTTCCCTCAAACCAAACAGCCTGAGAGAGGGGGAGGGGGAGGGGGTAAAATTACCTTTTTGGACGGGAGAAATAAAAAATTTACCCTCTTATTCCTCTTAAATTTTGGGTTCCCGTCCAAAATTTAAATACCGTCGGCCCAAAAAGATAATTTATCCCCTCCTATCCCTCCCTCTCCTCAAACCAAACACACCCTTAGAAAGCAAGTACATATTTTTTATGTTTTTGCTCTCAACTCCACAATGATGAGCAAGGCATGCTCATCGCCCTAATTTTGGTGGGGACCATTTTTGTTAATTTTTTTTAATGTATTTTTGTTTATTTAGATTAAATTGTATGTTGCACTTTGAAATATTTTTGCTACCCAGTATTTCACATTAATTAATTATAGTCCTGCATTCATAAATATTTTTCCTACAACACCAGCAGCTTGAAATATTTTCCCAGTAGCATCCAATATTTGAAATATTTTTTTAACTTCCAATATCTTAAGCTAATCAATTTTCAGTGCATGGAGTATTTTTAAAAAAAGAAAACCCCAAAATTGCGGTGATGAGCTCTCCTCGCTCATCTTTTTGATGAGCAGGGAATGTGAATCCTCTAAACTCGGCCTATGCTATTTATGACATTTCATTAAGGCTTGTTACAACTTATCAGCCAAGCAGGTAAGTATAGATTAAATCTCTATCTAAATCATGTGCAAACTACAACCATAAGATATTTTATCGAAAAACAATAATTAGATGCTATTGAGAATAATTAGATAATGTCTAAAACATTTAATTTTGATCAAAATAATAAATTAGTAATATATAAAATTTCCATGATCAATTAGTAAATATATCTAAGATATAATCTGAATAAATAATAAGATATAATATTATCATATTTAATAAAATATCTAACATATCCCGTGACATTGGGGGCTACTTGTTTAAAAAGAGTTAATGGGTAATTTTGCTTGGAAGTGTAAAAAAGGGAGTAATTTTACTCGTGATCTTAACTAATTTTGACTATTAGTTGATTAAATATGTTGAGTTAGTAATCCACATATCATCACTTCAGTTTTGCCCTTTAACAAAAATGACGTAGATAATATGCTAATTATCAGCTCAGTATATTCATTTTCACCTTAACAAAAATGATATAGATAACATGTTGATTGTCAGCTCAGCATATTTAATCAACCAAAGATCGAAATTAACTGGGATAATGATTACGATAAAATTGCTCCCCTTTTTAACATTTATAGGGTAACGTTATTTCCCAAAAAACTTCGAAGATAAAATTACTGTTTGGATAACTTCCTAAACAAAATTACCCATTGGCCCTTTAAAAAATTTAAAGGACAAAAGCTGGTCAATATTCGGGTTTCGTTTGATGAAAAATGAATGGATGCCGATGTTGCGGCGGAATAAATTTGAAGCCCTTTGTTTTCAGTCTCTCTCATCGCTAGATCGTTTCTCTCGAGTGTTTTGGGATTCTGAGAAAGCAAGATAATGCAACTCACGCTCGAATTCGGGTATGTTTATGTTATCCCTCTAAATTCTCTATCTGTTTCTTTGTTCGTCTTGTTTTCTCTCTTTAGTTGATTCTTCATTGCAAAAACTGGAAATTTTCTGTTTGGTTGAATTCTTATCATTATTGTATAATCTAAAGTCCTCGCGAACCAGTATGTTCCGTTTATATTGTCTTCTTCTCTTGCCGTGTTTGAAGGCAACCTTGGTAAGGAATCATGAGGAGCTTGCTGTAGTTAAACTACAATTAGACGTTCATCCTGAAGTTTTTTCTAAACACACAAGAAAAAGCCCTCTGTATAACCTAGCCACTGATATGCCCAATTTCACGCGACAAGTTTACCGCTTTCGAATTGGCTTTTGGAATTTGGAGAATTCTTATGTCCTATTTTATACAAACACCGTGTTGAACCGAATTCTGTTTTGGAATCATAAATAATTTGTGGCTTGGTCGGTGTGTAGTTGGTAACTTAATTATAATTGGCATGTCCGTTCAAGGTTTTGTTTTGCTTTGTTTTTTTTCCTTTGATAACTCAAGGTTTGGTTTTTTCCCCTTGGGAAGTGGGATAGGAAGGACCAATTGCCGCCATGATTGAGTTATATTGACATTTTTTATGGATATTTGAGTCCATGGAGCACAAAATAAGCAGGATACTGACAGGACCTCTGGAAATATGCTATTCTAGTTTATCTTAATGTTAATATTAGTATTTGGAAATTTCTGATGGAAATCTCTGAAGTGAGGTTCTACCAGGCATCTTTATGAGTCCCTGATTAATGCTCAAGTTATTGGCAATTGTGTTGTTTTCTGTTTCTCTATCTTACACTTGCGGCTTCTGGTTAGAACCCCTATGATTTTGATCTGATTTATGTACTTGTTAACATGTCTGAAATGTTCGTGGTTCAATACAGTGGGGGATTGGAGCTTCTTTGTGAGTCCAAGAAGATTCATAATGTTAATGTTGAGGCACAAAATGGATCAGATAAGGTAGTCTATGACACAACAGCCAACTGAATTGAACTTTCTTTTGTTATGCCTAACAATCTTACAATATTTTCATCTTGCCTCTCAGTTAATTATGAAAGATTTACTTTCTTGGGTGCGGACAAACTTGATCAAGGAGAGGCCTGAAATGTTCATGAAGGGGGAGACTGTGTAAGTTGTGTTGTTGATCTTGTCAACTTAAGCTGAAAGCAGAGTGAAGGAAGTGCCATGTAACCATAGAGTGAACTAATAGTGTGGATTGTGTTGCAGGAGACCTGGAGTTCTGGTGCTTGTGAATGATTGCGATTGGGAGCTGAGTGGCCAACTGAACACATCATTAGAAGACAAGGATGTGGTGGTTTTTATTTCAACCTTGCATGGTGGTTAGTTTGTAGTAGTTGCAACAAATTTGACCGATACATCGATTTTTCACGAGTGCTCTATAATACAAGAGATGTTGTTGTTGGAGTTACTAGAATCAATGTGCACACTTGACAATGTGCACTTTAGCTGGTATTAGAAATTGAAAATTATGTATCATTTTATTGACGACATGGAATCAAGCTACAGGCTATCGGGGGCACAAGGCCTGTGGGAGTGGATTGGGTTTAATTTGTTGATCAGATTGACCGAATGCATGAATTTCTATGGAAGTTTTAATTTTTGAATGATAAATTATGATTTTTATAAAGGTTTAGGATTAAAAACACTCAAAGAATCATTTTGTAGTTTGTCAGAAACTTAAAAAGGTCCTTTCTATATGGTCAGGTTAACTGAAAATATACGATACGAGGCAATGCCCATGCGCTTAATTACCTGAATCACGAGGCCATCAGCTCTGGGTTGCATGCTCCAATGCTGCCATCTGACTATCTTTTTATATTTCCTGTTTCTTTGGTGAGTTCTTTTTGTTTTTTCATCAATAATTCAATACTCAGCGTGCTTTGAATATGTAAATTTTCATTATCAGAAAAGTTTTGTTCTCAATTCGAGGCCTAAACTCCTGGTTTTTGTCACTTGTTAAAAAAGGCGTTTTGCGTCATAAATGAAAAACAAATTTTTCAAGTAAATAAAAAAATTTTAAAAATAAAAATTTTCAAGCAAATTATGCTGAGAGTGGGTAAAAAAAGGCGTTTTGCCCTTTAAATGAAAAACAAAATTTTCAAGCAAATAAAAAAAATTTAAAGAATGAAATGAAAATTTTCAAGTAAATAAGATAAAGTTTATGTTGAGAGTGGGATTTGAACCCACGCCCTTTCGGACCAGAACCTTAATCTGGCGCCTTAGACCAACTCGGCCATCTCAACTGTTGTTGCTAGGTGATACACCAAGCAAAACTATAAACAATGACACTCTAAAATAACATAAAACAAACTCCCCCCACCGTTAATATAATAACATATTTACTTAATTTAATTAGATTAATAAAATTAGTTATGTTAGTTATTATGACATATATTTTTAAAATATCCTAGTCATTTTCCTTAATTTTCGTATTCCTGTTCATCCTCGATTATTATTAAGGGAGTATTAACAGAGGTATTAAGAAAGATTGACAAATATAAAAAAGTATGTCCTATATTTAGACTAAGATCAATTTTTTAAATATATCAAGTATTAATGACGGGAGGAAGTAATATCAAACGAGCCACTCCACTGTTATCTAGTGGCAAGTATTGTGGTTAGGGACACACTCTAGAAAATTTCAAAGCACATGCCATAAAAAAATTTTGAAGTAAAGATCAGTTGAGATCCAACTTGAGAAATAACTTTTTTTATTACAAGAGAATAAAATTTAAATCCAGTTGCTTATATACTAAACATCCGGTTGTCCGATGAATTAGTACCATTTGTATATGTTAAACACATAGAGTAATCATTAAGGGCGTTTCGATTTTAACTGCTGCAAATCAAAACCACCATGGTTTACGGTGATGCTCCTCCATCTTCCTTCTTTCCTCCCTCTCCTTCACCATGCAAGGCATGGACAATATGAAACACACTCATATTTTTCCGCCAAGTTTTGATGTTGGAGGAGGTCAAAAGTGAATGAGAGGGAGATGGAGGTGATTCTTAGTTCTCAGCAGACAGCAAGAATCTGAGATGGTAGAAGTTTCATGATTGATAACTTCAAAAGAATCAGTTTTAGCTCTTAATCCTTCAAGGAATTTTAGGTTCTCCGGTGCCATATATCCCTCAGTAGTAATCACGAATTACATTTCATTTAGAAGAAAAGAAAAGGAGGGGGGGGGGGGCAAAAATCCCAAGGCATCTTGAGAGTGTTTTTTTTTTTTCTTTTGTTTTCCTGAATAACGAGTCAACAAGGCACTTTAGAGTTGGAAGGAGTGGGTAATTCATAAGAAACGATTTGTTTTCAAGAGTTGTTATAATTTGGCCAAAAATAAAAAATCACTGGTTTATAAAATTTCCCAATAAAACCACATAACAACATATATAAAACCATTTTAGAAAATGAATCATGTGCCATAACATAACTCCATTACACAAAGGTTTTATCCTTCCTCTCTTCAAGAAACTGTCCTTCCTGACAGTCATTTTTTAGCTTACAAAACTCAGCGGCAGTAATTAACAGCAACTTCCCATTCAGGATACAGTCACCTGACACCATATTCAATAATCCAGAGACTCTTGTGCACATTCAACTTACGGAAGATAAAAAAGAACAAAATACGCTTAGATTATGCTTATTTATAATTGACTTAGACCATCTCAGAATAAATCCTCAATTAGCATATTAAGATGTGTTCTACCATCATGGAAAAAGAAAATCTGGAAATTACAAGGTAAGAATACTCCATAAAAAAAACAAATTAGGCTCACCTCAATACTTTTCCCCTTGGATTTACTTTTTTTGCGGGGGCTGAATTTAACATAACGTAGAGGCAAAATATAAGAATAACCTTATCTGGGCAGCACAAAGCAGAATAGATGCTTTATCTGATAATAAATTGGAAAAAATGCGGACCAAAAATGGCAATTTCGATAAAAAAGACAATCAGCTAGACTTAAGTCTCCCCAGTTCAGCTTCAGCCTCATTTAACTGCTTCCTTAATGTTGATATTCTGCGCTCTAACCTTTCTACTGGATCTCCACTTGATGCAGGTTGATATGGTGTCAAAAAATGGGATGAAAAAGCTTTCAAAGCTTCAACCCCAGTAACCTGTCATATTTGCAACGGTTATAATTCAAGACTGCCAAAAATAAGCAAATAATAGTAACCGAGAAAGTAGAGATTTTCATATTACTTTGGTGCAGGAATGCAGATTTTGATTTTGGCCATAGAGATCAATAAATTGGCAACCATGTTAGAAAGAGAACAAGGAACAACTAGATTCAATGGTTAAATGTAAGAATTGAAGAAGATCCCAACAGGAATTACAGGAATCATTGTTTTTCAATCCCTTCTGGATGAATCACAATTCTGCATTTCAAAAAAAGATCCGATGCTGCTAACAACAACAGCCAAGCACTAATGCAACCCAGAGCCAAAAGGCCAAAATTTAAGAACCATCAACAAACTCTTTCAATTTAAGAAACCAAGGGAAACAATCAGGGGTGACAGGCTTTGATAGGTCACAAGAGATATTATGTCCAAACCATTCAGCAAAAAGAAAATAAAATATTTGGTCCAATTGGTGATTGATGATATACTGTTATAGCAGAGAAATCCAAGTTCATGAGGATGGTTAGAAGAAAGCAATCAAGCACAACGTATATCCACCTGTCCACCTTCAGAATAATGCTGGAGAAAGATGGAAGGTATGGTGCAAGAGAATGCAAAATCACTGATATACAGATGCCTTGCGCATCATTTGAAGATCCTACATAATAATGTACAGCATTACAGTAGAAAGGCATCATGTGATTTTAGATTTCTTTAAGTTTCAGAGCTCTTACACTTTTGTTAGAACCTACACAAAAATCTGCACATGGAGTAATATGAACTCATAAAAATTCAAGGGAAGTCCATGCAGCATTTCAGGAGTCTGTGCAGGGTTCCTTAAGGTTTCCAAATAGTGCAAAGTTGTGTAAGAAAACAAGAAAATTGCACCGGCGGTTGGTTCAAATTCTAAAACAAGAAAAATGCAAAGGCGGTTCGTTCAAATTCTATTATTTTTATATTTTACAATATCCTATGATATGATATATGCTATAGTTTCGAATGCAATAGCTTACCTCTTCTGGGAGTAATGGCAGCTTGGTAATATTAAAGTCATCATACAACATGTAAAACTGGTCTAGGTACTTCTGTTGCATTTTCATTCTTGCTTTAAGTAACTTGGATTCAACATCTGGAAAGTATTAATAGATCAAGAAATGATATTGATAAGGTGAGACAACGAAATAGAAAACATATAAAATATAAAAGACATGTCAAACATACTACCTTCGTCATCATAGAGCACTTGATTGATGATGATATTATGTGTGTCAATCTCAAATTTTGTTAGTTCCTGAACCAATCTCTCCGTTTCATATAAAGAGAGGAACTCTGGAATGCAGACACAGACAAAAGTCGTCATGTCCTGTAAACAAAGGTATCCAAGAGTGATTAGAAGGAAATTGGCATAATTTAGTCACCTAAGCATCAGCTCAGGAAAGGAGTCAGGAGGAGCACATGCTCAAAATCCTCATCAAAAAAATCATAGCATCGGACAATAGTATTCTTTAGTCTCTTGTAAATTTTCCTCCCAATTTATGATTCCCCCCTACTGTCCACCATTTGTGAACTCCCAACTTGCCAACCACTGTCCCTCTTGCCATCCTCTACGGTCAATGCAACTGTCTCTGCCATCACCATCGTCTCTTCTTGTTGGGATTAATCTGGTTTACAGTACAAATCTTATATCTATTTATCACTGCACCTCTCTTTCCCTCTTTTCTTTCTTCTTCTATGCTTTATCAATCTCTCTGTAATTTGAAACTCACAACTAATGGATAATGCTTTATTCCCTAGATAGCTATTGTTTACATTATGTGCGAAATTCAAACCGGGTTTCTTGTTATGCCTTCAATTTCTATATTCTCTTATGCTTTTTGATAGAGGGTGAGCCTAGCGTAGCAGTAAGGTTGGTGCCATGTGACTTAGAGGCCATGGGTTCAAACCCCACCAGGTGGGAGCCTTGAGCACTTGGCCACCCGTATGCTTTTAGATGCCATGCAGGGTTGCTGACTTTGATCATTGCTATTTCTGATGTAGTTAACAACTTGGCCCGATTCTAATGTTATCATAATCTAATCTTCTAGCATAATTGTCCTTCATTTCTTGGACCCTTTACATGCCTTTTCTTGTGATATTATCACAATTTAATCTTCTTCGGAATTGAATAATAACTTATGGAATTTATTAATATTCAATTTCATCATTTTATATAAAATAAAAATATCGTAATTTAATTACAACTGATTTGACTACAGTTTGACCTTAAGTCAGCCGATAAATCGTAGACTAGTGCCTAAGAGAGTCAATAACTGGTCCAGTTTTGATTACCTTGATCCTATGATCTATTAGAATACATTATATTTCAGAGAAAGATGAAAATCAATTGACAGTTTCAAAATAAAACATAAAAGAAATTGGGTGAACTTCTTAGCTTACTGGATCCTTGAATTGCATGTTAACTCGTTCAATTACATCTTTCATGCCTTCAAGCCTCCCAAGTAAAGCATCCTCGGCAAGCTCATCACCCATGCCAAACATGCTTGACATCTGCAATGAGAACAGAAAATTTTTCCTATTACACTGCAGATAATGAAGGATGAAGCAAACACACACCACCTTATCGATTAAGTTTGACAGCAAGGAAATAGATGAAACAAAACCACAAGAATGCATAGGGAAGATTGTATGTTTCTGTTTTTCCAAAGGTGGATTTAAAAAGATGTGAGATGGACAGTAACACACAATGTAATTCGAAAGACATCAAAGTATGCTACTTTGATGCAAATATCGTGAAGATACTCATTTATAGTTTCTGGGAACGCCACAAAGGTGTTCTAAGTTTCAGGTCTAAAATAATGAAACAATACAAGCAGTCCATCTTGAAAAGCAGAGCACAAGGGGAAAAAAAACGCATTTTTACAGTAGGATCAATACACAGCAGTGAACAACATACATCTTATCCTGTGACAGAGGAAAAAATGCTCAATTTCTCAAATCTTCTATGAGGGAGATATTATGTAAAACAAAGATTATAAATTTTCAAAATTGCAGTATAATAATTGATAAAAACACTGAACCTCTTTCACTTTCAAACAAAGAAAGTATACCTGACCAAACAAAGCGCCAAATTTGTTTTTCAAAGACATCACTTTTGCAAGACCCTTCTCTAAAATTGATGGAAATTGCAGAAGTCTGAGTGTATGACCAGTTGGAGCAGTATCAAATACTATAACAGAATAATCCATCGTTTGCACCAATCTGTAGAAATTGTCATCAATTAAACCAAAAACCCAGATTAAAAATTTCAGATGAATCAAGGATCAAGAATAAATTCTGCAGATCAAAGACTTTAAAGATAAACAACTTCCACATGCGCTCACATCATTATAGAAATGAGTAAATTGCAAAATATGCATCCAAGTTCAGATTTTGAAATTATTTTTTTTTTTTTCGATACATATGAAATATCAGATTTTGAAATTATAATACATGCATTTGTTTGCATATATCTGACCCGTGCATAGAGCTTGTCTAGACCATGGTCTAACAGGTCTAAAGACAAGTTAAACAGATTGGCAATGTGTCACAGTAGCGTCAATGTTCATTGTGGCTGAAAATATATGTTGGTGCATTATAGGTCACATACAAAACATGGTAATCTCATTTACAAAAGTATCAATTTCCTAGATTTAATTTTCTTCAAAAATTCCTAGATAATGTTGACATCAAACACATTCAATTTTCTCATCTCTTACCATTTGGACATTTGAAGGACTCCTGATTTCCTGTCCTCATAAATCCTAGATTTAATTTTCTTCAAAAATTCCTAGATAAGGTTGACATCCAACACATTCAATTTTCCCATCTCTTACCATCAGGACATTTGAAGGATTCATGTCCTCATAAACCCTGAAAGTTGAAATCAGGCCAGTCTATAATGTCTTCACTGCTAGATTGTTCAAGGTCGAAAGATGATTCTCATATCAACATTTGGGAGAATGTTACAGCCCGCATAGGGTAGCTTTAGTTATTCTTTTTTATATTTAATTGGCATGGTTCTTCCCCCCCTCACAAGCCAATTTTAAAGGGTAGGTTCCTCATGCTTGCCTAGATCTTCATCAGTTGGCATGAAACCTAGAACAACCTCCACAGAATACACTACCAGCAGATGGTGCAACCTAGCGCGAAGCCATCAGGGTCATTAGCTCTTCAATAGTGGTTCCAGAATGGAGTCACACATTGGATGGCAATATGATCCTTGTGCAACATAAGTGACATGTTTCCTTCTGGATAGCCGTACGTGATTCTTGTCATACTTAAAAAACATGTTTCTTTCCTCTTACAAGCCATATTTTAAGGATAGATTCCTCATAATTGCTTAAGATTATGGAAATAAACATTTGGGTGCAATAAATTCCTTAAATGATTTACTTTCCATTATCACTTTTCTTCTTTCAAGAATTCCCATCCGAAATTTTGATCCGAATTTAATATTCTTTTTAATCCAAAAAATGTAGTCCATCAGGCCATGCACAATTATAAACATAATACTCCTCAAACTACTTCAAAACTTAGGTAAAATATATTCAGAAAAATTTCAAGTCGCTGTTGCATCACAAAAACTTTTTTTTCTTACTTCAGCATCTCAGCAAAGCTCATTGCCTCATCAATTCCAGGTATAGCACCAGCTAGTTCTGAGAACATGCTATCCATTCCATCAGAAACACCAACATCCTCATGTTCTACGGTAGGATCCACCTCCTATTAAGCATCATAATATAAAGTTAGGACATGTACAGGGCAAATTATGAATATCAGAACAAAAAATGGTCCTAGACAACAAACTACTATGAATATAAAAGTACTGAGTATAATAATTGAAATGTGAAGGAAGCAGGAAAGAGTTCTGCAGAAAGTTTTAAAACCTATTTCTTCATATAAACAATAGACATGAAGTCAAAAAATATAGAAGGCTTCAGAATAATTCAAAGAAAACGTTTGCACTCATGTAAGCCACTATCAAATGCACAAAAAGTGTCCATAAAATATAGAAAATAAAAAAAAATCCAAAACTATGCAATCTGGGATTCTAAAACTATGCATCAATGTTTTACGTCGCTGTTGACAATAGAGCATAACGCTTGAGAAGATGATAATGCTCGGATTCATCATAACGACATAATTACAAATCTAAAACACATGCCTCTTTCAAGAGGGAAAACGACAAGGACAACAAAAAAAGACAAATAAAAATTTAGGAAATGAGATTTTACCATAGCATAAAGATTTGTAAACCCATTAACCAAAGTGGGGGCCTTGGTGAAGCGTTGCTGAAAAGCATCACTGAGGTTGTGAGCGGGGTCGGTGGAGATGATCAGAACAGAGCTTCGAACCCTGGAAAGAAGGATCGAAAGAATGGAGCTACAGGTGGTCTTTCCCACACCGCCTTTGCCTCCAACAAAGAGCCACTTCAGAGTCTCTTGATCCAGTAAATTCTGCACCGTTCCCTCGGGCAACTCTTGTTGATCCGCCATGGCCACAGTCTCGTTCTCTCTCCTCTGATTGAATTATCAATCGCCTCGGTGACTCGCGAGTCCGGGACGACGGAGAGAAACAGAAGACCGTTTTTCTTGCGATATCTGGAAATAAAAAAGTAAACGGGGTTAAAAAAAACAGAAAACCTTTTTAGCTTTGGGCACGTTTCATGAAAATAACGCTCGTGGGAATATCTTTTAATTTTAATTTAACTAAGCGGATCCAGTACTACTCCAAGCCAATAAACCATATTATCCATAATTTATAACTTGCAAATTTGTATTATATTAGATTAAATTAAATGAATATGAATATCAAAGTTAGTATGGATCTATTTACCACTATTACTAATACTAATGTCATAGATAATGTTTTTCCTACTAGTTTAGTAGAGAATATTTTTAGTTTTAAATTGAAGTTCATGAAAACTACAATTTTAGCTTGAGCAGATAATGTTAAACATGCGTTTTAATGAATTGTGTCTGTACAAGCATTTTTCAGAGATATGTTTGATGATGTGACAAAGAAGAAAAGTAGGAGTAAGTAATAGTGGGAGAATTATTTAGTTTGTTGATGAACATAGAGAGTGTTAGAAGTCAATAATCATATCCCCGCCGTCAAGAAGCTAGAAAACGAATCGTGGTTTCACATTGATTTTCAAATGTATTTACTTGTATATATATCTATACGTACCATTACATTAATGAGAACTTGTTTTTAGAATCATTACATGGCATCAAAACCTTTTTCATAATTAAGTTGAGTTTCAGAATTTTTTCGGCCAATCTCCATTGTTTCCGGCCAACAGCTTCCAAGTTCATCTTCAGATCTCCCTTCGCCAGTGTCTTTTCCGGTCACACGTGCCTCACTTCTAAAGCCTCCATCCTCCGATCGGCCAAACCCAACCGATGGGGCACAGTTCCGATGTCGCGTGAAGCTTCACGCGCCTCCCAGTCCTTGGCTCCGCTATTCACTCGCCCGTGGGTGGGGCATTTTCCGGTGTCATTTTCAGGCAATTGCAAGGGCGTTCTGATCGACTCCTCCTCCCCATTCCATCCCTAGTGGCTGTTTAGTCCAACTCTCACTTTGAAATTATTGGGTACTTGCCTTTCTTGTTCAAGCAGAAAGCTCCATGATGGCTCCGTGATTTTCTGAGGTGTTTTCAATTCCTCCTTTGGTCCTTTGGTTAAGTTCATTGCTTTTCTAATCACAAGTGGACATCTTTGTTGACTTGGAGTTTCATTTTGTTAGGAGCATTGACACTCTAGTTTTGTCATTTTTGGTGTGGGTTCCCTTTCTAAAATTGTCCTTTAATTATTTGTTGAATGGTGTTACGAAAACTCCTCCGTTTAGGTGTCTCTTGTATTTCAGGTGTAGGTCTCATGTCTGTTTGTTAAAGCAGTTGTCTGGGCAGTAATATTACTTGTTCCGAGTTACTTTTCATCTGAGGTACTATTCACTTAAGGCTACTGTTCGTCTGAGGTACTATTCACTCACTGTTACTATTCATTTGTACTATTACTGTTCATCCAGCGGCTTCTGTTCATCGTTTGGGATATTTCTGGTTGTGAGAAATTTCCATTTGGTCACTAGTGTGACATTTGTTGTTGTAGTTGGAGGACCTTGAAGCCTCGTTTGGGATATTTCAGATTGATGCTGCAATTTCATGATTGTGTGATTCACTTGTTCTTGTTCTGAGAGTTTGTCGACATTTCACCTTTGCTGTTTAGTACATCTCCTTGTTTGATGATGGCCGAATCTAAATCTGGATCTTTAGATGCTCTTGCTACAGGTAACATCACTTCTAACCTTGCCACTTGTTTCGTAAAGTGAATTATCGATTCCGGTGTAATTGATCATATGACAAGTAGTAAAAATTTGTTCTCCTCATATACACCTTATGCCAACCCCTCTAGCATAACCATTGCCAATGGTTCTTATTCTCGTGTTCTCGGATCTGGCATTATCAAACATACCCCGTCTGTTTCTTTATCCTCTGTCCTTCATGTTCCTGATCTTGCTTTTAATATTTTGTCTACTAGCAAACTTACAGACAATTAAATTATTTTATCACACTCTTTCCTGACCATTGTTTGATTCAGGATCTTACAACGAAGCAGGTTATTGGTAAGGGCTATGAATTCGGTGGCCACTATATCCTTGATGATCAGGTGCCACATTCTGTTGCTTGTTCTGGTGAGTCATCTCTGTTTGAAATTCATTGTTGTTTAGGTCATATGTCTTTGTCATCTCTCCAAAAATTGTATCCTCAATTATCTTCTATGTCTGCTTTAAATTGTGAGTCCTGTTAGTTTGCCAAACACCATCATGTTCATTTGGCACCGCGTGTCAATAAACGAGTTGCGTCCCTATTTGAGTTAGTACATTTCTGATGTTTGGGGTCCTTGTTCAATCTTGTCTCAAACTGGTTATTGTTATTTTTGTCACTTTTATTGATGACTTTTCCCGAATCACTTGATTTTACTTAATGAAACAACGTTCAGAATTATTTACTCACTTTCGTCATTTCTGTGCTGAAATTCAAACCCAGTTTAACACTCCTGTGACAATCTTACGTAGTGATAATGCAAAAGAATATTTTTCCGCCCTATTCACCAAGTATATGCAAAGTCATGGTATTCTTCACCAATCCTATTGTGTTGATGCCCCTGCTTAAAACGGTGTTGCTGAAAGAAAGAACTGACATCTCTTAGAAACTGCTTGAGCTCTCATGTTTCATTCTTCTGTCCCTAAAATTTTTTGGGCCAATGCTGTTTCTATAGCTTGTTTTCTCATAAATCGCATGCCTTCGGCTGTTCTTTGCGGGGATATTTCGTATTCCATTTTGTTTCCCACCACTAAGCTATTTCCTGTTGATCCAAAACTCTTTGGTTGTGTTTTTTTTGTTCGGGATGTTCGTCCAAGTGTCAGTAAAATCGATCCCAAGTCCTTACAATGTGTTTTCCTTGATTATTCTAGAATTCAGAAAGGTTATCGATGTTACTCTCTTGATCTCTGTCGTTACCTTATGTCCACTGATGTAATCTTTCATGAGTCTTCTCCTTTCTCCGCATCTTCGACCTCCTCTGAGTCTCCATTTGTCATTGCTGAGTTTGATGATGTCCTAGTTTATCGTGTCCCACTCTCACCAGTATAGGCTATTGCTCTAGAACCTGATATCATCAATGATATTGATGCTACCAATGTTTCGTTGTTACTAATCACTGCTTCGCTAACGGATTCTGGTCATGACTCCTTGGATTCTGTTCTTGATCCCCCAGCTCCTCTCACTGCTATCTCTAATCCAGCTGTACCTGATTCTGCTGTTGATCTACCTATTACCCTCCGGAAAGGTACTCGTCCTCATTGTCCTCCCAAAAGATATGCTAACTGTACCTATCCTATATCCTCCTTCGTGTCTTACCAAAATTTGTCTCCTACTTCTTCTTCGCTTATGGTCACCCTTGATTCCATATCCACCCCTACTATCCTTCACCAAGCCTTGACTCATCCTGGTTGGCGTACAGCAATGGAAGAAGAACTTATGGCCCTTGAAAAAGCTGGTACTTGGACTCTTGTTGATCTACCTCCTGGGAAAAAAGCCATTGGATGTAAATGGGTGTTTGTTGTTGAAATTAAAGCTGATAGTTCTTTAGAACGGTCAAAAGCCCGGTTTGTTGCCAAAGGATATGCCCAAACTTATGGTATTGATTATTCTAAGACTTTCTCTCCTGTGGCCAAACTCACCTTAGTTCATCTTCTTGTTTCTTTGACAGCCACATATCATTGGGATTTACATCAATTAGATGTTAAGAATGCTTTCCTGAATGGAGACCTTCTTGAAGAAGTTTATATGAAGCAACCACCTGGGTTCATTGCTCAGGGGGAGAATCGGAAAGTGTGTTACCTCCGGAAGTCACTGTATGGTTTAAAGCAAAGTCCTCGAGCCTGATTTGATAGATTCTGTGATGTAGTCAAGAAGTTGGATTAAGTCAAAGCAAGTGTGATCACTCTATGTTTTACCAGCAATCTGATGCAGGCATAACTCTTCTAGTATTATACGTTGATGATATTGTGATTACAGGGAGTAACATTTCTGGAATCTTAGAACTTAAAACCTTCTTGAATTTCCACTCCAGACAAAAGATTTGGGGTCATTAAAGTACTTTCTTGGTATTGAAGTTTTGAGAAACAAGAAAGGTATTCTTTTGAGTCAAAGGAAGTATGTTCTCGATCTATTAAAGGAGACTGGAAAACTTGGAGCTGCACCAAGCAACATTCCCATGATTTTGAATCCCTTCCTAGATCTTGATGCTAGTATATTTGATGAGCTTCCTGATGATTTGAAGAAGAAGATTGATCCACAGAAATTGAAGTCGTTTCCATTTCCTGAGAGATATAGAAGACTCATTAGGAAGCTGAATTATCTAACAGTAACTCGTCCTGATATAACCTTCTCAGTCAGTAGGCTCAGCCAATTCATGGTATCACCAACAGTGGCACAATGGGAAGCTTTAGAACATATCTTGTATTATTTGAAAGGTTCTCCAGGTCTTAGTATTCTTTATACAGATTATGGGCACATTACAGTCGAGTGTTTTTGTGATACGAATCATGCAGGATCTAAGGCTACAAGACGATATACTACGGGTTACTGTATGTTTGTTGGTGAAAATTTGATATCTTGGAGAAGTAAGAAGCAAGGAGTTGTGTCAAAATCAAGTGTAGAAGCGGAATACAGAGCCATGTCATAGTCAGTACAAGAAATTGTATGGGTATTTCAACTCTTAAAAGAAATTGGTATTACTACGACATTACCTGCAAAACTATGGTGTGACAATAAAGCAGCACTTCATATAGCATCGAACTCTGTGTTCCATGAACGAACAAAACATATTGAGATTGACTGTCATTTTATTAGTGACAAGATCAAAGAAAATATTGTATCTACAGGGCACATACGATCTAACTACCAACTGACAGATCTTCTGACAAAAGTTTTAAATGGAACATGGGCTCAATATCTTTATAATAAGTTGGGCATGATCAATATATATGCTCCAACTTGAGGGGGAGTGTTAGAAGTCAATAATCATATCTCCGTTGTCAGGAAGCTAGGAAACGAATTGTGGTTTCACATTAATTTTCAAATATATTTACTTATATATATATCTGTACGTACCATTACATAATGAGAACTTGTTTTTAGAATCATTACATAGAGGAACAAGCTCTAAGCTCTTGTCATCCCAGAAACGCAAGGCGGATAGCCCGGTTTGTATGTATATGCTTACGGAGCTTCATGGAAGGCTGACAAAGGAATATTAGAGAGAATATGTTAATTTCCAAATACTACAGATTTAGTTCGGCTTCATGCTCATGACTCTTGAGAGAATGCGATTCATAGACAAATGTACCCAACTCTTGAAGAACACAATAATAGATGAAATTAGGCACATTTTTAGCCTTTTATTGCCATGCCATGCCAAATTTATAAGAAAGCTAATCGGCCTGCCATATCTACCCATAAGATCAAATAAGAACATAACACTCTAGGGACTTCATTAATAAAATAAGGAAACCTTGAGGGACCATAAGTTTGATTACCCCTAGAGGAAACATCAAAACTTCAAGTTGCCAAAACACCTAATATTTCACGCCTCTACTGCTGAAACTGGCTAACGCAGAGATGCCCTTTGTTTTTACTGATTAAAAACAAGATTACACTCGGAATATATACAGAGGAAACTAAACAAAAAGCAAAAGAGTAGCTAGCTAGTAGAGTGAGTTGTAGGAGTAGCAGGTTGCAACAATGGATGAGACAGAGATGACAAGAGCTGGAAGTAAGGTGGCGTTCAAGAGGTTGCTCTCACCCAAATACCCTGACATTGTTATTGTTGCATCTGCAACTACCCGGGCTAGAGTTCCGGCCTCCGTTGACAGCAATCCTCCGTTGAATGTTCCCTTCGAAAGCCTCGATGACATCATCCTTGATAGAAGTGACAGGTTCACTCCTGAATTTGGATCATGTCCAAAAATGTTCCATGGCAGAGATTTCACCTTCAGAACTTGGCATTTTATGTGATACACAGCTTACATGTCATGTAGAATGAAAGAAAACTACCTTCAAGGACTTCAGCAGATACAAATGTGATGAGGGCTGAGCCAACATATTGCAGCACTGAGTAAGGGATGAAAACATGGAAGCTTAGGATTAGTCCAATGCAAACCATAATTTCTGATGCCAATAGAACTTGCCTGCAAGTAAAAGCCAACCAGACAAGGAAAAATTAAAGATGGAAGAATAAAGAAAAAGAGGGAGGGAATATTGATCAGATTGAGATAGTCCACATCTCATGTATATTGTTACAGAACGGAATACTTCATAATACTTGAAGGATCACCTTTCTTCAAATATATTGCTGATATAGCTTCCAACAACTATGTTTACAGGAAGTACGGTAAGGCCAAGGCATGCAAGGAAAATGGCGACACTGCTGGTTGACCAAACAAAGTAGTAACCGGTGATAACACTTGATTCAGCTAGTACAATCTCCATTGCATATTTGAGCATAAAATAAACAAATAATTGAACCTGATCATAAATTTCACCGTCAGAGAAGAAGACTGAGTCAGAGTTCATTTTGATGAATTCAACATTTGGGAGCAAGGTTATCATTCATGGCTCCTTACCTTAACTGATGGTGTGAGTAACCTATACGCCGCCATAATAGAAGTCACAGGTTTCTGAACTTCTTTAGAACCATCATTTTCTTCTTCTTCTCTGACTTCATCGTGCTCCGTAGCTTCTGAATTCGTTATTAATGGCTGTGTATCAACCGCAACATGTATTACTGGGACTGTGCCAATAGAAAGAATATCGCAGAATCAATGGATTAAGAATGATACATAAAATAATATACTCGTAAAACAAAAGCACGTAATCACAAAAAAAGAGAAGTATGAAAAAGTTTGATTGACATATATTAACTGATATTGGCCGCTGGCAAGATCAACCTTTCAATAGTCAGAAATAGCACCATATTTTCAATTGTAACCACGAGTGATATTGCAGGGTCAAAAAAATGACCCATGTGTCAGTGATAAGATTTTGAACATGAAGGTAACATAACACAAGCGAGGATCCCTGAAGATTTTGATTGCCAAGTGTCCTGATGAGGTATATATCTCACATAACTTAATTTTATTTTTTAATTGATTTTCTTATATAATATCAAGATATTTCAAACAAAACAGCAGAACTTCACCAAAATGCTGCTTCAAAAGACTCGTTCTGAACACAACACGGATCTTGAAATAAACTGAAATACCAGTATTGGCTTGATATGCCTCAAGGTTGCCTTTCTCATGGTGCGGGGGTTCCTTGAAACAAATCCACAACCACAGTAGATAGACAAGCCATGCAAGAGCCATAACCCACCCTGGAAGAGTCTCTTCGTTCATTGTGAACTTGTAAATGCGAAAATTAGTCTGTAACAAGGAGGCAAGAGCTGGACCACATGCCATTCCCAGAGCACTAGCACTAACAAAACCTGCGGATGCCTGCATCCTAAGTTTCGATGGCACACAATCACTGATATAACGCCTGTTCACAGCTCTTGCAGAACCTAACCTGAAATGTCAATATACTAACCACATTTATATCATGATTAGAGAAGAAACTTCTATATTAATTTTAAGGTGAATTCGAGAAATGAATTCTTTTGAAGTCCATGCCATGGTTAATAAATGAAAGAAAGAAAAGAAAAGTAAATAGAGTACCAACCGCTGAATGCTTCAAGGACAAGTCCAAAGTTAATGCCATTGTATCATGCAAACTATTTGCTATAAAAACAAAATATATACATTTATAAGTTTTGAAATATTGAGCTTTGGGAAATTCCTACCCACAGAAAAGGCGTCCAATCAGAAGAACTGATATCGAATTAAGATCATAAGCCAATGCGTACAAGGTGTTTCCCACAAGAAGAACAATGCTACTTATCAACAGAGGTCTCCGATATGATCTGTTAGACCAAGCGCTGAAATAAACCGAAGAGAACATCTGCGCCATAGCCATTGAGCCAATGACAATACCACAAACGGTTGCTGCAGCGCCAAGGCTCAAAGAGTAGTTATCTGCAGTAGGGACAATTATGTATGTGTTGACCATGTACAAAAATGTGTTGGCCAAGTTTAGAAGAAGTGACATGAAGTCATATCTTTGACTCTCATCTTCAACATGGTCTTCAGACGGTGATGGCAGCTCCTCTTGCATGATAAATGCATGTCTTCCCAAAAACTGAAGGAAAGTTGTTGAGTTTGATAATCTTTCTACAGCCACTTTTATAGAATCAAGGACAGGATCCTGTAGAGGTCAAAAAGAAATTACGATTCAAGGGATGGGTTCTTCGGGAGTTACTAATAAAATGCATGCAATAAGCCTGAGAGAAAACCGGGTGAGAATAAGAAGGCTGATCATATATTGAGATGTAGCGTCCTTGACACTGTTGTAAGTCCCGAAGGTCTGCAAGATTGTGGGACAAGACTCCGACAACAGCCCCAATACCCTGCAAAGAAGCTATTGCATGAATGAAATGGGAAAAAAAAATGATCCTGTTTCACTTATTGTGACACAAAATGGAGCAGAGAAAATTAACCCCACTGAATTAAGCTTAGAAAATATACAATTTTAAGGGTTGAGATCATTACCACATGCCTGAAAACCTGTCGTAGTTGAGAGTAAGGATGATTTGCTCGTGTCTTGACATAATAGTCAGTGAATTTATAGCCAAACCGCTTATCAAATTTTTTCAAGATCTTTCTCAAGCCGATAGCATTCATTTCTACAAAGAAGAGGAGCTTTAAAAGATCCCGTCCAACCTCTCTGTACAATTCTTGGAGGTGATATACGTTCAACAAATTATTTTGCGGCTGTACAAGAGAATGATGCTGCTGTGCAATATCAGACAGCCTATGCGCAAGTAGACCTTGTTGTTCAAGCAGAAATAGAACTATTTTTTCAATCTGAAATTTAAGAACAGGAAGAGATGACTCAAAATTTAATAGTCATCCTAAGAAAGGAATTTTTAACCACAGACTTTTGTTTTGATAAGCTTTCCTTCCCTCAACATAAAAACATAGTCTCTCCCCATGCTTATTACAGAATCACTGTGAAGTTTAGGGATATCAGAGTAGGTACAGCATATATTGATGGATATACTGCATTATTTTCCATGTTATATAGGAATGATTAAAAAAATGGCATGCTTGCTTACTCTACATCACCATAAATATAGTACTATATACTGCAAACCCCATTATTAAGATCTATTTTCCACACACTAGTCCTACAAATGGGAGTAATGTGAACTCAGAATAGTTGCCTGAGTGTCTAGCATCCTTGAGAAGTCTCTCAGAACATTATGGCGATTTTGTGCTCCAACCTCAATTTGTTCAACGTACCCCTTGACTTTCTTCTTCATTAACTTATAGTTGATGTACTGTCTGGAAATAGTTAACAGCATCTTGTTAGAAAATAACTTTCAATTAGATCAAGAGTTTCATAAGTTTATAAAATATAGTGAATAAACAGTAGCATCAATATTATGAGCAATCCTTCTTTAAAGGCTCAGACAAGAAGGCATTTTCAAATATATCACCAATAAATTCTATTAAGCTGGACCAAACTGATGTTAGAAGTCACTTGTTTATTCGTTTCAAAAGTCACTGGCTAAAAAATAAGAATCTCTCAAACAAAAGTAATTGATAGTATATTTTCAAGCTCATATTCTCATCGCATAGAGGCCTTTTAACAATGATTACAGTCAAGTTGACATGGATATTTAAAAGAACAAGAGAGCGTAAATTGATGACAGTTCTCAAGGAAAATTTATGGAGCACAGGCAAACTTTCCACGGATTCAGCATGTGGTCCTCCAAGCGAAAGAGAAGAAAATGAAACTTAATTGGATAAATTAAAAGATGTTTGAACACCTGAAGCCATGGAAAATAAAACACACTATCCAGAGTTTTCTAATTGCTAGTCATATATGCATACTCTTTCCATTCTTGAATTTGCGATTCTCTCAACTTCTTCCCGAAGGCAACCATATTCCTATAGATGCTCTGTATCAAAGTGAAAAAAGAGGAAGGGGTGAGATTTGTAGAAAAGTTACCGACGACTACCTCAGACTATTGAAGTTTTATATGTTTGTTGAAACAGAACGAGAGACCTGGTAACAGTAGTTGTTTACTCTACTTTGAAGTAGTCAATACTTCAATCGGCTGGCCGGAAAAGGAACGAAGATTTTCAACGCAACAATATCATGGATTGCAGCTGAAACCAGAAGATTGATCTCAGTTAGGATATCTGTAAAAATGAACTAAAAGCATCGTGTTTTTAATCTAGTGTTTGGTCCCCTCATAAAACATATATAGTAATAAGGAACTGAAAAGTGAGGAACAAAAAGAAGACCGCTGTACAACACATGTACTATCACATGTACTATCAACTCTTTAGTTGAGAAATATTTTATTTTCCTGGAAACCAGCCATGTCTCACTTAATCACGATGGAGAAAAAGGAAAGAAGTCAAGAACTAAAGCGAAACGAAACATGGAGTAAAGCGCCAATTGATGGCAATCATAATGTGACGTAAAACACGCGGCCCAATCGCTAATTTTCTGGAACAAATTATTCATCATTGTGACTAAGGAACATGTGGGGGAGCTGCAGAGAGTTGAAGTTCATGGATCGTCCCCCGTGATTTGAACCGTAAACTCCTGACAGACTGGCTCAAAACGCTATGAAAGATTGCACAGGACAAGGCAATTGCAGAAACAAACGAACCCCGGTTAGGTAGTAAATGGAATAAATAGAAATGCAAATTGGAACCTGTACAATATTTTCGTGTTATGTGAGCAGAGTATGATATAGAAAACGAGAATGAAACAAAATGGAGGTACCAGGTGGACACTGGAGATGTTTGTGAAGCAGATGAAGCAGAAACACCAGAGGTGATGAGGAAATAGCATTCATCTCATCTTGCGAAGAAGAAGGGTTATGAATCAATCAAATGATCAAATGGCAAACAAAGAGTGAGTGTGAGAGTGAGAGTAGTGTGAAGTGGAACTGTGGAAGAAGGAAGCGCGATTTTAGGAGAAGAGAAAAGGGTGGCTATATATAGATGTGTGTGTGTGTGTGTGTGTGTGTGTGAGGGCAATAGGCACGTGATGCCTTGCCTTCTGCCTCACTACGGATGGCTTCACAGGCTGCCACGCGCCCATCCCCTTACCTAGACACTAACACTATTCATCCCTACCGTTATGATATATTCTGAGTTTTTTGTTCCGGAGACCAGGGATTTTAATAAAATATGAGTTTCCATATAATACAGTAAAATTTTGTGGCATATAATTAGAATTGAATCATGCAAGTAAGCCACAATAATCATGTCATGATGAGTGTGTACTTAAAACTAAAAGAAAGAATATAACCAATATAAAAAATTTCAGGGTTAATAAGATATATTTATCTAATTAGAAAAAATTAAAGAAGCTAAATAAGTTACTTAATTATAACTTATGAGACATGATCTCTCTGAAATTAGTTTATAAGTTAGGTAAATTAATTTAGAGAAAAAATGATAAATATAAGAGTTAAAATGAAAAGAAAAAGGTTTTACATCTACTATCAAAATTCACCCTCAAACTTGGCATCAATATATAATAAAATACCTTACCTTCTAGTAGAGATGGGAAACTCTTGTTCATAAGCCGTCTACTCCTCGGCTATAACGCTTAAGCCAACTTCCTCTGGCTCCGTGCATTCCCTTATTATCAGGAATTTGAATTGAAATAGAACTCTTGTGGCGCGAATATAGGATTTGAATTGAAAAAAATTCTCGGGCTCTTGTATAAAATCTGATGTCTGCCTCATACTCAAAAACCCCTAAGGCAGGATATAGTTTGAACATGAGAACCTGTCTTCCCGTGTTTTACAATGACTTCTACCCACAGAGACAATCCATCTCCAGGGAAAGCACAACTAGCCAGCAACTATGTCATCAGGTTTCTTGTACTCCCACACCGGTTGGACCTTTTGTTTTTTTCATCAGCCTCCTCATCAGTCAATACAAATTTGAGCTGGTAATGTTTATGCCTTACTTCCCACTAAAGTCCTTTTTTACTTTGCTTCCCAAGTTTTTCAGATCTACGTGGGGTAAGTGTTTTGCTAATATGTCTCTGGTTGAAGGAGTTTTTGCTAATATGACTCAGGTTGAAGGACTATGCCCTTGCAAACGTTATGTTTTTCAATGAAGGTTGAATGTCAGATTTACTTGCGCCTGACTCTCTACCTTATTTGTCTATCACAATACTATCACACATAGTCCTCTTTTTATATTTGTGGGTTTAAGGCACAGAATGAAGTTCGCAGCAAAAAAAAAAAAAAAAAAAAAAAAAAATTGGTGTGGAAGAAGACGCTAGCTACCTTTCCATACCTGCCGGAGTGTAGTCTCAACATTTTCCCTTTTGATGCAAGTCTACAACTATGAATTTTTGGACTTTTGTTCGATGTCAGCCTGATCTATTTTCCAACTTTTTTTGTTTTTGTTATGTAGTATTCACAAATCTACAACTCTGAATTTTAATTTATCCTCTCTCTAAGTCAATAAACAATTACACAGCGAAGTATACTATTCTCCTTCTTTCTACAAATTCTCGGTCTCTGGCATAATCTGGGTTGTTTGCTTTCTTTAATGTTATGACATGGAGTTGTAAAAGGTGCAGCTTAAACCTCGATGTGGGAAGAGAACTAAAGGCTTCTGTGGACTTCATGTGGGAAAAGTTAAGAATTAATTGCAAGAGTTGCATTTTCCTTCCCTGTTTTTTATTATCTACCTTGAATGTTCATATTCTTATTTTACACTCTATTAAATTTATGTGGACCAAATAATACCATCACTACACTAACATGTTAGCAGAGGGAGAGAATCAATGAAAAGCAAAAGTCTTTTGAACTCACATTCAACCAACTGGAAGACAAGCTACAACCATATTTGCGAATGATGTTTTATGTCCAAATTAGGATGTTGCAAGAAAAAAAAAACACACACACACACACACTCACTTAATGTTACTAGGTTGACTGGATATTACTAAACCATACTTTTATCTGCTGTAACAAATACCCATAATATCATTCTACTTTTATTTGAACATCTGAACAAATTTGCAATATGTTACCAAGCTTGATTACAAATATTGAGAAATTTAAATGCACAATATGTGTTTCATAATTTGTTGGTTTGTTCTTTCAAATGGAAATGAACTGTGATAATATCTCCTACTGAACGTGGCTTATATTTTTTCCATGTTATATCTCAGCTTATTTTTTACATTTTACCCGGTTTGACTACATAACATGGATCAAAGAACAATGGAGATATTAAAGTCAACTATGGGTCCCCACTAACAACATCACATCACACCAAATATAAAGTTAATATTAACACTATTGTGCCCTTAGTTGTCAGTCATCGTATCATTGCAATTTTTGTGCATCAATCTAATCAGTATAATTTGCCTTACCAACTACAATCAATTTAGTTGAACTACTCCACGGTAGTTGATTTTCCAACACACATTAAATTGTTGGACCCAAAAAAGTAAGTGTCACGGCCTCCCCTGGATTTTATTTCTGTCATCTTGCTTGCTTTTCTGTTTTATATGTCTCTACTTTCATACATTTCTAGATTCATACACTATCAATATATGAATCTCAAAAACCGAACCAACTTCACTGAATCACTCATTAAAAAATAACATAATGATGGCAAACTCATCAATGTTGTGGAAAAACTTGGCCATGCATCCTGTATTGCTTGCAAGTGATGCTCAACTCTATATACTAGGTTGCATTAAAAAATATACTTTTCTAATATCAGTGAAGTCGCACATGAGTTGATGTGAGTGGATCCTTTCTCCTCACTTTGAATTTCTCCCTCTTTTCTACATCCCTTCACATCCCAATCAGTCCTATGTTGCAGCACAAAAAACCATACGGTCCTTCTCTTCCCATTTCGAAAACCCCATGTCCACTCTTAGTCATCATCCGCACTTTTTATGCCACCCTCCATTCGTTCCTTTTTGTTACTTTCAAGATCCTTTTTTCCCTCATTTTCAACTTTCACTTGTGTTTGTATTTTTTGCACCCTTACTTTCTGGCTTCTTCAACTACTACTCTCGTCTTCCCTTGTGCCTCCAAATTGTCACCTCAAACAGTCCATACTCCCATCAACTATAATGGATTCAAATATTAGTGTATTCAAATGACAAATATGTGCGTATGCCTTATATAACAATTGTCATATTTATATGTCGGATATATAGGGGTATGTATTCAAATAAAAATGATTCAAATTTATTTCTTTTTGACTACTCATACACGTAATCAATTAGTCTAAATGATAAAGTACAAATCCAACATCGAATTTAACTATATGTAAAAACTCTCCTTGCAACGCACGGGTTGCTCATGCTCGTTATATTTAGAATCAGAGGATTAATGGGGCTGTTTGATATTGTTTTTAAAAATGTTTTTTTTTTGTTTTTAAAGACAATCTGTTTTCAAAAAATTGCTTTTTAAAAACATAAAACAAAAAAATTGTTTTTAAAAACTAAAAAACACAAACAAGTTTTAGTTGTTTTCTTATTTTTTGTTTTTTGAGGCCATCATTTACCCACTATCGACACTATACTACCAGTGACAACCATGTCATGTCACCACCGACCACACCACACCACCTCATCACTTCAAAAATAAATTTTTCAAAACAACTATCCAAATAAGTTTTTTTTTGTTTTTTTATTTTTAAAACTTATTTCCAAAAGCTATTTTATAAAACTGTTTCTAAAGATAAAAAACAGAGAATAAAATCAAACAAGCCTATTATTTCTTTTGTTCTTACAATTTGATTGAATTTTAATTTTGAACCCTACAGTTCAGAATGGTTGGTTTTGATCATTATAGTTTAATTCATAAAGAGTCTAATTTTAAGTATAAAGATCAAAAGTAAAACCCATTAAAAGTATTGAAACCAAATGTTAAACTCAGATCAAACATTTATCAAACTATTGAGACTAAAACCCATTATTTAAAACTATAAGGATAAAAAAAACAAAATTCGATCAACCTAGAAAGAGTAACAAAATTAAACTACAAAAGGTATTAACCCAAAATATTAGTATCAATTAGAGACTTTAGAGCAAGACTCTTTTATTATGAATTTTATATTTTATATTTATAACTTACTAACAGTATGACTTATTTATACTTTTTGGTGTATAAATTACTAGGGTGTGTTTGGTTTGAGGACGGGGCAGGGAGTTAAATTACATTTTTAGGTTGAAGGTATTTAAATTTTAGACAGGAATTCAAAATTTAAAGGGAATGAGAGGATAAATTTTAGACGGGAATCCAAAATTTTAAAAAATAAAAAGGTAAATTTTAGATTTCTTCCATCTAAAATTATAATTTACCCTCCCCTCCCCTCAAACTAAACACTTCCTAAAAGTTGACTCCCACCCTTTGGATACACTCATCATGAAATCAAAGACCAAATAACTAATCTCAAAATGTCGGTCAGCTTCCATAATTTCAGCCTGTAGCTGAAATCCAAAACCAAAGTTTTGAGAATTAATGGATTTTAATTTTTAGATGAATGTTTGAATGAGTATGTAGGAAAATATTGGTTTTAATTAATTAAAAAAACACTTTTTAATTTTCAGCTATCTCAAACACCAACATATAAAAAGAATAGTAAGGATCACTAACTTGAGTGCAAACACAAACTTGAGTGCAAATTGCTGTGTGGAGGTCAGATCAACAGTCTGCTGGCTTTTCAAACAAGAAAAGGCCACTCATATACACTCACCCCCAATTTCCAAAACATTCTTTCATCTCCATTTTTATTTATTTATATATTAATAATAATGTTATGGTAAACATCTTTTATCATATCTTTACAGGAACAACTTACCTTTTGGTTAGTGGCCGCCATGGTTTTTGTCTGATTTGATATATAATGTAACCTGAACGTGCATGGTGCATATCCAAACTGAATATTCAGTCATGTCCACATTTCATTTGAATCATCTAAATTGAATGTAGCCACTTATATTTTGTTGATATTTTATAAAATTTAAATGTTGTTCATCTTCAGTGAAGTGCATGCAAGAAGCAAAATTGTAAATGTATGCCAATCTTGTAACTACTCAATTACAAAAAATAATTAGTTCGCTTAATAATACACACAAGAAGTAATAAATCTAAAATGTCCAAATTTTATTTACAATTTCTATTTTAGATTTATAATTATCATTTAGCTATTTATAATGTACTGTTTTTTATTATTTTCAGGGTCAAAGCTATTTTGTAACAAAGATAATACTATTATTCATGAATTCATCACGTGTGTGAAATAAAGTCTTATATTTCATAAAATGAGAGATGGCTTATCTTACTTCAATTTTTGAGAGTTAAAATATCGATCTCATTTGGTAAATGCTACAATTTTGAAGTGTCTTCCTATTTGTTATGAAAATGTATGCAGCAAATTAAAGCAGCATCAAACTGTTGCCCAAACATAATATTTATCTGTATCAAATATTCTTAATGAAAGTGGTAAAAAAACACATATATCTCAACTATTTCCAAGCTTGATATATAGTCATAAAAGTTCTGCGTGCACTGCCCAGAGATGATTTGTCTCAAAAATAAAAATAAAAATAAAAATAAAAATAAAAATGCTTTTATTTAAAAATTGCTGAGAAGTAAAAGAGGAGCATATTCCTTGCCTCGGGGAGAATATAATCTACATAGGGACACTAATTGTGATGAGTGGGCATGCCTACCCATCCCTAGATCAGAGTAGGTCACCTGCATAATGATAAGCTACTAACAAAATCCTATGTTTTGTTGCAGGCTTCTTTTCATGTGTCAGCGCTGAAGTATAATTATTTGATTGGAATAATGATTGAATTCTTGAAAAATAATTTTTTAATTATGATTTATGATATATAAAGTAAATATATAAAAGGAATATTATCTTAATCTATATGTATAAATATTTTTAGGATCCCTAATCGTAATCCCAAACATATTTTAAGATTCTTCTGCTGCTGATATTATTAATTCGTTCTAGCTTCCTAATCACTCTTCATCTAACCTATTCAGGCCTGTCATTTTCTTTAACTACAAAGATTTAACTTTTCATCTGCATCTCAGGCCAAAATTGGGGGGCCCGGGGGGTCCCGACGGCCTGTGCATCTCTCGCCAGTTCTTTACAAATAGAGTCTCACTATTTAATTATTTTATTTTATATAGAGTGTTACTCACTCTGATCCTAATTGTAAGTTAAAATTAATTTTTTAAAAAAAATTAAAAAAACTAATTAAATTTATTTAGAGTATTTTTATTTTTATTTTTTTTAAAACTAATTAATTTAATTAATAAACTAATATATATTATAAAGATATTTAACATATGATATAACTGAGTAATTTATTTTATTTCCTTAGTTTATAAAAAAATCAATTTTATGCTATATTTAATAGACGTGGGAGGTAGTACTTTAATATTCTTTTCTTAAACGCAATGATCAAACATGGATTAAAAGTGCCTACGGATACCTGTTCGCGTTGCTTGATTTACCAAAAACTCCAACATCCATTGTCAATTTTCATAAAATACCGTACTTTTCTGTCTTGCTCACTTTTTTTTTCTGACGCTGGGTTGGGCCGTTGGGATGAGTTTTGGAAATTTGCTTTTTAAATGTCCAATTTATTATTATATTCTATTTTTAATCGGATAAGCTATCTATATTATAATTAGGGAAAATCCCATATAAAGTTGATTGAAATAAAAAAATTCTAAATCAGGTTGTTAAACTCAACAAATCCCTAATTAAGTTATTGACCTAATTTAGGATTTTAAAATATGGACGAAATGACTTTATTACACTCTTATAGTCTACTTTATCCTCTTTCCACTTAAACGAGTTTTATTACTTTGTATCTTAGTATTTTCTATATATATTAATATTAATATATAATAAAATAAAATGTGATTCCTTTAATTGGGAAGATTCGGCAAGAATAATTCAAGTAAAAATAAAATAAAAAGAAAAGCATTAACCCAATATTAATTAAAATAATTTTATTTGAGTATTGTGAATAAGAAATTGTATCTTTAGAAAAACTCGGCTTACTTTTTTTTTTTGTCAATTAAAAAACTCAAACTTCATTAAATTTTTATTTGTATATTATAATATCTAGTTTGTTTTTTACATTGATGAAACTTTTTTTTAATGCTGTTAATGAAAATATTTGATATATACACACTAGTCAAAATTTTTTTTTATTAACATAGTCTACTTTTCTTTTCATCAAGAAAAAAATCTGGTTAAAAATAAAAATATACTTTTCTTTTTCTTTTTTTCCTTTTTGCTTGAATTATTCTGGATGATCCTTCCATGACATAAAAATTCTTTGATTTAAGCTAATCATATTTTATTTTATTATATATTGATATTGTATACATAATTATTGAAAAAATAAGTTACAACCACTAAAACCCTTTTAAGAGGAGAGGGAAGATTTGGATAGGACAATAAAGTCATTTAACTCACATTTTGAAATCTTAAATTAGATCGATAACTTAATTAGGGATTTATTAAATTTACTAACTTAATTTAGAATTTTCTTATTTTAGGCAACTTTATATGGGATTTTCCCTTATAATTAAAAATAAATTTAGAAAAAATTTCCTTTTTATTATTTGGAAAATATTTTATAACATAGTTTCATAAAATTGATTATTAGTTATAAAATTTGAACTTAAGATTAAATATGTTCCATTCAAGCTCAGAATGTGAGTGGCAAGGTTTTCGTTTCAAAATATAAGTGGCGGGCAATATTCTCAATTTTTACGTATAAGGTGAACTTGGTTGGAAAAAAAAATTGTCATTTTATCTGCATGTATATTCAGATTATTAGTCTTTTCCTTGAGAGGAAGATCCTAATGACTCAAAAACAAAATGTTCAGTTTAAGCCACGTAGGGTTAGCTAATTTTTAAATCGAATCCACCGTTTATATTGTATTTTACGTGCTAACAAAAATTGTACAAATTTTCATTGAGTAATCTGTTTTTTTAATTGTTAAACTATTCTTGTTTTTTACTAAATGAAAGCTGTTATTCCCTTAACTATTATGAGTCATTTCATATAATTTTAAAGCTTAATAGTTATCTCATATAATATTTTGTATTATGCTACTAAAATAGTACTCCCTCCATTTCTTTTTATATTGGTCAATTTTGGGCATGACTTATTTCTATCTATAAGGGACACTTAGAGGTTGTTTCAGATTTTTCTTGTTAATTTGTCTTTTTGCCCCCATTTAATCACTCATATTGCATTTATTGTATTGGCTAACACTCCCTCTTTCAAGCACCTATTGTAATTTGCTTATTCTTTCTTTTATGTTCTCTCTTCTCATGACTAAGGATATCTAATTTTCGAAAAGAAGTTGCATTTTTTATATGTTTATTGTCTGTAATTAGTTTTAACCAACTGTTTTTATCAGCGTTAATTGTCTTTTGTAAATAGCGAGTAGTAAACCAAGGTGGCATAAAATTACTGCATTTTGAAGAATCGTTTTGGCACTCACATATTTGGGAGGTATTTATATGTCTTTCTCCCACCCCACAAAAGTTAAGGCTCATTGGCTCTGCTAAGCATTTTAATTAGAATCGATTATTAAAGGAAAAACTCTAGAAAAATATAATTAAAAATGAGAAAAGATAAATTGATACTGCGAATTTATAAAATTCTAGGTCAGAAATAAAGTAGGGATATGAGATTTTCAATTCTAACCAAATGATTAAATTGCACTTAGTTCAATTATGAAACATGAAAATAAAGTCGTTAATGTAAAATCTAATATTGTTAATATAGATACAGATGTTGTTATTGACTCTTGAAACATATGCCCTTAAAATTATCCACATGAAAGTAAAATCATTAATGTAAAATATAATGTGATTAATATGTATACATATGTTGTTATTAACACCTGAAATTTGTAAACTGAACTAAGGGTATTTTGGTTAGAATTATAAATCCCAGATTCCTATTTCAATTCTGAATTGGGATTTGATAAATTACCAGTATTAATTTGTCTTTTTCCAATTTTAATTATATTTTTCTTGAATTTTCCCATTATTAAAACATTTTACTTAAAATATATTAAAATAGACGGAGTCAACTCTATCCTCCCGGCTCTACACCCGTCCCACTTTATAACCGCGGCATAATTTTTCAGGTTAATATATCATTGATATGGTCCACATCAAATATCAAATAATCTACTTTATGATCGAAGTTATCCGATCCGAATCTGAATTAATAAATAATTAAAATGCATTAGGTCTCACTTTTTCCCACAATTTTGTTTGTTTAGAGAATCTTTGGATGTGGCCACTAAGGGGATTCATGCTGCTGCGACGCGATTAGTGAATGAAAAAGTGTCTCACCCCATAATCCAATTGTGTTCAGAAAGAGTCCTTTAATTATTTATTATTAGTATATATAAAGCCACGTGAATTGCCGGTGGCTACTGGCTATTAGAGCTGGGAATTAGGAATTAGGATCGGTCCTAAAAGGTTTGGGGTCAGGAAAATTACAGTTTTTCAAGGTCTGGCTTGAGAGCATCAGGGTCAGGGCCGGCCCACAGGGTCGGTAAGTCCTTTTTACAATATTTAACTATTTTTTTTGCCTATTTTCCCCAGAGAGATATAATTAGTAAATAACAACGATTAAAGTTCTAATTTAATACATAAATGCTGTCAACATTAAGGTTTAAATAACACATTTCTTACAACAAATAAACACAGTTACTAATGTATAATTAAACGTAAAATCATATCCATAAATAACTCACACAAAAGCCAAAGTATAAAAAGGCAAGAAGCTAAATACTCTAACATCTAAACAACATGAGTATGGTGACTATCATTTTTACCTTCTTTGTCACTATCATCAATTTCAAGGACATTTGATTGTATTTCACTTTGAACAGTAGGTTCAAGTAGTCAAATAATCACAACTTCCATAAAAAATCATACTCTATCAGGCATAATAGTATATAATATGGTTTTATTCTAAATAAGCAGAACAATATACTCAAAAATCACAATATGATTCAATTAGACAAAACAATATACTCAAAAATCATACTCTATATAATATGAGGACAGAGTGACATATAGATTCAATAAGACAATTCAAAAATGTAACATGGTTCATTTCCAAGCAAAAAAATAAAAATAAAAAATAAACTGGCTTAAAGGGCTGGCCCTTTTATGCCTGAGGCCCTACAGGGCCGGCCCTTTTAGGCCCGACTTTCTTTTAATACTACAATTTATAAACTCGACCTTTAAAGGGTTAGGACCTAAAAAGGCCGGCCCGACTGATTCTACCTGTTTTCCCGACTCTACTGGCTACTAGCTACACCTCCATTTCTTTTGGATTACAAGGCGGCGGGTTCGAACCCAGAGGGGGAGGGGGAAAGTGCTTTCGTAACCAGTGCGCCTATCCATTTCTATGTGTATGACCTTACCCCAACTATCAATTACATATGTATATATACATCCATTTAAAATTTATTTTTGCATGCACATAATCCTACGGATTTTGATTGATAGGTAGATAATTCTTTAAACTTTAAGCTTTATGTGGATAAGTGATGCACAAAATTAATCAGGTGAGAATTATTTGCATAAATGTAAGAGTTTAAGGGCTTGTCATAAAGTTTCAAAGGTTATCTATACATGGTTCAAGCTTCAGAGAGGTTAAGTATAATTTAACCTAAAAAAGTATAAAAAGGCGAACTATAGGAAATTAATTAGCTAGAAAAAGTAAATCGTTTGTATGTACATTAATTTTTTTTTTCTTTTGTTTTCCTAAGACGTGTATTTGGCAAATGAATGACAAACGTTGAGTATACGGAACGAAAATCGTGAGTTGATTTTGATTTGGGAACTTTTTACTTTAAATAAATCAGTAAATGACAGCACATAATGTAATTAAGAAGAAAAAAAAAAGAGGAAATGGTGAATGCGTATTGATAAAAAAGAAAAGAAAAGGATCTCATACGCTCATTTACCTTTTCTTCACTGTAAAACATTCATAGCCCGATTAATTCGATTCTACGAGAAAAGATTATATGTAATCGTGGTGTAATAAATTGATTACAGTATTTGATTAGGCTTATATGATGTAAAGAGGATTACATTATGTAAGATGTAATCAGAATTATACTATTAGAATTGATAAATAGGGATACAAACATCCTGTAATCAAATGAAAATGATATTATTGTCATTATAGTTTTTTAAATTGACCAAAATGGCTAGTCATAAATGCTGTTAAATATTAAATAATTTTAATTACCACCTTTAAATCTTAACAAATTAATTCATGATATAGAAATTTAAGAAACATTCCCCCATTAAAAAATTTAAAAAATTATATTCCACCATTAAAAAATATTAAAATATCCTATTAAATAATAGTCCCATAATTAAGTATTAAAAAATTAACATGAACCCAACATATACACTGTACACAATGAAAAAACTTATCATAAACCCAACATATACATTATTATATGTAGACATGGGTAATTTTGTCCCTTACTATATTATTCTCATATATTCTCATGTTCAATGTAATCTAACCAAAAGTTTTTATGCATATACATCATCTTTCCCTAACAATGAACCAAACAAATTATGTAAGTATCATTACATTACATTGCATTATATTCTATTACATTACTTTCAATTTCATGAACCAAACAGACCTCAAAGTCTCTTTTATTTGGTTCATGCGGACCATTTACCAAACCATGGCATGGGAGTATTGTTCAAAGTAGGAATGTCGTTTATTGGAGCCAGGGTGTGTTTGGTTTGAGGGGAGGGGTGAGAGGGAATGGGAGGGTAGGTAAGTTACCCTTTTAGGTTGAAGGAATTTAAATTTTGGGCGGGAATCCAAAATTTTAAAAAATAATAGGATAAATTTTGGATTTCTTTTATTCAAATTTTTAATTTCTCCACCCTCCTCTCCCCTCAAACCAAACACATGAAGGATTAATATATATATGTATATATATCTGCAAACAAAATGACTCACTTTCGTTTCATGCCTAACTCTCACTTTGTTTTTACAGATGGGGCACCGAGTCAAGTAGCAGGTAAGTGGACTAGTGGGTAAGTTAAAGAAACACTCTTGATAAAATAAAGGGGTTAGAAAATCTCATCAAATCAGCTTAAATATCAAGTGACCACGAGATTTCTTCACATTAAACTTTTCTACAGGCGTGGTAGTGCAAAGATCTTGTCAGTGGGAGTGGGATTTTTTCTGATTTAAGATTTCTACGTAGTAGTTGGAACACTTTCATATCAAAGTGAAGTTCCTACTTTGTGATCAAATTGAATTTCAAGTTGTATGTAACCATTTCATAAAGGTACAATAAAACAAAAAGCATGTATGATTATGTATGTGATCTCTTCCTTTTTTTTATATATTCAGTTTTTCTTTTATAAAAATTTTAGCATAATCTATGGACAATATGGAACTCATTTCTTAATTCTATCATCTCAGGTGCTGGTAGGATTTTGTTTGATTTCCTCTTGTTTTGTCTAGTACATGAAAACATTCTCTTGCGACAGACTAATTTCAGACACTTGAAGTTAAAGCCACAAGAGGATTCTTGTTTTCCTCGTTCAATACATAGATTATACTAGCATCTTCTCCGGTAAGATGCCTTGGAGTTCTTGAAATATTAATATTTCTAATACAAGTTCTTAGAGCCAACCTCTATAATGCAAGTTTATTACATAAAAGAATGTCAAAAAAAATACAGCCTGCCATCATTTTGGACGATTTAAGCTTCACATACTAAATTTGAAATTAAAGGTATATTTTCATTAGAGTAATAGCCAATGGAAATGAGATGATATCTAATTCATGAAAATGAGCCTACGTATATTATGTGTATCAAATCAATGGAATATGAATGCAACTTTGTCATGGAAGGCAAGCCTCAAACGCTAGAGCCTGTAATAAAAAAATTGGACATGTTGTATGTTGTATCTAAAGAAAATGATGACAAAATTCGGAGGGGCTTAGCCTCCCTATACTATACTTGATGATTGTCAGAGCCTAATAACTTGTCCTCTTCTCCGGGGATTTCCGCAAGTTGAACGCCAGATCGAGTCATCTTATTCCACTCGTTTTCAACGCGAAAAAACACCCATTGGAAGCGCCGGAACATCTCCAGAGCAGTAATCGTAAACACTGTCAGGTAGTTATGGCGGAGATGGGCAGACAGTTTATATGTCCAGGAGCAGCGCAGCAGGAAGTTGCTTCCAATCACCCAAAAGTATATCTGCAAGTACAAAACAACCAAACTCGTGAGAATGAGGGGTGTCTCCCTAGCTGTACCAGATTGCAAGCCAGGCCAAACCAGACGAGAACTTGAGCCAAGGCCTAACTAACATAGCCAACGTAAATGGACTAAATTTCTCCTTTCATTGAAAATAAGAATTAGATATGAACCCCCATATCAACAGAACGAACGGTCAAAATATAAAAATGATAATGATTTTCCCACCTAAAATTGAGAAGGTCTTTAGGCAGGTTCAAGACAAGTTGGGGGCTTGGGGCAAATACACTCATGACCTTGTAATCCGTTGAAACTAAATGGATCTGATTCTTACCCATTTTCTCCCATAAAACAGGTTGGAAACCAGACTTGGTTTGTTGAACTTGAATATGCGAGAGAAGTTACTGTAAAACAGAGGAAAATACATCTCAATATAGATTGTGAACCAGAGAGAAGTTCAACATGAAACGAAATGTGATATATTCAGGTGCAATTTTCAAGTGATTGCTATCTAGTCCGTCGATGGAATCATGGCAAATGGAAAAACCTTGTTCAAGGATTCAATAGGGCACAGCTAAACTGTAAAACATGAGTGTATGTTACATTCCAAACAGAGAACTAAATATCAAGCATTTAAAGAACTTCATCTACGTCTTATCCCATATTTTCACCATAAGTTTATATAAAACTATAGTAGGTGTGATATTTATAAATCTTCAAAAATTGCAAGGTCTTCTGCTCTTAGTCCGAAAGAAAAGAATAAAAGATTATATGTGAGGTACCTCAAATCCCAATCTCGAGTAATATCCCAATAGAATGAATAGAGAGAATTAACAACACTTGAGAGAAGCCAAAGTGGCCGATAAAGAGATATCCACTTCTCAGGGAATACATGATATTTAAGGGCCGAAAGAAAAATCACTGGGAATGCTGTTGAATATTTCAAAGCTGAAAGACACATATAGTGGGAGTTAGAGGAATAGTACAACCATTATTCTAAATGGAAACTTTGAAAGATTGAATATGGAACCATCTACGCATTAAAGTATTGTTTTATAGAAAGATAAAAAAATGTGCAAATAATGATAAAATTCTATACAAAAACAGTAGAGAATCCCATAAACGAGTAAAATACCTCAATGAATATAAAATAAAAAATAAAGTTCCTTGTCTAGAAGCCTTGCCAAGATAATAGCCCAAAAAAAAACCCAGCATTAAATACAGACGTGAATACAAACTATACAAGGAACAAAAAGGATAGGAGGAAAACAAAAAATTTTCCATTAAAGACTAGTTTATGCACACAATAAAATTTTGACTTCATCTCTGAAAACAGAATTTTAAAAGCCAAGGTAAGTCTTAGTCTTGATTTGAACCAAATCCTTGCAGCTTTAAAAAATCCAAGGTATTTTGAAAGAAAGAAAGTATAGCCAGGAAAAATTATGCCAGTGAGTTATGGGCACAAGGGAAAAAGTCATCAATAGCTATTACCATTAAAAAGGCAAGTTCTTTCCTTAGTATCTTTGAACTGTCGAAGACATTGCAATAAACGCCAGAGATAAGGGAGCACAAGCACCATAGGTATTGCAATTGAATGGCTACCACAAACGGAATCAGCTTCAAGCCATGCAATTGTGGCAACCTGAATATTAATAAAATAAGTTCATATTCAAGGAATCAAGTACTTCTAATAAATCCCATAAACAGTACAATTTTAATAACGATAACATCCAGAAAGACATTTTGCATGGATAGGTGAAAACAAATGAAAATAACAACCAGTGAGAAGGACACAAAAAAAAAAACACACACACACACACACATCAGTTTTTAACTTCCAAGCTCCATAATTGTGTACTTTCCCAAATTTCCTGCCACTCTTATTGGCTGATTTGCATTAAACCCATAGCACTCAAAGTCCAAAGAGCTCTCCATCAAGCTAGTGTATTGTGTTAGATATTTTAATAAAACTATCAACAGGCCTTCACTTAATATTGTGTTAGATAACACAGTATGGTTGACAAACCCATAATTATATATCACTCAGCTGACCGTTGATTATATTGGAGTCATAACTGCCCGTACAAAGAGAGAGAGGATAAATGATAAATTGAAAATGCACATGTAAAATGTGGATTTATGCTCAAAATTAGAATAACATGGTGGATATATCATAGATGATGTGTTACATGTGGAGTGGATACTTGGACTAGCACCAGTAAAAAGTAAATCACCCTAAAAGACAGATTCAACTCAAGAGACCTCAAGAACAGACAGAATAATTTATTTAGTTTAAACCATACATTAATTACCTGCTTGTTAACCATTCTACAAACCGAGCGCTCCAAGTCTGAAAATACCTGTAAGCAAAGAAGGTTATCCTCCCATTCATTAACATAAAAGGCATCATGATAGACCACAGGAAAAAAAGGTAAATTTACAATCTCTATATATTTAAATAAAAGAGTGGTGACATTTGAGATATAGCGTACTTTGTGAACTTAAAAGGGAAAAGCACCAAGAAAGTAACTAATATGTTATTTATTGTACCTTTGACATGGAAGTGAGAATATCAGCCAGGAAAAAGTCAGGAAATGTTATTGGCTGCATGGAGAAATTGAAAAGATCATTATCTGTGAAGATCAAATTATGCATTATAAAAATGGCATTCACAGAAAAATGAAATAAAAAATACATTACAAACAAGTAAAATATCAAACCCATTAAACAATTTATAGGTTATTGGAATGAGAAATTCGCATTAAGAAACTAAGAATTAGAGACCTAATATTGGATCTCGCAGGTGCTTTACAAAAGGAACAAAGCAGATAAAAACTCAAAAGTTCATATTCTACCAACATGGACAAAAGCAATGACCTACCATGAAAGTTTATTACTTGTTTGGCAGGTCTCATAGCCAGGTAGGCTGTAACAAAATCAATGCTTCTAACTGTAGAAGTAAAAATTAGTACAAAAGCTTGCCTGTAGAGGGAAAGCTATCCGCCACATTGTCCTTAAGAAGAAGAAACGACATGACAAATAGAAAATATCAAAGGGAAAGATCAGCACTATTGCAACGAAGATGTAAAGAAGTACCTGCAAATGTGTATAAGATGGTCAGAACATATCATAGAAAAACAAAAACTCCTAAAACTAAATCAATCAGTTTGCTGTTATCTTTGATAGCTTACTTCTAGCTACTTCAAAAATTAATTAACATGTTTGATTTTTTTTTTTTTTTCAAAATTATAGTTGCCCAAAATCAGTAAAGTCCTAAAAAAGCCAAAAGCATTTATATCTTATCATATACGAAATAGAAAGAGAACGTAGTCGAAAATAGGCAAATAAAACACATCCTGTTCAAGTAAGGTCAAAAGTTTCACCAAAAAAATGTAATATCTAAGTAAAAATCTAATTTGATTGCTGAGAGAGAGTAAAAGAGAGAAAGCTACAAGCAAAACAAGAGACAGAGCAGATATTACACTGGTTGTGAAGCAGCCAATGATACTTCTCCATGAGAATATAGATAGAGATAAGCAGTCATGCTAGTTGGGACAATGATTGTCATCCATGTACTACACTGCAAATAACATACAGAGTAGAAGCAAATGTCAAAACAAGATGATATGTCCACAGCGCTAGCATTCCAATGGGATTACAAATAAATCGTACTATTGTCATAACATCAGAATCTCAGTTATTTCTTTTTTTAATAAATATTTCAAACGAAGATATAACTGCCCTATTACATTCATTTCAAGAATGTTACTTTCATATGGTAATAACATGGTCTTTAAAGCAATCAGCATGAAAGAAATTTTAGACATTGCTTTCAAGAAGCAACCAGAATAATAATGTCAGAGGATAGCTAAAAAATATTGCTCATTGCTTCTTCTTTTTTTTTTTTGCCAAGGAAAATATTGCTTATTGCTACACGTAGAGATAAGCATTATATTGCAGAATGAACATGCGCAGAATAAAATTACGGCTGTACTATCCCATTTGTACTCACATAACTGCGAGGCAATATCAATCTATAAAATATATTAGCATCTGATAGTGTTATGAAAAAGGATGCTATGGTGAAATGGAACATAAGATAAGAATTATTTATTTCTTAAATGGCTCGGATCTAATAATAACTACAGAAACAGACGCAAAGAAAACGATCTTATCATATTTGGAACTTCAATATCTAGAGAATAGGAAAATGCTGGGATGTATAGCAGTGATCAGTTACTTCAGAAACATACAAGGAAACATCCAAATGCACATCAATATGCAGACGTAATTTTAAATATTCATATAATTAGATCATCAGAGTGGCATCAAACTTTGTTTCAAATCCTCCATTCTACTATAGAATAAAACTACATTCTTCAAAATTTTTGCCTGCCAACAAGAAGGTAGGGCATCGTAAGATTGACTTTGCCAAAGGAGCTTCCATGATTTTAAATACATATCTTTCTGAATACCTAATACTCACATTTAAGTGATGGAAACCATATTTGTCAAAATTTACCCCCAAAATGTACATTAAAGAATTTGGCCTTGCATTGATATAATATTGACATTGTCACCAAACTGAAGAAAAAGAACATGAGTACCTTCCATATTTCTTTGTGAGTAAGATGGTTTTGATCAAGATCAAAAACTTTTGCATAGCTTACACTGGACTGTGAAAAAACCCACAAGCTCACTCCCCAAAGCCAGACCATCATAGTCTGTAATAATAATAATTACATTTGTTAGGTACGATATTTGGAATAAACAACATCTAGAGGACAATAAACTTCAACTCACCACAAGAAGAAGAGGGTTATAATACAAAAATGCCTCGTATATAAAAAGATTTTGCAAATTTGCATCCATTCTCATGACAGAATCCCATCCAACCTGATGCAACGGGAGAATAATAATAGGTCATAATTTTCACAAGGGTAACTCATTGGCATCCATGGAGGCCAATAATATTACAAAAGCAAAAAGGGCAAACTCTAACCTTGCAGCAAATAAAGCCCCACGCCAGAAAGAGTAACACCTGAGAAATTCAATCAGGTACGTTTAGAAACCATAGGAGTTAGCAAACTACAAATTTTTTAAAGCAAGGTATCCATTATCAACATACAAATAAATATAAACGATTTGACCCAAAAAAGTCAACAAATTAGCATCATCTCAAAAGTGAGTTGGTTATATTCCTCTTCCATAAGGTTGAGATTGAGCTCATCTAATATGACCAAGTAACAATAGAGTCAAACATAAATGGTGCAACAAATGCAAATTTGGAGATTAAATAAATATAAAGCACAAAGTTCTTGGCAATCAGATATTATAGAATGAGCTGCTCCAAAGATACCGTTCTAAGTAAGAAAGACCCTTAAATAAAGTTCTATATATAGTTGAACCTAGTAAGCGTGTAACTTAAGTTTTATATGGTAACAAAGAGATATATAAGGTCTGAACAAGAAGGCAGATAAATTAATGAATATATTAACAAACCTTAAACCTCCATAGAAAAAGAGGAGACGGCATAGCACTTTGAATTGGTGAGGTTAAACTCTTCATTCTATGAGAACACTGTTATTTGACAATCTTATTAAACAAAATTGTTGAGCTTGCTCGTTTCTGAAACAAAATGAACAGAAATTGAAGTGCATTAAAGCTCATAAAAAACCGTTTGAAACCCAAATGATTGACAGCCATAAAGGATTATATTATGCACATAAAAAAGTAAAGTTGGCATAAAATATAGCACCTGAACAACCACAATCAAAGCTCACATTTTCAGCTAAACTTGAAGTAGACCAACAAAACTTACCAAGGTCTTCCTTTCAATGTTATGCTCAAAATCATTGGTTGTTCTAAGGAAAATTTGTTCCCCTTGAGGCCAAAGAGGCAAGAATTACAATGCATATGAGTGGAAGTTAATATGGAGACTGAAGTGCTTTAAGGCAATCTGTGAAGTTAAAGTTGTATTCACTAAGAAGACATAAACAAGTGAATTGAAGAACGCTGGCTTCCCAAATGGATAAGGAACAAACTTACTAATTTCCGAAGACTAAACCTCACAGTTCTAGGACTAGGGAGGAAATCTTTATAGTGCTTTCTTTTGAATGCATCTTTACAATGCTTTTTGTTATTGCTCGGCACAAAATGAGAGACATAGAAATTAAGATGGCTCAAAATTCTGAATATATAAAAAGGTGAAGATTCCCTTCATATGACTTCTTTAAGACTTTAAATTCCCTAAAAGTCCGGAACACAAATAGATGGAACAGAGGAACCATAAATACAAATCCAAAAACCTCAACCCGTTTTGTGTTCCCTCGATAGAATATAAAACACGAAAAAGGTTGAGATTTTGAGATGTCACATAATTGGAGCAAATAAATCCACATGAAAATGAAATCGAAAAAAATTTCCAGCCCACACGATCCTGGCACAAGGAACAACAACAGAAACATAAAAGCCCATGCATCAGAAGGCATCAAGATCCAATGACCCAGCATACAAATAGCTCTTCCACCTCATGAAATAATCAACAATTAACAGGTAAACACAGTGCATCATAAACAATCAAGGAAAAGAGAAGTTACCACGGATCGACTCCTACAAGGGGAAGCAATGAAGCTAGAGTTCTGATCGATCACCGGCTGGTGCGCTTAAATGATTGGGGTAATGTGAGTATTTGTCGTGTCCTGGCCCGCGAGTCAGATCTGAGACCAGAATTATGGGAATTTGGTTGGGCGCGAAGGAGGCTTCATGACATTACTATTAGGAGAGAATGTCAAAGGTAACGTCAATGATAAAGCATATTGCTTGCATTGTCGTAAACGAGAAATTTGGGGTTTGAAGAAGACTTAATGACCCGCTTTGCCGTCGTTTGTGTTAGAGAAGAATCACCGGAGTTCAGAGCTGTGCGGGAATTGGAACTTTCATGTTTTACTGCGGTGAGATTACTTTGCCCGTTATCTTCACTTCCTACTTCCTAGCGCCTTTGGGAGGGAATGGTAAAGAAGACAGACTGTTGAATCGAAGAAGGGGCGATGAACTACGTCACTACAAGCTGAAAAAAATAAATTTTTTGGGTAAACAGTACTTTTGGTCCCTCAAGTTTGGGACAATTTTGGTTTTGGTCCCCGGAGTTTAAAAGTTGTGGTTTTGATTCCTCAACTTTGGACCATTTCAAAACGTTGGTCCCTCAACTTTCAGAAGGACTTGCTGGGCCCTTTGACGGCGTTAAATCGTCCCAGGTGGCACTAACGGTGTTAAATTGACTATGTGGCATGCTGATTAGGCCGCTGATGTGGCAAGCTTTTTATTTGTGGGTTGAATTAAAAAACGAAACATAAAATCTGACAGAAAAAAACGAAACAGAAGCAACAGAACACACACACGACAAAAGCAAAGCACAGAACACACGGTTTAGGCAAAAGGGAAAACGACAGTAAAGCACTTTATCAGCAAAGAAAAGCGCGGAGGGTTCGGTGAAGGAGGACCCACACCGGCGAAGTCAAACGTGGCCGTTGCCGAAGGAGTAATCGTCGATGGCGAGCGTTGAGTGCAGATCGGAGTTGTATTGTCATCAGCCTTCGCTGCATTTAAAGGTAAGGAAGTTATTGTTAATGTGAATATCGGCCTTCGCTTCCTGTCTATATCAAAGTTGTGAGCTTCAAATGAACTTCCAATGCTCTGTTTTTCACTCTACTCTCTCCTAGTTTTGTTTTGCCTTAGTAATTTGTTGTCACTGTCAGTTGATTTATGGGTTATATATATTGGGAAATCACGTTTTTGAAGAGTAGAAGGAGCTGAACGTTTAAGAATGTATTTGGTCGTGGTTTACGATTAATATGGCAATTTAAATTTCGAAGTGAAGAAACATGTTTCCAACTGGGTTTTAAATTTGACATTGCAAGTCAGAATACACGTCTTGCATTATATTCTGTTCTCTTGTACCTGTAATTTGTTTTGTGTGATGCTCTGTTTTTTTTTTACATCAAATGTTGTGGTGTTCATAGGTTAAATATGGATTTGGGCAAAGACACTAGTGAGAGTAGTGCAGTAGAGGGGAGTAGTGCTTCAGAAGCTTTGCTATTAGATTTTGAGTTTAGTGATGAAGAAAATATAGATGATGACTATTTTACGCAATACGTTGATGTTGGTGTGGGTGATGTATTGGACGAAGTTGTTGGGAGTTCACAATTGATATCTGTGAACACTGATCAACCTCAGCAATCAAATGCAGTTGAGGTTAGGGAGGAGAATATATTGGCCATGTTATCTGACTACGAATCTGAGGACATTGAAGAAGTTGAAGGAATGAGTGGTGATTAGGATGAGATTGTGGTTCAAGAACAACGCCCAAAATATAATCCCTCAGAGATGTGTAAGGAGTTTCAATTTCAGTTGGGGATGGAGTTTACTTCACTTCAACAATTTAAGGCTGCAGTGAGAGAGTATGCACTACTCAATGGATATGAGTTAAAGTTTGTAAAGAATGATAAGGTGAGATGCAGAGTCAAGTGTGGACAGCAAGAATGCAAATGGGTTGCACTTGTGAGTAAAGGACGGGGTAGTGACCTAACATATCGCTTAAAGACACTATACGGTAAACACACATGTGGGGTGTCTATAAAGGGAAAGAATGCCTCGTACAAGTGGATTTCAGAGAAAATACTCAACATGATGAAGATAAACAAAAACGTGAAGTTGGCAAACGTAATTGCAGCAGTAAGGGAGCATTACATGGTTGATGTGTCTATGTGGAAGGCATACAAGGCAAGGAAAAGGGCGAAGTCAATCATTGAGGGTGATTTTAAGGATCAATATCATAGGCTGAGAGATTATTGCAATGAAGTGAAAAAGTGTAACCTTGAAACAACTTTTGTATTGGTCACTGAGCAACCATACACACATCGCCCACCTATATTTAGAAGACTGTATGAGTGCATTGGGGCCGTGAAGCGAGGATTTTTAGCAGGTTGCAGACCCATAATTGGGTTGGACGGGTGTTTTTTGAAGGGTCCCTATGGTGGAATACTACTTGTGGCTGTGGGACGTGATGCTAATGACCAATACTTCCCATTAGCGTGGGCGGTTGTTGAGGGTGAAAATAGAGACTCTTGGACATGGTTTTTGAATAACTTGTTCGATGACATTGGCACCATGAGAGAAAGAAGATGGGTCTTCATATCTGATGGGCAAAAGGTAGTTGAACTACTGTTTACGTATTGAAATTTGATTAAATTTGACTTTGTTATGCAAACTCATGTTTGATACTAACAATAATAACATGCAGGGTCTTGTTCCTACATTTGAAGAGGTACTTGAAGGGGCAGAGCATAGATTTTGCATTCGGCATTTATATGCAAATGTAAAAGCCAAATATGGAGGAGGAACTGTGGTGCGTGACTTAATTCTTCGTGCTTCAAAGGCCACAATTAAGGCTGAATGGAAAGAATGTATGAATGAGTTGAAGACCATCTCAAACGGAGCACATGATTATTTACTAGCAATCCCTCCTATATATTGGACAAAGTCGCACTTCTATGCCACTTCCAAATGTGATATGGTGACCAATAACATGACTGAGTCATTCAATGCACGGTTGTTAGAGGCAAGAGAGCTTCCTATTGTGAGCATGCTTGATTGGATCAGAACTTATTTGATGACAAGATTTGCTGAAAATCATGTCAAGGCTGAGAAGTACCGTGACAAGGGAATAGTATGCCCACGGCCTCGGAAAAGATTGGAGAAAGAAATTCAAGAATCTCGGAAGTGGGAAGTGAGATATGCCGGTGATAATCGCTATGAGGTTTCACTTAATAGGCATAAGTTCGAAGTTGATCTAACTGCCAGAAGCTGCTCATGTTATTGGTGGCAACTAAATGGAATCCCATGCAGGTAAGTTCAAGGCAGCAATTAACTTTCAAAATGTTATTGGTTTAATTATGATAAGGATGTGATACTAGAAATAAAAATGATCATATAAGCATGACATAATGAATGGACTCTTTTCTTGATGAAGGGATTCTATCATGTGCACATGTGAAGCAGTTGGAAAGCTTTAATCCAACTTTTATTGAATTTTTTTTTTCTTCAATGTGGTATTTCTATTCATTCACAGACATGCAGTTGCTTGCATTTATATTAAGAGGGAGGATCCACATGACTTTGTGGACAAGTACTTGACTTTGCAATCTTTTGTCGCCTCTTACTCTCCAATCATCGAGCCTATTAATGGAGAGGACATGTGGGACCGGGTAGATGGTCAACCAATTGATCCTCCACCATATCACAAACGTCCTGGACGGCCACAAAAGAAAAGAAAAAGAGGAGTAGATGAGGACACTTCAGGAGCTTGTAAGGAGAAACGGCAAAACACAACTGTGACTTGTTCCAATTGTCATAAGCAAGGTCACAACCGAAGGTCTTGTAAGGCACCAAAGGGGCTACTTCCGAAGCTACCAATCCAACGAATGCCACAACAAGTTACTGAAGCTTCTTCCACACAAGAGTCGATAAATGAAACTCATCCAGGAGGGAGCCAACCTTGACATATATACTTGGATGTCACTTATATCCAGGAGGGAGCCAACCTTGACATAGTCATTGTATTTTGAATGTCACTTATATGTACTTGGATTTATCCGCTTCTTCATTTTGCTCACTGTGTAACATATGCGTGTGTGTGGAGCTTTCATTTATATCATATTAGCATATTAGCAGATGCAGGTCATCTTTAATGTTCATTTTAATGAGCATTATTTTTGCTTCATTTGTGAGTTACAAAAAGAAGGGCATTTGGATTATTATTTAGATTATTATTTATATTACTATTGTTGACCAGGGCATTTGTTAATGATTGGCATTTATATTACTATTATTATTTAATAATTATTTATATTGAAAACAAAAACCAAAAAAAAAAAAGCACAAATCTTTCACCGAACTGCGCTTGATTAAAGTTAGCATGCCGGAATTAATGAAGAAGAAGCAAATATATACATCTATACACGTGCTTTGGTAATAGGGATGTTAGATTCAGAGTTTTGAATAGTAAGGGCACTATTCGAATAGTATGATGATTATCCGATAAGCTTTTGATGAATTTCAACATCACGATAGTAAAGTGATTATCAGAATAACACTATCAGAATAGTACTATCAGAATAATACTATCAGAATAATCAGAATAACACTATCAGAATAATCAGAATAACACTATCAGAATAGTACTATCAAAATAGTACTATCAGAATACTTTTTGACATATTTCAAGAGGACTATTCGAATAGTAATGAAATTATCAGAATAATCGACATTTGCTTAAAAGAGTTTTCAAATTCTATTATTCGAATAATATGTATACTATTCGAATAGTATATCCACTATTCGAATAGTGATATTAGTATTCGAATAGCAGTTCAAAGCCAACATCAAGCCTATGAGATTGAGATGAGAAATTATTCGAATAGCAAGAAGACTATTCGAATAATATTAAAAGTTGAAAGAAAATATTTTTAGTCAAACTCGAAGAAAGTATTCGAATAGTAACTCATGTATCAGGATAATCTTTTTTGAGTTTAACATATCACTATTTGAATAGGTATCTTAACTATTCGAATAGTCTCAGTATTTCAAATGTGATCGGCGTTCCCCCTTCCCAAAAAAAAAATTAAACCAGAGAAGGATGAAGATTTTGTGCTTTTCAACAAAGTGAAGAAAATAATATTAGGGACACTTCACCTTCACCGTCCTTCGTCGCTCGTCGCTCGACCCTTAGACTCTGCCTTCAACCTCCTCGAACCTAGTCGCTCCTCTCAGACTTCACCGACAAAATCACCGTCGCTCGGATATGACCTAACAACGCCGCTTTTGCTCGTCGAAACAATGATTCATTTGCCCTTTTCCACTTCTTCCTCAAGCGTGAGTCCTCTTGGTGGTGTGTGTGTTCTGTTGCTTCTGTTTCATTTTTTTCTGTCAGATTTTATGTTTCGTTTTTTAATTCAACCCACAAATAAAAAACTTGCCACATCAGCGGCCTAATCAGCATGCCACATAGTCAATTTAACACTGTTAGTGCCACCTGGGACGATTTAACTCCGTCAGAGGGCCCAGCAAGTCCTTCTGAAAGTTGAGGGACCAACGTTTTGAAACGGTCCAAAGTTGAGGGACCAAAACCACAGCTTTTAAACTCCGGGGACCAAAAGCAAAATTGCCCCAAACTTGAGGGACCAAAAGTACTGTTTACCCAAATTTTTTTAAAGAAAAATGTTAACTTATTTAATGGGAGAATCCCGAAAAAAAAACTTATTTAATTTTTGTTTTTAAAAAATAAAAAATAATATCATTAAAGTTTCAAAATCTCACACCAATCTTTTTATCTATAAAAATATAAGTATTAACTACAATAAAAAAATATAACAATTCACTGTTTATTTTAGTAAAAAATTATTTATTTAAAATTTTAAAATTCAGATGAAATTTTATTATTATTTTTTTTAATTTTGTATATGTATAAAAAGTAAATCAAATCAAATCGATAAAAAAAAGATAAGAAATTTGATCATTTTTCCGGGAAAGATCGGGCGCAAGTGGTAAAAAATTTTGCTTATATATTTTGGCAGGATAATAATGATATTATTGATTTGAAGTGGGACGCTCAAAATCCGATCCAAAAAAAAAAAAGATTGGCTATGATCATTTACTTTTATGATTCTCTTTACATCCTCTTCCCTCCACTACTCATCTCAACCTTTAGATTAAAATCCGAATGGTTCAGACTTAATGTTAGTAAAAATATTTTTAAAATATCAAATTATTAAAAAATAATTAAATAAATTCAAAAATGCTAAATTTTAGTTATGATAATTTAAACATGTAATAAAAACATTTAAAAATAATATTTTTATGAAACATTAAATCTGAACTACTCATATTTCAATCTAAAGGTTGAAATGAGTGGTGAAGGAGAAGAAGATGGGAAGAGAATGGTAAGAACAAATGACCGTAGCCAATAAAAAAAAAGTGCGACGCTTGAAATCCAAAGGCTTTATTTGGTTGGAGGTTTTATTAGATTAGATTAGGTTGAGGTGGAGTTGGAGTTGGAGGTAAAAAAGTAGTGTTTGGTTGGAAGGAGGTTAGGTTATTTGTTGGATGTTTTTTTGTCTTCTGGTGGTCATCTAACCTAGGTTGTGAACCCTCTAAAATTGGGGTTTTTCCTAGGTGAGAGAATATTTATCTTCAGTTGTGACTAAATTGCCCATGGCAATTTTTTATAATTCCAGCACTGCCCTCCCCTATAAAAAGTCGTCACTTTGTTTCATTCCCTCTCCTACCCGAAATCCCATTTTCTCTCATATTGTTCGTGTACTTTGTAGTCGACTCTTTCGCCACGCTGCTCCTCCAACGTCGTCTCAAGTCCTGTAGATCTAGCCGCCTCCGCCTCCTCCTCCTCGAGTAATAAATATATTGTAAAAGAAGAAGGAAAATATGTAGAAGGATATTTTTGTCCATTTATAATTAACTCACCTAACCTAATCTCCTAAACCAAATAAGATATCAAACCTAACCTAACCTCTATTTGAACCAAATAACATTATAACTTCCTCTAACCTAACTTAAACCTCACGTAACATAATCTTCATTGAAGCAAACACACCCAAAAGGAGCAAAGCTCGTATGGTCCATAGAAGCAACCTCCATCTAACTAGGGGTGGAAACAGGAGAGGCTAGACCAAGCTTTTGCCTTAACAGGCCAGGCCTGTTAAGGCACAAACTGGCCTGTGGCCTGTTGGAGGCCAATTTTTAAGCCTAGACCTGACTTGTACACAGGCTTGACCTGGCCTGAAGCCTGTTAAAGAGGCCTGAATTTTTAAAATTTTTTAAGCAAACCAACAGGCTTACAAGCCACACCGCAAAACAGGCTAATAAGCCACAAACCGAAAACAGGCCTCCTTAAACAGGCAAAAATTTACACAAATTCCAAAGCATATGATGAGGAATCCTCACCGAGGATATTCACAAATTACAATCTAAACTCACCGAGGATATTCACAAATCACAATCTAAATTCCAGAGGATATTCATAATCTAAATTCCAAAACAAAAACCAAAAACAGAAATTCGTAATTAGAAATTACAGAAACAATCTATATTCCAAAAACGCCAAAACCAATCTAAATTACAAACAGAATCAAACAAAAATGAGAACAAAATCGAAAGAGGAGTGCCAGCTAAACCAAATTGCAAAATTTTAAGCTTGAATCAACCACATTTCAGTAATAAATAAACAAAATCAAATAACCAAAACTTACCTAATAGCTGAACTGAAACACGACAGAGAGAGTAAGAGACAACGGAGAGAGTGGGAGACGAATTAGACGATGGTGGATTGAGAGTGAGAGGTGTCACTGAACTGAATCACACACCTTTCAGGAATCTTCGACGGTGGACTGAGAGTGAGAGATGACGGAGAGAGTGAGAGACGACGCTGAACTGAATCAGACAACTTTTTGAAATCTTCGACGGTGGACTGAGAGTAAGAGACAACAAAGAAAGGACTGATCTTTGATGATGGACTGAGAGTGAGAGACGGCGGAGATCTTCGACTGGAACGACAGATCTTCGACAGGCAAGCTGGGAGAAGACGGAGAGAGGAGAGTGAGACACTTGCCGAACGGCGGAGGCGGACTGATGGCCGTCGAGATGCGACTTGCAATGGCAGACTGATGGGAGGTGAGAGTCGGCGGATGTGGTTGCTAGATGTAATTTCAAAGATGTGAAAATGAAGAATGGAGGATAAGGGTTAGGGAATTAGGAGGAGTGGAGGGGCAGATTGCAATTATTTTTAACCTTTTTTTTAATAAAACCTTAATAAGTTCAGACCTGCCTGACAAGTCTATCAACAAACCTTGACCTGGCTTATTAACATAAATAGGCTTTTAGAATGGTCTTAATCTAACCTTTTAACTTGACAGGCCAAACCTTAAACAGGCCAGCATGACCCTAGACGGCCTGTACTGTTGCCATCCCCATCCACGGGAGCATTCAGTTTTTGCGACTCGTAAACGTAACCAACCTCCATTCCCACTTTCGGTCACCATGGCGAGCTCAGAGGAAGCAAAGCTTGAACGGTTCCTCGAGTGGCTACAGGTTGCTTGACACAGTTTCAATCTGTAATAGAAACAAAGATATTTTGTTGCGTCTGTCACATAGTTATTTTAAATTTGTTGGGTTTTGAATTTAGGCGAATGGAGTCCAACTACAAGGTTGCAGCATCAAGTACTGTGATTCCAGAAAAGGGTTTGGCATCTTTGCAACTCAAGATGTTTCCGATGGTAATCTGAATCTTTCAAACACCTCAGTCAAGTATATTTAGAGATTATTTTTAGTATATGTGGCTCGGGTCATCTTACGATTGCGTTGCCTGTTCTTCTCCGAGTAGTTGAGACAATGTAAATTTAGGGTGGATTGAAGGAGTTGAGCTCTCAACTTGTAATTTTGTCATTGCTAGCTAAACCCAGAAAATGTAGCACTGGATATGAAATTCTGTTTGCGTGTCTTTTTAGGAATTTTGAATGTACACGCGCTTCTTTTGGGCAAAAAATAAGCGATCTTTAAAGAGTATACGCCTGGCTTTTGGAGCGTAAATAATCAATCTTTCTCGCTGACAGTAACTGCATCATATTTTATCAATCCATGAAAAGCGAATCAGTGAACCTGCTTGTTTCAATTTAAATTTTCTGGAAAACTATCATCATTCATTGCCTGATAAGATGATTTTTGTTGTTGTTGTTGTAGCTATACATACATGATGGCCAGAATGATATAAGTTGCATTTGGTTGCACGCTTTCTTAATCAAAGGAATTTGGATTTGAATTTTCAAATTTAAGTGGGCAAAAAAAGTATCAGATCAGTAAGTCCTTGACACGGGTTGATGTGTTTTATCTTAAATACAGGGATTTAAATTAAGTAACTTCAGGAAATTTGAAATACATTTCATTGTGATATGTGCTTGAAACATAGAAAGAGATCTTTTAATTAATAATATATCTAAAGATATGGTTTTCGATAGAGCACAATGGCGTCGTGCGATCTATGTAGCCGACCCCACCTAATGGGATAAAGGTTTTGTTGTTGTTGTTGTTGTTTTTGTTGATGCGCTTGAAACATGATTCAATGAGTCAAATTAGATAACAAACGATATATTTAAATGCAACCATTTCAAAGTCCAGTAATGCCTATTAAATGCATTTAATTTAATTCTGCCACACAGAGCTCAGTGTTTAATTTTTTAAGTCTATACTACGCCGTAAAAAATAAGAAAAATGTTTCTGAAATGAAGATCATTAGTACCTTTCCACCTCAAATATGTATCCTCTCTATAAGCTCTTGAAAATAGAGAAACTAATGCTGAATACTCCATGAAGCAGGAGTTCTACTGGTTGTTCCGCTAGATTTAGCAATAACTCCCATGAGGGTATTGCAAGATCCTCTTCTTGGCCCAGAATGCAGGGCAATGTTTGAAGAAGGAGAAGTAGATGACAGGTTCCTGATGATTTTGTTCTTGACTGTGGAGCGCTTGCGTCATAATTCTTCGTGGAAGCCGTATGTTTGGTTGCTTATATTTGACTTTTTGTCGATAATTTTGCTTTATTCTTTGTTGTGAGCTTTACATGTGGAAAATGAAATCAGGTACCTTGATATGCTTCCAGCCAATTTCAGAAATTCACTTTGGTTTGGTGATGATGATCTTCAAGAGCTGAGGGGAACAGCATTGTTCCGTGCTACTGAATTGCAGGTGATTTATCTTCTGATTGATGATTTGAAAACAATTAACCACTTTAATAAAACTTATGCTTCTCTTGCCAATATAAGGACCGATCGTGATATAGAGCAGGGATGATTGTGAATTTTTTACATATAGGCAGGAGGCAGCTGATGTCCATGTTTAATTTTCAAATTTCTTAAAGTAGTCTTGTGTTTTTTCTGTGCTGAATGCTTGGAGTCTGTATTTTGTTAGTTACTTGAATAGTTGAATGGCATAGGAACCAGCCAATTGCTCAGCATGAGTAAGGAACAGAAGACAGCCAAATAAATGCCTAATAAAGATTAACATAGCACAGACTAACAAGGTTGAAGTCAGCATTGCCATCTACTCCATAAAGGCAAATAAAAACAAAATATTATGGGGAAAATGTGCGATAAACACATGATTCCAACTGTCTTCATGAAGTTCTGAACTTTAATTAGGATTGCATAATTGTGGTACTGATACAAGAACTAATATGATCGTTACCCAATCCCAAATACCAAACCTAGTTTTTCTAGTGCTGATTTCTGTGATGTGATGGAGATCTGTATGGTTAAAATTTTGGTTCAATGTTTGAGGTAGTATTTAGTATGTTTAATGTGGTCTGGGAAAGAACCAGATGTCAATTCTGTTACAAGCTTTTTCCTATCTCACTTAAACTTAATAGCATATGTGAATTGGCTCATCTTGCAGAAGAAAAACTTGCTGTCGTTGTATGATACCAAAGTAAAGGCTTTGGTGAAGAAGCTCTTGACTCTCAGTGGGTATTCAGAGACGTATGTTTTGGGTGACTTAATCTAGTTTGTCACTTTAAATGGGTTATTTACATTTGATATAATTAGATACTTGTTGAAATTTAAAGTTTTATAATCTGAGGGGAGTAAGTATTGGCTTTTTATTAATAATATTAATTTTGTTGTAGTGACTATGATTTTGACATTCCTATTGTTCTACAATGTTGTATTTAATTCATTTTATACTAATTTACCTGATACGAGAACCATGGAACTGCTTGGCACTCTGTAAGATATGTTTTCAAGTAGTCATTTCTTAGCTAAATTATAATCATAATCTTATACTAAAACTGCTTCTTTTCTGTCTAATGTGTTTCACTAGTGAGGTTTGCTTTGAAGATTTCCTTTGGTATGTACTTCTCATGAACCTTTATCATTACATTATATAGTCAATCCTTATAGATTTATGCCAACTATCAGAACTTCAACCCTTCGAGGCTGACAGCAGATTCACCTCAATGCTAGGGCAAATTCAGTATTCTGGAGCCGTGCTTTGAACATCCCTTTTCCTCATTCTTTAGTATTTCGACAAATGCAAACACCTGACGGTTGCGTTTCAGTCAATGGAAGTGTTGAGACTTCAACTGATGGTGAATATGATGATAAAACAAGTCCATCATTCTCTTAGTTTTTTAATTATATTCTGATTTATATCAACTAATTTGATTGATCCTTTCTTAGCCTTTGCTGAATATAAGTCAATAATCATGTTAACATTGGCAAGTTTCATTTCAGAAAGCCAGGTTGAAAAATCTGATGATGAAGTCAATGAGATGATTTGTAGCAAAATACAAGGAGACCCAGTTTGGGTGGAGGGTCTTGTCCCGGGCATTGACTTTTGCAACCATGGTAGGCTGTTAAATGAAAATAAAACTTATACATTTCAATCTACGTAATGTTTTTTGAGTCCCTTTCTTTTTTGTTTCTCTGTTTGTTGGGTTCTTCTGATTTCCCCCTTTTAAATTTAGAGTTTAGACATAGCTAGAAGAAGAAATTCCATTCTCAGAGACAAAAGTCATTTTTAGACTTTTATCTTGTTCTTGGGTTGTTGATTGGCGTCCTGATGAACATCTGTAAACTTGTGCAATGACCATGAATAAGACTTATTTATTACATTTATTATATACCAAAACAGGAGTCTTTGCTGTTTCTCTCTCTCTACATTCTCAGATCCCTTTCTTTTAAGCCCGTATCTAAATGGTTTGACTTTATTGGTTATATTCTTCTGTTTTTCATGGTAATAATGGTGTCATATATTACTTATGTCTTGGATCCTGATCCAGAAGGTAAGTTGACAATTAAAAAGACTACAAATAAATGTCAGTTATTCATTCTGTTTGACATTATAGCTAAACAAGATTGCATCTGCATATGCATGTATACATGGCTATTTGCAGCATTATTTGACTTATAGCAATGCATATACATGTATGCATGGCTATTTGCAGCATGATTTGACTTATAACAAAAAATACAAGGTGCTTTCGAAAATTTTAAAACTTTTAGTTTATATATCTCATGTGACTTACCTTGCTTGGCCTTCCAGATCTGAAGCCAATAGCAACTTGGGAAGTTGATGGAACTGGATCAATCACACATATCCCTTTTTCCATGTACCTTCTCTCTGGTAATGTTGTTCTTTCTTATTCAGTATGGCATTGTTAACTTCTGAATTTTGCATTTTATTGCTTGTGACATGTGCCAATTTATTGTTCTTCTCTGCCACTCCATTTTAGTAGCTTCATCATTCAATAAAATTACTGATCTTTATTTTCTCGAGTGTTAAGCTGCGCAAAATCCCTTGGAGATCGGTCAAGAAATTTCCATTAGTTATGGCAACAAAGGAAATGAGGTATTGTTGTTGTTCCATCCCAAGGTTAAAAACAGAAGGAAAAAATGCTTCCGATTTCATGCATTATTATTTAGATTTGAAAGTTTAGCTTTGTCCTGCATATGATGAAGTTTTGTATGCATTGTCACAGCATCCATAATCCAAATATTTTTTGCCTTTTTACATACAAGACCATATTTTTCTTTCTTTCTTTTTTTTAATGTTGATGTAAATTTTCTTTCTCCCTTCGCAGTTTTGAAGTTTGATTTGTGGGCATAAAACATGTATCTTTCTGCATGCTGGAAACATTTAATTTGGGTTACCTTTGTTTTGACTATAATTATGATTTCCCCCCTAATTTATTATTTTTCCTTTGAAGAGTCTGCTGCCAGAAACCAAACTGAGCCTGATGCATAGTCACACACCATTGTTTTAGCAACAATGAATCTAGTTACAAGAAATGCTTGTTCGAAGATTGTACAGCATTTTCCTATGCACCCTTTTTGTGCAATACTTCTCTGACTAGAAGTATCAATAGTTTTTCCCACGATTAGCATTTAGTCTCTCTTAATTATGTAGTATGCCTGGAGTCTTTTCTTCCCCCAAGTGAAGGCAAAGCATGCGTCTATACATTGGAAATACTGGTGCATTTTGCTAGGCTTTTTCTCATGTTTCATTTTCTAAATTGTCCTTTAGCCTGAATTATGTAAATACTGTATGACATCTTTTTTATATGTCTGTATTGTCTTCTTTAACTATTCTTTTTATTAGGCATCAGTGTTCTATGATTGAGGCAGAAAGGCCTTCCAGTTTTTAGTAAAAAAGCTTTCTGTGAGGCCTTTTCGTTTATTTGAGTCCACATTTACCATTTGCAAATCATTCTTTTTACTCTTAAGTTCATTGCAATTGCCGAATTTTTTTCATTTTCTTGTATTGGATGCAGGAACTTCTCTATCTTTATGGTTTTGTGATAGATGATAACCGAGATGACTATCTCATGGTAACAGCTTCCACTTAGTATGTACCTTGTACACCCCCAGCAAAATTTCTTTTTTGCACCTTGTACAATGCTACTAATCAACCGATACACAAACCCACATAAAAAAGACAGTTGTTCCTAAAACCACATATCAGATATCATCTGATTTTTGTTGGGGGGAAAATCAAATTATTATACTTAAGTTAGAGCAAATTTTAAATTTTTTTCAAAAGTTTTAATTTGACAAGTCATGGAGGTTAGGAAATATTCTTTATTTGTTGCAGATAATGTGTAATCATAATCAGCTAAATTATAATGTTAAGAGTTATGAAGAGCCATTATGGTAGAATCATTTTAATTAAGGCTTGAGGCTCCTGCTGCATGTTTGTGTGTGTGTGATTATATATATGTGTGTGCGCGCGCGCGTGCGCGCTTTCTTGTATGAATGAAAATACACAATTCAGCCACTCATCTTTATAATAAGGAAATAAATAACTATAATCATTCATATTGAAGTAATAGCCCTTGATATTGTCTGTGGTTGTTACTTCTGTTATTTGCTCTACCTCAATCCGTGATTAAAATTGCATTTGATTATAGTTAATATGGTCTGATATATATCGTAGCTTATCAAAGATGTTGGGTCCTTTTAGGTCCACTACCCAGCAGAAGCAATTGCTTCTATATCTTGCTCAGAATCCAAAAGTCAGCTTCTTGAAGCGCAGGTATGCAAGTAATAAATGTCCTGTATGACTTTTTATTTCTGTTAGTACAATGCCTTCATGTTTGGAAAAGTTCTAGTAATTATTGTTCTTGGTGTGTTTTTGGCTATTGTGAATCAATTGTTTTCTCTTGTTTATATTAACAGAAGGCTGAGATGAGATGCCTTTTACCCAAGACTTTACTGGATCATGGGTTTTTTCCAGTAGGCACCAAAAAAGTGGGGGAAAATGACAAGGGCAAGGTGGACCAAGTTTGCAGTTATAGTTGGAGTGGTCAACGGAAGGCACCATCTTATGCAAATAAGCTGGTTTTTCCTGAGAAGTTTATGACAGCCTTGAGGACCATTGCCATGCAAGAGAATGAGATCTTTAAAGTTTCCTCACTGCTTGAAGAGGTGCATTTTTCTTGGCAACATAACTTTTTTTCCCGCCTTAGAAGCTCTTGATCAAAACTCTGCTTTTAATTTGCTTGGTGCATAATCATTAACTGTAGCACACTATTGCAAAAAAGGACCTGGACTCTAAAGCCACCATGTGCACTGCACACTGCATGTTCATTGCAAGATGCTGCACACATTTCATATGCATCCAGTGCGTCCACTTTAGCCCTCTTTCATATACCTTTCCCCATTTCCTGACAATAGGGTTCCTGGTGCTGTTTTTCGCATAAACATGACCCACCAGCCTATTGGGCTCATCAGAGAGATATTGGGGATTTCTGATGCAGCTACAATTTTTAGTTTCTGTAACTGCCTTTTGATCACATAGCCCAGAGCAAATACTAAATATAATTATTTTATTGCTTTTCTTGTTTGGTCATTAAGAGTGTCAAGTGTGCATTACCTCTGAGTGGCTGACAAAATGGCCCTGCGCCCCTACTATCATGCTGTGTTTGTAGGGTAGCAAATATATGATTGAATGTATTTTCTACTGCGAGAGATTGTAAAAAAAAGATCCCATGCAATTAGAGGATAGGTCCTTTTATTTCCTTGAATATATTAAAAGATTAATTACGTATTATCGTGCGTGATAAAAGAATCAGATAGTGAATGAATAACAATGCTTAATGAAAACAAAATTTTGAAATTTTCAAAGGTTTTGTTTTATCTCAGAGAAGGAACAGAAAGGATTTTTTTTTAAAAAAACATAGGATTTTTTTTTAAAAAAACATAGGAGATAGTCTTCGAATCTTAGAAAATTTATTATAAACGATGAAAGAAGTGAAAAGAAGAAAGATAGGACGGGGTGAAGCAAACCAACCTGATTCAGTTTCTTCCATTGCCAGTCTCTATGAAAGAGGCACACATATGCAGCAGGCAAAATTTCTAGGCCTGAGCGAAATCTATTTATATATTTATTTTTGGGATTAAAAAAACTATATTACTTCTCCCAAAAGAAAATATATAAGCATGTTATTCAATTATTATTTGTATCTGAATCCTACGTTTTAACTTCATTTTTTCCCCTCAAGCTTCTTGGATCTGGAGAGGAGAGGCAACTATCAGATACGGACGTTCAATCGGCAGTATGGGAGGTTTGTGGTGATTCTGGAGCTTTCCAATTGCTTGTTGATCTTCTTCGGGTTAAGTAAGTACCAGAAAATACTGAATTTCTAACAGCTTTACATGAAGTATGAGTAATATACTGATGCTTGTTGAAACTTGCTTTTTGCAAATGATGTTCATTGTTTTATGCGGCAAATCCCATATTGAGTAAAATGTATCTCGCTTAGTTTGAAATTGAGGTATATCGTGTGAGTAATACTTCAACCAACTTCATTGCATGTAAGGTTAATGGATCTTGAAGAGGGTTCAGGAACGGAGGAAAGCGACACTGATTTGCTGAACAAGGCCCTCATTATTGATAGCCGGGATGATAACCAACAGCTGAAGAATAGTTCAAGGTAGGAATTAGTTTCCTTCGTTGGAGTATTTTGACTTTTTCCTATGAATTGCTAAGTACAAAGGGTTCCACGAGAGTCACTATCTTCTTAAAAAGAAGATAAATTTTGGTACATGTCATGAATCCTCTGCATTGCACATCTTTTCAAAGACAGTAGCATTGACTAAAATGAGAGGGGTTCTGGTGTATAGAGAGGGCCTCACCATTAGGGTCTGTTTGGTGTGAGGGATTTGGAGGGGAAGGGAGGGGAGGGAAAATTTTTATGAGTTGAATTTTAAAAGATTGAAGAAGTGGGGAAATAAAATTTTAATAAAGAGAATATATAAGATAAAAGAATAAGAAAAGTTAATTAAAAATTTGTAACCCCACTTCTCTAATTTTCTTAGGGCATGTTTGGTATGATGGAATTAGGGGTGATGGAAATGGAATTGAGGATCAATTCCATCATGATGCTTGTTTGGTATGATGGAATTGGAAAATTTTCCAATTCCATGTGGAAGCCAAATAGGCTCAATTCCACCCAATCAATTCCATCAAAATACCTAAGATTTACAATTCCATGTGATCATTTCCATCTATTACCCTCCACTACCTTCAAAAAAAATAAAAAATAAAAAATTGAAGGACATTTTGGTTTTTTATACAAAAATTAGATCTCATTTCCATGACATACCAAACATACTTTTAGTCCCTATTTCCATTTCCATATCCATATCCATTTCCATCAAAATCAATTCCAGCATACCAAACGGGCCCTTAGAGTACCTGAGTTTTTATAACTGTACCTTTTTACTAACACTATTTCTTTATTTTAACCTCAAAAACATTTTTGTGCACCAATGATCTTCATTTAGTGCATTCAAAGAAAAAGAGAATAGAGAAGAAATGATAAGGGGTGTGGTAGTATCTTGAATATACTATATTGACTGTTTTCCTTTTCCATGTTTTCTTTCTCTTGGTAATATGTTTTGCAAACCTGCAGCAACAGCAATGAGACTGAGGAGCACAAGTTTATGAGTAGAAACAAATGGTCTTCTATAGTATATCGGCGAGGGCAAAAGCAACTCACTCGCTTATTCTTGAAAGAAGCGGAACACGCTCTGCAATTATCCTTAGATGAAGACGAGAGATAGATAACACTCCCATGTGTAGTCTCCTTTTCCTTTTAGATAAATATGACTACTGAGGTCTTACTCTTACAGGACGAGATCAGTAAGTTTAACATTTCTTGTTAACTTGCATCTGAAGTATTAGCTTCCCCATCTCCATTTTATGGTGTTTAATAGTTTCTTCTCCATTTTTATTTGGGAGCTTTTGTCTCTGTAATTCCGGCTCTAGAATGGGGAATGAGATCTAGTTCTGATTTCCTTCATGATTCAAAATCGCGGATTGGAATCTGCTTTTGATGACTCTTCTTTTGGACCCCTTTTGCGCGATGATCTGGCTATATTGCTGGTTTGAAAGCGCTTGTGTGTTTCAACCTCAAACATTGATGTATTGATGTATTGAATATATAGGCAAAGAAGAACAAAATTATTCAGAAACAGAGTCCGCAAAACAAAAGCAGCAAAGAAAAATAGTAGTCCGGCAGAAAATAAGACAACAGAAATAAAGAAATAATAGAGAATAATCAACTCAATCAAGGCCTTAAAACTCAGCAACATTAGGAAACCTCATAGTCCTTGCAACCTCTTGTTCCAGAATAGAGGAGAAAGAAGGTGATATCAGATTCACCTCTTTGCGAACACTCGGGGCAAGGAAGTTGGCAGCTAAAACAGAGTTGGAAAAGTTAGCAAACATCTCTGTTTCAACATACACGTACGGTGCCCAAAGAAAAAAGAGTCGGCAAAAGAAAATGCGAAGCATTCTCTGTTCTTTTCAACCGCTAGTTCAGCTCTAGTTTTGGAATGTGAATCCCCCACATTCTTCTAGCCCACGCGTGATCATATTATTTAGTTTTATCATTCTTGTATGCTGGTAACGTGCTGAAGAGACCATCCGATAGCCATGGATCCATTGAAGAGAGTGATAGCAACAGATGAAACATGGTTATTACTTGCAATCCTTGCCTTCGCTACCCCCAAAAGAACAAGATGTTTGTGAATGGTATGAGAATGACAACAGGGAGTAGAGTAGCAGAGCCAAACAGCATGAATGAAACAAAGGTGAAAAGGCCATTCTTCCATGGCGGAACTTGTCGATCTGCCGCTAGCATTTCCTTGTTAGTTTCCATTCTCTGGTCCACCACCAAGTTATTGTATTTTGCAAACAAATTCACAACCACCCGGAAAGAAATCAAGCTCAGTAAGTTGAATGACTCACTTGAAATGAATTAAAGGGTAAGTGTTTGTCATACATACCATGGTTGCATCACTATTTTCCATCCCAAGATCTTCCTATAGTGTAGCTCTTCATTTGTGTGGTTCATGACATCCCAATTAGTTGATTGCCTTTTTTGGAGAAGCACGTCTTGCTCGGCCTTACTTGACAAGTAGTCCCCAAGCCCCATTAATATTGCATCTGCCACAAGGTTTGCAAACCCCAGAACCAGCACTTCCACTATGAATACATTACTGCAGCACCTAAGTTAGTAAATTGATCAAATTTGCACAGAAATGAGTTGCATTTCTTCGCATGATGACCCAAGTGCATGTAAATAACATTGTTTTTTCAAATTTGGGCTTTCCATCCTCGTCTTTCTACTTGATTCTGACAATAGAAGATTAACATCATTTTGCATATTGTTTTATTTAAGACAAAAATAGGAAAATTTAGCAAATAATGATAAGATATAAAGTGTCCGAATTAGATTATGTTGATAATCAAGATAATGTGCTTTAATCTTCATTTTAGATGACAGTATAAGCAATGCGGTCCGCAAAATGACAACTTTTCCACTTATAGAAGAGAGTGGTGGGAACTACATTGAGGAAATGGGAGGTGACTGTGTATTGGGATTCTGTGGGCCCAAATTTTCGGGCTGAACTTGGATTTTTGTAATAAGAAATTGAAGTTTGACCTTTTGTCGCCTCCACACGAACTACAAATCACTGTAGCTTTGGATGTGAAGCTCATTGGCTATTCATGGCAGAAAGTACAAAAAAAAAATTAATAAAATTCAATTTTATAAAGTCAAATTCGTCAGAAAATTGCATGTCTTTTTTCCCCTAAGTTTGTTTCTTTCGCAATCATTGGATATTCATGGGTCTACTAACCATTCAGATCAAGGTTCTTTTCTAACTGCTGGTCAGGTAGACCCCTCCCCAAAGGTGTTTTTTCCCAGTTTTCCTAGTCTGTCTGAGTTGAAGTTCGATATAGTACCACTAAGTCAATCCTTTTTAGGCTCCCCCCCCCCCCCCCCCCAGAATCTTTAACATAAGACCAAACCAAACACACTCAACCTTAATTTGTCGTAGCATAAATTAGTCTTATGTGAGCCTCCGACTAATAAAAGGAATGTTGGCCTTGTCCTATTATATACAGCATAAAGTTTAGTCTGTTGTAAGGTATAATTAGGAAAATGCAAGTGAAATGGAGAAATAATATACGAGGGGAGATGGAGGAAATGATAATGGCGTCAAGGCCTCCATGCCTCCTTGGGTCTCTCACTAGTACCCCTCCTTCCTCTGCTTGTGGGGGATTAAACCGTAAGAATTATTTTGTTCTTACTTGATCACTTTTTAGTGTTTAAACTTTGCAGGGCAGGTGATGATAGAGAGAGAAAGTGTGGGACGTGCGTGTCATGTTGCATGCAGATGCGTCAACGCGTATATTTTTCTGAATGAATTCGGTTGCCTCCTTCTTGAATTCCTTTTAAACAAGTCAACACTAGTAATATTAAATTAAAGCTCTTCCAATACTTAGATATGCAAGGTAAATTAGCAAAATAGTTAAACCAACATGCTCTGTGTGTTGTATTACAATTTTTTTTTTTAATTGGAAAGGGGATTATATTAATAAATCAGAATTTTACATCAGCAGGATATACAAAAGAGAGTAAGCAGGATTATGTATTGTAGTACTATTATTTGTGTTGCCATGTATCTTAAGTTTGAACAGTTTCAGTCACACATGGAGGAGCGCCCCAAATCCAAGGTACAAAAAATCAGACCGGACATTGAACCGCTTGAGACACTGAGTTAAAGGTCAGTAGTTCAGACCAAAGTCAACCTGAGGGTTAGACCGGGGTCAATTAAAAAATATATATATATAATTTAAATGTCCATATATACCATTTAAAAAACTATATGAGAGTTATTTTTCAAATAATAGTCCAATATAACCTTTTGAACCTAATACCTACAAACATATCATTAAGTACATAAGGATTTTTTCTCAACCAATGCCTAAAGTATTCCATAATCATTTTAAAGCTCCTTATAAATTAAAAAATGTTAGGAAAATATTTTTTTTTTTAAAAAAAACAACAACTTCATTTGCAGTGTAAAAAGGTAAAAAAGGAAAAAAAAAAAAAAACCAAACCGTGACTAGACCAGTTTACCTTGGTTCACACCGGGTCAGACCAGGTTCGCCGGTTCACCATTTTTTTCCCTCAACCGGACCGGACCAGCAACTGGTTCACCAATGTTGTGTCTGAACCGACCGATCCGGTCCAATTTTCCATACAATGCCCAAACCACGGGAAGCTCCCTCACTTATAGTACAATTCATAACGTTTTAAAAATATTTTCCCTAAAATGTTCCTCATAAATAATTTACTTTGACCTGTTCTATAAAAGCATCTAAAGTTGACTGAATGATTATATTTAATTGGGAATACAATTATAAAAAATATATATAACATCAAATAAGCTTAATTGAGGGAGTATAATCTTTATTAAAAAAGTGATGAAAAATCAAAAAATATTATAAATAAACAAATCATGCACCCCCAAAACTAATCATATGTATCGAATTTTACCTCTGCTATTAGGCCACTTATTTTCGGAAAAAAAAAAAATTGTATAATGATTGATTGGAAATCTCCAACATGAATTAATTTATTTATCAAAACATGCTTTTTTTTTTTTGGAAAATTTCCAAAAATAAATGAAGACTCGAAACACGCTTATCAATTCAAGATTGGAGCAAAGATAAAATGTATAAATATATGAATTTGAACTTATTAAATGATATCAAAATTTAATTTCCCCCCCTAGTATCATCTGATTTTTTGCCACAACAAACACGTGATAGAATTGATAAAGATTATGAATTATGGTGCTCCACCGTATCGCAATAAGCATTTAAAACCACAAAAAAGAAAGGAAAAGAAATTGGAAGGGCGTATATTAAATTCACTCCCTCGTTTTTCATTTATCTTCATTATTTTATTACTCTAAAAAAATTTCAAAACGCATTATATGGTCCTTGCTGAATAGTAAATGCAGAGGGATTAATATTCAAGAGATGACACAGGTAAGTACAAAGGGAATAGCAATTAAACTAAGGGACTCCTTTCTTCATCATCTTGTTCTGTGTGAGTGGCCCTCAGCTCTTGACTATTAGTAGCAGGAGAAGAGGGTAAGGCCTTGTTCTTGTTGGTGTAGGCACGCTTATTTTCAGGCAACATCTTCAGTATGATTCCCATGGCTATGAGCAGAAGTCCAGTCCCATGCTGTTCTGTCAATGGCTTTGTAAATATCATGTATGACAGCATTAATGTCACTGCCTTTCTTGCTGTTGTTATCTGTCTCCAACATTCAAAATGCATGAATCTTTAAAATTCAATTCAATTACAATAAAATGATGCATTTTGCAGGAGAGAATGAACCCAAACAAAAATCAGATGCATGTAAAGTAAACATTCATCAAATGAATAGCAGGGAAAAAATGCACATCATTTAATGCCATTAAAGCCTTATTGGTTGGTACTTTGGCCAAAGAAACATATCATGACACAAAAGGTCAACTTTCAGATAAAATTCAAATTTGCTGCTGTAAAACAAGTTAATGTTGGTCATTTACTCATTTAATTATACCCTCTAAGCCTTATGACATCCTGCATTTTCACATGGCAACCGCCAGAGGACTTGAAGGCCACAAGTGAGACTTGAATGTTTGGCGCATGAATTCAAACTCAGTGGTCCAAACTGGCATAGTGGAAGCAGGAAAAGCTTGTGACAGAGAAACTTACCATAGCTGTTGTGGCTGCACCAAATATGGCAATAAGGGAGAGGACAGAGACTTGGCCAATAAAAGTGGCCATCGCTTCAAACACTAACACGCCATACACATAGGGATGCTGCAAGAAAAGGAAACGCCTAAGTGAAGAACTGAGTAACTGGGATTGAGATCTTCCACATGAATATGCAATATTTTCCCTCTTATGTAGCAAATACTAATTGGCAAGCCTTTGTGGCGAATGCACCTCCACATTTACCTGTGAACAAGAAGTCCAGGCTTTGAATAACTCTCCAGTTAAAAGCATAGGTGGGATTAAGAAAGGCAAACCCACTACAGTAGAGCAGAAGAGCATCTCCGTCTGTGATTTGAGAATAAACAAGCATTCAATATGCTGTTGATATATGATACGAATGCCTTTTCTTCCCATGGAAAAGGAAACCACATACAGAATTAACAAGACTTGGAAAATAACCTGTGTGGTCTCAGGATTCATTGTGAAGATTGCTTCTTGCAGATTTCCCAGAAAGGAATCCATGACCAAAGCACCGGATATCATTATAACACCAATGACACTGAAATTGGGTGATGTCTGTGCATCTGCTAAAGTGAATAGAATCAAGCCTGCCACCAAAAGTACTGCTGACACGTATTCATGAAATGGATATTTCCTTCTCAGACCCGGTATGACGGCGCCCATTATCATCACCGGTAGCACCTAATGTACAAGAATTGAATCTGATCATATTCAAATGTTTCACATTCTAACATTCCATTCGCCTCATGGTAAAAAAAACAAGAGTTTGACTAGCTTCAACTTGACTAAGGTGGTCAGATAATTTTGACACGCTAAGCCCATAAGTAAGAATTTACACAGGACAATCTGATTCCTAGTAACTAAGGAAAAAAATCAAACACATTCATGGTGTTTCATTATGATTAGCCAACAAACAATAGTTTCAAAAAGTTATTTATTTATTTATTTATTTTTTGGAATTTACCTTTGTGGATTTGAACATTATCTGTGCAGGGTAGTTCAGGAAAGCCAAAGATCCCTTTGTTAGACCATGTGAGCCCATGAGGACAGCAGAGAGCTTCACATAGGTTTTCCATGGGTTCACCATTTGCTTGCTTGTGAAGCCTTGGAGGTAAATCAGAAGCAGATAAACAAATCCTTGAACAAATGTGAAGTACCATCCATAGCTGGAATAAGAAATAAAGTCGCCCATTTCACTATCAATTGACAAGTCCTGAAGAAAAGAAATACATAAAACAGTAACAAGATGAACAAGCTTGCCTGAAATGGAGCCTGTTGTACACATACTCCTGAAAATCAGAAAAATACAGTTAAGAACTTAATACAAATAGTCATAGAGCAGGGGCTTGTCATTGATGAAGCATTGCAGTCATTCAATTTTCAGAAAGAATGACAGAAAATGTCAAATCCAAAAGCAGAGAAGACAAAAGGCAGAAAAATCCTTCACCAAAATATTGCTGGATAAAGTACCTAATTTCTCAATTTTCAGAAAGAGTGACAGAAAATGTCAAATCCAAAAGCAGAGAAGACAAAAGGCAGAAAAATCCTTGACCAAAATATTGCCGGATAAAGTACCTAATTTCTCAAAAAACGGTGTTCAGACGCTGATGAAACAGAGTACAACAGCGCTCGATGAGATTTAAAGTGCAAGAAAACAAAGATAAAACTTGACAGTATCTTGAGAAAGAAATAAGCTAGAAGTTAAAATGAGGAAGTCATAAATTCCGAAGTTGTGGTGTGTGATTTTTAAAAAAATCAAAAGCAAGTTTGTATGATATGTACCTCGCAGATGCCGTTAACAAGGTATCCAAAGAAGAAGCCAGAAGAACAAATGAGAAATTGCTGCCACATTGGTCTGTCCGAGAGCGAAATGCCAAACAGAGTACGAGCTTTCTCGTCGTTCTTCATCACTCACTCCCGGTGCTTATTGAAAGAAAATCAATCCCAGAGCTACAATATGCAAAAATCAAAGGCTTCAAAGTCGAAATACGCTCAGACAAAGAGAAGACGGTGAGCTTGAGGCATCTGCATGACGACTTTGGTGGCCCCAATTTGAGAGAAGGGAGAATGGAAATTGTTAGACTAAGGAGTGGCCATGTCCATGTGCGGAATGGAAGGAAGAAAAAAGGTCAGCATTTATTGAGAATGAAACACAGAAAGCTTGCTTTTGAGGGAAGCACGGATTTTCACGAATGAAGGGTGAGAGGTAAGAGAGAGAAAGAGAGGAATTTTGCAGAAACGGTCCTAGTGAGAGGCAGAGTGTAATTTCGCCAGAAGGAGAAAGGGAGGCCTGCTATGCATAACGGCATGGATTTATGCTGTATCAAAATCCTTTGCCTTTTCTGGCAAAAAAAAAATCAAAATCAAAATCCTTTGCCTTTTATTTTTTTTTATAATCTCATCTCCATCTTTATGTATAAAAAAATAGGAACTTCAGATTTTATATTTTATAAAATTATTATTTTAAATATAAATAAATAAACTTAGACTATTAAAATATACTCTACACAATTTATAATTATAATACAAATAAAATTAATTTATAAAACATTATAATTATAATTTTAAAAAATATTAAATCTGGATTATTTATTTTTTAATCTAAGGATGAAGATGAGATTCTGCAAAAAGAACAAAAAGAAACATGAGATAATCCTCCCCCATATGTGCATTCTCTGAGGGTCTGTTTGGTTGGAGGGGAGGGGATGGGAGGGGATGAAAAATGAGCCCCTCCCCTGTTTGGTTTGAAAAATTGGAGAGAGGGAGTCCAAAGGAGGGGTTCTCAATCCCTCCCATCCCCTCATTTTTGTTCCCCCAATGTTTTGGAGGGGATGAAAAATGAGCCCCTCCCATTCCATCCTCTCCCTTTAAACCAAACAGGCCCTGAAGCAATAAATAAAAAATCGAACCTGACCCGCCGGTTCGACTAGTTGAATCGAGAACCGGTCAGTGATCCGATCCCAGTTGGATCGGTTAAAACCGGTGGTCCAACCGGTTTCATTTTTTTATTTTTAATTATTATTTTATACTAATTTTTTAGGAAAAATTGAAGATTGAAGACCAAAATGAAAATAAAAATAAGTAAAGAAAGAAAAAATCTAAAAAAAATGAAGAAGATAATAAAAAAATTATTTAAAAGGATATAATAATTATAGGAAATGAGATATCATTACATGAATATAAGTATTATAACTAATACTAATAGATTTTAAGCATTTTATTCTAAAAATATTCATTTTTATCTACAAAATTTTAAAAATATATTAATTTATATATTATCACTGATAAATTATAATATTTTAATATGATAAGTTCAACTATCAATTAGATCACAATTAACCCATTAACCTTTAAACATATATCATGAGGGATTCATAACCTAATCCAATTTTTCGTTCCTTACCCTAAAATCATAGAGCGGTTATATCATGTGGGCTTCGTGCAACCTTGACGATGCCCCTCTTTATATCTATTTATTTAATTGAAAGGGAAAGGGAGAACCGAGTGCGCGAAAACATCCCCAACACATGATATGTCGGTGGCGTCTTGTTATCTATACGAGACATTAAACGCCAGTTATCTTTTAAAATCTTTATGTTGATTGATATCCGATATTTTCGATAAAAAAAAATATCCCGTATAAATTTTTTTAAAAATATTTTTCATGAAAGAAAAGGCCGAGGAGTCGGGAAAATGAAAGCTAGCTAACAGCTAACTACACTCGCACAATGACGGGAGTTTTTTGAGACCCCCTCTACATGCACTTCACATTATGATTAGATAAAAAATATCAATATAAGTAAACAGCTTCAACATGTTTGTTTTAATTAGCAGTAAAAAAATGTTTTTCTAACATGATTTACAGTATTTGAGATAAATACATGAGAAGAGTTTTATCTTAACTTATGTGAATGTGTTTTTCGAACGCTAACTCAAATAGACCTTATATAATATGATTGTTTTTCTTGATATATGATAACTCTCCGATTATAAAGAGGTTGCCAACATCTCTATATATCCAGCTTTTGAGAGTATCGTTATAAAAAGTAATTTATAACTTAAAAATCAGTCTAACTTTTTCTTTTGAATTGTATAAAACAGTGTAATTTTAGAATATTGTTTATATTTAAAAAAAAGAAGAAGAAGATTTGCATATAATTTTTAAAGGGTTAGTTTGCCCTGAAATTTTTTTTCCTTTTTTTGGTCAATATCATCTTAGAGACTTTGCCGTACATGATTTCATGTTAGCATATCATTGTTTTCTTCTTTAGTCATTTTTCCAAAGTTTCACAGAGGAGTAATGAGAATTCAATGCTAGTAGTCAATAAATGTTTAAAAAAAACAATGTCCAACAATATTAATACCAAAAGAAATGTGTTAATGGCAAACGTAGGAACGATGAGCCGGCCTTATCGGCTCGATCATGTACTTCATTCTGCGTCTTCTTTTTTTTTTTTTTTTTGCCATCACATTCTGCGTCTTCATCTCATATGTATTTTCGTTTTGTGTTAAATCGAGGCAACATTATTCTTTTTCAGAGAAAAAAAAAACCTTCGAGTAGTCAGAATCCTTTGCGAAAACTGAGACAAAAACCACCTTTAATCCTTTTTAAAAATTCTATTAAAAAATAATAAAAAAATTGTGAAAAAATACCTCATTGAAAATTTATTTATCAAATAGGATCTTCACGTGCGGGATATCTTTCGAGCGTGCAGAATATTTTTCTTGTATGCAATATTCTTTTACATACGTGTGCAAAAATCTTCCTTACGTGTGCAAAAATCTTCCTTTATGTTCAGACATCTTCTCAAATTTCATTTAGCAATTAAGTTATAAATGAGATCTCTTTTAACAATTCTCCCAAAAATAATTTATTGCCTAAAGATTTTACAGAAGCGGCAAAATTATTTTGCATCTCTTTATAATCATTAAAAAATATATCATGTAAGTGCTTGTTTGGAAGAGCTTATTTTTGGGCAATAAGTGCTTATAATTCGTGATTCACGGTATACGAGGTAAGTATGTGAGAGGAGTTTTTTCTCAGCTTGGGTAATAAGTGCGTTTTGCCTATTCAAAACGCTGAAACAAACACAGCTTAACTATTTTTGGATTTTGTGATATCTTTAAATATCTATATCTATGTCTTTATGAACTCAATATAGTGTATTTAATTATTATTAAAAGCTTCGCAATCTTGTTATTAAAATATTTTAGGGATTATGAATTTGTTTTAATCGAGCCCTCATTTCTAGACGTTATCATGGTTCCCGGACCCGGACCGGAAACCGCCGAACCGGTCACTAGACAAGTCCGGTCCGGGTCCCAATTAAAAAAAAATTTAACTTTTTCCTTTAGAATTTCATACTATAAGCCTAAAATTTTCAATTACTCACCGGTTTGGTCCCGGTTTAACTCCGGTTTGGCCCCGGTTTGACCCACTGACCCTTAACCCAGTACCCCGACCGGTTCAATACCCGGTCCGGGTTTTAATACCTTGGACGTTACACACGGCCAACGTTCTATTCTAATCAAATATGAATAATATATTAAAATTTATATGATTATTTGCTCATTTTTTGTATTTGAAATTATGAGTTGTAATGTTCATATAATTTGTAAATATAAGTGTGTTATATAACAAACATGAAGTACATTGTATATTGGCAAACTATTTTTTTTTTTAAAGATGTTGATATTTAAATTTTAAGTAGATATAATAGGAAAGGAAAAATAAATATGTGTGTGTGTGTGTTCTTTTTGTTTTTAACCAAAATATGTATATGTTCATAACTTCATATAATTTTATTATCAGATCAGGTTATATATGTAATACCGATTTTTTTAAAAAATATGAAATACTTATTTATATAATAAATAAACGAAGATGTATTTGGGAAAAATTGATCATGGCTTACATTTTTAAAATGGAATATTTTGAAATAAAACAAAAGGTTCAACGGAACAGTAATTTTGGAATGGATGGAATAATATGATCATTTCTTACGGATCAGACTTTATTTTAATTTGTTATCTCCTGTGAATTTTAAATTTTATTACTATTTAAAATAAAACTTATCATAATTAAAATTTGTACAAGCAAATATAAGCCAAAATTGAAATCCTTTTATTTTATTTTTTTCAAAAAAAAGAGGGGCGGCTGCAAATAGTTTTTTTTTTTTTTGCCAATAACTGCAAATAGTACTTTTTAAGCAAATGTCAACATCCTATCATACCCCCCTCATCAATCATCGTTAATGCAGCTTCATTGAGCGCCTGTTTGGTTCTCCGGGAAGTGGTGGCAGGTGGGGGATGGAAGAAAACGATAGGAGTTTATCTTATTTGATTTAATTGGAAAGAAATAAAAGGAAAATTTTTTTAATGATTATTTATTTGATTCAAAAGAAAATGAGAGGGGAAATAATATCTAATTTATCATTTTATCTTTATATAGTAGTTTATATATTTTTATTTATATAAATTATTTAAATTAGTTTACATCTCGATATAAATTATATAATTTATTAATTATTAATTATGTGCTCTCAATTCAGATTTAGAGGGAAGTTAATTGGAAATTTTTGAGGAATAGATTAGAAACTAGTTACAGCTACGCACGCAAAAATATTTATTAATTATGAGATTGAATTCAATAAAAACAAATATCTCTAATATCTCAAGTAGCAGCACATGAGTCCAAAATACATTTAGAGTCATGCATGATATTGAGGACCAATGAAAAGACTTGCCTCATCATGGTTCTCACCTGCGATGATGTTGAAAAGACAAGAAAGAGAAAAAACAAGGTCTAAAAAATCATAAAAATATGAGGATAAAATGTTCATAAAATTTGGCCCTCTTTTAAAAAAAAACTTAATTTGGAGGGAACCAAAATAAAAAGAGGGAAGGGGATAGAGAGGCGGATTTTTACTCCTCTCCTCTCCAAAATTTCAAACCAAACAAATGGACTCGGTTTTCCTCCCTGTTATATCCCCTCCCCTCCAACCAAATAGATTTTAAAAGGAAACTCTTTAATTCATATTTGTTGTGGAAAATGCAGCAGCAATCTAGTACAATAGGAATAGCACGAAGTAGGGTTGTTCGGGATCGGGAAATGCCATTCCCGATCCTATCTCGAAAAAGGTTGGGGAAGGAGTTTCATTCCCGATAATTTTCAGGATCAGGAAATTTTCTGGATCGGGATCGGGAATTTCCAGATCCCGTATTTCCTTTTTTTAAAAAAAAAAATCTCTATATTGAATTTTTTGTTGTGTTTCTTTTAGTCTAATACAAATATATAATTTATCTAATATCATATTATACCAAATAAGTATAATACAAATATATAATTAGCCCAATACATGCTTACAGTTGTGGATTCAGCTGCAAAAAAAATAAAGACAAGAACAAAAAATTAGAATTATTTAATAAAGAATAAATGAAATTAACTAAATAAACTAAAAGAATAGATATTACATTAAGGGTGTTAGGGATTTTCACATTTTATTTTACATTTGGTCTTATTTTCTTAAATATTTTTAAAAAAATGTACACATATATATAAATTCGGGATCAAGAAAAAGTCGGGATCGAGAAGTCCCGATTCCGAAATTTTTGGGATCGGGACGGGAAATTGATGAACACCTCTAGCATGAAGGAACGAAAATATGGATGATCTGAGTCGCATCAGAAGACACTGTCCTTAAGAGTTATTTTACGAACACCGACAAAGAAGAAACGGCATCACCCATGATTAAACAGACCTTTCTTAATTTGTATCAAGACAACAGAACTAGGGAAACGTAATGACAACAACAACATAAAGAAAAGAAGACGAAGGATAAGAGAGGGTTTTTTTGTATGTACCGAGTACTCCGCCTCTCACCTATTTATAGTAGTGAATCAGAGAGCGAACCGAATAGAACATGTCTTTTGGAGACCGAATAGTCACACCGAATAGAACAAGTCTCTTAGCCAAGAGTTTGATCGCTAGCAATTTCTGGTCTCAAAGAGTAACGATTTTTGAAGCACCCAAGGGTTTGCCAGTAAGTCTCAAAATAAATAAAAATATTTTCACAAAAAAGTGCCACTACCATGTTTAACTCGGGCGTAAAAAGGAAATTGTTGGATTTCAACTACATTTGTCTTCCAGTAGTCTATAGTTGTGCGCGTGAGCCCATCACTATTTTAGGCCTCTTTACAAGGCCAAGATGATATAGTGATATATATAGGCTAGTACTCTCTTTTTTCCAAGCAATGTGAGAATTGTTTCTTTGACACATTCACTAGGGGTGTGTAACATTTTCCTGTCTCGGTCTTCTCATCCCGATCCTGAGCAAATTGGGATGGGATTTTCTCGTCCTGAAAATTTCAGGATCGGGAAAAATTGTTTGGGAATGGGATTTCCTGATCCCGAAAATATATTTATATATGTAAATTTTTAAAAAAAATATTTAAGAAAGCAAGACTAAATATAAAATAAAATGTGAAAATCCTTAACACCTTCAAGGTAATATCTATTCTTTTAGTTTATTTAGTTAATTTGATTTATTATTTATTAAATAATTCAAATTTTTTATTCTTGTCTTTATACTTTTTGCAGCTGAATCAATAACTTTGAGCATATATTAGACTAATTATATATTTGTATTGGACTAATTTGGTACAATATAATATTAGATAAATTATATATTTATACTATACTAAAGGAAACATAACAAAAAATTTAATATAGATATTTTTTTTTTAAAAAAAAGAAATCCGGGATCTGGAAATTCCCGATCCCAATCCCGAAAATTTTCCGTCCCGTCCGGAAGGGAAATTTTCGGGATCGCGTGTTTCCAGATCGGGATCGAGAATGAAAATCATTCTCGAACCCTTTTCGGGATCGAGAATGAAATTTCTCGATTCCAAACACCCTTGACATTCACTCAAATATTCATATTTTACAACAATATTCAGTCTAAATTTGGGATATGAGATTAAACGGGTCTCAAAAATGGAAAATGGAAAGAGAATCCCTCCTCTTGTTTTGGCATCGATTATTTAAATTGCTAAAAAAGTAATCATAATTTACTTCCTGTGTAATACACGAAAACATAAAAAATTAATTGTAATGATTAGTAATTCATCTGTTAAAACTACAATTAAAATTAATAGATACGAACAAAATAAAACATTCATCACAAAGTTATGACTGCAATGAACAAAAATTTGGCTACAATTCACTTCATCGCGCAAAATGTAAGTTGTGGAAAGGTCGTTTCCACGAAAACACCAATACCAATATAATGCTGTTCATGAAAGTTGTTGCATGAATTAATTAGAATTAATGTTTCGCTCATATAAAGGAACCCGGACTTCTTCACAAGCAGGGTTTTTTACAACTAGTTCACCAAAAAAAAAAAAAGCTGGTTCCAACTAAAAAAAAATGTATTATCAATTTTATCCTAAATTATAAAACATTTTTCACCATTAGAATAATGCAACAAGTTTTATAAATGGCGTGATAGAAAGTTTTAGAATTTTAGATATACTACTAGACTCAATGTAATTAACTTCCATGCACACATAAAATGTGCATGTGAATAAACAATAATTTATAGATTCTTTCCATAAATATTTAAAAAATGACTTAAACATTTGTTATCGCTAAAATAATCTCAATCTCACATGGATTTCTATTGAGAATCAAATTTATTAAAATAAAATGAAACAATACAAAAGATCATATGAACTAGCAATTCAAACTAACTCAATATAAGTTTGATACTGAGCCCTAGCTCAAATTCCATTATCAAGAGAAGTGCCTTTTGTGTGTGAGTTGTGTAATCCCTTTTATCAAAAGGGTTAGGATAAGTGATTTTTTTTTTTTTAAAAAAAAACATGAGTTTGATATCTTGTCACTGCAAATCTTTCATGGGTTGGAAAAAACAAGATCTGGAAAGCGACTTTGTGATTTTTTTTAATTAGACTAAATTATAAATTCCGTGCTTATTATGGAGTTTGAATGTTGACGTGAGTCATATTATTGACTTATCTTATATGTTTTTTTTTTATGATATGAATTCATATAAATTCTATTATACATATTGATTCATACGTTGATGATGGTGTACATACGTGTGTATATAAAATTATATATTATAATGAGGTATTTGATCAAAGCCGTGAAAGGAGAATAGAGACAAACAAGAAAATCCAGCACCCAAGCAACGTAACAGTGCCATATTGATGATTAAACTGATGACAAATTATTTATGGCATATCCACAATGCCCCATTATATCAGTGGGCTTGGGCTGCAAGAGCAGATTTTGCAATTCGGATCAAACTTTATGGGCTTTTAGATGTTTTAGCCCAATTACGTAACGGCTATCTTGACCCAAAAAACCTGTAACGGCTAGAAGCCTGAATGGCCGAAATAATTAAATTATCCGAAAAAAGTTACGCTCTTCGCCTTCTTCCAACTCCATGTTCCAAGAGGAAACCTAACATAGGTGTCGGAGAGTTGCAGAAAGCTTACGTCTTTCACCCGTTTTTCTTTTGTCGATGGGGTTTTACTCGGAACCATTTTGCAGTTGAGGAGAATTGATGGGGGTGGGAGGAAAATTCTGGGATTTGCTGAAGCCATATGCGCGAGCCGAAGGTTTCGATTTCTTAAGGGACAAGCGAGTCGCTGTGGACCTCTCCTTCTGGATTATCCAGCACCAGACTGCTATCAAGGAACATGCTCGGAAGCCCCATCTACGCCTTATCTTCTTCCGCACCATCAATCTCTTCTCCAAGGTGCATTTGATGTCTTTCTCTTTTCCTTTCTCACTTTGACCTGTTTGGCTGCTACCTTTAAGAAAAAGTGTTTGAAAGTGATGTCTTCTTCTTCTTCTTCTTCTTCTGCTGTTATGATTTAAACGAGTTCTTGTCGGCAGAATTATTAACATCAAATATAAGTGTTGCTGACGGGGTGGCCATTATGATGAGGTGGACGGAAATTAGTATTCTTTTTATCTCGCATGCTTCATTGGCAAGAAGGCGAGGCAGAGAAGTAGTTTTCATATGGTAGAGATTGACCGGGGTTTTGTGAATTTTGCAGTTTGGAGTATATCCAGTCTTCGTGGTAGATGGGAACCCATCGCCGTTGAAATCACAGGCTAGGATTTCAAGGTTTTCCCGTTTTTCTGGCATTGTGCTAAAAGATTTTCCGGTACCTGAAGAAAGTGTTCCCGTTGAGAGGAACCGTGAATTTTCAAGGCATGTTCAAGAATGTGTGGTGCGTCACTTCATGAACCTTGCTCCCCGTCGTCATTTTGCAATTGTTCTGCAGATCCTCCGTCTTTTTTTAGTTTGGAATTATCTGCTATTTTGATCTAAACCGTTATTTCATCCTTAAACACATGATGGATTCATGGTCTATTTGTTAAAAAGAAAAAATGGTTCTGGATGCATGGTCTATCCCAAAACACTAGAAATCTTAATTAGCGTGCTGGATATTACTCGCACTAATTATAAGATAAATTTAATTTTTTTTTTTAGAGAAATTAAGGAAGCTAATTAAATTATTTTTAGAGTGTTTATATTTTTATTTTTTTCTTCAAACTAATTAGTTTAAGTAATAAATTAATATATAATCTAATGATACATAACATATGATTAAATAACTTATTTAGTTTTCTTAATTTTTCCTTAATATATGATATGATTAAGTAACTTATTAAGTAGTATTATTTAAGCTTTATGTATTTTTTGTATTAATAATGTCTTTGGATCTGTGCAGTTTATTTCGCTTCTCGGTAATCTGTAAACTTTTTTTTTTTCCATTATAAAGAAGGGAAACTTTTCTGATGTATATATATAGAATTATTATGGGTGCATCATTTCAGCTGCTGAAGAAAAAAAATCATGTTAATTAAGTGTCTTGTAGAATTATTATTTATTTTGAAGTCCTTTTTATTGTTCTTTTATATGTCTGTACTTTATTGAGAAGACATTCAAGGATAATTCTTGCAAATTAACGGAGGATTTGGATTTAGGAGTATTGTATCAACTAGGATTCGTGGTAGTTAATTGTGTTTAGGAGTGTTCAAACTTCTGAAGGATTACCTTTTGTATTCAGATTCATCCAGTTTAGCTTGAATATAAGAGACGTGTACACTGAAAGTGAACAAGCTGTTGCATTCACCACACCTTTGATTCAACCCTAAACTTCAACTGATCTGATTCATCCAGCATTGTTTCCATTAATTTCTTCAGTATCTTATATCATGAACATTTCTTTACTTGCTATAAATTGTTGGAGTTCTCTTTTATTGGTTTATACTTGTTTCTTTTCTATATAGTTATAAGTTGTTTTGTATTAGGAACTTGTGGAGTTACTTGGAATGCCTGTACTATATGCAAAAGGAGAGGCAGAAGCACTCTGTGCCCAATTAAATAGTGAAGGTTATGTAGATGCTTGCATCACATCTGATAGTGATGCCTTCCTATTTGGCGCAAAATGCGTTATAAAGAGCTTCTGCACTAATGGCAAAGTAAGTGGCCTCGTGAATACAGTGCTGGCTTCTTTCTTCCTACTTTTTACTAAAGTTTTCTTGTGTCTTTTGATTATTGCCAAAACTTATCATGATTTAAATGTCTGACTGGTTGAATTGAGTTGTAAATATGTTAATTTCATTTACATGACCAAAGAAACAGTTAAAAGCTAAACCTAATATAGTGCATGTTTGACATCACTTATGAAAGGCTTATAAGTGCTTATGCACATAAGTTGAGACAACACTCCTCTCACATATTTACTCCATATACTGTAAATCACGATTGAAAAACTACTGTTGAAGACTCCAATTGCTGTTTCAAACAAGCACTATGGAGTCACTTCCGTCAAGCCCCCTCCAGCATTCTTACATTGTCGGTCTGTCACAAAGGAAACTTCTTGTTATGTCTTTTGTGGTAGCTATTATTAGTTAATATTTACTCCTTTTATGGTAGTATATATGAGGGAGGAGGGGGAGGGGGTTGTCTGAGATACTTATGACAGGCTTAACTACAAACTGTCTTTTTGGTCAAATAATTTTAAATAAGATGTTAGGATGAGTAACTTTTTTTCCACATACATATATTTTCAGTTCCATATCTCCCAAAATATAGCAATATATAATCAGAATCTCTGACATGGAAATCCAAATTAGTCGGTCTGTCACAAAGGAAACTTCTTGTTATGTCTTTTGTGGTAGCTATTAGTAGTTAATATTTACTCCTTTTATGGTAGTATATATGAGGGAGGAGGGAGGGGTTGTCTGAGATACTTTTGACAGGCTTAACTACAAACTGTCTTTTTGGTCAAATAATTTTAAATAAGATGTTAGGATGAGTAACTTTTTTTCCACATACATATATTTTCAGTTCCATATCTCCCAAAATATAGCAATATATAAGCAGAATCTCTGACATGGAAATCCAAATTAGTCTCTTGAAATTTCTGTATCAACCTTTTAAAAATGAGAAGTGCATTTTCTATTCCAGAGGGGATTACTTGATAGCACTTTCTTCCTGCAATCTTCTGTACTTTTTTATCTAAATTTTTTAAGGATCTCTTTTGTCTTTTTGTCCAGTTTAAGATTTAAAACTTCTATTGCATGCAGGAAGCTTTTGAATGCTACAATATGGAAGATATTGAAGCTGGTCTTGGGTTGAAGAGGAAGCACTTCATAGCTATTTCTCTTCTTGTTGGAAACGATTATGATTTAACAGGTGTTCAGGGGATTGGGCTTGATACAGCTCTTCGTTTTGTTAGATGTTTTAGTGAAGAAGATGTATTGAATAGGTGTAAATTCATGATTATGTCATACTTTATTTTTTTGGGAATGAAATGATTATTATAAAGTGAAAATTAAGTAATCTGAATTGAGAATGTTTTTTTGCAGATTGCAAGAGATTGGCAACGGGAAAGTTTCATCAGCTCCCGGTAGCATTAAATCTGCTGAAAATTGTGCTGACATGGATGGGAACTTTCCAAGCCGAAAACAACTTCATTGTTCCTTTTGTGGGCATCCAGGCAGCAAAAGAGATCATATGAAATCTTCTTGTGAATTTTGCACTACAAGTGATAATGATGAAGGTTGCTTGAGAAAACCGGAGGGCTTTACTTGTGGTTGCCCTTCCTGTGACATGGTATGCTCTCTCATCTATTTCAGTTATTGAGTGATCAGTTAGAGTATGTGTAAGGCCATTTCAGTTTTACCAGTGTGGTTTTTAAGTTCAACCTTGGATTGTTAGATTAGGAAACAAAAGGGGCAGAGAAGGATGGAAAATTGGTACACTAAAGTTTGTATCAAGATTGCAGAGGACCTCAAATTTCAGAGAGATGAAATTATTGAATTGTACTTGTGCAATGACAATGGGGGCCATCCTGGTATGTCATATTCTGTCTCTAGTTGTGATTGGCAAGATGTGTTTTATTTTTTATGGTCACACAAGAGCATGGCCCAATGAGAGGTGAATATAAGGGTCGGGGTGTTGAGCAAGAGACAAATAACCAAGCCCAAACAATTCACAATAGGGAGAGCCAATGGATCAGAAAGAAATCATGGAAGCCTCAGGAATTAGAGGGCGACGCGTAGTCTAATATGTCAGAAACTGTTAGAGGAAGATATGGAATAATTTGGGAATTAGAGGGCGACGCGTAGTCTAATATGTCAGAAACTGTTAGAGGAAGATATGGAATAATTTGGTGGTTTTGATCTTCTCTCTTTGCCTCGCAAGAGTATTCCCTGAATTTCTGTATCTTTCCTTCTGATATTTCATATTGTTCATCTTTGATTCCAATGTTTTTATTTGAGTGATCAAAATCCCAATATTATCTGAGTATTCCTTGTGTTTAGATTTACAAGCATTACATTTGGTTCCGTTGCTAGGAATCAAACCCGGGTCTCTTGGGTGAGAGCCAAGCTCTGAGCTTTCATAGCTCAGTTGGTTCGAGCACCCGTTTGGTAAGCGGGAGGCCTTGAGTTCGACTTTTAATGAAAGCACCAATAATAATGCTTATAAATCTAAACACAAGGAATACTTAGATAATACAGGGATTTTGATTACTCAAATGATAAAACATTAGAATCAAAGATGACAATATGAAATAACAAAAGAAATATGAGAACGAAATATACGAAAATTCAAATAATACTCTTACGAGCCAGAGAGAGAATGTCAGAACCACCAAATCATTCCATATCTTCCTTTAACGGTTTCTGACATATTATACTACGCATTGCCCTCTAATTCCCGAAGCTTCCATGATTTCTTTTTGATCCGTTGGCTCTTCCTATTGTGAATTGTTTGGGTTTGGTTATCTGACTCTTGCTCAAGACCTGGGCCTTTATATTCACCTCTCATTGGGCCATGCTCTTGTGTTGTGTGACCATAACAGTTTTATCAATGGTATTTATTAATCATAATTTCTTTTGATTAGATTTTTATAATATGTGCCCTGGATTTGGGCGTATGTGCTTTATGTTGATTTTCTTCAAGTTTTGCTAATATATCTGTAATTATGGAAACTGGTTATTATAGTAGCCATTCATTCTGTATTTTGTCCTTCAATTGTTGTAGCAAGTGATGGTCCTCGCATTTCATGGAATAGACCCAAGATTGAGATGCTGATAGATTTTTTAAAATTTCATCAGCACTGGGATCCATCTTACGTTCGACAGCAGATTTTCCCTATGATGTCTACCATTTTTTTGAGAGACATGGCTAATACTCCAGTAGAAAGTGTGGTATTTGGGACATTTGAGTTTGATTCAATACAACGTGTGAAGATAAGATATGGATATCAATTTTATGTTGTCAAGTGGAAACGTGCAGTTGGCAACATTAGCTGTGCAGTTCCTTCACATGAATCTAGCATGCAACAAGCAGATGGTAGTGAGCTTGATGAATTTGTGGATGCTCTAGATGATCCTAGTGTTTCTGATACGGGTGATGGGTGTAGCTTCCTGTTGACAGATGAAAATATGGATCTTGTGAGGGCTGCTTTTCCAGAAAAAGTCGAAAGCTTCAGGCAAGAGCAGGTGCTCACTCTTCACTTTCGCTTCATCTGACCCATGTGAAGTTATTTTGGTTGATTGTGGGAGTTGCAAATTGAATTATTAGCATTATGAGTTTAGGATGTCAACTTGTTTAATGTGTTATTTTTAATTTAGTTTGCCATTGAATTATAAGAGTCAGATACACATTAGTTGGCAAAAGAAAGATATGGCTTCAGTTGGAAATAGTTGATAATCAAGTGTTGAAGAGATAGGATCTTGTGTTATTGGAAGTTTGAGTCCTAGTTTACGTCTTTGTTGTTGAAAAATGCAGGAATTGAAGGGATCGAAAAGAAGAAAGAGTTGTACCCCACGATCTCTAGAGGAAGAGAGTTCATCATCATTAAACACAAGAAGTGCTCAACTAAGCATTACAAAGTTCTACCGCTCAGTGAAAACGCAAAACCATTCAAAACAGGAAGTGGCATCTGCTGGCTCTGATAACCTTGACAGTGGGAAAAGAACAATGTCCAGTCCAAATCTCACCAAATCAGCAAGGCGTCGCCTTTTATTCGGTTAAACTTTTGGATTCTCTTACCAATGTATAAAATTAGGTTTCTTTTTGCATGTCTAAGATGGGTTTTCAGAGGTGAGGTAACTTATTGTTATTAGCTTCTGTTTCTCTTTTCATGTATAGATCTCATCTTCATTTCTGTAACTTATGGTCTTTCCTAGTTGCTGAGTTCTTGCGTTGTGTGGCTACAATTGGAATATAGATTATGTTGTCTTATAGTCCTTTGATGCATTGAGCATGGTTAAAAACTTAAAATTATCAAACAGTGGCGATAAATTGGGAATGATTTTACGTGTTTTGGCCAACCAAGTTCATATCCTTTTTCTGGCCTTTTCACCTTAGTAATTGTTTAGATTAGCAGTAGAAGCTGTTTTTCTAATATGATTTATGGTATGAGGTAAGTTCTCAATTTGTATAAACATGCTTCTTCCACTGCTTTCTCAAACGAGTCGAGTCTTTAGTGTCTATCTCTGTAAATTAAATGATATTGTTTTGAATGATATTGTTTTGATTCTTTTCTGTTGACCCTATCACGCCCTTCTGTTGACCCTATCTCTGTAAATTAAATGATATTGTTTTGATTCTTTTCTGTTGACCCTATCACGCCCTCCTATCACTGGCAATTAAAGCAGAGGTGCGTTGAATCGACCTTCCCTGCTCACCCTCAAATAAAAGGGTTTTTTTTTTCCTGAAAAAATATTCCATGTACTAAAAACAAGGAATGAAAAATTGAATCGGGCAATGAATCGGTCACGGTACAGGTTCAAGGGTTAATGGGTCAATCTGGGTAGTTGAACTGGTATTATAATTTATTAGTGGCAATATATATTAATATATTTTTAAACTTCTATAGATAAGATGAAGATTTTTAGAAAAAAATGCTTAAAATTTATTAGTTTTAGTTATAATATTTATATAATGATATCTTCTTTCCTATAATTATTATATTCTTTTAAATAATTTTTTTCATTATTTTCTTCATTTTTTTTTAGATTTGTTATTTCTTTACCTACTTTTCTTTTCATTTTGATCTTCAATTTTTTATTTTCTCTTAAAAAATAGCACAAAATAATAATTAAAAAAATGAAAACTGGTCCAACCGGTTTCAAACCGATTTTGACTGGTTTCAACCGGTTCGACCAATTTTCACAGTTTGATGGTCAGATTGAACCAGACCACTGACCGGTTCCTGATTCAACCGGTCGAACCGGCCGGTCTAGTTTTTTGTTCAATGACTAAAAATTGATTAGGTTAAGATACTAGGTGTTAAAAAAACATTTTAGATATTGGTGCTACTGGAAAAAATATTTCAGAATATTGGTGTTGTAAGAAAAATATTTCTGAATGCAAGATTAGAAATTAATTAATTTGAGAGACTGAGTGGTAAAATTATTTCAAAATGCAGCATACAATTTAATATAAATAAATAAGAATACATAAAAAATAAAAAAAAAATAAAAAAATATATCCGAGGTGCGTCATGCCCAATTGAAACTATGCATGCCAAGTATTAATTGAGTGCGCCACTTATTGAATCTATTTCTTAAAAATTTGAGTCTAATCCCTATTTCTTTGCATGCCTTTGGTAGTAAATATGCGTCATTGTAAATAGAAGGTGATTTATTATTTCATTAAGAACCTCTTATTTTATTTTTAATTTTTAATTCAGTGTTTTTTATTTTACTATTTGATTTCATTATATTTAAGTGTTATCATATCAGTTTAATTGAGCATAAGATGTTGTTGAAATCATGTATTGAGTACACCACTCACTGAGTCCATATCCCAAAAATTCGAGTGTTATCCCTATTTCTTCTATTTTGTGAAAAATGCCTTCGCTAGTAAATATGCCCCATTGTAAATATTAGATGATTTCATATTCATAAAAGATTTAATAGGGTTTTATGTTAGTTATTGGGGCCTAACATAATCCTACTCCTTTATCCAAGCTTGGGATCAATTATAAAACATGGGCGGAGTTATTTATTACCACATTGCTATAAGACTAACAATGCTATATAATAGTGAATATTGAGCTTTAAAAGAACAACACGAACATAAAATTAGGGTAATCGAGATAAGGATATTGAGATAGATATGTGGTCATTCAAGAAAAGATAAGATTCGTAATGATCACATATTTGAGCGAAAATGGTAGAAAATAGTTTTGAGATGGTTTGGACGTGTTCAAAAAATGCCATTGAGCGCGCTGGTGAAGAGAGTTGATCAAGCAATATGAAGTCCTTTAAAAAGAAGTAGAGGAAGACCGAATCAAATATTCAATAAGGTTATAGAGTAGGAACTTTTGAATGATAATTTATCTAAAGATCTGATTTTTTATAGAGCACAATGACATCATACGATTCATGTAACCGACCCTACCTAATAGAATAATACTTTTTTGTTGTGGTTGTTGTTGTTGTTCTAAATAGAAGGTGATTTATTATTTCATCAAGAACCTCTTACTTTAATATTTGACTACCTGATTTAATCATATTTATAATTGAATATATGGCTTCCTAAAGGTGTTTTAAGCAAAGTTATGGAACCCGGACCGGACCGGCCGGTCCGGAAACCGGCGAACCAGCTGGTGAACCGGTCCGGTCCGGGTTCAAATTTTTTTTAAAAAAAAAAATTATATTTTTCCTTTAGAATTTCATACTATAAGTCTAAAATTTTCAATTTCTTACTGGTTTGATCCCGGTTTAACTCTAGTTTGGCCCCGATTTGACCTAGTGACCCTTAACGCAGTACCTCGATCGATTCAATACCCAATCCGAGTTTTAATATCTTGGTTTTAAGCAAGGTATTAAAACCCAGACCGGGTATTGAACCGGTCGGGGTACTGGGTTAAGGGTCACTGGGTCAAACCGGAGCTAAACCGGTGAAAAATTGAAAATTTTAGACTTATAGTATAAAATTCTAAAAAAAAAATTAAATTTTTTTAAAAAAATAGTAACCCAGACCGGACCGGCTGGTCCCGTCGGGGTTAGATAACCCTGGTTTTAAGCGAATATAAGATGTCGTTGAAATTATGCACGCCACGTATTGAATACGCCACTCACTAAATCCATATCCCAAAAATTCAAGGATTACCCCTATTTCTTTCCATTTTGTAAAATTGCCTTCGTTAGTAAATATGGCCTGCTGTAAATAGAAGTGATTTATTATTTCACTAAGAACCTCTTATTTTAATTTTAATTCATTGTTTTTTATTTGACCCCCTGATTTGATCATATTTGAGTATTATTATATCAGTCTAATTGAATATATCGTTTACTAAAGATGTTTTATGCGAATTTACTCAAATGTAATCTTATAACATTTTTCAATAAGACGAGTTGGTCAGCTAATTGAAATTTTTTTATCTTTTTGCCTTGAAAAATATGTAAATTCTCCCCCATTTGTCGAATTCGAAAGAACCTATTTTTTCCTTGAAAAGGCATGTAACAATAACATTAGTAGATTAACTTCAAGAGTTAAAAAAAATTGAAAAAGCTTTTAGACTTTGGACTGAAAAGAAAACATTAATTTTTGGTTAAAACTAAGTGACGAAGTGATTTTACGTATGGTGGTGGATTTGCAGTGAACCTGCAAAAAAGTTTCTGGTTACAAAAATTAACTAAAAATTAAGTGTTTTGATTATTGTCTAGAGGTTTGGGATTTTGTTGCATTTCAAATTGTGCTTTCTTTGTAATTAGACCTCAATTCAGAGGTAAAAATTTGATTTCTGTTGAAAATTTAAAAAAAAAAAACAAAAAAAGAATGTTATTATTTCTTACCATATTTTTTGAAGAATGAGATTTCACCAATTAACTTTGTATAGTGAATCTAGCATATAAAAGAAGACTAGCGGTTCAAATGAATGATATTAAATGCAATACTAATTCACTCTCTTTTTCTCCCTTTGATTCTGCATTTTTGCAATAGATGGGGTCAGTATTGTGATCATGGATTTTAATGCTCGCCCGGGAGACGAATCGACCCAACACAACTTACCAATTCATGCTCTACATGCCCATTCAACTATATCCCAACATTTTCGTACCCTTGCATGTGAAGGTAAACAGCATCTGCATGTTTTTTAAGAAAATCATATTCCTTTATCTATATCAACTGTTGCATGACAACTAGATTGCAAATCATCACTAGCTCTGCAATTTTTTGCGCTGTCCACTTGACCAACAAATTATTAATTAAAAGGAGTATTTTTTTTCATAGATAATTTTATGATAGTAGACATGAAAATATCAATTAGAATGAACAGGTTGAAAGCGTCTGCTTTATATTATTTAAGGTTCAGGCTTATTATAATTTTGAAATCTTGCTGCCATTTATCCTATATTGTGTACCATAAATTGTTGAAAACAGAAGAGACGGCTGTTTGTAGTAATTCAAGCCCTCGCAGTCACAGAATACTATGATAGTGTTTAAGGGCAATTCGATGTGTGTCATGCGTGTGTTACAAATGAGTTACGTGATGACTTGATATTTTAAAGTATTGGTTGTTCCCAGCTCCATACCATCTAATGTGATTCTGTTTATATATATCTCTTTATATATTAACCTCTCTAAAGCTATTTCAATTTCATGTAAATTGGAGCGGGCTCCCTAAAAGTTACTTAATAGCCCAATTTTATTAAAAAATTGTTTTAAAAGCACGAGGGGTACCCCCACTGGCTTTTTATATAAGACCAAGCTATATTTCTAGTGAATGGACCATGGCTCTCCTCTGCCAAACACTAAATCCAGTTGCACAAGAGATATCTAATTACGTCCCAAGTCACCTCTTTCTTTAGGCATATGGTAAATAACTAAATATCTAGCGACCATGGTCCTAATAAGCCCAACCATCACTGTCCTAAAAGGCCTTGAAGTGGAGAATGGAAAGTATACAAAATAAGTGTTTAAAAAATTTTAATTCCAACTAAAATCCATAGTCCTTTTTTAGAATTTTATGATTTTTTTGAGCATCTAGCATCCTAGACCCACTCCACTTTAATTTGGAGGATTTCTCAAGCTTTTAGACTAATCTGGATTAAGTCAAGCAGAATAAGAAGGGCAGCAAAACTCTACCCCCAAGTAAACTAAACAACTCCGATTAATCCGATGCAATTTCTTACTATTTGAATCAAGTTCTTGCTTAGTAGTCAAATTTCAAAATCAGTTGCCACTAATATTCTTATTTAGCTTTTAAACGTCCCCCTCTTTTTAAAACCCCATGAAAGTTCAAATTAAGATGTCAAATAGACAAATAGCCATACAAGGGAAGAGGAAACCCACATCTTAATTCCATCCAAGTATTCAAATTGTAAAAACTTGCGCCTACACAGCTGCTCAATTCCTTGACTGGTAGACCGCTGATGCGAAATAATTGACTAAATTTTGGAAGCTCCCGGTTGCCCAAATTTGAGTACAAGAGAATTAATACTCACTTTGATGTTTGAAAACTTCAAAAACCAAAATTCATTGTTGTTTAAGTCATGGTTATTTTTTATTTTTTGAATAAAAAAGGCAAGCCATAGCTTGAAAAAGTCATCCGTTGCAACTACACAACTGACCTCTATGATGTACTATTTCTAAATTACTATATAGCAAGTCTTTAGCTAGTTGGCCAATACAAAAGCTGGGGGGTTCTTGGACATAAATCACTTTCTAGCTATTTCCATGTGCATTCTTTGCCATTGCATCTACACATTTAATAACTTCCCTATAACTGTGATAAATTTCCAGGTCCCTCATCTAGAGTGTGATAGACCTGATTTCTATGCTCAAATCATATAAGGGGTGATGACTCCCACAATCAGACATCAAAAGGTGTAGAGCATCAATAGAATCATTGAATAAATGGACCCGTTGAATCCTCATCTTTCAGCACAATCTTAACCCTTCACAAATTGCTTGAAGCTCCGCGGATGTTGTGGAGCTAACACCGAGATTCTATTTGAAACCTAACAAGTCATGGTTATTTGTTATAATGTCATTGCAGCTTGTTGCATGGCAATTATATATATATATATATATATATATATGTTGACTGCTTTCTTTCTTATAAGTGAATTATTCATGATCAAAGATCCTAATGGGAAGGAATATTCAGGTTCGGGCCATGCTGAAGATGCTACTGGCGAAGGAATTCTCAAAAGTGACTCATTTCTTTCCCATTTTGATTGTGCCGGTGAAGGAAATGAAATGCTGGCTAATTACATGGATCAACTTCTCTTAAAACCAATGCTCCCATTTCCTCCGCCACCAGTTATGGTGGAAGAACGTTGGATGTTAGAGGACGTCAGGGGCCTTATAGATTTTCCAAAAGGACCTGACCAGTTTAAAGAAGTTGAGGACTTTTATCGCTGGCTGTCCACTTTGTAATTGAGGTAATAAATTAAAAGAATAATACAAGTTAATGACATTTCTAATTAAGGGATTCCTTTGTGATTTTGTTACGTTTTTGCGGTATTTGCAGTTAAGGAGGTTGAAAAGAGCCAACGCCAATGTTAGCTGAATTCAGGGGATGAGATAGCCGTTTTTGCTGAGCCGTGGAAGTTGGCAACGCTATATAATTAAGGAATTAAAAAAATATAAGAAAGATGCATGGAACAGTATTTTATGTGATGTATGGATTCCTTCCTTGTACTACTTTTGTGGTTGAAGTGAATGCTAGTGAACTAATAATTTGTTGCATGAAATCGAATAAGCAACAAAAACCAACGTTGTTGTTAGGAACATTAGAATCTGCTGACTATTTCCTATGGTATATTTTCTCTCTTTTGTTTTCAAATAACCTTACATTCCATATATACCAAATATGGCCTCATTTTACCCTCCATTTCTATACCCAAACCTAGTGACAACATTTTCTCATGGCTATTCCGTACTTGTCTTGCTTTTGGATTTGACTTCGTAATTGTAGCCTCTCCTCTTTTTCTTCATTTCTCCATCACCAACTGACCATAAAAACTATTGTTATTAAACCCGGACCGGACCAGCCGGTCCGACCTTGGAACCAGTAACCCGATCAAAGAACTGGTGACCGATGGTTTAGTATTTTTTTTTGTTTTTTTTTAAATTTTTTTAATTTCTTTATAGTTTTATATTAATAAGCCTAAAATGTTTACTCTCTCACCTGTTTGGTCCCGGTTTAGCTCTGATCTAACCCACTGACCATTGACTCAGTATCCCGACCGGTTCACTGACCGATCCTAGTTTAATCACCTTGATAAAAACCTCTATACAAGTGCCAAATAATTCCTTATATATATTTGGCTGGCAGGCTAGCCCCTCCATATAACATATAAATTCCTTTTGCTGTTTTAATGTTTTAATGTCATGCTTGAAAGAATTGATGTTGAGTTTATAGTAATATTGCAACTGGCCTATACATAATTCTATTTCTTATAGTAATTATGTTTATAAAAGATTGTTTGGACTTTTGAATCACCTTTAATATGTGAGTTAACTTTTAAATGATTAAAAAATTTATATTTCATAATATATGTGGATGTAAAAATCAAAGATACAAATGGATAGTATCGAAAAGTTTGGCCATTTTAGTCAAAGGTATTACCACAAAAAAGATTCACTTGTCCCTGGCATTAAATTCAATATATATCCACTTGTGTCGTTGTCATATGCCGAGCAATACATCAAATAGAAGTTAGGTCTACTCATTAATGATAGCATAGATTTTTGGCTAAATGATTAAAAATCCATTCTGCACAAAATTTTGAGAGTCGGGTAGTTAGGAGTTGTCATTGAAACAACCTACACGCCACGTATTGAATACGCCACTCACTAAATCCATATCCCCAAAAATTGAGTGTTGGGAAGTTACGGAGTTGTCGTTGAAATTACCTGCACGCCACATATTGAATATGCCACTCATTGTATCCATATCCGCAAAAATTGAGTGATAGTAAGTTAAGGAGTTGTCGTTGAAGCTACCCTCATATGAAGCTACCCTCATGCCACATATTGAATATGCCACTCACTGCATCCATATCTCCAAAAATGGAGTGTTATCCCTATTTCTTTCCATTTTATGAACCAAATGTCTTTGTTAGTAAATAGGGTAAGTCCCATATCAAGCTGTTTGAAATAGGATAATTCTAAATTAGATTGATAAATTTAATAAATCCGTAATTAAGTTACTGACTCAATTTCATATTTTAAAATATGGATTAAATAACTTTATTACCTTCTCATTGTCTCCTCTCTTATTTTAAAAGGGTTTTAGTAGTTTCTAACTTATTTTTTCAATAAGGGTATATATATAACAACATTAATGTATAATAAAACAAAACATATACGATTCGCTTAAATCAAAGAAATTTTTTTGTAGTTTGGAAAGATCATCAAGAATAATTCAAGCCCAAAGAACAGAAAGCATAACTCAAAAACAATTAAATGATTTTTAACCGAATATTGAGAATAGAAAACTTTATTTTTGACTTGATTTTTTTTTGGTTGAGAAGAAAATTAAACTATATTAATAAAAAAATCTTACTTGTGTGATATTATGTATCAAATATTTTCATTAATGGAATTTTAAAACAAATTTCATTAACCTAAAAAACAAAACTAAATATTGCACACGCACTACTACAAGGGACACTTTTAACGACCGTTTTTATACTCTTTAGACGATTATTTTCAAGGGGACGTGTATGTGAGTGTCGTTGAAAGTTCAAGAAATGACGACTGTTATTAAACAGTCGTTGTATATGAGATACAACGACTGTTTTATCTCTAATTTTTTTTGTTAAAAAAAACAGATACGACGACTGTTTTATGAAAAACAGTCGTTGTTTATAAACTCCAAAGATATGAATTCTCTAATATCTTTGTTATCAAGTCCATAATTATACGAGATTCTGCGACCCACAATCTCACAAGGCATCTGCATGTCGACCTTGTTTATGTATTGATGAATATTTTGCAGTCGTGCTAAAAAGGGAAATTTTATCGCATCATCTTATTCCTAGTAATGCACAAAATAAAGATTATAAGTGGAATGTCAAGGATCAAGTAACAGTAAGGTGTTTCCTACCATTGGAGGGATTGGCACAGTCTGAACAAGATATCTAGGCTACAAGATGAAAGATCCTGTTGCCTGACCTAAATTGGCAACCTCACCATCGGGGAATGGGTAGAGGTTGACAGAGTAATATGGGTCCGAACACAACTAATCTCAGAGAATCATCTTGGTAGTCATAAATTGAACCTCAACAATATATAGTCACAGAGAAACTAGGAAAACGAAGAAATAACAGCTACCCAAAGATTGAAAAACAAAGGGATTTGTCTTTTACCTGGAAAACGCAGGAAGCACGTTGAAGAGCTATAGGTCGATGGCACACCGTAGCTGAGAGGCGGATGGGCGGATGGACAAGTGAGGGACTAAAAAGAGTGACACTGTCGTGACTTGCGAAGAACAAGTGAGGGACGAAGAAGAGTGGGCAACAAGGAGAAGGACGCGCAAATGAAGAGCAAAAGCAAACTAAAAAGAAGAAGAACAGAGACCAGCAGGAGAATGAGGCGCGAAATAAAAGCAAAAGGTAAAGTAAACTGTGATTGTGGGGAGAGATACAACGACCGTTCTTAAGGAACGGTCGTTGAATCATGCATTACAACGGCCGTTAATAGGTAACGGTCGTTGTAAGTGGTTACAACAACCATTCTGAAGAACGGTCGTTGTATCTTATATATTCAACAACCGTTTTCATATAAACGGTCATTGAAAAGCTGCCCAGATGCGCGCCTTTGCCCCTCTCTTCTTTCTACTACTGTTTTCTTGGGAGCGGACGTTGTTTGGTGTCGTGGAATCTTCTTCCTGTAGTAGTGACGTTAGAATTCTGCGATTAATGAAGTTTGATTTAATTTTTATTAACGAAATAAATTTAAGTGTAGCTCTCCCAAAAATAAAATTTTTTATTGAAAATATTTAAATAAAAATCATTTAATTATTATTGAGGTTACGTTTTTCTCTTTATTCTTTGGCTTGAATTGTTGGTGATGATTCTTTCAGAAAATTTCTTTGATTTAGACAAATCATATTTTATTTTACCATATATTAATGTTAATATATATACACATGCAGTTATTTAAAAACAAACTTTTTTTTTTCTGCCTTCTTATTTATAAATTACTCCCTTAGGTCCTAATTATAGAACAACATTTGAGAGTTGATCTTGGTCCTAATTATATGACAAAGTTCTAATTTTTGTTAATTTCTTCTCAAAATACCCCCTATTGATACTTTCTCAATAATAATCAAACACAATAATAATTTAATAAGAGTAGATTTGAAGTTGTTGAGGGAGATCAACAATGCCGGACTGTGTGAGAGCTCGGAGAAGTCATGTGTGAGGTAGAAGAGATATGAGAAAAAACAGAAAATCAATATAACTGGATGCCATTTTAAATTTTAAATAAGGAAATTTTAGGAAAATGAATATGGTTAACTAATTTAACCACTATCCTTAATTACTCCAAAGTTAGGTAAATATGTCCTATAATTAGGATCAGAAGGAGTAAGTTACAGTCTTATTGAACGATAAAACTCTTTTAAAAGAGAAAAGATGATAAAAGGAGAGGAAAATGTAATAAAGTTATTTTACTCATATTCTAAAATTCTAAATTGGGTCACTAATTTAATTAGGGATTTGTTGAGTTTAACAACCTAATTTAGAATTTTCCTATTTCAAGCAACTTTATATGGGATTTCCCCCGGTAAATATCCCTCATTGGAAATAGAAGGTGATTTAATATTTAATTAAGAACCTCTTATTTTAATTTCTTTTTGATACAAACTTGTATTCAATACGCCACTCATTGAATCCATATCCCAAAAATTGAGTGTTATCCCTATCTCTTTACATTTCGTGAACCAAATGCCTTTTCTTAAGTAAATATGCCTCATTGGAAATAGGTGGTGATTTAATATGTCATTAAGAACCAATTATTTTAATTTTAATTCATTTGTTTTTTGTATGACTAATTGATTATGTCAGACTTGAACATTATCATATTAGTCTAATTGAATATATAGTTGTCTGACTCAAATTTAATCTTATAACCTTTTTTCAATAAAACAAGTTGTCAACGCATTATAAGGAATCTGAGATTTTTTGCCTTTTTATAGAAAATGTTTTGATATAATCAATTTATTGTACAGGGCCAATTAATGAATTTTTGCGTTGCAAATTATGCAAGTTCTCTCCCATTTATTGAATTTAAGGGAATCTGTTTTTTCCTTGAAAATGCATGTAAAATTAGGACATTAACTTCAAGAAGTTAAAAAAAGAAAAAGCTTTTAGACTTTAGACGTATTGAAAAGAAAATATTAATTTTTTGGTTTCAACTAAGTGGGGAAGTGATTTTAGGTATGATGGTGGCTTTGCAGTGAACCTGAAAAAAAGCTTATTTCTAGTTACAAATTTGGGTATGTTTGTTTTAGCGATTCGATTGCTTATAAGTTGTTTTTTAATAGTGATTTACGGTATACGAAGTAAGTATGTGAGATGAGTTGTGTCTCGATTTATGTAAAACAGACCCTTAATTTTTAGTTAACTAAAAATTAAGGGTCTATTTGCCAAAGCGGTGAGCTATCGTACGTTTTCCTTAAAAAAAAGCACTTTGGACAAAAATATACCGTTTGGCAAAGCTTTATTACCTACTGTGCTTATATGGCTGCCGTGGCTTTTTTCTAAAGCTACTTTGTGGGGCTTTTCCATGGCACATCTAATAGTAATATATATATATATATATATATATATATATATATATATATATATATATATATATATATATATATATATATATATATATATATATATATATATATATATGTAGTATTCAATATTTCCTCCATTTTAATTATAAGATAAAGTTGACTTTTTTGGAGAAATTTAAGAAGCTAATTAAATTACTTTAGAGTATCTATATTTATATTTTTTTTTCAAACTAATTAGTTTAACTAATGAATTAATATATAATCTAAGGATACATAACATATGATATGATGATATGATTAAGTAATTTATTTAGCTTCCTTAATTTCTCCAAAAAAAAATCAACTTTGTCTTATAATTAGGACTGAAAATAGTAGCATCCATGCCCTTTTCAGTCATTTTGCATCTAAACGGGCTTTTCAAACTCTAATCTAAACAGATTCAAGGTTAGAAAAAAAGTCACTTCTGTCACCGCTAATCCAAACACAAATCACATTTACATTTTCACTTTTAATCCTACCTTACTTTTTTAAAAGTCATATGGTAAAAAAAGCCACTTCTCCACCGCTAATCCAAACGGGCACTAAGTGTTTTAATTTTTATCTGAAGTCTTGGGCACTTTGTTGCGTCTCAAAGTGTATCTTCCTAGTTATAAAAGTTAACTTTTTTTTTTTTCTTTTCAGGTCTTAATAAAAATTTGGGTGAATTACACTCAGATCCCAAGAAAGAAGAGAAATGAAAAAATAGTCCCTTAAAATTGCAAAATGAAAAAATAGTCCCATTAATAACTCTAAGGACAGGTCATTAACAACTCCAATAGCTTGCATTGACAACTTCATGGGACTGTTTTTTTCATTTTGCAATTTTAAGGGACTATTTCTTCATTTCTCTTTTTCTTTGGGACCTGAATGTAATTCCCCCTAAAAATTTTGAATCTTTCTTATTTTGAATTAGATCTTACGAGGAAAGAATGTGGTTTCTGTCAAAAGTAAAAAAAAAAAAAAAAAAGAGAAAAGAATGTTATTACCTCCAATCTTAAATATAATATAAAGTTGAATTTTTTTTAAAAGATTTAGGAAGCTAAATAAGTTACTTAATCATATTATATGTTATGTATTCTTAGATTATATATTAATTTATAAGTTAAACTAATTAGTTTGAAGAAAAAAATAAAAATAAAAATACTCTAAAGTAGCTTCCTTAATTTTTTCAAAAAAGTCAATTTTATCTTATAATTAGGACGGGAAGTAACATTACTTTCATAACATTTTGTGAAGAATGAGATTTCACCAATTAAAGTTTGTACAATGAATCTAGCACAAAAAAGAATATCAATGGTTCAGATGAATGCTATTAATGCAATACTTTACTCTTTTTTCTACCGTTCGTCCTACGATTTCTGCCATAGATCGACCCAGTAAATTGATCATGGAGTTTATTGCTCACCCGGCCCGACACAACTTACCAATTCATGGTATCAGAGTGTTAGTTGTGGAGGCATATTTTCCCACATTCTTCGTACCCTTGAATGTGAAGGTAAACAAACAACATCAGCATATTTAATTTTTGAAGAAAATATTCCTTATTTATATCAAGTGCTGCATGATACATCATGCGCTTGTTACAAATGTGGAATAGCGCTATACACAATAAGTGGTCTTACTTGGAAGGCTTCACTACTTGCTTTTCATATAGATTATAGACCCAGCCATATCTCTAGTGAATGGATCATGGCTCTGCTCCTGCAAACCCCAAATCCAGTTGCACAAGAGATATCTAATTCAGTTCAAGTTTTCCGGTATATGGTAAATATCTAGTGACTATGGTCTTGCCCAATCATCACTTTCATAAAAGGCCTTGTCACATATGTAGTGGAGTATAGAAAATATAAAAAATAAGTGTACGAAAAAAATTTAAAAATTTTAATTCAAACTAAAAATCATAGTCCTTTTTTAAAATTTTAAAATTTCAAGATTTTTTTTTCCGTGAAGCTTTTAGTACTTTGGAATTACCCCACTTTAACTTAGAGGATTTATCGGGGTCCAAACTAATCTGGATCAAGTTGAGTAGGACGAGAAGGGTAGCAAAGTTCTGCCACCGAGTAAACTCATCATCTTTGATTAAATTGATACAACTCATTACTAGTTAAACCAAGTGCTTGATGGTAAAATTTCAAGATGAATTCTAACTAATATTCTTGTTAGGTTTTTAAACATCGTTTCCCCCTTTTTAAATATCAATTAGATTGTACTGAACTTTCTTTTCTTGTTTCTTTCAAATTGTCACTGCTACAACAGGCTGCAATGCATTATCCATTTATCAAGAAGGTCCACTTACCTGCCATGCAACTGATATTGCCATTTATCAAGAAAATTAAAGAAGCTTGTGGATTGTCATTTATCAGTAAGTTTTCTTACATTAAATTTGGTTATACGAAGCCTCAAATGAAACTGATATTTGTCTGTTCATTTCATATGTAGTTATGTCAGCCGATGCTAAGCACATTTCAATTGTGCGAGAATCCGCTGAAGGGGATGAACAATACTTCGCAAAGCCAGTTATGGTTTCTGATTGAAGGGACCTTTGGCAGCTTATTGTAAGGAAGGAGAAAACAGCTAAAGCAATGGTGGGGGATGAATAAGAGGGAATTTGGACTTGCCAAGAGTTAAATTATGGGCAAAATCAATTGAATAATCCTGTTGATGATTCATTTATCTCCCACTTTGATCATGCTGATGAAGGAAATGAAATGCTAGGTAGTTACATGGATCAACTTCTCCTAAAACCAATGCTCCCATTTCCTCCGCCGCCAGTTATGGTCGAAGAGTGTGGGATGCCAGAGGTCATCAGTGGCCTTACAGATTTTCCTAAAGGAGCTGACCAGTTTAGAGATGATGAGGATTTTTGTCCCTGGTTGTCAACTTTATAATTGAAGTAAATTAAAAGAATAGTGCAAGTTAATGACATCTCTCAAAGGACTCCTTTGTGATTTTGTTACGTTTAATTTCTGCACTATTTGCAGTAACACCCCAAATTTTATTCACCAATAATATATTGTAATTATTTTGAGTAATTCAATAAAATGGTGAATATTCATGAATTTGGATCTTATGAATTTTGAAATATTCATATTCACAAGGAAATGGATAAATAAATTCAAGAAATGAATTAAATTACAAAGGTGATAGCAAAATCATAATTTTGCTAATTTAGCCCAAGATTAATTATTTTCTAATTAATTGAGTTAATTTCAATTAATCAAGGAAAATAAAGAAAAATGCATAATGTGATTATTCTTAGTGGAATAAATCAAGAATTTGTGAAATTAAGGAGGGATTATACATAATTCAATTATGTGAATTGTGAAAAACAATTTCCTTTCCTTCCTCTCATTATTTTCGTCCAGCCATGAAGAATGAGGGGAAAATATTTAATTCCAAGAGTATGCCTAATTAATACATGAAGAGGTCATGATGGCTAATTGGCTATGCTACATTAACATTTCAATGACAGTCAAGATAGAGTGTACACAACATGGAATAATGATATAATGCATGATGCGATAAGCTTGAGTGAAGGAATGGAAAAACTTGATTGCATGAAAGAGTGTAAGCTTGGACTTCATGAAAGAAGCATGGGTTAGTTGGAGAAAAAGGGGGAATAGGACGGTTTTTTAGGAGCAAACAAGGGAAGACAATTGATTAAAATTTAATGGGAAACTAATGGAAAAATCATGAAGGAAGAGAAGATTGTGACAAGTGTCACATTTTGGCCTCTTGATTAAATCAATGGCTAAGAGGAAGGAAGAGACAAATGAATAAACACACTTCTCTTCCCCTTCATGCACACAATTCATCCAATTCTTAGGCAAAAAAGAGAGAAGAGAGAGCTTGAGAAATAGAAAGAAGAGGAGAGTCCAAGGAAGAAGAAGCTAAGGTAAGTATTGTCTCTTAAGGGTGTGTTTGGTTTGAGGGGAGGATAAGGGAGGGAGGGAGGGAGGGGAGGGGAGGGTAAGTGAATTACAATTTTAGACAAAAAAAAACCCAAAATTTACCCTCTCACTTTTTTAAATTTTGGATTCCCGCCCAAAATTTACCCTCTTATTACTTTTAAATTTTAGGTTCCCGCCTAAAATTTAAATACCTTCAACCCAAAAAAGTAATTTACCCTCCCCTACCCTCCCCTCAAACCAAACACACCCTAAGTGTTCTTCTTGTAAGCATGCATGAAGTTCTTCTCTAAACTCTTGTTTCTCATGAATCCATGGTAGTGAAGTCACACTTTGAAATCAAGAGAAGGAGGAGGTGCCTAGAGTAAGAGCATCCAAGAAGTTTAGGAGGTAATTATACCAATCTCAACTTTATGTTAAGTATGAAGTTGTTGTTGGTAATTGTTATTTGGTTTATGTGATTTTTAGTTGAGTTATGAAATTTGAAAAGCTATAACCCTAAGGGGTTATGCTGCCCAAAATCCTTTAAATCATGATTAAGAAGTGTTTAAGTGAGTTAATCAAGGATTAGAAGTGGAAGAGTACAAGTTTTGGAAGATAAAACACAAATTTTTTTTTTCATTTTCTTCAATATTTTGGCCAGCACTGTTCCAAGGGGTAGGAGTTGGATTTTCATAAAATAAATTGTTCCATTGAACTTAGTGGGCAAAAATAGGTGGGGTTACAGTTGGACACTTTTTCGGTAGAGGCCGAAAAAGCATAATTATGAAAACGCTACTGAAATCCCTAAATAGGGGCTGTCAATGGTATTTTCATAATTTGACAGTGAATTTGGTGATTTCGAGCCCGGAAATGGATTCCTTAGGCAAAAATACGTTAGAATAGCCTTAGTCAAAATTTTGGGAAAAAGAGCCATCGGGCCGGGTACGGCGGGGCCCGGGGGCATTTTGATACAATTTCACCATAGACTGATATAACCACAAGAAACACTATAGAAGAGTCTAAAATGATACTTGGATAGGTTATGACCTATTTCTGGTACATTTATTATTTTAGGACTAAGTCGGACACCAGAAAAGACACGTTTTACGAGGCACACTAAAAAAGGGGTTTAACAAACTTTGAGATAGGGACTATCATCTTTCATACACTATATGAATAATTATATGTATTTGTTATTGTATTTCATGATATGATTGCGTGCTAGAGACATAGTACCTAGTTGTGGTTCGCTACCCAACAACGGTAAAATCTTAGTTGTAGTCGATAACTCAGTTGAGATATATCATAGGAAATCATAGTTGTAGTCGGTGATTCGGCTGAGGTAAATATATATTAATTGAATCAAACTTTCATTTTTGCCTAATGTTCGCCGTTTAACTTCCGCAAGTGTACGGGTTGCAAGTAATAAAGTGATAAGTCAAGATCGTTCCCACGAAGACTATGACAAAAGCGAGTTAATTAATTTAACCATGTTCTTAATTAGGTTGAATGGAATCATTTGAAATTGATCAAGTTAAATAAAGAAGTTTGATGAAAAGAACAAAGGAAAATAGTGAAAATTGGGAAATTGGATCTAACTTCAAGAGATATTAACTTAGGATTACTTCTTCCTCATTGTATTTCATAAAACTATGCAAATATCCACTTATGTTGATTAAATGAGTCTATATGCTAGTCGAAGATCCTAAAATCATCAACCAAGCTCTCTCAAGTCAAGATCGATTTTTAATCTTCATTAAAAATATTCAATATCTTGTTTACAATTAATGAAAATCATCTTTCCAAAGCAAGCCTTCACATGACTATGCTAGGTTGTTAGATATATCTCTATTATAACAACAAACCATCCATTTAATCCCTAAACTTCAAGTCTAGTATGATTTTTCTTAAGTTCTACAATCAAAATAGCTCTCTCAACCATCTTCCAATTGAACAACTCTAATCATGTGGTGATCAAGCACAAGATAGCATTAAGCTCAAAGAAAAATCAACATATAATACTCATTAACCAACAAAAGCAAGATAATCTAGTAGTTTCAATCCATATAATGAGTAAAAGTAATCCTAATTAGGAGTTTTAGCTACTCATAGTCTGTACATGACAAAATCTCAGCACACAATCATAATCCATATCAGCAAAATAGAGAAAAAGGAGAAAAGAATAAGAAAAACTCAAGAATTGAGGCTCCAAATCCTTTCTTAATCCAATCCCAAGCTCTAAGCTCTCCAAAATGCCAAACCCTAGCAGCCACTATGTTCAAGAAGTCCAGTCTCCTCATTTTCGACCTAGCCCATGCCTTTATAGTGTTTCTTTCTGCTTCATTTTTCAAAACGCACAACATCAGTTTTGCGCGTTTGCCGTGGGTTCGCTACAACGAATGGCATAGCGAATTGTCATACAAAACCAGACAGAAGCAGTGCTTTTTCAAGTGGTTTCGCCATGACTTTGGCTACAACAGATTCCACAGCAAGTGCAAGCTTCTCCTCCATAATGTCCATTTTCCTCTTCCTCTTGCATTCTTCCCTTCCTTTCACATCTTCCCATGATCTTTGTGAGCTTTTACAACTTGTCATCCTCCACCTACAAGGAGGAGGGATTTATGAGCTCTTTTAACTTTCACAATTAATTAGAACCATGTGCATTTAACTCATGATTCAACAAAATTTTAATTTATCTTATGTCCTATCACATTTTCTTCTATAATCTCTTTATATGCACAATTTGAACCCAAAAATAAGTGAAAAGAGAAGAAAATGTGCAAGAATACTCTTGATTTCTATGAGTTAACACCTAATATAGTGCATTGCATATTTTATTTTCACATGTTATATGTCAATCATATGTCTCTAGGGGGATTCTTCGGAATCTCACACTTTTTCAAAAACAAACATCTCAGCTGGTGCTAGTGGATTGAAGGGCAAAGGCATGGGCAAGATAGTGATTATAATTAGTTTATGCCTTATATATTTTGGGTTATCCTGTAAATATTAAGTTTCAGCTGTATTTTCTGTATTTCGTTGACGAACGACGTGGGATTGTAAACGAATATTTTTATCAGTATAATTGTACTTTTTCTGTATGCCCATTGAATTCCATCTTTATTATTCTTCGATTATCGAAATGGAAACGAATGTTGACACTTGCAATTAAGGAGGTTGAAAAGAACCAGAGCCAAGGTTAGCTGATCATTGGGCTGAGGTAGATGTTTTTGTTGGGCCGGGCAAGCTGAAGCTGGCAACTTTATGTAATTATGGAATAAAAAAATATAAGAAAGATGCATGGAACAGTATTTTATGTGATGTATGGATTCCTTCCTTGTACTATTTTTGTGGTTGAAGTGAATGCTAGTGAACTAATAATTTGTTGCATGAAATAGAATAAGCAACAAAAACCAATGTTGTTACTGGTTATTTTATCATGATGGACGAGCTGAGGAACATTAGAATCTGTTGAGTGTTGACTATTTCCCATGGTATATTTTCTCTGGTTTAAAAAGGGTTAAGGTGCAAAAATACCCACGAGCTTTTACTAAAATTGCGTCTAGCACTAAATGCTTTTTGAAGGTGCAAAAATACCCATGAATTTTTAAAATTGGAGCAAAAATACCATTTCCGTTAGATCTCCCTAACAGACGTTACTGACAATAGGAAAATACCAAAATGCCCCTAACCCCAAAAAAAACCTCCCCCACCCTCTATTCATCCTCATCAGTTCGACAGATAGAAGACTGTCACAAGCATTGCAAAAAAAAAAAAAAAAAGACTCTCACAGCCACAAGCTATGCCTCTGTTTTGAAGATCCTATGAATTTGCTTGCTTCTCTCGTCCTCCCTTTGTCATACTTGCATCACTCATTAGACTATGTCCCTCCCATCTTCAATCAAAAATTCCAGCTACCAAAAAAATAAAGAAAGAATAAAAGAACCAAAAGAAAATTTTTAAAACCAAAATATTTAAACAAGATTGTGAAATCTGCGACTTTCCCTTCCAAATCTGCAATGTGAAAAAAGGGAGCCCAGTATAGGTACTATTGTACAAAGAAAAGTTTTAAACTCAGAGATGAATGACCACTCTCATGAAAAACTTGATTTATGACAAGTAGCCTTCGGCGATCAATGATGATGAGGTCGTTGTGCATTAATATTGCATCTAAGTTTTACCTTTTTTGGTCTCGAACTCTTTGAGAGTATTGCATGTAAACTTAGACACAGAAGTAACAATATATAACTTCATTCATCATGAGATAACAAAAGCTAAATACAGGGGAGAGAATGCTCGAGAGTCACTTACGATGAATGGGGGAGGATGAATCGTAAAGAGAAGGCTGAAACCAAGCCACAAGAGCGTGGACACAGGCAAACGGGTTAGGGGAGGGAGGAATTAGAGACTGGGTTGAGGGAGGCAGGGTTTGAAGTTGGCACTTGGAAGAGGCAGAGCAACGACGACCATGAGCGAAAGCGAGTGAGACAGCGACAGGCGAAAGAGCGGATCTGGAAGGAGAATCAACGACGTCGTTAGGGGAGGAGGCCGCCGTCGCCGCTGCGGAGGAGGCGGTCGACGCCGTTGGAAGAGGAGTCAGCCGTCACCGTCATCTTTGGAATCTGAGAAAAAACTCAGGAGATGAAGGAAGGGAAGAGAGAGTGGCGAACAGTAGAGAAGGGGGAGGGCAGAAAAGGAAATTAAAAAACTGAAGTGTTTTTTACTTTTTTAATGTGCGGGCCCCACCACAAAAATTAACGTTAGTTAATCCAATCCAACGGTGATGGTATTTTTGCTCCGATTTTAAAAATTCATGCGTATTTTTGCACCTCCAAAAAGCATTTGGTGTTAGATACACTTTTGATGAAAGCTCATAGGTATTTTTATACCTTAACCCTTTTAAAAATATATAAGAATAGGTGGGCCGGCCAACAAAGCGTGCTGCACAGGCTCACACTGCAAAGCCAGCAGGTTGTGGCGGCCCCTATTCTCATTATCGGCCGCCAGCTCTCCTCTCCGTTGTCTTCGGCCTTCCAACGGCGGCTCTTCCCACTCTGTCCAGCTTCTGCCCATTATCCGGCGTCTTTTTCCTCGAAGAAACCAATCTTCTTCGGCAGGTTGGATTCTCTTTCTCTTTTCTATCTCATCATCTTCCTCGAACAACTCAGGAATCAAAGAGACATTAGATAAGTCAGCAACCAATAAGTTGTTCATATATATAATAAGTTGTTCATGTATATATATGAAACCAGATTGTGAATTAGCCATAAAGTGCTATGCTTTATGTTCAATGACCAATGCGCTCACAGTTCTGGAGCCCGAATGGACAAATGTTATGAGAGGAGGGTCTGTAAAGAAGAAAGATATCATCAACTGAGCGAAATGCAATTATACAGCTTTTCTTTTTTAAATATGAATATTGTTATTAGTTTTTTAATTAAGTTAGGCAAGGATATCACAGATGATGATTTCTTTAAACTAGATTTGTTTAATCAACTACTAGACAAGTTGGAATCGGTAACGTTTAGCATTGTTGTAACTTAGTGCTTTGTGCTCCTGTGTTTGTGTTTGCATAAAGTAAGGTAACTTAGCGCCCCCTTCAGGATTTAGGAGCCTCTGAAAAACAGAGGCGGCCACAAGCAAATTAAATGGAGATAGATTTGGGGAAACTTGCATTTGACATTGACTTTCATTCATCGGATCAACTTGTTGCTGCGGGATTGATTAATGGTGACCTTCACCTGTGAGTAGATAAACGTTTCAGTTTTTCACTCTTAAATGCTTCTTTTGTTAACTTTTTGTTAGTGTTTAATTATCCTTTGTTAATATGTTTCTGAACTCTCCCCTTGGCAGGTACCGTTATAACCCTGATAATGTGCCTGTAAGGTATAACTTTATACGCCTTATTGCTTTTATAGTTGTTGAATATTTGACCTGCATGCATAGTGATTTATGTCGTTTCCAAATTTCATCCTTATTTGGATCAATTTTCTTTTTTAGTAGTTATAGTACAATGTGGTCTTGCTAGATTGTCAGAAGCTCATAGATTCTTGCTTTTCTTGTGTTGGATATCTACCCCACATGCTTTATGATTTTATGCGGCTTCCATATTTTGTCCCCATTCGCATGCATTTGCTACTGCTTATATTTATATAGTATTTTGAGGTCTTGCCAGGTTGTTGGAAGTTCATGCGCACACTGAGTCTTGCAGAGCTGTTCGGTTCATCAATGATGGACGTGGTAGTGCATCGTAGTTTTTCTTACTTTCTTTCCTTTCAATTATTATTGTTATTATCATCATTATTAATGGGGTTGTCCTATGGTGATATTTTCATGAGCATAATTGGCCTTTGAATTGCTTATTGCTTCTATTTTAGCACTGTTGACGGGTTCTCCAGATTGCTCAATCTTGGCAACAGATGTTGAAACTGGATCTGCCATCACCCGTCTTGATAATGCCCATGGGTGGGTGGATTTCTCTCAAGAACTGATGAAATGATTTTGCTTTCTTAATGCTGAGCATGATCGTTAAATCCAAAGTTTTATGTGGTTTGTATTAAAATGCAGGGCTGCGGTCAATAGATTGATAAATTTGACTGAGTCAACTGTTGCTACGGGAGATGACGAAGGGTGCATTAAGGTAACTTCTCTAATTTTATTTAGTATTGTTTTTGCTGCTGTGGAGGGCATCTTGTATCTAGTGTCTCATTCCATTTTTACATGTCGGGAGAGGAGTGTTAAAGACTGAGTTACTCTTCTCTTCGCATCATTTTGATCAATTATGGATTTATAATCCTTCATGAGTTATGGCTTGTCCACTGTTTTATGTTTTTATGTCAACTAATTTAAAATATACCATGTTCATAGCAAGGAGTTAGAATGCAGTTTCCTATCATCTTCTATTTGTTAAGACTTTCTATACTTAGCCATATGGTGCAATGGATTCTCTTATGGATATTTCATATCTAAATGCAGTGCTATTTTTTTTTTAAATCCTGTTATATTTTCCCCACTATCATGTGGTGGTTGTTTCTTTTTGTCAAAGGAACCTCTGGCTGATGATGATTGTGGTATTTAATTTATTGTTTTAAGGAGAGACCAAAGGTTTACTCCTTACCTTTTAATTAGACTTTTCTCATTGTAGGTATGGGACACTAGACAACGTTCTTGTTGCAATTCATTTGATGCTCATGAAGATTACATTTCAGACATGACTTTTGCATCTGATGCAATGAAACTGTTGGGAACAAGGTATCATTCTTTGCCCTCGTCGATCTAGTTTTACTGTAAATTTTATGTTTTACTTGAGCAGATACACTCGAATGCCCTGCATAAGTATTTATTTTTCCCGCTATTCTATCACCTGTGACTTACTGATGCATGCTGAATTTTATTGTAAATTTATTTTCCATGTGAAGTGGAGATGGGACTCTATCTGTTTGCAATCTTCGAAGAAACAAAGTAAGTTATACATCTGCTGCTTCCCTGTTTTTCCCAAATTTTTTAGTGATTGATGTCCTTTATTTTCTTCTACTGATAGGTCCAAGCTCGATCTGAGTTCTGTGAAGATGAGCTGCTGTCTGTTGTTATAATGAAGGTACTTTATTCTCGGTCAATCTTTCTCTGTTCTTGGTTATGCATTGAGAGAGGTAGCTATCTGTCTTTGGTTGTGAAACAGTAATTGTTGAGGACCATATGACTGCTAACTCTGATGTGTACCAGTGCTTTAGTTGAATAATCGAGTAAACTGTTTGAAAAGTGATGGAATAACATTTTTCTTACATAAGGTAGAAAAAAGTTGTACAAAGTTTCATTCCGAATTCACTATGCCTTTCCCCATCAGATAGAGACTGCCCTTGTATCTCTTTCTTTGAAATATGAGAAACAATACCGTTAGATGGACATACTAGAGCTGAGTATAAAGGTTGGTAGGGTGCCTTGAAATATGTTCATAGGATGGTCCTCAGAATAAAATATATTTTGAGGCACTCTGTAAATTGATGTGTTATATATTCATATTGAACTTTCGGTGTCTCTTTTCTCCATGCATAATTCCTTGTTTAAGAGTGACTGCTTGACTTCATATCCTTTAGAATTGCCATTTAGCTTATGTGGATTTCTTTTTTAAATACCAGAACGGCCGGAAAATTGTCTGTGGATCACAATCTGGAACCCTGTTACTGTATTCATGGGGATATTTCCAGGATTGCAGGTACTTGATGTGTCACTGGTTTGCAATTGATGAAGTAAATTATTCTTAGTTATTAAGGAGGCGAACTGGTTCAATATTTGCTCCTTAATACTGCTGATTTTGGCTCCATAACTGATATTCTTGCTTGATGGTTTTGATGTTCAGTGATCGGTTTATTGATCTGTCACCAAACTCTATTGATGCTCTGTTGAAGGTGAGTAGGTGACATGATTATTTCAGCATTGGTAGGCTTTTATGTTATTCCATGGTCAATCAATAAATTTGTATAGTTCAATTTCAGCTTGATGAGGACCGGATCATCACTGGATCAGAGAATGGGCTAATCAAGTGAGTCTGTTTTGTATGAGGGCATTGTTGCCTTTGATTGGGCCATGATTTTTTCACATGTTCATTGATATGCTTTTCCGATTACCTTGATAATTTTTTTTCCCTCAGTGTGGTCGGAATATTACCCAACAGAGTTATCCAGCCAATTGCTGAGCACTCAGAATATCCTATTGAACGTCTTGGTAATATAGTTGGTTTTTGCAAAATTTGAATCTTGCTGTTTCTGTTGGTGGGGTTCACATTGCTTGGAGCATCCAATTGCTTCAATATGCGTCTGTGCTTGATTGCTGTAGGGAAGCAGTTTTTCTGTAATTTTATTCATGTCAGATTACCTTTCGTTTTTTTGTCTCTTTTATTGTCTACAATATTGTATGTTTATTCACAAGCAACGTGTCTGCTTTTATGGTTTAACTTTGGTCTTGGCCTGAAGCTGGTTGACGACGGGCCATGACTAATTTGATCTCACTATGTTGACACGTGGTTTCCTTTGGTTTTGTAGCTTTTTCACATGATAGAAAGTACCTTGGTAGTATTGCACACGATCATACTTTAAAGGTACACTTTTTATTCACAATATGAAAACTTGTGGACATATGAATGCGAAAGAAAATGGATAGAAAACTTGGATAATACACTGATTGGATAAGTTGAGTCATGTTGATGGATGTCATTCAGCTGAGTTATTAAAGACCACTCGGATGGTATATATGTATTATCTTCTGAACTTCCGAGGAGGTTTTTCTGTTGGCAGCTATGGGACTTGGATGATGTACTACAAGGTTTAAGAAGCACGCAAAGGAATGAAGGTGAGGTGGTTGATAGCGACAGTGATGAGATGGATGTAGATGCTAATCCTTCTAAGAATGATAAAGGTATGATGAGTGTGGTTGTGGTTGTAGATGTTATAAAAGGCCTACAAGTATATGCTTGTCACATCTGATGTCTTTCAATGAATGGTTCTGTTCAGTAATGTGGCTAATTTTTGACTGTTGGGAGATATGGTATGATGATTTGGAGGTTATTTGTTAAACTTCATTCGCAGGGACCCAGAGAAAGAATGCAAGTAATGGCCATGCTGCTATAGGTGGCTCCAACAATTTTTTTGCGGATTTGTAGGTTGCTGGAACACAACATTGTTAGTTTACCGTGTTGATCCTCCTAGAAAAATGTCTTGCACAACTGAAGGCTGTCATGATTGGATAATTTTGGTAGATAAACAAGACGTATAGATGCGCAAGTAAATGGTGTCTTTTTTGTGATCTCGATTCCCAAATGGTTGGAATCTGAAGTTTTTTTTTGGTTTTGATGGTCCGGGAGAATACTATAGGATCATGTTATCCATTTCTGGTTTGAATCTTTTAATCACACTTTATTGTCAATTAGGTAACTTTTTCCATGTATTGCACCGAGTTTAGGGTAAATTATTCAAATTCGTTTTATGAAAGCAAATCATTCTTCATCCCTGTGTAATTAAGAACAATAAATAAAAAAAGAAAATGGAATTTTAAAATAAAAAGCACTCTTCAAATAAAATTAAATAGTGTCACTAAAATTAAAAGCACTTTTAAAAGCCCTTTTTCGCAAATCGGAACAAAATTTCTTTCATATATTCACCTCGTAAATTATAAAAGTTATTCTCTAAAAGTTCACAACGGCGGATATAATGTTTTTTTTAAAGGCTGAATGCTCATTTAATTAGATCTGACAAAGTAAATATGTGTGCTAACAAATTACTTCTTGTAATTCTTTTGTTGAATGATAATTCGAATTTACATTAGAAAAAATTTAAGAAGTCTTGGGAGAATCACTGCTAGGTCCCAAGCAAGGGACATATTATCATAAAGGTCCTTCGAGGTTGTAAAACATACTCAACAGGTTGTTATCCCAAAGTATTCTCTAATTAGCAGAAGATTACTATCTAAAGAAAGAGAAAATTATTTAGAACATTTTTCATATAAGAAGTTTTGTGATTAGAAATGATTTTGAGTACCTCATTGATCTCTAAAAATCCTCAAAACAAAAGCCATTGCGTGGGGCTCGTTCCGAAGCAATTTTTAAGCTCTAATTCTAATCTTATCAGAATTGGGGCTTTTTTTTAACTTTTTCCTTAAAGTCCATCGTCCAACCAAATACACCAAAATGAATAAATCACTACACAAGCGATTAGAGCATCCAAACGTCCGATTGGCCTCTGAAACGGTGAAACAAACACACTAACTATCTAGTCTTTTAACGTATGAATTAATTGTGAAGATGACTTTGATCTTAGTTGTAAGACTTATATTTAATATTTATTAATTTTTTTAATTTAATTTTATTGATACTTCCTCAATTATAATCAATTAAATGAGAAATATTAAAAATTAAAGAAATAATCAGAGTGTTTTAGAAATATTGGAAATTGAGAAAAATACGTTAATTAGGAACAGTGGCAGGAGTAACATGATCGAGTTATACTACGTATAACGATGATTAAATTCGAAGCAAGCAACCAACCCGATAACGGATAATCAAAGCATGTCTCCTTCGCCGATGTACACTGCTCAATCTCTCCCGCCAACATCTCATACCATTTTCCATTTGCGCTGCCAGAAACCTCCGCCCCCGGCGTGTGTCAGCAATACTAGAGAGCGAACCCGAACGCTATGTGTAGCTTCTTCTGCGGATGAAAGAAGTGGGAAAACTACAAGACCCAGCTCTGACAACTACCATGCCACCCTCAAAGCTCTCAACTCCAAAGGTCGATTCCCCAGAAAATCCCTTGGCCAGGTTTTCTTATTTCCCAATCTGTTTGTTTTGGGAGAAAATCCTGGGAACTACACGGTTTTCCCCCTTTTGGTTTTTAAATGCGTTAGTTCTACTTGTAGTGTTTGAGGACTTCCATTCAGGCATTTTATCGAAGACATGCTAGGTATGGAGATGGGTGCTCGGTGTTAGTTGGAAGTAGTTTCTCAGTTGTATTCTTTTTTTTTTTTTCCTGCAGCATTATATGTTGAACTCTGATGTCAACGAGCAGCTGGCTCAAGTGGCTGGTGTTGAAGAAGGCGATGTGGTTTTGGAAATTGGGCCAGGAACGGGTTCTTTGACTAATGTTCTTTTAAACGCTGGTGCGTTTGTTCTTGCAGTTGAAAAGGTTTGCTGTTGCTTTTCACTAGGGAATTTTTCTTCTAGACAAAGATACTTTCTTTTCTCCAACCAGCTAATTTCTTCATAATTTTCCTATTTGTAGACGTTTATGTATGAGCATTCGTGAAAAAAAAAAAGGCCTTTGTTTGTGTCTTTTGTTATGTTAATCCGTCATATGTTTATATGTTATTCGTCTTGGCATAGGTTATGTTAATGATGCATACTGTGTTAAAACATTTACTTTTGGCGTTTTTCGTAGTTCCTAAACGCTTTCTAACCAATGCTGATTGAAATTTGCTGATAACATATATTTCCAACTCATCAGCGAGGTAAGGTTGTATACTGTTTCATTTTACTCGTGCTCAAAATTTATGGTTTTGTAATTCTGTTTGGATTCAGGATAAACACATGGCTGATCTCGTGAGTGAAAGGTTTATGGGCACAGAAAAGTTGAAGGTACGACTCCTGGAGACACTTTCAACTTTATATTCCATGTCGAGGTCAACAATCTATTTTTTTCATAATACACAAGTCAAATTTCTATTTTCAGTCCAGTGGCTTGCCTTGCTTAGAGTTTCTATGTTAAAATTTTAACCATTAAGGACCTTGGTGGATTTACAGACTATGAATAATCTTGACATTGTAATACCTGTAGGTATTGACAGAGGATATTGTTAAATGCCATGTCCGCTCTCATATATTGTCGTTGTTTGGCAGCATAAGGCAAACAGATCCAGAAACTAGACATGCAAAAGTGAGGATTGACCTTCTTATGCTTATAGAGAATTGTTCAGGAGACTCTATACTAGTAATGCTGGAAATTCTAGTTTTAGAATAGATGATCTGAAGCAGTTATCTTCATTTTCAATACTTATATTGGCAATATACTGTGTCAGATGACATAGTCATTTTAACCAAAATTCTAATACGTTGAACATACTAGTCTAATGTGATAGAAGAAATAAGCTTTGTAGATTCCAGGCTCTAAAATCAATCTTTTAATGTTAAAATTTTAATATTCCTTGTTGGTGTACTTCTAAGCATATTATTGTAGAAATCTGCTCAGGTTTGTTGTCTCTAGTTACATGGATTACGCTTGAATCAAGTATGAAGATCAAGCATAATGCTTTCATTTTTGCTTGTATATGTCTTTGTGAGTTACAGTGTGACACTCACTTTAGTCGTTCTATCTTGTATATATTGTCATTAGCGGTTCTCTGTATGACTGACATCATTACTGAATTAAGTGATGTTTTGAATTGGTGATCCCTGGAATGGCTATAAATTCACTTATTGCAAATTTCAGCCTTATACTCTAGCAGTAAACTATATGAGACTGCCAGAAAGTGTATTATTTCTTTTCTTACTTCTTCAGTAATCTGTTATGGGTATTCTTGCAGGTGATTTCCAACCTTCCCTTTAATATAAGTACAGATGTGATCAAGCTTCTTCTTCCAATGGGTGATGTTATCTCAGAAGTGGCTCTATTACTCCAGGTTAGCATTGGTAGCTGTCTCATTTATACGTTTTGTTGTAAGTTAGATATGTCGTATCAGAGATTCAAATTATTGCTGGACTTATATTTAACGCTTAACAGCTCTTTCAATAGTTACTCTTTGAATTATTGGAGATACCTAATGATTTTTTATTCATTAATCTTTATTCTTTATTATTATTATTTTGAAGATTTAACCTAATGGCGACAGATTATGGAGGCCTCTCATAATGTTAAAACAAAAAGGGAAGCATAAATATAACATCGATTATTGAAACTAGATATCTATGCAGGAGGAGACAGCTTTGCGCTTGGCAGAATCATCTCTGAGGACCTCTGAATATCGCCCCATCAATATTTTTGTTAACTTCTACTCAGGTACTTTTGTAGTAATTAAATAAATTATGTTTTCGGTCAATGGATGACATTTTTGTTAAATCGAAACCCATTAGTTTTTTTATTATTCAGCAACACAAACCTTTATAATCAATTCTTTTATCGCTTAAAGTTAATGATTGAACATGTGGTGCACATGACCATTGTGCATATGAAACTTGAGAGAAGCAAAACTTGGCATGCAATTGTGTACTATGCCTGCAAAAAAAAAAACAAAGTAAATGTGATGTGGAGGATGACTATCATGTCTATATTTGGTCTGCATTACGAATTTTCTTTAATTATTTTCAAAGCCATATATTTGAAGTTTTAACTTAATTTTTATACTATAAATGCATAATATGTATTGTGTGTTTTAAAATAAATTAATAATTTATGTTTATGACGTCACCTGAATCAACTGTCAAATTGAATTGAATCAATTGACCTGTGGCCCAATAGCTTCTCGGGTTCAATGTGTAATCTAGTTCTGGAAACATTGTATGCAATCATAGTTCTGTTTCACCAAGGATTACTTATATGTCATGCTGAACTGCAAGAATTTGATACCTATTACCAGAATTTGCTTGATTGAATGCTCAAGCTGTTGTTTCTCAATTCTCTTTGCAGACCCAGAATACAAAATGCAAGTGTCCAGGACAAATTTTTTCCCTCAGCCTAATGTAAGCGATTATGGCCTAGAGATATGACTACTATATGGTGTTGGTGCCGGCATCTTCGTAATCCATGCGGGCAAATAGACTTTTTATTTAGATCTCCTTTTGCACTTTTGGTTAAGCTTGGCCAACCCGCTTTATTAATTCAGGGAGTCCAGCAATTATTAATAGAGCGCTTGCTTGTCTATATGATACTCTTTAAATAAATGATATAAGGACTGCTATCATGAGAAACAAGTACAAGAAAGTGAATAAACATTACTACTGGGGATTAAAGTAAAAACCGTGTTTATGCCTAGCTAGAAAATGAAACCTAAAATATACCTTGTCAGCAAAGAACCTATGGTATATTATGATCGTTGGAGTTAGTATTAATTGTGGCTACCTGTTTAAACCTATCGGCTGTCCTTTGGCAAACGTCTATCATGGAAGAAATTGCCTATTGATTTATAGGGTTTCTATAGTGGTTCATTTGAAGCTATTGCAGAGTGGCAGCATAATTTCTGGGTTGGACCATTAATCAGTTATTCATTTTTCATGTTTGAGTAGGTTGACGCAGCCATTGTCACATTCAAGCTGAAGCAAGCAAGGGAATATCCCAAAGTTTCTTCCACCAAAAGCTTCTTCTCAATGGTAGCTCTTCTCCAAATAACCATCCATTGAGCTCTTATAAATTTTCTTCTTAATCTAGTAGGCTTACTTTGAACTGATAAGATTAAATTTTTCATCTCCATATGTTCTACTTCTCGCTACTGTATATCAAGATTTTGTTATATGCTTTTCTTAATGACATTACTCATTTCTGCGCGTTTGTAGGTTAACTCAGCATTCAATGGGAAACGCAAAATGCTGCGGAAGTCACTTCAGCACATATGCTCATCTGTAGAGATCGAAGTAGCTTTGAAAAGGATAGATCTTCCAACTACTGTGAGTGATCAATTCTACTGTTCTCAACAAACGCTCATTGGTTATGATGTTTTTAGATTTTAATGATTATGCTTTTCTTGCCTGTACCTCTGGTGTTTACAGTCAAGACCTGAAGAACTCACATTGGATGATTTTGTTAAGTTGCATAACTTGATTGTGAGAGGATAGCAATCTGGATTTCCTTTTGAATATCTTACACAAGAACCTTGCAGAAGAAGGCCTAGGAGTTTCATATAAGCAAGGCCCCTTTTCATGCACAACAACATGCAGGTTTGTACTCATGACCTTATGTAAACCCCAGGTTCTTAGTTTTCACCACTGGACTACACATAACACAGTGGCTCACCAAGGGCTTCTTCGTTGCAACAGATTTGAAAGTTGAGACCAAGCAGCGAACTGAAAGATGAAAGAGCGCATATAACTTCTCCAGTTCAGGGATGAGTTAGAGAACTGGATCAGCAACATTTTTTCCTCATGTTTCTTAGTATAATAGTATCATGCTCACAACTGAAGCGGAAATGCAGTTTCAAACCGTATATATATTCGCATATTTTTGTGTCATTCTCTCACTAAACACATAATTGTATAGATGGAGAGGATCCAAATTCATGTCAAGTCAGTACTTTAAGTGCATCGCGTTGTGCGCTTTGTGATGTTGTAATTTTCTGCTAACAAACAGAGGCAATATGTGTGGCTGGAATCAACCCAGACACATTTAGAGAGCAATCTATATATCCTGATGGCAACACCGTAGCTTCCGATTTTCGTAAATATTGAAAATATTAGTTTCATTCATCTTGTTCATTGAGGAGCCCTTTATGACAGCTCTTTCTTCCTAGTTAAACCATCCAGATGATTTGTTTGTTTTTTTTCCCTTTGGCCAACAGAATATTTGCTTATATGAGATAATCGGTTCTGATCAATTCTGTTAAACAAGCATAGTTATTTTTTTTTTCAAAAATAAAAAAGTTCTTAATAATGAGGCAAATGCAGTAATCTAAAGGTACTGAAGTAAGGAGTCTTTGGTGTCATTCAAAATACTTGTCGAAGATATTATGACCAATATTTTTCCTTTAAATTGAATACGTTTTTCTGTGGATTGAAGAGTATGAGAAATAAATATAGCTTGCGATTGATTAATTGCTTTTCTATTAAGAAGCAAGGCATTAACAAAACACAATTAGCTCAGCAGCCCTTCTAGTCATTTCCATCAAACTAGAACAGGAAAAAAAAACAACAGTGAGCACATTGAGACTACAATGTTGGCCACCACATTTTAGCCAATCTGCCTTGTGAGCACTTCATGGTTGAGAGTAATAAATAGCAGGTATTTTTTCAATCACCTGTACTTTTCACCCATGAAACTGGTACACCAAATCCAAAGCCCTCAACCTCATCTCATGCGCATCAAAATCCTCCGCTCTCCAAACAAAGCCATCGTCTGACAATCGCCTCTCCTCTGCCGCCGTCGCCACTCCTGTGGACGGTGAAAGCGGCCGTTTCGGGCGCTTGTTCTTTATGAAGCAATCTCTCATCTTCTCCTCGACCTTGTCAATTGTGCCTCTGGAGATCTGGGCGGTTGCTTCGGCCTCATGGTCTTCATCGCCAACATCCATGGGTTCGTTTCCGTTGGCATATTGGTTGACGCCGGAGGCAGAGGAGAAGGAGTGTTGGGCTGGCGGAGGGGGAAAGTCGATTGTGGAGAGGAAATAGGAGAGATTGCGGTGGGCAGTGTGAAGGGAAGAGGAGATTTGGAGGAGATGGGTTTGGTCGGAGGTGGAGGGGAGTTGTTTTAACATGAAACTGGCTTGTTCTAGTGAGAGAATGAGGTCTGCAAGTGGTGGAGCTTCAGCCATGAACATCACTGCGCTGGAAGAAGAGAAGCCGAGATTGTGCAGCCCAAGTTTGAGTACATAATTATAATTATGGGTAACCCTATAATTATTCATTTAAAGCCCTCCCTGTTATATGAAATAATTAACATTGTTCCAAGAATTAAAATTAGTTAAACTAAAAAAAATTAAAATTAGTTGGTGACAATAAAAACATAAAAAATATACAACCTTTTGTATTGTCAACAAAGAATAAGGAAAATTCTCGAAAAAGAATTTTGAAAAAGATAGAAGACAGAAAGTGATCTCAAAATTCATAATATTAGAAGGCTATGAGAGCCCAACTTTTCTATTTTGAAATCATGATTATATATTATGATTGCCCACTTCTCCCCTCACTACCACCGCCGCTGCATCTTCATCGTTTCTTCCCAGTCTGAATAGAACCGATGCTGCTTGCCACTACGACTTTGACCTTTTCACTATTGATGCTAGTTGCGGTGGCATCCAAGCCTCTTGTTTTATACAGTATTTATTTGTAATATTGATTGGAATATTTAAAAATAGTTTACGGTATACGAAATAAGTATGTGAGAAAAATTTTATCTCAATTTATGTGAAAAATAATTATAAGCAATCTCAATATCATAACAAATATGATTTCAGCTTCTCAGTTGCTATCTGCGAGCTCCCCCTTCTCTACCATCTCGTCCGACACAACCAGAGGAGTTGGTGGAACGTGAGTGCTCTCTTGATATCTGTCTTGCTCATTTCGTAGTATTAAGATTTGAGTATAATCTTCGAATTTCTGTGGAAACAAAGCACTTAATTAATGTTATGTCGTTGACGTCAATAAACAGTGAATTTGGTTGATTGAAACTTAGTTTTTGAAACTAATACAGTTTGAAAAATATATTAATAGTGTGTCACAATATCATCAGGTATCAACTTGAAATCTTGTAAAACCTGCTCTAGTTGAAAATGAGTCACATGGGTCAATTTTGGTATACCAAACAGTACTTCTCGTTTTTGCCTATTAACTACAATTTCCACTTTTAATGATAATTTATGCATTGATTAAAATTTGCAGCATCTACGTAATTAATGGTTATTGAAAATTGTGGTTTCAAACTACTTTTCCTAGCATTAATAACACGTTATTAATGATTTGCAATCTCTAATCTCATTTATATTTTTAATTAGAGATTGTGTTTAATGGTGATAAATGGATTCATGAAGACATTTTAAAAATTATATTTTCAGAATACTTTTAGTGCCATTAATTACCCACTATTAATGATTTTCTAATAGCAACCCTATTTATATTTGAAAATAAAGTTGACTGTTTGCAAATAATCAATACCGTATAATTAATAACATTAAAAGTATTTTAATTTGAAGGGAAAAAGATAGAAAAATACTATTTGAACTTTAAAATCCCGCTGACAATAATGGTTATGAGATTGACAACGTAAATCTTTATCAAATGACTAATTTAGGATTTTGAAATTCAAATGATATTTTTCTGTCTTTTTTCCTATTTTAAAAATACAATTTCTAAAACATCTTTGCGCCATGTTTTCAAAGCACCAAACGCCCTTATGCGGCCTGTCCCCTCTCTTTAATTTCCTTTTTCCTGTTCCTCTTCTCAAGTCGTGGATGCTGATCTACAAGAGTAAAAAATAGTGTCATCTAAATAGTGGGAGATATTTCTAGAAATTTTAGACCTCCGTTATCTTCTACACTTTAAATTAATGGAGTATAGCTTATCATTTTCTGTGAGTACATAACAACATTTTGGATATTTTAATTTCAGATTTATTTGAATTCATATTGAGATTGATTTCTCAAAGTTCTTTTGATGCACTGTTTGGGTTTTATATTGCCCTTTGTTGGGTTACGGCAGTAGTTTCCTGTAGATTTCTTGCTATCTCTTCAATCTCGCGAGTCAGCTACTATACATATTTTGTAATCAATTTCGGGCATGTTTGTTTTAGCGATCATATTGTTTATAAGTTGTTTTTCACGTAGATCAAGACACAACTCCTCTTTCATAATTACCTCGTATACCGTAAATTACGATTGAAAAGGTGTTTTTAAGCATTCCAATCGCTCATCCAAACAAGCACTTCGTTGAGGCAACGATGCTTTACAAGATTTCATCTTCAACGATATTATTTTTTGTATTCCATATAGAAATTTGTTGTATTACTCTTTAAAAGCTTTAGCAAAGTATTTCTGCAAAATATTTTTAAATTTTAACATCCTATGGAAATATGGCATGCAAATAAAAAAGTTTTTTTTGGGGTTTATGCTTTATTTTTACTGCCATGTCGGTTGTCATATGTCATGCTTTTTTTTATTATTATTTTTGGGTGACGTAATTCAGGTATATTATTACGCAATTCCTTATGTTTATTACTTACCTGGGGATTTGGAAAAAAATTACTTACATGGGGAGAAGGGTTACTTGAGATGTGTGGTAGAAGATCTCTCTTTCAGGGATTTAAACATATTTTAAATTTATAGTGTAATATGGTTTTGCAATTTTTGTCACTTTTTTCCCCTTTTTATGGCAAAAGCCGTGGGATTTCTGAAAAAACAAATCTCTTATTATAATATTATTCATGTCTTTATTTCTTGAACATGCAAATAGAAAAATCCTACTGAAAATTTTCAGCAATACATTCCTCAATTTTGGTAGATGTAATTTATTTATATATTTCATTATATGATATTCTCATTATGTGATTTTGTCTTTGGGGTTATATAGTTTCTTGCAATATTTTAATCATTAAATTATATTCAAGTCACACAACGCACGGAGAGTAAACACTTGTTATATGTCTAATTATATCTGATTAATTATATCACCCTACTATCTACAAGTCACATATCATAATGGCTAAATGAAAAAAAAAAAAAAATCAAACTAAGAACAAAAGTGCAACCTAAAGTAAAGTGATAAACTAATAAAATAAAAGGCTAAATTATACAAAATCTCTTAAACTTTGATTCAATTATATATAATCCTACTGACATTTCAGAGTTTAAACTTAACCCTCTTAACCTTTCATTTTTTAATTCTTAACCCCTACTATTAAGTGACATTTATCTTTTTAATAAAAATTGATGCATCAGATGATGAAATAACACATGACATCCGACATGACATCCTATGTAGATTACTAATTTCATAAAACTTCATGAACTTTAAATAGTTGCAGATAACATCGCTAAACTCTGATCAATCACAAATAACCCCTTGACATTTCAATATTTAAATTTAACTCCATTAAAATTTTGATTTATAATATTAAACCCATGTTGTTACTTTTATTGTTTTAAAAAAAAATAGTTTTTTACTATCATTTATTAATTAAAATAATTTTCTTGTATGGCAAAAACTAGAAGAATAATACTTAAAAAATATAAAAATAAAAATGTCATCATTTATATAACATTTACTTATTTTCTTTGGATAATTAGGCATTGATAGTATAAAAAGGTCATCATTTGTGTTAAATATATTTTTAAAATGATTGAGCATTGATAGTTTAAATATTACATGTGTATTAGAAGATAACCGTTGCCCTCATTAATTTTTTATTAGTAATGCATATTTTTCTTAAATAAGAGATTCAACGTTTATTTTTATATTTTTCTAAATATATTCTACTATTTTTTGCCATACAAAAGAACTACTAATATTTTAATTAACAGATGATAGTAAAAATCTTAATAGATTTATTAAAATGATAAAAATAATAAATTTATTAAAATTATAAAAAGTGACGGCATATGGTTTAATATTATAAATTAAAATTTGAATGGAGTTAAATTTAAAATTTGAAATGTTAAGGGGTTATTTGTAACTAATCAAAATTTAGAGGGTTCTTTACAACTATTCCAAGTTTAGGGGGGTTTTATGAAATTAGTAATTTGCACATGATGCCATATAGGATGCCATGTGTCATCTCATAATTTGACGTTATATTTTCTATTAAAAAGATAATGATCACTTAACGACAAGGATTAATACTTAAAGAATAAATTTAAACTATAAAATATCGGGGGTTATATGTAACTAACCCAAAATTCAGAGTTTTTATACAATTTAGTCTAAATAAAATTAAGAAACGAACGTTAATGGTCATTCATATCACCCATAAAACTTTTTCGGTTTTCGGAGGGGCATTGTTTTCTATAAGCCTAAAACTTCCTCTTTTTTAAAATCCAAAAATATGATTATTTGAACATTTTTTATGCAAAAAATATTCTATACCGATAAAACGTGAGCAAATATATTGTCTAAAAAACATTTTTTGTGCATGCTTTTTAAATATTTTTAAAAACTAAGTACGACTTACTTTCATAATGATATTATCGGAGCTCTTGCTTTCATTGTAATTTGTGGAGTTAAAAATTCTTATGTAAGACACTTGATGAGACAATTAAAGGAAAAACGTTACAAAAAAAGTGTAGTGTGTATATATCACGCGAGTTTATCTATGGAAAGAATTCACAACAATGAATTAAGATAAATATTCAATTCTGGGGATGAAGGTTGAATTCATCTCTCTCGTCCAGTTATTGTAATCTGTGTGTTGTTGGAAATGATGAAGGCTTTGCATTTCATTGTTAACCAAAGATTAAAATAAGAGAGATCATATAAAAATGTTTACGGTGCTAGAGCCAAATGTGGAGGACAAGAACCTCATTCTTTACATGCTACCTTATTATCAACAATGTATTAAGCTTTGAGCATGGCCAGGTAATCATCTATTATGGACATGGCAGATGATCGGTAGCCAGAACCAAAGAGATTATAATGATTTAAGTAGTGATACAGCATGTACAGATCTCTCCTCTTCTCAAAGCCAGGCTGTTTAGGCATCACCTGAACACAACCACATGTAAAATACACAGTAGTGAACAAGACTATATTGCGCTAGTTCAGGTAAGAATGCTCAATACTTTGCTTCATTACCTCAAAATATGAATTATAGAATGATCCTCCAAAGCCAGCACACCAAGACATTCCAAACTCCGCCTCATTGTGTCCGTCTATAAAATAAGGCAACAAAGAACATTGTGGGAGTCATATCTACAAATAGTTTCCCAGATCACAAATTCAGTTTAAGTCAAATTTCTTTAGTACTGGCAAGCAACTCTTCTGCATGAATATGGGATCATACTTCAACCATTAGGGCTTGTTTCTTTTTTTTTAACAAGTAAATTTTTTCTTCCTAAATAAGTCCAGCAGGGCTTTCCAGTTTCTGTTCAATATTCTTCCGCATCAAAACTATTTCTCCTCTTCATAGCACTATTTTTTTCACTTGTAAATATCCACAGATAAAGAACAAGTGTTGCATATACTTATGCTTTGGCTAACCATCGTGACAATCGACCTTAAGTTTTGAGAAATAGTTTTAATAGAAAGCACCAAGAAAATCATTGACCTCTTCAGCTTCAGTTAAGCAAATGCATTCTTACGCACACAATTAAAAGAACGGCACCCCAGAGCCCAGATTTTATATATTATTACCCCTGAAACATACCAAATCGCTTGACACCCTGCACTGATTTCATAAAAGTTGCAATATGATGCCGAATAAAGTTTGGCAGTTAGAGTAAAAAGGGGCAGGGATATATGCCTGATTTCCCGGTCTCCAATTTCTACTGTAGTTTACATAGAATAGAACCCAGTTTTATTTTCAAGCTTGCTCCTTTTATTAAGTTTGCAACTTATAGTCTTATTACACGTTCTAAGCTTCTCACACCCTGTTCTTAGCTCAAGCAAGACCTTGGACTTCTGTTGGTCAAAATCAATATTCGGTTGACTTTAGAACCTAGGGCACATCTCTAGAGGCATTAAGCGCACACACCTTGAGAATTGAACTTTTAAGGCATGCTCATACCTGTCCAAGATTCATTCCACTTGAGTTTTAATCATCTTGGCAGCCAATTAGTAGGCCCAAATTAGTCAATGATCAGTTAATATCAGGCTAACTTCATTTGTTTTTTTTTGGGTGTGTGTGTGTGGGGGAACTAATTCCTTCAGTTTTAAAACTTGTTTACCACTCCGCTCAATCGGTGGAAGTCCAAAACTTGTGTTACCATAACATGCTGGGTCCAACTTGGTCTTTAGACGAAAGATGACTTACAATAACATGCTGGGTCCAATATAACAGGCTCCCCGTTCTTGTCAGAGCAGATATTTCCACTCCAGAGGTCTCCATGTAGCAAGCATGGTTCTATTGCCACATTTTCAAACAGGGGCCCCATACTTTTTACCAATCTTTGCCCTGTTAAATTTAGTCAGCATGAAAAGCATAGTCACATGAAAGTTTATTACATCTAGAAAAAAATTCTTAAAAATAAATCTTCATGCCTTTAGCTCAAGAGAATCCAAATTGTAATGACTGAAATTCTGCATTATACTATGAGCATGAGAACACCTAGTTCTCAGTTTCTCACCATGGGAAGCAAGGTAAATACTGCTCCCTCCAGTCTTTAATATAAGATTAAGATCCACTTTATTGTTTAATTTCTCCATTAAAGTGGATCTTATATAAAGGACCAGAGGCAGTTAAGTCTTTGACACCTGAAATAATTTTTTTTATAGAAATTATTAAGTGAATCTTCTATGCACTTCGCTCTTTTGAATTGGATCAATCCACCAGGAAGACAGATAAAACTGAGGAATCACAAATCAATAAGCTGCTACCATGGTTTTGATTAAATTTTAGATTGGACCAAGTTTAGCACCAGAGAATAAACTTTATGCAGGAGGTATTCATTAATATAGGCGTTCTTCCTAATTTGTTCAAACATTTTCAACTAATCTGCTACAACTTTTATTAATCTGGATATAATAGATAAGATTTCTGACTAAACTAATCATTGGGCAGTAAAAACAGTAAATATTAATAAAAAATTACCCTTGTCATATATAGTTCTGTCACCGTATTGGTCCAGCGCTAACTTCAGCTGATAACCCAATCTATGTTCACCATAAAACTGAATCCAATCTGATGACCAGGTGTTTATCTGTGGGGTGCTACAAATAATATTTATAATGTCATTAGAACCCAAATAGTACAATTATCTACATTCAAGGATTTTCAAAAGCTCAACATGCTGCACGCGTAAAGATGGGAAAGATATTCACTAAATGACAAGCCGGCATTATCGCGATAATGACAGTTAAGGACTTCATAACAGAGATAAAGTATACCTGCCAATAGTGTTATCAACATCAAAACCAAAACCTTTACTGGATTTTCCTACTTTATGCATTTCCGCAAGCTTCCTCCCTAGTTCAGACTGGGGAAAAAGAATCGACATTAGGATAACAGGTTTTACTAATAAGAAATAATTTCTAAGCAGCTCACCTGATTTCCTCTAGAAGCTCCAAATTCAATGAATTCCATGATGATGAAAGAACCGCCTGTGGGCAGTGATCCAACCTTCAATACATAAAAAGATAACTTAAGTTCCCTTGAACAATTGGACTTATGCTGACATCATAGAGCTTGGGAAACATTCCACACCTTAAATGGTTGAGGTACACGAATGGTCTTGGTTTCATACATTGCTCCTAAACCAAGAGCCTCTCCTTCAAACATTGATGGTCCAATACTCCTAACACAGTGTTCCAACCAGATAAATATTTTAATGCTTGAATGGGATAAAAAAATATGCAGCATACAGTAAATGATATTTGAAAGCCAAGGATAATGTTTGAAGGATAGGGGAGGGGATCAGCATGTCTTATACCTGTTTGTTTTAACAAAAAAAGAGCCAGCATCAGTGTCATAGCGACTAGCGAGATTGATACAACCTCCACCAATAGGACTGATTCTGGTTATCTGTGTAGCTCTTCCTTCAGAAAGAATCCACTCACGTATTGGATCATTGCTCATACTAGCCACTGAAAAAGAACTATAAAGGGATGAACCACATTTGTCCCTCTGAGAAATACATCCTTTATGACTCCAAATAACTCAAATAGGATGTATAAATTTAGCAGAAAACCATCGCTTAGCAATGCAGCAAACTCATCTCTAATTTTTCATACTAAACTTGCACTGTTACCACACACAATATATGGTTAAGCCACCTCAATTCAACCAATTTGCTTCAACAAACCTTGAATCGACCACAAGCTATTGAAACATCACAATGTCATGTATATAGGAAAATCAAAAGCACAAAGATTCTAAGACCAACAGAATTATGCCCTCAAGTCTGAAAGAACTTCAGAAAAAAATAATAAAACCATAGCGTATTGAAAACATTGACCAGCAATATTTCAAACCCAACAAGTAATTTCAATTGGGCTCCAAAAAGTAATTTTATTGTGCCTAGATATCCAAAAAGGTTTTAGGAAAAGTAAGAAAACATGGCAGAAAATGCTTGCAATGACTCAATGGAACTCAATGTAAAAGTTATTGAAATGATGGATTCCTTTTGTGCCACTACTTACAAATAAGAGGTTTGGTTTTGGTTAAATAACGATGAGGACGGCAACGGAGCGAAGGGAAGAAGGTAGAAGGGGATATGACTCCGACGTGTGCAGCCATTAACCTGACCCCAAAGCAATTGAACACAGAATTCTGCAATTTATCCCTATAAACAACAGCACATGACAGCCATTATAATTCACAAACTGGTAAGTCAAACTAAAACTCTATCAGCACTAGCTTGGGCTGATATTAAACTTCTCTCACTTTTCCATAACATTTATCCTCTAGGACATAGAAGAGTGTTAAAAGTGAAGGCAACCAAAACCAAATAGTATTACCAAAACTAACTACTCAGACTTCACTAACTTTGTTGAGATAAACAAACTGATTCAGCATTCGAACCAAAACCAACCATTAGAATAACTATGCAGTATAGTTATTGCCATATTTACCATCTAAACTGAAAGTTTACTTTAAAAACTACTAAGACCAACCATTCCTACAGCCCATATGCCAAACTTAATGTTTCGCGGGGGGATAAAAAGGGCATAACTAATATCCATTTCTTATAAAGCAAGAGGAAGAAATCTATATCGAGTCTTGAGTCTTAACATGGGCATCCCAATACAACCCCCTACATAGTTTAGAAGGATCAAGGAACAAAGAAATTGCTTTCAGCTCAATTCTTTTTCCTTTTACATTAAAGATACATAATTAATAAGCCTCATCTTTCTACCCAAAAAAAAGATACTACCTCCGGTCCTAAATATAGGACATAGTTTGTAGTCCGGAGGGAGTACATGATGAAGAAACTCTCAGCTTCTAAAATGCCTGAAGGAGAAAAAGTGAAGCCAAAGGTTGTCCCATCAGACTAGAATTGAACAAGTCGTGCTTATTTGAATAGTATAGTGTGGCCCATTTTTAGACTCCATGCAATGCATGGGGCTCACATCTAGTTAACAATAAATTTAGTATAATAAGACAAACTCCTGCAAAATATTGGGTTAAGAAGAACTCAATAAGTTTAGCGACAAGCATAATAGCATTGGGGTGTATACAAGAATAACAAGCCAGGTCCACTGTATTCACGCAAAGGGTTCAAAATTTGCTCATGTATCCGCATGATATCATCGGGATAAGTTAATGAAAACACATGCACACAAAATCAGAGCACGCGGAATGTGGCTCACAAGAAACATAATGAGTAATGGAAGATAACAAAATCCAAGGACAGCAGAATAGGCGGAAGGAATCAAATTCATTATTGGAACCAACAAATCAATTATGTTGTTTGGCCAAAAGGAAAAAGCCTAAAATCCCAGAACCCGAAAGGAGGAGGTTCAAGCTTAAAGAACAGACAGCAGACAGACACAGAGCAGCGAGGGAGGGAGGGAGGGAAACGGAAGTAAGAAAGGGTGAGAGAGATTATTCACTTGCACGGAGGGGATTCTTCAGTGGAGAAGGAGATATGATTGCATCCAACGAGTGCAGCCGTTGGTGGTTGTCTTTACTCTTTTACCAAGCGACCGAACATCCGCGAAGGCTTACTATTGAGAGAAAATTACCGTTTACTGTGCTCATATGTGGCGGGTATCATTGAAAAAATTAAATAAAATAAATATTCTAAATCAAATCTAAATATGATTATGGAATTGGCATGCTCGTATGGCCCTCCACTCTTCGTTAGTGAAGAGTTTTTTTTCCCTTTTTTTTTTTTTTTTTTGCCTGAACCTTAGTAAAGAGTCTGATGAGCCATGGGATGACTCGAGGTAACAGAGATGATCGAGACACTTATCATAGTTTGGTTTTAGAATTTGTACTAAATATCGGTTTGGTTCATTAATATCAATATATCCATAAAATATAAAATGGATGACAAATTACCCATACTTATAATATCATAAATAATATGATTTTTTTTTCTTGCCAACATAAATAATATGATTTATTTCTTATATATAAAGGCATTTAAATGCAATGGCTTTTTGGTCAAAAAAAAACAAAAAAAAGCAATGGCTTTCCTTCCTGAAGTTAAGGATACTTTGCCCAAGTTCTCCAAGATGCCATCTTCCCAAGCTGTACTCAAGAATCAATTTTGATGCTCACCGCTGCTTTCCAAATACACAACGATACTGGTTTAAAATTTTTAACGGAAAATTTTTTATATTCAAGAAATATTATTTAAAAATTATCATTATTTTCAATTATACACACATTAAAATAAATATTTTTATAAAGGAAAAAAAATGTAAATCTAAGCTTGTGAAATCTGATCTGGATTATCCAAATTTTGGTGATACACAGGGCTTGCAGTCAAACTTTCAGGAAGTGGTGAGATGAGAACAAATTATGCGAGTTGGTCTTAGTGACAAGTGACAACAAGCCTACTGGAGACACTACTGCTTTATGACTATCAGATGCTGTAAGACAACGCATTTTCCTATTTTCTAGGAAAAACTTTTGCAAGTATTAAATATTGTCTTAGGATTGATTTCATTTGTTTTGGTGAATGAATCCATTTTCTAAATGAGATAACTGTCATGAGTTAATTGACAGTACAGTACTAAGGTATGGTTGATGGGGGGTTGTAAGATAGGGGCCATTCTTGACTCTATCTATTCTATTCATTCATTACAATCCTGTTATACACATAAGAGAGTGTGCAGATATAACACGGCTTCAGAGAATGGTTTCTGGTTGTTGCAAGTTGCAACAGAAACGAAAGCCAAGAAAATGATGATTGTGGAATAGTCTCGGCAGGTTCATATCACTTGTGGCATCCATGTCACCAACAGTTGCCTACACATCTGGTAACGAGACTCCTGTCTTATCCAACACAGCTCCATCTGGAAGTAGTCCAAAACAGTTCAAATTGCTAGTGGTATCAATTGCATCAAGACGTTTCATGGTTCTTTTTCATCCAATTCATAAGCAATGAAACAGAGGCGTTAAGGCGGACATTGGAGAGAGCAGAGAAGCACTGGAATGTCGTTAGTGACGGTGAGACTTGAGGGGCAATGTCATTTGCCAGGAAATGGAGTGACAGAGTAGCTGCCTTTGGAAGGAGACAATGCAGCAAAAGATTTCACAATGCCAATCTTGGATGATTTGCTGGAGGAAAAGTGGAAGTCTTGCTGAGAAGCCTAAAAGCTTTTACATTGAGTTGAGGGATTCATCAGTCCCCACTTCTTTCCTTGGCTTGGATGAAAGTCCTTTTGCTAACATCTCTTCATCGTACTTACTAGCCATGTCCATTAATCCCTTTTTCACAAGAGAATCAATCATAGCATTGTAAGCAGATGCATCTGGACGACATCCAAGTTCTTTCATTTTCTTCCACACTGCAAAGACTGGTCGAAGAAATCCCCATCCCCCAAACTTCCTCATAAGCATCACATAGGTGCAAATACTTGGACGATCTCCACTTTCAATCATCCTATCAAACAAGTCGAGGATCTCTCCAGGCTTCTTCATACAATCAAAAACGAAATTATATGAAACTGCATTGGGTTGGCATCCATTCTTACGCATAGTATCTAGAATTACTAGTGCCTCTTCGTATCTGTTATCATCGCACAAAAGCTTAATGACCGTATTATAAGTTACAACAGTGGGCTCCAACCCTACATATCCCATTTCACGAAACAGCTCAATTGAACAATCAACCCCCTGTGAAAGACCCATGGCACGAATGGCAATATTATAGGCTACCACATCAAGTTTCATCTGTTTGCTTTGCATCTGCTTGTATAATTGCACAGCTTTCTCAGTCTTTCCACTTTTGCACAATATATCCATATATATCGAATACGAACGCAGATTCTTTTGAACTCCTCTTCTGTCCATCTCTTCCCATAACTCCCCACACTTGCTCCACTGCCCCAATTTAAACCATCCGCGAAGAAGAATATTAAAAATCTTCGCATTGCCATCCAATTTTATATTCTCGTTCTTCCCAAGAACCAGTTCCTGCGCTTCGTGCACGTGCTTGCCGTCACATAGTGCATCAATAAGATTACAGTACGAAGTTTCATCCTTTAAATTAAATTGCCCTAGTTTTTCATACGTCTGGATCGCTTCTTTCACTAGATGTGCCGATGCATAACGTTTGAACATGATCCGAAATGTTGCATGGTCCGGGAAAGAGCAGGGGAATTTCCGCATACATTGGATTAAATCCCAGGATAGGTGAAACTCCAAGAACTTACCGAGAATGTCAATCATGTGATTATAGGTATCGGTGGGAAGATGGAGGCGGTATTCGCCCTGGACCCAGTTAAAGAAGTCGAATGCGCGTTGCCAGTCATCGCGGTAAGTAAGAAGAGCTTGGCGAAGAGTGGTGGGATCGAGGTTTATGAGATTTGGGTTGGAAATTAGGGTTTTGGCGGCAGAATTCGAATTGGGCGGAAAATTTTGCGGAGCCGAATGATAGGAGAGAATTTGAAGGAAGCAAATAGGATTGAAGAGTCTAATGCGACTTGGGTAGAGCGAACTCATTCGGCGCTTCCCTGGTCGCTGGAAAGCCTCGTGTGACCGATTGTAGCAGCACTCTGCAGCTAATAATAATACAGTGAGTATGCAAATCTGGGTGGGCTCGTTGTCCATTGCCTTGATCCTTTAATCTTTGTAGTTACTGGTTAGTTTGTTAAAGCCCATTTGTAAATGCCCGATGCGAATTTCCAATAAAAAACGGTAAGCACATGTTTAAATTGGCTGACCAATGTTATTACCACCACACAAAATACATTATTATCACAATATAACCATTTATTCGAAAAAAGCTTTCTACACTTTATTATCTTGCCAGCTTCACAAACACCTTGTGGTTATTTTGATTTCATCTTCAATAATATATATGACAAAGTATTATTAACTTTTGATTTTGATGGTCAATTATACATTGCTCAATCATGAACATGTTAGATTTGGAAGGTTTTAGTTGCTTTCTGGCAGAATGAGCTGCACCGTACCGAACAAAAGTGTCTTTTTGAAGAAATATGTTTTCAATTTCCCCATATGTACAAGCTATTAATTTATTTGCCTTGAAAGCTTAGGTAAAAGCATATTGTGGAGCTAATCCTAGTATTGATGAGACTTGCCTGCGAATAGGAGAAGGCTTTGATGGACATAACAATTTTCATGGCAACCTGGTAAGGACGGGAAATGGAAAGCACAGACAACAAGGGGCGGTGCTAATTTGGATGGACACCATGACACAGTCAAGGTCAAAAGAGCTGGTGCCTCCACTGATCCACAAGAGGAGCACAAGAGGTGTTAACTTAGCATACGTTTGGATTAACTTTTAGAAAATAATTTTTAAGATTTATGAGATAAGTATGTAACAAAAATTTTCTCTTAGCATGCCCGGAAAAGGACTTTTAAAATCACAATTTTGTGGTTTTCCAAATATTACGGTTTTGTGGTTTTTTAAATATTGCGTACTACCAAATTGATAATCATATCATAAATGCCAACAAACTTCGAATTTATGGATTTAAATATTAAATACAAAAGAGTCACTAAAATAGAATTTCTTACTCGCAGCCCTTAACATGATGAATAAGAGCTTCAGAATAATTAGCATGAAACCCTTGGAATTGACTTTTCTTTTTTGGGCCAAAGCTTCATTTTCATTTATTCACAGACTCGTGTCATGATGTTTTACTCGTATTATTTTAGGCAACAAAAATATCAATATAAAAAGGTTTTGCCACCCCGATCACAAGTAGGGATGAGCAAAAATCCGGTAGTCCGGTCCAGTCTGATCTGACCTAAGCTGGTCCGGTCTGGTCTAGTCTGATCCAAATAAGCAATATAATGAAATCGGACCAGACTGACTGGTCGGGTTGGACCGGGTTCCAGACCAGGGGACCAAACCACCTAGACTGGTCCGGTCTGGTCCAGGTCAATTTCTTAAAAAATATTTTTATAATTTAGATGTTATTTTTTATTTTTTATTTAATGTTGTTAGAGTTTTTTTAAGGATTTATAATCAATTTTTATTTTTTATGATGCTTTTTATATGATTATAGATATTTTTATTATCTTAATTATATTTATCATGTTTAAATATTTTTTCTCAACATATTTTTTTTATTGTTGTTGGATATTCTTATAGATTTATGATGTTTTAATTTTTGTTGACATATTTTATATTATTATAGGTATTTTTGTGGTCCTAATTATGTTTAATAGGTTCAAATTTTACCTTCTAAAAGCGAAAAAATAAAAATAAAAAAAAATATTAAATTTAGGTCCTGGACTAGTCCAGGTAGTCCACCAGACCCAGTCTAGTCCAGCCCGACCTCGGGTGGGTACTGGACCAGACTAGACCACGGACTGCTTTGTTCAACCCGAGATCTTCTCAAGACCAGACCTCGGGTTGATGTCAAACCCAGTCCGGTCCGGTCCATGCTCATCCCTAATCACAAGAGAGTGTGTTCGAACCCTCTGACTGATGGGGAGACCTCATTGGTAGGCGATCTCGTAAGTTTCTTGTAAGCGCTTGAAGAGCCCTCGGGCCGTGCCCTAGCCTTGATAAGGGACTGGTGCTGAACCTACCTAAACTTTTCTGTATCCAAAAAAAAAAATTATTAGTATTACAAACAGCAAACCTTTAAAAAAAATATCGCAAAACAACATGCAACCTGAGCACTGACAAGTCTGTAATGACAATGTCTGATGGTACTAACAAATATATAAACAAGTTGATAGCAACAATAAGAAATTTTAGAGACATAAAATCAGCAAAGTGATATATTCCCATTTAATTAGCGATGTTGAATAATTCATATTTATTTATTTAAAATGGCAGGTGATTTACAGTTTTCCTGACCAACCAGGCCATTGCCTCACATGTCCCATGCCTCAAGTCCCTTCTCATTTTATTTGCCTTCTCAATTCTGATCTTACTTTTACTCAAAGTTGCATCCTCCCTAATTTTCTACCCCAACAAGAGAGGCAATCAGACAACGACTAAGTTGTAACTTGAAAAAAGAAACCTTCTTGTCTAAATGTAGGGATTCTGAAAACAAAATATACAAAAAGGGCAAGTTATAGGATTAACTGCTTCATTTTATTAAGGGTTAAGGTACAAATTTGCACCGGAAGTTTTCGTTGAACAGCAATATTATCCTGAAAGTTCTTTTAGGTTCAATATCACTTTGGAAGTTTTAAAACGTAAATGAGTAATATTACTCTATTTTAACATTTCCGATGTAACATTGAACCTAAAAAAACTTCCTAGATAACATTGTTCTTTAGTAAAAATTTTCACGACAAATTTATACCTTAACCCTTTTATTAATTGGGATCCAATAAAATAAAAAAAAAAAAATCCATTCTCAGAAGGACTCCTAGTTGGAACACATCAAATAGAGACCCGAATATATTTGGATTCAAGAGAATAAGAGCAGGAAAGGGGAGGTTTGATTTATACGTTTCACTTGATCAAACATCCCCTTCAATTTCTTAAATCTTATTCTTTCCAATCCAAACAAACCCATAAATTTACCATCAGATCAACAACAATCCAGGCCACTGATCTCTATACACATGATATGACCTCTTTATAACATCTCCAATTCAATCACAATCGCATATTATAGACAAAGAATTTGGATCCCAACAAACAGAAGCTTCCAATCCCATATGGATAAACAAAGTATGCACTACTCTACATTGAGCACAACAAGCCCTTGCTTGGCTCTCCCACATCACTGCCTTGTTTCTGCTTCTCCAGCATGTGATTGGTGTAAGGGCGAGGGATTCCCAGGCACAGGCTCAATATTCCTCTCACTGTCTCTACTCTCAGAAGTCTGAGACTCGCCTTGCCCTAAGCTAAACGTTACCGGTCTCACGTACTTTGTTTCAGAAGAATTCTGCAATGGAAGACGGCATACCGGGCAGGTGGATTGTTTCCTCAGCCATATATCAATGCAAGAAAGATGGAAGCTATGACCACATTTTGGCATGATGCGCAGTACCTCTCTTTCTTTGTACTCTGCCAAACATATCACGCACCTGTACAGGCAAAACTGGTTCATTTATTCATCAAATTCATTGACCCCTACAACTTGATGAGCTTATTTACGATTTATATATACACAAGGAGGTCCTCTATGACCTGCAAATGGGAGCTTAAACTTAACTGTGTATTTTCAATAGAACTGAAAGCCTCTCGATCGAACTTCATGGTGGGAATTGCAGTAACAAGAACAGGTTCCGGGCGGTTAACAAGATGCTCTGGCTATCAAAATACAGTGGGAAATTAAAACTCAAAGCGCTCAAACCAAAGAAACACACATTATTGTTCTTGAGAAAGGGGTGCGTGCACACGTGAGAATGTCGCTTGTTGCCTCTGTCCACAATGCAGCAAAGACACAAGGCATTGACATTAAAGAGATCTCTAATAAGCGCAAGATTAGGACATACAACGACATATGGATTAAGAGATCTCTAATAAGCGCAAGATTAGGACATACAAAGACATACGGATTAAGAGATCTCTAATAAGCGCAAGATTAGGCCATACAAAGACATATGGATTAAGGGGCAGAATATGTAATTAAATGCAAAGTACCCACTGCCATTCTGATGAAATATCACAGCAGCTTCGTTCTATTATCCATCACAGGCTTCATTTTGGACAGAATTAAAACACACAATTTGGTCCTGAGAATAAATTTCCTTACACTCTAATCCTTGATTTTCCCCCTTTTGACAACTGGTCTGGGATGGGTTTCCCGGCCTTATTTTCCTATCCACAAGGCTCAACCGAACCCAACCACACAATTGCTGAATTAACTTTAATTTTCGTATGAATTAGTCACTGAAGTCTGAACTCGTCGAAAAATTAGCCAGCCACTGAATATAGAATAAATATACACTATTTGCCTAATTGCAACAGAATCAGAAGTCAAAGAACAATAGAAAGTTGGAGGCTAGTCTCAATTCTATTTGCTTCAAGGTTCGAAGCTAACTTGAAGAATAGTAATGGGGTAAATCATAGGATCAGCTCAGTTATGGGGGAATCATAACCATGCACAATTAGAGATGCACAATTGAACAAAGTGCATGAATCAGTCATTTTCACAAGCAAAGGGCGAAGTTAAAATTACCCGTTCTATGTCCATCCTAGGCTCAAATTGAAGCATATTATGAGATTCGGAGGAGCCTCGCAACCTTCCACAGATTATTCTTGTACAGACAAACACAATAAAAGTCGCACTCATACCAAATCCAATCACCGTGGTCACCAAATTGGTGTTTGAGCCCAACATCTCCAATATCCCCTACCACACAAAATCAAAAACCGAAACACTAACAGACCCAGAAGCCAAAATTAGAAACGCACTTCATAGTTCAGAGAAGACCAGAAGTTGAGGAGAAGGAGGGAAACGAACAGAGAATTAACTCAGAAATGGCGATTTCTGATGCGGGCAGAGAGAATAAAAACTAGAGTTGGAATGGGAATCGCTTGGGCCTGACTCAAAGTGAATAATTTGGCATGTATGGCTGTAAAAGAAGACTCAGTGCGCTTCCATTAATTTGTCTATCTTGCTGGCCCTGGTTAGGGTCGGGGACGCGGGACCCATTTCCATATGAGGTGGGTGGACCCACCATATCGACGGTTGAGGGGCGAGGGCATATGTGACCTTTTGGCGGCAAACTATGTGAACAGGAGAAAGGGGAAAAAAGATTAAAGATATGAATAGGGGGAGACTGCTTACGGGACAAGTGGACATTTTCAAGAGACAGAATCTAGCAAGTGATTCCCGTCTCCGCTCCTCTCTGCTTGCCTCCTTTGGGATAAGTACAAGGTTTGGAGGTTGAAAGTGTAATGGTAAAAAATAGTAATAAATAATGATTGTGGGTGTATCCAACAGAAGCTAATAAAATAATTTGGGGTAGCTTTTACAATTGACAGAGAACATAATAATAACAATGGGAAGAGGGAATCCGTATTGGTTAAGGAGGGGGAAACTTGGAGCTCTGATAAAGTAGCTATTCCATTTGGAAGAATCTAATATTAATAAATAATAACGTATCGTCTTTGAATTTGATGCCTTCCATTTTTGCTTTATGTCTAAGTCAGTGGTTGGTGACACTATCATACCCCTTTCCAGGAATTTCTCTCAACATGTTTCGCTTATTCGTTTCATTTACTTCAAAAACATTAATAAAAGCGTTTACGGCGGGATAATAAAGAAAAGGCGTTTATTTGATGAATAGTTCAGGACAGGCGGAATTTAAGTTTTATTCATTTAATAAATAGGATCTATGGACTAAATTATTAAAAAAAGAAAATCAGGGATGTGGGCTGAATAGAATAATGCAAGGTGGGAATTACGATGGCTAGGACGCAGCAAGTTGCTGCCATTGTTTTTATTAATTGAAACTTGTTGATTTATCATCATCATCACTTGTCTTTCTGTTTTTTTTTTGGTAGAAACGACAAACGAAACCCAGAACGGAACAACAAAAGCAACAGAAAATGATTCAAAGTACACCAGGAATATCTGAATTGACATGTATATAAAACACAAGGTTGCGTTCAAATGGCTCTTATATATTATGTTGATTCATCCATATATATTAATCCTCTACGTTATTCTATTTGTTTTGTAAATATAAAATTCCAGTTGAAATTGAATGAATGTGATTTTGAGATTGTAAACAGTTGTAGGAATTTTGATGGGATGATTTTCACATGGTTTTTGAAAAATGGGCAACAAAAATGAAAGAATGGGTTAAGCGCAAGCACGTACGTAGCCGGATAATGATGTATAAATAGATTGAAGCTTTATTCGTATATGAGAGGAGAGGGGTGTACGTGTGTGTACCATATATATAATATAAAGGATCGAAAGCCATGTCGATCACTTGTATGTATAAATCCACAGCCAGCTAGATAGGTCACACGATATTTAATCCATACCTCTTTCAGTTGGTTGATATGCCACCTTCCATAGTACTATCTATAATCGCCTTTCACTTACATAAAACACAGCTCACGAGTCACGAACTGTCTCGATGTTCCCCTTTGGGGCCAATATCCCATCCCCCAACAAAAAACAAAAACCGACTTACAAAATGGCTACTGATACATAATATATAATATAATTAAATAATTTATTTAGCTTCTCTAATATCTCTAAAAAAAGTCATGTCTTTACAACATACGCATCAAGAATAGAGAAAAAGAAAGGGGAAAGACGACAAGAAGAAGAAGACTGCTTCTCTATCTGCATGTATTAAACTTCAACAGAGATGTTTGTGTAAGGACATGACATCAAATTCAGTTGGTTTAAATTACTGTTTCTGAAGCAAAGTTTAGTTTATTGTTACATCTCTTTGTTTGTGATTGGGGTAATGATCGTATATTATCCGTGAACATATATAAACTTCGATTAAAACAGATTGAAGAACACTTGAACAAACTTTAACAATGCATGTGACAATCTATCTGTAGTAAAAGTTACATGTGTAAAATGTGAAATCGGAAAGGGTTTAAATTGTGTTCATGTATTATTGTTATGCGATTTGACTGTGTAAATTGTAAAAGTGATATGCGGATGGAGAAAAGTTATGACAAGAAAAACGAAAAATGACAAAATTGGGACCTTGTTTGAAACATAACGCCATTTTAAAAATCTTGTTGGATCCTCAAAATTACTGACAAGTACTATCAGAGACTTTAACTGGACAAGAGTATCTTTGTTGTTAGCAACCCCGCGACCTCGTAGCTAGTCACCACTAGGCCAAACTCCTCTGGATGGACAAAAATATCTTTACGCAAACATAACTCATCTTTGAAAATCGAAAAACATATATAGGTGTAAACCAAGAGATGGGTAAGGAAAAATAACGGAAAAGCTCAATTCTTGAAACTAATGTTAAGATGATTATTATAATGAAGATTAAGATAAATGATTAAGTATGATACTTATATTTAATTAAAACTAATATTGAAGATGTTAATTATGAACAGCTTGATAGTATTTTTTATAAAGAAATGCTAAATTAACTGGCAGTTCAAGTGGGTCCATTTCAAATACGGTATGAGATGAATTGGGTGAATTTAATGAAGATGCGTTGTCGGATGAAATGATTTACTCAATTTATACTCTTTTGAAATGTATGATTTTTTTTAATTAAAGAAGCGGCCGGATGCTACTAGCTATGCCTTAGGTTATAAGCGAGATCAAATTGACAATCCATAATTACCAAAAATGCTTTCATATCTCTATATTATAAGATTATTTTTAAAAATGCATGATTCTTGATTTTGCATGGATAAATGGGAGATGATAAGTGAAATTGGGAAATTCAAAAGAGGAGTACTTGAAAGCATCTCATTTTAACACTAAATTTTGAAATCTCAATCACAAAATTTTTTATATATCATTATTAAATTTTAGAAAATTGATGTATAATTTTAGAAGTATTTATTATGAAGATTTGGTACTATTTTTATAATTTACTACAATATATAATAATTTAGAACCGGACTTTTAAAATTTAGCATGAAACATATTTAAAAATAATAATTGTATAATTTTATATAATTATTAAGGATTAAATATTTTTTTATTGATATTCTGAAATTCTTCCATATATATCAAACTAAAATTAGATTGATGTGTTGGTTTTAAAGTAAATCATCACTTCCTGTAATATTTAAACTGACAAATAATGAAACAATAGACGCTATATATTAATTAACTTATTTAATTTTCTTAATTTTTTTTAAAATATTAACTATAATTTATATTAAACACTGGAGAAATATTTGAGATTGATAATTGATATGGGCAATGCGGAACAAGCCTCCATAGGATCGAGTCATATAGGTGTGTTTGGTTTAGTTTATTGGGTAGAAATAAGCCCGTTTTTGGGCAATAAACCATGTTATGAACATAGATTTATACAGTAGCATGAGATAGTTGAAGAAGCAAGGCGGTAGTGCATTTTGTTGACTATTCCTCTGATTTGCTTCCATTAATCACTCCTCTTTTGCCTCTGTTTGTATATAAATATCTTGTAATCCTCTTATCAATGTATGAGTGTAAATATAAGCTCTTTTGCTTACATGGTATCAGAGCACCAATTTTTTCCTGATATCCATTTAGTTCTGTGCGACAAAGAGCGAGAGAGAGATGCGACACAGAGAGAGAGAGAGAGGGGTCGGGTTCTGTCCATCACCTGATTACTGTACACACGCCCCACCATCAGAATCGCCGGCCAAACACCGGCGGACGCCTGAAATTTGACAGCTAGCCGACAACGGGAAGGCGGCGCGTGGCCTTCACGCGCCTGACGGCCAGACACTCTCACCGGCGCGTGGCGGCACGTGTGACGGAGCTGCAGACGTAGGTGAGCTTCGCCTGAGCTCATTTCTCCAACCCGGTTTGTCCCTGATGTGTTTTGGTTCATTTGGGTACGATTGATCATTGGGTGCTCCTTGAGTTGAAGTTTTTTGTGATTCTTCATCCGCGTACGGTAGATAATTTGCTCCTCAGGTTTCCGTTCTTTATTCCAGCAATATTTGGCTACCATTTTTTGGCTCCTATCTTTCTGTTCATGCCTCTGTTGGTTTGAACCTCCTTGGTTGATTGTCGGTCTTCTATTGTTTGGCTTCTTGAGTTGTGACCATACTGCTTGCTTTGCTTCTTATTCTCATTTGGGTTGCTGGTTGGTGGGTTTCGTCTTTGGTGGTATTACTATTCCTTTTTGTTGATCTGACTTCTGAAGAATCAGTTTGTCATTTCTCAAATTCGGAGGACCAATATGTCATTTTTCAACTTCAGAAGACCAACCTGTCATTCTGCAAATTCGGGTAACTATTGTTGTATAACATTAGTGTTTTTTCTAGTTAATTCCTATGGCTGACTCTAAGACCAGTGTTACTACTGAAATGATTCCTGTTTCAAATAAAATTACTAATCATAAGTTGAACTGGACAAATTATTCGGATTGGAACAAGACGATTCGAATGTATTTATTAAGTATTGAAAAGGAAAGTCATTTGATTGAGGCACCTCCAACAAATGATTCAAAACTGAGTTGGGCCAGAGCTGATGCCCGGTTATTTTTACAACTTCAGAATTCTATTGAGAGTGACATCTTACCTTCTGTAAGTCATTGTAATACTGTAAAAGAACTTATGGATTATCTGGAGTTCCTGTATTCTGGGAAGGGGAACATTACTCGTATCCACGACGTCTGTAAAGGTTTCTATCGTGCTGAACAGTAAGGTCGTCCTCTGAAGAATTTCTTCATGGATTTTAAACGGATGTATGAGGAAATGAGGCAATTGATACCTCCAACAAAAGATCTCCAGGCACAAGTAGATGACATGGAAAAACAAGCTATTATTAGCTTCCTTATTGCTCTCGATCCCACTTATGAGACAGTTTAATCTCAGATATTGTCTAGCTCTGAGCTACCTTCACTTCAGGATGTGTACTCCCGTGTGCTACGTGCCGATAGTTTGTCTCAACCAGCTTCTAACTCTCATGCTAGTGCTTTAGCCGGCCGTGGTCCTCCTGACAACAGGACTCAAGGCTTCTCGCGACCAGGACATGGGCACACAACTCCCTTTCCTGCTGATAACCGCCACCAAGTCCTTTCTCGCCAAGGTAACAATTCTCAGAATTCTGGTACAGGTGGGGTTGTTTGCTACTATTGTAAGGAACCAGGTCACACTAAACGTTACTATCGTAAGTTGCAAAACAAGCTACAGCGTAATGGTGCAGCTTATATGGCCAACTCCTCTGACAACTCCTCTGATAATGCCCCCTCCACACCTACTGTGCTTGCTACAGGTAACAGTGACTCATGCCTTGCTGCTTCATTTTCCAGGTGGATCATCGATTCTGGTGCCACTGATCATATGACAGGTAATCATCATTTGTTCTCTACGTATACACCTTATGCCAACCCTTCTTCGAAAACAATTGCTAATGGTTCATGCTCCCGCGTTCTTGGATCTGGTACTGTTACACCTACACCGTCTGTTTCCCTCTCATCTGTCCCTTAATGTCCCTGATCTTGCATTTAACCTTTTGTCTCCTAGCAAACTTACTCACCAGTTAAATTGTTGTATCTCATTTTTCCCTAACCATTGTTTGATTCAGGATCTCACGACGAAGCATATTATTGATAGGGGATATGAATCTGGCGGCCATTACTTCCTTGATGATCAAGTGTCGCGTTCCGTTGCATGCTCTGGTGGTTCCTCTCCTTTTGATGTTCATTGTCGTTTGGGTCATATGTTTTTGTCTTCTTTAAAGAGGATGTATCCTCAGTTTCATCAATTGTCTTCTTTAGAGTGTGAATCGTGTCAGTTTGCCAAACATCATCGTGTTCACCTAACACCTCGCATAAATAAACGGGCTGCGTCCCCTTTTGATTTAGTCCATTCTGATATTTGGGGTCCGTGTCATGTCGAATCCAAGTCTGGTTTTCGCTATTTCGTTATCTTTGTTGATGACTTTTCTCAAACCACCTAGATTTATTTAATGAAACATCGTTCAGAGTTGTTTTCTCATTTTTGCAATTTTTGTGTTGAAATTAAAACTTAGTTTGGTGTTTCTGTCAAAACCTTACGGAGTGACAATGTTAAAGAATATTTCTCTGCCCAATTTCACACGTATATGCTCCAACATGGCATGATTCATCAGTCCTCGTGTACTGATACCCCTGCTCAAAATGGGGTTGCTGAAAGAAAGAACCGACACTTATTAGAAGTTGCTCGAGCCCTCCTGTTTCAAATGCATGTACCTAAATCTTTTTGGGCTGATGCTGTGTCAACAGCATGTTTCCTTATCAATCGTTTGCCATCTCCTGTTCTCAGTGGTGACACCCCTTACACAACTCTGTTCCCTTCTCAACCCTTGTTTCCTATTCATCCAAAAATCTTTGGTTGTATCTGTTTTGTTCGTGATGTTCGCCCTACTATTACCAAACTGGATCCTAAGTTTCTTAAATGTGTCTTCCTTGGGTATTCTAGGGTTCAGAAGGGTTATCTCTGCTATTCTCCCACCCTTCGATGTTATCTTGTGTCTGCCGATGTCAATTTCCATGAGTCAACTCCATTTTTTCCTATTTCTACTGAATCTTCATCCTCAGCCCACAGTTCCGGTCTTGATGATCTATTGGTCTATGAGGTCCATTTACCATATGTGCACACCTCTGTACCAGGTAAACGTCTTCAGGAAAGTAATGACGTTGTTCATGATCCCCCCATAGTGCCTGGTTCGACGTCTGATCCAGAATCAATTCCTCCTGCTACTGATGTGGCAACAGTGCCTGATACTATTGATATATCTACTTCTTTTGAGGAATTGCCCATTTCATCTGCTCCTTCTGAGGAATTTCCCATTGCCATCCGTAAAGGTAAACGTACTTGTGCCTATCCTATTTCTTCGTTTGTTTCCTATAACCATCTCTCTTCTCCATCCTGTTCTTTCATAGCTTCCATTGACTCTATCACCATCCCTACAACTCTCTACCAAGCCTTAGCCTATCCTGGTTGGCGTATTGCTATGGAGGATGAAATGATGGCTCTTGATCAAACAGGTACCTGGCATCTTGTCACTTTACCTCCTGGCAAGAAGGCTATTGGATGTAAGTGGGTGTTCACGGTCAAAACCAAGGCCGATGGCACATTGGAGCGCTTGAAAGCTCGCCTCATTGCTAAAGGCTATGCTTAGACCTATGGCGTTGACTATTTAGAAACTTTCTCCCCTGTGGCAAAATTGTTTTCTGTTCGCCTCTTTATTTCTATAGCTGATACTTATGGTTGGGATCTTCATCAGTTGGATGTTAAAAATGCATTCTTGAATGGTGATATTCTTGAGGAAGTTTACATGGAGCAACCACCTGGTTTTGTTGCTCAGGGGGAGCGTGGGAAGGTATTTTATCTCCATAAGTCATTATATGGTCTGAAGCAGAGTCCTCGTGCGTGGTTTGACAGGTTTAGCACAGTGATTAAGAAATTTGGTCTAACTCAGAGCAAGTGTGACCATTTTGTGTTTTATTAGCGAACGGGGGCGGGCATGATCTTCTTAGTGGTATATGTTGATGATATTGTTATTACGGGGAGTAACACTTCGGGAATCTCCACACTAAAAGCCTTCCTGAATTCTCACTTCCAAACAAAGGATCTGGGTCAGTTAAAATACTTTCTTGGGATCGAGGTTATGAGAAGCACGAAAGGCATTCTCTTGACACAACGAAAATATGTTTTGGATTTGCTCAATGAGACTGGGAAACTTGGGGCAACACCTAGTAGCTTTCCCATGATTCCTAATCCTTTCTTGGACATTGATGATAACGTATCGTTTGATGAACTACCTGAGGATGTAAGAAAAAAGGTTGATCCTGAAAATATCAAACTGTTTGCCTACCCTGAGAGATACCAGAGACTGATTGGGAAGTTAAACTATCTCACGGTGACTCATCCTGATGTGACCTTTCCAGTGAGTATACTTAGCCAATTCATGACAGCACCAACCGTTGCTCAGTGGGAAGCTTTAGAGCATGTCTTACATTATCTGAAAAGCTCACAGGGTCGTGGTATACTCTATACAAATCATGGCCACACCGAGATTGAATGTTTTTGTGATGCTGATTTTGCTGGGTCAAAATCTACCAGGAGATCCACCACAAGATACTGTGTGTTTGTGGGTGGGAACTTGGTATCTTGGAGGAGCAAGAAGTAGGATGTAGTATCTAAGTCGAGTGCAGAAACTAAGTATAGAGCCATGTCTCAATCCACGCAAGAAATTGTGTGGATTCACCAATTAATGAAGGAAGTTGGTTTTGTCACGTCATTGCCTACAAAGCTGTGGTGTGATAATAAAGCTGCTCTACACACAGCTTCTAATTCAGTATTTCACGAACGTACAAAATATATTGAGATTGACTGTCACTTTGTACGTGATAAGATCAAAGAAAACTTTATTTTCTACAGGGCATGTGCGATCTAGTGATCAATTGGGAGATCTTCTAACTAATTGGGAGATCTAGTTTTTACAGTGTTTGGTTTAGCTTATTTTAATTGAATCACGGGTAGAATAAGTATGTGTTCGGATTAGCTTTTAGAGAATAGCTTTTATGATTTACGAGGTAAGTATATGAAAGGAGCTTTGTCTCGATTTGCGGAAAAGTGATTCTAAAACCATGGTTTCAGAGACACATGAACACACACTAAGCTACTTATTAAATAAGCTCATCACTACAGTTTTTCTATTAAATCACTTATTATGTAAGTCGAGATAAAACACCTCTCACATACTTATTTCGTATACCGTAAATCACGATTTATAAACACTTATTGTCCAAAAATAAATCACTCATCCAAACATAAATCACATTACAAAAACTGACTTTTGTATTAAGTTATTTTTAATAAATTAGAATCATAATAAGTCATTTTTCCTACCGCTATCCTAAACAGGGGAGGCCCTTAAGCCCGATTGGGGAGGCAAAAGCCCAATTGGCAGCAAGCATTTTTTTTTTTAGTGTTTGGAGAGGCCAATTGACAATTGAGCTTTTGCCAAAACTCGATTGGTGAAAGTTCAGTTGGGAGAAGCTAGGAGAATGAAGCTTTTGTTAAAAGCTAATAGCATTTTATATTAAATTGGGTTATCTGAAAATTAGTTATATGATATTGACTTTTCCCATAAAATGTTTTTTAAACAGTATGTAGTATTAAAAAATATTTTTTTGAGTGTTTTTAACCCCTTAAAATATTTTTCTAATTGCACTCACTATCTAGTTTGCTATCAGACTAATTGCAATTTTACCCACTTTCTAGTTGTACCCACTCAAAAAATATTTTTTGAGTATTTTTAATCTCTTAAAATATTTTTTTAGTGTTTTTAACCCCTTAAAATATTTTTTCGACTGTATCCAGTATGTTATTAGATTGATTGCAATTTTATCTTTAATGTACTTTTTCAGCTCCAAAAATTACTTTAAAATATTTTGTAGTGCTTTTAATTCTTTAAAATAATTTTTTAGTTGTACCTAGTCTTAGGAGACTGACTATAATTTTACCTTTAATTTTTTTTAGTAATAATGAGTACCCAAAACTTAGAATACTGATTTATTAGTTTTTCACCCACTCTAAAATATTTTTCTAGTAGCACCTAATAATTTAAAGTAATTTTTAAATATTTACTTGATTTTTTAAATATTTTTCCACCCTCTCTCTTACTATTATCACAAAAGTCACTTATGTTTAAATCAATCCAAACAAGTTTCACTTTTGTAAAAGTCATTTATACAATCATTAATCCAAATATAAATCATAAATTCATAATACACAATCTAATTTTTACTAAAAATAATACTATCCAAAAATTCAATTAAAATAAGATCCAATTATCAATCACTGATCCAAACAAACAAATATTTGCTCAGACATCGCTGCAAGCATTTTGCTTTTTTTTGGGCCTCAGAAGCATTTTCTGCTTTCTCAATTGGCATCAGTTAGCCACGTGCTTACCGTGCTAGTCGATACACTCGATAATTGCACTTCATTTCCCAACACTTCTTCTGTTTCCTTCCTTCGTGTTTTCGTTTTGCAATTTCTCCGCTCGCGCCTAGGGTTTCATTCGTCAAGGCTTCAAAGAGGTATGGATCATTCACTCCTTCTTTCATGAAGCGACAGATCCGCGTTGGCCCCTTCTTCTAACTTCAATGATCCATCGAATTTCACCTTGGCTTTTGTTTAATCTTCAAACCAATGTTGCTTTTTTGGTTGTTTAAGGATTTTCTAAGCTTTCAATTGCCGCTGGAGATGAAGCCCGTCTTTTGTGGAAACCTGGATTTTGATGCCCGCCAGTCTGATGTTGAGAGACTCTTCAGAAGATATGGGAAAGTTGACAGAGTGGACTTGAAGTCTGGTATGCTATTCTTCATCTTGGGCGTTTTGGTTTTCTTTTTTTGTTTTACACCTAATTCTCTTAAGATTCAGCTCCGGTCCGGTCCGACTCTTGATGTTCTGCTTTATTCTTAGTTAGCAGCTTCCCTTACTAATCACTTCGTCATTTTCATTATAACGAAAAAGTTCACTTTGTGTGGTCAAGGATTGGAATTTCTTAACGCCGGCTTCCTGTAATCATTTAGTTCATAGATAATTTTGGTATGTCACTGTAGTAAATAGATTGTACACAGATTGTTCAATTCCGTGATAAGTCCTAAGCAGATAAACCGATTGATGACTGGCATCATGACTGAAGGTGTTTTTGTGGCATTATTTTGGTCATGAAACTCAAGATGGAAGTGTCCGATTGTGTTGAGACATAGTGGGGTATTAATGTTGTTTGGGAAAAACAGAAGGATGCATGTACAACCATTGAAGGCAATTATCTGACAAAGGATGCCTTGACCCTTTCAGATATTAGTCCGGAGACACATGGAAAAATAATTAAAAAAAATCCTGCATGGTTATGAAACTGCTAAACACGAATTAGTTACCTTTATGTGTAAAATTTGTTTACACATTTTTCAAAAGACATGAACATTATGAAATCTCAATATTTTTCAGCTGTAAGTTTTATGGCATAAGTTGCAGACGATACTTGAAAGGGTCGAGACATTCTTTGACTGATTACTTTTTAATGGATGTACAGTATGTTTCCCTTTAAAAAAGCAAGATTTCGTGAAAATATAAACCCCCCATACTCAACAATTTCTTTGACGCAGGATTACTTGGAATGTCCATGCTCTTCTTGGATGGATGTGCTTCTCTGCATTTCTTTTCTAGCATGTGCCCAAGCTTCCTCTTCTTGTATTTTCCCAGAAGAAATAATCTGATCCGCCCTAGTCCTGCCACTCTGCATTCCCTCAGAATTCATTGCTTTTTCATTCCTCATGACTTTTGCTCAATGTTCAATTTCCGACATGTTTCCACCTAGAAACTTGATGGTTTCACCACAGTGGCAGGTGTTGTGGTACTTCTCGACAGTTTTTGTTTTGTTTGAAGTTGATTTATGTCTCAAATTAGATTGGTAGATGTTTCCTGCCTCTCCAAAACATCTTCATGAAAGGGGCTCTTCCAGTGTTTCAACTGAGCTGAAATGTTTTGCACTGTTTTCTTTGACATTCTTGTTTTGTAGGGTTTGCTTTTGTTTACATGGAAGATGAACGTGATGCTGAGTATGCAATTAGAAGACTCGATAGAACAGAGTTTGGTAGAAAGGGGCGCCGAATACGTGTCGAGTGGACTAAGGTAAATAATTTGCATTATAGTTGCTCAGACACGGATATAATTATTATTACATATCATGATGCGCACAATCCAGTTCATGCGCAATGATGTTGAACCTTGTACTTTTGATCAATGCCTGACGTGAAAGTCCTGTGCTATGTCACTTTGGGGATGCTTATGTCAATTAAGTTTCTAAATTATTGGTGGTGAGGCGCATGGTCCAATGCCAGACCAGCTGGGCAATGCCACTGTTTTGGCAGTGCAAATTTTGTTTGGTACAGGCATGGCGCAACCAACTGCACCATAGGCAATGGTACATGTTTGCGTTCACTCCCATGTGCGGAATTTGAAGGCCCTATCTTAGAGAGGTGCCTTCATATATGAGTCTCTACATCCTCAATGGACCACTTCAACACAGCCCCTCAAAGAAGCCACTCCTGCTCTCACGTCTCAAGGTCTTCCTCCTTATTTACACCTATACTCTATTCCTCTCTCTGTCGCAGTGCTATGGCAGATCAGGTAAGTCCTTCATCTCACTTCCTCTACGATTCTCTTTTGTACTTCTCCGCCACCCTTCACCTCTTCTGTTCTCTCTATCTTTTCTGTTTTATCTCTATTTTTTTCTGCTATCCCTCTTTGTTCTAGATCTCTTAGCTTCTCATCCTTTCTTTCACCATCCTGAGGAGACGCCGCAACATAGCCTAGCAACTTGGAGCTCTGCACTAATCATAATTGCTCAAAAGAGAGGGACAGAAATTTCGTGCCTAATTTTTCTGGAGTTTACTCCTAAGAAGCTGAATATGGCTTTGGAATTTAGAGCATTTTATAGAGCTTAAATAAAACAGTCAAGCCATAGTTGTCTATCACTTTGTATTTGGTATTATCTTTTAATCATCTTGATTTACATACTTACACTTGAGACAGATGATTATGATAAGTTCTTATATAGTATATGCTTGATGCATTTGGATTTTTGACTGTTGAATTAACCTGTCCCTTTATGTTCACTTTGAATTATTTTAATTTATCTGCGTCAGAGTTCAATGTTGCCACTTGCCAATACCTCATGGTCCAAGAGCTCATATCACAACAGTGAACCTGATTCTATAAAGAACCATGCAAATTTTTTATCTTGATGATAGTTTATGCATTGCAATGAGTTAAGGATTTTTTGCTTTTTTGGGTGCTCTTGCCCCTGTTTACTGATACTTTCATGTACCTTGAAAGGAAGTTGTGCATGTAATTCCTGTATATCTCCATCACTTTAATCAGCAGGAGTATTTTATATAAATATGGGATTCAAGAAACTTCTGGGCAATGTTCTCATTTAAACGTTAATCCTCTCACTGTATAATGAGCTGCAGCAAGAACGTGATAGCAGAAGGTCAGGTGATTCAAGGAGATCTTCAACTAATATGAGACCGTCAAAGACATTGTTTGTCATAAATTTTGATCCTGTTCACACCAGGACAAGGGATTTAGAGAGACACTTTGATACCTATGGGAAAATATTGAATATAAGGATAAGAAGGAATTTTGCTTTTGTTCAGTATGAATCCCTGGAGGATGCCAGTAGAGCACTGGAGGCAACCAACATGAGGTTGGAATTTTCTTCCATTAGTTGCTATTTTTATTTATTTTTAGTGATGTTTTTTCTCCTTCAAAGGTGGAGGGTAATGGTAGGGTGATGAACATGCTAATGGCTCTGGAATACTTTAAATGTTGTAATGTGTGTATATTTTTTTCCAGCAAGTTACTGGATCGGGTTATAACAGTGGAGTATGCGATAAGAGATGATGATGATAGAAGAAATGGATACAGTCCTGAAAGAAAAGCCCGTGACATATCCCCTGATGGGAGATATGGTCGCGGTAGATCACTTAGCCCTTATCGTAGAGGTAGGGGTAGCCCAGACTATGGCCATGGATCAAATCCAACTTCCAGACCAGAACCAAGAGAAAGCCCCAAGTATGAACAAAACGAAAGCCCGTCAAATGGAAGATATGACAGGTTTGTTTGGGCTTAAGCTGCCACTTGTTGACCACAATATATGGCCGTCTTGATTTTTCTGTGTTCTTATATTCATTCCATTTTATTGTCTTCGCTATTTTCTATGCAGCCGATCACCGCCACCCCGCCGTGGTTCCCGTTCCCCAGGAGAAGTTGAATAGAATTGTCTTAGAATATGTTAGACCTATATTCAGTTTGGCTGTAGACCTTTCTCCCCTCATCGTTTGGCAGAAGGAGACTTTGCTTGTTTGTTGATTGTATGTATTCTGATAAAAATCTATCTAATTATGACCCTAAATGTGAAAAGTTATTTATTATATGATATGCTTCTCTTCATGTTCTATGGGGATTTTTGTATCGATTTATTTACTACAAAGCCAGGGCAAAATTGTGATCTCTATGGCTAATGGTTTAGACTTCGAGTGTGTGTTTAGTGACCTGGCAAGTTTTTAATTTGTTATCTAGATATGATGAAATACTTGATGAGGAGACAGGTTGAGACTGGTGGACCATACCTCTAGAATTTACACGTGCAAAGACGAGAGGCGTTTTTCTGTTTCCATGTCTTTCTTTCGGACACTTGGGAGGAATTATTTTAAAAGATGTGAAGTTTCACCTTGGATGGTACTGCTATATTTATTGCTCAATGATTGAGATTGGATGCCATGTTTTTGGCTCTAATTTGTAGTCTGGCTCTTCAAATCTGGGGTTTTGCTGTTTAATTCAGTGAATGGTAAAGGTTGGATTTTTTTGTTTTTGGTTCTTATGGCTCTCGACATTCGTGCCTTCGATCAAATACAAGTGAAGCATGCGCGTTGGGGTTTGCTAATTATGTAGCCCTTGTTGGCCACGCGAGCTTCGTAATTAGGGGTTTTGCTACTGAAGAAAAAAGTAATGTAATTTTAAAAAGGGATTTGCCATTTATATCCTGCAAATAAGTAATTATAATTTGAATATTTATAGATTTAGAGACACACTCACACAATGTTTTGAAAAACAAGCCAATAATAAAAACAAAGTTAAAATATAAGCCTTTTATATAATGATAGTTTTGTATAATTCTGAAAACGTGTGAATTCAAGATGAAGAGCCGACAAGGAAGAAATAGCGTCCCGTGCCCGATACGCCAAGCTACTCCCCCATTTTGTCAGTCAAGGGACTGCTTGTTTCGCTCATGAGAAAATGCAATTAAGAACAATGCTTTATATTCACAATTTGTAAATGTAAATAAACCAATCCAAACAAATATTGCCTTTATCCATTAATTAAAAATAAAAATAACAGAATTAAATAATAATCATCAATCATCGGACCATCAATATGTTCAATATATTTAATAAGATATATAAAAATTAAAATCATTTGTCACTATTTTTTATTTTTTATTCATTTGACTAGTAATCTTTTTCATGAATTGCGATTTTTATTAGGGAAAATCCCATATAAAGACGGTTGAAATAGGAAAATCCTATATAAGGTTGGTAAAATAAGAAAATCTTAAATTGGATCAATGACCCAATTTAGGATATTTAAATGTTGATTATTTTCCAATAATACCCCTATCCCATGGTCCAAAGAAAAGAGGAAAGGAAAAGCCTCCGTTTCCAATTATCTTTATGGCGGAAGAATCAGAACAATGGGGCAAACAAGATGAAGGCAATGTTTTCACCAGAAAATTCCCAAAATCAAATAAGCAATAACAATCCCCTTTTTTTTTTGGTGAGTTCGACGACGATCTTCACAGCGTTGTGAAGAGAAATCAAATCCAAGGAACAAACTGAAGCTTTTTAATTTTGAAAAAGTCCCCAAGATAAAATGAATTTCTTTTTTTAGAAAAAAAAACCAAAAACGACAAGAAGTTACAATTTTCAGCTTTAAGTCCAAACAAAACAATGATATTAGAAACCATTCATTGATGAGAATATGCCTGGAGATCAACAAAGATAAATGAATCAAAACATCATTCAACGCTTGTAAGAGCAATTTTTGCATTACTTCTCACATGTCCTTCATTCTTTTCTATTTCATAAACTAAATACATCTCTTTATGTGTGCATTCAGATTTCTTCCCACCAAGGCAAACAGAGATATACATGAGTGTTGGATTCTTCACATAGAATGTGAGAAAATTCTTGTGGGGTGCAAGCAAAGGACCGATTGACCAACAAAACAATAACGTGGCCACACTTAGTGCTCTTTTGGAATAACTTATTTTTTACTTATAAGTGCTTATAAATCATGATTTACGGTTTACGAAGTAAGTATGTGAGATGAGTTTTATTATCTCAACTTACGTGAGTTTTATTATCTCAATTTACGTAATAAGCACTTATTTTTTTTAAAAAAAAACTATTCCAAACATAGTTTTAATTACCCTTAATTATCATGTATATCAGTATATATGTTTTCTGACGTTTGATATTACAAAGGACCGATTGACTCACATATAAAAAAACAAATCCATCTAAGTACATATATTAACTATAAGGGATTAAGAAATAAAAATTTAACATTAGAACCAACTTATTGTATCCTTCTTTACCGATTTTTCTGACTATGTTGAGGCCTCCAATAAACTTTTTGCCGTTAGGGTTCTTACGTTGCGAGAAAATAATATAGTTCCGTCTCCAATTTTACTTTATTTTAAATAACTAAGGGATATAGAGGTAATTTAGCTTAATTTCTAAATCTCTAATTATGTCACATAACCTAATTAATAATATATTAAGTTTAATAACCTAAATTAGAATTTGGGTAATTCAACCAAATTTATATGAGATTTTCCCTTTTTATTATTTGAATAACACTTAAAAAGTTTTCATGATAATAAAATTATCATCCTGACCCGCATGCTTCACTTTCTTGATAATTCTCCATATATTTATGCGGGGAATCAGTGCCTTGTTGATCATATTTTTCACAACTTTTGGGATAAAAATGATTAGCGATAGTGAAGTTAGAGGTGAAAGGTATGACTAAGTACAAATCACAAATCATGAATCAAGAAGGAAGCAAAGTGTGATTGGTGCAATCATTATTTTAACCATTTGCTCATCCTTCCGCTAATCATGACACCTTTTTGTGGAATACTAGTACTATTGTTTTCCATTAATATTCCAATATTCTTCCTCATTCAAAATTTGAATTCCAAGCATAGTCGTTAATGTTTAGGAGTTGTTGGTAATTGTGTTTCTCCAATTTTTAAACTAGCACAATTTAATTCGCAACATCTCGGCTATTGTTTTTATCTATAACTTCTTGGCCGCATCAAAATTTTTCAAGTTACTCTCAAACTTGGTTTGCTCAATTTTTTTAATAGGTTGATTTTGACTTTATCAACCAATATTAATATATCAGCATTGGTACTAAGCTAAACATGCATACATAGCTGCAATGCAGGATTCATAAAATGGTAAATAATGTAATTCATTTATCAAATTTCACATAATGTACTTGATTTGCCCAAGTACTCTCTACATTCTTCTTAAAGCAACTCCAAAATACACAAATACAACATTATTTGGCCGAGAAAAAAAAGTGACCAAAGGGGGCAGTAGAATACTCACAAATTATTATTTTTCTTTACTTGAACTCATAAATTAATGTGAACTAAGGAAAAACATGTCCAAGGACGAAAGAAAGAAAGAAATGAGAAAAAATATTTCAAATTTATTTAACAGATATGAAAAAAATTTACACGAGACAAAGAGGACTAGAGGAGCATTGAACAACTTATCCACTCAACCATAATTTGCAAGAATATTTGGATTACTTATATTGACAAAAATATATGATGCTTCTACATAATTTTAAAAAAACAGCGATGGTTTTTACCCGAGATATACATATATGATGTTTTTTTTTTTGGCCATCTATATACATATATGATGTTATATATTATATTATCACATATTACATATTTAGAAAAGAACATATATGATTTTAAGTTGTTGGCAAAAAACAAATTTGTTAACGTTATTTTGTTATATTTATTATTTATTATTCTTTTTATAGAAGGATGCAGATTCGACAAAGATAGGTCGAATTTTAAACTGAACTCCACCTTTCTGACTGTCCTCATTCATTAACAAAAGCAAGGGCCAAATATGTAATTTTGAGACCGCCGATTCATATCGACGTTTGAATTACAAAGATAGGTCGATTTTTAAATCAGGTCAACGTTTGAATTTATGGCATCTTCGTATTTTCAGCCCTACTGCTAGGGTCAAATATGTAATTTTCAGACCGCCAACTCATATCTCCCCATGCTGTCTTCTTCGCACGTGTGATTTTCTACCACCATATCCTTCACGTTGAAAGCCAAGGACCTGTCCTTGTCTTACACATGGTCGATTCAGCCACGTCTTCACCTCGATTGCTTCCTACATCCCTAGCATATTCAAAATTTTACCCAATCCGAACGGTCGGATTATCCTTCTATCCACAATATCTACCGTCCGATCAATGAAGCTGTTCGACCTTTAAGCACCCAAAAGCTAAAATAACCCTTTTACAGAGAGCATCTCGACGCAACGAGACTGTCATCTTCTTCCATTTTAGAGAGAGAGAGAGAGAGAGAGAATCGCGAAGTTTGATTTTTGAATATAAGAGCGATTCTACGCTCTCTTGTGTCGTTTAGTGAAGCTTGAAATTTTTCTAGCTGTATTATTTTTTTTTGGTTTCAAACTCAATCACATAACTTTTCGTTGAGGAATCTTCTGTGCTTTTTTTTGTTTTTTTTTTTAAAATAGAGATACGAGTGATTCGTGTCTGTTTCTCAATCAATAAACATCTTGGGTGCTTCTGATCCAGAGTCGTTGTTGGCTCCTGCTAGCATGTATTAAACGGCACAGTTTCGTGATTGCTGATTTTGGGAGCATTGCCAAGTTTCAGAGTATTTTGTGGGAGAGAGTTAGAGTCTTACCGAGATACTGGTGCAAAGCTTGAAGATAAAGCCACAGTGGGATTTTTAAGCTTTAAGGTTGGTGTCTTTGAGGTTGTTTGTTTCTTTATCTATTAGCTTCCTTTCTTGCACCTTGGATCTCCTACTTCAAAAAGTAAAGTTCCATTCTTTTCCTTCCTTTTCTTTCTTTATGTTTTTCTGAACTAACATACTATCTCTCCGGTAGCTAATGAGGTCTCTGATTCTCTTCTTTCTTTTATTGGTCTCAGGGAAGCAGCATAGAAGAAGGAGAGTGCTGTGGCATGATCTGATCGTTTAAGAAGTCAAATTGATTTCGAGGTACCATAAAGAAACCTATTGTCATTTAGATTATTTTATTTATTTTTGCAAAATGTATTTATGTCGATGATGATCCTTGGGAGAACTTAAATACTACACACAGCTGTAGAAAGAGACTTGTATCTTCCCTTGAAAGTAAAGCCTCTCTCCCTATCTTTTTTTTTTTTGTTTGGCCACGGCCTCTCTCCCTATCTTTACTTATCAGTTATCACAAAACAGCTAAGAAGAGCTTTACTTTGCGCAGCCTCTATTGGAATCCGTTGTGGGTCATATCACAATCAAACGGATAAAAGCTCTCCGTATTTTGCTTTCATACACTCTCCTTCTCTACCAAACTTGTTCTCCATGGTTGAAAAGTAAAGTTAGAGATTTTGTCCCACTTTACCATTTTACCCTCCCTGACGACCCCTCCATGCCTGACATTTTAAGGGTTTTTTGGGAATTTGAATTGAAATTTCCACCGACGGCTTCTTCATTGCACGGCGTTGTTAGCCGTTAATAGCGATTTCTATCGTTTTCTCTTTCTTATTTTCATTTTCAAAACAAAATCCTTCAATAAATTAGCTTTTTTTTTTTGGAAGAATTTTATTATGGTTATGATTTTGAGGGGTATTAATGATCACTTGTTAAAGCAATAGAAAAGAAAAGACATCTCAGGTACGTCAGGTTAGTTGGTTGAGTCTTGTTTTCAGCAAACAAGCTTCGTGCGATCGATCATCATACACACTTCAAGATTCTCGAAGCTGTTTGATTTTGTTGTCTTCCCTGTTTTTTCCTGTGCCCCACAATTTTCCTATATCTTAATTTATAATTCACGAATTTTGTGATTGTAACTGCTCCCCCACTTTCCGATGCCATTACTGATTTTGATAACATCATCTGCCTTCTGTTCCAGTTCTGGCAGTTCGGGTTTCCTGATTCATCGTCCCTAACAACAACCATGGTGGTTGAAGATAATAATCATGATGATGGTCGTTCAACAGAAGAATGGCTGTTTCAAGCACAAGAGCTTGTCCCTCTTGCTCTCGACAAGGCCAGGGAGGTTAAGAATTTCCCAGGAAGGTGGAAGATGATCATATCAAAACTTGAACAGATCCCGACTCGTTTGTCGGACTTATCTAGCCATCCATGCTTCTCCAAGAACGCTCTCTGCAAGGAGCAATTGCTGGCTGTCTCATCAATACTCAGAGAAGCCATTCATTTGGCCGAGCTTTGCGTGATGGACAAGTATGAAGGCAAGCTCAAGATGCAGAGTGATCTCGATGCCTTATTGGGAAAACTCGATTTGCACTTGAAAGATTGCAGCCTGTTGATCAAAACTGGAGTTCTTGGGGAGGCCACTCTGCCATTAGCAATATCATCAGAGGTTGATGTTTCAAGCAATATCAGGGAGTTACTGGCTCGCCTGCAGATCGGTCACTTGGAGGCAAAACACAGGGCTATAGAGAAACTACATGATGTGATGAGAGAAGATGAGAAGAGTGTTTTAGCAGTTTTAACACGTAGCAGCATTGCTGCTTTGGTTCAATTGCTAACTGCTACTTCTCCAAGGGTAAGAGAGAAAACTGCGTCCATTATATGCAGTCTTGCAGAATCAGGAAGCTGTGAGAACTGGTTAGTTTCTGAAGGAGTTATTCCACCTCTGATAAGGCTCCTTGAATCAGGAAGCGCCATCGGGAAAGAGAAGGCCACCATAACCTTCCAGAGGCTGTCCATGTCATCAGAAACTGCTCGTGCCATTGTTGGACATGGCGGGGTTCGTCCACTCATTGATCTCTGTCAGACCGGTGATTCTGTATCACAGGCTGCTTGTGCTTGTACTTTGAAGAACATATCTGCTGCCCCCGAGGTTCGACAAGTTCTAGCCGAGGAAGGGATTGTTAAAGTAATGATCAGCCTCCTAAACTGTGGAATGTTGTTGAATTCCAAAGAGTATGCAGCTGAGTGCCTGCAGAATCTCACTTCAAGCAATGAGAATCTAAGAAGGCTTGTCATATCAGAAAATGGAATGAGAAGCCTCATAGCTTATTTAGATGTTCCTCTTCCACAAGATTCTTCAATGGGAGCCTTGAGGAACTTAGTAGGGTCTGTCTCTGAGCAATCTCTGGTTTCAATGGGTCTGCTTCCTCGCTTGGCTCATGTCCTAAAATCCGGGTCCATTGGGGCCCAACAAGCGGCTGCTTCCACAATCTGTAAAGTCTGCAGCTCAGGAGAGATGAAGAAGATGATTGGTGAGGCTGGGTGTGTGCCTCTGCTGGTGCAAATGCTGGAGGCCAAGTCTAATGGTGCTAGAGAGGTGGCTGCGCAAGCGGTTGCAAGCTTGATGGCGCTGTCTCAGAATCAGAGGGAGGTGAAGAAGAATGACAAGAGTGTGCCTAATCTTGTTCAATTGCTCGATCCAAATCCTCAAAATACTGGAAAGAAATACGCTGTGGCATGCCTTGGATCGCTTTCTTCGAGTCACAAGTGTAGGAAACTGATGATCTCCTATGGAGCGATCGGCTATCTGAAGAAGCTCATTGAGATGGAGATACCGGGAGCCAAGAAGCTACTTGAGAGATTGGAAAGAGGGAAATTGAGAAGCTTGTTTAGCAGGAAATAATTGTGTCTGCTTTTCTTGTTATGGAATGTTTGTTTCATTGCCTATATGAAACAAAGTAGCCTAGGCCGCAAACTGGAATGGTCAAGTTTGCTTAAATACGGAATATGTTAGATTATTATAAATATTTAATCTCTCTGTTTATTCTGCACAAAACCTGTAGTTGTTGAAATTTAGTACTATCTAACCTCGAGAAATCTGTGTGGTTTGGAAAGTTGTATGGAGTTTGAAAAATAAGTATTACTATGTGAGTCAGAAATAATGATGTTACCTGTCACATTTCGAAATTGAGTGAACTCTTGCTAGCTGCTAGTACATTGGAACATTTAAGGGTAATTATAATGAAGTCTCATACAAGAAAAAAAATGAAGAAACAGTCCCTGAAGTTGTCAGTGTAAGCTCCTCAATTTGTTAATGGACGCTCTTCGACTTGTCATTAACAACTTCAGGGACCATTTTTTCATTTTTTCTCTTGTATGGGACTTCATTGTAATTGTCCCAACATTTAAATAGTATGAGTAGTTATTGAAGCATTATAAACTTTATAGAAGAATCATGAATAGATATTTGTTTGCTGATGTGCTGATCAATATATATTTTATAATTAAATAAATATAGATTTTGAGATATATTTGATTAAATTTATTACTATTTTATGTTTATTTAATTATTTTTTATATATTTTTATATCATTTAATTAATTATAGGATAAAAGGATATTTTGATATAAAATCTATTCATATCTTAATTTATTTAATAGGGGATATTATAAGATTTAGGGTTAATATAACTTTTGATCCCTGAAGTTTGATCCAATTTTGGTTTTGGTCCTTCAAGTTTGAAATCGGTGGTTTAGGTTCTTGAAGTTTCACCCAATTTTGGTTTTAATCTCTCAAGTTTGAAATCGGTGGTTTTGGTCCCTGAAGTTTCACCTGAATTTGGTTTTAAACCCTTAAGTTTGAAAAGAACTTGGCGACCCGTTTTTAAAACCCGACCCGACCCGGAAAAAACCAAATCCTTTTCAAACTTGAGAGACCAAAATCAAAATTGGGTGAAATTTCAGGGACCAAAACCACCGATTTCAAATTTGAGGGACCAAAACCAAAATTGGATCAAACTTCAGGGACCAAAAGTTATATTAACCCTAAGATTTAAGTGAGAACAAAATATCAATATAATATATCTATATTATATGATAATCAATAAAATAAAAAGATAAATCAAGATATTGTAATATAGATGTACACAAGGAGGCAATATATACCAATATATATGCTAGGAGTAGCAAGAGGGAGATTATAGTTTGCAGATGCAAAAGAGCGACAGTACGAATGAAAATTCGGTATTGAGTTTTTGTTTATCCTTTCCTTTCTCTTCTTTATTTTGTTTTTGGTTAGCTATTATTTTGGTTATGACAATGTTCAGTTTATGTAGCTAAATCATTGATTTTGGATTATTTAGTTTGATTATGAATTAGTGGATGATAATTTTTTTCTGTTAATTGCCTTAATATTATATTTGTTGATTTAATTGTGTGATTGATTATCCTGGAATAAGAACCATTTGATTGAGATTATTTTGGTGTTCTAAAGGAGCCTAGACATGGGAAATTTAAACTAGACCTTCAACTGAATCATGTAGAATTAGGTTTTCGGATTTAATTTACTTGTAGGATAGACATATACATACCCGCCCTACATAGTTTCATTAGGCTTGCACTTAAATCAATCCAATTAAGTACTAACCGCCTAAATCGTTAGGGATTAACATAGTTGGAATGCCTTTTAGTGGATTGAAAGGCACTCTAAGGCAAATAAGAGTCCTAAATTAGCAATTATAACTTTAAATGCAATTACTAAGATGAATAAGACACTAAGAAGTAATCAAGGCTATAATAATCCAAGTCATCGCTTAAGATTTAGAATCACCTTTAGCCAAAAATGTAGTTAGATTTGATTTTTTTTTTTCTTTTAGTTAGTTTTATTCATATCTTGACTTAAATTGTGTTCACTCAACTTAAACAAAAGTGTAAAGTCATTGCTCAACTACATTATTTATTTAAAATCCTCATGGGAACGATATCTTACTCACTCTTTATTATTTGATATGGCTTGTGCATTTGTGGAGTATTTGACTCTATATTTTACCGCTATCATCTGTCATTGTCCATGAAATATATGCACGGTTGAAAAACAGCACTTGCTTTGTGTTTGCCATGTGTTGTGATATATGGGACTGGTGATTAGATTAAGGCCAGAAAACGCACGATTGAGCCCATCAATCGAGCTTAAAGCCAGAAAACGCACGATTGATCGTGGCCCCAAACACTCACATATATATAGTTTAAATACAATTTGGGGGCAATGGGGAAAAATTATCTTGTAACGATTGGGGACTTCTGACTTCGAGAAGATGGTGTACTTACTCAATTGGATAAAACTTCACATGTGCGAGTATAAGTCTGCGTTTAAATATTATAAAACAGGGATGACAGGGTATTCCTTGACCGATGACTAGTCAACATTTGGAAATTATAAATAATACTGTAATCAATAAATGCTTCAAATGTGGTCATGGGATTGTATTATATTATATCAATAATTATATTTGGCAAATGAGCTGTATGAGAATAAAGAAAAGGAAAAGAGGGCAGAATTTGGTACGTACACCAAATTGGAGGGAGGAAGGGATTTACCTTCCAGCACTCGGGATCCTTTATAATGAAGCAAATGTTGTTTATTTTCGGATACAACATACCTGCAAGACTTTCATTTATTAAAGCAAATGGTAAACTAATTAAAAATTTAAAAGGAACTCATGATGCCTGAAATAAGGCATAATATTCACGATATAGATAAACTGATAGATCTAGAGAAGAATATAAATGTTGAAGATATCGAAGGGTTAATAGTTGCATGACAAGTATGCATATTTGTGTGTTGGTGGCGTAGACTACGTGTGTGTTTGAAACAGCGATTGATAATTGGGTTTATTTCAATTAGGTTTATTATAATATTATTTTTTATAAAAGCTAAATTGTGTAATGTGATTTATGTTTGGATTGACGATTGTCAATTGAGCTTTTTGTAAAAATAAAACTTGTTTGGATTGACTTAAACATAAGGCCTTTTGAGATAATGGTAAGAGAGAGTGGGTGAAAAAATATTTAAAAAATCAAGTAAATATTTAAAAATTACTTTAAAATATTAAGTACTACCGGAAAAATATTTTAGAGTGGGTGAAAATTAATAATTTAGTATTCTAAGTTTTGGGTGCTCTTTACTACTAAAAAAATACATTAAAGATAAAATTATAATCAGTCTCCTAAGACTGGGTATAACTGAAAAATTATTTTAAAGAGTTAAAAGCACCAAAAAATATTTTAAAGTAATTTTTGGAGCTGAAAAAGTACATTAAAGGTAAAATTGTAATCAGTCTGATAACACACCGGATACAGCTGAAAAAATATTTTAAGGGGTTAAAAACATGAAAAAAATATTTTAAGGGGTTAAAAACCATGATTTTGTAACCCGGACCGGACCGGCCGGTGCGGCCCGGAAACCGGCGAACCGGCCAGTAGACCGGTCCGGTCAGGGTTACTATTTAAAATTTTTTTTTTTGATTTTTCCTTCAGATTTTCATACTATAAGTCTAAAATTTTCAAATTTTCACAGGTTTGGTCCCGGTTTGGCTTCAATTTGACCCATTAACTTTTAATCCAGTACCCCAACCGGTTCAATACCCTGTCCGGGTTTTAATACCTTGTTAAAAACACTCAAAAAATATCTTTTGAGTGGGTACAACTAGAAAGTGGGTAAAATTGCAATAAGTCTGATAGCACACTAGGTAGTGGGCACAACTAGAAAAATAATTTAAGGGGTTAAAAACATTCAAAAAATATTTTGTGATACTACATACTATTTAAAAAACATTTTACGGGGAAAGCCAATATCATATAACTAATTTTTAGATAACCCAATCTAACCTAAAATATCATTAATTTTTAAAAAAAGCTTCATTCTCTAGCTTCTCTCAATTGAGTTTTCACCAATTAGACTTTGACAAAAACTTAATTATCAATATGCCTCTCCAAACACTCAAAACAAAATATTTACTACCAATTGGACTTTTACCTCCCCCAATCGAGCTTCTTGACCTCCCCAAACACACACTACTAAGCCCACTGTATGGCCTGCTTTGTGGGATTACTTTTGCAATGGTGTTGGATGCAGGAAAGCAATCGTGCCATTTAGATTGATGACAGAATTAAAGGTGGGAATGGGATTAATTAATCTCTTTTTTTTTTTTGCCAATAATTAATCTCATTTAAAGTTTTCCTCCATCTATCATCATATGTCTTTGCTTTTTAGTGGCCAATTGGATCACCATCACACTATGCACAAATTTATCCTCTTATCTTCAACATATTCCTTTCATCTTGCCATTATTATTCTACATTTAATTTATATACACAACAACAGCATAATCTTAATCCCATTAAGTGGGATAAGCTATATGGATTAAATGACATCATTGAGCCCTCTCAAAAACCAAATCTATGGATAAATTGCTAACTGAAATATTTCATTCAATAATTTTATTGGGCGTTCTCTTCGATTTTCCTCTATCCTTTTTAACTAGGCTCCAAACAACTTGATTTACCTTCCTCACTAGTGTATCCAATAGACTTCTTTGTACATGGTCAAACCAACTCAGATAATTTTCTTCTATTTTTTTTTCAATAGAAAGCACTCCCTCCTTTCCTCGTATTAATGCATTACGAATCTTTCCATGAATGACTGTAGATCCATCTCAACATTATTGTATCAGCTACCTTCACTTTGTGTGCTGCAGAGGTAGCCCCTTCACAGCCTTTGTGCTCATGTTAAGATGTACGTCTTTGCATCTCACTCCCTCTGAATGTAGGGTAAATACATCAAGACATAGGATTAAATTCTAGAGAAAATTCATCTCACTCCCAGCTTGTCCTTTGTTAGATCTGAAGATTTATTATTTTTTTTCCAATTTTTTATCAAACCCGCCTAGAGAGCTGAGCTGGAATGTCGCAGAGGATTTTTTCAATTGTATTTTTGGCTATGTAGGATGACTCAGAGGTGGCTTGACATGGGTTATTGGTCACAAGGGCAAAACTATTTAAAAATAAATGAGTTTATAAACCCACGCAATGGGCAAATGTGAATATGTGATATTTTAAAAGATTGAATAGAAAATAAATAATTAGTTGCAACAAAAAAATTTAATTTAATTATTAAATAATACAATAATATAATCAATGAGCGCTAAAAACACAACAGGTTGGGGTAGGATGAAAAGAATCCGCACGGGAGAAGCACAATCGGGACAGTAAAAATATAAAGTATTTTTGAGTATCTAAATTGAGTAGCTGGAAGGGGAAGTTTTTGAGTATGGCTGGTCAAACGGTCCTCATCAAGTCAGTCTTATCTACCATTCCTCAATATCAGATGCAGTCAACCCTTGTCCCTAAAGGAGTGCTATCAGCGATTGAAAAACTAAGCAGAGACTTCTTTTGGAACCAGCACGAAGATAGTAAAAAAATGCGTCTGATTGCTTGGGATGTTCTAAAGCAGAGAAAGTGTGATGGGGGCTTAGGGATTAAAGACCTTCAATGCCAAAACAAGGCGTTTCTCATGAAGTTGTGTTGGAGCCTTATCACGAAACCAGATGTTTTATGGGTGAAATGTCTTCGCGCTAAGTATTCTTGTGACAATGATTCGGTTCCTCATGTGCGCAAGTGGCGCAACAATCAGCAGTTTGGAGTGGCATAGTGGCTGTCTGGGACGACTTTAAAAGGGGCTTGGGCAAAAAGTTAAGAGGTGGTAACACAAATGCTTGGCAGGAGTGTTGGGGCCCAATGGACAGGCCTCTAATATTCTTCATTGAGAAGAATATGCATATGATAGATATGGAGGCACAAGTTTGCTCCTTCAAATCCCCATCGGGCAATTGGGATAGAGCAAAATGGGAAACTTTTCTTCCGAGATGGGTGGTTGATAGAATATTGATGACTATCCCGCCATCGGGATCTGAGGAAGACGTCTTTTGTTGGCGGAATGCTTCTGACGGTTTCTTTAGCGTGAAATCAGCTTATGACTGGCTCTATCACCGACAGACTACGAGCAATCAACGTCACTGGCGCGATCTATGGCACTGGGGAATTCCTGAAAGAGTCAAACTCTTTATGTGGCAAGTGTTCCATGATAGACTCCCCACGAATGCGATGCGAGCGAGAATTATTCCGAGCGTTCTAAACACTTGTCCCTTCCAGTGTGATAGTGAGGAGAGTATCCTTCATGTGTTGAGAGACTGTGAGCAAGCCCAGCGTGTGTGGGTCTCTTTAACTAACAATCTATACTCTACTATATTTTTTTCTGGTAATTTGCAGGATTGGCTTCTCTGGAACTTAAAGAACTCGCCAGGGAATAGGAGGATGTCTAGATGGGCATGGCAGCGAGTTTTCTCTACCACGTGCTGGCTCCTTTGGAAAAACCGTTGCTGCAAAGCGTTCGATGATTCAGCTGTCAACCCAAAGGAGATAGTTCACAGATGCTTATACCACCTCTCGGAAAGTGCACTTAATGGTCGTCTTCATCATCAGATTTTCCAAGTCTCTGATAGAGGACTCGTCCGTTGGGAACCCCCTGCTCAGAGCTTCTTCCGCATTGATGTAGACGGTTCTTCTTCCAGTAGCGGTCAGGCAGCATGCGGAGGTGTTATCCGTGATAGCCTGGGTAACTGGATACGTGGATTTCAACAGAAGTTGGGAAATGCTATCCCAACTGCTGCGGAAATCCGTGCAATCCAAAGCGGCCTTCAATTATGTAAGCAGTTGGGTCTCAAGAAAATCAGGCTATTCACAGACTCTCTTCAGGCCATCCACCTTCTATCTACCAATTGTGGCGCGGATCACCCTTTGTATGATATCGTGTCGGCAACCAGATCCCTCATTTATGCCGACTGGGATTTGGAGATTTCCCATACACATAGGGAATGTACTCGTTGTGCTGACTTTTTGGCGCGAACGGCTCATTTGATCAACCAAGACTACATGGAGATAGGCGTTTCCCCTATGGAATGCTTTCATCTTTTTGCATTGGAATGCGGGGTTATTCCCCATGAACATTCCCTAGGACCTGTACCTTAGGTCTTGCTATCCTTTCAAGCTATGCTTGCCTTTGTATTCAAAAAAAAAATAATAAAGTATTTTATTGATTAAATAAAAATAACTTCTACTTCCTAAAAAGACCATACTTACATCAAGTTTTTTACAAGGAACTTGATTTGAATATTCTCTTATAAAGGGTTTATGGGTCAAGTTGTTATGAAATATAAAAATAATTTCTAATTTTTAAAAATATTATAAAAGTAATTTCTAATTTCTAAAATGATTTATCATGGGTCAAGTTGCTATGAAATATATAAATAAATGATTTATAATGAAGAGTAGTGTGACTAAGAGGAATGCAACCTGATAATATTTTAAAATATTTTACTTTTATTTTCTATTTATTTTTAAAATAGTTGTAATTTGTAACTATCCCTTGGTCATCTCACTTTATGGGGCATATTTTATTTTTTATCTTTATCATTTTAATTGTTATGATATTCTTACATTTGAAGTGACAAAAGAAGGGCGTGCTAGATGGTAGGATGAGTGACTCTCAATATTTCTCTTTTTATATAATCAATAGATAAGATTAAAGACTGAATCATAAATGAGTTAAAAATTCGGGGATTGAATCATAAGTGAGTTCAAGGATTAAGTTATAATGAGTTATAGTTGAGGGCTTAAATTTTAAGTGAGTCAAAAATTTAAAGATCAAAAGATTAATTTTTCCTAAATTCCATACATGGCATCCTATAATAAGCTAGCTCTCTTGTATTATCAAAGTCTTAATACTCAATTACATATTTTGGAATTAGCGTGTTCCCATAATATTAAATTCAATGCATGGCATCCTATCATATTCAATACTTGATTTTTAATTGCAATAATCCCTCCTCATAATCATTTATTTTCTGTATCAGAATCCGTGAACATTACACGGGCTCAGGTCAAAGTCTTCATTTAAATGTTTGATTAAATAGATAAAATCAAATTAAAAGGCAGAGTGTTCATATTTTGTTTGTTGGTGAGAAAAGGATAGGACCAAACAAGCCCTTATGACAGCCTAATCATAGAGAGGAGCAACACGACACGCCAAGCTGACGCCTGAGAGAGTTAAAAAAGCCTACGAGGCCAGAGGCCAAGGCTCCCACGGAAACATACGTAGTTCCCATTCCCTGCGATTGTGATTATCGAGGCTCTAATTTATCCGCCACTGCCTTCGGTACTCTCTCCCACATCTTCTTCCCTTACGTGCCTTGTCTGATTCAGTAAATAAGATCGGGGATTCGGCATCCCCTGTTGTTCAATTCTTTGACTTTGCAGTTTGAGGTGTAAAAGGGCATTCTTTGGTACTCAGTTTCGCAATTTCTGATTTCTTGTGTGTTAATTGAACTCTGAATTGAGGGTACGGAAGTATGTCGTTGAAATTTTGTTATGTTACTTTCTTGGATGTGTGGGATAAAATAACCTTGTAGGTGTTCATATTCTGAGGTTTGTGTTTGCGTTTATGTCATTTATAGGATACTTGGTTGCCAGGAAATTAATGGAAAGGAAGTGGGAGATTGAACCTTCTAAGCTTATCATTCATAGGGTTACCGATGGCATAGGATTCCTCCCATTCAATGATTGATTTAATGGTGACAACTCCATTTACACAAAGCTGGGATAAATGGACTCTAAAAGCATTTTGTTTATGATTAAGTGATTTTTGAAGGTTCTTCCCCCAATGTTTGGTTTAACTGGATAAATGTGATTGTCTTACCAGAGAGATATCTTGGTTGATTCAGAATAAGAATAATCTTTTGACAAATTCAACAGTTGAATTGATAGCTGTTTCAGCAGTGATACACAACTAGCCTATTTTTGTTGTTCTTGTTTTTGTTTATGGTTTAAAATTTGGGTATGTGAATGAAGATGGAGAAACTATATGAAAGAAAAATATTTGTGCTGTTATTTTGGATTCTTAGGAAATTCATCATAGTTCCTTTGTTTTTCTCTCTTTCTTCCAAAAAACAAGTGTTAGCATTGGACTTTATGTTTTGGAGAGATATAAGTTTTCATATACCAAGATTCAAAATTTTAAGAGGCAGACATGGTATGGCGGCACTTGAAAGGATATAATATATGCTGAATTTTTTTCATGCCCGTTCGGGTTTCTTGATGTGGGTGGAGGTTTTATCGGATTCCTTAATTTTGAATGCCAGAATGTATATCAGGGCTCAGGACTTATGTTGTTGAATGATGGTCTGTTATTTTCCTTTTTAAAACATGTGTATACTTATATTTTTGTCTAGTTGTTGAGTTCCCTATAAAATGAGGTCGAGGAGGGCCGAAGCAAACGTTCAATGAGATCATAGAGAGAGATTTTTTGATTAATAATATACTTAAAGATATGGTTTTCAATAAAGTATAACAGCGTCGTGCAATCCATGTAGCCGACTACACCTAGTAGGATAAAGACTTTGTTGTTGTTGTTGAGTTCCCAAATTGCTTCGTGGCACCTTTTCATTGATAGAAGTAATATTTTCATTCTTTGTCAAGTAAAATGGAATTCTGCCTATCTGAAATTTTTAGCCCTTCTGCTCATGTGATGTGGAGAATATCACCCTTTCATTTCCATCCCCCTCCTTTTACCGATTTAGCGGAAATGAACTGTTTCTTTGATTTTGTTCTGCAGTTCTTATCATTGTAAAACATGAGTACACTGGATGCAACTAGGGCAGAACTTGCTCTCATTGTTTTATATCTGAACAAGGCAGAAGCTAGGGACAAGATATGCAGAGCAATACAATATGGTTCCAAATTTTTGAGTAATGGGGAAGCTGGTACCGCCCAGAATGTCGACAAACAAACCAGCTTGGCACGGAAAGTTTTCCGTCTATTCAAGGTTTTGTTTTGCTTTTTTAAATATATGGAAGTATTGGAATTCATCTAATCATTTGTTGTTTTTTTTTATGAAATCAAATATGTATCTCTTTTTCTTCCTGCTTGAGTAATATGCTACCTGAGTACCTGGTAATTATTTTCGTGATATTGTTTACTTCAATAATCTTTTTCATCATATATCCTTATTGATATGATTTATCCTCGTTTAATTAATTATTTTATTTAGTTGCTCTAGGACAAAATTGGCAAAGGCTATCCAAAAGAATCTCAAAATATTTTATTATTTATCCCTTTTTAACATTTAAAGAGAATTTTTGCATGGTTAAAGATGGAGAAAATTAGTTAATTGTTTCATATGTTTCACCCTGGAATATGCAGTTTGTCAATGACCTGCATGCTCTGATAAGTCCTGCCCCTCAGGGAACTTCCCTATCCCTAGTTTTGCTGGGAAAGGTATCAATTTTCTAAGAATATTCCACCTTTTTAATTTTTCGTGTGTTTTTATTCTTCCTGATAACTTGTTTCATGGCACTTCCAGTCCAAAAACGCATTATTGTCGACCTTCTTGTTTCTCGATCAATTTGTGTGGCTTGGTAGATCTGGCATCTACAAGGTAGGAAGCTCAACTTTTTCCAAGCCTTGAATTATTTTTCCCCTGTATTATTTATATGAGAACATCATCCAGCAGCATATATGATTTTTGTTGTCCATCTACAGAATAAAGAACGTACTGAACTAATTGGACGGATATCTCTTTTCTGTTGGCTGGGTTCCTCAGTGTGTACCACCTTAGTTGAGGTATGTGACTTTTGTGTGGCTTACTTGTAAACATCAATGATCCCTCTTAGACATGTGCCTTAAACCTTTGTATGACATGTTTACTGCACAATGTATCAGCTTGGCGAGCTCGGAAGACTTTCAGCATCAATGAAGAAGTTAGAGAAAGAACTCAAGGACACTAACAAATATAAAGTATATTTTGCCACTCTGTTTATGGTTCTCCGAAGTTTCTGTTTTATGTTTACCATATTCAGCTATGTCTTCATTTTCTGTACTTCTTTGGCATTACATTAGACCCTGTTGATGCAGAATGAGGATTACCGTGCTAAATTAAAAAAGTCAAATGAGAGGACTCTAGCGCTTATCAAAGCTGGAATGGATATAGTGGTAGCAGTTGGGCTGCTTCAATTGGCGCCTAAGAAAGTCACTCCCCGTGTGACTGGGGCTTTTGGATTTGTTTCATCGCTTATATCTTGCTATCAGGTGCATGCCAGTATGATTTTTGTTTGCTCCCCATCGTGCTTCTGTTTTCATTTGAGCTACCTGAGATCATTTAAAACATATGTTGACCACCCTATCTATGCATGCACACGCACAGCAGAACAAGTGAATAGACAAGGGTAAAATCTTGGTCGTCAAGTCATGATCTGGAAATCATAAATACATGAGAAATCAAATTGGAAAATAGCCTGAATTATGAAACATGACATATATTAATATCTTTATGACGTGTGTAAAATACTCAAGAGTCAAGACAGTAAATCAAACCCATAAATTAAGATAAGTACTTAAAACATAAGTAATTGAAACTCTGACAATTAAGAGCTATTTCTGATACAGCCTTCAAATCACGTCGTTGGTTTTGTTACTTTTTACAAATTGTATGATTTGAATCATGAATCTTAAGATTCTGGTTGCTGAGGTTATTAACATGATCAGACTCAAAAGTGTCTGAAACATTTTCGTGAGCTGCAAAGAACTCTTATGTTTAGGACATTCTGGTTTTACTTCTAGAAACATTTGTATGCCCTGTAGACTTGTTGAGGGATGACACCATATTTATCTTTTGTTGCAATTTATGCTGAGATTTTTTCCCCACTCTTTACTGACAAGGATTCATGTTTTCCGCAAACGCAGTTGCTTCCTGCCCCTGTCAAGTCCAAAACCTCATGAAGATGGAAGAATATACTCTCTCTTATCGTGCTTGGATGTCTGTCATTAAATAAGTATTCACATTTGTCACTAAATGTTTGTTTATGTGAACTTGAGCAACGTGTAGACTAGTAAGGAGTCTTTAAAATACCATCACAGAGAATGCCGATATTGCTATGGTTTGCATTTCCTTATAATAGAAACAATGTCTGTTTGGCCCTCAATTGGTTTGGTGGAAACTGAGCAACAAACAAATTAGCAATAAAGGATCCGGTCAAACATAATGGAACGTCCTATTGGATAATACTGATCTTAGAAATGTGATGTGTGATAGAATGGCCAATAGGACTTTGCCGTAACCGAGGCGCATAGAAAGTCCTGTGACATCGATCTATGGAAGAATCCTTATTTTTGCCACTTAGGCCTGAGCCTTACCGATAAGAGTAAGACCAAGTATCTTGACTATATATGGGAAGGTAGTGTAGATTTGTTTTGGCCTGGATCATCTGTCATGATGTGCATTCGCCATTCAGAGAAAGAGCAACAAGAAATATTAGAATTGCAGGAGGTATATTTTTTCTGTTTCTGTCAGTTTTGACTAAAAATATATATCAAACACATTTGTTCTATCAAAATATAATAATCTATATAGCTTTGAGAGATTGCATGAGTGATTTAAATTTATAATTTCATATTTTTTTTCTACAAACATTTGAAAAATCTTACTTGAATTTTCAAAAGTCTATGATATTTACAAACTATCAAGAAAAATTTGGAATTTAGTGTTAATGGTAAATTAGTAAATAAATTTTACATTTTTTAATCTAAATTTTAATTAAAAATATTTTTTAGAATCATTTTAGATTTAGAATATTCTTGACGGCGTTAATAGTTTGGACTTAAGTATATGTTTTTAAAATAAATGGGAGATTTGCGTAATTAAGGTAAAATAGGAGGATGGTGAGAGTATTTTACTCTAAATAATATAATTTATTTCATAAAACTTGTTTTATTTTCAAATTTCCACATATTACTTTAGAGTCTGTTTGGTGTGAGGGATTTGGAGGGGAAGGGAGGGGAGGGAAAATTTTTATGAGTTGAATTTTAAAAGATTGAAAAAGTGGGGTAATAAAATTTTAATAAAGAGAATATATAAGATAAAAGAGTAAGAAAAATTAATTAAAAAATTTTAACCCCACTTCTCTAATTTTTTTAAATTCAACTCAAAAAAATTTTCCCTCCGCCCACTTTCCCTCCCCTCCCCTCAGACCAAACAAACCCTATTAAAGTATAAAAGAAATAATGTTATGATGTGTTATTTTCACATAAAATAAATATAAATGTATTCTAATTTAGAATTTGTTACGGTAAAAAACAAACAAACAAACATGCTTTATTTTAGAATTTATTATCCACGTGTAATAAAAATACAAATAAAAATTTATTTTATTAAAAAATATTTCACCCTATGCAAAATAAAATCTATATAAATTGTTATATTATATAATTGGGTTAAGTTCCATTTTTGTTTCGAAAGTTATTACAAAATCTCAATTTGCCCTTGAAGTTTTTTTTGGAGAAATGTCGCTCTGGAAGTTTTCAAATTGTAGCAATTTCACCCCCCGTCGTTATTCAAGTTAAGTTTGACCATTAGTTGACTAAATATACTGAGCTGACAGGTCCACTTATCATCCATGTCATTTTTTTTTTCAAAGTGCAAATTTGTCTCCGAAATTTCACTCAGGAGCAATATTATCCAAAAATATTTTGGGTTCAATATTGTTCTTATTTATAAATCTAAATTGGAAAAAAATAAAGTAGATGACACATGGACTAGTCAGATAAACATATTTGGCCAACTAAGGGGTAAATTTAACTTAGATAATAGCTGAGGTCAAATTGCTACTATTTGAAAACTTTCAGAGCAATATAACTCTTAAATGAAAACTTGCAGGGGAAACTTTACACTTAAATCTAAAACAAAAATGACATGAAAGACACGTGAACCTGCTAGTTTAGTATATTTTATCAATTAGCAGTCAAACTTAACATGAATAAAGGTTAGGGTGAAATTGCTATGTTTATGAAACTTCAAGGGTAACATTGCTCCAAAAAAAAAAAACTTCCAAGGCAAAATTGAGATTTTGACTACTTCTATGGAAAAAATAGACCTTAACCCTATATAATTTAGGGTTAAGATGCAAATTTAGCAATAAACTGTTTTCTTGTAGGCACCCAACACAATTAACTATTTTGGGGTGTAAAAGTAGATATAATCAATTTTTTTTTTGTAACATAAATAACAATGTTGTTAACCCTGGTTAGCTTCCGTTTCTTGTTGCATTGCGGGTCCCACCAACCTTCTTACTATCTATTATTTTAACATATTTTTAGAAGGGGAAATGTGCAAATTTAATAATAAACTATTTCGTTATGAGAACTCAATATAATTATCTTTTGTTGGGTTTAAAAGTAGACATAAACATTTTTTGTCTTATAAATGCTCATATTTATCTTATAAATTCTTTTATTTGTCTTGTGAATGACTATATTTATCCTTTAAAGGGATTTAAAAGAATTCAGGGAGTTAAAAAATTTTGGTCATTCACATATTCATCTTGTAAAAAAAAAAAAAAGTTAACTTCTCAGATTTTTTTAAATCCATTTATTTGTTTTGTGAATACCTTATTTGTTTTGTAATTGCTTTTGTGAAAAATATTAAATAAGGACATTATTGTCTTTTCACAGACAAAACTTAATTTGATTTTGACCTAAGAGGTTGTAGTGAAATTTCAGAATCATTTTGGTGTTGACTAAAATAAAATTGCTTCATGGGGTCGGGTTAAGGTGCAAATTTGCTCTTAGATTTTTCATTGAGGAGCAATGTTACTCTTGAAGTTTTTTTAAGTTCAATATTACCCCAAAAGTGTTAAAATGGTGCAATATTGTTCATTTTTGTGTCAAAGTTAACAATCAAAGTCAATTTTTTAAAAATCAATGTTAGTTTTTTAACGGAATAAGACAACATTGCTACGTTTTGAAACTTCGTAGATGACATTAAACCTAAAAATATTTCAAAGGCAATGTTGCTCCTCAACGAAAACTTCTAAGACAGATTTTCACCTTAATCCCATAGGGTTTAAGTGATACTTTCCCATTAAAAAAGGCCAATATTTCTAAAAATATATTAAAATAATAAAGAGTGAGAAAACTAATGGGATTCACAATGCAAAAAGTAACAAAAGTTAGCCAGGGTTAATGGCGTTACTATATATGCTACCAAATAAATTGATTTTGTCTACTTTTGCATCCCAAAATCGTTAATTGTGTTAGGTTCCTATAGAGAAATAGCTCGTTGCTAAATTTGCACATTAACCCTATGATTATTATTCATGGATATTAAAAAAGTAAACATATTTTATTCCCAAATTTATTACTTAAGTCACATTCCTCATGTATTATAAGTTATTTTAATAAAAAATTATTATTTTTTACTCTTGTTCATTTTAAAAATACTAGTAATAAATTATTTTATCTAATTTTTTATTCTGTATAAATTGAAATTTTAAGAGTTAAGGTATAGATTTAACAATAATGTTTTTCTTAAAGTGGGTCTGGCACAATTAAATTTTATTGGATACAAATTCCCATAAACAATTTAAAAAAGGATAAAAATAACAAAACTGTTAAGTTAGAGAAAACGTCTTGTTACTTTATTATTTGTGAAGCCCCCTTTGAATTTCACCGAGAAGTTAGAGAAAACGTCTTGTTGCTTTATTATTTGTGAAGCCCTTTGAATTTCACCGAGGATCAATAATATGATAAAAAAAAACCTGTTAAAAAAAAAACAGAATAAATTTTAGGTTTTTCCTATCTAAAAAAGAAATTTGCCGCCCCTGCGCTCAAAACAAACACACCCTTAATAAAAAAGGTACGATTTTGCTACCCTGAAGAACCACCATCTCCTTTGTACATGAAGACCACCGAGCTCCAACTCAGCTCTGGTTTTGACTCCGATCGGCTCTCCGCCCTCCAGCTTCTTGAGCTTTCCCTAGTCCCTAACCCACCCCAAGATCAGCCTCCATGCCCCCCGGAGTTGATGCTCGGGGTCATCTCCAATTTAAGAAATTCCACCGGGGCAAAACCGGTGATGAAGATATTGTTCGCACTCTTCTTGGCTGAACGGAACCAGCTCGTCGAGGTGGAGGCTAGAGCGGTGGCTGTGGTAATTGAGATGCTACTGGAATTGGGTGGGGCGCTGGCTGTGCTAGAGTTGATGTGTATGGTGGCGGAGGAGCAAGGAGGCTAGAGCCCACGCGCTCTAGGTGCCCGGGGACTTCTCCGGCCTAATTGGAGGGCCTTTAGAAACCATTGTCAATGCTTCATACTAATGGACCCTCCATTTAAAAGTGATTTTTTACTGCAACTTAATTAGCATATATATTATATTGTCATATGTCTCTGAGTGTATTAGCCCCAAGTTTGCTTTCTCCTTCACTTTCCCATGTCTCTAAGTGTATCTGCAGAACCCATGCTTCACGCTTCTTCAAGGTAGCAAAATCGCACCTCTTTATTTAGAATTTTAGGAAGCGGTGACTGGCCGGCGACTAGGTGTGAGAGGGAGGGCGGGCTTGAGAGTGAGAGAACTGACGTGTGTCAGTTTTTGTTAGTTACAAGAGCAAATATTTGACCTGAGTTCTTCGTAAGCCCCACAAATAATAAAGTAACGGATGCTTTATTTTACTTAGAGAGAATGATAAAAAAATATCACTTGAACTTTAAAAATTTTAATTAGTCCTTTGATAAAGATTTACGTTGTCAATCCCATTATCATTCTTATCAATCCTATTACCATTCTTATCAGCGAGATTTTGAAATTTAAATAGTATTTTTCTGTCATTCTCCCTTTTACTTATCAATTTTTGTTAGTTTTAACCCATTTTAAAATGTTTATGGATAATTTTATACCTACCAAAATTTAATTATGTCAAATGTACATTTAACAAAATATTATTGTTAAATATGCAGCTTAACATAAATATAAAAAAAGACTTTCTTTTTTTTTTTTTTACTGAATTGCGTACATACCTTTTTTATATTTTATGTAAATTAAATTTATAATTTCATTGTAAGCCTAACACCCACGTTTTAAGTTCCAAATCTCCGACCTTTTTTGAATTGAGTGTCCTACAACTACCTCTTTCATTTCAGGCCGCACCTTTTCCTTTATTTTTCTTTACTAATTTATATTATATCAAAAGTTTTGAAAAAAATACTAGAAAAAAAGATTAAAAAAAAACACTTGAATTTCAAAATCTTAGATCAATCTTGTTGGCTTATTTCCTACAAAAGTATAGGTATTGACTCCACTTGAGTAACAATTGACAACCACAAATGAAAGACTTTCATAAAAATTCTTGTAGAATTGAGAATGAAGAGTTTTCATTCTATATATGCTAGATTATGAATTAGTAACTGCATCCAATCTCCAAAAGAATCCCAATTGTTTCATAATTTCTTTTTTTAGAATGGAATATTTACAAAATCCCTATGAATAGGACCAAACCTTATTCCATGGTATTTACATAAGATTTTTCTTTCTTATTCTTAAGCAAGTCCCCGAGAGGCCAAGAGGGCTTAATTGATTTATAATTCATGTTTCATCTTTCGTTTTATTTTTGTTTGTTTCGAGAGATATATCAATCAATTCCTATATTTTTCTATTGATTCTTTTCAGATCGAGATATATGGATTCATGGGTCTATATAGATCTTGTTTGTAGATTAATGAAAATGTGTAAAAGCTCTATTTGCCTCTCTCATTGCATGAGTCCCTTCCTTTTGTTGTATGGCATCGCTACACCCTTGGCAACATATACTAACTCGAAACTTAATTTAAAAGCCATATTTTGACCCCGTACGTTTTTTGGGATGCCTCTAATTTAGGAGGAAATCACTCACTTAAGATTTTGAGGTATGAATGGTATTTTCTTGTCTTTTTTCTCAAAATTCCATATATAAATTCTTAAAGAAATGGATGGGTGGAAGGTCCTCACAAAGTAGATGGGCCCACAACCTCACAAGCCACTGAAGCCAGCTTAGATATTTATTTATTGAGCTATAAGAGTAAGCACTAATGGCCTGAGTTATAAGAAGATGCAACCTCTCACTTATAAAAAAGTATTCATACCATTAGGCTATAAGACCTTTGATAGCTTAGATATTTATTGACTATAGATAGTGACAATTGACCATTTATATTAGGCCCAAATAATTCAATGAACCAATGAATCAAGTTAGTCCAAAATTATTTTCTTATTAGTAAAATCAAAACTATACAACTAATAGGATTGAGTTGAGTGGAATGGGTCTCTCACAGCATGACAAACTGAGAGAAATGCCCATATTTAGTGCTCTATAGAGCTTCAAACAGAATTATCTCTAATAGGAGGATACTTGTGTTTCGCCAAAAAAAAAAAAAAACTATACATGTGTGTCTGTCATTTTGTATCTATTTCCAGAAAAACTATATTGATTAAAATGTTCAGAACGGAAGGGAAAATATTCACAGGGAACTAGTTCAGCAAATCTTCACAACCATTTGATATAACAACAATAAAAAGAAAAAGATAAAGACAGGAATTTTGAAGGTCAAAATATCCGCATCCTGCTTGACGCCAAAGGAGCCTTAAGCTCATTAAAGCAATATGGACATGTACTATCTAGTCCGCACATTATATTATAGTACGGGTATAGGGTAACGGCTTAGTTAGGTTTTTTTAAATTAATTTTTACCTAGTTGAGATAATCCCAATTAATTTTGATCTTCGTCTGCGAAATGCAAACAACGTTTTTGAGCCCCAATGATAATTAGACAGATTGTTCTGCAACCATCAACCGGTAAAGTAGATGCCTAAATTAATTCAGAAATTAAACCAAAGGGTTAAAAACGTCAATTCCAAATGTAAGCATTGAATTTAAGGCTACACAAAGAAGACAAGGAACAGCGCTTTCGGTGCAACCAAACCATACATGGAGAGATACTATGTTCTCCTTTCCTTCATTGTTTGGGGATCATAAAAGCATTTATTTGGCATAGGAAAAAGATCAAAGGGCGTAAGCTTCTTCAAAGTCATCAACTTCATCATCCTCATCCCAATCATATTCTTCGACAACCTCTACCACATTTTCCCGCAACATTGTTACAATCTGTTGAAAATCTCTAAGTCGCCTCTGCACATAATCAGGGGTTATCGCATGAGACTCGTTAGAGAAGGCTGGTTGGGTGGGACACTTAGCCCGTTGATCACACTTGAGCACAAATGTTCCAGAAGATGGTTCACGAATTTCAACGCTAAATGCAGGTGACAATGGGCGGCCCACAACTTTAACATGAGAAACACTGCAATCACAATTTTCCTCACATTAGGGATTCTGAAATGCCATCTCCGATACAATCATGATGGTACACTAAGGGATGCTTCAATAAATTAAAGGTCTCAGGGCAAATAAGGACGAATCTCAGAATCTATCCATAAACCTAAGCAAAATGGAACTGGGAAAGGACAAAAACTACAAGAAAGCCCATGAGTTCCACAGTTATGCTACTAAAATATCACCATTCTGACAAAAGGTTTATTTTACTATTAAGATGAAAAGGAGGAAATATCCACTGGAAAATTTTCAGTTTCTTCCCATGCATCAAGACTGAAATGAAACACCATCCTCTGATGAGAGCAAAATCATAACTTTCCCTTTTGGGGATTTTGATTAGATTAGGTATAAATGAAGATTATGTGGTCCAGGTCTGGGTACAGCATTAATTCAGGCAACAAAGTTATCCTCAACATAAACTGACTCACATCCCAAAAGTTAAAATTCAGATGAAATGGAAATACAAAAATTGTTTAGGTCCCAGTCCGGATAGCTATGTTTTGAATCCAAGTGTGGAACAGGATGGCAAGGCAATCCTTAGACTAAACCTGACCAATTTACAATTTTACATCCCCAAAAATTTGATGAACATAAATTTTCAAAGTAGTTTGTGATGTCTTCACAAATTTGACAATTTCTAAACATGCCAAAAGGACAAGCCTTGGAAACTAGGCATGAAATGGAACCAAAATAACAGTGTCAGCAAACATAGCAAAGGAGAAAAATTCAAGCTTCCTTTAACATGCTTATATATAAAATGGCAAAATGTAAACCACACAAAACATGGGTACAAAAGGCATATGTTGACAGTTGATGTTGACCAAGATGATTGTTACATGATAGCACCAACCTGATGAGAGGAAAGAACAAAAGCTAGCTATTGAAAGTGCTTTCATTTACTTCAAGAAGCGTATATGACAACAAACTCAGTAAAAACCTAACACCAAACAAGGAGACAAAGACTATCAAAGGGATGAGGGATAGTATTTGCACTTCTAACTAATTCCAGCTTGTATCTTAGAGTTTAAGACTTCATGATGTGCCACATTACTTTTACAAAAAGGAAAAATAAAATGGAATGTAAAACTATTACTGCAACTCTATCAATAAAAAAATAAACAGGAATGGAACACACCAAATGTAGAATAAGTTGTCCATTTCTTGTCTCTGAATCCTTCCCAAAAGCTCAATCTGCAAGATACCACCAATACAAAGCACTGGTTCTGGAAGCTTGAACTTTTGTAGCTGGTTTTCCTGCCCTCAAAGAAATTCTTCCATGCAATGAATGATGCAAAGGGATGCTCAAGCAAAAATTTGCAAAAAATGAAGCTAGTTATTCTATCACATAAGATTTTCTCAACTAAATCAGGCTAGGTAATTTCCAATCTAGGCAAAAGTTTATTGATCCTGCCATACTTCAGCACTATAGAGTACAGGCACTTCAAACACTAATATTATACACAACACATTACTATGCAACACTTGAAATTACATGTACAGACTTTAGATTTTGCTGAGTTGCCTAATAGTGTCCATGTTGGTGCCTATACTTCCCATGTAGGATTACTCATAAACCTGAATCAAGTTTAGGCATGCCAATGATCTATATATTTCGTGCTCAAATCAAAACCATTCATTCTCTCTCACCTAGACACTATCATGTGAGCCAAAAATTTAAAGGACCTAAACAATCACATTATATTCAATGTAACATTAGGGGTTTTTTGTTTTTTTTTGGGGGGGGGGGGGGGGGGGGGAGGGACCTGAAATATAGCAAGTTTCCAAACAAACTACCAGTTATCTGAAATCCTACAGAAATGGACGTAGAAATAACTACGTGACTGTCAGAGGCAGATACACTTAAAAGTATTCAATGTTCTCATTTACCATTTACCAAAAAGAAAAAGGAATAAGAAAGATGAGCATAGTATTGTATGCTTTCTCCTTCACAACCTGCGATACTGTCCATGTCCACAAAATAGATGTTTTATCTTATCAGTTTATTTGCACTGGTTGTAATATACGCAAATAAAATTAAATTAAAGCCCACTTTTATTATTGAACTAGAATTGCTGCCTAAGTGTTTTGAAAGCGTTGAAACGCTTCCAACCTCATGATGATCATCAATCCAAAACAGATCTATCACAATGCAGAGTTCAACAAAGTGCAAATCGGTTGACACTTTGTCCGGCCAATTATCAAATGGATGACGACCAATACCAGATACTGGACTAAGTAAGTTTGTACTATAATGGACCCGTAGATGGAAATTAGATCTATGCAACTGATTCAGCCACCAAACATCTCCAAGAAAATAAAAAGCTTTATCCAATATCCTCATTTTTGTATGAAGTACAAAATATGCATGCTTGTTAAACCACAGAAAGCCCAAATCAAGAGTCTTAATGCATTGGAATCGCTAAAACAGCAAGCTATGGCTATCATCCAATCCAACAGATTTCCTGCCACATGAATGAGGCTCATTTAAGCTTCCCTAAAGCATATTTCCACAAGGATAGCTCTCATTTCATCACCAGCTATTTCTGTGGTCATATCTTACATGGTATGCACTGATTTAGCAGAATTAAAAGCTCGGAGTTCAAAGGCTTAATGAGAAATTTTTACTATTCAAGACAGACTCCATTACACAAACATAAAAGACAAAAGTGACCAGAAAAGTATGAAATCCTATGAAACAGGTAAAGAATTCAGGGGAAGAAGAAAAGCATGGGAACAGATACTGTTTGAGAAGCCATATTGCATACCTGAGCCATTGGAAACTCCGGAGAAATGTAAGTCCATACATACTTTTCATCAGCAGAAGCGTCTAAAGAGGGATTAGGATGACCCATTTTGATTCGAACAGATTTTGCTGAATATATAGGATTTCCTGGCTGAAAATATGCTGAACATAAAAAACAATATCGTCAATAAAAAACTTACAAAAGCAAATTAAACGAAGCTAGCACATAGTTTGTGAAGATCCACACCAGTACCTTTGAAAGGATGAACACTAATTTCCGTAATAACACAAATTGGGCAGACCAACTTGTATGTTAGTGTCTCAGGCACATCAGGATTTCTTTGTCCTTTACTGGACCAGTATGAAGCTCTCCCATTAATAATGTCTCTTGCCTCTAGTGTATTTGCAATGCTTTCCTCTGGAATATTATCAGTGCTAGAAGCACCAATTGTCTCTCCAATGCAACCCACAATAGCAGATGATGTGCATGCTCTAGCTAAATAAGCATAGACTCTATGGTCCTTTTCTAGAGCTCGCCATTCCATAGAAGAGCTAGATCCAACTTCAGGTTCCTTTGCTCCACTTTTATTCAGTTCAGCAACACAGGAGGCTCTAGATAATTGAGGAAACATTCTCAAGCATAGCTGTTTGAAAAGACCATTTCCAATCACTGCAAATCGCCATACTAGATTATCAGTAGAAATAACATTTGTCAGTGAATTTTAGTTTCTGCAGAACTCTTATGTCCTTTGAGAACGATTGATGCAGATTTCGTAGCTTCGTCCATCAGTGCTTAAATGAAATTACTTAAATTTGGATTTAAGAAAAGAAGAAATTTTATTAGGATGAAAGTAGCAAAGGAACGGACATTAAGATGTCCTCCAAAACAGACCAAACAGTAGATTCTACTAAGCTCTCACTAATATGTATACTTATTCTTGTTAAGCATTGCAAGAAGTACGGTTGCTCACCAATTCACAATCAACCATGTTGAGAACACATTGTCATTTCTAATGCTTAAACACCAAAATAAGACTAATATTGTAATAGAAAGCTGATATTATAAGTAGCTTTTCAAAATTATATAAAATTTTATGGTTAAAATAATTTTGACAATGAAAAAACCCTCTCTCTTCACCTAGTCTCCAATTAGATTGGATCATCTGTCTTATGTTATTCTCTAAATGATAGTTCAGGTTACCATCATAAACAATACACCATCAAGAATGTTTTATAAGCCTAGGTTAGCTGGCAATCCAGGCGATTTGCACGCACTCTTGTCAAAGACATTATTCAGCACACCATTTACTTCAATGTGCAGATAAATTAAAGGGGGAAATGGAAGTTTGGTCATGTATGACATAATCTCCATGACAAGGTACATATACAAATAGTTAGCACATATACTAATAACTTTGGAAACAGAACTAATTCCATTATAATAATTCTATCAAAGGGTGCGCAAACTGTGGTACAGGTGCGATCATGTATGCTGCAATCTTCTTGTCATGGTCCAAGTGAAAATCATTAGCATACTGAGGTTAAAATTTCGTAAAATACATAAAACAGAAAAGAAAGCATAATATTAGTAGGGTTGGTTGATCAGATGACAAACATAATGTAAAATGCATAGACTAAAGTTGGTGTACTCGTATAGATGAGATATCAGTGTAAAAGTCAGCTGGTATAGCTCACCAAAGTGTCGCCAAAATCGCGAGACACAACTAACTCGGGCAAGGTCAGACGGATCATCCAAACACATAAGAATCTTGTGCGACATGTCAGGATCAAGCCAATGGATGAAATCCACAGAAGATTCCATACTGGGGCGGTAGGTGTATAAAAAATAACAAGTTCTTTTGCAAACCTGAGAACCTGAACTGGCACATGAACAAAATGTTAACATTTAGCACAGTTCAAGCTAAAATGACGCAGAACTTTCTTTTTTAAAGATTTTAACAATTGGACAATTTGTGATTGTTTGTTGTAATATTGAATTTTAGCCATGAATGTAATCAAAACGGACATATAAATACTTATCCTCTCCCAAACAGCATAATTTTAATCTTTTTATTTCTTGACACGCATAAGACAGTAGTGGGGTACACTTGATGAAAAATCTAAAACAGCCCCGGCTAACCATCGAGTGATCGAGGAATGAGAAATATCAGAAAAATGGCTCACTAGAATACGAAAAGTCAATTCGCTTGGAGAGAATAAAAGAAACAAAATTAAATGAACAGAGATTCAATAATTTACATTTTTAAAAATTAAGTAATTAGTCATGAATTGCACATATTTTGGGGGAAAATCCCCAGTGATCAACTGAATTCATTCGATAACCAGAAAAAAGAGGAGAAGAGCGAATAGTAATGGAATTTCGAAAAAAAATTCGAAACGAGAACAAAAAAAAAAAATATTGAACGCAGATTCGTAGGGAACTTCAATTGAAATTCGCGGGAGAAAGAGAGACAAGGACAGTAATGCTCACCTTCGTCGTACACCGGAATACCTTCACGTCTGAAACATAAACCCTAAAAAGGAAGTCATTAAGAAATTGAGGGACAGAGACAATTGTTGGCGACGGAAGGAAGGAAGGAAGGAAGGAGAAGAGAGAGAGGGAGAGGAAGTGAGATGGCGTATGAGTGGAAAGGATAAAAATAAAGCTCTGGCAAAACAAGCATGTTTATATATATTTGCATAATAGTATTTCCTTCTCATGTACTCAACCCCTTTATTTTTCGGTGAAATATCTCAAATTCTCTAATAAAAAGGAATTTTTCTTTTTATTAATGGTCGCACAAAAACTTAGATAAGTTGGGTTTTTGGAGACCACCAAGGCCCAAACAAAGTCATATTGAGAGATTTGAATCCATAATGTTATGATTATGAGCCAATTCATTTATCAACTAGATCAATTTTTATTGATAAGAGGAATTTTTCTAATTGTGAGATTAAAACACTGAATTAGCACTTAATTGGTAAATTAACAAGTTGGGTCGATAGTTTTGAACATATTAATGGGATTAGATCCTATTTTTTTCCTCTATTTGTTGAACTGAAAACAATGCCAATCTGATGATTAAAAATGGAAAATGACAAATTTTTTTTTTTAAATTATAAAGTCTTAAGTCAAGTTTATTATTGATAGTTGATAAGAGAATGTTTATTGCCAATAATTGATAAGAAAATGACGAAATTTGATAAGCAATTCACAACTCTTCTTTTAAGAAATACCAAACTTAAAATTTTTCGGTTTCAAAACTTTTTTCTTATCATTTTCACTTTAAAAACATAACGATTTGCACATAAATGTTTCAGTTTCTTGTAAAATCATGTTTTCATTTAAATATTGCACTTTTGAAGGACTTATTGTTATAAAAGTATATGTGATAAGAGAGAAGATTGATAGGATTCAGAGAAAATTGATAGAATTTCTAGAGAGAAGTTCTCATTCAGTTCTATTGAAACAATCAATTACGGGCTTTTATATAGAGTCAAAAATCTAACCCTGGTTACCTGACCATGGTTATATTTAACTCTGGTTACATGATCATGGTTACTTTATATCTTCTTTATGTCCTTGTCTTATTTTGCTTTTGCTTTGTGTCAAATCTTCTTTTCTTCTTTACGTCAAGTTGACTAGAAGAGTAATATGAGTCAATGGACATCCACATATTTAATATTCATAACATTCCCCCTTGGATGTCCATTATGAATGTGCCTCATTAAAAACTTTAACTAGAAAAAACCCAGTGGGATAAAAACCTAGCCAAAGAAAAGAGTACATCATTCATTGATACACCGTCAAGTGCTGCCTCATTAAAAACCTTTACAGGAAAACCCAGTGGGATAAAACCTAGATAAGGGAAAAAGAGTACAGCGTATGTCGACTCCCCCTCTTGATAATATCAGTTCAAATCTTTGAATCTCCGAAGACCAATATCATGAACAAGTTTTTCAAAGATTGTACCTGGGAGTGACTTGGTGAATAAATCTGCTAGATTTTCACTTGAACTGATTTGCTGGATATCTATTTCACCATCCTTTTGAAGGTCACGAGTGAAGAAGAATTTTGGTGAAATATGCTTTGTTCTATCGCCTTTGATATAGCCTTCTTTAAGTTGAGTGATACATGCAGCATTATCCTCATATAGGATTGTTGGGATCATTTTGCCAGAAGATAAATGACAAGTTGTACGTATATGATGTATCACTGACCTCAATCACATACATTCTCGACTTGCTTCATGTATTGCTAGAATTTCTGCATGATTAGATGATGTGGCTGATATAGTCTGTTTCATAGATCGCCATGAAATAGATGCACCTCCACATGTAAATAGATAGCCCGTTTATGATTTACCATCATGTGGATCAGACAAAAATCCGGTATCTGCATAACCAACCAGTTCATGCTTGGATACATTTGAGTAGTATAACCCCATGTCTGTTGTACCTCTGAGATAACGAAGAATGTGTTTTATTCCATTCCAATGCCTTCGTGTTAGTGAAGAACTATATCTTGCTAATAAATTAATAGCAAATGATATATCAAGACGTGTGTGATTAGCAAGATACATTAGTGCTCCAATAGCATTAAGATATGGTACTTCTGGACCAAATAGTTCTTCATCACCTTCTTCACTAATTTATCGGGATCGAAATGGGTCTTTATCCACCTTCAAAGATCTTACAACCATTGGGGTACATAATGGATGAGATTTATCCATGTAAAATCGCTCTAGAACCTTCTTTATATAAGTTTCTTGATATATAAAGATCCCTTTCTTGAAGTACTCGATCTGTAATCCAAGACAAAATTTTGTTCTTTCCAAGTCCTTCATTTCAAATTCTTTCTTCAAACAATTAATTGTCTTTCGAAGCTCTTCAGGAGTTCCAATGATGTTGATATCATCAACATAAACAGCAATTATAGCAAACTCACTATTAGATCTTTTCATAAAGATGTATGGGCATATCGGATCATTTTTGTATCCTTCTTTCAACAAATATTCATTAAGACGATTATACCACATGCGCCCTGATTGCTTCAGGCCATACAGGGACTTATTTAACTTAACTGAGTATTGTTCTCGAGAACTTGAATTGGATGCTTCTGGCATCTTAAGTCCTTCAGGGACTTTCATATAAATATCATTATCAAGTGATCCATATAAATAGGCAGTCACAACATGCATTAGATGTAAATCAAGTCCTGCATCTACTGCTAGACTGATTAAATAACGAAAAGTAGTCACATCCACTACTAGTGAATACGTTTTTTCAAAATCAATGCCAGGTCTTTGTGTAAAACCTTGGGCTACTAGACATGCCTTATATTTAGTTATTTTTCCCTTTTCATTTCTTTTTAGTACAAAGACTCATTTGCATCCAACTAGTTTTACATCTTCAGGTGTAAGGACTACAGGTCCAAATACTTTTCGTTTTGTCAATGATTTTAATTCTGCATTAATTGTATCTTTCCATAGGGGCCAATCTTTTCTTTATTAGCTCTCACTAATGGATTTTGGCTTATGATCCTCATTATCATTCATTACATCATATGCTATATGATAAGCAAAGATGTCAGCAACGTTGACTTTATTTCTATCCCATCGGATTCCATTCATAACATAATTTATTGAGATCTCATTATTTTTACATATATCAGGTACCTGGGTCTCTTCTGGGACTACAACATTCTCTTCTAGAGATAATATCTCTTCAGGAGATGGCTCTTCTAGAGCTACTAATTTTTTTTCATTATCTTCGACTTAACCATCTATATTCTTTGCTCCTTTTCTTTTTCGAGGATTTTTATCTTTGGAACCGATGGGCCTGCCACGCTTCAGGCGTGCTTTAGATTCATTCATAGCAGGTTGTCCTTCAGGAACATCAATTTTAACAAGAGCATTAGCAGCTGGGACATGTGACTTTGTCACTTTCTTTGGGTCAGTAAATGCTTCTGGCATTTGATTAACTAAATTCTGTAAATGAATTATCTTTTGAACTTCCAGTTCACATTGTTTTGTACGAGGATCAAAATAAACCAATGATAATTCATTCCAACTAATTTCTTTACCCAGCTGTTTGTTTTCTCCCCCTAATGTTGGGAAAAATGATTCATCAAAATGACAATCGGCAAATCGTGCCGTAAATAAATCTCCTGTGGATGGTTCTAAACATTTTATAATTGGTGGAGATTCATACCCAACATATATTCCCATCTTTCTTTGAGGGCCCATCTTGGTGCGTTGTGATAGTGCTACAGGCACATATACCGCACACCCAAAAATTCTTATATGGGAAATATTAGGTTCCTAACCAAAAACCATTTGTAAGGGGGAAACCTTTAAATAACTTGTTGGCCTAATGCGAATTAACATTGCTGCATGCAAAATGGTATGGCCCCAAGCAGAAATTAGTAGATTAGATTTCATAAGTAAAGGTCTTGCAATTAATTGCAACCTTTTAATCAATGATTCTGCAAGTCCATTTTGCGTATGAACATAAGCTACAGGACGTTCAACATCAATTCCAAGGGACATACAATATTCATTAAAAGCTTGTAATGTAAATTCACCAGCATTATCAAGACGTATTTTCTTGATAGGATAATCAGGGTAATGTGCTCTTAATCTAATCAATTGAGCAAGTAATCTCGCAAACGCCAGGTTGCGAGAAGATAATAAGCAAACATGCGACCATTTAGTTGATGCATCAATTAAAACCATATAGTACCTAAATGGTCCGCATGGTGGGTGTATTGGCCCACAAATATCTCCCTGTATCCATTCTAGAAATGTGAGAGACTCACTTTCTACTTTGCTTGGTGAGGGGCGAATAATTAACTTTCCCTTGGAACATGCAGCACATGAGAAATCATGGGATTGTGATATTTGTTTACACTTCAGGGTATGTCCACATGAATTCCTAATTATTTGTCGCATCATGATTGAACCGGGATGGCCTAACCGGTCATGCCAAACAATAAATTCATTGGTAAACTTCTGGTTTACATTATCGAACTGCTGGTTTGAATTGACAAACTTCTGGTCTGCATTATTGAACTTTTGGTTCTCAATAGCATGTGTTTCAATTGTGCTTATACATGTGTAATACAAACCAGAAGAAAAAATAGAAAAACTTTCTAATATACATTTTCTACCAGCAACTATATTTGTAATGACAAGATATTCCTTATTATTTTTAGTTGTTGTTTCTAAACGATATCCATTTCTACGGATATCTTTGAAACTCAATAAGTTTCTTTTAGACTTGGTAAAATAAAATGTATTATCAATGCATAATTTTGTTCCTTCAGGTAACAAAATATTAGCTCTTCCGGAGCCTTCAATTAAATTTATACTACCAGATATAGTCTGAACATTGGCTTCTCGTATTACCAGGGAAGAAAAATATTTATCATGTCTGAGTATGGTGTGGGTTGTTGCACTATCAACGAGACATAAATCTTCAGGATTGATGCCAATAGGATTCATTCTTCATAAAACATAAATAAAATTAATACATATGATAGAAACAACTTTAAATAAAATATAACAGTTCAAATTATATTAAGAAATCTGCAACATCCAAATAGTTATTATCTATATCGCCATACTCAGAATTCTCGTCCTGATCAACATGATTAACTTCAACATTTGATCTTTTACCAGTATTTTTAATTGATTCTTGGTAAAGATCAACTAGGTGCCTTGGTGTACGACAGGTACGAGACCAATGGCCCTTGCCACCATATCGATAACATGGATTATTAACATATTTATTATGCCTACTGCTTTCCCCTTTTTGGTTCTTATCATTCTTTTCCCACTTCTGATAGGAATTTGAACCTCCATGATATCGACCACACCCACGGCTGTAGCCACGCCCACGTCCACGTCCACGTCCACGACCACGGCCACAATAAAATTCATTTGTTACCACATTCACTTCGGGGAATGGAGTTGAGCCTGTTTGACGGGATTCATGGTTTTTCAATAAAAGCTCATTATTTTGTTCAACCACAAGGAGACAAGAAATTAACTCAGAATATTTCTTGAAACCTTTTTTACGATATTGCTGCTGTAGGAGCAAATTGGATGCATGAAATGTGGAGAATGTTTTTTCTAACATATCATCATCAGTAACATTTTCTCCACATAATTTCAATTTAGAAGTAATTCTGAACATAGTTGAGTTATATTCGCTTATAGATTTAAAATCTTGCAAGAGTAAATGCAACCAATCAAAATGAGCTTTTGGAAGAATGACCATCTTCTGGTGATCATATCTTTCTTTCAAATTGTTCCAAAGGACAAGTGGGTCCATCACTGTCAAATATTCAGTTTTTAAATCCTCATGTAAATGGTGGCAAAGAAAAATCATGGATCTGACTTTATCTTGGTTGGATGCCTTATTCCCTTCTTTAATTGTGTCTTCCAAACTTTTGGCATTCAGGTGAATTTCCGCATCCAACTTCCAAGATAAATAATTTTTCCCGGTAATATCAAGAGCCACAATTTCAAGTTTTACCAGGTTTGCCATTGTTCAAACTAATTAAAGAAATAAATGAAAATAATTAAAATATGAAATGTAAATATGTAATATAATAACTGTAAATTCATAAAGACAATAAATAATTCATAAGGCAAGATAAGAAAATTAAAACATGTATGGCTTCGGGTGAAGCGTGACAAAAGAGAAGATTGATAGGATTCAGAGAAAATTGATAGAATTTCTAGAGAGAAGTTCTCATTCAGTTCTATTGAAACAATCGATTACAGGCCTTTATATAGAATCAGAAATCTAACCCTGGTTGCCTGACCATAATTATATTTAACTCTGGTTACATGACCATGGTTACTTTATATCTTCTTTATGTCCCTGTCTTCTTTTGCTTTTGCTTTATGTCAAATCTTCTTTTCTTCTTTATGTCAAGTTGACTGGAAGAGTAATATGAGTCAATGGACATCCACATATTTAATATTCATAACACTTATAAATATTTTTATATATTTCAAAGATATATAATTGTCCATGAATATTTAGAAGTGTAGTCTACTTGGTTTTTTGATAAGATTTAATTATATCGGTTTAACATTTTGTGTGATGATAAAGTAGACTTTCTTATTATATTAAAAAGTACAAGGATCTTGCTTTGAAGTTTATATATTTATATAAATATATACTGAAATATTAAGGAAATTGCTTTACATTTCAAAATAATAATATTAAATTAAATTAAATTTAGGAAGAAACTTATTTGTAATTATTTATAGGTTAAATTATATAAAACTTCCACTGAACTTTTGGTTAGTTGCATGTAACCCTTAACATTTCAAAGTTTAAATTTAACTCCTTAACCTTTCATTTTTTAACTATTAACCCCTGTTGTTAAGTGATCATTATTTTTTTAACGGAAAATATCACATCAGAATATCAGATTATGAGATGATACGTGGTATCCTGTGTAAATTACCAATTTCATAAAACCCTCATGAACTTTGAATAGTTGCAGAGAACCCCCGGAACTTTGATCAATTACAAATAACCCCTTGATATTTCAAAATTTATATTTAACTCTCTTAAAATTTTGATTTATAGTATTAAACTACACATGCAGTTACTTTTATCAGGTTAATAAAATTATTAAGATTTTTACGATCATTTGTCAATTTTATTTTTTTTCCGGTTATCATTTGTCAATTCAAATAATCTTTTGTATGACAAAAATTAGAAGAATAATATTTAGAAAAATATAAAAATAAACGTTGAAACTTTGATTCAAGAAAAAATATATATTACTAATAAAAAATTAATGAGGGCATACAAGAAAAATATTTTAATTGACAAATGATAGGGAAAAAATTAATAAATTTATTAAAATGATAAAAGTAACATCATGAGGTTTAGTATTATAAATCAAAATTTTAAGAGAGTTAAATTTAAATTTTAAGATGTCAAGGGGGCTATTTGTAACTGATCAAAGTTCCGAGGGTTCTCTGTAACTGTTCAAAATTCAAGGAGTTTTATAAAATTAATAATTTACCCAGTATGTCACATTTGTAACTGATCAAAGTTTAAGGGTTCTTTGCAACTATTCAAAGTTCGGGGGTTTTATAAAATTAGTAATTTACATAAGATCACATTTGTCACTGATCAAAATTCAGGAGTTTTTTACAATTGTTCAAATTTCAAGGGGATTTTATGAAATTGATAATTTAAATCGGATGCCACGTGTTAGCTCATATTCTGATATGGCATTTTCCATAAAAAAGATAACGGTCACTTAACGGCAGGGGATTAATAGTTAAAAAATGGGAGTTCAGGGTTAAATTTAAATTTTGAAGTGTTAGAAGTTATATGCAACTGACCCAAAATTTAGAAGATTTTGTATAATTTAACCTTATTTATAGGGGTGGAAATAGGCCAAACGGCCTGTTAGGGCCTGTAGCCTCGCCTGTGATTGGCCTATTCAGGCCTGGCCTGCCAGGCTAAAAGGTCAGGCCAAGATCAAAATAAAAGTCTGTTTTACTTAATAGGCCAGGCCAAGGCTTATTGATAGGCCTGTCAGGCCGGCCTGATCCTGTTAAAATATTTAAAAAAAAATCAGATAAGGGTTAAAGGATAATTTCGCCCGAGCCTATAAGTTTTAGCATGTTTCGGCTTGTTTAAGGAGGTCTATTTTCAGCCTGTGGCCTTTTAGCTTGTTTTGCAGTGTGGCTTGTAGGTCTGTTGATTTGCTTAAAAAATTTTAAAAATTCAGGCGTCCTTAACAGCCTTTAGCCCAAGCCAAGGCTAGGCCTAAAAATTGGCCTCCAACAGGCCACAGGCCAGACTCAGACCAGTTTGTGCCTTAACAGACTAATCCTATTAAAACAAAAATCTGAACTGGCCTACCCTATTTACACCTCTATTTATTTATAATATGTTATCATCAAGTTTACCCCCATCTCCGTAACCTCCGTCCTCCAAGTTGTCAGTTGTAACCAAATCAAAGGCCGCATGTGTGGTTTTTGTGGAAAGAAACATGTCGCTTTGCACGCCCACCATGGAGAAACACAAGCACTTGATCCCCCTTCAACCACTCTCTCGCTATTTTTAACTTGCAATTCTCCCTTGTAATAATAATTCAGCGCAATCTAGAATCTTACTCTTAAACATACGAGAATATAAGTATTAGATAGATTAGCAGAAACACAAACCCAATCCTCGATATCAAATATAGCAGAGGATCTATATTATATACAGGAGTCTCCCACACTTGCAACCCAAAAAAAGAATCTAACAACACATTTGGTCCCTTGGCCTATCCTCGCATCTCTACTCCTACAAAAGCAATCTTTACCAACTCCTCCTCCTCCTCCACTTTTACATCTTCAGCAGACCCCACTATTTTAGAAGAATACAATCAGATTAAATCAATCACAAAGAAACATACATACATATATCCACTTGCAGAATGCATGATTTTTATTTTTTCACTTCTCGTGATTCCCACCTAGCTAGCCCTCAAATGACATCAATCCATTCATTAATGCCACGCACACCCTGACGCTCTTGTATGTATGCATGTCTCCTTATATTTAACTCAATCGTCTTCTATAAACAAGTGTTCCTTCTTCTACTCCTTTCCTACATCATTACTGTTGCGTATCAAGACGGAGTCCACACAGACACCTCCTTTGATGTGGGTGCAATCGATTTGGGTCAATGAAAATTTGATGTTCATCACATCTTTAGGGTTTTCAGAAACAAAACTTCCTACAGGATAGAGGACCCACTTTCCTGGATTGTCCAAATGGTACTGGGATACAGCATGTTGGCCATCAGAAGTTGTGAGCTTCAACCTCACCGGCTTTATGTCCCAGCCGTGGACATGCTCAGTGTTACAGACCCGACGACCACGCCTCCTGGATGACCTTCCGAGTTGGAGTCTGAAAAACACGCTGTATCTCCCTGCTGGAAACTGGAAATCAATGTCTCCCTCCACTTCAAGCCACCATATTTGTTGAAGATAAGCAACTGCCTGGAATCTACACACACACACACACACACACACGAGACATCAGGTTTCACGTCATTCTTGAAACCTCAAATGGATCATACAGAAACACAAGCATACATGCAGATGCAAATATTTATTCATCCTAGGACATAACATATCACCACAGAGGACAAACAAGACCCGGGAATTACTAAAGAATATATGGGCCTCGCACACTCCTTGTTTTTTTTTTTGGGGTCACTTTCTCTCTTCCTGGACTACAACACCATAGCAGATGATCTGAACAACCCCTTCTTATATAGCCCATATTGCTTTTTATTCTCTTGAGGCTGAATGGAAAATATTCAAATGCTTGATTTGAATTATGAATGCTTTTGAACATGTGATCAGAATCAGAAGGGGCAGGCCGCCAGGATGGTTGAGTCCCACATCTTGTGTGTTTAAATAGATCGTGGCTTACACTAGACAAAGGCCAAGGTGGCTACAATCTTAAAAAGCTTAGCCCTTCGAGATTAGTTTAGAGAAACTATCCATGAGGCCACTACAAACTCTATCAACATTTGGTGCATGTGATTATCTGGATAGTCTACCAATATTCAGGATTATTCCAACTTCAGAGATACGTGATTACAAGTTCTTAAAAAGAAGACGGATCGTTGTGAATAATTCACGCTTATTGACAAAACCAGATAGAATATCCAGAACGAGGACAAGTCTACACAGAAAAGACAATACACACAATTTATAGGCAAATTGGGTCCCAGAAAATAAGGGCTATATAATTTTACTTGCGATAATCTCACCTTGACTCTTCGGTTGAGATGTAATTCCAGTATCTCCGATCATCTATGCCTGTAATCCTAAACGCTTTGGAAGAAATCGCTAAACAGATGCCACCTGTCCTCTTATTTATCCGTAGTTCCTTCACCACAGAGACATTTTATCAAATAAGGCAACAGCACTTGAAAAGAACGATGAAGTGTGATGAAGAGCAGAAAGAGGGGACTTACCTTTGTTCCATTATCAAATAGATTAGGCCTACAAAGTCTAGCATAAACATCCTTCTTCTTCCCCAACTCCATCACAGAAGCATCCTTCAACACTTGTTTCAGTATGAACTTATAATTCGAAGGCAATTTTGATTCCCAAATGAAATCTGCCGATGAAGCTCCACGAAATGCCCGATTCAAACGAGCCAGCTTGCAGATTTCAGGTGGGTCCATGTACATCAAAACCAATGCCACACAACTCTCTGGTATGTCTCCGAGTCTTGGCCTCACAGCAGCATCAGAAAATTCAGAATCCGAAACACACCCCGAAAAATTAGCACCCATAACAACACCAAAATTGAATCCGAGAGAAACAAGGGAATGAAGTCGCCTCAAAACTTGAGTTTGAACCTGAATTTGTCGATTTTTTGAGAGAGATCGAGGGAACGGAAATGGGGCGGAACAATCATTGGGAAACTACAAGAAGTCGTATTTTCATTGCTATCATTGGAATTATGGCTTTCATAAATGAGAATAATCAAATTGATTTAAAAACCAGAGATTAAGGCAGAAAAATCACGACTTGAGGGCGGAGCAGTAAGGGAATGGATCCAGCAGGGATGAGCATGGACATGACACGTGTTACTGACACAGGCACGAATCTCTCCGCCGTCTCTGACGGGGAATGGATCCTCTCAACAAAGGACCAACCTGAGCCTTGACGATGATGTTGATCAGAGATCGTAATATTTTAGTTTCCAACTCCAAGTAGGAAAACATTTTATTATTTAAAAATTATATAATACTATTATTTTTAATATTTTTGTCAAAACCGTTTTTGTTTGTAACAGGAAAATTTTTTTGGCCAGAATGAACCACCGTCATTTTAATATTGGTATGGGTATAAAAAAAAGTAGAATTAGAACAACGAATCTTGTTTTTTATAAAGATCTCAAAGGTCAGGAGTTTCTGGCCCGGCTTAACTAGGACCTAATTACTTCGGATGGAGAACCTTTGTGGAATATAAAGTTTTCCTTGTGCCCTATACACGGATCTAACCTTGCATGGATGTTTTCAACTTCAGAAGGTTTTTTCTTTCTCCTCTGTTTAACTAGATCAATCAATCTTGCCGAGTTCATATTCTATATCGTTTCAAACACTTGCACTTGCTTTATTTTGTCCATATTAGAAGGATTCTTCGTTCTTATCCCTTATTGAGACTTTTTTAATCACAGCCATTATCCGAATTCTGTTGATCCATTAAATTGACCTCTACCCTCAATCATAAAGCCGACGACCTTGTGCATCTCTCACTTCCTTCTTAATTCTGTAGGGATAGGGGAGATTGGCAATGCCCTATTAATTCTTTTTTAAATTTAAAAATCACACTAATTTTGAACAACATGCTGTACACAACTACAAATAACTGGCACCCCTTGACTTCGTTCCCTTTCCATATAAGATTATTTGAATGCATTTTTATCCACTTAAATGATTTGCACTTGAATATTGAATGGCCCATGCATGTTTATGGGCATTTTATTTGGACTAAAACACACATAACCCCATTAACTTTAATTTAGTTATAGATAACCTCAAAAGTTTAAAAATAACACTCTCAACTTTTAGATATTAACTATCAAACCCTTACTGATAAATTTAATGGACTGTAAGCGACATAAGATATTTAAAATTACTTAGAGATGACATGTAATTTTTTATAATTTTTTTGTTTATCTTAATTAAAAATTCAAAAGTTTGATTGAAGGATAGTTACAGTATGTATGGGATGGCTTTTAAGCCTCCCAGACATGCTTATCAGAGATTAAACCTGATTTTTGGAAAATCATGACTTATATATATATATATATATATATATATATATATATATATATATATATATATATATATATATATATATATATATATATATATATATATTCGGCACAACTTTTAACTAATTGGATTTATGAGTGAAAAGTTACTTTTTTACGTAAGCCACATTTCCAGGCTTATCATGAGAAGAAGTGAAATTACCTTTATGTCCTGTTTAGTATGCTAGAATTGGAGGTATGAATTTGGAAATGGAATTGAATTCCATATGGTTAATATGTTTGGTACACTTTTGGAGACATGGAATTGATTTCCATATGGAAGCCAATTCCATCAAAACTGATGGATTTGAATTCAATCATATAACCCATGGAATTCCTAAAAATTCCATGTAATTCCCCTGATGCCCCTCGATCATCTTTCATCTCAAACTCATCTCCATCCAATCATCACCGACCACCGACTCAACCTGACGGCGACGGTGACCTTCGGCAACTTGTGATGTCGACCTCCAACAACCAACAGCGGAGCCCCGATGTCAACCTCCAACAATTTTCACAACCACAACTTCGGAGAAGACGAAGATCTCCAACGACTTGGACGAGATCCACACGAGAGAAGACGAAGCAATCTCCACGACGATGACTCCGACTTTGTCACCATAACTGGCGGCAAGATCGACGGGTCTTCAATTTCTGGTCCGCTGTGTCTTCATCTTCGATGGATCTACAATTTCTGTAATGGTGGGTTTGGTCGATTTTTTTTTTGGACAAGGTGAAGATAATTAAAAGGGCATTTAAGTCTTTTTACATAAAAATCATATTTCATTTCCATAACATATCAAACATACTTATAAACCTTATTTCCATCTCCATATCCATATCCATTTTCATTTTCATATCCATATCCATCAAAATCAATTCTGCGTACCAAACGGGCCCTTAAGGTGTGTTTGGTTTGAGGGGAGGGGAGGATGGGAAAATTACAATTTTGGACAAAAGAACCCCAAAATTTACCTTCTCATTTTTTTAAATTTTGGGTTCCCGCCCAAAATTTACTTTCTCATTCTTTTTAAATTTTGGATTCCCGCCTAAAATTTAAATTCCTTCAACATATAAAGGTAATTTACCCACTCTCCCATTCCCTCCCACCCCTCCCCTCCCCTCAAACCAAACACACCCTTAGAATAATGCATCTTCTCTCCCCTTCATCTGCTTTAGGCTTTGTTTTTTCCCGTTCTATCATGATTCTAGCAATTAGTGTAGCAATGGTAGTTATTATCAGTTAATCGCAAAAATCCATTTTTCTCATGGTGAGAAAATTCAAGGATAACGTGACACGCTGTAGTGTTTGTTTTTAGCCCTATTTTTAAGAATAAGACAAATTTTTCTAGGGAAGTTCGAGGGTTCAGTATCAATTCAACGATTTGTTGGAGAAGAACTTGTATCTTTAACCTAAGCCTCCGTTACATCTTTCGATCTCTGATATTTGTTTTTTTGCGATTAGCGATAGATTGATGCTTGCAATGGGTATTACTGTGAGAAAGTGGGGGCATCTTAGAGATTTGCACAAGGCAATCAAGCAATATGAACCAGCTTCTGTAGATCCTGTTGTGACAAAGTTCAGAAGAAAGCAAGAAACCAAGCGGGATGGTCCTTAAACTTGTTTCTGAAGAATACAAGCAAAACTGCATTGTGTTTCAAAAACTCATTTGTTCTTCTTATTGTTATCTTAGGCCCACGGTTCAGGACAAGATCGGCTTATGCTGCATTCCTTGCAAATTATGACCCCGATTCCTCGGCAAAAATTCAATTTGGAAATGGGCAATATGACTTACTACCTTGTTCGTCAGCATTCTTTTTTGCTTTTCCCATGTTTGTTCGAACCCGTCACTCATGTTGGTTCTCAACCAACCAGCATGGCATTGTCAGCATTCTGCCTGACTACAGAACTGTAGTGTTCAAGTAGTGACAAATGCCGGCAACTTATATTCATGACATGGGTCAGAGGCTAAATTGTATAAGACATGTGATCCAATTAGTTATAAAAAATTATTCGATCAAATTATGTATTTTAGCATTGCCAAATTTTCCAACTTAACTTTTTTCACTTTTTTATAATTTTGATTTTAATTTTTATCTTATAATTATCATAAGAGTCACTTATACTACAACTAATCCAGACAAGTTTCACTTTCAGAAAGCCCTTATGTAACAGTCAATCCAAACATAAATTATATTACATAATCTAACTTTTACCCAATCTTAAGTTTGCATATGTCAGATTGCAAAAAAAAAAACCACTTTTCCCATGGTGATTCCAAACACACTTTTGTGATTATACTAATGGAATCCCTAATTGCCCCATCTTTATTTAATTACCCCATCTTTGTCGTCTACTTATCTCCATCTCTGGCAAGGTCTCTGACTCGCAACTTTTCCCTAATGAAAAAAATCACTCTTAATTATGATTTTCATCTCAATCACATTCTTCCTTCTGATTTTATTTATTATATATGTATATTCAGCATTGGCCAGCCTCTGCTTGATCTCTTTCCAGCAAGTGACGAAATCATATTTAATTAAAATCTGCGAAGCCCAAATCACCCAAAATAAAGAGGCCCCGAACGATAACTGTTATTTTGAATTTTTTTTGTTTGGTTACAAAAAGTTTAGAAAAGGGGTTAGGGGTTAGGCTCACCTTTAATTGAACCATAACTAAATGGACTTTTTCAGGGTCGAACCCTCTTTCCTTGATAATAGTGTCCGACCTCTTTGCCAGCTGAATCCAAAGACGTGAGATACTGTTATTTTGAAGTTTTTTTCTTTTTTTTTATAAGGCCATTAAATAGAAATGACATTACATTAGAAAATAAAAGAGACCCTCTATAAGTAAAGTCCTCCCTCAAAATCGTCAAGCGTCCTGGATGGGAAACGGGAGGAACCACTAACCCCCACGGTTATTTTGAAGATAGTGACATATAATGTGGCTATAAAACTGGAATTGTACAACCCGATATGGATGATTGCTTGCGTAGATGTTGGTGGTTTAAGCCCAGTTAAATGTCATGTCAAGAAGACAGAAACCCAAGTCGATGTGCAAGAGCAAAGCCCACTATATATATAACCTTTCTTTTTGCATAGCATTAACTTTTAAACTAGATCATGATATTTTATGTGTAAAATTAATTATTCTCATCCTTTTTACCAACGCATCAACCACATGCAATCCAGCCTATGGTTATTTTATTCATCGAACTTGTCTTGTGGTGCCTAAAGAGTTTCCTAACCCAACTCACCCATGTGAGTTAGAGACCAGACCATATATATAAAAATACAAACTGAATATGAACGTGGGACCATGCCCCAATGCCCAATTGCCTAATAACCCCCACTTACTAACCAACCTACATGCATGCATGCCCCTCCTTCTTATTACCACAAAAGTCAACTTTATTTTTTGAGTACTAGTTAGGATAAATATTATACATCAGCATCGATATTAATATTGTTGGATGAAACGGCAAGTTTAAATTATTGAATATATGGATGAGAAGATACGATAGAGATCTAAAACATGTTAATAATCTTTTTTTATTCCCAAATATGAGCTGAAAACAACTAACGTAACCTAGCTAGCTAGGATGGGTGAATAGAGAAACTTGCTTGATGAATCTGAAAATTTTGCATACAACCTTATTTCAGTTTTTAAGGCATATGCTGTGGTGTTTTAGAATTCATTGATCCTAATTTTCAAATAAGATGCTATAGTAATTCTCCCCCTTTTTATATTATCATTCTGATATCTAGTTCGGGGTTCTTGATTGTCCCTTCTAACATAAGTGTCTCCTCTGAACCTCAAACTAGAGACTCTAAAGGAATCTATCAGAACTTTACATCGCTAGATCAACTCTGTGTTGGTACATTAATTCTCCCCCTTTTACATCTATAAGTCGTAAATTTTATATAAGCTCAATGAAAATTTTGCATTTAATTACAAGCGTATACTGCTTGGGAAACAGGAAATGTTTTGCATGATCTGCAGATATTGTGAGACATATACATGTTGCTAAGCCGAGTCTAAGTAAATCCTTTACTGCTTTCTGATTGGATTGTGCTATAGCCAAAAATTTATTTGTCAAAATGTAGGAAAGAATATAGCAAAAAATGAAATTGAATATTGTGTTAAGTTGTAGAGTAATAAAAATATAGTTAAAGTGTTGAGGGAAAAAAGGCTACACACACACACACGTTGTGATAGATTATACGTCGGGATTATCAAATTAATGGTTACATATCTCATAGAATATAAGTTGGATGGTTAAAGTGAAGAAATGCTAATGGGATAGAGTGATTTGTGATTAAAAAAAATTCTATCTAATAAGTTTGTATGAATAATTGGGTGTATTTGGAGTGCGACTGTCTATCTCTTATACCCACGCTAATCGTATCACAGTAGCGGAAGCGATTATGACGCACAGCAAATACACCACGATAGGAAGAAGAAGAGATAAATATAGTAGAAGAAATGGGGAGTCAGTTTAACAGAGTTTCTGTATGTTATTTTGAATGTGTTCTCAACTGAATCCCTTTACGCCTATTTATAGGATTCTAAGTACCCCTTCCTCTTCTACTAACATGTCCTTCCATCAGAGAGACAAGATATCCTTTCGATTGAGAGATATATTGTTTCAGTGAAACAATACCACTTGTAGAGTCATATTGCATCGGATAAAAAAACATGACTCATAACATTTTGAAAAATATTACATATATCCACCCAAGCATTTATGTTATTTATACTTTGACCTCAATCCTATTGGGCATGAGCCCAATCCACCAAGGGTGGACTAGGCTATTTTCCAACAAAGTTTAAAGGAAAATTTAATTAAACTAGTATTAGACTTGTAATATTTTATGGTAGTGAATGTTAGGGTCTAAAAGAATAATAAAAGCATAAAATTAGTCTAGTAGAGATAAGAATGTAAAGATAAATGCATGGTCATACAAGAAAGTAAAAGAAAAGATACGGAAGGAGCATGTAAGAGGAATAGTGTGTGTGGTGCCTATTAAAGAGAAAATTGTATAAAATCGTTTAAGATAATTTGAACATAAATAAAGAAGGCTGTTGGAGACGCCAATGAAAATGGTAGATTAGATAACATAGAGTCCTCTAAAAAGGGGTAGAGGAAAACCGAAAAGAATATTCAATAAAGTCATTGAACCAACCCTTTTGATTAATAATCTATCTAAAAATTTAGTTGTTGATAGAATACAATGGTATCTCGTGCAATTTATGTAGCCGACCCCATCTAATAAGGTAAGGTTTGTTATGAATGGAAAAAAGAACTAAACCAAGGACAGGATCTTCTTCAAGGAATGTAGAAGATTTGAGCCTTAAAACTCATTAGAAGAGGTACCATTATTGAAACTAGCAATGCTTGAATCTCACTTACTTGAAGAAGCTCTGAAGGACAGAAACTGGGCTCCAGGACGGCCACATGTAAGTGGCATGAGAGGCCACACGATCGAGATTGCAATTTAATTATGTACTGATGAAGAATGCAACTTCACTTGCTTCAGCTCTTGAATGAGACAGTGGAAAGGAATAAGTGTGGTTAGATTAAGGGTACGTAGAGAGTAATCATTAGTGTGCTCTTTCTTGATAGTGCAAAACGATGAGACTGTGGTGGAAATGCAAGAAAGAGGATAATGCATGGAGTTAAAGAGTGAAAATAGGAGATGCATTTGTGTATATATGTGCATGAGCATGAATTGAGGGAGAAACAATGTTAATGTTGGTTGAACCGAGGAGTTCCCCCAAACGCTTCATTGATGGATCTGATACAATGAAGCAACAAAGAGATATGGTAGGAAATGCTGAGCAAGCCAAATGTATTTATAATGCACAAGCTGTGGCAACAGAATAAAAGCGAAAGAAAGAAGTCTGAGTGAGTTCTGGAATAAATGAACCTGGCAGAGAAGCCGACCAAGTCAAAAATCAAAACAATATATTCTTCCCCACAGACCCAAACTGCGTCCGCCGTCCAGTTTCCAGGGAGAGGCACCGAGCCAATCAACGCGCGCATCTCAATGAACACAAGTGGGCGCGTGACTAAAGTATTGAAATGAAATCAGCTTCAATTTCTGTGCCTTTTTTTAAGTTGACTTTAGTAATATTCAATTTCTATGCCTTTTTTTAAGTTGAATTTAGTAATAAACTCAAACTATGCACCCCTCCTCCGCTGTTTATTTTCATCAATACTTTTACATGTTAGTACGTTAACACATCAATTTTTAGGAGTGGTGAATTGGGTCGATATATCATCCCAACCACAAATGCATAGTGTCTAGTAATTTGAAATAGCAAAGCGATGCAGAATAGGACAATATTAGGGTGGTTCAAAAGTGTAGTTAGCGCTCAACAAACCCGGTCTCATTTTGATTTCTAGACACATACTTTCCTACTTTGAATTAAAAATGACCACATCAACATTGTGAATGTTTTGAAAGAAATATTGTTTAATTACTTACTTTTTGTGCTGAGGGAAATTAAATTAAATTTTCTGGAGTTGCTATAATGAATTAAATTAGACTGCAGGGGGAAAAGGTTCGTAAAGGCCTGTGGGGCCATCTCGACATATAATGACAACAGAATGCCAAATGCTTTGACTGCTCGCATTGTGATCCTCTTTAGGATGGGTAAGCTGTATGTATGGAAACAAAGAACAAAGGATGCGACCTCTTGCTTTAATTCGAATGTGTGTGGGTGGCAGATCTTTAATCGAGGCAAGTTGCTTGCGTATCACCTTCCTTACTTTAATTTTATGCCCTCTCATTTGGTAGGATATGATGGGTTTGAGAGTGGTCTGTGGTGCCAGGGGGTTGTGAAGAAATGACGAAAAAGAAACAACGTTTATCCATTTCAGACAGCGAATGAAAACCTTAATAATAAAGGGCCTATATGAGCCAATATTTATGAGTATAAAAGACCACACAAGTTATAAGGTACTCGTAATTGGATTATTGAAGAATCAAAACAACATACACTGTTGTTGTGCTTATATTATAGCACTTCTCTTAAAAATTGTTCCTAGTAAGAAGTTGGGAGTTGGATTGTTGTTGAAAACGAAAGAAATAGATTAATAGGAAAGTGCATCTCGAGTAGGTTGCACCGTCGACGAGGCACTGGAAGAAAGTGGTTGATGAATTGAAGCCATGATTATGAATATATTTGTGTGAAAATGAGATCTCTCATAGTTTTCAACACCACAACCTCCTTATATCTGTGGCCAGTAGCATTTTATGGAACCAAACAAAAGCCACACAATCAAATGCAATCGTGTGAAAAATAATTCGATTTTTATGAGGATATTTTAGTTAAAGAAATTGAATAATAATAATTCGATTTTCTTTTTTCTTTATCGAACCAAACAAAAGTTTTCTTCTTCTTAAGGGTAATTTTTTAAGAAACAATACATATTTTGAATTACAAATAATAAAATATATCTAACTTTATTATTTTTATAACAATAATGAACAAACATATCATTTGTGAGACTTTTGAACTTGCGAAATTGTATTTTTTTTTTAGTTTTTTATATTAGAGGCTATAAATAAAGAAGGTGGTATATTAAAGGGGAGGATTGGTTTTCCATTTTAGAAATTGATTTTTCTTTTTTGGGTTCAAATTTTAGAAATGGATTGACTTGTTGTGAAAGATAAAGAAAAAAAATTAAAAAATAGAATAAAGTAAAAGAAAAATATGATCTAATAAAGTTTTAAAAACAATGTCAGAGACGACGTAGAATAAAAAAGGTTCTCGTACTTCTTAAGTTACTTCTATATATAAAAAGACTGTAAAATCTAAGGTAATAAATTTCGGATGCGTCACTGAATCGGTTTAGGTATTAGGTTAAGGGTTAGTGGATCAGATTGGAGTTAAATATAAGCTAACTCGAAACTAAACCGGTGAGAAATTAAAAATTATAGGATTATTAATATGAAATTCTAAAAAAAAAAATTTAAAAATTGATTTAAAAATAAAAATCAGACCAGACCGATCTACCGGCCGATTGGTCGGTTTCCAGTCCGATTCAGGTTTGATTACACCGGTAAAATCATACTAGTATTTCACAGACTCTAAAATGAATTTTATGTTGTATTGCGGGCAAAAAAAAATGTATGTTGTTTTAGTTACCTTATAAATAGCGATAATAAAAATAGCAAATACATTGTCACCTATTAATTAATAATTGTTATGAAAATCGGGAAAACTTCTTGTTCTCTATTTTTCTCTTATATTTCTTCATTTTCTTCATATCAATTTCTTATACTTTTTTGATTTTATAACAATAATTAGATATTTTTAGTGTTTTATCAAAATCATATAATAATGAGTTCAATAAATTACAACGGCAAAAAAAAAAAAGAGTTCAATAAATTAAATTGATATTATATCAATTACTAATCGATAATTTCGGCAAAAAATCATTGATTGATAAGTGCTGCGATTTGAATTGATTGCACATCAATTATCATTATCAGATTGAATTTATATTTTATTAAATTTGGTATAACATAATATTTTCATTTTTTATAATACTGCTGTAAAATTTGTACAGAACAGAATAATAATAGCAAAAAAAATATTAGTATATGGTAATGAGGATGGTTTTGGACCCACAATCATTAGGAGAAAGGAATAGAGACAGGGGCAATAGTTAGACGGTTGGACTTGGACCAAAAAAAAAAAACAAAAACAAAAAGGGCGGTGGTAATGATATGACAGTAAGAGTACTAGTCAGAGATACCATGTTTCAGTTTCAGACTCATCCGGGGAAGCTATTATATATCCGGGGATAATATAATTTTTTGGTCCCTGAAGTTTGATCCAATTTTAATTTTGATCCTTCAATTTTGAAATTGGTGGTTTTTGTCCCTGAAGTTTCACCCAATTTTGGTTTTAGTCCTTCAAGTTTGAAATCGGTGGTTTTGGTCCCTGAAGTTTCACCCAATTTTGGTTTTAGTCCCTCAAGTTTGAAAAGGACTTGATTTTTTTTCCGGGTCGAATCGAGTTTCAAAAACGGATCGTCAAGTCATTTTTAAACTTGTGAGACTAAAACCAAAATCGGGTAAAAATTCAATGATCAAAACTACCGATTTCAAATTTAAGGGACTAAAACCAAAATTGGATGAAACTTCAGGACTTAAATCACAGATTTTAAACTTGAGGGACAAAACCAAAATTAGATTATACTTCAGGAACCAAAAATTATATTAACTCTATATATCCTCTGCCAGTCTGCCTCTCCCTTTCTCTCACTTGCCTCACATCACTCACGGCCAAAGCACCATGGCGCGTGTTGCCCATTGTCTTCCCGTTTCTATATAATCCTCGAAATCCTAACCCATTCCCTCCGATTCTGATTCTCGCTCTCTCATGAAGAGCAAAATATTAAGTTCTCTCATACACACAACAATGGCGAATTCCCTCTTTCTAGTTCACAGTTGTACGTCCAGGAATCCCAATAGATTGCTTCCTAATCTCCCACTCATCGTCGTCACCACCGTCTTCTGCACCGTCTTCTATCTCATCGGCCTCTGGCAGCACTCTTCTGGCCCTGTCGCTATTGACGCAGGCTACGTCGTCGCCGATTCTCTCTGCCTCCGCCCCAATTCCACCTCATCGCCTCCGCCCCCTCCCAACCTCGACTTCACCGCCCGCCACTACATACCAGAACCTCTCCCTGCCCCGGAGGCGGCGCGTGATTTCCACTTCCCGCTCTGCGATGTCTCACTCTCCGAGTACACACCCTGTGAGGACGTCAACCGGTCCTTGAAATTCGACCGAGACAGATTAATCTATCGCGAGAGGCACTGTCCGGGGCCGGCAGAGTTGCTGCGGTGCCGAATCCCTGCGCCGTACGGGTACCGAGTTCCTGTGCGGTGGCCGGAGAGTCGGGACTGGGTTTGGTACGCTAATGTGCCTCACAAGGAGCTGACAGTGGAGAAGAAGCAGCAGAACTGGATTCGGTTCGAAGGGGAGCGGTTTCGATTCCCGGGGGGAGGGACCATGTTTCCTCGCGGTGCTGACGCTTACATCGACGATATCGGGAAGCTCATCAACTTAAGGGATGGGTCCATCAGAACAGCCATCGACACCGGGTGCGGGGTGAGTTTTGTCTTGCGCTTTTTGTCCTATGTTTTGAGCCGCGAATCGGGATCCCGGGCGTTTTTTCTCGAACCGCTTCCAAATTCCTTTGTTTTTCTTTGATTGTGACTGGTTCATATCATATGTGCCATGCATTTCTTTCCCAACCTTATCCCGGTTTACTTGCGAGTCTACTTCACTATTACTCTACATCATTACATTTATATCAGCGCGAGCTGGTTCAATTTCGTGTTTAACTGGATTTGAACATCTACTGTTTAAATCCCTGGTGTTGACTCTTCTCAAATCTCATTTCTGGACCGGTGAAGGTTTCATTTAATTTTCTACCTAAATGATTGTTAAATCAAACCTTTTTTTTTTTTTGGATATTTATTAAAAAAGTCAACCTTTATTCACTTTTGTTGATCTCCCGTGGGACGCGATTTATGTTTTTTTTTTGGTAATATAAAAATGTCTCACAACTGATTACAACAATTGGTTTGAATAAATTTGTGCATCCGTTAGAATTTGTTGGATATATGAGAGATGAAGGTGATTAGAGCTGATGACGGAGTTTTGTTGTGTGTATGGTATGGGTAGTTGAACCACCTTGTTTGTGGTGCTTTAGTACCATTATTGAACTCTTTTCCCCTTGTTTCAGTTTTTATTTTCTCATCAAATTTACTTTAAATGGTTTAAAATTTAATATTCTAGTTGAGGTATTAATTTTTCAAGATATATAAACATATATAATTGAATTTGATCTCAATCATCTAGAGATAAAATGAGACAAGAATAAAAGGAAACGAGAAGGGCTAGTGGAATGTTATCTAGGATTACATAATTGTTTTTTTCAATTTGTCGTGAAATTTAAATGTCCAATACAAATTTTAGTGTTACTTACACGGCACGTTGAGAAGTTTCCTCCCCTGTTCTGGGTTTTGTTTCCTTTCAATTAAATCTTTTTAACTTTGGAGGTGAATTTGGCAACTTGTTTTGGAATCTTCGACCGTCCAAGCGTCATTCATCGGATTATGGGTTTAATGAGGATGGATATCCTTTGTTTCCATTTTGAAAAAGGAAGTCTTTCTATGGAAATATATAATTAATAGCACAATTGTCCTAGTCAATTCAGAGTCATGCCAGGCTGACTCTTTTCGTGGTTTTGTTTTGCTGTCTAATTTTTTAGTATTTTAAAATAACTTGACACGAATCTTATATATTCAATAATCAATAATAAATTTCGAAAAATTAGCTACCCGCAATAATTGTTAAATTTTTTATGGAGTATTACATATTGACACGACATTAGAACAAAGGATTTATGAATTATGACAGAATATGTAGTGGAAAATTTTTCATTACAAAATAAATTCACAACAATTTTTTTCTCTCTATTGTCGATGCAAATCTCTCTCTCTCTAAAATTGCAGCTGTGAGTATATAAATGTTTTGTACATTTGCTTGTTTTTTTTTTTTTTTTTTTGCGAATTTATACAATTTACAATTTCCATGTCTGGAAAACTTTGTGGCTGAGTGAAATTTCTCATGATAGCTTAATATGAATATATTATTCAGAATAGCTGTTTTACTTTTACATCCTTATTTGACTCCAAGGTGTGAAGTTTATTTTACATTAGATTTGAAGTCCAAAACCGGTACTATGAATTTGTTGCCTATTATGTGGATAGTAAAAAGGTGAAAATGGGGTAATCTAGTATTGCTTCGGCAACGCTTCTTTAAATTCTTGAAATTGAAGTAAAGTAGTGATGGTGAAGATACCAAGAAAAGTAGTGACAGTGAATTTTGTTTGTGCGGGTTTGAATTAATAGAGAAAATCAAAATGAAGGCATCAGTGGGGGCATAAGCTTGTGTTGTTGGAAGAATTATAAATGGTTTGAATTTAATTGAAAGGATTGATTAGAGTTAGAATGAGAGAGGCAAAGTTAAAAGGAGTAGTGGGAGTTAGTGGGTCATTATTATAAGAATGGGCGAGAGATGAAAGTGGAAACATGCATTAGTAAGATGAGGCCTATCGCCATCTTCCATGTGTTTTTGACTTTTTGTAGAGCTTTCTTCAACCCACATCTATCCCCTTCCCACTATTCTCTACTTCATCCTCAACCATTATGTCTCATCACTCATGCGTCTCCCTAATTCTTCTTCTTGTGTGTGTGTGTGTGTGTGTGTGTGTTTTTTAATTTTTTTTTTTAAAGTCTTGCGTAGTTATCACTCTTTAGATTTTGTTGTTGGTTGAAAATTTTTTTGTATTCTCGTGTTTTGGTTTAAACATGTGTCCATCCACATAATATAATATGCGAGTAGTTAATTAAAAAATTCTCCAAACTATTTTTCAATCAATCAAATTGAATAGTTCAAAACTTGCAAAGCTGGCTAGATACTATGAGATGTGCGATCTGCCACACGGTTTATATTTTAAAGTCATATATTTAGTACTTAAATTGAGTGATGCTTTGTGAAACAAAATTTGAGAATTTGCTTTCTCAATTGCACGTGATATATATATATATATAGTGAAACATGTCTGTTTGTATGTATGCATATAGCGTACGTATATGTTGAGTGCATGTATTTGTAATATGAGTGGTGGTTATTATGATAAATGAAAGGTGGCAAGCTGGGGAGCGTACCTGATGTCCCGAAACATATTAGCTGTCTCATTGGCACCCAGGGACACGCATGAAGCTCAGGTCCAATTCGCTCTGGAACGAGGAGTGCCTGCGCTGATCGGAGTCCTAGCCTCCATCAGGCTTCCTTACCCTTCCAGATCCTTTGACATGGCTCACTGCTCCCGTTGCCTCATTCCCTGGGGCCAATACGGTACGTCCTTAATTAGCTTGTGCCCCACTCTCATCAATATAATCACCCTTCCACTCCATTCTAATTGCGCGCTTCCATGCATCAGGCGGCATCTACCTGACGGAAGTGGACAGAGTGCTACGTCCCGGAGGGTATTGGATTCTGTCGGGGCCACCCATCAACTGGCAGAAGCACTGGAAAGGCTGGGAGAGGACTCGCGACAGTCTCCAACGAGAACAAGATGCCATCGAGGCTGTAGCCAAATCACTGTGCTGGAAGAAACTGGCGCAGAAGGATGATCTCGCCATATGGCGCAAGCCTACCAATCACATTCACTGCAAACTCACCAGACGACTCTTCAAGAATCGTCCCTTCTGTCGCTCTCAGGATCCCGACAAAGCCTGGTAATAGAATACTAATCACTCTCACACCCTGCCTTATATTTTCTAACACTTCTGCTGAAATTGCAGGTACACAAAACTGGAGGCCTGCCTGACCCCACTGCCAGAAGTATCAGACATAAGACAAGTGAGCGGGGGAGAAGTAGCGAAATGGCCCAGGAGGCTGACCTCAATCCCTCCCAGGATCAGCAGTGGGAGTGTGAGTGGAATCACGGGGGAGATGTTTGAACGAGACAGCGAATCGTGGAGAGAGAGGGTAAAATTGTACAAGAGAGTGGATCACCAGCTGGGAGAAAGAGGAAGGTACAGGAATGTGCTGGATATGAACTCTCATTTGGGAGGCTTTGCGGCGGCACTGGCATCAGCCGGCGATCCTGTGTGGGTGATGAATGTGGTGCCCGTGGAAGTTGAGGTGAAGACGCTGGGTGTCATATATGAGAGGGGCTTGATCGGCACCTACCACAGCTGGTGTGAAGCCATGTCTACTTACCCCAGAACTTACGACTTCATTCATGCTGTCGGGGTTTTCAGCCTCTACAGGCACAAATGTGAGATGGAAGAGATAGTGGTGGAGATGGACAGGATATTGAGGCCGAGGGGGAGCGTGATAGTGAGGGATGACGTCGACTTGGTGATGCGCCTTAAAAGTGTGGCGGAGGCAATGCAGTGGGAGACCTCCGTAGCAGACCATGAGGATGGCCCTCTTCACAGGCAAAAGATACTCTACGCCCTCAAGCCCTATTCCACTGCTCCCCTCCCTCTCCCCTGACTCCTTTTCTTTTCCCATTATTCAATTCCCTTACTCTCACCCTTCATCTACAATATTTCTCATCCCCGTCTTCTTATTTCGCAACACAATTTTTCATCTCTTGTTCTCTTCTTTTATTTCAAACTGTTCTTAATATTTTTAATCATCCAAATATTCTTATTCTTCATTTCATTATACCGATTCAATTTTATTAGGAATACCCCTTCAGAGGCTCGGCTGTGTTCTTTTTTTAATTATTATTTTGTTTGTTTGGGCTATGGGCCACTAGTGCAAAAATCGTATTTTAAACCGGTTCTGGATTAGATGTTGATATAGAGCGTGTTTGTTTCACCGTTTATCAGCCCAATCGACCGATTGAGAGGGCCAATTGGGTTTAAACAGTGTTTTATGACAAAATAGGTATTTGGTTGGCAGATTGACTTTCAGAAAAAAGGTAGAAAAAGCTCCGATGGGGGATTGCTCAGAATTGAAGCTTATGAAAGCGTTGGTTTCTGTTTTGAAGAGTAATTTTATATTTTTGGGGATCAATGAGGTATTTAAAATCACTTTTAATCATACAAATTTTTTATGAAAAATGTTCTAAATAATTTTCTCTTTCTTTAGATAGTAATCTTCTGCTAATTAGAGAATATTTTAGAATAAGAGTTTAGGCAAGTTTTAAGTTTTGTCAATATATGACTGTAGAAATGTAGAGAATAGTTAATAATTAATTTTAATCAGTTTAGATTTATTATTTAGTTGTTTTATGATTTTATAATCAATTTCTTTTATAAAACATATCATAAATTAATTTCTATATGGTGTTTTTATCGATTAAATTTGGTTTAAATAATTTATTTGGACTATTAGAGGTATTATTGAAGTTTTAATCAGTTTATTTTGTTAGATGAGCTATGTGAAAATGTAAGTTATGATTTAATATTTAAATTAGAGTTTAATATAATTTATAAAATTTAAGTTTGATATGCACAATAGAAAATACTTTTGGAGTGTACCAATTTAAATTAGAGTTTGATATAATTTTATTTAAAATTGTACCATTGCCAAATTTTCAAAGTTAATTTTTGGAAAAATTGTGAAAAAATCTCTCCGTGTGTAGATATCTTTCCATGTTCCATTTGACAATTAAATTGCTAATGAGGTTTTTTTTCACAATTATCCCTTCATTTTTTCATTTTTCATAATTTTTACAATTAGATAATACAGCAGTCACTTATGCAAAAACCAAACCAAACATCATTCACTTTTACATAAGTCACTTATCCAATGGTCAATTCAAACACTCATCATTTTGACCCATCTTACTTTTTTCCAATCTTAAGATTCCATAAATCTAAGTAAAAATAAGTCACTTATCCAATCGCCAATCCAAACACAACCATAATCATTTTTAAAAGTTTATTACTTTTTAGACCGGTTACTCCAAGATTAGGTCTTAAAAGTTTTTTTAGATCTCCTATTTTATACAACCAGTCTAAAAAATTGGATTTTTTAAAACTTATATTTTATGCATCAGATTTTAAAAAGTATATTTTTTAGGCCTCATATTTTTAAGGGAAAATCTCATATAAAGCTGCTTGAAATAGAAAAATTTTAAATTAGGTTGTTAAACTTAATAAATTCTTAATTAAGTTATTAACCCAATTTAAGATTTCAAAATATGGATAAAATGACTTTATTGCATTCTCTTAGTCTGCTCCATCTTCTTTCCTCTTGAAAAAGTTTTATTGCCCAATAACTTAGGTTTTCAATAAGTATATGTGTGTATTAACATTAATATATAATAAAATAAAATATAATTAATTTAATTTAAAGGAATTTTTGTGTTCAGAAAGGATCATCAAGAATAATTCATGCCAAAAAATAAAAATAAAAGCATAACCCCAATATCAATTAAAAAATTTTTATTTGAATAAAAAAATTATTTGGGAAGAAATGGAATTATATTTTTTTGGTCAAAAAAAAAAAGAAAATCAAACTTCATTAATCACAAAATTCTTATTTGGACGATATATAGTTTGGTTTTTTATGTTAATGAAACTCTTATTTTAATGACATTAATGAAAACATTTGATATATAGCTTGATATATGATACAAGTCGGATTTTTTTTTTTTTGACTTACATTGTTTAAATTTCTTCTCTTTTTTATTGAGCAAATTTTAAATTTCTTCTCAAAATAAATTCAAATCAAAAATAAAATTTTCCTATTCTCAATATTCAATTAAAAATCATTTAATTGTTATTGGGATTATGTTTTCCATTTTTTTACTTTAATTTTTTCTTATGATCCTTCTACAACACAAAAAATATTCTTTAATTTAAGCTATTAATATTTTATTATATATTAATGTTGATATATATAGACACATACTTATTTTAAAAATAAGTTATAGACCGCCGAAAATTTTTTTTAGAGAAGAGAACAGTAAAATCATTTAACCTAAATTTTGAAATCTTAAATTAGATTGATTACTTAATTAGTAATTTATTGAATTTACTAGGTTTATTTAGAATTTTCCTACTTCATGCAGCATTATATGGGATTTTCCCTATTTTTAATATCCGGTCTAAATTTTTCTTTTTCTTTTTTACATATATACCCTATTTCTTCCTCAAACCCATTATCCAAGCCGGCACCTAAAAGAACTCATGTCTAAGAAAATATAGTTTAATCTATAAGTTCTCAACAACTCAATGTGTTACAAATTGAATTTTTACAATTCAAAAGCTTCAAAATGAATATAATACCAACAATCTTCTAATTCAAGTTGGAACAAAATTACTACTACAAAAAATTAATGTTGTGGCGCTTATAATTGCATTAGCTGTGGCGCTAGAGAAGTGCCACATATCTGGACGACATTAAAAAAAGCTGTGGCGCTTGAAAGAGCCACAACATTTAATTTTTCTTTTTTTTTTTTAAAAAATACCCTCCTGTGGCACTTCCTCCAACAAGCGCCACATGAGGGTAATTTTTAAAAAAATAAAAATAAAAAGTTAAGCTAAAGAAATTTTTTTATTTTAATTTATAAAATAATATTAATTATCCAGATTTATTTTCAAAATTGAAGATATTGAGGCCAGTGTTAAACTAGAAACTGTTGGCAAAAAAGTTAAGCTAAAGAAACTTATATTATGATACAAATATTATATTTTTCTTAATCATGCTATGGAATAGACTATTTTCTTTTAAATTACTAAAATAAGGTTTTTTGAAATTAAAAATTTTTTCAGGCAAAAAATGTTAAAATTGCTTAAGCCTAATCTGAAATCAAGTACTCTGGATATGTAAAGATATTTTTTATCAACACGCTAAAGGCATCACGAGACATGGTCCACTTTTGGTTTTTCTTTTCTTTTGAAATATTATTTTTTTGGATAACTTTTTTTTTTAAATATTATATATATTCTCCACTTTTTAAACACAGATTAGAACATAGATATCAATTTGAAATAAAAAATTGCAGAAATTATATGCCAATTAAAAAAAGAGAGGAAGAAGCACGTTGAACTTACAAGCTTAATTGATCAGTGCAGTGGAGTGGGGGACCACGTTGCCCGTTGGTGTCGCAATCTTAAGTGAGGAAGAGGAAGAGTGGGAATGGCAGTCGAAACAAAATAAAGAAGTAGATTCGATGATGAAGACGTGTGTGCGTGTGGGTATGTTTTTAAGTGTGAAGATGATAGAAAATGGAGGGAGGGGGCGACGGTCGTTCACTGCAAGAAGCTGTAGTGTAGATGAAAAGGGAAAGTGAGAGAGGATGGAATAATTAAAGTGGGATGAATCAAAATAAATTAAAAGAGAAGGAAGGGGGCCACTGCGCGGGAAGGGGAAAAAAGATAAGGATGGGAGCAGGGGGAATTGTGATTAGTAGGAAGTGGATAGTGTAATCTATTAAAAAGGTCAATTTTTTTTATATAAGCTGAACATTTGACAATTTTTTTAATTTAATATAGAACCAGCTGTGGCGCCTGGATTTCCAGGCGCCACAGCTGGTAAATTTTTTTTAATTTATATATAACTAGCTGGTCCTCTTTCTTTCTTTTTTTTGTTGGAATACCAGCTCTCAAACCGCACCTTGTAGTTTTTAACGCATGGCTTTAGAATCATAAAGGCATGAGGCAGCTAGCCTCTTTTTTTTTTTTTTTTTTAATTAATATAGAAGAAGTTGTGGCGCCTGGAAACAGCTGGTGAAATATTTTTTTAAATTTATTATACAACTAGCTGTGGCGCCACAGCTGGCAAATTATTTATTTATTATACAACCAACTGTGGCGCCTGATTTTCCAGGAGCCATAGTTGGTAGGATGCACCCAACTGTGGCGTCTGCCTTGGCAGGCTCCACAGTTGGGCCTACCAGCTGTGGCATCTGATCCATCAGGCGCCACAGTTGGTACCCAAAATTTAAAAAAAAATAAAATAGAAAAATAAAATAAAAAAGGCAGTTGCGGCACTTCTTTAAAGAAGTGCCACAAAATATGCGCCACATTTCAACCTTTTTGTAGTAGTGAATCAAACAACTATTCATCATCCATTTACCCTCATGTATACATAATTTAAGTCCTCCTCTGTCTCAAATGAAGTAATGAAGTGGTCATTTTCTAGGTCTAGGAGTTTTAAAGGATTCTCAAACTTCCATTGGTGCCCTGCCTCATCCTGAACAAAGACATGCTTATGCCCAAGAGTTTTTTAATCAATGATTTCCTCCAAGGAGTACACCAAGTCTCATATTCTTCCTGCATAACCTGAAGCGAAGGGCAACGTTCTCTTTTTCGACCATCCTCCGTGTGCAAGTTACGAGTCCCGGAGTAGTGAAGAAGCAATTAATTGAGAGAGATGATTTTTCAAAGTTAGACTCTGTTTCTGGAACCAATTCTAACACAGGTAAGGTTTAACGAATTTCTGAGAATTTTGAGCTTTTAGTTGGCTAAAAGCTATATTTTTCCTTGAAAGTAGACTTAATAAGGGTTTCATAGCCTTTGGAATCACTCCAATTAAATTTCTACAAATAAAGTTATGATTTTTCAAAGTTTGGTCAGAAAATCTACTATAATTGCCAACTATTGCGAATTTAGAAAAAAAAAATGTAATGGTAATTGTGTAAATTGTGGAATAAAATAAAAACACATATTTTCCCTTTATTGGTGGATATTTGCTACCAAAATATTGAAGGAGAAGGAAAATCTTTACTTAGATACAAATTATGCCAAGTGTCATTATCTTGAGCTAAGGAATTTAATAAGAATTTATTAAGATAAGAGCACATGTTGGAATTAGGCATAAAATATAATATTTGTGCAATTGGATGAAGTGATCAAAGGAAACCCATTTGGTTCATTTAGGACACCTAGATGGCGTCTTTTTTGGTCAAAGAGAAGGAAAGGAAATTAATCCAAATCAAACAGAATGTTTATGACAGGTTGGATGAAGATAAGCTTAAACTAAACACATATCATAAACTTAATAGAATATTATATCATAAAGTAGAGGTAAGAGATACTTGTAAATCATCATCATCTCTTTCCTTCCTCTTCATTTACGCCATACTCACCAAAAAATAGAGAGAGAAGAGAGCTTGAGAGTCTTAGAGGAAGAGCACAAGAAGCAAAAAGCCTTATGTTTCCAAGTTATCATGCCTTCTAACTTATGTAGAATCTCTCCTTTTCCTTTATGAAAATCATGTGTAGCAAGCAAAACATCAAGGGAAGAGAGAGAGAGGGAGGATGCCTAGAGAGAGAGAGTGAAAATCAAGAAGTAACTTTCAGAATCTCATTTTCCTTGGTATTATGTTGTTGTTGTTGTTAATCTTGGCATGGTTTGTGGTTTGGTTGGTTATTTTGTAAATTTGGGATGTTGAAACTCTAAGGGGTTATGCTGCCCAAATTTCCTCAAATCATGTATAATAAGTGTTTAAAAGATTTAAAAAGTGATTAGCAGGGAAAATGAAGGAGCTTTAAGGGTTAGATAACAAAATCCACATTTTTCCTTTTTAAACTTAGGTTTCGGCTAGCTTGAGAAATAGGGACAGGAGCTGGAATTTCTCTAATCTGATGGTTCTATTGTGTTTAGGAGGGAAAATTTTGTAGGGTTGATGCTGATCATATTGTGAGAAAAGCCCTAAAAAGTGAAATGTCAAAAATAGCTCTAAAACCCTAAGTGAGGGGCTGTCAAGGGCATTTTCGTCTTTTGATAGTGAATTTGGTAATTCCGAGGTCAAAATTAGATTCATTGGGCAAAATTATGTAGGAATAACTTGGGTCATAAAGTGTTTGTTAGATGTATTATTGTGTAATTATACCAAAAGAGGTGATGAGGAGGCCAGCGAGTCGACGGGAAGGAATTCTGAAGAGGAGGCTGATCTCTTGATTCGAAGTAGAAAAAAGTTAAGGATACAGTTGAACAACGACGATGAGGAGGTCGAGGATACGATGAAAGACTCAGGACCTGCATCTATCTCTTATTGAGATAAGCAGACAATGGAGAGGGGGAGCAAGTCTATGGAAACTGTAAGCCCCGTCTTATATACCACTTATCATTGATATTAATTAGAGTAGCAATGTGTGATTTAGTGGGTACATAGGAATAATATAGATATACTAATAAAATATATATGATTGTAGTATAACGAAAATAAAGTGTTTGTTAAAAATAGAATCTAACATTCGGTTGAGCCAGGCCACAGATTTTGGATAAGCATGGAGGCCTGATTCTAGAGCTTCAGAACCTTTTGAAAACGGAGTAGGATGCCCAATCAATCGCCATGTCAATGGACTAGCTGATCTATTCTGAGTATGGCTATTGGTTTGCAAATCCTTTCTACGAATTCTACCTGACTTCTATTGAATGAAAACGGAATAACATAATAGTTGTTTTGTCTTTTGTTGTTCTGCTTTTGACTAGATGTGTGTTTCAGTACTAAACCGCAGTTTTAAAAGTCTTTTTTTTAAATCGAGACAAAACTTCTCTCACATACTTATTTTATAAATCGTAAAAACTATTCTCCAAAAGCTAATCCAAACATGTATTAGTTCATGTACTAGTTTTCCTAGTTCCTTGTTTATCAAAAAAGGACTAGTTAAACTCATTTTTTAAAAAAAGAAAAAAAATACAAGTGGCTTCATCTGAATATGGATTTGGTATAATTTTTGTTTTCAATACATGATAATATTATTTCTAATCCTACTCAATTAAATTTGTTCCCTATATTCTTATAAAACCATTTTGTATTTGTTTGAAATATGATTTGACACCAAAATATTTATTTATGCAATTCGAGACAGGTGCTTACTTATGCAAGCCATTGTTCTTTCCTTCCTAGTCGTTCATAGAATTTTCACCTTTCTTTGCTTTTAGAAGATAGCGCTCGGAGAAATATAAAGACGAGTACTCAACCATGTAAAAGTAGAGCCTAACGCATTATGGCGCGGTTGGTAAGGCATGAGGCCTAAGTGCCTCAACATCCGGTTTAATCCCGGCCCGCAACCAATAGGATGCTACTCAAAAAAGAAAAAAAAAAAAACATGTAAAAGTAGAATATAGATGGTATTTGCGCCTTATATTGATGGTTTTTGATTTAACCCCACCCCCCACCCAAAACTATATACATGCATGTATAGATATGATTATAATATTCGAAATCTAAAATTGAGATGGATTATATACACGTTGATTAAACTACTAGTTTTCCTTCCAAGATCTAATACCGGATTACGAACAAAATCTGACCGAGTACCTGCAGAATCTCAGATCCTTCGTCCTCCATCTGCCGCTACTCCAACACCATCAAGACTCACTCTGTCTGAATCTATGTTCCATTATAGAAAGAACCTCTAAGGGATTTCTTCTGAATTTGTATATACTTCTCGATTCCTCCAACCCCTTTGAATTCCGTAAACCATATGTGCATTTGATCAGATCCAATCACTTTTTTCAATGGGCCAATCGAATTTGCCTCCTTCCAAGCGTAACCCGCGTCAATGGCGGCTGTTGGACATAGCAACTGCGGGGTTCTTTGGGCTCATATTCATTTTCTTCGTACTTGTCTTCACACCTCTCGGCGATTCGCTCGCCACCTCCGGTCGCCAGACGCTTCTTTTGTCTAACTCTGATCCACGGCAGCGCCACCGCCTCATTGGGGCCATCGAGGCCGGGGAGCAGCGAACAATTGAGGCATGCCCCCCTGATGCAGTGGACCACATGCCATGCGAGGACCCGAGATTGAACAGTCACCTCAGTAGAGAAATGAATTACTACAGAGAGAGGCATTGCCCGCGTCCAGAGTTTACCCCGCTTTGCCTGATTCCTCCGCCTGAAGGCTACAAGATTCCAGTGCAGTGGCCGGAGAGCTTGCACAAGGTACGAGTATTGCAGTGTTTGGATCCGGAGAAAATGCTGAAATGTCAAGGAAACAAGGCGCGCGCGCAAGTCCAAATAATGACAGGGGTTAATATAACTTTTGGTCCCTGAAGTTGATCCAATTTTGGTTTTGGTCCCTCAAGTTTGAAATTGGTGGTTTTGGTCCCTGAAGTTTCACCCGATTTTGGTTTTGGTCCCTGAAGTTTGAAATCGGTGGTTTTGGTCCCTGAAGTTTCACCTGATTTTGGTTTTGGTCCCTCAAATTTGAAAAGGACTTGGTTTTTTTTTTGGGTCGGGTCGGGTTTTTTAATTGGGTCGCCAAGTCCTTTTCAAACTTGAGGGACCAAAACCAAAATCAGGTGAAACTTCAGGGACCAAAACCACTGATTTCAAACTTCAGGGACCAAAACCAAAATCGGGTGAAACTTCAGGGACCAAAACCACCGATTTCAAACTTGAGGGACCAAAACCAAAATTGAATCAAACTTCAAGGACCAAAAGTTATATTAACCCTAATGACAGAAAGCAAGTGAAACAATATATATTTATGTGTGTGTGCATGCATATGTAAAACAATATACAATATCACCACTGCAAAATTCTTGACTTGCTGTTTGGATATTTGTGGTTTCTTGAGAGTTCTTCAACATGTTTACGGAAAAATAGGCATGATGATGGGTGAATTAACTACTTAACTATTCGCTTAAAAGAAAAAAGAACTTAACCACACACAGTCATTCACTATGGCACTAACTAACGTATCAGCTTAAAGTGTATCTCATGACCCTAACTTGTAAGTATAATTAGAAAGGAACAAATGATGACAGAAAGAACTGCAGAAAAGAGAAGGGAGGGGTGTGACCATGAAATCAGAGAGGGGATGGATAAAAGAACGGAAATACATAGATGGAACAGAATTGAAGAAGTGGCAGAAGGACAGAAATTGATGCATAATCGAGTGGATTAATGAAGTGAATGAGCCGTCAGAGGCTGCAATTTGGAGAAGGCCAGAAGGGTTAGAATGGGAAAAAAAAAGCCTCTACTGAAGGGCGCTAATCTAGTTAGGCTCCATTCTAGTTGCTTGTGATGCTTGTGGTGCATGCCGTGCACCATGGAAATGATGACACTAGCCATTTTGCTTCAAATAACACATGCAACGCCATAGATGTGATGACGTCCGTCCAAAGAGCTGTGGCACAGCATGAACACCACATGCCATGAATAAAAATGCTGTTCATTTCAATCTAAAATTTGATGCATACTTATTGATAGAGTGATATCTGTGTACTATCTGTCTTAAATAACAAATTAGTGAGATCTGATTCCTTAGGGAGTCAGTGGTTGAAAGATCTCAAAGCAAAAGATATACAACCAGTAGCTTATCCTGGGACGTGATAAATTTATATTCCACTTTTAGTAAGAGGTTTCTCTAACTTGAAAATTAAGAGGAAGAAAAATGTAGATTACATTCACACCCCTTCTTTTCCTCACCTTTTTCCGCCCTTTTTATATCCAGTGGGGACTTAACTTGTTAGTTTCAATAAGCTATCTTATATTTTTCTTAATTTGCAGTTCACTGATTTAAAAGCATTTCTACATTTGTGCAGATATGGCATAGCAATATGCCACATGACAAGATTGCAGATAGGAAAGGTCACCAAGGATGGATGAAACGTGAAGGCCAACACTTTATTTTCCCTGGTGGTGGTACAATGTTTCCAGATGGAGCCGTTCAGTATATTGAAAAACTTGGTCAGTACATCCCAATAAAAGGTGGTATTCTAAGGACTGCTCTTGATATGGGGTGTGGGGTAGGAGCTCTTCTCCTATTTCCTTTTGAACTCTTACAAGAACTTCTTATTGTTTTTTTTTTTTATTCCTTTGGGCCTAAGAACTTAGTATTGTTTAACATGTACGTATATCTGTCATTTTACAGGTTGCTAGTTTTGGAGGATATTTGCTAGCTCAAGACATTTTAACTTTGTCCTTTGCTCCAAGAGATTCCCATAAATCACAAATACAATTTGCTCTCGAAAGAGGAATACCAGCCATGGTTGCCATGCTTGGCACTCGCAGACTTCCACTTCCTGCATTTGCATTTGACTTGGTGCATTGTTCTCGGTGTTTAATTCCTTTTACAGCCTACAGTAATTTCTTCATTCCGGCTTACCTTTTTATATATTATAATAATATCAATAGCCAATTCTATAATGCGGAATCTGCCTTGCAGATGCAACTTATTTTATTGAAGTGGATAGATTACTTCGCCCTAGTGGATACTTAGTCATATCTGGTCCCCCAGTGCAGTGGCCTAAACAAGATAAAGAATGGTCAGACCTCCAGGCTGTGGCCAGATCTCTGTGTTATGAGCTCGTAGCTGTAGATGGTAACACGGTGATCTGGAAAAAGCCAGTACGAAATTCATGCATGCCCAACCAAAATGAATTTGGCCTTGAATTATGTGACGCCTCTGATGACCCAAGTTCTGCTTGGTAATTTGCATCATATTTTCTCGTTTGAGTTATTCTTCTGCTTATTTTTTATTCTCTTTCGTCATTTTCTTGTTAGTGATCTCCTGTATTAGCTGGACTATTTTAAACTTGATTTACCCTATCATAATGTTATAATAGTTATTTGGGATTGCAAAATGGATTTATTTTGCAGGTACTTCAAGTTGAAAAAATGTGTCAGCAATACAGATTCTGTCAAAGGAGACTATGCTGTTGGGAGAATTCACCAGTGGCCAGCAAGGCTCACTACAGCACTGCCAAGAGCCACGGTCATGAAAAACAGTGCTGATGTGTTTGAGGCTGATTCCAGGAGGTGGGTGAGGAGGGTTGCTTACTATAAGAATTCTCTGAATCTGAAATTAGGTACTCCGGCTGTTCGCAATGTCATGGACATGAATGCATTCTTTGGAGGCTTCGCTGCAGCACTAACATCTGATCCGGTGTGGGTAATGAATGTTGTTCCACCTTGCAAACCAGACACTCTTGATCTTATATTTGATAGGGGCCTTATTGGAGTCTATCATGATTGGTGAGTTATAGCTGAAAATTTTATGCATTGGTTATTGAAGAATTTCAGAGTTTAAAAATGCTCTTATTCATTGAATCACATGCAAATAGGAGTTGGATTGGAGTGCTAGGGTGATAGGCTGCAACATCCAAAATCTGAAGGAAATTGCTAAATGAATTTTATGTATTGAAAAAAATATGATGTCATAATAAAAGCCTAACAACAACAACAAACGTTATCCCACTATGATCAAGAAATAGTTGTGAAAAGTCTGTGATCTTAGGTTCTGTTTTAGGTGTTTGAAGGGCTATAGAGCGCTTGTATAGAGGCCTCCTGCAATCTTTCAAAGTAAATTTTCTCAAGGCTGCTAGGCTTGATTTCAGCCCTCCCAAAAAAATAATTGATGATTAATTATTCAGATAGATTAATTTTTCAAACCTCTCTTGCTGTGACGGATGCTAGAGTTGATGAATGGGGGGGGTGAATTTGAGAATAAAACAGAGTGGGGGCGCCAAAATCTATTTTAAAATATTTTACAAGTTAAAACAATCTAATCCAAAGGCTCATTGAATTGTTTGGGTGGAGGGTGGGGAGCACACCTCCTTGCCTCCCTAGATCCGTCCCTACTCTCTTGATACTCTATCATTTTTCCCTGTTGCTTCAGTTTTTTGAGTTCAGTTGTGGGATCAATTCACGAGATTCCACTGGAACTGACTCCAAGATTGTCAATAGCCAGCCATTGTCTCTGATCTCTATTTTCTTCATAATGGCCTAATGCCCATGCTTTTCAATCCATATGTAAACTTATCCAACAGATTCTTCGATTCAAGGGGGTATCATCAACATAGAAGAACTTTCTGCATCTAAAGTGCCACCCTGTGAAGTCTGTCCCTCCAAAATTGTGAAACTCTGCACATGAAATTTGTTTGGGGATACCTAACTGAGTTTAGGTGCATTTGAACACGTTACAATTTGCGATAGAAGATTTTTTGTGGATCTAATTTGTAAGGATGCTGTTCCAGGTGTGAGCCTTTCTCAACATATCCTCGTTCTTATGACCTGATCCATGTGGCAAGCATTGAGTCGCTCATAAAAGATCCAGCTTCTAGCAATAACAGGTACTAACCTGTAATTTTCTCCGGTAACATGCTAAAATGGTGATCTGGAGATTTTAATTGACATCGTTAATGAAATTTTGTGAGGTCATGACATATATACCCTTGCATGTTGAGAGAGCTAGATAGCGCTTCTTGAAATAATTATTTATAGCTATTGAAGGAACAACTTCATTTGATTTTCATAAAACTAATAATCTCCCCTTTTTATATCTGTTTGTATTAAGCTTATTGTTTGCCATTGCTGCTTTGAGAAATATATTTCTTTATTTCTTTTCGCCTATTGAATTTGAAGCTTTTGTGTTATTTTAAATTGTATACTTTTAAATTTAAAAAATGACGGTCTATTTCAGCCAATTGGTCTATTTCATTTGAACTAGTTTGTACTATATAGCTGGCATCGTTAAAATAATTATTGCATGCTCATTGGTCTACTCTGAAAGAATTGAGTAACTTAGCGACTACTTATTTGTGAGCTCTGAGCCATCTAAATTGCCGTTATCCTGTAGTGATTTCATGTCCAATCCAAAGTTGCAAAATCTGTTTCTGCGCAGCTTCAACATGGTTTCCATTTATTATCATAATTTGTTCTGAAAGTCGGCAAGATCACTGAAATTCTTGAATGACTTCATTACAGGTGCAGTGCTGTTGACCTGCTGGTGGAAATAGACCGGATGCTGCGTCCAGAAGGAACGGTGGTGGTGAGGGACAGGCCAGATGTAATCAAGAAAGTTGCTCATGTTGCCAACGCAGTACGATGGAAGCCTACAATACACGATCAAGAACCTGAATCACATGGTGGAGAAAAAATTCTTGTTGCGACAAAGAGATTGTGGACACTTTGAATCTCTTCCCACCGACACGACTCTGTAAGTTAGGTAAATTTTCTTCTATTTTATGGTGGAAGAATTGGAAGAGATGATATAATCTCAGTGCATTAAGATATGAGGCTTTCTTTCCTGATCCAGTAATATTCATATGGTCAGATGGCAGGAAGTGAAGACCTTGAGCTGATTTTTTTAAAGGGCTGCAAGCCGATGCTAGTTTTATTGATTCATCAATTGTAATTCCGTCTATCTTTTTATTTAAAAAGGATCGTCATTGATTGTTGTCAATCACAATTTTGGTTCTCATTATGTCTTTTTTCTTTTTTAAATTTCACATTGATGCTTTGAGTGCGCTCAGTGTCTAGAATTTGGCTTTAATTGACGGATTTTGGTACTGTCAGAGCTTTTCGATGTGGAAGACCCGCTGACTAACATTGAAATATATATATATTAAAATTAATGAAAGTGAAGGTAAAATGAAAATAAATTATATTAACTTATTTATCCTCATTATATTAAAAATATAATCATTGTTTTTTTTAGGAAAACTAATTTTGGAGGTGCAATTAGCATGAAAAGTATTTAGGGATGTAATTTTGCCCATAGTATATTTGAATTGGTTCAATTTCACTATCATATTAACAGGCTTGAGGGACGTTTTCTCCCATCTCCTGCAATATCCATTGCTCCATATGAGAACCGTAGCAAAGAACTGGGATGAGGACGATGGGAGGAGAGAGATAGTAGCTCTGCAAATGCCTGCAAAGTTTATTGTATTTCCATATCAAAACATAGCACAAGCCGAAACAAAAAGCAAGGAAACACACACTAACACTAGATCTACTAGTGGGAGGCTAAGGGCTTGTTTGGTCTGAAGGGAGGGGAGGGAAAGTGGGTGGAGGGAAAATTTTTTTGAGTTGAATTTAAAAAAATTAGAGAAGTGGGGCTAAAATTTTTTAATTAATTTTTCTTACTTTTTTATCTTATATATTCTCTTTATTAAAATTTTATTACCCCACTTCTTCAATCTTTTAAAATTCAACTTATAAAAATTTTTCCTCCCCTCCCTTCCCCTCCAAATCCCTCACACCAAACAAACCCTTAATAGGTGTAGGCGAGCTTGAAGGAGACACAAATCTGGGGCCTAGTGGTATCATCAGACCCTCTCCCCCTCCCCCCAATAATTGAATATGGCCAATCAGGACCTGGATCACTTTTGGATACAACTTGCACCTAAGAATAACATGAAGAAACCTGTACTAACCACAAGTAATCCATGTTTCAAAGCTAAACATTCAGCCATAAATGGACACGAAGCAAAGCATGAAGCACAATACACATCAAAGTCTGTCACAAAGCACCATAAAATGGTAAAGGTAGAGGCGAAGAAGCAGAAATGAATGGTGTATCAATTATCAAAGAAACGAGGTAAAATTAGGGCTTGTTTGTTTACATTTATTTAAACAAAATATTCCTTTTTTTTACCAGCAAACTAATCTTAATATAAATCAATACAGGATTATTGGGTTTTCTACTTTTAGAAGGAAGATGGTTATTCAATGGAGTAGAGTGGCTATTTTTTTTCCCTAAATAGGGCTTATTTCATGGGGCTTTTTGAGCAAAATGTGTATATACAGCAAAAGATATTATCAAAATGCTAGACAATGAAAATTATTTACAAAATAAACTAAGGTTCGAATTCTTGGGAGAAGTGTCTACATTTAGTATCTGACAGTGCCTTCAACATGATTGCTTTTAATAAGATATATATATATATATATATATATATAACCCAAAAAAATATATTTACCAAAATGCTGCCGATAAAATCGTTCCATGTGATGTGAACTTGTTCATGTAAGCAATGAGTTGTGTGTGTGTGTGTGTGTTTTTTTTTTTTTTTTATAAATCGCATCCAAGAATGATTTTATCAGTAGCATTTTGATAAATAGTTTTTATTGCATTTTGGTAGTATTTTTTTTATTGTGTATAGTACTTTGCTAATAAAAACACAGACTATTTCTTTCTCATGGGGAAGGTATGTTGGTGTTTTCACATTATAATTAAATTATATTTAGAGGTTAGAGCCATTGCCATTTCACTTCCTTCAAAACCTCTCAGGAGACAAAATAGGGACATTAGCACCTTAAACCGCCAAACTCCCCCAGTTCAACTGAATAAGCCTGGCAATGTTCATCAATTACCAAAATGAACTCCTAATCCTGGACTTCATTCATCAAAATTCTTCTTTTTAGTTCCATAAAAATTTGATGTATGATATCTGATATGCTCTTTTTCTTTGTAATGATTAATGAATGATAATTATTTTATTATATTTGTTATTTAAAGAAGACATTTCAAGTTCATAAAATATTTTAGGGAGAATTACATTCAAGTCTCGCACAAGAGAAAAAATGAAGAAATGGTCTAATTGACAACTCTAGGGGTGTCATTGACAAGTTTAGGAGACCATTTTTTCATTTTTTTTTTCTTGTGCGGGACCTGAATGTAATTCTCCCAATATTTTATTATTTTCTTGCCCATTAAGAGCATGTTTGGTACATGGAAAGTTAGGAAGGGAAAAGGAAGATGAGCATCTTCCCACTCCGAAAATGTGTTTGGCACACAAAAGCTTCCTCCACTTAAATTCCTGAGAGTGCCAATCATCCCTGAAATATGGGAATTTGGGTTCCCACCAAAATTGGCGTCAACTCAAGTTTCCTCCTAGGACAAAAAAAAAATTGGGACCACTGTGCCCCTTAGGTCCAAATCATGGCCGCACCATGAATTTGTTGGAGAGCTTCCCCAAGATTGCAACACCTACAGATGAAAGGAATGTGGAAGTTATGCTAGTTGATGTGGTTCTCGACGTCAGCGAGGGTAAGGACCTTACTCTCAGCCACATGATCGATGTCAATCGCTTACTGTGCGAGTTTGTTGTGCTTCACCAATGCCTTTCGTTGCTCACCACTAAGGACTAGTTTGTTATGCGGAACTGAAGGTAAGAGGAGGGAAGATTCGACACTTCCCTCGGCCAAAACACGTTTGGCACTCCAACTCGAATCAAATTTCAGTTCCCACCTCCTGCCATGTTCAATTAAATATGGGAACCTTAGATTCCTCCAAAAATGGTGGGATGATGAAAACTTTCCGGGAAGACATGTGTTTTGACCAAAATGTCATCTCAAAATACAATCGTGCGGAGCTTTCTCGGTCTTTCTCTCTCGCTCTCTTTTTTTCTCACTCTGTTTCTTGGTATCCATTTTCTCTTTTGTGACAATGGTGGGAGGAAGAAGAGGGAGTGATGCCGGAGAGAGAGAGAGAGAGAGGATGGTGAAGACGGAGGAGAGAGAGTGAAGGTGGTAAAGGAAGGTGTTGGTGCTGAATGAAAAATGGTGTGACAGGTCCAGTCAGTGTTCGAATTGAATAAAGAATGAAGAATGGTGTGACAGATCCAGATGATGAACAGGAACAATACCATGAGGAAGACAATGAACAGTGAAGACGAAATCGAGTTCGAACCGAGTTGTTAAGTTTGATCTGGGCAATTAAGTTCGAACTTGATGTTAGGGGTATTTTATGTTTTTCACATAATCTTTGCACTTAAATCACTCCCATTTTTTCCAACCAAACATCTCATCTTTCCTCAACCTAGGTTCCTTTCCATGTTTACTAAACATGTCAATTTTTTAAAGTTCCCTCCCAATCTTCCTTTCCCTCCTAAAATGCTCCTTATACCAAACAGGCCCTAAGCTTCCACAAAGTGTCCTATACGAGCCTTGGCCATCAAAGGAATTGTCATCGCCAACTTGATTTCCTTTATGAGTTGCAGGTCGCTCATACGAGCAACGCCGCCTTGAGCTTGGATATCGATGGAAACACGCTCTAGGGCCATGACGGCATAAGCCTCGGCCTCCTCAATGATGCGGACCTGCTTTGCGTTCACAACACCTATGATACCGCCGCCATGGAGCAGCTGAGCAAGACCCACCTTGACAGAGAAAGGAGTTTTCTTGACCTCTGCAATAGCACCATTCCCACATTCCCGTACATAGTACCACTACCCCAGATCCTTCCATTTGTAGAGGAAGCAAGGAAAGGTGAGTATGTTGTGGGTGTGCAAGTTTACTGTGCATGCTCTCATTTATGGTGATGTGTTTCTTGTTAGTTCGACCTGCGCACACAAATACGCACACATCTACACCAATGCATACGAATTTAATTTACTGTGAAACGCTTTTGATATGGACAGGTATAACAATGTGATTTGCCGTAAGGCTCTTCTGGTATACACAGGTAATGAAATTCAAGTTACCCTATTCAAATCGAAATTACATTCAGATCTGAGTTTAAAATTCGAATGTAAGATATAGTTTTACAATTACTTAATTCTAGGGTTATGTTTGGTATTTCACATTTTCTTCCTACAACCACCTCTCCATTTTCCCCCTACTAAACATTTTATTTTCCCTCACCCTATGTTCCCTTCCCATGTTTACCAAATAAGACACCCCTCTATGTTCCCTTCCAATTTTCCCTCCCTTTCCTTTCCTTCATTCTAAATTCCTAGTACCAAACAGGCTCTAAGAATTTCATTGTCAAAGGAATTACAACCCAATAAACATGCTCCAAGTACTGCAAAACTGTATCCGCACAACAATGATTCTTGCCTTTTGAATTCAAGAGCATGATGGCTAAAAGTTCTTTACACTAGATAAAAATATTCAAAAGCCTAATAAATACACATATAGACATGCACAAGGCTGACAATGATATTTGGCACTAAAAAAAGGGAAGAAATAAAGAAAAGAAAAGAAAAAAGAAACGATTTACATCCTCAGCATCCGTCATCTCACCTCGAATTTATATCCAAAAAACTAACTCATCTTTCATACTTGGGAGTTGGAACATAGGGCTCGAAGAGTTTAACACATGGATTTAAATCATATTGAAGAATATCAGCGGCTCGTTCAAACTCTTCTCTGAGAACTTTGATGCTGGATTTGTCTACCACTCGACCCAGATCATGAGATAATTCAAACGGATCCTCTATGCATATTAAATGCCGATCATTACCAATCCTTCTTGTCCAATCTTTTTCTCGCTTACTACAGCCAAAAATAAAATAGAACACCAAAGTAAGTTTGATATAAAGTCTTCCTCCAGTCCCAAGTTTTGATTTTCGAACAAAAAACACAATCTTTCACAAAATGATTTATATCAATAAAACATTTACGTCCTAACAAAAGCCAGATAGGTACGATCATAGGCAAGAGAGTGGCCTCGACCCTTCAAAGTCACCAAAATTGAACTGCAGGAACCCAAAAACATTTCTATTCCCAAGTAAAACAAGAACCAAGAAAAAGCCTGACTCTTGAAAATAGTCACGATTTTTCTAGTTTTTTTAAATTCTTTTACCATAAAAGATATAACTTTTTCAGTACCCGCAAAGTTAAATAAAGGCTTCAGCTCAGAAAGCAATATTTAAAAAACCAATCGGCCAACAAAAACACAACAGTCCCCTGTGCTCTTACCTGATTATGTTTCCTGTACGTACAGATATAACAGAGTCGGCATAATCATGGCAGTATGCCCAGTAAAAAAAAAATCCCCACACAAGTTGAGCAATTGTTTCCTTGTTATGACGTCCAAAATCACGTAGTTTTTCAACTTCATCAAAGTAACCACATTTGATATCATCCACAGTCACAGAGTATGTGGGCTCCATCTCCTGCTTTGAAGATAAAAAATTTAAAAGCTACAATGAAATACACAAACAGCTGAGAGGCACAAAGTCTATGTAACTGATATAGATAGGATGTTTCACAGGGAAGACTGGAAGCAATGATCTGTTAAGAACTGAGTATATTATACAACAAACAATTATTTGCCACGCTAATATAAAAATAGAAGGGAGAATTACAATCAGGTCCCAAATAAGGAAATTAATTATTTCCTCAGTCCCATTTACATGTCAAACTTTAATATTTACATGTCAGACTTCATCATTTACAAAAGTAACAGGAATTTATGGGTAATTAATGTTCTTATTTGGGACCTATATGCAATTCTCCCAAAATAAAACCACACAGCCGAGTGCAGACTTTATTTTGCTAACAATATAGTTGAGAACATGATCCAAACCAATCGACAAAGAGATCCATGTGACAATTTACTGTATACAAAAAATTTTCAACTATTCCCTATCTCAAACTTCAAACCATATTTGGACAATGACATTTACTCACCACCTACTTTCATTTAGGCAATTTAGACCACTTTGACATTATTCCAACTTGCACATATTCTCCTAAAATAATTATGGGTTAATATAGTGTTTGGTCCTTATAATTTGCCCTCATTTTGGTTTGGTCCCTATAGTTTCAAACTATAGGTTTTGGTCAAATAGTCCAGGTTCTTGTTAAAATATAAGGACTAATGTTTTAGATAGAAAAAATCTTGAGGGACCAAAACTTATAGTTTCAAATTATAAGAACCAAAATGAAAATAAACTATAAGCACCAAACATTGTATTGACTCCATAATTACTCAATACCTGACTCTTATTGATATCTAACCAGATATGGTATTAAATGTTTATTCATATTTTGACATTTCATATTTTTTGACATAGAAGATTAAACTAATGGCTGATGTTGCGATGAAACTGGCGCTATAGAGGGCACAAGTGTCATGCTCCGGGAGCCATCTCTGGACCATTGAATTGAAACTGAACTAACAGGAAATCTTTACTTGGATGTTTTTATCCCCTAAACTTAAAGAGTCAGACACAGATTCAATCCAACAGTCCAAGCAATGCCACATACAATGTTGCATACGTAAAACTTGAAGCACATGGTACGCCATAGACTTGGCTGAGAACATAATGTTTGATGCTTCGGTATCATCAACTAACAATCGAGGAATAGTTGGAGCAGGATAGCCACACATGTAAAAAAATAACTAGTTTCCATAAGCATGATTCATTCGAATTGAATTCAGAATATAGTATAAAGAAAACTATCAAAAGATTTAATGGATCTAGATTAAAAAGTGTAATAGAGGGAAAAGGCCTTTTCGGAGTACTAAACGTACATTACAACAATAAAACTAAACGAAAAAACCCGTCACCTTTTCAAATATGATCTACTCCCTCCGGTCCTAAATATAAGACAAAGTTGACTTTTTTTGGAAAAATTAAGGAAACTAAATAAGTTACTTAATCATATCATATGATGTGTATTCTTAGATTATATATTAGTTTATTAGTCAAACTAATTAGTTTGGATAAAAAAATAAAAACATAAATACTCTAAAGTTATTTAATTAGCTTCCTTAATCTCTCCAAAAAAATCAACTTTGTCTTATGTTTAGGAGTGGAGGGAGTATTTCAATATCTGTACTAGAATATGTTGTTATAGAATAATAATAAGAATATGAAGCCGTTTCTGTTAGTTTGTTAGTAGTTAATAGCCATTGGGTGTAGGTAAGGATCATAGGCTATACATAGGGATCGTCAATTGTATTTCTAGTGTGTGTACTGTGATAAATCATAATGGATTGATTCCCTTGTTCTAGCTTCTCTCTTCCTCTTCTCTCGTCTCTCCTTTGTCTCTCTTCTCTTTCTTGAATCCTCTCTGTTTCTCTCTCCCTTTCCTCTCTTTCTTATTCCAATGCCATAACATACGTTGTCAACTATGAGGTCCATTGATTTTTAATTGCTCTAAGTCAAAGGATATTAGTTACATGCAACAAAGTAACATAACTCATATATCTGATTATCTCAGGCCATTTAGTTAGCCCACATGTCTGAAGTGACAATGAGAAATCAAAGAACGGTTTAAGATAATGCTAAGGTAAACAAAATTGATTAATATGATGAATATGAAGTACAATCTCAAAATCAGATCATAGTTCCTGTTAACAAATAGTCTTGTGTTATTCCAGCAATTACTGCATAAGCACTCTATCCCACATGATAAGATCAACATCAAGGAAACCTGTGGATAAATGACAATATCTAGGGACTACGACCCATTTTCAACAAATCATGTACCTTCAGATTATTTATCTTTCTTACAAGCATTGGTCCACCAACCACTTTGATAAACTTAAAAAGCCTTCATGGGGAGTACTCCTAATAAGTGAGTGGCACTAATAAAGACTATTTTATTAAGCCTAGACGCTGACAAATCTGGTGTATAGAAACACATCAAAACAAAAAGAACATACCTGTAAGCATGGAAGGATAGCGGGTCTCCTCGTTTGTAAAAAATGAATGCACATTAAAACATACCTGAAAATTTCCAAAATTTTGCATCACTTTGCATGCACTTCATTTCTTAAATAATATCATTAACCATCTTCCTCTCTAGATTTGCAAAGCAGCTTCAATTAAATTAGATAAATGATAGGGCTTAGTACAAGTATAGCATAAAAAACTACTAACGCATAGCTGGATAAGGTCCCTTGGTAAGTTTCATTAACTCCTCTTGACTTGGCCCAATGTTTGATAATAAAAGCCAACTGCCGTAGCCTTGCATCTATTTGTGCATAATCCCGAAGAAGCTTTGTATTTACTACAGCCAGGAGATTGTTAACACATATGTCACAGGAGATTCCTGTCACAGGATCCATGAGCTTTACTATAGGAACCCTGGCACGCGTCAAAGCCTGTATATTTTATGAATGAAAAGAATCAACTTAAATTTAAGGGAAATAAAGCAACTGCAGCCAGCTTGCTTGAAGAAAAGGACCCATACAGAAGAACATTTGAATCATATGATGGAAGAAGTATGATCTTACACTTAAATGAATAAATGATTGTTTAAACATCAAGTGTTCGACAACTAAAACTATGCATTATATATATATATATATATATAGAAATACAAGTCACACATCATAAATCGGTTAAAAATATTCTGATTATGGTTTCTTTCTCAATTTATGCTTTTTTGATTTGATTCCACTGACTTCTATTCCAACCATCTAAGTGTTAATTAGACATTGAGCTTCCTGATTTACTAATTCTTTCCCTTCTTATCAGAGTCTCAGAGTCCATAATTATGCTTAACAGTCATTAATTTCTACACTATTTTTTTCCCTTAAATCTCACTCTCATTCCTAATCTGACTGACAAGGGCTCTTAATTACATTTTTTCATTTGAAAACTTCCATGGTTAATGAGTATCATCTCAATTAATTTTCTTTTCTTTCTATTTTTTGCTTCTTGAACTCGATAAAAAAGTGCACCAAAGGCCATTCACACAACACCATGAAGGTAATTTCTTGGACCAGGAGAGGCAGAAGCACTGCATTTGTGATCAGACCTAGGAGTATTGCAAGTTTTTATTTAATAACAAGGTAAAATTCAATCATAAAAATTCTTGAAGTGGAGATGGATAACTGGTCTACACAAAACTAACAAGATCAACCACAACACTAGCAGCAAGCCTCATCCCACTAAGTGGGGGATCGGCTATATAGATTACACGACCATTGTGCTCTATTAACAACCAAATATATATATATATTGCTAACCAAAAGATCTCATTCATAAATTCATTGAATGTTCTCTTTTGTCTTCCTCCACCTTTTTTCAGAGGACTTTATACTATCTAATCTACCCTCCTTAAAAATGCCTGCAACAGCCTTCTTTATACATGTCTAAACCACCTCAAAATATTTTGTACCATTTTCTCTTCAATCGAAACCACATCAACTCTTCCCATATGTGTTCATTAAGAATCTTAACTTATCTTATATGATCATAAATCCATCTCAACATCCTCATCTTTACTACCCTAACTCGGTACATTTGTTGTCTCTTTAAAGACCAACATGCATCATTGTATAACATTGCTAGTCTTGCAGCAATTCGAAAAAACTTCCTTCTAAGCTTATTAGGTACTTACAATTAACAAGATCATTTAAAAAAATTGAACAAATTAAGTAGAAATTATGCTGAATGCTCAGCACACCTTAAGAGTCCAATTACATAAGTATGAATCATTTTCCCACCTTGACATGAATAAACTATAAAAAACTACACAGGTATTGAATGAAATTAACCTAAACATATTTGCTAAGTAGATGACTACGCATGTCCGTCAATGTCAGTAAACACAAACTTGAGTGTCCAAAAAGACACATGGACAAGTTAAGATGACTGCATGTGAACATAACTTCTAAAATGTGAAAGATTTAATTTTTATCAACTAAGAAAAAAGTCAAAGACATTGAATTCCCATATACAATTTTCCAAGCAAGCATGTGTGTGAGAGCGGGTGTGAGCATGTCCAGAGATAATGTGCAATTGTAGACTCTTTCTTAAACTACATCTTTATAAATATCAAGTTAACAACCCCAGACTCTTAATAAATGAATTCAAGTCTTCTCACCTGCACATTCTGTAGATTATCTGATTTTAAAATATCAGCCAACTTCAATATAATCTCGGATTTGTCCATGGCTGTTTCCTCAATGGCAAGGCAAACATCAATGTCACTTTTACAGACACCAAATGAATTGGCACATGATCCATAGAGATAAAGCTGAGCTTTTGGCCATTCCTTACTAACTAGTTTCTCCAGTAGAGTAAGTAATTGTTTCTGCTTAGCCTTTTCTTCTTCAGGAGGTATTAAGGACTCATACAGTGCAAGGAAAGGAACATTGAGACTATTTATGTCACCTCGGCATGTCATCAGTCTTTTATACATTCTCGCCCGCTGGCTAAGGAGCTTTTGACCCCTTGAATCCGATCTGACATCCTGATAATAAAAGCTGTAGATTATGATAATAATACTTAACATTTCATTGCAATCATATCAATAATAGCTATCATCCAACACGCCACTCAATTCGCATTAATATTAATGATATTGATAAATACCGTATAAACCTATGCACACCAATAGGTGTCTAATTAAGAAGTTCAGCAATCTAAGATTTTGTGTCCATGAATATTTCTATGAAAATGTTTGAAATTAGAAATTTCACCAAGATTTTTACATAACTAGATAATAGATTCTCAAAGTTGTTACCAAAGATCCCATTCACAATTCAGTTCTTTAGAATTATAACAACCCAAAATCCATAATCCATATCCATATCTATTATAAAAAATGCAAACGGCAAACACATCGATGCAAAGCAAAATCAACAGAAATTAAATTTCTAACCTTCTCACGAGTGCGGCGCTGCCTTGAGCCTGAGGTATTCTTGTCTTCAGACTCATCCTCATTCAACAAGGATTCAACCAATTGCTCACCAAAACCACTGCCAGAGTCAATGATATCCTCCTTGGGCATACCCACTCTGTGATATTTATCTCCAACACTATCTAGGACAATTTTACTCTGGAAATTGTTCCTAACCTCTTCAATGTCCGATCTTGAGACTGAGTGAAGGTTGCTGCCGGAGGGTGGCCCAGGCCGATCTAGCTGTACAGGAAGACCCGCTTCACTAGACTTATTGCCTCTTCTGTTTCTTCTTTCTGATGACAGGTTTCCCACTCTTTCCTTCTCAGTGGTCACATTCTCGTATTCCCCACTCAATGTACCAGAATTAGCAGACTCCCTACCGTCATGAATATCTGAACCCCTTCTTCTAGAACCAGAGCCCCAATAGCCTCTTCCTTTGGGCTTGTTTGAAAATCCTGATGGCAGCTGCCTTGTTTCAGGCCTATAGTTACCACCATGATAGCTATTTCCCCGGGTACTACCTCTTCTGTCCTGGTCACGGGCATCATGATGTGGATTCCCAACCACATTCACACTTGAATTCGTATTAGAAGCCGCTTTGGAATTCAAATGCACATTTCTATCTAACCCATTAAAGCTTCTGCTCAATCCTGCCTCCCGACCAGTGCCAACATTCAACACCAGATTGAGCAAAGAATCCCCATCGGACGATACTTCCCTACTTAAAACATCACTTGGTAATGAACCAAACTTCAGCTTATGTTCATGCTGCTTCTGCTGCTGGACAAAAGCATCAATCCTAATACCTTCAGAGGGATCAACTGGAAACCCTAATCTTCTTAGATCATCGCCATGGGCGACTCCGATGTTCCCCACAGGAATTGGATTCCCAGGGAAGTGATCCACGGGGAGCCGAGGAGGAGGGAACAGGTTGTGGGGCAACCCGAAGAAATTTGGCGGGTAATTTGGAGAGATTGTGTGAGGCCAAGACGGAAGATGAGGTTGGGGATCACGCCCGTTACTCGGCCACGGCGGCATGATGGGGATCGTAGGTCCTATGGCTGCCACGGCGGGATCAAGCGTCAGTGATTGTTGCTGGTGCTGGAGTGGCGGCGGCGGCGGCGGCAGTGGTGGTTGCTGTGGAGGATGCGGGTGATTGGGGGGCCTCTGGAGAAGAGAGAGAAGAAACTCTCCACCATTGTCTGCCGGCAGCAGCGGTGCATCTCCACCGCCGGTCATCCCAAACGATGCGATGTAAGTTTCACTTTTCAGTTGCAGTAGTGAAGCTAGTGAGAGAAGCAGCCTAATAAAAGATGGAGTTCTCGTTTACGAGAATTATAAATTTTATTTCTTTCAGAATCCTGCCTTCGTGTTGTTCATGAATATTTGCTTTTGTGTGATATGGGATATAATATATAGATCCGCTATGTAATTACCCACTCATGATCTAATTATAATCTTAGTTACTATTAAATTTTTCTTTCTTTTTTATTAAAGAATATTGGCTGACCGTATTCTTCTAATATAAATTAATTCAAAATAACTTAATATTCGTTTGGAATAACTTATTTTTGGACAATAAATGTTTATAAATCGTGATTTACAACATACGAGGTAAGTATGTAAGAGAAGTTTTATCTTGACTTACGTAATAAATACTTATTCTTGAAAAATAAGCTAATCCAAGCATGTATTTAATTACTTATTATGAAATTTCATCACTTCTTTTGTTTTGGAAATATATTTATCCTGATTTAATAATTAATATTAATATTTCACATGAATGTTGATTTTATATGATAAGATTTTTACAACAACAAGAATATTCTCATGTATTGTTTGGTATAAGGAGGGGAGGAATTTTCGGGAAATGGGTGTATCCATTGATCTCTCTCTATTTACTCTCCATTAAGTGTATCTATATTAGATTAACTTTCAATGGTTGAGATTTAATAATATGTAAAGAATAACATTATAATAAAAATATATTATGATAAATCTCAACCATTGGAAGTTGAGTTAATGGTAGATACATTTAATGGAGAGTAAATGGAGAAAGAAATTAATGGAGACACCCCTCTCCCAGAATTTTCTGGGCAAAAAAAAAAGAGGAGGGGAGGAATTTCGCCCACCCACCTTCCCTTATTTAAATATAAAAAAATTATAATTAAGCCCTCCTATTTAAAGATTTGGAGAAATATGGGATATTTTTATGTCATGCTAATTCTGAAAAAATCAATTATGTTATGTTGATTAAAATGCTTCTCCTTAAGTTTATACCAAAAAAATGCTTCTTCGTAAATTTTCTTCAGAAAATAAAAGAAAGAAATCGGGTACTTCCCAATGGGGCTATCTTTCCGGGCATCTCTCCTCCCTCACTCGCGGTCTCCCCTTTCGAATTCTGCGCTGTCTCTCCGCCACTTCCACTTTCCGATGCTCTGTTTCTCTTTGGATTGCTTTCTGTTATTTCTGTCTTCATCGTGATGCTGCCCCTCGTGTGGTTGCTTCTGGTTAAATATTTATTTTTAAAATTATTCATATTTAAAAATAAATATTCATATTAACAAAACTTTAGTTATACCCCTCAAGTCAAATTTACCAGCCTCAGGTCTCAAGACTACAGGCATGGAATCATATAACAATGGCAAAATAATAAATATCTATATAAAAATTTATAAATTATAGGAAAAATCCTTGAAAAAAAATTTTGAAATTGTAAAATATCATATCAGGTTTTTTCACAAGAGTTGATTAGAAAATATCAAAGCTTGATTAGCGATTCCCAACTTTTTTTTTTTAAGAAATATCTGAATTGAAATTTTGTGAATTCCAAGTTATTTTTCTAGAATTTTATAGTTTGATGAACTTCATAATGAGTTCGCCGCTCTCTTTTCCCAAAATGGAGGATATCATTATTTTAAACTCTTCCAGACTTATCCCTTCCTTGATGGTTATAGATCTAACCACTCCATCAACATATGTTATATCTTCATCTCCACTGACTTCAAACATTTCCCCTATATGAAATAAACATAGTAAATTCTTGCTGGATGTGGTAGTCATCACCGCTGTCCACCTACACAAAAACAATTGTCATTAACAATTATAATAGCCTTATTAACAACTATTGCTGGCCACATTAACAACACAAGCAAAACATTATTATATGACATATAATTGTCATTAACAAATTTATCAACGTCCATTGACAATTATTGTTGCTCCTATTAACAACACCTTTTTTTTCCTACGCACATCAAGTTATGTAACCACAAACCTTTTACCATCATCTTTACTTCTTAGCTTTTCTATTGTAAAAACACAGCACAATGAACCAAAAAACATAGCATAATGACGGCAAAAACAAAGCATACTAAATCATACCCAAACACATTGAAACATTAACTAAAACATACTCATTACATTTAGTAGGTCTACCTCTATAGTTTACAAGCATATGGAAGATAATACCCACAAAAGGCAGCAACTTTTTCCATTTTTTCATGACCAAAATGAAGATGAATCAACAAAACCTACAGTTGAAAAAAAACACATTTACACATGATATATAATTGTCATTAACAAGTTCAGCAGCCTCCATTGACAACTATCGCTGCCCCTACTAACAACACATTTTTTCCTACTCAAATCATGTTATGCAGCCACAAACTTTTTACTCTCATCTTCGTCCCTCAGCTCTTCTATTACAAAAACACAGCACAGTGAACCAGAAAACAGAGCATAATGTCAGCAAAAAAAAAAGGGTTACAGGCCAATTTTGCCCCGGAAGTATACCGGGGGGGCTAATTGTCCCCCGGAAGTATTTTTGGGGCCAATTGTGCCCCGGAAGTGTGAAAACTGGACCAAAGTCGCCCTCTCCAAACGGTCGCCTAACGTTGACCGTGAAAGTTACACAGTGGCAGTGCAATATACCACGCTGGCACGGTAATTGAACAATATGTGGCAAGGGATGGAAGGAATGGTGCTGCAGGCGTGAACGTGGCAAGTGGAAAGAGAAGGCAGTGAGCTGAGATGAGACTAAACGACGTAAAGCGAAAAGGATTAGAAGGGGAAAAAATCTGAATAGACGCTGTGCTAGGGTTCTTCGAAGTGGTCGCTGGTGATTTCTGAAGGTTTGAGCTTGTACGAGCAGAGATTCGTCCATCCATAAACAGGTATGGAAGCTTTGCTTTTAAGTTTATCTTGAGATTAAACGAAGACGAAGCGTTTTTTACTTTATTCAACGAAGACGAAGCTTCTCTTTTTGGATGCCTTTGTTCTCTTTGGTGTTAAGTTAATATTTTTTTACTTTATTTAGTGGTATATGGCATCACATGGTAATGGTTGTGGTGGTCCCGAAAATGCTTCAAAGGGTGGTCCCGAGGGTGGTCCCGAGGGTGATGGGCATGGTGGGTGTGATTGGGGCTTGAGATACTTGAATAAACATTACGAAAGTCTAAAAGGGGGGTTGCAGGAAAGTAAACATGTTTTACTTAGACATGTAAACTCATGTTATGGGATACCAAGTGTGGAGAACTGTGTGTATGACAAAGTAGAGGAGACACAAACAGGCAAGGTTGTTGTCAATGTCACTCATAATGAAATTGGACATGATAACGGGGATAATGATAGGTTAAATAGAATGGAAGGTGAAGAGGAAGATGTTGATAGTGAATCTGGCAGTCATGATACTGAATGTGAGGATAGGGAGGATAGTGATGGTGATAGTGAATATGAGGATTTATCTAGTATAGGGAACAAAACCGCAGTGGATGATGGAGGTTTTGACTATGATGATGAGGAATTGGGTTTGGAGGGGGAATTGGGCCACGGTAGTTGTAATGGGCCATCAGCAGGAGTGGTTTTGGAAGAAGAGGGAATTGGGCCAGAGGAAAGACCATTTTTTATGGTGGGCATGTCTTTTGGAAACAAGGCAGCATTGGTAGCTGCAATTAATAGTTATGCAATTAGTAATGGGGTGAACTTGCACCTAAGCAAAAGTGAGCCTTGTAGGGTTAGAGCCAAATGTCAAAAGGGCTGCCCATTTGTACTGTATGCATCAACAGATGGATCTAACCCAGGCCTTGTAGTAAAGACATATGACTCAGAACACAGATGCAGCAGGGTGTTTAACAACCCTAGGGCAATAGTGAGGTGGTTGGCTTCACACTTTAGGAAGAAGGTCCAAGAGAGACCAAGCTACAAGCTCGCAGACATGAAAAAGGACATGGAGGATGAATTCAAGCTGTATGTGTCCCGATGGAAGTGTAGGAGGGCTAAGAGGATGATTATGAAGGATCTAGAAGGTAGTTACATAGATGAGTTCAGAAATGTTGAAGCCTACTGTAATGAGTTGAGGAATTCAAACCGTGGCTCAGATGTTTCTGTGGAAATAAGTAAGGAAGCTCTAGAACAAGGGAAGAGGGTTTTCAGCCGCATGTATATATGTTTTAATGCTGCAAAGGTACATGTATATTACTTCAAAGTTTATATTTATCTTACATTCTGTATTTTTTGTTTGATATGCAAATTTTTTATGTGAATTGTTATCTGTTGCAGAGTGGTTGGAAGGTTGGCTGCAGGCCCATCATAGGGGTTGATGGGACTTTCTTAAAAGGTAACGCAAAAGGCATTATGCTAACAGCAATTGGCATAGATGCAGATGACTCTCTCTACCCCATAGCGTTTGCAATCACACAGAAGGAGACCACAATGAACTGGAAGTGGTTTCTGCAATGGTTGAAAAGATCCCTGAATTTGGACTATGGAGAACATCTGACTTTAATGTCAGACATGCAGAAGGTAGGACTGAATTTAACTTCAGATTGTGCTTGCTTAATGTGTTTTACTAACAAATATCCACTTCCGTTGTAGGGCTTACATGTAGCTGTGAAGGAGGTGCTTCCACTTGCTGAGCATAGACTGTGTGCTAGACACGTCTATGCTAATTGGAGCAAGGTATTAGAGTATATATTAGGTTGTTAGAGTACATAATTGCTGAATTAATTCTATATACCAGAATTTCATTCCTCTTCTTGGTTGCATATTACAAGGTGTGGAGAGGAGTTGAGTTGAAGAAGAAATTTTTTGCTTGTTCATGGAGCACCTACGAAGAACAATTTAGTGACAATCTCGCAGAGATGGCAGAGCTGAAGTCAGAAGCAGCAACAACAGTTGTAAGTTATCCAGTAAAGGGTTGGGTAAGAGCTTATTTTAGCACAAGGTCTTGTTCTTGGATGGTCGATAATAATGCGTGTGAAAGCTTCAATGCATGGATTTATGAGCTTAGGTTTCTTCCCATAATTAGAATGGTTGATGGCATTAGGATTAAGATGATGGCTAAGTGGGCAGAGAGTCAAAAAAATGCTTCTAAGTGGAGAGGTGAGTTTAGTCCTAAGTGTCTTAATTTATTTGAGGTTAACAAAAGGTTGTTTATGGGCTGTAATGTGTTCTTTAATGGTGATGACGGCTATGAGGTTTGTGAGGGCGATGATAGGCACACTGTGTGGATACATAAAAAGGAGTGTACATGTAGGGCGTGGCAGTTGACTGGCATCCCATGTCAACGTGCCATCTGTGCCTTTTATCATGCAAACATCGATCCACTAACACAAATCTCAAGGTTTTATCACAAAGGCACTTATATAGCTAGTTACGCGACCAAATTCCAGCCGGTTAGAGGTAAGAGGTTTTGGGGAATTCATAGATTTGAGCCAATGGACCCACCACCCTTGTGTACTATGCCTGGTCGTCCTACTATAAAAAGAAAAAGAACTGAAGAAGGTGAGAGGAGAGAACAAGTTGGGACAGCAAAGCAGAGAGGGCCACAATCACCACCTACAAAGTTGAGCAAAAAAGGTTGTGCACCGAAGTGCTCGGTTTGTCACAAAGAGGGCCACAACAGAGCTAGATGTACTGATGTAAGTTGAGTTCATTTATCATTAAGTAAATTATCATTATCATGGTAAATAATATATATATTCTCATTGTTGCAGGTTCCAAGCACAAGTCAGACTTCTTCATCACAACAATCTCAATCCACACAAAGATCCCGTAGTAGAAGAGCTTTCTACAGAAATTTATCTATTACTGGAGTGGGAGTTCAAATTAATGAAGAAACTGGACGAACCGTGTATAATGTACCTTACTCAATTCAATATCTATATGCTGCAATGGTTCAGTATTTCTTCTTTGTTATATGTTGTTTCTGTAAGATTGGGGGTCTGTTGCAATGTATGCACATGTTACTCTGGTATTTGCTGCAGTTTTCTCTCATTACGATGTTTGTTACTCTGGTATTTGCTGCAATTGTTCATATTTTTCCAATGTCTGTGCATATATACTGGTATATGCAATTGTTCATATTTTTCCAATGTCTGTGCATATATACTGGTATATGCAATTGTTCATATTTTTCCATTGTCTGTGCATATATACTGGTATATGCAATTGTTCATATTTTTCCAATGTCTGTGCATATATACTGGTATATGCAATTGTTCATATTTTTCCAATGTCTGTGCATATATACTAGTTGCTGCAATGTGTGTAGCAATGGTTCATTTTTTTCCCTTGTAACTCATGTTGTTTCTTGATGTATTCCTATTACAGCCTGGCCAGCCATCACAAGTTGTCCTCAATGAAGGGTCTGGACAACACTATATGCAGAAACATGCAGACGTTGAGACCAGGTTCCCAATACCTAATGAGAGCAACATGAGGATTACAAGAAGCATATCTCGTAGGGTAAACAACAGTGGGACTCGACAAATCCAGCTGCAAAGTGTTTCACCATTTGGCCCAACTCCTTCTTCTGACTTGCCAATTACACACCCAGGACTCATGTGGCAAGGACAAAGAGCAGTGACAACATCACAACTTTTGGCTCACCGGGACCACTCATTGATTTCTCAAAGTAGTAGAAAAAAATTCAATTCCAAGAGAGGCCGATAGATCTAGTGGTTCTACTTTTGTCCAGATACTTTTGTGGGTTGTCTTTTGTAATATTTATCATGATGTCCAGATACTTTTGTTCAAGACAAAGTACTTTCCTTACTAGTCTTCTTTTGTAATGGTATTATTATGATATGAAGACAAATTTATTTAACTTCACATGTTGCAACTCTTTTGCATTATTAGTTGTAATTGATAAAGGCATTATTAGTTGTAATTAGTAGTTGCAACAGACATTGCAGCAACAAACAGCATGAGTTGCAAGGTTCTTTCAACATAAAAGTCATTACACATAGTTGTTTCCACTTGGCCAACAGGGTTGTAATTGACAAAGGCATCCAACATAAAAGTCATTACACATATAGTTGTTTCCCAACACAACATTACACTTCCAGTCATTAATAAAATTCATCCCCACTGCCCAGGACTAAAGCATAATTTACTAATCTTGATTTAACCGAAAATCAAAGCTAAAAAAAAACACCCACGTTAGCACTAAAGCATAAAACGCCAGCCTCATTCTCGTCTCTGTCTTCTTCATCTGCATATATATGGCATCTATTTGTGCTTGAGCATCAGCAGCTCCCTTCTCCTCTTGTCCTCTCTGCGTCATATTCTCCTCAAATAGCCTATCCACGTGCCCTAGCAACTCGTTTATCACATGTGTTGACCTCTCACCCATTTCTTCATCCACCCATTGGAAAAATCCACATCCACCCTGTATATTTCCCTCTTTGCAATCAGAACCTCATCAGCTATTAACCACAAAGAAAACAGATGAAACATAGGAAAAATAATACATACTTGTTGGTAATTCCTACAACCATAGAATCTCCTCCCTGGGTTGAACTCCGTCCAAGAAGTACAAAGAGGAGCCGACATCCCACAGTAACATACCCTCGCTGAACCGTGGCTTTGAATCTCGTTACCTCGACGAATCATAGCAGCGACCCTCCTCCTACTTCTGTTTGTTGAACTTGTCGACATTGAGTCCCCCATGCCTTCTCCTCTGCTTTGTCGCATAACCGTCCTCTTCCTCGTCAAAATGGCGAACACCTGGGTTCGGACCCTTGTCCTCTGCTCTCAAACTCTATCACTTAACTCAGTCACCGTCGCAGACAGCATTTAAGAACCTACAGAAGCTGCCATAGCAATGTCTCTAATCCACCAAGCAACGTCTGCAATCCATCTTGGCATCCTCCGTGTCATTTTTGCACTCGTGGCAAACGTCAGTTGGGCCGACCGTTTGGAGAGGGCGACTTTGGTCCAGTTTTCACACTTCCGGGGCACAAATGGCCCCAAAAATACTTCCGGGGGACAATTGGCCCCCCCGGTATACTTCCGGGGCAAAATTGGCCTTTAACCCAAAAAAAAAAAGAGCATGTTAAATCATACCAAAATACATTTAAACCACAGCCAAAGCAAATCCATTGCATTTACTAGATCTACCTTTTTAGTTTTCAAGAAATTGGAGGACAGTAAATGGAAAAAGCTGTCAGCTTTTTCCATTTTTTTAGGACCAAAACGAAAATGGATCAAGCTAAAAAATTTTTAACCACTCAACGGAAAACATGAATCAAATGGAATAATGAAGATAAGAGAGTTGCTAGCATCAATTTCATACCTAACTCTTTAACCTTTGTTTATGATCTTCATTTCGTTCTTCACGCTATTTCCAAAGCTGTTCGTTTCTGCATTTTACACCATTTTCCCTTCCCTCTCTCTATTTATCTGATAGAGGTATCTTGGACTTTTGCTATTTCCAATGTATTACATAATGGTCCCATGGGACTTAAGAGTAATTTAGCTATTTTATTGGACCATTTCTGAGTATTTTTGCTTCTATGGTACTACAGTATAATTCTCCCTTAATAATAGTAAAATAATAAGTGTTGCTACCTAATACATGTGCAGTTCTTTAATAGGATAGAGGCATTCATTTTTATACTCTTGAATCCTAAACACAAGCTATAAACACTTTATCCGTTGCTACCCCTTTGAGCCCATCAAATTTTTCCACCCCTTTCATCTATCATATCTATATTAAGTTAATATATATGTACAATCATTACGGCAGCAGTTTGCTCATATTATCAAATCACAAGATATACTATTGTTGTTATTAGTGCTTTTTATGTTGGAGGGTATTTAAAAAAAACAACAAACACAACTCCAATGACTTCTTTTGACCTCACTTAGTAATCGGGGGCACTTCATCACTAATGTTGGCACTCGCGTCAAATGCTAAAGTCAAAGAGGGCTATGAGTTAGGCTAAAAACCTCTTGAGGCACTTGTTGGAGTAACTGAGTAATCGGTGCTGCATCACCCATATACAGGATTGCGTCAAAAGGAAACCTACAACAAGCTCAAGATAAAAAGAAAAAAAAAATGTATATATATATATAGAATACCCATCTTGAATATTGAAGAATAGCGCGTATATCACTATCACATTAAATTATTTATATAACATGATCTACATGCATATTGCTTAGTATCCATCATCCACTCTACCTAGCCTATATTCCAACATTATAAGCCACAAAGTCCTCTTGATTTTTGAATGAACATGTAACTGGTGGTAGAAAATTAAAACTATTACAAGCCTATGGTATGGTGATTAAACAAGTGAACTGAGCGAAAAAGAACCTATATGCTATTGAATTGAGTGATACACTTTATACCCTTGTGTGACTATTTTTCCTGGATTTAATCTTGTTAAACTTCATATCTTAATATGAGTTTATCTATATGTGATTGATCACCCATATTACACACTTAGCTCCTAAGGTATGTTTACTTGAGTTCTTACAGTTTCTTAGTTAATTCAATTTGTTTCTCTTCTTTCTTCAAAATATTTTCAAGATCAATTTTTCTTTGCTCAGAAGTGTAAAAGAGTTAGTATGAAGGAGTTTAATAAGTATATATTTTATAATTAAATATATATAAATTTCGGATATATTCACCAGATTTATTAATATTTTATGTCAATTTAATTATAATTTATATACTTTTCTATCTTTTCGTTAATGATAAGATAATAAGAAATTTTAATAAAAAATCTAGTCATATCCGATCTTATTTTATTGTGCCGCAGAGGTTATATGAAGAAAGAGAAAAAAAGGGTTGGAGTGTGATCGAAGAATTGATCCAATCTTATAAATGAACAAATTCACCCAAATTTTTTCCTTACAAATAATTGTCAGTCATCATAAATAAGCTTTTTTGCCCAGATATATAAGCATTTTTTTATCACAATTATAACCGTGACACATTGCATTAAATTAAATAATAACCGTCTTCAGCGTTTCCTTCCCCATATCAGTTCGGCGCTCTTAACCTTCCTGCTCCGTTGGTGCGCTCTATCAATAGGGATTGTTCGGCCGTTGCTTCAATCGTTAAGGTCAGTTTCAGTTGCCAATTTTGTTCTTGCATAATCCTGATTTCTTTTCCTCAATACTGGGTTTTGGGACTGGCTCAATTCTCATGCCCCTTTTATATTGGGCTGGTATTTCAGTGCTTCAATACTGTGAGCACGGTGTTGGTTGGAAAGAAACAGTGTGTGTGTTGTATTATCGTCTTCTGCTATTATGGCTTCAGAATTTCCATTGGTTTTACAACCGTTAGGATCACAAGACCTTTGTTTGTATGATGCCTTTCTAAAGATGTTGGTTACCATGGACGTCTCAGCAGAGCAGAGCAACATTCTTCCTCCTTGTGGCCTCTTCTTTGTGGGTGGGTTGTTTCTTAGTTCCTAGTAGGTTTTGCTGGCATTACCTCCATTGAATCTTTGATCCTAGCTGCTTGTTGCTTTGAAGTAGGTAAGCTCCAGGCTCCCTATTTCCATCTCCTTTCTTCTTCAATCATAATCGTGAACCTTCTTTTGTTGTTGTTGATGTGACCTTGAACTTAACCTCGCGCCGTCACATTCTGGCTGTGTCGTTTGTCCCATTTCACTTTGTGTACATTCTTATTTCTAGGGAGTCACAGTCAAATTTATCAGAAGTGTTTTTGTTCCCCTCAAGATTTTAATTTTGTAGAATTTAACTCCCCTAAACTCTTTTTTAAAAATATTTTAGAGTATAACGATGCGCAGAAGACCTAGAAGGCATAACCAACATTTGAAAGCTCGGCCTTTGACATTCTCCCGTTTCGGTCGTTCAGTAGCCCAAATGGTTTCAACTTCCAAGTCTAATAAAAAATTTTATCCAAGCGTTTCAGGTAATCCCTCTCTCTAGAGTAATGTACAATTCATAGTCAGTCTATGCTGACAGTTTGCATAATTGCACCCTAATTTCTAAGTTTTTATCTTTAACCCACTACCCAGGCAATGGGTTTGCTAAGCGCACTTTGGAGGGGAAGGCAGAGCAATCTGAGTCATCTGATGAAGAGTTTGAAGTAATCGTTCATATATGATATGATTTATTGTAGTTGAGGTGTTTAAATTAAATTTGGGGAATAACTGACAAATGATTAAAGTATGGTTTCTCTGTCTTTGAAGGGTGTTGTCCAAGCAGATTTTTCCTTCTTTGATCCTAAACCTGGCGACTTTCATGGAGTAAAGAACTTGCTCCAAAATTACCTGGATGCTAAACAATGGGATTTGAGTGGCTTTGTAGACTTAATTTTGGAACAGACCACAGTGGGCACTGTTGTAAAAGTAGAGGATGATGAGGACGAGGGCCTTTTTGCTGTTGCGACTGCTCTGAATTTATCAAGATACAGGGTAAGTGACTCTATAGATATTATTAGTTGCCATGTCTTATTATCACCACAATATCTTTTGGCTGGCCTCAAATGTTATAACGTGAAATCATCTTTACTTCCATTTCATCGAGTTTTTTTTTTTTTTTTTTTTTTTTTTTTTTTGCATTTATGGGCAAATGTCATCCAGACCCTTATCCAGTTTACCAGTTTGGTGATTTGTTATAAGTATGAAATGGAAAGCTGCCTGGATCAAAAAACTAAGGACATGTTTCTTATTTAAGACAAGACATCAGATTATACCCTGTGTGTGCATGTGTATGCGTCTGTTTGAAAAATTAATCCTTAACAGCATCATTTATTTGAGGTGTAAGCTGCAATGTGGCAATTTGATGTGTGACTGGCACAGTATTTCAGCACTTGCTGAAGTTTGACTATGTCCTTTTTCCAGGAGCAAAAATGCATTGTGGAACTCAAGTATTTCCTACTTAAAGCATGCAAAGAAAAGGACACATTTGATCGATTGAAACTTATTTTGGGGGAACAAGCACATGATGTTGGCCTTCTGGTGTCCCAGCGTGTAGTGAATCTTCCTCTCCAACTTTTACCACATCTTTATGATGCCCTTTTTGATGAAGTGTTGTGGGCGACAGAGGATGAGGTCAGATGTTGATAGTATTAGATGGGTGAGGGTGGTATATATGATTCAACTGGATCACGAGAGGCTAACTTTGCTCTGGGAACTTATAATGTATTATTTTGCATTTTTTGTAGCCAACAGAGGTGCTTCGAAATTCCTTCAAGTTCACACATTATATAATATATATTAAACTTTACAAGGTACCCTTCTGTGGCTTCTCCCTTCTACTCATTGTCTCCTCTTTATGGTTACTCAAGAGTTTCTGGTTAAGTTCATTTTCTTATTGTTTACTCTTATTTTTCCTTGATGTTTCTCTTCTTGACTGAATGTAAAAACACAGCATAAGAATGCAGAGCAGAATAGGAAACTGAACAATGATGATGATGATGCAATAATATATATAAAGCCTGAGGACGAACTTTTTCACAAGGTACTGAACTTCTTGTTGACCCGTTGTATATTTCTTTCCCTTGCACTACTGACTAGTTTCTAAACTTTTTCACAGTTGAGCTCCTGGTTTTTCTGTTTTCCATTGCGAACTTCTCAGCCTGAAACTCGTGAGGCAAGTATTATGATTTCTGATATGATGCTCACGTTCTTAACAGGAAGTCTCTTCTCTCCCAGCTTTTATGGGATCCAGTTAATTTTTCACCTAGTTTTATTTGGGGTTGGGGTATAGGGGGTCCGTGGGTATTTTTATGGAGTGATTGAACAGCCTATTTGAGTTGAGCTTCATTCTCATCTTCTTCTCTACAATCTACATTCGAGGATTAGATAGGATTACCAAATTAACATGAGCAAGATAGAGTGCAAACGAAATGACCAAGTCCAAGTTATTGGAATCAATTTTGATGCTCTCAACGTTAAGAATTTTAAGATAATTAGAATTTCAGTTTTATTTTCTTGCTTAAATTACCCTAGAGGCTATAGCCATATCTTCAAACTTCAGTGCTTCTGAATTTGATAATCATGTTTTGCCTATTACAGCTAAAGAATTACAGGTCAATGGGATCAGTCATGGCTATTGAAGCAGACAAAATTCCCACATTTCGGAAAGAATTACGTTCTCTTGTAAGTGAACCCTGATGCGAACCATGAGGCGCCAGGGTATTGAACAACGCAGTCAAACTTCTGATTCATCCTGATCTGATCACGGTGCCAAATTTTAGTATTTTTTTTTTTCTTTGTCATGGGTGTCAGGCGCTTTTAAGAATGTACTTACACCTCTACAGATGTACTTAAATTTTCTCATGCAGAAACGAACCTAAATTGATCAATTGAGTTCACCCAGTTTATGACCGTTTTTGTTCCTGCGGAGCGTATTGACCAGATATTTGTGATGCTTAGCGAATCATGTTAGTATGTTGGACGACTACAAGAAAACATTGCTCAGCATTGATTGAGTAAACTGATGAAGATACGGTTCTGTCAATAATTGCTGAATTAATTGTGTGAAAATGACATTGGATGTGGAGCTTTCCAGAATTTTTTATGCGTGCATGGTATGAGAGGTTTTGTTCTATTTCTTTGCTTTCTCTCTGGGCACTGCATGGATTCATGCATGGCCATTGGCCAATGTTCTTCCCTCTTGTAAGGTTCTTTTGAACGGTGGGTTGGTTGGCATTCTGGTCCCTTAACTTCAACAATTTGTTAATTTTTCATTATTTATTTTTGGTATTAATGGTTATTTCTATTTGGGGAAATAAATGGGCGTAAGCGTAATAGGTAAGGACAAAAAATAATTGAAATCAGAGATGGGGTTATAGCCATCTAAGATCATATTAATGAGTTAGACTGTAGTTTGCCAGTCAATCCATACATGAATTCCCTTCCCTGCAGTTGTGAACTCGATGGTTCTTTTGAAAACGTTATTCAGTTAGATTTAAAACATAAATCCTTAAACATGGGGGCAATTGTGAAAGAATTCATTTGGATAATTTTGCCAAAACCCATTTCCTTAATTCTCTCCAATCGGGAGGGACCAACCCATAATTGCGCCTCAACACCCTTACTAATGCCCCAAAATTTTTTTTTGCCCGAAAACTAATGCCCCAACTAATTTGGTAGCTACTTGCATTAATCACTTTCCCTACTAGAGACTAAAGACTCAATTCCTCCTCTTTTAATCTTTTTCTCGTGACTTTCCAATCCATATTTGATCCCCTTGGTTTCCTGTGCAATTAATTGGTGTCGACAATAGTAGTTGGTTTTCTTATATTGTGCTGATGTTGGTCCTTCCTTGGTCCTTTTTATAGAAACCTTTTGGAGAGTTTGTCTTGATCCTTGTGATGAACCACCAATCCCTCCCTCCCCAACTCTTCAATTTTATCTACCAGCATCTGTAATGATCAGAAGATTAGAACCCTCCATGGGTAGCCCTTTTCGTGAACACCAGGCTCACATAACAGCATCTGCAAAGTAGTAATTTAGGATCAGGTCAAATCATATCGATATTGATTGCTTGAGGAGATCCTAAGCAATTTTATTTTTATTTTTAATATTTAAGTATAAAGCGGCGTGCCCCAAGAGCCATTGGTGGGTTTAAACTGTTCGCAATGCTCTGCCTTAAGGGGGAAAAATCAACCCAAACCCAATACTGAAAACACTACTAAGTGCATCAAGTTCATTTAATTAATTAATCTCAATGCTTGATTCCATATCGTGATATAAGATTATTAGGAATTAAAGGACAATTAAACTGGCTTTTCATCAAGTTTTTTTCGAGCAAATGAAAAGCCAGGGTTCACCTCAAGACTGCGTAAGCAAACTTTACGGAGGGGAAATAAATTAACTGCTGATGCTATTGGAGATACAGAAGGATCTGGCAGTGTGGCGCATGACCCCTATGGTGATTCTCCTCTTCATATGGATCTTTCCTTCAATTCTTTGTTTCGACCTGCACATCTATTATATCAAATTCTTGGGCTTAGTTTGAAAATATTAAGATCGGAAGGAGAGAATTTTAGGAGGGAAAGAGTTTTCCTTTAAATATCCTTTCCTCCCCATTTTTATCCTTATCCAAACCCAGGTTAGTTCCAGTTGATCACTCTTGAACATCACATGCATAGTAGAGATCTTCCTACTACAAATACATGCATTTCTCTCTTTCCATATACGATAGTAGCATATCACTGCAACAGATCCTGCGTGTAACATTTGCCTAAGAAAGAAACAAATGGATAAACAACCTTCCCATCTGCTGAACTGTGTTGGCATATTGTTGATTAACTCCAATCCAATTGCACACTTTCATCAACAAATATAATCTTTAATCCACTGGCATTGGAAAAATAAATACAACCAGATTCACTATCCTATAACCGCAAAGAATGCAGTTCAAATCATCCATCACCTAACATTCTAGCTTTTGTGATTAACCTTATTTGCACTCAACCGCGTACGGAATAAATGGATAGTGGGGATTGGGAGCTTAGAGCACATAATTTTACCGCACAGTATATACTTGAACCTGGTTTGGTCTCCTTATAACCATTGATATATATATATATATATATATATATATATAGGACGTACTAATTGAATATATAAATCCTGTTTTGATTGGTAACGCATTTACTATCATCAAATCCAAGACCTTAAAGTGATTAGTAACGTTATTCCCATCTTTCTGTGACCGACGTAAGTTTATTAAATTTAGAGATAGTGGAGAATGAGAAGTTGTCGTTAATATTTTCATTAGTGAAAAAATCATTTTTTAGACCGGTTAAAAACAATATTTTAGATCGGTTCTGGATGCGGTCCTAATATAGTCAGTCTTAAAAGTCTATTACTTTTTAGATTGGTTAAGAAACCGGTCTAAAAAAATAAGTTATTTGACCGGTTGTTTATACAACCGGTATAAACATAACGACATTAAGTGTAATGGTGAAAAAACAGTCATACTTTTAAGACCGGTTTTTTGCAAAACGGGTCTAAAAAGTATGACTTTTTAGACCGATTCTTAAAAAAATCGGTCTTAAAAGTGATTTTTAAGATTGGTTTTTAAAATAACTGATATTAAAAGTTTCATTTTTTTAAAATATTACTGTTAGTTAGTCAGCAAGCCATTTTCCCTGTTAAAACATTTTACCCAGTAAATCATTCCAGCGACATCCAAATAAATTCTTCTTTTGCACATTATAACTAACACCTTATACTGAAGCATTTTCATCAAATAAAAACACAATTTCAATTGGTTTAATACTTACATCATTCTTCTTGCACCTCACATTCCATAGAAACAACAACAATAAATAATTCTTTCTACACCCCAAATAAATTCTTCTTTTACGCATTCTCATTTCATCAAGCATTCTAAAATACAATTTCAACTGGTGTAACTTACATCATTCTTCCTACACCCCACATTCCACAGAAGCAACAATAATAAATCATTGAAAATCAATACATTATCACATACAATAAAAAAATTAAGGTATGTAGCTACACATTTTTATTCCTTTGTTTTAATGTTACAATTTGACAAAAAAAAAACCAAAACTTTAGCTAATAATAAAATCAAAACACTTTAATTGATGATAGAGGAATCTACCGAGAAAGAACACAACAGACAGTAATCCATCCCTGATGATCACCAGCTGGCTCCAGTGTAATATCCCAAATTTTGAGATTTGAGGCTAGAGAATAAGCCTGAGATAAGTAGACTGCTGAGCCCCGATTTAGCAAGAGCTCAAATTTATTCCCTAATGATTCTTATATCTTTGGGGTATTAAAGAAAATAAAATGGTGAACTTTGGAGAATACGATGTGAATTTGGATTCGTATGTGTTATGAGCAGCGCCGAAACCCTATATTTAAGTTTAATTGTGGATTAACATCTAAATTGACTTAAAATAGATTGAAGATGCATATTGTGGTTAAATGGAAAGATATGATATGTTTGGTGGTGATTCAGTGAGAATTGCCATAATCAGAGGCAAAACAGGAAAGTTACCGATCAATTGGTCAGTTACCGAAGAGGAAACTCATTGGTAACTTAAAGATCAATGGTTAGGGTTGATTTGTGCAAGAGATCAAGGGTGGAATCATGTGTGTGTGAGCTTATGTGAGCTCATGGGAGATGTGATAAGAGGGTGACACTTGGCAAGATGTGGACCTTTGATCTTGGGTCAAGATTTCAAACTCTCCCTCTCTCCTCTCTTTTTCTAGACGGCCAAGTGCTTTTGGGCACTCAAAAATCTGATTCTCTTCTTCATCTTCATCTCTCTCTCTCTCTTCTCATCTTCATTTTCACAAGCTTGGGGGAGGAAAGAGAAGGAAACAAGGTGAGTTTTGGTTTGGTAAATGGCCTCTAATGCTTAAATCCTCTTCTATAATCTTATTCATAGTGATGAGAGCTTCATCTCTATGGTTTTATATTTTTGAAAGGAGGTGTTTGAATGCATGAGGAAAAGTGGAAAGATGAGGAATCAAGGAATTAGCTTGGGAAAGAGGAAGAGATGCGTATTTGTAACATTTTGACCTAAGTATTGTGATTTGTGGATGAGTTTTGTGACTTGTGGAATTTTACCCTGATTTTGTGATAATTTTGAAATACATGAATTACAAGGTGTAATGTGGTGCAATTGGTGTTTTGTTATGTTATATGTTCATTGGAATTGGTTTAGAACTTTGGAAAGTAAAGAATTGCAATGTGAGTTTAGGTTGTGACATCATGTGACATGTTGTGGCTGTGGTGTAACATGTCAATGTGATATGAATTTGGTTATTTTAGTGTTTCCAATGGATTCCTTATGGAAAATTGTGTGGGAATAGGTTCAATTGTTGATTTTGGAGCCATTGGACATTTTGGTAGAAAATTGGAATGTTGTCAAGTGTGAACTCTTTGTTGGGCAGTCTGTTTGTGTGGACGTTTTAACTTTGAAAATGGTGTTTAAAAATTCTAAAACTTTCTAGTCTTAAAGTTCACAACTTAAGCTTCAAAATGGATATATAATTTCTGTCATTTTGTTTTGTGAACTGGGAGTTATGGTTTTCCAAAGTTTGACGTTAAAACTGGGTGCAAATCTGGAACAGCAAGGGGATATTTGTGTGGTGATTTTTGGTAATGGTCCATATTTTTCCAGTAAAGAGGACTTAAATAGATTTCAATGGGCTTTGGGATCACCTCATTTCGATTTTTCTGGAATTAGTTATGAATTTTCGAAGTTTCCTTGGCTGCAGCGCAAAACTTTCTGTGTACGTTTTGGCCACAGCCAGAAAATATTGGCTGCAGCCAAAAACCTTTTATGCTGTTTTTTGCCACAGCCAGAGAATTCTTGGCTGCAGCCAACCCCTATTTTTAGCACTTGGTGATTTTGAAAAGTGATTTTCAACCTAATACGTCCCAATCCTTTCAAGCTTTTGTTGAGCTTATTATTAGACACTTAAGGAACTAAATGACAACCAACTTTAAGTGATATGAACGTAAGGATTTGGATTAGAGATTAACCCTATATCCTTGATTTGGTTTATAGGGTTCAATATTCATTTTGATCGTGAGTAGTCGGTGCTGGAGCGTACGTGGAAAGAATAAGTGTTGGGAACTTACCTCTCCTATATGTATTTGATAATTGTATTAGTGTATTGATGCATGTTATTGCTTTGCTTGATTATGTGAACATATATGAATGATTGAAACTCTGTTTCTATTTATGCTATGGCCATAAGTATATTGTTGTTGAAACATTGAGCACGCAGATATGTCATTGTGTGAGCATGTGTTAATGTGATGCAAACATGTCATGCATCAAACACTTATCTTGCATGCATATTGGTATTGTTTTCCTACTGAAATTCTCTCGAATCTCACCCTCCCATACCAACATTTTAGATAGGACAGGTGGATCGAGGAGGGATCAAGCAACTAAGGGTGGTGAGGGCTCCGTATGGATATTTGATTGTGATAGTTGGTTATCAATGTTGGTTGGGATGATTGTATATGTTATGGAAACATGTTTGGGATGTATATTTGGATGTTATTGAACTGGATTTGTGTAAGATGTATATTCAGATATGTATTTGAGATGACATTGTGTAATCCCCTATTTGAGAATTTGTATACCCTTTTAATAAAGGTATGACCCAGGATTGCCGGGAATTATGTTGTGCACTCTGATATATAATGAATGTGATTTATTTTTGTGAGGTAATTGTATTTGAAATGTGAATATGAGACCAGGCAAATTAGATTTCGAAAGGTATTTGTGAAAACCCTATCTCAAGGATGGGAATTAAAATGAGTTTTGTTTATTCAATGGTCTTTAATTCATTTTAATCACGTATTTCGAATAATAATTATGGAGGGGGTTACATCCAAAGCATCTACACTATGACACCTCAAATCCTTCATTTTCTTGTGACGAAAACAAAAAAGTAATTTTATATATAAAATAACTATGTACATAATTCAAATATAATTCATGATACCTTAGCTAGCTAACTTTCAAAGTAGTTTTATAAAGGGATATCCTCTCATATCCCTTCATGATGATCGTTTCTTGTGCCGTGTTCATTATCTGCTTCATCTTCTTTATTCAATAAGATCAACGACCCTTTTTCCTTAGAGAGCTACAGACCATATTTTCTTTGCCCGATCAGTAATATAGAACACTTGTTTTGCCTGATATGCCATAATAAAATATTCATCTCCAAAACTTTTACTATTTAGATCAACTAATATAAACCCTAATTGATCAACCATCACACCATTGTTGACATCAACCCACTTGCATTTGAAAATGGGAAATTTAATTTTAACATAATCAACCACCCAAAACTCTTCAATAACCCCATAATAAGGTATGATTGACAATTTAGGGATCTTATCTTTCAAACTAAAGAAGTGCACAGATTTAGCCACTAACATAACACCACTCTTTTGGATGGTGCTCCTATCATTTAGGGATTTCGTGTAAAATATACAACCATTGATCACAAATGAAGTCCAACTTATGACATCAACCTCAGGACCACGTGCTAATCATTTAATTACATCAGAAACACATTCTTCTCCACCAACCTTTTATTTGAACAAATGTGCAAAAGTTTTGTTATGCTCTCTAATTAACCTTTGTTTAGTCATTCGACTATTTCCTTTCCGTACAATTTCTTTATGAGTATTAATGTAATCTTGAACTTCATCAATATTATTCAAGATATACAAGTGAACTTGTTGCAATTCATCAGGATCCACACTCTTTACTGCAGCCTCATATGGTCTTGGATGCAAGTCTTTTTGTATTCTCATTTCTTGCAAATATAATTTTGCCTTCACGCCATCCTTAGAACTACCTTGTATGTTGAGCAATGACCCAACAATACTATCACATACGTTTTTCTCAACATGCATGAAATCAATACAGTGTCTCACATTAAGATTGAGCCAATTGGAAGATCAAAGAAGATATACCTTTTTTCTATTTATTTTTTTCATTACTACTCTTGTAGTCTTACCAAAGATAAAATTGATATTTTTCACTTTTTCATAAACTTGCTCCCCAGTCAATGCGTCCGGAGCTTCTTCAAACTCTTGTCCATAAAAAAAAAGCTTTCTTTAACCTACTATATGGGTGGCCCCATCTAAGAAATCTCCCATGGCTAAAATAAACCGTCTTTTTTCCATGTTGAAGTTGATGGAAGCATGTGCTTTCTTCACAAATCGGACATGCCTTATGGCCTTTAACACTATATCTTGACAAGTTTCCATATGCAGAGAAGTCATTTATAGTACAAAAGATCATGACTCGTATTTTAAAAATCTCCTTCTTGTTCGCATAAAAAATATTGACACCTTCGTCCCACAACTCTTTCAAATCTTCGATCAAGGGTTCTAGGTAAACATCTATGTCATTTCTGGGTTACTTTGGTCCTAAAATCAATATAGACAACATAATGTACTTTTGTTTCGTGTATAACAAAGGAGATAAGTTATAAATTACCAACAGAACAGGCTATGAATTATGTATACTACTTAGGCTACAATAAGGATTCATGTCATCTGTTCTAAGCCCAAGCCTAAAATTCCTAGGTTCTTCACCGAAGCTCGAAAATAATTGATCGATTTTCTTCCATTATGAAGAATCAGCTGGATGTCGAAGTTTTCCATCAGAAATCCTTTCATATGCATGCCATCTCAAATTTTTGGCATCAATTTCATTGGTAAACAAGCGCTTAAACCTTGGTATGATTGGAAGATACCACAACACTTTTACAAGGGCCTTATTTGATTTATACCTCGAAGTTTCACATATCGGATATTGCTCTTCATGCTCTTTTCTATACAATATGCAATCATTAAGGCATGCATGGATCTTTTTATACTTCATCCCTAGTGGACATAGTATTTTATTAGCATCATAGTATCGATAAGGCAACACATTATCATCTGGAAGTATGTTCTTAAAAGCCCCAAGCGTTTCTAAAAAACTCTTGTCGCTCCATCTATGTCGTGCTTTCAAGCTTACCAATTTCAATACTGCTCTCAACAATTGGTATTTTTTATACTCCGAGTACAACGGCTTCTCAGTATCACCACACATATTACCATATGCATGTGATTGCTCAAAAGTCTATTCTCTTACATCACGAATAATATCCTCTATCCGATCATCCATATTCGTGTCATTATCATCAAAGGTCACTCCCCTTGTTGAGATGTACTTGACATTTCTAATTCTTCACCATGCCTACCCATACTATATAACTCTTATGAAATATTTCACAAAATAAATGTGTGTATATATTTGTAGCACTTAGTCGCTTCTCATTCAAACATACTACACAAGGGCAATAACACATCCAACTATCATCATTGGCATTTCTTCTAGTAAAGTCTAAAAAACCCCTCACCCCAACATCATATTCAACACTCGTCCGTTTAGCTTTTATCCAACTACGATCCATATATTTCAACACCTAGTAGCACCCTATCCAATAACAAAACGATAGACAAAAAAACAAGATAAGAAAGTATAAATAACTTGTAGCACCCTATCCATTATCAAACTCTTGTTTATAACTTTATATTTAATTCAAACCCACACAGAAAATATCATAATGTGATCATTAATGGCAATCCAATATAAGAAACTATAAATAAAATATCATAATATGATCATTAAGCTAGTATCTGAAGTTATTGTCACTAAGTTCAATGGTGAGAGTAAGATAGAAAGCAACATTAGGCATATTCAAACAAAGCCATAATCATAAAACAGGACACCTCCATTTCCTACTTCAAGCATATCAGAATCTGATGCCATAAATGGTTAAACCCACCTGAAACAATATCAAAAGGGTCAAGTTCAAATTATTAACAACAATCAAAACAAACTTGGAAAGTTGTTTCACGAGTAGTCACTCTTTGTGCTCCTGTTTGGAAGAAGAATGAGTGGCGATTTAAGGGAGAAGGAGTCGGAGCTAGAATGTTATCGATTGGTGGAAAAATGAAGGTTGACCAATGGCAAGGTATATGGGCAGTGACTCTTCCTCTGCTAATATAGACCCAGCTCAATGCAGCCCCTGAGATTGGGAAAAAGAACACTGTCAGTTAGGTTACGAGATATTATATTTAGAGAGAAAGATTGCTCCAGATTTAGGGAGAAAGAGGATGGCAAAGTTGTAAACAAGAACACCATCAAAGAAATTTCAAGGAAAAATGAGTTCAGAGAGCAAGCTACAATTCAGTGGGAGGAGAAGAAGAACGAAATTTTAATTAGGGCGCTCACTTTTAAGACCGATTTTTCAGAATAACTGGTCTTAAATATACATTTTAGACATGTTTTTAAAATAACCAGTCTAAAAAGTTTCAAATTTTAAACCGGTTATAATATATAACCGGTTTTAAAAGTTAAAAAAAAAATAATTATTATGTGTTTCTTATTTAGACCGATTATAGAAATAACCGGTCTAAAAAGTGTATTTATTTTTTATTATTTTATCTTTTTAAGACCGGTTACATATAAATAAGGTCTAAATAATATCTTTAAGACCTGATATCCGTGGAATCGGTCTCCGAAGTTATCTATAATTACAAAAATGCCATTGGTCATATATTTTAGACCTTATCCCTGTATAATCGATCTAAATGAGCCGGTCAGAAAGACAAATTTTATACTAGTGTTTCTTATAAAAATTACAACATTAATGTGAAGTGATAAAACCTAAATTTGGGATATTCACTTTAAAATTACTCCTCCTAGATTAAGGAATTATTTATCTATTTATTCTAACATGTGGTATAAGAGCCAAATTGATTCTCCTCTATCTAGAGTCTTATGCATGTTATCATTCTATCTTTCCCATTCTTTCATAAATAACTTGATATCTGCGAATTTGTATAAAAAAAGAAAATGATATTTGAGAATTTTTTTCCTATTAATCTTGTGAGACTCTTAGTTATATTTTATCGATGAATAATGTTCTAAATCATTATTAATATGTTAGTGGATTGAAATCTTGTTTCCTCCTTTTTTTCAATATAATTAAAGATTATATTCATAGATGTTGTAAAAGTCTGATGCATATGAAATATCTCAATATATGCTCTAGATCTGTAATTGTTTTTGTTAGAGAAAGAAATTTGAGGTTGATTTTAGATTATATATTTTTCTTTGGTTTCAAATCTTTCCCTATTGATCTTTCAATATATGCAGGTAGCCGGAACCTGAATCAAGTCCTTTGGAAGCAGTTATGGAGGTGGAAGGTACCAGAGAAGATTAAATCTTCATGTGGTTAGTGGCTCATGGAAAGGCCCACACAGCTAAGTACAGACAGCAAAGAGGTCTGTTAGATAATGCAAGATGTCCGTTTGGATGCAATGAGGATGAAGATTTGATGCACCTGTTGAGGGACTGTGCTAATGCTAAGGAGCGGTGGATTTCACTGATAAGACCAACACAGTGGACAAAGTTCTCCAATCTCCACGGGCTGGAATGGATACAATGGAATCTCAAGAACGAAGCGGGAAGGAACTTCACTGCTAAAGTTAACTGGCCTACTCTATTCGGGTATATTTGCTGGGATATTTGGGTCGCTCGCTGTTCGAAGCTGTTTGGAGATGATCCAGATGGGGCATACCAAGATGGTCTTTCAAGTCTATACCGGGCCAATTGGGATCGTGACTTTACCACTTGCTGTCGCTTCTACAAACATGGTACTGCGGAGATGGAAGCTGGTTTGAGGGGAAGACGGGGCTTCGCTACTTTGGAGACAGACGTATCAGTTTTGGATTTAGGCATGGCAGGCTGCGCTGGAGCGATCAAAGACGAAGAGGGAAGATGGATTTGCGGCTATGTTAGTCGGATTATTCATGTGCCACCAGTGGTAGCTGAGATCATTGCAATTATTCAGGGACTTCAAATTTGCTGGAACAGGAATCTAAAAAAGATTATGCTTTTCACAGACTGCTTGGAGGCTATCAATCTTCTCACTCGTGGCTCAGTAAGGGATCACCCCTTCTGGGATGTGATTGAGGAGGGAAGGCGTTGGATGTCTAACGATTGGCAAGTTTTTCTAAGTTTTGTTCCTAGGGAGGAAAACATTCTAGCGGATTATTTGGCTGGTTTAGCTCATAGTATGTCCGTGAATTTTGCTATCCTTGATCACCCACCACCTTCAATCCAGGGGGCGGTTGTTGATCATGGGTGATTGTGTTGTTTTTGCGTTTCCTGTGTGTAACGTGTTCTATTGGTACCCTGTTTTTTGGGGTATTGTAATCCAGTTTTTCATTCAAAAAAAATATTTCCCTATTTCTTTCATGGCCGCGAATCACTCCTTCCTCGGTAATCGCTGTCGCCCATTGGGTATTCCTTCATGTTTTGAATCTAGAAATCTATGATTAATCTTGATGCATAACAATTGAGTAATCTTGTATGTTGCGTGCTGGATTGATTTTCATGATTACCGTCATTAGAATTGCTACGTTCCAGGCTCTGACATCATCAGAAATGGAGTTACCTACATTTGCAGGTCCAGCGGGTGGATTTAGGTTACGATCGGGTCAGACATAGGTAAGCAAGTCAGGTTAGGGCTCTAGGTGGGTTGAAGGAGACGCCTTAAACGACATCATCTGAGCTGAGACACAAAATGCGTCGTTTCACTTATAGGCGCTTACTAGGCTTGCGTTGGCGCCTAAATTTTTTGATCTTTTATTGCTTACTCTGTTCCCATTTTTGGACTTGTTCAATTTCTTCTTCTTCTTTGATTAATTGGTGTATCTTGGCTGAGACCTACTTTGTTTTGGACCTCAATATTTTTCTCTTAATTTAAATCATCTGGGCCTTTATGAATTTTCTGAAGTTGCATGAATTTATTTTATTCATGCCTAAATTATTGGGGTTTTACCTTGTTGGCTAAAGTTTTATTTAATTGTTTAATTTTCTGGATTTTTCTGTTGGGCTTTATTTATTTCTTTAAGCCATATGCTTTATTTTCTCAAAGATTACTAGAGTTAAATAAGCATTATTCCTTGAGCTATTATTCTAATTTATTTATTTAGCATTATATTTGTTTACATAATCTCTAACATATACTATTGCTCAAATCTATTCTGCAAATTCCTTTGTGAATTATTGTCTAAATGTTTATATTGCTAATTTTGGACATTTATAAAATTGTTGGATTTTTGGTGAATATTCTGAGCTAAGACATATTGAAATTATTTCAATTTTTTTTAGAAAATTTCTTTATGGGCTCTACTACATTTTCAATCATTTGGGTCATTAAGTTGACAACCAAAAGGGAGGATATATTCTCCCAGTCATATTTTAAATCACATTTTGGGCCAGATATGCATTTATTTTAATTTTGGACAATCGTTGTTGTTCAATGTATTGGATTATTGATATTAAGGCCTTCAAGTTTTATTTCCAAATATTATGTTGGTTCAATAAAGTTTCCTTAACTTTATCTTGTACACAATTCTTTAGCATTTTCCCTTCTTTTCAAGAAATTAAATATCTAATCAATTGTTTGGGTTTAGTTTCTATCTCATCCCATAAATGGTTTACATGATCAAAATATTTGAATGCTGACTTATTTTTATGTGCCATTTTAATTGTTTCAATATGGAAAAATTAATTTTGGCTATTTTTCATTATGGAATTTTGTTTTGGTATAATTACCTTAATATGTATGCAATTTTGGACAATTTTGCAACTGTTTGAATTTTACAAAAATTATATTTGAGTTGAAATATGCTAAAATTGATTTCTTAAACAATTTTTGGATACATAAATTAGTGGGAGGGTTATTAATTTAATTATTTAATATTACTCCCTCCATTAAAATGTTCATATATTATATTTACATTGGATGCACAAAATAATGGGAGAATTTATCTATAATGATTATTTGGTCACATTTTGTTGACTAAATTAGTCAATTAAATTCTAATTAAAGATCTGTGCATATTTAGAATTTATGTGTATATAGTTGATATTTGCGATTAGCATATATCTTGAGGAATAGCCACTGTATCCTCAATGTTACATGTGTAAATAATCGCTAGTGGAATTTTTAAAACATCAACTCCAATTAGTGATTAATTAATTTACTCAAAGTGGGAGAATTTCAATTATGTAGTCCCTTTTGTTGATTAAATTGTTTAAATTCTCATTAGGTTATTGGTGCATATTTATATTTAAAATACACATGATATTCATGGTTAGCATGCTTGCTTCCTAGAGAGTAACCACAACATCCTCAACTTTGTTGCATGCACATTTATGACCACATGTGGCATTATAGAATATCGATTATAATTAAATATATGGTTATAATTAGTCTTTGCCTACACGTAGATAGTTATAATTAGATACTTAATTAGGGTGGAATTTATATTTTCTAAGTTGCCCACAGGTATTAGAAAATATAAATGCACTCTAGATTCATCAATTCAAGATAAATTCATGCACTGCTATTGTCTTTGCCCATAGGTAAACCTTAGTGATATGAATTTATGATTGTATGATTTGCATTAATTAGTAAACATACACTTATTTGTTATGGTTGTTTTTTCTTTTCCTCTTATATTTATTTTGTAAGCATGATTAATTTTTTATTTTGACTTTATAGCATCTGATTGTTACTCCCTCTGATTCTATTTATAAGCAATTTTTCCCTTGATTGCCTAAAACAAACAGGTAGTTAAAAACAATAAGTGTGTTAAAAATATAATATTTTTTTCATATATGCCCCTATTTATGAAAAGAGTATAGGAGAGAGAATGTATAAAAAGTATGAGAGATTGTAAAATATACATTTTCCCAATGCTTTGTTGACTTCATTCACTTGGTGAGTTAGAACACATCTCTCTCCCTCTCTTGAATATAACTCTTAGTATGTGTGATAATTAATTATAGATTATGTATTTAATAAGGGTAAAATAGGAAAAAAATTTACATTTTCAAACACTTAGTGAAAGTTGTTTATAAAAAGGATCAGGCTTATGAAAGAGAAAGTTGCTTATAAATAAGACCGGAGGGAGTATTTATTTAATTGTTAAGTTTAATAGAATTTATCAAAAATAACTGTTGAGCTTATAAGGAGATAAATATTACTCCTTCCATTAAGATAAAATTGACATAATGAAAGTTTTAGTACTTAATGATACTGGCAAAAAAGGTGAGATAATATTATGAGATGTAATTGTTTCATTAAATTAATATTAATTAAGAGCTAGTCATCAGGGATACATGTGGATAAAGCAAAGTCAAGGGTTGCTTATAGGCTAAAGGATGAATTTAAATATTCTCATAATTGTTATTGCATTGTTTTGTTGACTGTAAAGTAATTCTCCATAATAGGGTAAGATGCCTCCATTAATTTTGATAGAAGAGATCATTAGTTTATTATCTCATGAGCCATTACTCCTTTTCATGAGCACATGCATGGATATTAGGTATTCATTGAAAATGTGTATATATAAGTTTTAATTATACTTGGAAAAAAATGAGATTCTAAATTAAGCCTATCAAACCACCAGCTCCAAAGCCAAAAAATAATAAGCATATAGAGAATAATGTTCTTATAGTTAAAATTCTTGATTGGAGACAGTAATGAATATACACTTGTCTTTGATTATATTTTAATTAGTGAAATAATTCATCTCTCCTTATAGTTGACTTTTCACAATACCTAAATGCTATTTGCTTTATAATTGAGTCGTGTCGTTTGATGCATTTAGAGTATATAAAGCAAAATTAAGTGATTAATCTGATAAAGGGATTAATATAGTGAAATTAGTAGAAAGAGATGGGTAACATGATAAGTACATCATTAGTGGACTAGAACTTAGTCTATATGTAAAATTTCTTTATACTTAAACTCACATAATATAGATAGAATTGTTGTGAGAAGAAACATAAAGTTGATAGACATTTTGCATGATACGGTTTTCCTATCAAAGGACATACTAAATACAATTATATATATTTTAAATGAGATTCCTACAAAGTTTATGTTTAAATATTTTTGAAACCACAGAGGTTGGAAGCTCAATTTAAAATATACTCTTGCATATAACTGCCTTATAAAAGGAAGAGTGTGGAAGGAAAATATTCTGAGATACTGAGGCCTACATATTTTGGTGAAAATGCAGAGAGGTCTTAGGAATTCAAGTAAGCTGTCCATTATATTTTACAGTTTGTGAAGTATTTTGAAATGCCAAATTATTTAGGCATGCTAAAATTAGTGGGAATAATCAAACTCATTGAGAGTGATTACATATGGAGGATTATCTCCTTTAATTATGGTAGAACATTGGTTTTATATGGCATCACCTTGTTAAGCTTCAATTTATCAACATATTGAGTTGAAACTAATGGTAATTGAAATTTGGCAACACGGCGGCTATATGATGTACTTCAGGAAATTTGACTAAAACATAAATATTGAGATTGATCGAAAATTATGAATGAAGGTATTAATTCATGATAGTTGTAAGGTAAGCAACAAAAATAATTTTATTTATGTTGTTAGTATGCAACATTAAGTAATACAAATAACGTTGTTTGCTATAATTTCTCTATGAAGAAAGAATTGACTTAGTGAGGTATTTCTTTGTATATTCATGTATAATTTCTTTCATATTTTCATGGTAGTTTAACATCTATTTTGATTTTGGAAGTTATTGGTATCTTTCCATTTTGGATATAAGGAGATGTGTGTGTGTGTGTGTGTGTGTGTGTGTGTGTGTGTGTGTGTGTGTGTGTGTGTGTGTGTGTGTGTGTGTGTGTGTGTGTGTGTGTGTGTGTGTGTGTGAATTAGTAGAGATGATCCCATAAATGATAAAGAGAATTTAGTCAACAAAATTATGACTTCATTTTATCATGAGCAAGTCTCACAATAGTGATAGTTAATGTATCATGATGTAATTACATATAAGACCATTTTGAGAACATCACAAGTTTTATTATATCTCTAGATTAATAGGAGTTGAGTCATCTATATTGTACATAATGATAATTCATTTATAGCTTGTGCATTTTGACTTAAGGTATTATAAATGACTAAGTCACTATTGTTTAAAGTTGTGATATGATTAGATTAAGTTTGGTATTCCTTTAGAATACATAAAGGGTTATTCTCAAAATATTTGAGAATATCATAAGTAACATACGATTACAAACATTTGAACATTCATGAATAATAGAAGTTGTTGTGAGTAACGTCTATTATGAGAATATAATTAGATTGCTCATATGTTTCTAATATCATTTTGTTCCTTCTAATTTAATTTTCAAGGCGTAGGCGTAGGCTTGCTTAAATGTGCACACAAACGGGTAATGTCATTGCAAAGAAATTTTAAGAGGATTGTCAAACCTATTTTTACTTGAATAATAACTGGAAAGCTACAAGTCTTAGGGTACATTACCAAATGTACATTAAATTTCATGCTTTATACATAGTTGAATGATTAGCTTGTTTAGTTTTATAAGATGAGTTAATTATAGAAAAGTTAATATTATAATACATCTTTACACTTGCTGAATAAGTTGCATTATGGAGAGGCATAAGATTGTTAAGTATCCATTGATTACTTAGTTCCACCATAAATTACTTGACTTTGTCATTCTTGGAGGCAAGTTATAAGATTGTCAATTAAAGAATTTCATCAGAGGGTTTTTAGAATTATTAAATTAATTCAAACAAATTAAGGGTGTTATATGACTATAGAGTCAATGGTTCATAAACACATAAGGCATAGATCCTTTAATGTGAAGCCTACTTTTAGAGAAATAAAAAGGGATCAAATATCACATCAGGGATAAATCACCAAATGAACCTTGTTCATCGTCATGATTCAAGTAGTATTACTTAAATGAATCTTACTCATTAAGTGACAACAGGTTGCTGGTTAAGTGGGAGCATGTTAGATATTTTATTAAAATGATAATATTATATCCTTTTGTTTATTTAAAATTGTATCTAGATATATTTATTGATTGATCATATAAAGGATATTCTAGTTTATTATTTTGATCAAATTAAATATTCTAGATATTATCTAATTGTTTTAAATATTTTTTAGTTTAATATATTTTGGATAAAATATCTCTTAATTATGTCCCGCACGTGATTTAGATAAATATTTGGCTTAAGGTTACCTGCCTGGCTGGTAAGCTATTACAAGCTTTGATGGGGGGTTATAAATATATAGTGTGTGCCAGGTTTTAGAGTATTAACGTTGAAATATATTTACTTGCTTCTTAAGAGTTATTCTTAAACCATCAATATGCCTCATCTTCTCATTAGAAGAATCCTAAGTTATTTTCTTCTAATCTCCTTTTCTCTTTTTTCAGTTTTCAGGTTGTGAGATATAATGATCAGGTTACTATGGTTAGAAGTACTACTGATAAAATCTCTCGCTGTTACTCTTGATTTTAGAGTTTATATATTATATATTTAGAAATTATTTATATACTTATTCCAAATTTCTAACACAAAGTACAGCAACATGAAACATGACATAGTACTGCATTTTAAGGAGTGATGGATATATAGCACCACGATACATTTCAACCACAACATTACCAGAGATGCATGCGGGGTATTTGGCACGGTTTCTTCTTCATGCATTGCCTTATTATATTTAAAAGATAGAAAACAGCATGATCGACCTCAAAATCACAAAGTGGAAGGTGCATCTGATGAGGCGTACATAAACTTGCGGATATGATCGCACAAAGCTTGTGCTTTAGCGGGTTCAAAGATCTCCACCCCATGGAACCCATCGTCCGTGAAATGGGTCCGCACCTCCACTCCCCGTGCTTCCAGGATCTTCGCCAACTCCTTCTGCTTGTCCACCAGAGGGTCCCCGCTGTAGCCATTCAACAAGCACCTTGGCAGCCGTCCGATCTTCTCCCCATAGATCCCATCCCCCACTGTTGGATTACAGTACTCATGGTCCCGGTCGGCGCCAAGTGGCAAAGACAGGGCCCACATCAGATCATTCGCCGGCAGCGGCAGTATGCGATCGTTGACCAGCCTCAGCTCCGATTCCGTCCTCTGGACGCCACCAAAGTAAGCTGAGTTTAGTATCAGGCCTTGGATCTTCAGCGGAGACAAGTCAAGATCGGTGGCGCGTAGACCAGCGAAGTAGGCAATATTTGCTCCTGCGCTACTTCCCATCAGGAAGCACTTGGAGAAATCAGCGTGGTCTTTCAGCCAGGGGTCGGATCCGCTGGGATCCCGGGCTTGGTTTCGGACCCACTCAATGGCTTCGACAGCGTCTTCGTAGGCGGCCGGAAGACGGTGCTCCGGTGCGAGGCGGTAGTCGAGGGAGACGACGAGGGCGGGCAAATGGGAGGCCAAGGCGGTGCAGGAATCGTGAAAAATGGAGGAAGAAGGGTGGTAGAAGATGAAGCCGCCGCCGTGGTAGTAGACGAGGAGGGGTAGTTTTGGGGGAGAGGGAGGGAGAGGGTGGGGGAGGAAGAGGCGGAGGGAGGTGTTGAGGGCGGCGTTGAGAGGGAGGTCCTTGGAGGTGGGAGAAGGGGGCACGGTGGGGATGGCTCGGAGTCGGGTGAGGGAGCCATCGGGATTGGGTTTAATGTTGAGAAATTGGTAGGGGTCGAGGGAGGAAGTTGCATCGTGAGGAGGTTGGTCGGTCATTGTTGAGAGTAGAGATAGAAAGCGAGCTGGTGAATGGTGATCTATTTCTGCCGATTTGTCATTTATGTCTCTTCCTTTCCGCAACTATCTCGGCCGGCCTCATTATGCGCGCAAAAATTAAATCACCATCATAAATTCAACGATAATGATTCATAGTTGGGCAGATGATTGATGCGCTCCCTTTCCAAGAGGCATTAGTATATTTAAGAAGGGTATTTAAGAAGGGCACCCACCAGAGCGGCCCGGTTTCTCTCTTTTGTCACAAAAAAAAAGGGGGTTATTTTTTTTTTTCTATAGATCGTTGGATCAAGATCTCGACGATACAGATTTAATATATTATAAAAATATTATAATAATAATAATATAAAATATTATTATTATAATAATATTTTTTATATCTTTCGTAACATTTTTTACTTACATTTCATTATCGTCTTCCCATAATTAATTGCAAGGAATTCAGAAGTCATGTTAAGCGTCAATTCAGGATCCATACACCAACATCCTCGGAAGTTGATAAAGGTCCATAGAGAATTTTCAAGCTGGTTTGCGCACATAATATTAAATGACCACAACTTACACTCATCAGATTTTAGAACTCTCACAATTAGCCCTCTTGACCATGCAAAAAGGTTTACAACATATAATGTCAACGGTTTCAAGTTTTGCAAATATTTCACGAGATCAAGGATTGCAAAAACAAAATTCAGATGTTTATGACACCTTTTTGAGGAGAGAGCAATATCATAGACCAGGAATCTTGGGTTCCATGGTGAGAGAAGAAGGAGACGATGGGGTTGGGTGTGGGGGCGAACCGTTGAAGAAGAAGGGAAGAAATTTTTTTGTTTTCCAGTAAGAGTGAATGAGGGAGAGAGATAGGGAGAGGGGAATGAGGTGTTAAGAGTTATGGTCAAAATTAACAGTCAAAATAAACTATGGTTTAAAAAGAGACAACATTGTTATGTTTTAAAACTTCCAGAGCGACATTGAGACTAAAAATACTTTCAGGGCAACATTGTTCTTTTGCGAATACTTTTAGGGCAGATTTGCATCTTAACCTATGGTTCTAATTATAAAAACTGAGAGACTGAAACAACCACTTGGGTTTCACATGTGGTTAGAAATTAACTGGAATTAAAACATGAAAAATCTGCTCTTTAATTTTTCCAAGGACTCAAAGTATACGAACTAATTGCATATAGTAGGATCCAAGCACTGTGATGATCAAATGATGATCTGCTACTCTCATTTTCAGGGACAGTGCATCTTCCACTTTGCCCAAATACATCATCATTACTTGTAAAGACAGGAATGGGGCCAATATTTGTTGCCTTCATTGAAATTTATGGTCACTTTCATAATGCCACTTTTAAAAAAGAAGAGAGAAACAAATGCATATATGAATATAACAATTGCCTGGGTCCTATGTATGCACTAATGTCATGAAAATCAGTTTTACTAGTCGTTACAGTCACAGGGCACCAAGACATATATTCGCTAAAGAGGGCCAAATGGCATCAAAAGAAAAAGAAATGTTCCATCATCTTTAGCAGGTCTCTGATTTCATAAAATTCAACAAATTGTGGAAGCAATTAAGCAAAAGATAAAGGAGTCTACTAACATGGTACTCTCAAAAAGTTCACCCAGATTAAAAAGTAAGTGAGCATTATGTCAGACTAAATATTCATATAAAGGATAAAAGAAGCAAAATAAGGAAAGATGCTGGTTTATATAGGGAAAGTAAATTACAAATTTCTTTCCCTCTAGCCGCATCAATTTCTACAAATTGTGAAAATTAGATTTAACCAACAACCATACACACTTCCATAAGTTAATGATAATGACAAGTACTACTCAACCAACTAACTCACCGAGCCTTCTTTCGGGACTTGAACGGAAAATTGGACGGCGGTGATGGCGAAAACTCAAAAGGTAAGTGGGGCGGCTCAGCCTCACCAGAAAGCATGCCTACAATCTCTTTCATGGTAGGTCGCTTTGCTGGGGATCTCTGTAGACATAACAAGGCAATGGTGATGCAGAGCAATGCCTGCTCCTTGTCTAATGAATGAATGGAAGGGTCTATAAGATCCAAAAGCCTCCCACTGTGGGCAAGTTGCCGAGCCCATGAAATGAGATTAGCCCTTTCAAATTCTGACATTGGTGATGCTGTCACTTGAAGAGGTCGTCTTCCTGCTATCAAAACCAAGAGCAGAACTCCAAAACTGTAGACATCACATTTCTCAGAAAGCTGTCCACCGCCACCATACTCAGGAGCAATGTAACAAACAGTGCCTCTCATACTCGGCGTGCTGCTAATTCCACCACTCTTGGGTATATCCCCACTAACCCAATCCTGGCTATTTCTTCTGCCATTTCTGAGCTCACCGCTCAAACCATCCAACCACCAGTCAATGCTTCCTCTGCTACTCTTCGTTTTCCTCTTCCTCTTCCTCTTCTTCTTCTTCTTCTCTGCTACCATTTCATCATCTTTCTGCCACCATGATTCCCCAACGTAATTCGAATCCAGACTTCTTTTTTTCTTCTTCGTGAGCTCCTCACAGAACTCCTCCTTCCACCATTCTCTGGGTTTTCGGTTTTTCTCCTTCTTCTTGACTTTTTCCTCATCTAGTGATGCCCACCAATCCAATCTCTTTTTCTGCTTCTTTGACTCCATTTTCTGGCCCGGAGTGCTAGTCCCTGCGGTGCTCGGAGAAGCAATCCATTCGCTTTTTGGTCTTTCCTTCTTAATCTCATTCCCAATCCACTCCATCACATAGTCTTTCACCCGGCCCGATTCCGACCCTCCTCCATTGTCCTGCTTCCACCACCAATCCCTGCCCGAACCACCCTTCTTCCGATTATTACCGATCAAATCTTTTCCACTATCAATGCTAAATTTATCAAAACACCCTTCTGAGACGCTTGATTTATCGACCCCCACCTCTGGCGACAGCGCTACCGTCGTCTCCGGGGAAGCCTCAGAATCCAAAATCCTAATCAAGCAACTCTCTGGCGACCGATCGACCACTGCACTACCTTCTTCAAACCCAGTTGTGACGCTCTCCGCCTCTTCCAGAATTGACCCATGGTCATCCCCCAAGTCCGCAGCCCCATCCTTCTTCTTCGCGCCCTCTTCTTCTCCCCCAATTTCCTCCACCAGTTCCAGATCCTCTGTTTTCAACCTAGCAAGTCCAAAATCCCCAATTTTCGCCGAGAAGTCGGCATCCAGCAACACATTACTCGGCTTAATATCCCCGTGAATCACGGGCGGATTACAATGATGGTGAAGGTATTCAAGACCCTTCGAGATGTGAACAGCAACATCGAATCTCTTCTTCCACTCCATAAGCTCCTCGCACTTCCTATCCAACAACGCATCTTGCAAACTACGATTCGGCATGAGCTCATAAACCAAAATCAGTTTTCGGCCTCGTCGATCAGAAGAGTAACCCAGAAGAGAGAGTATGTAAGGAGAACTAAGCTGGGAACAGAGAGAAAGCTCGTTGTGAAACTCGCGCTCGCCTTGAAGCGACCCCGGGGAGTCCATGAGTTTGAGAGCCACGGACAGACCGGAAGGCAGGGTAGCCTTATGAACGGAACCAAATCCGCCATGGCCGAGCTTGGTGGACGCAGAGAAGGAGTTGGTGACGCGTCGAAGGAGAGAGTATGAGAACCGGCGATGCTGGTGACTGTGGTTATAGTGGTCGAATGGTGCTGTTCGGTTATAAGAGAGCTTGCGGTATAGGAAGACTATGAAGAAGACGATGAGGATTAGGAGAAGTAGAGCGAGAGCAATAACTCCGATGAGGATTGATTGGTAGCGGCGGTGATGGGAAGGTGAGGCCGTAGGTATGGCCGCCGCCGGAATTGGTGGAGACGGCCGTGATGGCATTGTTGTGCTAGGGGAAAACGCTAGCCTTTCATGTGGGGGTTGGGGGTGGGGTGTTTGAGCGAGAGCCGCTGAATAAAGGAATGACACAGAACAAGGCTGGGCGGATTGACTAATCACTCTCAATCCCTCACTGATAATAATACCCTATCAAAAAAGTATTAATTTTTTGCCAGCATAAAAAAAAGTATTAATGTTAACCACAATAATATGATATGCTCTATGAAAAAATTAATATCCTTATTTTTTCGAAAATAATATAAATCTATAATATCCTTATCAGGAAAAATATTTTATAAAAAAATAAAAAGAAGATAAAATACTAATAAATTCAGGGAGAGTGATTAGATTCTAAAATTTTCCTTTGTGGAAAAATTAATTCTTTTTTTTTTTTTGCTAGATTGTGGAAAAATTAATTCGGTTGTTTTAGTTTTACCTTATTTTTAGTTAGATTTTTTATAATTTTTAATAGGCACTTAGAATTTTTTCACCAATAGATATTAGTTGTTAAAGTCGTGTTAATTTGGGTTAATGTGGAGGTTGACTAAATGGTAAGTAAACAAAATGCAAAATAAAAAGATTTTTTTTTTAAAATGATTAAATAAAATTTGTTTACTATTAACATAAAAAAATTATGATGCTCATAATCCTCTCCTTGCATGTGCATCTATATAATTAAACTATAATAAATAAAATTATAATTGACAGTGACCTAAATTATAGTTTCAAGATTTAGTTAGGTCATTGGATTATGTAAGAGGATATTAACATCTAAATAAATACAGATAAATTTATTGGGAGATAAGTAAAATATGCAATAATAAAAACCTCTATAGTCTATACAATTCTGAAAAGTCAACTTAAAGAGTAGAACTTAGTTATCCATAAATCCCAATTTCCTAGTATTTCTATTGATTCGAAAACTTGCTCTGATATTATCCATAAGACACTTAAAAAACATCTTTATTATTGTTTTTACAGTACATCCTATTAATTATTTACTGCAAATTTTCTTCTTTGCCCGTGTTTAATATTGGTGTGGAAAAGTAATAAACTTTTTAATAATATATTCAACATGGACAAAGAATTTTTTTAAAAAATTTTTTAAATAGAATGAATGAGTTTTGAAATTTTATTTGAAACGTTATAAGCCATGTTTTGAAACCTGAATCGGCCGGTCTAGCCAGGGAATGAGCTAATTGGGTATGGAATAGGTCTGATTCATGAATCGGACCTGTTTAGTATTTTTTATTTTTTTTAAAAAAATGGATTTTTTTTAAAAAATTTCTTTAGAATTTTATATTAATAAGCTTAAAATATTCAATTTTTTTACCGGTTTGGCCTCGGGTTAGCTCCAGTTTGACTCCGATCTAACCCGCTGACCCTTAACTCAGTACCTCAACAAGTCTTGTGACCGGTCCGAATTTCATAACATTAGTTATAAGTGACTTATAGAAAGACAAAAGAACATCTCATTAGTGTTGCTTTCCTGTGTGCTACTGAATTCTTTCATAAGTTTCACTTTTTGATAGAAATTTTGTGTTTGATATCACTTAATTTTAGACAATAAATCTTTATTACGCAAACCGAAATAAAATTTCTCTCACATACTTATCTCATATACCGTGAATCATGATTTATAAACACTTATCACCTAACAATAAACTGTTTCAAACGAGCACTAAAGGGGGTATATGCAATGTTTGGATTCAACTCCTATTTTATAATATTATTTGTAGGTGAAAGTATACATTTGTCATCCCTCGAATAAAGTTTAGATATTTTGAACCAATTATTTAAACAACGGTGAAATTGATGGAATTATTAATTATGGAATTCAAAATATCACTTTGGCCCTATTTAAAGTCCAAATTAACTAATTCTCGTATACTAATGAGAGTTAGTTAACTCATTAAATATAGGCTAAATTTTTTATTTTACCCTTACCTATGATTGGTTCCAAAAATCAACATGAATAAATTCTTTTTATTTAATGTAACAAATGCATTTATTATTATGAAACTGGACTTATAATAAGGATCAAAATTTTTGGTCAAAATGGACTTATAAATAGGGCCAGAGTGGTAGATTGTTTAAATAGAGAAAATCTACCAAAGTTATTTATAATAAAAAAATACGTAATAAGGCAAACTGAAACTTTTATTACACTGCAATAAGACCAATAACGTTATATGGTAGTATATGTTGGACTTTAATGAAATAATGACATAGGTATAAAGTGAAAGGTGGTCAATATGAAAATATTGAGATGAATATTTGGTCATTCGATAAATGATAATATTTATAATAAATATATACGAAGAAGAGTTCTAGTGACATTTATTGAAGATAAAATGGTAAAAAACTGTTCTGAAATGATTCAGACAAGTTTAAAGAATGCTATTATATTGTCAATGATGAAGGTTTATCCAGTAATATGGAGTCTCATGAAAAACGTAAAGAAATACCTAAGAAAACATTTAATAAAGTTATTGAGTGAGATATTTTAGTTAACGATCTATAAAGATTTAGTTGTTGATAAAATATAATAATGTCATGCAATTCATATAATTGGTCCAATAAAGTGGGATAAGGCTTGTCGTTGGAGAAGGAATTTCCATCTCATACACAAAAACAATCTTGAAATTTTTGTTAGGTTATAAAATTTTTGCTATTATATCTAGCATTTGGTTCGGGGTTCGTGACTGCCCCAACACATGTGTCACCTATGGGAGACGAACTCGCGACCCAAAGGAATCTAAACCAACTCTATGTTGGTTAGGTCATAAAATTTTAATAAATAAAATGTGCACGACAAAAGAGTTAATTAGAATTTTATTTTTTAGATACTAAACTCAATAAAATCTTTATTTCTCTCAATTATATTCAAGGATGGGGTCCCTTCTTCTCATACTTTTTTTTTTTTGGGTTAAGGAGTAAATTTACTAACGAAGTTTTGTCTAAAGAGCGTATGGCACAAATATATTTTAGAAGGGGCAAAAATATCAATGAATAATTAAAAAGGGGTATCCAGCATAAAAACCGTTAAATCTGTACAATAGCGTTAAATTATAAGAAAAGAAAACCTCTAACGGCGTTAGTACGGGTTTAACGGTTTTTGTGTTGGATGCCCCCTTTTAATTGTTCATTGGTATTTTTGCCCCTTCTAAAATATATTTGTGCCAGACGCTTCTCGGACAAAACTTCATTAGTAAATTTACTCTTTAACCCTATTTTTTTTATTCGTAGGGTCCCTTCTTCTCCAACCGAACGCTGGTTTTAACACGTAATTGTTGGTAATTTGGGAAGCGGACGGTAAGTTTGTCAATTTTTTTCCCACAACCAAGTTTACTTTTATCCATAGTATGATCATGTTTCCTTAAAAATCTGTTTTTCGCCATAAACCATCATATTCTATTGGCCGAAGAGACATGATATTCTTATTTTTTTAAGCAGTGATTATTAATTAGTACTATTTAAAAATTAATAAAAAACATTCAAGAAATGCTCGACGCCTTCGATTGCAAGCCTTGGTAATGCATTATGCATGGTCAAATAAAAGTCAAAAGCTCGAAAATCTCATTGGGGGACAAGATTTGCGAATGGACAGCACGCGCCAAACGTGCGAGTAGAATGTGTATCCCATCACGTGAACTTTTGTTTTTTGGGGGGGCACGTTTCCTTGGGAGATCTGGCGCTCCCACGTTCGCGGGACCCACCGAGAGTTTAGATCTTTGCTCGTTAACAGATTACTGAGACCGATGATGGATTATAGCGCCCTGTTTGGCGCGATCAACTTTTTGGCTTAGCTCTTATCGCTTTTATACGTCCGGTTTGTGAGTTGGCATTTCAATCCAAACAATCACTTTCAGCTTCAGGCTTCAGTTCAAAGGGCAGGTTAGGGTTGACCTTGTCCAAACAAGTTAGTGTCTTAGATGACGTGGCAAAGGTACTTCTTTTCAGAAGAACCTTTTTGACGGTATCGACTTTGCAAAACTTTTTATTATCAAGTCAAGATTATAAAATTTTAGCAAAAAAAGTGTCAAGATTATAATCACCTACACATTTGCATATACACACTTAAATTTTTTTTTTTCTTTTTTGAATAAAGACGGAATTCTACCTATAAATATTTTTTGAAAGACCTATAGGCACAATAAATAATTTTTAAGTGTAAAAATACATACGAATATTAAGAAATAGCCCAATAACACCATTTCTGTTAAGTTGGTAGATGTTGACTGTGAGAATGAAATGTTTGATCAATTATGTTGTTGCGTACATCTCTCTCCCCTCCCACCTCCACCTCTCTCTCTCTTCCCCATTCCCTCCCCATCTCTCCACCATCAAATCTCTTCGCGATTCTACTTCGTCTTCTTCCTCCAAGTAGGCCAGGAGCTTCTCTAAAACCCTCAATTCTTTCACCTTCAAATCTTCCAATTTCGATAAGCTCAAGTAAGTCAAAGAGTCCCTTAGATCCATCAGGTATTTGAGCCGTTGGAGCCCTAAGATCAAAGAAACGAAGTTGCAGAAAAGATGGAATCCAATGCTTGAATGGCGGCTGGCTCGTATAAACAGAATGAGCTTCTCCAAATTCGTCACGATTCATATAGAGGGGTTAGTGTTCATATAAATCCCTTTTAAAAAGTCAAGTTTTTTCATCTTTCGGCAACAATGTTGTTGTAGCGCCCGAAATTTGGAAAAACATGGAGCTGCCACCAAAATTTTAGAAAAAGGATAATTTTGAAAACCTTTTTAAAACATAAACTGGTCTACAAAAAACAATTTAGGGTTCGGGAGTTGTTTGTGTATGGGGAAGGTGTTAGGCACCCCACAACACCCATTCATAAGAATAGTTACCCTAAGTCAATTATTTAAAAATAAAAATGGCCTTTAACTTTATTATAATTACCCAAATAAAAAAAAAGAATATTTACAAAACTAAATGAAATGAAAGCAGAAGAAGAAGAAAAAACACTTATTTACAATAAGGAAAAATAGACTTATTTAAAAAAAACATTTATTTACAATAAGAAAATAAGAAAAAATATATTTATTTACAAAATTGGACTTGACCTGGGATGAAAACTTAGGGCCTACGTACTCTTTAGAAGGATCAAAGCCCACGTAGTTCGGGGTAGAAATGCGTGTCACTTGGTTGGTGTTTTTAGAAAAAAAATGTTTATTTAATTTATTTGTGGAAATTTTTTTTTTTGTTTGGTTTGTGTTTTTTATTTTTTTAAAAAAGTATTTTTCTTTATTTTCTTGTAAAAGAGAGTTTTTCTATTTTATTTTCATTTATAAAAATGTGTTAAAAAGTTTTTTTTTCCTTTTTCTTAAAGAGAACCTAATAAAGGGATAAAGAAAAAGAAGAAGAAGAAATAACACAAGTTAAAAGAAAAGGAAATCAAATGTGAGAAGATTTATGCGTATCTTTTATCCTTTGAACCCGCTACAACAAGAGATAGGGTGATAGAACCACATAATAAACAAGAGGCAAGTACAATCACATTATTTATATTTATTAACCATGACATCTAATACTATTAGAAGACAAGGCAGCACATACCTCTTGATTACCAATGGAACACGTCTAGCAATTATATAAGAAAATTCAAAGGGGCAATGAATAGCAAGCCCACATCATTCTTGATCCAAGACTCAACGTCCAACACTCAATGTTCGGCAACATATGTTGGGATTAGCATGAAGACAAGAACGAAGGCAAACATAGCAACTATACAAAAGGCCGAAAATTAAAGCAAAAGTATATCTATATAGGAATTTGCACAGAACATTGAGTATAAGTCAAATAGATGGAAAACCATAAAACTCTTGTAAGCCTCACATATAAGGATTTGCCCAATATTCAAATGGGTATGCCTCCATCTCTAACTAGAAATGTTCATTGGTCCAAGCAAGAGTATTAATACCTTATTTAGATGAAGCAAAACAAGACGGCCTCTTATGTCAACTCTTCTTCCCCATGAGAATTATGTATGAGCAATGAAAAATGAGAAAATAAATTAGCTCTCTACCTGGCCTCTCTTTCTTCCCAAAATTTTTGTGTGTCTTGCTTCAACCCTTGCACTCCTATTTATAGTCTCAAGATAGGGTTTTCTTCATAAACGCTCCTTCTTTTTTTTTTTTTTTTGAATTTTCATTTTTGATTTTTTTTTTTGTATTTTATGTTAAGAACTACCTAACTTGACTTAATCACCATCAATTTTTTTTTAATTTTCGTTTTTATTTATTTTTTATATTTTCTATTGATAAAACTTCCTAGCTTGACCTAATCACCATCAGTGGAGATTTTTTTGTTTTTTATTTTTTTTATTATTCTCCCCACAAGTAATTTCCTAATTTAAACCTATCAACATAAATGAGACCTTTTTTATTTTTCATTTTTTTATTTATTATTTTCCCTTAATGAATGACAATGCTAATCATCATCAATGAGGGGATTTATTTTAATTTTCGTTTTTTTAATTTTTTTTTATTTTTTCCCCACAAGTAATTTCCTAATTTAAACCTATCAACATAAATGATATTTTTTCTATTTTTATTTTTTGTTTTTTTTATTTATTATTTTCCCTTAATGAATGACAATGCCAATCACATCAATGAGGGAATTTATTTTAATTTACTTTTTTTATTTTTTTTTCTTTTAATAATGATCACCAATTTGGACACCGATGATCTTCTTATTTTTTCTTATTTTCATTTCTTATTTCTTTTTTCTTCTTCCAATGATGATTGCCAATTTAGATACCAATCATCATAAATTATTTTTGTACTTTTGAGTGGGGCCCGGACAAAATAAACTGTTCACAGTTGTTGTTTAAAACCTCAGTGTATGTTATGTGATATTGAAAAAAATTGGTTCCTTCATTTTTTTTCCTGTTCCTTTAAGTGGCAATAGGAAGTGATCGGATGGAATACTTTGTATTAGATTTCATCAGTGCTCTCCAACTTTATTGTATTTATTGGCTCCCTTCGTATATTGCCTTTTATGGTACAGATTTAGTTCTCTACGAGACTACGGATACAAATGCTTGAGACTACTTGAATTAAGTCTCTATCAGTCTTGGTGACGCATCTTTCTTTCTCCTTCTCCCCTCTTCTCTTTTCTTTGGCCTAATTTATCTAGAAACCGATATGCTTTTCTTTTCTTGGTCAATTCTCTACGAGGCTACATATATAGATACTTGAGATTACTTAAAATTAAGTCCTTATCAGTCCTGATCCCACGACTTTCTTTCTCCTTCTCCCCTTCTTCTCTTCTCTTTGGCCTAATTTATCTAGAAACCAATATGCTTTTCTTTTCTTGATCAATTAATTTATGGGAAATACTTGCACTTCGGTTTTAAGGTGGTTGAATATATGATTGAAGAAAATGATGGTTAGGTATAAAGAAGTTGGCTACTGCTATCAATCTGAATTTAAGAGTTGGGGAGGGTATGGGGAAGAGAGAGAGAGAGAGAGATGTAAGCTGTGTTTGGAAACACGTTTTGGGGGCAAATAAGTCCTTATTACACAAGCTGAGATAAAACTCCTCTCACATACTTACCTCGTATACCGTGAATCACGATTTATAAGCACTTATTGTCCAAAAATAAACTATTCCAAACAAGCACGTACACCTTCGTCTTCTTCTCTCTCACTCTCTCTTGCCTGCGTTCTTCTCTCTATACTCTCTCACTGCCACATATGATGTTAACTTCACCAACTTACCGTATGCATTAACATAATTGGTCAAACGTTTCATTCTCATGGTCAACATCCACCAACTTAACGAAAACAACATTATTGATATACTTTTTAATGTTCATGGTTACTTTTATACTTAAAAAATATTTACTGTGCCTGTAGCTCTTCCAGAAAATGTTTATGAGTAGAATTACAAATTTACCCTATTTTTTTTGAACTATTAATGGTAAACATTCAATATGAAAAAAAGAAGGAAAAATTTCACTAAAATCCCATAGAAGTAATCTTATTTTAGTCAATCCCAAAAGATTCTTAAATTTCACTACACCCCTTGGGTCAAAATGAATTTAAGTTTTGTCGGTGAAAAGACAATAAAGCCTTTGCTTTATTTTGTCACAAGAGCATTTATAAGATAAGTAAGGGTATTTACAATACAAATAAAGGCATTTACAAAATAAATAAAAGAATTCAAAAGAAACCATAGAGTTAACAAAGTACATTTTGACCATTTATAAGAGAAATAAAAGAATTCGCAAGAAAATAAAAGCATTTACAAGACAAATAAATGGATGGGTTTGCAAGAAATAGAGATAAAAGATAGAATGGATCTCTCAAAACAAAATCCTGATACAGTCAGTCCATATATAGCATTACTTGTCATCGAGCTGATAACTAATCATGTGTAACCACGTGAAGACTGTTTTGACTATTTGACCGGTGTAACTGAATGACACGTAGGATTAGTTATTTTCCTATTTGAAACATTTGTCTAATATCCTCGGTGCTACTTTTGTTTAAGATTTAGCAAAGTACAATTAAAGATACTGTGAAGAAACCCACAAGCAATCATGGAAGTGTTGAAACTTGGCTTTTCCTAACGGTTTTGTGAGAATATCAGCAACCTAATAATGACTTAGAACATAGCCAATCTGAAGCAAGCCTACCGCTACTTTTTCTAGGAGAAAATGTAAATCCAGTTCAACATGTTTTGTCTTTGCATGAAGCACAGGATTTGCGACAAGAGACACAACACTTGTATTGTCACACTGTACAGTAGGTACATATGATAGATGAATATGCATGTCGCGAAGCAGAGACATAACCTAGACCACATATGAAGATGTATCAACAACACATCTATATTCAATCTCAGTGGAAGAGAGAAAGACCATTGGTTGGCGCTTAGAGGACCAAGCAATAGGAGTAGTGCCAAGAAGATATATTAGCCGCTAATCAATTGACGATCTTCTCGATTAGATGCCCAATTGGCATCAGCAAAGGACTACACACAAAATCAAGAGGATGGCTTAATGATAAGTCCATAATTTGTGATACCAACAAGATACCTCAGAATACGCTTAACATACACCCAATGATGCTCTCGAGGCTCCTATAAAAATTGACTGAGATGATTAACAATAAAGGAAAGTTCTGGCTCGGTGTAACATAGATATTGAATCTTCCCAATGATATTACGATACAACCATTGATTGAAAAATAGATTGCCAGTAGTAGAAGAGAGTTGAGCCTTAGATGCCATGGGAGTATCTTAACGTCAGGTAGCTAGAAAATTAGCATCAGCAAGAATTTGATATATACACTTACGTTGTAACATGAACAAGCCACCTGAAATGTGAGTAAATTCAATGCCAAGAAAATGAAAAAGCTCGCCCAATACTTTCAATGAGAACAAATCACTTATAGCAGGAATAAAACAGGCAATATCATCTTCATTAGAACCTGTAAGCACAATATCATCAACATAAAGAATCATATAAATGATAGAAGAAGAAGTTTTTTGAATGAACAAGCAAGGATCAACATTAGAAGCCAGAAAACCGATTTGAATGAGGGACTCATTAAGTTTCTGAAACCATGCACGAGAAGCCAGTTTAAATCCATAAATTACTTTTCGTAGCTCATAAACCATTAGTCGACTATCAGCAGTATAGTGTCCAAGAGAGAATCCAGGTGGGGGATCCATATATACTTCTTCAGACAAGTCCCCGTTGAGGAAAGCGTTGTTGAAGTTAAGCTAATGCAACTTCCATTTGTGTTAGACAATAATGGTTAGAAGAATGCGAACTGTCGCTGCTTGGACAACTGGGCTAAATGTGTCATAATAGTCAATGCCTGCAGCCTATGAGTACCCTTTGGCAACCTATGAGTACACTTTGGCAACAAGTCTGAACTTCCTTCTAGCTAATGACCTATCAGCATTTGTTTTATTCTTCCACAACCATTTGCAGTCGATGGTCTATCGGTTATGAGGTAGTGGGGTAACCTCCCAAGTGCCAAATTTAACCAAGGCATTGTACGCATCCATTACTGCTTGTTTCTACTCAGGATCAGCTAGTGCTTCCTCAATGGAGTTAGGAACGCTGTGATGATCAAGAGCAACAAAAACTTTAGGTTTGTAAGTGCCAACCTTGCTGTGAGTAATCATGGAATGAGTATTCTGAAGATGAATAGCAGGCTATGCTAAGTCAGAAATCACAGCAGAAGGGAGACGATTTGCAGGGTAACTAGAAGTATCCTAATGACACAACGACTCTATAGAAGAAGTGGAGGTATGCTGAGTAGATAGAAGTCTGAGATATTGATGGTATAGTTAATGTTGGCTCAAATGCAGAAAAATAATATTATCAGTAGAAGCTGCGGTGGATTGCTTGACACTAAATTATGCACCTCCAGGAAAGCAAGTTTCATTGAACCTGACATGTCTGGAAATGAAGAGACGCCCATAATACAGATCAAGACACCTATAACCTTGATGTTGGGACCTATAGCCAAGGAAACTACAAGAAGTAGAATGAAACTGTAGTTTATTGGCATTAAAAGGGCGAGTGTATGGAAAACATTCACAACAAAAAACTCTAAGGATAGAAAAATTAGGTGCAACACCATAGAGTTTTTCATGAGTAATATTATTAATAGTTGAAGAAGATTGCCGATTCCAAAGAAAAATAGCAGTTAAAAATGCTTCTGGCCAGTAGAATAATGATAGAGATGCATATGCTAATATGCTAAAAGAGTAAGACCGGTTTCAACAATCAATTTGTGCCTTCGTTCAACTAAGCCATTTTGCTCAAACGTGTAGGGACACGATAGCCTATATTCAATGCTGTAACCCCCTCCGTAATTATATCCAAAATACGCGATTAAAATGAAATAGAAACCAATAATAATCAAAACTCATTTAAAATCTCATCCTTGAGATAGGGTTTTCAAAAATACCTTTTAAAATCTAATTAACTTGGTCTCATATTCATATTTTGAATACAATTACTATGCGAAGATAAATCACATTCATATAAATATCAGAGTGCACAACATAATCATCCCGGCAATCCCGGGTACATACCTTCGCTAAAGATACACAGGGCACAATTGCACATTACAATTCTTCAAATGGGGATTACACAATCTCATCTCAAATTCATAACCATATATTCAACCGAATCATATACAGTCTTCACAACTCATTGGTAACCAACTACCAACTCTCATCTCAAAGGAGTCATAGCCGCTCCCTCCACGAGCCACTTGCCCTGTCTAAATTGTTGGTAGGGGAGGGTGAGATTCGAGAGAATCTCAGTTGGAAACATATGCCATAATGCATGCATGATAGATGCTATGTGTATGACATGTTAGCTTTATCTAGATGCATGCCCCATAATGACATTTATGCATGCTCAATGTTTCATGTAACAAAACTATGGCCACAGCAAAACAGAAACAGAGCTTCATTTATACAAATATGCTCTACACAATCAAGTAAATCAATCACATATATCACTGCACAAGCAAAGATATCAAATACATGCAAGTAAGGTAAGTCCCCTACCTCCAGTCTTTTCTCCTCGATTTGTATGCCAGCAACTCGAGGCTTCACATTCGATGCTACAATGTCAAATATACTATTTAGACACTTCTATAGTGTTTCTGGGGGTTATATGAGGTTATATTGAAAATTTACTAAAATACCCCCGGGGACCCGGCCCGGCCGTACCTGGTCCGGCTGTACTTTTCTTGAAATTTTCACATGGGCTATTCTGACATATTTTCGCCCAAGGAATCCATTTCTAGACTCGGAATTATAAAATTCAATGTCAATTTACAAATTTACCCTTGGCAGCCCCACTTTAAGGGTTTCAGGGGCGTTTTCGTAATTATGTTTTTTCGGCCTTTTCCGAAAAAGTGACCAACTGTAACCCCACCTAATTTTGCTCCTGAACTCAATGGAATCATCAAATCATTGAAAATCCATCTCTAACCCCTCAAAACTAGGCTTGAACGAAATTCTCAATTCCCTGGGAAAAATTGGGGTTTTTCGGTTTCGGCTCCGTAAATGTGTTCCTTTCTACTCCTAACCAGTTTATTGATTATTCCATTAGGTTAAAACTACCATTTAGTACAAATTTTGGCAGCATAACACTACTAACACAACATTTCCAAATTTTACAAGTAAATACAATCCGGCGAAATTTCACCGATTAAATTGTCCACAGCAGCCAAAATAGTTAATATACGAAGTTTAGGAAGTTACCTCTTCTTCCTTCTGGCTTTTCCTTCTTGTGGCTGAAAACCCTAACTTAAAAACACCAAGATTTGTGCTTCAAATACCTTACATAATATAGAAGAGAAGCTTAGGAGAATGATTATACGCGTTAGGTATGAATTCACCGAAGAAATCGACCTTCCTCGCGAGTTTTCTTCCTCTTCTCTCTCTAAAACTCCCTCTCTCTCTTTCTCCATGGTGCTGCACGGTTTTTGGCTGATGGAGGAAGAGGATAATGACTTTATAACATTTAGCTTATGTCATCTTTAATTATGATGATGTCATAATTCCAAAATTGACATTTTCGGATTTGCTGGCAGATTTTCTGCCCAATCTTTGAAAAATCATAACTAATTCTAGAAAAATCGAAATGAGGTAATTCCAAAGCCAAATGAAAGGTATTTAAGTCCTCTTTATAGAAAAAATATGGGTCATTACCCAAAATTACCACAAAATTTCAGAATTACATAAAACTCATCATTGCCCAAAAACAAAGTTCAGTTTCCATTCCAAACTTTGGACAGTCATATCTCCTAGCTCACAAAACGAAATGGCACAAATTATTGTCCATTTTGAAGCTTGGGATGTGAAATTTAAGACTGAAAAGTTTCAGAATTTTTAGACATCATTTAGTTATTCAAAACATTCACACAAACTGACTGCCCAGAATAGAGTTTCACTGGACAGAATTTCAGATTTTGCATCTTTGCTTCCAATGGTCCCATTTTCATACCAAACATCATTCCCATATAAATTTTCACAAGGAATCTATTGAAAACACCAAATCAATCAAATTCACATCTCATTGACATGTTTTCACAACAATCTCAATATGTCAACACAATTCACATTTCAAAACCTAACATTGCAATTTTTCCATTCCAAAGTTCCAAACCAATTTCAATGACATCAAAACACACTATGACACCATTTCCAACAAAATACCCCATTCAATTCTTCCCTCTATTCTAAGTCAATTTGGATGTTAATCCACAATTGAACTCAAATACAGGGTTTCAGCCTGCTCACAACACACACGAATCACATTCGAGTGTCAAGTCACATCATATTCTCCAAAAGGGTTATTTATCATTAACCACATCCACTTTTGAAGTCATTAACCCTTAATCACAATTTGGGATCTTGCTAAACCGGGGCTTAGCAATCCATTAATCTCAAGCTTATTCTCTAAGCTCAAGTCTCAAAAATTGGGTTATTACAAATGCCATGTGCAACAAGGAAATATTTAAACCCCAAAAATTCTCCTTTATTAGCAGTTTGTACTTGTTTTATTTTGTGGTTAAGCTTCCTCTCAATCATCATCTTGAACTCCTTAAATTTACTTAGAGCATCACACTTCTTTTTAAGAAAGTATAACCAAGTGAACTGGCTATATGCATCAATAAATGCCAAATAGTAAACCAAACCATGTAAGACAAGAGGGGCGGGACCCCATAGATATATTATTATTAGTTCTAATGGTGCATGATACATAGTAGTAGATGGAACAAAAGGAAGTTTATGAAACTTGCCTTATTGACATGCTTTACATAGTATTTTTGAATGAGAATGTGTAAAAGCAATTGAATTACATTTCAAAACATGTTTAACAGTAGTAATAGAAGGATGGCTTAAACGATGCCAAAGAGCAAGAAAGGCATTGGAGACAGAGTGCACAACAGGGACTGAAATACTAGCAGCTTTAGAATTTAGAACAATACTAAGAAACAGGTACATCCCATCCTTCTCGATGCTATATATTAGTGTTTGACGGGTGGTCAAATCCTTAACAACACAATTATTAGGAAAAAAGTCAACAGGGACTCCATTTTCCTTAGTAAACTTAGCAACAGAGAGCAAGTTTTTTTTCATGCGTGGTACACATATAACCTTAGACATTTTAAACTTAGCATTTTCACCATTAATATATACAGGACCAACATAAGTAATGGGAGATAGCTCACCAGTTGCAACTTGGACATCACTAGCACTAGATTAAATAGAGTATGGCTCAAGAGTGGTGAAATCATGAGTAATATGTTCAGTTGCTCCAGAGTTAGGATACCAAGCATTATCAAGAATAGATATAGGACACGCCAGATATGCTTGTGCTGTAGGTGTAACTTGTTAGAACTGATTGACGCCAAAGAAGGAGGTGAATTGGGTGTACGATAAAAAATTAAGAACTTTGAAATTCTTTGTGTCTTATGAAATTAATAAGTATGGAAGTATAAAACCATAAGTAAATATCTAAAACATATATACTGGAAAAATAAGAGCTTAGGGAAGAGAATATGCAAACTGTGATTTATCCTGGTTCGGTCTAATCCACGATGACTTACGTCCAGTCCCCAAGCTCTTCCTGAGATTTTCAATCCACTATCTTCTTGTTTAATCTGGGCACAAGAGAAGCCTCTACAATGCCACAAGTTTAACAGCACTTATGAAGCCTTTTACAAATCTCTCATTGAGTTACTCCCCCTTACACACCGTAAGGATACGACCGAGTTATTCCCCCTTACACATCGTAAGAATACAACTTTTATGATGGAAAATTATAATCAATCTTCTCTCTCATAAGTGAATAAGATAAATACTAAAGTGCAATACAAATAATCACTCTCTCAAAGGTAAATGATATAGAAGCTAGAGAATAACAAAGAGTGTTTGGGTCGAGGTGGATAACTCATGATATTAGCATATTGGCGTTGTTGTTGTGTTTTCTCTTCTTTGAATGCTTCTATATTTATAGTTGAATTGTAGTAGATGACCATTGTAAGCATTTATCCGTTAAAGTTCTGTTGCTTCGTTTAACAGCTCTTCGTATTTGAAAAACTAGCCGTTATGTTCGGTGGACGCTTCGTTCTCGTAAGGTAGCTTTTCTTCTCTTCGTATGATCTTCTCATTGTTTTCCTAGAGAAATACTTTAAGCACTAATACAATGAAGTATTAAAATGATTAGAAGCAAGAAGAATAAGTTACACAATCATTCCAATGATTTTCAAAAGCTACGAATCGTGCTTTGTTTTTGGGATACTGCATCACTCAAGTGTTTTGGCCTTTCACTCAAGTGATCTGCCTTTTAATGTATATCACTTGAGTGAACTTACTTGATCACTTAGTGATCTACATCTAGTAATATATCACTCAAGTGAATTTTCTAATCACTCGGTGATCTGTGTTATTAGATCACTGCAACTTATAACTTCACTTCCAATCCCTCTGAGAGTCATATGCAAATCTTCTTATATTTCTACACAGAGGTCAACTTCAAGTAGGTATAACTCTTTTAATATAACTCCAAATATGACCCATGACCTATCCATAGAAATCTTTTTAAGTCTAGTTTCATATGCCACTGGTTTCATTTTAATTGGACTTGTAACTTGAAAGTTATGTCTATAATACTGAACCTGTTATGAAATACAATGTTAATTTTAAGTGTCATCTTTCAAAATTCGTATCTCCTTCATCTAAGATCCTTTTAAGTTGATATTGGTGTCAAAATGACGCATTAGAAGTCTAGTTTCATATGAATCAAATTTAACCTCAATCAGAGTTGTAGTTTGGGAGATATGACCAAATTACTAAACCCCATTCATGCTAAACGAATACAAAGCGTTGTCACTTTTAAGCATCACTCGAGTAATGCTGAAGAGATCACAAGAGTGATGAAGAGATTACTCAAGTGGTAGAGTATTTCACTCGAGTGATCAACCCTGAAAGTGCTATAATAAAGCATGACTAGAGTGGGGTTGACATGGCTTTGGTATAAGGTATTTTAACTTTCAATCAAGCCATTCCAACTTCAATTTTGATCATAGAGACTTCCAATATCACATCTAAGAACTTGAACATTGATATTCCCATTATATTTTGCAAGTTCTTTTTTCTTCAATATCTTTTCTTCTTCTTATTGATTATTTTCCAAAATCTTTTTGATTGCTCCTTGCTTTCTTGACTAATGTCTTCAATTTCTTTCTTCTTCTTCTTCCATTTAATTATTCCCATCAATTCAACTTGATATCTTCTTCCTTTTCTCAACTAATCTACAATATATTTTATATTAAACATAGTAGTTAGTCAAATTATAAAATGTATACATTATATAAACTTTTTATTCTTAATATTTGAAATTTATACGTGACATCATCAAAACTAATCATATCTAACATAATTGAGTTAACCACTGGTGTAGGCTTAGAGCTAAAGGGGACACTCACTGACATATTTGCAGAAGAATTAATAGCAGAAGGAACATGTACTGAAGACTTAAGAGAGAGATCAGCAGCAGACATAGTAGAAGAACTTGGTACCGAAGCATTTACAACAGGAGGTGCAGTCATAGATGAATTAATAGAAGGAATAGGAGCATCAGAAATTGATCCAGGAGAATTATAGTCATAAATAGCTGAATCATGATATCTATAGGCATACTATGCTTGTGCATCAGGTGTATGAGGATGTATATCAGAACGAGAAAAAGAAGGATTCACCGGTGGAAAAATGACTTTTTAGACCGGTTAAAAATGACTTTTTAGACCGGTTTTGGATCCGGTCTTGATACAGCCGGTCTAAAAAGTCTGTTATTTTTTAGACCGGTCAAGCAACCGGTCTTAAAAATTACTTTTTTAGACCGGTTGTTTGAAGACCAGGTCTAAAAAGTCCAGACTTTTTAAAAACCGGAATAAAATTTTTTTTTTCAAGACTTTTAAGACCGGTTCTTAAAATAACCGGTCTTAAAAGTCATACTTTTTAGACCGGTTCTTATAATAACCGGTCTAAAAAGTACTTTTAAGACCGGTTCTTAGAGAATAACCGGTCTTAAAAGTACTTTTAAGACCGGTTATTCTAATAACCGGTCTAAAAAGTGATATTTTTTTTTAAAAAAATAATTGTGGATTTTTTTTTGTAGTGCTCTACTTGTATCACCATTTTCACTCTAGTAAAAAAAATTTATTAGATGCTCATCACTTATTCAGCTAATTTCACTTGACATCAAGAGTATAACATACATACAGTCATTGAGTTCATTTTATCGCACAACAATAAATAATACAACTTCTTAGCATCTAAATCTTCAGCAGCATCTCCACCCTCATTAGTAAAGTTACGAGTTTCAACCTTCAATCAAAAAACAAGCATCATATTGCCCCCATATAATTATATATTCCAATGGCTTCGGCAGAGATTGTGTGCAAAAATATTCTACATAAATACTGAATGACTTACTGTCTTCTTCTTCTTTTTTAAACCAGCAAATGGAGTCTCAGCCCCATCCGAAACTGCAAAAATGAGAATGAACCATGCATATGCACAGTTAGAGATACCTCAAATGATAACATCGGCAACAATAATAAAAATATCTTTTGGTTTAAATTAGATACCAGACAAGTTTTCTGTCTTCTCAGCTAAGTTGTCAACTAAATCATCAGCATGATCTATAATTGCAACTTTCTTCTTCTTCTTCTTAGTAGGATCAAATGGGGTTGCCAGAGAGTAGAAACATGAATCTAACAACTTATAGATCATAACAAAAAAAAAAATCCTTGCATAGCTAATCAAACGAAACACAAAGCAAAACAACGTTGTAAAATCATAAATAATTAAAGAGGGAAAGAAGAATACTAACTTCAGGAACCTCCTCCTTCTTATCATCACTTACAGTATACTAAAACTAAAAAGACGAAAAGATACTTCCTTCGTAACAACGCAAGGTTGATGTTCTCTTCTTCAACCTTTTCTAAAATGCTGAGTCTGCACCAAGAAAAGAGGTTTCAGATTGTCTCTCCTTCTTATCATCATATTGTCTCAACCCTAAATTTTTGAATTTCCTCTTTGTCGCGCCTAATCGCACCAAGAAGAGAGGTTTCAAATTAAGAGAGCGAAAATTAGGCGCGACAAAGAGGAGATTCAAAAATTTAGGGTCGATATTTTAGACCGGTTATAAATAAAACCGGTCTTAAAAGGGTGAAAAATTTTTTTAAAAAAATTTTCATATTTAAAAAAAAATCCATATTTTTTTTTAAAAATATCACTTTTTAGACCGGTTATTCTAAGAACCGGTCTAAAAAGTATGACTTTTAAGACCGGTTATTCTAAGAACCGGTCTTAAAAGTTTTGAAAAAAATTTTTTATACCGGTTTTTAAAAAGTCTGGACTTTTATTGTTTGATATTTTAGACCGGTTATAAATAAAACCGGTCTTAAAAGGGTGAAAATTTTTTTTAAAAAAAATTTCATATTTAAAAAAAATCCTTTTTTTTAAAAAAAATATCACTTTTTAGACCGGTTATTAGAATAACCGGTCTTAAAAGTACTTTTTAGACCGGTTATTATAAGAACCGGTGTAAAAAGTATGACTTTTAAGACCGGTTATTTTAAGAACCGGTCTTAAAAGTCTTGAAAAAAAATTTTATACCGGTTTTTAAAAAGTCTGGACTTTTAATGTTTGATATTTTAGACCGGTTATTTATAATAACCGGTCTTAAAAGTTTAAAATTTTTAATTTTTTAAATATTTTGATATTTTAAGACCGGTTTTATTTATAACCGGTCTAAATAATTTTTTTAAGACCGGTTTTTTTGAGAACCGGTCTTAGAAGTTCTATATAATTACAAAACTACCACCGGTCAAATTTTTTAGACCTTATCCGCTATAACCGGTCTAAATATGACGGTCTAAAAAGGAAATTTTGTACTAATGATTGTATCCCTCTTGCCTGTAATAACAACGATAAGCAAAATGGCCTGGACGATGACAAATCAAACATTGAAAACGTTGATTGGTATGGTAAAGCATGCTCAGCCACGACCTCCATTACTGCGAGGAAATACCGGTGATCGAAATCCTCAGTTGCTTGGGAAGTTTTAAATCTAATTTAAAAAAAAAAAAATGAAATAGATGATATATAAACTTTCACACATAAATTTACATCTCAATAAAAATAGCATGGATGACATGTGGACTGCCAATTCAGCATATTTGATTAATTAACAGTCAAAATTAATTGGGATAACAGTTAGAGCAAAATTGCCCCTTGAAAAATTTCTGGGGAAAAATTGCCCCTTAAATGAATTTAGAAGATAAATAGAGGGATTTAAAAGAAACTAAGGGTTAAAATCATTTTGGTCATTCACAAAATAAATAAAAAAAATGTTAAGATATAAATCTGTCCTGAAAATATTCAAAAAAATCTCATTGTCATCTTAAAATTTTTTGGGAAAATTCCAAAAAACTACACTCAAAATATACAAAGGACAAATCAGTACAACGAAATTCAGAAAAGACAAATCAGGTGGGTGTCAGAAAAAGGAGGAATCTGTCTTTTTGAAATTTTGGCCAAATTACCAAAATGCCCTTCAGCCCTCAGTCGCAATAACAACATCAGATTTGTTAATGGCGAATCATGAGTTGTTAATGGCGAGGTGAGTGTTGTTATTGGCCCTGAAACTTGTTAAGTGTTGAAAGAAGAAATTGGAGTTGTTAATATCGAATCCAGAGTTGTTAATAGCGAGTTATGTGTTGTTATTGATCCTGAAATTTGTTAATTGTCAAAGAAGAATTGTAGTTGTTAATACCGAATCCGAAGGTGTTAATTCCGATGATCATGTTGTTATTCTGAAGTGTGCATGAAGGGCATTTTGGTAATTTGGCCGAAATTTCAAAAGGACAGATTCCTGCTTTTTCTGACACCCGCCTGATTTGTCTTTTCTGAATTTCGTTGTACTGATTTGTCCTTTGTATATTTTGAGTGTAGTTTTTTGGAATTTTCCCAAATTTTTTTTAGTTTTAATATCGACTGCAAGTCTCAAAATGTATCAATGTAATCCATTTTTAAGCACTACTCATGTTGACAATTAATTTTGACCCCAATTGCTTACATGACAGTCTTAATTTTCCACATTATCAGCACACCTCATCCTCTCTCTTCTGTCTCCCTCATTCACTCTTTCTTGAAAAAAAATCCTTCTCAGAAGCCCTTCGATGCCTCGCCCCTTCCTCAGCGATCACCGCCGCTTCCCTCACCCACAGTCGTTTCTTCACCCCGTTCACTCGCCTCTCATATCACCTCAGCTTTGTCGCTTCTTCGCCGTCGGTTGCTACTGCCGCCGCCGACTCTGCCATCGTAACCTCCACAAATCTAGCAATTGTTGCTGGCGATTCTTGGTGTTTCAAAATGCAACATCACTTTCGAGTTACTTAGATATCAAATTTTAGCTGTCATTGGTTACTTAGATTACTGAAATATATGCCTCAAAAGCAGTTGGGCCTGGGGTCCTATCGAAGGAGCCTATCAAGATGGCGCTCTTTAAGGTCTGGGGGAAGATACGATGATAGGGGGTGGACCTCACTTCATGTTTGTGCTGGCAAAGTGGATCTCAAATTGATAAGTTTAATTCCTGATTCATTTAATCTTTATTTGAGTTCATTCCATGACTTGTTTGATTTTCACTTGCAGGTGAGAGGGGGTTTTGTAGCAAGAATAGTTGAGGAGCCAGAGATAGTGATGACGAGATTGTACTACAAGTGGAGACAGGGATGGTGAATCTCTTGTGGGTTCAAGCTCTGAAGAGGTCTAGTAACCTCCGGCCATAGTGGATCTGAACAACTCCACCGTTTCCGGTATCGGTGATTAGATTGAAACTCAGCGTGGGTGAGATTGGGATTCGAAGATGATGTGTAAAGGTTAAATCTTTGATGTGAATTAATGAAATTTGATGATTTTGCAGTTGTTGCAATTTGGCGGCGGTGTCAAGATCTAAAATTTTTCAGATTTGAATTTTTGTTGAAGTTTTGATGATTTTGCTTCTTGTAGTTCTAAGATTATACATTATGATCCTGTTCGACCTTGTTCTGTATCCATATTGTAGTTCACAAAATAAATGTTGACATTTATATGATAAATAAAGGAATCTAAAAAATTAAAATATGGATATTATTATCTTTTCACCTCCAGAACTTAATTTTATTTTGATTCAAATGGTATAGTAAAATTTTAGAATCTTAAAGGTGATTGAAATAAAATTTTTGTGATGGAGTTAATAAAATTCCCCAAAAAAAAAAATCAGACAAACAATGAAAAAAAAGGAGAGACGTTTGCATATAAATTTTCAAGAGAAAGCGCTAAGTTCTTTGTAATTTTGGAAAAGAAATTTAGTGTTGAAATTACATGACTCATTCATCATGCGCACTAGGGGTAAGCATGATGCTCAGTTGCCCGGTGCGCCCACCCTGGCCCTGTAAAAAATTGCCTAGCCCAGCCCTAAAAAAGTGGCTTGAAAAAATTTTGGGCAGCTTTGGGCGGGCCAATAACCGGGCAGGGCCGGGCATCGGGCAAGGGGTGCTGCCCTGCCCTGAAAATTATTTTCATTTATTTAAAATATAAAATTTCATATCAATAAAATATTATTTCATATATATATTTGTATTTAAAATATATATTGTCTATTGTATAATACTCTTCTGATCATCTCTTTTTTGCCCTAACCACTAAACGCTATTTACAGGTAGATTTTTTCCTTTCTTCCTTACTTTGTGCTATATTAAATTATAGTTGCTTTTTATTTTCTTTCCAGATGCTTTATCATTTGATAAACTTTTGGGACATTGAATTGATGCAAACTACTTTGACTTCACGGCTTTAATTGCAATCATTTTGTTTTCTTATTTATAATGGATTATGGATGTTGTTTAATTTTTAAAGTATGGATATTTGTTAAGACATACGGTATTTTTTAAATTTCAAGACTCAAGTTGTAGACTTATTTTGAAATATCCCAAATGTGAAATCATCGAATGTATTTGAAGTTTATATTACTTAAGGCGAAGTTAAGACATATATGGTATTAGTAACTACAGGAATGTTTATGAAATTTATAAGGAATTATTTTTTTCATAAATGGACAAGATAAGACATTATCATTTGGGCAGGGAAGCCCAACCTGCCCAGCCCAAAATGGTTAGGGCTTTTAGCGGGCAGGGCCGGACATTGGGCTGCAAAATACAGCCTGTTCATCCTTTGGGCAGGGCATCGGGCAGGGGTCTCGCCCTGCCCAGCCCTGCCCATGCCCACCCCTAATGCGCACATATCAATATCTATACATAGTTGTTTTATGGCAAATTAAAGGCAGTTTTTTTTTGGTAGCCCACCCGGTTTTTAAGGCTTCACTCTGACTAATTCGGATCCGACCCACGTCGTGCATCTGGTATGGTGGGTGAGTCTCCCAGTAGGGGTTTTCTGCATTTACCAGGTCTCAAACCCGAGACCTTGTTTAAGCGGAACCGAGCCGCTTACCACTCGGACCAACCCCTGTTGGTAAAGGCAGTTTTTTAATACATAGGGAATAAACAAATTCAAACAAGGCCAATCAACCAGAAACATCTAAGGCCATGTTAGGTAGATGGGCTTGAGTTTTAATGGATTGAGACTATGACTAAATTGAGATTGAGAGTGGGACTGAGACTCTAATTGGGATTAGGACTTTTAAATTATATTTGATAGTAAGTAATATTTGGTGGGTGTTGAATGGCATAGCACTAGATTCTCATTTGACTGAATAATGCGTTCTCTTACATACCTATATATATAGCCCATAGTATACAAGGGCTGAAACGAAACAAAGCCCAATAGGCCCAAATAACCAAAACCTACAACTAATTTCTACACCCCCCTTCAAGTGGGGGGCTAAACAAATCTATAGCTCCTAACTTGCTAAGCATTCGATCTAACACTTCTTTACTTACAGCTTTAGTCAAGATGTCTGCTTCTTGACTATGTGAACGAACATGCTGTAAAGCAATAACCTTTTCTAAAACCTTCTCCCTAACAAAATGAAGATCTATTTCTATGTGTTTAGTCCTTTCATGGAAAACCGGATTGGCAGCAATATGCAAAGCTGCCTTGCTATCACAGAATACATTAACAGGAGTTAAGTGCTCATAACCAATTTCCTTAAGTAAGCCAACAGCCCATACAACTTCGGATACTGCAGAACCAAGTGCACGGTACTCCGCTTCCGCAGAGGACTTAGAAACAGTAAGTTGCTTCTTAGTCTTCCACACTACAAGCGAACCACCAAGCTTTAAAAGGTATCCGGTAACTGATCTTCGTGTGGTCTCACAAGCTCCCCAATCAGCATCACAGAAGCAATCGAAGCTAGTTGTACCTTCTCTACTGATAAGCACTCCTACTCCAGGGCTCTGCTTCAAATAGCGCAATAGATTTAGAGCTGCTGCCATGTGACATTTCATGGGTTGATGCATAAATTGACTTAAGACCTGCACAGAAAAGCAAAGATCAGGCCTAGTTGAAGTTAAATAGATTAGTTTACCCACGAGTCTTCGATATCTTTCGGGATCGCCAAGCAGATCCTCTCTCTTATGTTTCTTTTCTTCATATGCTACCAACTTCAGCTTGGTGGCCATTGGAATTGAAAGTGGCTTACACCCACTCATTCCTGTTTCTGCAAGCAAATCCAAAACATACTTTCTTTGTGAAAGCACTATACCATTCTTTGATCTAGCAATTTCAATACCAAGGAAATACTTCATGATCCCTAAATCCTTGATTTTGAAATTGCTTTTCAACAAATCCTTTACCTCTTGGACTCTGAGGTCAGAACTCCCTGTAATCAGTATATCATCGACATAGACCAGAACCAATACAATATCAATATCAATTTTCTTAAAAAATAGAGAATAATCATGCTTACTACGCCTAAAACCACTATGTATAAGTGCAGCACACAATTTATCATTCCATTGTCTAGAAGCCTGCTTAAGACCATAAAGGGACTTTTTAAGTTTACACACCATCCCCCCTTGGCTTTCAAAACCCTGGGGAATGGTCATATACACTTCTTCATTAAGATCTCCCTGCAAAAACGCATTATCAACATCCATTTGGAACAAACTCCAATCATACAAAATAGCCAACTTAAGAATGATTCTAATCGTAATCATTTTAACTACAGGTGAGAAAGTCTCATGATAATCAATCCCTTCCCTTTGTGTATAGCCTTTTGCAACTAGACGAGCTTTATATTTATCTATAGTTCCATCAGATTTATATTTAACCTTATACACCCACTTGCAACCAATGGGTTTTCTTCCTTGAGGTAAGGGGACAATATCCCATGTCCTATTGTTTTCTAAGGCTGCTATCTCTAAATTCATGGCTTGGATCCATTTATCATCTTTCATTGCGTCATAGTAAGAAGTAGGCTCAACAATAGAATCTATATTACATAAGAAACAGAGATATGAGTCAGAAATATGCTTATAAGACATATATTCATCAATAGGATATAAACATTTATTTCTCTTTTCATGTATGCCTTTTTCTAAAGCAACTAGCCCACAAACATAGTCTGTGGCCCATATGGGAGGTCGACGGTCCCTTGCTGTCCTATTATTGTGACTGGGCAAAGATTGAGAAGTGGAAGGAACAGGAGCTTGATTCTGTCCAGATTCACAAATATTGTTTTCTCCAGCTGTATAAGGTACCACCGGATGTGTATATCCTTTACCCAAATCCAAATCATCATCAAATAAGAATATTTCTCTAAATTCTGCATGCTGACTTACCTGATCAGCAGACTGTATATTACGAAAAAGAAAGGCATTTTCAATGAATACAACATGTCTACTAATCATGATACCCTGAGTGCGTAAATTGAGCAAAATATATCCCTTTTGATGACCCGGGTAACCCATAAAAACACATGGAATAGCTCTGGACTGAAACTTATCAGAGTTAGTTAAATCAGTAGCATATGCCAAGCAATCAAAAGTTTTCAAACAATTATAATCAGCTTGTCTCTTGTATACTTTCTCATATGGGGTTTGAAAACCTAGAATCCTAGAGGGTGCCCGATTAATAATATATGTTGCCATTTTCACACATTCTCCCCAAAACCTAATAGGGATATTGGATTGAAGCATAAGACTCCTAGACACTTGCATAAGTGTCCTATGCTTTCTCTCCACAATACCATTTTGTTCCGGAGTATTTGGGCAAGAGGTTTCATGTATAATACCTTTATCAAGGAAATATGATTGCAAATTGTTATTGACAAATTCAGTTCCATTGTCACTACGTATGCGTTTAACATGAAAGGCAAATTGATTAAGGACATATGCAACAAAATTCTTTATATATCCAGCAGTTTCTGATTTATGTTTCATCAAGAACACCCAAGTTGTTCTTGAGTAATCATCAACAATTGTAAGGAAAAACTGATGTCCTTGATGGGTAGGTGTCCTATATGGACCCCATACATCCATGTGAAGTAATTCAAAGCAACAAGCAGTTTTAATACAGCTAGAAGTAAACGGGAGTTTGGTTTGTTTAGACTGAATGCAAATTTCACAACTTTTATTCATGTCAAAGTTTTTGTCTTTTACAAAATCCAAGTGCTTCAAAACTGAAGGGGGCGCATGCCCCAATCTATTATGCAGAATTGAGACATCTATAGGGTCATTATGATCTATACCCTCCTTATCAATCAAATTCATAGCAGTTACATCACTAATGGTTACTTCACTATTCGACTCAATTTGCAAAATATAAAGTCCCTCAACTAATCTACCAGTCGCCTTTATTTTCCCAGCTTGAAGGCCCTGCAAGATGCATTGGTTAGGAAGAAAAGTAATCATGCAATGTGCCTCATTTGTAAGCCTAGAAACAGAAATCAGATTAAACTGTAATTTTGGTGCATACAGAACATTTCTTAATTCTAAGTTATTAGGGAATTTGACACAACCTATATGAGTAATTTTCACCTTATCACCATTAGGGATTTTAATTGTCTTAATAGGCCCTACATATCTATCATAGGTATCTAATAAAGACAAGTCTCCAACTAAATGAGTGGTTGCACTAGAGTCTATTACCCAATTAGTATGTGAAAAATGGTGACAAGAGGAGTTCATCAAACCTGTACCAGTCAATGCATGCATGGTTGAGGTCGGTTCTGTATCATTCTTAAGAAACTCCATGAGTTTGTCATATTGCTCACGAGTGAATGTTGGTGCTACTATATCATCATTATGGGCAGATCCTTCTTGCTCCAACTGACTTAAGTTTGCTGTCTGCTGTGTCAACCGTGGTTTATTTCCTTTGAAGTCAGCAGGAAATCCCACCAAATGCCAGCAATTTTCCTTGATATGGCCTCTCTTAGTGCAATAGGAGCACTCTAGCAGAGGACTATTTCTTCCTCTACCTCTACCACGTCCTCTTCCTCTAGCAATCATGGCCATACCTTCAAGTGGATTTGATTTAAATGTGTTACTGAGATTATGTTGAGCCTCATCTTCTATGATCATACTAAATGCTTGATTCACAGAAGGCAGAGGACTCATTAACAGAATCTGACTTTTGGCAGTGCTATAAGAATCATTCAGCCCCAATAGGAATTGCAACAACTTCTGTTGTTGTACACGTTGGGAGTAAAGTTGAGAGGCAGTACACTTACAAGATGGAATTGGCATGAGTACCGATTCTTCTTCCCAAAATTCCTTCATCTTAGAGTAATATTGTGAGACAGTGAGGCTTCCTTGTCGCATAGAACTTAATTCCCTATGGAGACTGAAAATTCGTGACCCTGTCACCTTATCAAACCTCTCTTGCAGATCAACCCAGACGAGATAAGCGTCCTGATGGAAAATCACACTATTGGCCAGCTCCTTAGAGATTGAATGCAACAACCAGGAGAGTACAACAGCGTTGCACCGCTCCCATTGATCATGGAGCCGATTGTCTTGATTCTCCTTAGTGCATGATCCGTCGATGAAGCCCAACTTGTGTTTGCCCTTAAGAGCAATTCGCATTGACCGACTGCACACAGTGTAATTTTCAGAGCCAGTGAGAACTTGAGGAATGAGAGAGGCGGCTTGAGTGTCAGAAGGATGTAGATAGAGAGGGTGAGTGAATGGGATGGAGTCACCGGATAGGTCATCTTTCTTCTCAGCCATGACAGAGTAGATGAAGGAATACTATGAGTTGAAAGAATAATCGATTGGAGGAACTCATGGTTTTAATCTTTGTCCGTTGAAATGTTCTAAAAGTACTATCAGAAAACGGTATGGCCGCGTGTGTCCGAGGATCAGAGGAGCCGTCTTGAACAGAGGAGGGAGGAAGCAGAGGTAGAACAATCTTGAAATGAGAAAGCCCGAACAAACCAGAGGAAGCACAAGCACGAACAAACTAGAGGAAGCACAATTATCGGAACAATCTTGAACAGAGAAACTAGAGGAAGCACACTAGATTCTCATTTGATTGAATAATGCGTTCTCTTACATACCTATATATATAGCCCATAGTATACAAGGGCCGAAACGAAACAAAGCCCAATAGGCCCAAATAACCAAAACCTACAACTAATTTCTACAGTGGGAATACTCTCATTAATTTTATTTTATCATGTATCATGAATTATGAAAGTACAATAATATTCTTATCTAACCCTAAACCCCATCACCTTATCTTATCCGCAACTAGTCGTTCCAACATTTGAGCAATGTATTATTATTTTTAGATTTTGTTTTATAAATAACTTACAAAATGATGAATTGATTGTGTCATGAAAAGATACAAAAAATCCTAAATTTGTATATGAAAATAAAAATACTTTTGTATCTGACAATTGGTATATAGATATTATCTAATCATATCTATTCAAATATAATCATAATATCTTAGATTTATACTTCTAAGATAAATAGTATATGAGCAAATATTAATATAGGATATAATATTCATATCCAATATCAGCAATATTTAATAAGTGAGTCTGAGATTCCAAATACTTGAAAATTGAATATTGAGAAAAACATATTGAACAAGAATAAAGCAAGCAGATTTGTTAATTCACCGAGAACCAAATACATGACTGAGATTTTTAAAGATTATTCAACAAATTAAAAGGCAACTTTTGTAGAAATGAAGATTATAAACCATAATCTACACTGTGGAGAATTTCATGTCGACGTAAAAGAAGAAAATATTAGAAAGAGGGGGAGAGACAAGGGTAGTGGTTGTCGCTAACAAAGACGGGAGATTGGAGACGGAGGAGGTGATCGGAGATGACAAAGATGGAGGAGAATATGAGTGGGTAGAAGTGAGAGAGATCGAGTGGCAATGTGAGGAATCGGATAATGGTCCTTCGATCTCAAAATTATTATAAACAGAACAGCTTTGTTCCAAAATTTTCCAATCCCAACACTGCTTCATCAATACTAGGGGAAGGTGAGTTTGTAGCAATCCCATTTTTGTGGTACTTTTAATCCTTGGTTATCCTCAATCCCTTGTACCGAATAATACAATTTGACTCAATCCCTAATTCAATCACAATCTTTATCTCTGTGCTTCATCCCAAACAAGATCTAAGTGTCGGTAGACACGTCAATATTGCCCAAGATTTGAAGTCCTGTGGAGCCATCCAAAGCTTGTTTAGCCAGGGAGTCTACTACTGAATTATTACCCCTGTCAATAAGTTTGAAAACCACTTGCCAATCGCGCTTAAGCATCTCTTTGATTTCCACTATAAGTGTTCGATCTTCATGCATAACTGGAATGTCTTTCTTGATGAGATAAATTGTTTCATATGAATCAGACTGATCTGACAATGACACATCTGAAGTTGCGATTCCAAGCCCTTTTAAGGCCTATCATGTGTTTGGATTAGTTTTTGAAGAATAGTTTTTACGATTTACGAGATAAGTATGTGAGAGGAGTTTTATCTCAGTTTGCAGAAAAGAGCTTTTAAAACTGCAGTTTCGATTTTATGATTTATGAGGTAAATTGCCTTGACTTGTCTTAATCGCACCACTACATGCAACTTTTGCAAAAACATGGGTATACACACAATATCTACCTCTACAATTATCCGAACAATTCCGCGGATGTTATTTGGCGGTTTCCCCATTTTTAGCTGTTCGTTCAAATTTACTCCAATCAACCCGCCCTTTTTTTTTTTCTGTTTTCATCATGCGTCCCAAAATAGCTCTTGACCGTGCTAAAATCTTGTATGCTCCTATAGATTCCCCAGAGTGGATTTTCCCATTGCTCTCCCACCAAACATGCCAACATATTATGATAAACATGCCCTTCCAGTAACAGTTAATTATATCATGTCTCATATTGAGTCGAATCCAGTCACGGAGGTTTCCTGAAAATAAACTATTTTTGGGCTTGATGGTCGTAACCCATAATTTTGTAATATCATCGCAATCTGTGAGAGCATGAAGAGCATCCTCAGTGTACCTCTTAAATCTATCACACAAACCATCTGGATGAAGGCTTCGTCACCATTTTATTTTGATTATGATAAGGCGTTCGCATCATAAGCCATGCAGAGGATTAGCATCTCTATGGAATTTAGAGTTTCCAAATATTTGCCCCTTGGAACCTTTTGATATCTTGATCATTATTTAAGACCTAGCTTTAGGATTTTTTTTATCCCGATCCAAATATTCGATCCTTGCCGGCGGGTGTTGATTTTCCAAAGTAGGTCCTTTCCACAACTATATTTCCCTCTGATCACTTTCTGACGGAATTCCGATCCTTTACAAAACCCTAACCTAACTTCATGACGAAGGTTCTATTTTGTCGTTTCATATGCTTCAAATCGAGCCCTCCGTAACACTTCCAAAAAGCAATGACTTCTCAGCTTTTATCAATGGACAGTGAAACTAATAATACTTGACTCTAACAAGTGATTTTGACACGCCTCTAAAAATATAGAAAAGTGAAGTTGTGTATAGCAAAGTCAACTAGTCCCTCACAATGTCAATAGGACATTCATATTTAATATCTAATAGTAACTCTAATATAATTATCTTTAATAAAAAGATATATTTACATGCGGAATAAGACATGATGGGCTGTTGACAAAAAAAAAAAAAAGACATGATGGGCCCAGTATCATCACTATTCTCTAAATAAAAATATTTTTCAACTAATCGACCTAATAATGCTAGTGACATATAATTTAATTTATTAATAATCAAGACTTGCTATAAAATATCAAAGTCAATAAGCTACATATCAATACAGTTAATTAATCCTCCATTACAAAAGTCAAAGACTGTTTAAAAAACACTGGAGAAAAGCAAGTTTAGCTGTTGAGGGTGAAAGTGACAAAAAACATTGACTTTAATTTTCTTCATTATTTTAAAAAGAAACATTTCTCATTATGCGAATATAAAAATAGACTTTTTGTAGAAGTAAAATCCTGATTATGGACCCAAACTGTCGAAGCCTTGCTGGGGCATTTAAAAGTTTGAATATTAAAACATGCACATACAAATCTTAAAACTAGAATTATTCACAAAGATTAAATTAACCTATAATTAAAAACCTAGCATCACAAATCACATTGCCTATGTGACTAAAATGTGAACCGTGCATCTTTCGCTAGATTTATTATTAGAAAAATATGACTCTAAGCCTTTAAAATTCATCCTAATTATTGACTATTTAATCTATTAATTTTAACTTATTCCAATTTTTTTTAATAATTTATTAAATTAAAAGAATTATAGAGATTAAGTTATTCCGAGTTCAAAACTACATGGATTGCATTAATTTGAATAAAAATTTATAGAAAATAAATTGCTTTATAAGTCAATGTTTACGTACTAAACTAAAATTTGGTGAAAAAAATTATATTTATCCTTTTATTAAATCTATTCGTATAGATTTTAGACGTATTATAACTTTAAATAATCATGTAATAATTTTTTGAATATATAATTATTTTATTTTATTTTTTCGAAATGTATAATGATTTTAGTTTTCAAAAACAAATATAAATTTTGATTCATGCATTTTTGTATATAGTTTTTAAAATAAAAAAGAATATTTTCAGGAGGGGTGGGAAAGACGGCAAAGGGAAAAGGAGGAGGAGGACATGTTTCTATCAAAGGGCAGTATGATAATTTTAGACAGGCCATTTGACTTTCGTAGCTTGGTATCCGAAGCGTGTGTACACATTAAAAAATCAGATGCAAGATTCTGTACTCCAATGAAGATCCATTGAAGGAGATATTGCTTTCATCAGTTCTCAAAACATCATTCATAAATGATCTCAGAAAAATAATGACATATTTAATCCCCAAACATACATAGAGATTTACTTTCCGCTTCAATCAATCTTAACGGAGAGGACTTGTTCATGATAATCAAGCAAAATAGATTTTCAACCCAACACTGCCATATACAGAATTCTCACTATTCTTAAACAAAGCAGAAAGGTGAACGTAGCTTTATCTGCTTACGAGAAAGCGATATACACCATAAAACAAGAAAGCGCAAATCCATGACTGTTTTTCCCCCTCTTCCTTTTTCTCGCATAACGGACTTTTGAGAGGTACTCTATTAAAATGACTTGTAATTAATTTGTACTCTCCAGCATCTTTTCATCAATTTATACTCCGCTACTTTTATCTTCTTTTATAGTAACATCCTGAATTTTAATATGCATTTAAACTATCCTTATATCAGACTTGTTATCAGCCAAATAGATTTCACTATACAAGAAACATTATATTGAAGCCTTGAAGGTAAAAAAACTACACAAGAAACATTCATGGCTATTTTTTACGACTGTACTGAGTATAATTTCTTTATCATCAATACTAGGAACTTGTGAAGTAGGGTGGCATTATATTATACGGTGGATGCCAACAAAGATCCAACCAAGGAAATCATTTCATTTGTGGCAACTAACAAAGCTAAGCATTATAGGATAATATATGGTTGGCCTGTTGATTACAAAGAACCCTCTTTAATATGCCATTACTAGTGTAGGATTTCAGGCATACTTGGAATCTAATTGAGCACTCACATGAGATCGGAGCATTAATATGAACTTCGATCACGTTATATGAGAGATTAATCATCAAAGAGGAAGGAGGGTGAAACACTGAGTTAGGAAACAAAATAGTTTTTCAGGGAGAGAGAAGGAGTTTAATATTCATTTTATACATATCTCTCTTAAACTCATATCTCATATTACATACGGGAAGTTACATAATTATAGGAGGAAAAAGTCCCTCTACTAACCCATATTTTTTTCATAGCACCAAATTGACCAACTTGAATAGGGTTTAGCTAATCCACCAAAATATATTCCAACAGCTAGTCTATTGAATAGTCTAGTGGAATTAATACTGAAACAGACACCTTTGGAGTTTGGAGTACTCAATGATTTCTCTTGGATTATATTCAACTAATGTGTCTGCACTCAAGAGCAACAAACAACTTTCCTCTACCACTCTACCAGAGCATCAAACAATCCCTAATTCATCTCTAACACTCCACAGTTGGTATCTTAGGAGTCTGATATAACTGTGAAGTCAATCTCACAGGAAGTTTTGGATACTCAACCCACGACGCGAAGTAACGGCCAGTCTTGTTTGAGCCCAACCATTTCAGATGAAGATTCTACGCTTTTTGGAAGTGCAGCTATTGATGTCTGGTTCTTCAGGAATGGCACTATATATTTTTTCATGTCACCAACTGAGATCTCCAGATGATTTCCTGACACGTTAATGAATTTCACTTTTCCAGCTTCATCCAGAGTTTTTAAACCGATCCAGTCTTCCCTATAGAGCTTAGTCTGTGAAAAACAAGGCACGTTTTAGCTGATTTCAGGGAAACTGGACATATTCGACATACAATGTGTTTTGGCTCAGCGATGCCAGAATTGTCTCTTATGCAAAGGAGACGAGTTAGTATTTTATTTGAAAAATTTGAATCCTCTATACTGCTGCTGCTGAATCCACAGAGTGTTTTCTCGTTTTCATTAGGATGTGGAGTTGAAGTTTCTGTATACCAAGTAAATTAGAGTTCCATTCTTAGTATAATGATTCAGCAAAAGGCATCATCACTACATCCATTATGATTTAATCAGAAGTAGTGAGATGGCGTAAAGTTTAAGAGGGAGGGTGTTATGGTACAAGTTACTTGGTTGTTATGTTGGTTTAGAACATTTAGCATCGGAAAGCGTTCCTTGAGGCTATATATAAAGGTCCTGGACCATCTGCAATGGCTTGTAAATGAAATAAGTGACTTGTGGGAAAAGTCTGTACCAGAGAGGTTTTTGAAACTTAATATAAAACATCTAGTTCAGAATAACAGAGATTTAGGGCTTTCTAATTTAATCATGTAATTTTAGAAGAGTTAGATCATGCATATAAAAAAAATACATATACATATACGCACGGGCATGTGCGTGCGCGCACACAAGTGATATAATTATCTAGCCAACACATTTTAAAAGAAAGACTTGAATTCTAGAAAATTAACACAGCACACGAGGTATATCAGAACATCTTAGTATATAACATACTGGCAACAGGTATATTCCAGACACGTGATGGCTTAAATTACCTCTTGTGCTGGCAAAACAGGATAAAATGCACCATCTGGATAATAACCAAACCAGGATGTTTCTCTGGGAATCAAAACAGTGTCTTGCTCAAACTGATTCACATGCAGGGAAGATAGAGCCACCATGGGTGTATGCATATATTATCCAAAACGAAATAGATATGAGAGGCACAACAGAGAAATTCTTACTCACCATTATGAGAACCAAATTTTCTAAGCTAGCAAACCGTTGCTTGTATGTGTAATTCTTCATATTCATGATTTCATTATTAAGCTTTGGAAGAAATTTACACCCGTTGATATAGGCAACAATATCCTGAAACACGTGTCAAAAGCAACTTAACAAGCAAATGATGATTTTCATATTCTGTATTCCAATGAAGCATAAAAGATTAGGCATTAAGATCTAATGCTATGAATAATTGTGATGTTGTGATGAAGAAAATATCACCCTCAAAAAACATGCTTATTAAGATTATACTCACTGTAGGTATTTTAAGGTAGTTACTCGGCGCCAGGTGTTCCTGCATTAAGAAAGAATTTGGAAGGCAAATAATGAAACATTCATTTTGAATTCAATCTTAGTAATCTTGTTATTAAACTAAACAGTGAAAATTAACAAGTGGAAAAGCTCAAGGAAAGTAAAAACCTGGACAAAGCGGCTGTAGAGCTCCAATTTGATTAGTTTATCGAGAAGAATGCATAACCACTCAGACTGGGGAAAATGTAAATGTCAGACAATGTTATAACTTAATTATTGATATCTTTGTACTTAACCAAACCAAGTTCTGCAACAGTATTTCAGGGTCTACATACATGTTACGTGGAATAGCAATACAAATCTCTCAGTTATTCTGTTCCCAAGATATAAATACTGAAAAATCACACCATTTAAAAATGCTTACACACTCCAAAATACCACACATTCGTAACCAATTGATTATTCCTAGTGTTTTCATGACAGATTGACGATATTGCAGTAAAGATAGCGTTACAACATGGATCGTGTTACTTTGTACAAGCACACAAAACGTCCGTATTACTATTTTGTATCTGATTAAGTACCCTATATATATTTGCTACACTTATGAAATAAACCATCCTTCTGAGATTATTAAGTGCTATGGAGGAATAAATATGTGGCAGATTGAGTTCAACTATAAAGCACTTACCCCACAGAACGGAATAGAAGCAGTACCAGCATGTGGTCCGGCGAGTGATATGAAATTCTGAACCTGATTTACATCCGGAGAAATGTTAAAACAAGATTTTTGAAAGAAACAGAGTTCTCGAGTAGAGAATAAACAGAAAGATGCAATGTCAAAATAACTTCTCCCTGGAGATGTAAAAGTGCGATATCATACAGGCGGGCCTTCATCACAAAATTCAACAAGCCCTCGACCAATCATGTTGCCCTGTGAACCAAATGACGCTAACAAGTGATCAATACAGCAAAAGTAAGGAAATTTATACACTGAAAAGCCATTCTACCACTGTGTTAAGACCATAAATACTGAGCAGTCCAATCTATAACCTATCAGTACTAAATACACAACATACAATTATTGAGCCTTCGGAAAAAGTATAATGGTGCTATCTTTAAAGGATCAAAATAGGGCTTTTATCATATTCCAATACTACCTCTTGTACTTAATATAAGAGCTAATTGCAGGGTTGGATTTGGCCCTAAATATAAGATGTCAATCCCCTTTGTTTTCCAAATTTATAATTTTCTCCGATAGTATTCCTATTGATTGTACTACATATAAAGGTGGTTCCCAAAATGCACATGAATCATTAAAGGGGGTAATATAGGGAAACCAACACCCATTTATTACAAATAACTAACTAAACTAGGTTCCTTCATATCTACAAATTAATTATCTAACTCTTATATCAAGGAGCGGAGGTAATGTTTGATTTTGTAAGAATATCTATTGGTTCTATGACCTCCCTGTATCTCCCCATTATTAATTAACACTGTGGATAGATTGCAGAAATGAAAAAGAACTTATGTATCAGCTGTGTATCTCCTTCTGAGTCTTTTCTGTTTTGTTTTGTTAGTCTTTTCCCCTTGTCTATTGTAAGTTCAAGGTAAAATGAGTTCACTTCATTGCTTACTCGCCTGAGAAAGTCCAACGATATTGTAACCCTGACTTAGTTCAGTCATCTTCTTCACCTAGGGATAAAAACAAAAACTTATTTGGAAACAAATTATATTCGGACCACATGGAGTAAAACTGGAATCTCTTACCAAACATGTTCACTACCTTGTCACAGGCAATAGTTGTCTGCAAGCATATGGAGTATACAAAAAGTTACTTGACTGTGAGATGCCTAACATTGTAAATTGGAAGCACGAAAACCCAGTGTCACCTGTTCCATTAGGGGCATGGTCCAAGAATGCAGTGATCCATCTCCGATTTTTCTACAAAGAGATGAAGTGCAGAACTGCAGATAAGTAATTCAGAGCATATCGCATCCAACATCTATCTTTCAGTTTATTCTCATGGAACTTTATTCTTCTGATTCCTGTTGGCTTATATCTATTTTTGCAACTATTCTGTGTGAATTCATTGGAATTCACTGTTAGGAGAGCAAATTCATTACAGTCACAAATTAACACAATTTGATAACATTTGTTGAATCCTCTATCTCAATGACTGTAGTTCAGCTATATCGGGAAAGACATCTTTGCACCATTTTTCAACTTTTAAATTTACTTCCACCTGTGACGGATTGTAATCAAGGCAACTGACCTATTGACCCGTGAATTATGCTTATGGACTTCCGATCAAATAAAAAAGTAAAAATTATTAAATTATTAGCATACATGCAGTATCCTTGAGAACCAGACCAGTTGCTTAAGAGCTCTGTGAAGTGTTTGACTCCTCGATTCTTGCATTCATCTCCAAGGCCTGGCAGAAGTACAAAGAATCAAAACTTTATGACAAGCCTACATAAAGAATGCTCCTTCTCACAAGTGCATACTTATCTACCAAGGTTGGATCCTCCAAAACCCATCTTGGACCTTTATGTGACAATGCGGTCTAACATATATGGCCAATTTATACCAAGGAAGCATACCCTTATGAGCCTGTATTAAATCTAGAATGAAGAAATCACCCATCTCTCTATCCCTTCTACACACACATCATAAAGTGGACCATAAACCATGCAGAAACAGATAAAACTTTGTAACAAAGCAAAAGGATTGAAAAACAAAATGGTTACCATGCAAAACTATGAAGGGGATAGACAGTGCCGTGGATATGAATGGGAGCATACAAAGCATAAAGACGGGAAGTACATGTGGATTACCCATTAAAGTTTAGCTATAATTGGTACAGCTATGAGATTCTATATTTAGCTTTCATCGCGGAAATTCTGGGCATATATTGGCAAAGCGCCCAGACCAGAGTGATAAGTAGTGGTCAGAGCTAACGACTTCTCTTCCATCCCTGAGTCTGCTCCCGCGCCAGTTCGGTACGCACGTGACTGTTGACAGACTTTAAAAAAAAGTACAGTAGTTTTTGCTCGTGAGAGTAGCTTTTGCTTCCAAGTTTTTAATTTAGAGGCCAACTTGTGTGGAGAGCTGGGAAATGTGTAGAGATCTTGTGTCAGCCAATTGTCCTTCTAAGGTGACAGTCTGACAGATCTTGGATCGCATATTAGGCACTATATCAAAAGTCATCAGGCGGTTCAGAATTAGTTGCCTGGTTAGTAATGTCAAGGTACACGTGTCATTGAATTAGTTAGCTCCCTAGCTATTAGTTGGGGATTGGATTTAGGCTTAAATAGAATACTCTAATCCTCTTTACCACCCAAATTTATAATTTTTCCTAAAGTATATGTATTTATTACATACACTAATAAATTTGGGAAAATCACACAGAGGTCTCAAGGACCAAACAAAATAACAATAAAGTCCTTTTGAAAAGTCCAAAATAAGAAAAGTCCCCAGAGACTTTTCTGTGATTATTTTCTAAAGTCAAATGATAAAGTTGCCCTTAGTATAATTCAAAACACAGTTTTGGGAGGAAAAATTTCAAATCCGCATCCTTCCGTCATCCTCAGATCCCCCAGCATGCTTCGTTCCTCCTCCTCATCGTGAGAAACATTCTCGATTAACCCCGAGCCTCCTTCGGTCTTCTGGCGACCGTCACCCTTGTCTCTTGACATTCGACGACCTCCAGCTTATTGGCGTTGGGCCACCGTCTCACCACCACCTGCTAGTTTGTCCTCTGCCCTAGTTGTCCTTGCCTCTCTGATTTCAGAATTTATGGAAATTCCCCTTAATGTGTGTGTGGTTGTGAGTGTAAAGGAGTATTTGCATGTGATTGTTCTCCTCCTCCTTGTTGGATGCCTTAAAAGATGATGCCGCAGCCTCAGTCGCCCTCCGCCACCTTGTCACTTGTGGTATTGGAGTTTGGCGACTGTCTGAGCAATACCGGCGAGTCCGTCCCCTGCCCAAATTGGCCTTCCCTCTCTGATTTCAATATGTGTCCATTTTTCCCCTGAATGTGTGTGTGCCAGCGACTGTAAGGGAGTATTTCATTGGATTGTTCTCCTCCTTGCTTGACTTGTTATACCCCAAAGGTTGAAGTTTGGTTCGCCTTGGGTAAGTTTTCTTTACTAATTGTGGTTAATATATTGGTGTTTGGAGTTTGTTTGGTGAAAGATTTGAAGGATAAAATTTTTGATAATAATGTTTGATTGTGATTGCACTAAAGGTATTTCAAACATGGAGTGATTGATTAATTGTCTATGAAGTGCTTGATTAATTGTCTCAGAAAGGAACTTTATGGAATTGAGGAATAGAAATTGGTAGTGACTTATATATTAAAATCAATGTGGCTAAGGTAATTGGGAGTAAATCATAGTGTGCAGAAATTTGTATGATTTTGATGTTAAAATTGAAAAGTGAAGTTGCCACTTGTAATCTGCGCTTTTAATTAGAATCTATGTTGTGCCTCCCTGCACTTACGGATTTAATGCTGATAGTGTAAGATAATTGTTGTGTAGTGTTGCCCACATCATTAGTATTCCATTAGTATTTTAGGCTACATATTGTGGTCGTTGGGATTAAGGCTATTTAGAGTAATATGGTTCACTGCACTAGCATTAAAGATGCTATTGGAAATTAATTTTAACTGTTGCATTGTGTTTGTTGAATGGCAATATTTGAAAGTAATCCCTTCGTGTTAGGTGTAATGCATGTGTTATATTTGTGCTTGTGGATCATTGAAGTGGTAATTGTGTTACCGTTTAAGAAGAAAATACTGCGCAACAGAAAAAGGAAAGATAAAGACGGAGAGAGGTAGCCAAAAGTGTCTAGGTATATATTGTTCACACAAGAGTATTATCAGAACAAGAATGAGAAGTTCAATCTTTTACAAAGGAGACTTAGTTGCTGAAAGAAGCTTGGACCACATTGAAAGATGACGAGAAGGAGACATATAGAATAAGGGCGAAGAAATTAAGAAGTCAGGAAAAAGGGACAATATTTGTGGTTCCATTATTGACTTGCTAAGCCCCAAATCAGTTTATGAAAGTGTACAAAAGTGTGAAGAATAAAGAAGATAGGATGGACCAGCTAAAGAAAGTTGCATTTGATATGTTGGTTAACATATGCTGCTCACAAAACCCCTGAGATTTATATGGTCAGTTTATGGGTGCATTTAACCGTCCTACTAACTATGTTTTGATTCGAGGGAGGTCACTTCACATCTGTCGGGAAGATGTAAAAGAATTTATGGGCTTACTGTGTGAGGGGGCATTGAAAGAAATGTTAAGAAGGAAGATGAAGCTTTTCAACAATTGAAGATATTATATGGGATAATGCCATATAAGACGATCAGAAAATGGCTAATTGAGAGAGAGGAGGATCTAGATTTTGAATTCCTCTTTGTTATGTATGTATTGGGGGACCCTCTTGTGTCCAGGAACAGGTATTAAAGTGAGCGACCGAGTGTTAAAGGTGATGGTGGCAATAAATAGAGCTTTTGGGGACTATGATTGGTTCGACCTTCGTGTTGAATGAACTATCCAATTCACTTACACAATACAACAAAAAAGTCAGGAAAGGGAAAGCTTCTGGAAGAATCAATATAGGAGGATGTATATATTTTCTGATAGTAAGTGCAAGTTTTATTCATGTAACTTAAGTTGTCATTATATAATGAGTTGTAAATTACTGCATTACATGTTGATATTTGTTGCTGCTAAGTTGTTATTTTATTTAGGGCGAAGGTGCAAAAATACCCATCTACATATGTCACATGTGCGCCTGGCACCATTTACATTCCTTGGGTGCAAAAATACCCATGATCTTTACAAAAAGGGGCAAAAATACCAGCTCCGTCAATTGAGGCAAACGACCGTTAAGTTTTTTTTGTGGGCCCCACTTTAATATTTTTTAATTAATTATTTTAAGGGCTAAGGTGCAAAATTACCTATCTACATATCCTTCGGGTGCAAAAATACCTATGATCATTAAAAAAGTGGACAAAAATGCCAGCTTCGTTAACGAAGGCAAACGACCGTTAATTTCTGATTTTGTGAGCCCACTTTAATCATTTTTAAATAATTATTTAAAAAACTCTCACCCTCTCTCTCTTTCTCTTCCTGCACCCCTTTCCCTCTCACTCTCCTTTCTCTCTCCTAGTCCAAACTAGAGCCCCACCTTCACAACGGCAATAACTCTCTAAGGCCACCCACATGGTCACCGCCTTTATACTACCCGCTCCCTCCAAATGCTCTTCCGTAGTTCATCATCGAAACTTTTCCCTTCATTAACGAAGCCAGAAATTAATGAATGTTTGCCTTCATTAATGGAGCTGGAATTTTGTCCCCATTTTTAATAATTATAGATACTAATTAAAAGCTTAATGTAGAGAGGTATTTTAAGGTTTTAATTAATACCTATGATTATTAAAAAAAAGTGGACAAAATGTTGCTTTTAGTTAATACCTATTATCATTTTGTCCGCTTTTTTAATGATCATAGCTTTTAATTAATACCTATGATCATTAAAAAGGGGGACAAAATGCCATCACCATTAATGAAGATAAATGTTCGTTAATTTCTAATTTCGTTAATGAAGGGAAAAGTTTCGATGATGAACTACGGAAGAGCATTTGGAGGGAGCGGGTAGTATAAAGGTGATGACCATGTGGGAGGTCGGAGAGAGTTATTACCGGTGTGAAGGTGGGGCTCTAGTTTGGACGGGGAGAGGGAAAGGAGAGTGAGAGGGAAAGGGGTGCAGAAAGAGAGAGAGAGAGGGTGAGAGTTTTTTAAATAATTATTTAAAAATGATTAAAGTGGGCTCACAAAATCAGAAATTAACGGTCATTTGCCTTCGTTAACGAAGTTGGCATTTTTGTCCACTTTTTTAATGATCATAGGTATTTTTGCACCCGAAGGATATGTAGATAGGTAATTTTGCACCTTAGCCCTTAAAATAATTAATTAAAAAATATTAAAGTAGGGCCCACAAAAAAAACTTAACGGTCGTTTGCCTCAATTGACGGAGCTGGTATTTTTGCCCCTTTTTGTAAAGATCATGGGTATTTTTGCACCCAAGGAATGTAAATGGTGCCAGGCGCACATGTGACATATGTAGATGGGTATTTTTGCACCTTCGCCCTTTTATTTTTATGAAGTTTTTTGTTTGCAAAATTTTCCCCTCGGCCCACTACAAACCTCTACAAATGATGATGCAATTAGATATTGGAATGATAATAACATCAAAAGTAGAGTGCAAATAGAGAAGGAAAGCAACCAAGGGTTGCTACATTTTGTAGGTATAGTTGTTGGGCGTCCCTCTTCTGAATTGCATCAACAAACTATGTTAGCACACCTGACAATTGTTCAAATTTGACGTCAGCTTCACATTCCGTAAGAATTATTCTATGATTAATTCTTTCCTCATAATTTGTAGGAAATCAAGAGAACATATGAAAGACTAATATCAAGGGTGGTGTCTATGGTGCAAGAGGAACTAGTTTTCTTCAGTCAAGGCTATTGGGCGGGGGAAAAATCAGTGAAAGGGAAGAAAATTTGGAAGACAAACAATCTTCATCAAAAAAATGAAGATGAATAACCTTCATCAGCAAGTGAAGATGACGACGCTAACACAGGAAAAGGAGAAGATGATGAAGTTTGATCCACAAATGAAGATGAAGAGTCAAAGGAAGAAATGCAAGAGTTGGTGTGACCAAGTTTGAAGGTGAAGCTGATAGGGCAAACAAAGAGGAAGAATAAGGATAGGAATTGGAGTCTAAAAAACTGAAGGAAAGGAAGGTAAAGACAAATGTGAGTGTGATATAGATGAATCGAAAAGGGAGCAAGAATTACAATTGAGGAAATCTATAAGGGTAAAAAACCCTACTATTAGCTCTCCCTGGGTGACAACCATGGGTAAGAAGAGAACACAAGATAATAAAGACAAGGAAGGTTTATATAAATTGTGTACAACAAGATGTAATAAAGAGGAGGCCTAGGAATAAGTCATTAAACTTCTTCTATCTATATCAATTTGAACAACAAAAACTGACTTGCTACACTTGTTTCTCTATTAGGGAGTTTGTAGATATGTATAATTATTTTGTCACCCAGGGTGAACTATATTGTCTATATGAAAGAGGGAGGATTAATAACAGGACAAGTTACATGTATAATAAACTCATACTTTGTTACTTTAATTCTACGAATTACTTAAATTTATGTAATTGTGAGCAGTTGATGTCAATAGTTGTGAAGACCTTGGTAGGGGATCAATTACACAAATCTAGTCGCGTGACTGGACATATTTTTTCTTTCGAGTTGATGGAATAAATTTCTACGGATAAGAAGAACTAGTCATGGGAAGCACATGAAGCGAAGATCCTGCATGAACATATATTAGATACAACATTGGGGATTGCAACTTTATTTTTGCTCCTACACTACGACTCGATCACTGGTTTTGTTATGTTTTGGAGACCAAGACAATGCATTTTTATGCCCTGGACTCATTGGTGGACTATCTGACATATCTAAGGTTATAAAAGAAGGAAGAAGATGCACTTAGAGGGGCTTACTAGAGAACTAAAACCAAGAGATTGAGCCAAAAGCAACAAGATGATTTTTTGTGCCAAGGAACGGTTGGCAAGCCAGTGTGTAAGCACTACAACTTAACGATATGAATTCTATTGTAAATTATACATATGAAGTTGTAAATGGTCGTTGTAAAGTTGTCATTGATAATAAATGTTATTTTTTCACGCAAAAGGATTGTATCATGAACATACTTTGAAGAGTTAAACCCGAAGTATTTGGCAAAGGAAAAGAAATACCTAACCAAGTGAACTGGGCAAAGTGCATGTCCAATGTGATATGTTAGTATTAATTGGTTTTTTTTTCAGGACTTTGAAATTTACCTTGTCTGTATGATTTGGTTTATTTAACTTTAGAACTATATATGTGGCATTCTGTTTACAGCGATTCTTGTGGTGTCCATGTTCTATCATGATTACACAGCTGGGATAACTCTTACAAGTTTTATCCAGAGGCTAAGTTAGAAACTGAAACTATATGAAGAACTTGAGTTCTGGTCTACAATGAACTCAAGTTTAGCAAGTGCTCTCTTGCAAGTGTTGTCTAGAAGCAAAACCAAAATTTGAAACAATGTGATGCACTCAAGTTTTGGTATAGAACTCAAGTTTTGCCTTAATGCTTCCAGTCAACTCTTGCAACTTGCATCCAGAAGCCAAACCAAAAACTTTAACAATCACATATAGACTAAAGAACTTGAGTTTCAGTAAGGAACTAGCTTGAAACTCAAGTTTGTGAAGAGAACTTGAGTTGAGACATAAGAACTTCAAGGTCACTTGTAAGTTCAGAGAAAGTGGAAAATGGAAGTTGGTCAAATCATTAAGGGAACTTGAGTTATACCAAAGAACTCAAGTTTTGGCAAAAATTCTGAATGAAACTACCTTTTTACATATCTCCAAGTTCAATACTGCAAATTTGTCAGTTTACAACTGGTTAAACGTGTTTTTACAACATGTTGAGTCATTTTAACAACTTCTTTCTCATATATGAATGAAACTACCTTTGTTTACATCTCCAAGTTTAACACTGCAACTTGCTTAGTTTTCAACTTTTTAAGCGTTTTTTACAACATCTTTAGTCATTTTACCAACTTCTTCCTTGTGTTTGAATGAAACAACCTTTTTTCACATGAACTTTAACAAGTGCAAATTGCTTAGTTTACAACTTCTTAAACGTATTTTTACAACATGTTAAGTCATTTTTACAACCTATTGTTTGTGTCAGAATGAAATTACTTTTGTTCGCATCTCCAAGTTTAACACTACAAGTTGCTTAGTTTACAACTTCGTATTCTTGTTTTTACAATATGTTGAGTCATTTTAACAACTTCTTTTATGTGTCTGTAAGAAACTACCTTTTTCCCCTGCTGCAAGTTTAAGACTATAGCTTCCTCAGTTTACAACTGGTTAACTGTGTTTTTACAACATGTTGAGTCAAGTTAACAATTTCTTTTTCAAGTTAAGATGAAATGACCTTTAATCATAACTCCAACTTTCACAGTTTCATATTCCTTTATTTACAGCTTCTTAAGCATGTTTTAACAACTTCGTCAACAAGTATTATAACTTATTCTTCATGCCTTAGTGAAATGGCAATCTTCACAACTCCAACTTTCACAACTGCATCAGTTATTCCTATTAGGTCTGTCACAACAGCTGCATTGGTTTGTGAAAACTTCTTCTACCTTTTTTAACAACTTCATGAGTCATATATGCAACAGTGTGAGTTATTTCTGGAGGGGCATATAACTCCCATATCAAAATAGCTGATTTGGTTTTTAATAACTTGTTATACCTATTTTATCAAGTGCATTAGTCATTTTTACAAGTGAATTATAATTCCTCTAGGAGTTTATAAAGTTCACAACTTCGCACTATCACAAATGCTTACCATGATTTTAACACATTACTATGCCTATTTGTTTACAACTCCTTATGCCAAATTTGACAAGGGCTAATTCTAGTTTTCACAAGTCCTAATGGATATTTTCACAACAACATGATTTATTTTCACAAGGTGATGGTCCAACCTGTAGTAGTTTGCAAAAATTAAGTCCCCATGTAACAACAACACATCATGAATTTAAATAACTGCTTGTACCTATTTTTGCAACTTCATCAGTGTACTGTCACAACTGAATAGCATATCATATCCTCATATCATATAACATTAAAATATTAAATTGTATGAGTAAGTGGCTATTTTCACCTACTCATTTAACTTAATATCATATCATTTCTAAATAAGTACACCAACTTCTAGACCTATTCAAAAACCAAAAGGGGTCACATGAAGCCACTCTTTCATAGTGTATATATACATAATCACAAAAAAATAACTATCAAAAGCATGTACTAATTGTTAGCTTGGATTTGGATTTTTGCAAGTTTTCACTGAGTGTCTAACCTCATTGCATCTCCCACAATAATAAAGCTTCTTGTTTTGAAACTGATACTCCCTTCTTTTTATTTTTGGTCTCCCTGGCGGCCTTGTAGTAATTGGAGGGTCCAAGAATGTCTGTGTCAGCATATGTGTGATCGTTAGAGAATTAGCACGTGGAAAATCATGCATTGCAATTAGCCTTATGGTATTTGCATGTATTTTGTCCTGCACATCCAGTTTCAGCCAATTATATATAAATGTGTACATATTACTATTGCACATGCATGTGCAATGGCTTAATAGCTGCACATGCATGTGCACAAGTTACTCTACTCATTTGCCATGCTAAACATGTGCATTTTCTTTTACCAAGATCTACATTCACATAAATTATGGCATCACCACATCTAGTTTGCACCAAAAACTGATGGTCTCCATAATATTCTTATTCATATTTTCAGCATATTTAACTTGCTGCATCATTTTCTCTTCAATATTTGGTCCAACTCCCTTTTTTCAATTGGTCATTACCATCTTGCTTGTAAACAATTTCTATGCCAATTTCTCTCAATGCTCATGAATTAAAATTGACACAATGTGCTTCCTTTCTTTCAACATCCATACATTGAATGACTCTGCAAGATTAGTGGTTATGTTATCCCACCTATTGAGAGGAAACTTGCTTAGAGCCCATCTGTCAATATCTCTATTAGTCTCCACCTATTGTGCCAATTGCGGATTAAACAATCTTAATTTTCCTATTGCATGAGTATAGTCCTATTCCAACCTTGCATACGTGCTTGCATCAAGGAGATTGAGTGCAATCTTCTTGCTATTCCTGGATGTATATGTCTAGCCTCTATTGATTTTTAGGGACTTTGCACTATAATTTTCTTTCAAATTTCGATAGCAAAAAGCATGTCTCTCACTGCCAAATATTTCTTTTACATCACTAATAATCGCATTATTACAATTTGACACAATCGTTATCATCATTGATCCTGTTATCTCTTTTACATTGATTAGAAACCAAACCTATTCATCATATGTCTCACTGCTAACAATGGCATATGCTAAGGGAAATATTTGGTTATCTGTATCGTATACATAAGCTGACAATATTGTTCTCTAGGGCTACTTAGATGACAACTATCTATATAAAGTATGGGCTGACAACCACCTATAAAACCTTTAACCGAGCAACCATAAGCAATAAATATCCTCTCAAATCTATTGTTACATGAGGCTTCCCATTTTGCCACAGCGTCTATATCACTTTCGATGAGTTTATCACATATCCAAAGAATTACCATGTAAAAGTTTTCTACTCGACCATGTAATTCCCTTAATGCTCTTTTATTTTACCTTATATGCTTGCGGGTAGTTCAATCACACCTTATTCTCTTTATACAAGTTTTCTTGAATTTCATTAGTAGTCTTGTCAATACTATACCTCAAACCATCCATTACAATTGATGATCTCAAGTTGGACCTATGTGGATGCCAAACAATTAGGTTGTCCTATGCATGGTAAATGTGTTCAAACCATCAATATTGCATGGTGAATGTGTTCACTTTTATAGTTTGCTTGATTTTGTATGTTCACAAATTGATATGAAAACTTGTGTGAAATGCTGTATTTGTATAATGTTTGATGAAGGGTCATAACATTTAGAAAAATCTATCCTGCTCCAATAATCAAATCCTTCTATTTGGTATGATTCATTTCTGGTATAGCTGTTGGCACCATTTTAGTACAACATGCCAATGATGGGACCTCTTGACTTTTATTTAACAAAGGAGATGGGGACATACACAATCCTCCTGCACCTCCAAACAATTGATCAATCCTGCAAGAAATGACAAGTTAGTGTGTTCTTCCACATACTTACATTGCAACAAATTACTTTTCTTAAGATAACTCGACTTACACTTCTTGCTCTTCCATTTCACCATTCTTTTTTGGTTCTGTATTGTCATTATTGCCATCCTTTTCAATGTACACCTGACCATATTGTTTATTAAATTTTATTAAATGATCCACCTTTTCTGTAATGCCCCAAAATATGTGTAAGGGCTTATGACTCCAAAACTAGATGTAATGAATATTAGATAAACACTTTCGGGGGATAACTTGTGAATTATAACCCAAATCAGTAGTAAAAAGTGCTGAAACCCAACATTTAAGCTCAATTATAGTGACAAGGCCTAAATTGAATTAAAAATGAAGGGGAGGGCGCATGACATGTGATAAAGGGATCAAATAATGTGTCAAGGGGCAATCTAGTTAAAATTGCCATAGTCATGGGTAAAATGGAAAGAAAGAAATTTATTGGCCAATTAATCATCAATCGAAGAGGAAATTGACTATTAGCCAAAAGAACAAGAGGTGCGACTAAATGACTAATGGAATTAATTAAAGAAACTATATAGTTACATGTTTTTTGAGAAGCTATAGGATCATGACACGTGGCACCACAAGTTTAAGCAAGGGAGAGTTGAAAAATCAAATAGTTAATCTCTAAATCCTCCCTCCCTCTTCTCAAAGTCAGTTAAGGCCCATAAGAGGGCTGAAAAATTTGATTATTCAACACTTCATTTTCTCTCTCCAAGTTCTTTCATAGTTGGCCAAGGTGGAGGAAGAAAGAGAAAGAAGATTTTGTGAAGGTGAGTTTTTCCTCTTGAGTTTTGACTTAGAAGATGACCTCTATTGCTCAAAATCTCTTCCCTAATCTTGTTTTTCTTGATGAGAGCTTCATTTGTATGGTTTTAAATTTTTAAGATGAGGTGTTTTGTATACTCAAGAAAAACTAGTGGTTGGAGAATAAAAGAACTAACTAGAGGAAGTGATAGAGGTGAGCAAAAGCAACCCTTTGATATATATATATATATTGTGATCATTGGTTGAGAACTTTGGTTTGTGGAATTTTGACCTATTTTCATGTATATTAGGGTTTTGAGAATTCATGGTGTTTTGTTGATAGTAATGGTGTCTTGTGGTATCCATTGGATATATGAAATTGATTTGAAACTTGAATGTGAAGTTTGGCAATTTTGAGATTTTATGTTGAATTTTTACCCAAAACAAGACATTTCAAAGAAGAGGAATTTGATTGTTTTAATATTTCCATTGGATTCTATGCAAAAAATTATGTGGGGAGTAGCCCCGGTTGTGAATTCTTGACCATTGGAAACATTGGTTAAAAATTGGAAGTTTTGTCAATGAAAATCCTGTATAGGGCAACTAGAGTGCATGGTAGTTTTGAATGAGTAAATGGTATTAAAAAATTATGAAACTTTCCAGTTGAATGGAGGATGTGTCAAGCTTTAAAATAACATAAAATGGGTGTCATTTAGATGTGTGTGCTGGAAGTTATGCATTTCTAAAGTTTGAAGTTGAAACTAGAGTCTATTATGGAATAGTATGTAAATTCATGGAATTCTATATTTTTTTGGTTGTAGATAGTAGTGGTTTATGTTTTTCTTGTATAGAGGATTAAAAAGCTTTAAGTGAGTACTCTTGCAAATAAGATAGAGCAAACTGATCACTCGAAAAGAATAGAAAGGAAGATAGAAGATAGGATGGAACAATTAGAGAGAGACCATGAGAGTCTAGAAAAAAGAGGTTGAGTATCTAGCATATCACTCCTAAATATTATGCTTGCATTGAACCTAGCTAGCTCTCACACACAAGCAAGAGAAGTGGCACAAACACCCATACTAGTAAAAGAAGAGTCATCTCTTATTTTAGGAAGTGCATCCCCAATTTTTATAAAAGTTGATCCTTATATTCCTTTTACTTTAGCTACTGAGCAGTTGAGTAATAATGAGATTGATGAAGAAATCCTAGTTGAGACACCCCACTTGTTTAAGCAAGAAATGGTCACATCTCCTACTTCTTATCCTTACGACTTGACTGCAAGGATCATTGCATTTTTCTGCATTTTTGTGTGTTGATGTGAATACTGATGTGCCTACTTCCCCTTGCATTGCATATGCTGGTCATAACATGCATGAAAATGTTGCTTGTAGTGAGCATTTCTTGAATCCTAGTATAAAGCACAAGTATGATGAAGCTGAAAGTGAAATTACTTCTCTTGAATATGGCTATGATAAGTTGGGTAGTCCTAATGATGTACTTGTGTCTACTAACCATGCTATCTTAGGAAAGGTGTTTTTGAATTTTATGCACTTGAAATAAACCTAAAATCACTCCATGCTATCCCAAATCTTGATGATTGAGTTCATGCTTTAAGGGCAGCTGAGAAGAAGTTAGATGTTGAATATGACCACTTACTTGTTCTATGTGAATTTAGAACTATAGGCTAGCAAATGGATAAGCTTAATGAGATAATTGGCCTCGCCAATGATATCCTCTCTCATATAAAGTGGGACAGGTCTAGTGGTGAAGAAGGAGCTCCAACCTTCCTAAAATTACACAAAGTATGGGAGGACATCATTACAAATGTTCCAAGCTAGAGGAAGACTAAATCTGCCCAAAATTTCGAGTCCCATAAAGTGCCACCTATTGCTGAACTTAAGTTGGAGCAGCTTGACATTCTCTACCTAGAAATTCAAGAGTGAGGAGAGCCACATCAAGCAACTAGCTTAGAGGCTGAAATGAGGAGTATTTTCATTCCCTCTTTACTGGATACTAACTTTCATTCCTTAGATTTTAATGTATACATAACTTGTGATGATTGTAGTGCTCGTTCTAAATGTATGTCATGTGCTAAAATTGAACATTTATTGTTGTCATCAGATTCTAGTGCTGCTATTGATCCCAATTGTTCATATATGCTTGCTGATTCTCATGTGAAAGATATTGAGTGTATTGACTCTCTTTTGCATAGTAACTTTCCAACTAAGTGTCATGAAGTTTCTAACCACATTTTACCATGTATTGATGAGATTCTACCATATGATTTGCCTCCAGATTTAGGCAAAGGAATGCTTGAACCTGATTTTGTTCCATCTAGGCTTTATGTTGTTGATCCTAGTATACATGCTTGTAAATCTAATTTAATTGGTTTCTCTATATATTTATAAGGTTTCAAAACTGCTTTGACTGAGTCTTCCTTAAAACCTTTTCTTTGCCTATTGATTCCATTCCATATGCATCTAGATTCTTCATTGAGATCCTCTCTTGTGATTTAATTCTAAATTTAAGAAATGGTGTGCATGCTGAATTTGTAATTAATGATCTTGAGCTTAATGTGATATCCTTTTCATTAATTGGACCTGATTTTATTCTTGATAGATTTATTCTTGCTCAGCCACACACTTTTACTCATAATGTGCTCACTTGTGATTTATTCACACTTGTTTGTGATCACTTTAAGCACTTGATTTCTGTTAAGTATGGTACTGTTGATTCTAGTTTTCTCTTACAGGAAATTAAAGGCCAAGGATTCCAAGGAAGTCGTGACACACCATATATATTGGAGCCTTTACCCATAGATCTAGAACCACTACTAAGGATGGATTACCAACCAGCTGAACTATTTTGGATTGCTTCATGATTCTCACATGTGATGAGAATTTTTGCTACAAAAGTTTAAAGAGATTTCGTTACAAGGTTGTCTATTTCCTTTACTTACATTTGCTGTTTTGAAATGATTAATTCCATTATGAATCTGATTGCTTGACATAAGTATGGGGAAGGGACCATTCCAGTAGAAAAGGTAGAAATCAATGTTGAACTCCACTGTTATGAAGAAGGAAAAGAAAGAAATGCTCTTAAAAGAAATAGAAGAGCCAAATACAAGAAGAATAGAAAAAGAACAGAGAAAAAAAATGATAAGGAACCAGCAAGAAGAAGGCAGCATGAATAAGTGATGAATTGTAATAGAATTGCCTAGATCATATCCCGCATACTTGTTTAAATTGTAAAAATTTGCATTCCATATATCCCCACCTAGCCTCACCAACACTGCAACCTTGATAAAGTCCTCTTGATGCATATAATCTTGTGATTGTACGGTGGAGATTGAAGAGCTTTGATAAGCTTATTGTAGAGCATAGACTAGAAGAGAGGAGTGGAATGAAATGCCCTATAGTCAGAAGGGAGCTAAACACTTGAACCAAGAGTCTCTTGAATTCTCTTTGTAAAGGTTGAATTATATATAAAGCTAGGTTTATACTGGGTGGTGGGATTGTTTGCATGGAGAGTTGAACTTGAGACAGTGAAGGGAAATACATACCCAAGAATATGAATGAATTCATATGGATAGATTTGCTAGAGTAAGTAAGAAGGATTAAATATTTGATTTTGCCCAGAAGTGCAAAAGTCTAAATGTGGGGGAATTTGATGAATCCATTTTATTGCTATATTTTCTATGGGATTTCATGAGTGTGCTGTGCATTTTATGGTTGAAAATCATGCTTTTTGTCCTAATTTTACTATGTATTTCCATATCTTTTTGTGAGATTTTATTGAGAATATCATGCTTGGAATGCATTTATGATGATTAATTGTGATTAATGATGATTATATGGAATTAATGATTAGAAGGGATTAATTGATACATTTTATAATTTCTCTTAATTGTTTGATTTATGGAACAAATGTTATTACATTGATATGAATTGTTTTGTAGGAAACTTGGGACAAATTGGAGTCAAAGAGCTGAAAATAGGAAAAGGGACTAAATTGTTAAGTCAAGAAAGTTTGCAGGAAGGCAGAAAAAGGGACCAAAGTGCAAAACACAGAAAGTTTTTGAAGTTTGATTGCAATTATCTCCAACGTCCATATTTCATCTTCGCCATCCAAATTCACTGGAAATTAACTCAAAAGGCTTGACTCTTCATCCAAGGGGACAATCGGTCCATTCCACGCTCACTCTCCATCTATTTTCTCTCATCTTCAGCAACTTCTACCTCCAATTCCGATAACTACCTCCACTCTTTGTTTCCATTGTTTTCCTACCATGGTTGGAGCTACACCAAAGCTTGGAGGAGTTGATTATTGCTCCATAAGCAATTGATCATTGTAGTCTTCCTAGGAGCTGTAACCAAGCCTGAGCTGTGGACTGTACATAGACTCAAATTGAGTTCAATTGGTTATTACATGTATTTCTCTGATTATAGTTGCTCCTATGAATGGAACTCGATTCAGACTAGTTCATTGTAGTTCTTATGTATTCAGATTATGAATTCTCCATGAATGACGTTGTATCTCTTGATTTTGAGTAGGATTAATCATTCCTTTGTGACTGGTTTCCATTTGAGTTTGATTTAATCAATTGATTCATGGTAGCTATCATTTCATGTTATCTTGTGAGATTTTTGGTTATGTAGATCTTAATATGATGTATGATTATTCTGTAATTCAATTAACTCATATCATTAAAAGGCTAGTAAGAAGATAATTACAGCAACGAGATAGCATGTTCCACTTCGACCTGTTGTTCAAGCATGTTCCAATTCGAAGCCATTGAGCGCCCAAGATTAGATCAAATTGACCCAAATTGGTTGCAGCAATCTCAGTAGCTGATTTTACCTTGTCATAAGGCTTTTAACTCACAAGATCTCACCACTCCCACCTGTTGTTCAAGCATGTTCCGCTTCGAAGCCATTGAGTGCTCAAGATGAGATCAAATTGGCCCAAATCCATCACAAGGAAGTCATCAAAAAAGATAGAGGAAGCCATAGTCCACTGCAATCTATAACAATACTTATTGACCATGACTTGTCCACCGCTGACAACCCCAACCCTCAAGGAAGGACCGTGGGAAAAAGGCAAGTGCAAACGCTTGGCCAACGAACTAGTGACGACATTGTGGGTACTACTAGTGTCGACCAAAATAGCAACCCTCTATTTTTTGATAGACCCGGTGATTTGTAAGGTCGAAAGGCCTTCTGAACCATCAATAGCATTAACCTCAGCATCCGAATTCATGGTGTCAACAAGAGTATAAGCGACATCCACAAATTCCTCGGCATGTTCCTCGAGAATAATCAGTATCATGACTTGAGACTCCTTGCACTTATGAGAACTAGAATAATAGTCATTACACCAATAGCAAAGGCCTTTCCAACGCCATTCTTCCATGTCCTTAGATAATATGATGCTCGACCTCTTATGGCCAGAAGAAGCAGCAGTAGATCCTTGGGAACTTACTGAAGAAGAAGGTTTAGATACCTAAGAACCCATCGGAGAAGCCTTAAAAGCAGGCTTATCAGACTTGGACCGGCCGGTCTGGATCGAAAACTGGCCAACCGACCGATAAACCGGTTTGGGTCAACTTTTTCAGTTTTTTTTAAAAAATAATTTTTTTTTAAATTTTTTTCTTTAGAGTTTCATACTAATAAGCCTAAAACCTTCAATTTCTCACCGGTTTTGTCTTGGGTTAGCTCTGATTTAACTCCGGTCTGACCCACTCCGATTCATTGGCTGGTCTAGGTTTAATTACCTTGCTTATAAGGAAATGATAAAATAGGAGAACAGGATTTAAGAGATAGATTAACAGAGCACCAGGCTGTAATAGTATGTTCTTGGATCCAAGCCATTTGCATCATACTTGTCAAACTTGTCAGCTTAAAAGCATCCACCACCAATTGTATGTCAGAACACAGACCTCCAATTAAACAATCTATTGTGACCTATTCTAAAATGTCAATTTTGGCCAGTAAATCGTCAAAAGCTTCAATGTAATCGTTGAGCGTGCTTGTCTGGCATAGCTATTTCAATTGAACCATAGGATTGATGTGATGCATATCAAAAAAACAAGCTTCTAAGTGAGACATGTACTTGTCCCACGTAATCTACTCCTCACGATGCTGTTGCACAAAGTTAAGGTGCCACTTGAGCGCATGACCTTTAAGGTGGATACTCACGAGGTGAATCCGTTGGTCCATAGGCGTCGTGTCCATGATAAAAAACTCCCTACCCATAAAAATTGGAGCATTTGAACTTCGAACACTCTACTCGCGCGTGCTTCGTCGATGGCACATATAAAGTCTAAGAATGGCTGAACGTTCCAAACTGAACACTTGTATTTTGATGACCATTGTTAGAAGAGCTCGCAAGAGGATCACCGACTGCTGGATGAACCGGTTGTTGAACGGTTCCCGTCAAAGACTACAAACAAGTTTCGATGCTGGCCATCGACTACTTCAGATCCGAAATGTCAGCAGAGTTTTGCTCCAAATGAACTCGATTACCTTCAACCATCACTGTGTTCAACTCTATACTTGGTCCAAATCAGAGAGCAGCTCAATGAAACGAGTCTCCGGCGCCATCGTGGAAGAGTGGCTTTAATGCCAAATTGGTACAGGCCAATAAGAGAGAGAGAAACGAAAGGGAAAATATCACATATTATTCAATAGGCCCCTTATTTAATAGGCTCCCCTCACAACAGTGTAACCATCTAACAGATATCACATGAGCTAACTAAAATTGAATAACAGAATGACACATCAGTTAATTGAGCTACTGACACGGAACATCTTTTGAGGTACCAAAGGAGGAGAAGGCGGAAGTCGCTTTGAAAGGGGTGATTCTGGGTACATCTGGTTACAGCTAAATTTTAGAACATCACTTTTTATGGGAAACTTTTCCATATTCTATTATCATCTTACAAAGATGCTAGTTAATATTGTGTTTTCTTGCTCCCACATCAATATTGGAGTTTATTTGTATATGATGTTGTGGGGAATTGGGTTTAGTCCACTCTTGGTGGATTAGGCCCAAACCCATTAAGCTTTAAGTTTTTGGAGTCAAATAAAATACCTAAATGAATGTGGGGTATTTATTGATAATTTTTCCCCAAGGGTTTAAAATTGAAATATGGTGGAAACAGTTTCCCCGCATATTTTGGGGGAACAGTTGTCTGACTGCATATATGTGTAAATAACAAAACCACACATGAAAAAACTGTGACTAAGAAAGATTTCTCTACAGAACCTCTTCTTCTCTCTTCCCTTCTTGTGTATTTGTTGTGTGATATAACCAGTGTCCGGAGAGTGATTCGGTTCGTGTAGGTATCATAAGAGTTTGAAACAACATTTAAGGTATACCCGAAAACTGACATATGTGAATATGAACTACGTTATTTTTTGAAGGAAGCTTATGCCATCATATTTCAATGGATCTCAACAAAATTATTGTTCACCTTGTATGTTTGGAGAATATTTCAAATGCTGTGATTATTTTGCATTTGCCCCGAAGTATTATTTGAAGCGTGTGTTTAAAACAATGTTATGAAAGCTATCATTCCCTTCCCCTTTATAGCCAACCTCCCCGCCTTCTCTATTATAATTAGGCCAAGTGGGGCTTAAGGTTTCTAAAGCACCCAAGAGCTAATCAAGTCATACATGGCAAGGAGAGAAATAGGTTCCATCAATAACTTGACATCCTTGTGTTATACCAATACGGCTTCAAAGGCTATTGATAAGACCCTCCACAAATACTTTTTGAATAAATCACTTTCAGATATATAAAGAGCAGACTTACACAAAATTGTTGGAAAATCAAGCTAAAAATACATTATACACAACACCAATGCAAGAATATAACATAAAATAGAGAAAAGATACAGCCCACCCACAATGACACTACAATCTCCACATCGCAGAAACTCTAGCCAAAGAGCATACGGGGCTGCCAATCGTTCGAGAGGATTGGCTCTCTCCACTCTAGAGGCCTAAAGCCACACAACTAAGAATTCTTCTCCCCTTCTACCTTCGCTGCTCTTCTTTTATATCCCCATGAATACTCGTCCATTCATAATAAATCACTTATTTTTCTCCTTTATCCTCTCTTTTTTCTGACTCCTAACCCCTATGTTTTCCTTTTGACCACTGGATCCCCTTTTCTGCCTTTTTGCCACTCCCATATGTCCTTGCTCCAGTAGGATGTTAGGTCTTATCAGCTACCAAGGCCCCTTCTACGTCCACTCCAATCATCAACGCCCCAAAGGCCCCATCATTTTCATCGAGAACCATCCAATTGATACATGTGCCATCTGATACAGTGAATTATTTTCAAAGATATCCATCCTACTGATAAATTTTACTTGTGATTATTCTTGAAGATTTTTACCTTGTATTTTGGGCAGTGTCTAATATTGGAAACCCTTGGAATAAAAAGGTTTCTATTGCTTGCAGGTAGCTGAAAAATGCCAACCTCCATGACTAGGCAGGGCACTTATATTTAGCTCCTGATTATCCTCATTTGTTTGTCAAAAATATTTTCCTTTTTTATGATATGATAGTCAAAAATATTTTCAATTACACTTGATGGAAGTCTTTTAATTTTCTCTCTTTTTATCAAAGCCCAGTAGTCTGCACTGCACCTTGTGGGAGGTAATATTTAAGTTTATTTCCATTGCAGCATTGTATTACTTATCTGGTACTAGTTTAAATAGAATAATTTAATAAAATGATTACTAACAATCCAATCCATGCTTATTGGGAAACATATACATAGACAAATGAAATTGAAACTTGAGACATAACATAGTTTGATTGATTGATTTAGGAAAGGCGCTTCAAAGTGGTGGAGAGCTTGCATCCCACAAGAGCCAAGAGAGTAGCTGAAGGGACAAAGAGAAGGTCAGGCACTACTTTTATGATTTTAAGTTGAGGCAGAGACTCTCCTGCTCTCTTTGCAGCCATGGCTGCTGGTGGAGCTGCCAGTCCTGTCAGAATCATTGACCTGTCTACACTCCTCATGTTCACCTTATCCCTTATGAACTTCTCCAACACTTCTTTCCTTTTCTCGTCAGTTGTTGCTCCTTTCCATGCCTCGTATACTTCCTGTTCCCTCCACACATGTTAAAAGTTAAAAACACTATTTTCTGTTTTTGTTAAAATTAATAAGTCCTCTTTATTTCTTTATATATACTTAATGCAACCTTTCCTTGAATGTTATTAAAATTACAAACATCCTCTTTTATGTTTTTGCTAAATGCATATTTTGCTTGTAGATTAGACTATAGAGTCATGTGAAAAGGAAAAGAGGAAAACAAGAAAGAACATTCAGTAATGTCCTTGAACAGGACCTTTTTGGCTAACAACCTATCTAAGAATTTAGTTTTTGATAGAGTACAATGAAGTTGCGTAATCCATGTAGCCTACTCCAATTAGTGGGATAAGCTACTTGTTTTTGTAGAAAATTAATTTTGCTGCGGTAGACAATGTTACTGCCATATTTTCTTGGGAGATTCAGTTTTTGTAGAATTTTCAAACGTCTACCACAACTTTTTGCACATTTTCTCAACATTCTCTCTACACTTTACACAAAACATCCTAATTATGGCCCCAAGTATGAGAAATGAATAGAAAATTGCAGTGTGCATTCAAACTTTGCTTTTGGTTAAGGTTAATCCCTCTTGAAATATATTTTCAGGAATATTTTATGGTTCATCCAACACTCTAAAGCATTTTTAGATGCGTCTAGCACCCTAAAAGGTTTTGTTGTTCATCTAACACTTTGAAGTATTTTTTAGGTGCATTCACCAGCTGTAATTGCACTTGAAAAATACTTAAAAGTGCTGGATTAATCACAAAATACTTTAGTGTTGGACCCACATGAAAAAGTATATCAAGACATTGTATGAATCATAATATACTTTAAGTTATTGGATACAGCTGAAAAAAATACTTTAGGGTGCTTGATGAACCTTCACCCATTTGTTTTTATACCATGCTATCTTCAATAAAAAAAAAAGTTTTCCCTCATTTAATGTTCTACTAACTTTGAACAACAAAAATATGTGTGGATGTTGAGAAGTATGGATTTTACATTTTAGATCAAGTATTTAATGATAAGGCAAAATTAGATCATGTTAGAACCAAAAAACAATTTGAGGTTAAAATTACTTAGGGGCTTGTTTGATTCTATTTTCTGTTTTTTATTCTCACAAAGAGTTTTATAAAACAATTTTTAGAAATAAGTTTTAAAAATAAAAAAACCAAAAAAATCTGTTTGGATAAATTATTTTGAAAAATCTGTTTTTGAAGTGACGTGACGGTGCGATTGTCAGTGGTGACGTAATAATGGTCGTCATTGATAGAGTAATGTCGATAGAGGATAAGTGACAACATCAAAAAATAAAAACTAGAAAAATAAAAATAAGAAAACAATTAACAAATATTTTTGTTTTTTAGTTTTTAAAAAACAATTTTAAAAAAATAGTTTACCAAACAGGTTTTATTGTTTTTAAAAATAAAAAAACAGTTTTTAAAAACAAAATCAAACAGTCCCTTAGTTTCTTTTACTAACAATATCAAATTAAATCATTTTATGGAATCAGAAAAGTTGACGAACTAAATTTTTTAAAAGATTAAAAGAGCAAAACTTTTTGAAACAAAGTAAATGTTAAACTGACCTCGATTTCACTAAGTTGTGGTACATCATAATGCCTCCCTGGGACGACAGAATTGATAGTGCTGCATAGAATTTACAAGTTCTAGTAATGAAATATGTATACTGTTCTTATCAGTGTGGTAATTATTTTTTACTGAATTATATATATGTTTTAAAATATATATGAACTTTTTTAAAAACAAAAGTTATTTTATACATTAATTTAATTTAATTTTTTATCTTTTTTTGTGTACTTTATTTTTTTTTATCAAAATACTATATATTAAACTTTCTAATTAGAAATATGTATTTAGATTGATAAAGAACAATCAGTAAGAAAAAAAATAAAAGTAATTTAAAATTCGGAATAAATTTTTATTTGAGAAAATATTTGTGTAAATTTCAATAACAAAATAAGAAAAAACCTATTTATAGGTATTTATATTTTTTACCCAATTTTTAATTTGGTGTCACTATATTTTTCTCCCAATTAAATCATTAATTTTGCACTGTTAATATGGTTAGCTCCTGTAACTTTACTCTATTAGTATTATTAGCTCTGGTACATGAGTTAATGTTACTAAGGAAGCAAAATCGAAGTATTTAATTAGGAGGAAAAACACAAAAGTATCAAATTTAAAATTAAAAAAAAAGTATAGGTACCTGTAAATGGATTTTTCCTAATAAAATATTCAGTAACCCGCATGTGTGAGCTAGAAATTTTTTTTATTCTTTTAATAATTTTCTGAATATTATACTCTTCATTTTGCACTGGTGTCAACGTAAAAATATGTCTGACAAAATAAAAAAAGGCATTTATTTTTGTTTGGGGTGGGCTAACACAAATAATATGAAATAGTTATGATAATATGTTAATATAACTGAAGGTTGAGATGGTGATGAAATTCAAAGTAGGAGCTTACTTTATAATTTGAAGAAAGGCAATGTGGAAGTCATCAAAGTTGTTGATATTTTCGCCGCGAATGAATTGATCGTAGAGTTTACGATATAAAAGGCTCTTCCCCTGGTTTACTGATACTGCACAGATTTGCAAAATTAAATCAACATGAAAGCGATTAAGAAACATGAAAATAAGAGAGATTTTAATTGGCTGGCACCAAAGCATCATATTATACTGAACCTTTCCCACTCATGAGGCTCGCGACCGATCCCATAGTATGATGATCTTAGTTTTGAAAGCTCTGAAGTCTGAAGCAGAATGCCTATCATCAATCAACTTTACATACATATATATATTAGGTTAGATTAATAAGAGGGGGCAAGTATAACAAGAAAATATGGGCATCTCTGTTGGTTGAGGCGTGAAAGCAAGGAATGCTTTTTCAGGCTTCAAATAATATTATGTGCTTTTCCTGATTCCGTGCTTGGGAGTTGGAACATGCATGAAGGGAGGCATATATTGACACAGTATTCTGTAATGAGTAATCGCAAAGATTCCAGTTTTTGAGTACATCTTATGACGCAAGTCAATCCGTACTATTTGCCAATTTGTTTTGATGTACTGAAAAAAATATAATAGATCATATCTACCCTCATAACTGCCCCAAGGTTAATCACCAGCCACAAACTTGCCAAAGCCATAACACTGCAACCCACCTCTTTATTTGATCCCCTATTCTTCATCACGTATTTAACACCTTCATGGAGGATAATTGAGCTTTCACAAGGGCCAGATCCCCTTCTAAGCACGCCTTGTTGCCTTTTCACGGGTAGATGCCATTAGTTTATTAATGCCTTTTTTTTTTCCTCATGTTTTATTTTTATTCTTTATATTTCAAATTTTAAAATTTTTTGAAATTCATTTACTTAAAGCATTGTTGAATTTACTTTTATCTTTATCTAAATCATAAATATAAAATAAAATTAAACATGAGTTATTTCTATGTTTTTTACCTTTATACATATATTATTATATAAATATATAATTTTTTTATTTAATTATTATATTACCAGTCTAACCGGCGTTTCAACCGATCTGACCCGATGAATCTTGACCTGTTGGCCTTTCCGGTTCAACATCTGGTCTGGCTTTTAAAACATTGATCCAAAGGTATTTAACTTAATTAAGTTTTATCTTTTTTAATTAAGTGATTCATGATTTAATTAAGAATATTATTAAAAATTCTCTTGCCATGTTTACCCTTGAAAATTTAAAAATTTGCAATTTATTCCAAAAGTAGTAACAACTTGTTGTGAAAATAAAAAAGATCTGAGATAAGAAATAGAAAAGAGCAAGACGATGAGAGAAAGAAGGGGAGCAATATCCACTCGTGTTTTTTGTGATTACAATACTACGTACAAGGCCTCTATTTATAGCTTCTAAGAGTCACTACTAAGGTCCAAGGATCGCAATTAATATAATAAATGGTACAATTAATAAAATATGACCCTTCATATTATTAAATAACATTTTAGTTTCTTAATAACGTATTTATGAATGCTGACTAGGATATGAGTCAATGAATATCCACATAATTAATATTCATAACACTTTTCCTTGGATATTCATGATGAATGTGCTTCATTAAAAAATTTAATGAGGCAAAACCCAGTAGGACAAAAACCTAGCAAAAAAAAAAGGGTATATCCTTCGTTAATACATAGTTCAGTACTAACTCATTAAAAACCTTTCTGGGAAAATCCAGTGGGACAAAACTTAGATAAGGGAAAAAGAGTACAGCGTGTATCAACTCCCCCTCTTGATGACATTAGTTTTACTCCCCGTAATGACAACATCACTTCCAATGTCTTTTCGAGCATATCTTCCTTTTAATGGCCAAACATTATATTGTTTGCTGTGGAATAATAAAAGAATTAACATGAAAATCACCCAATATTATTTTCATTATCCATTGTGTACTTGCAAGAACTAAAATTTACTAGTAAAATCATAATAAATATAATATTAACCTGATCTCTAAATATTCTCATAACTGTAAGGTACTTTTAGAATATCAAATTCAATATATATTTTACAAGCAAAATTATCTTTGGGCATGCTTCTGGCATTTTGGATCTTTTGAAAATTCTTATGTAAACTCCACTATTTAGTGAGCCATATGTATAAGCTATATATAATAATATCTAACAGACGCATAATTTTTCTTTCATAAACTGCCAGACTAATAATATACAAAATTATTATATCCACCATAAAATTATATGCCCCATCATAATCATATTAGACATTGTGAAAATCTTTATAGTTTTTCACATAAATACATAAACATTTATATATCCCAAAATACTATCACATTTCTATTGTTTGGACCGTAGGTTCATAACTGTCAAAATATAATCATATTTTCATTACTTCTTTTTCCATTGTTTACTTTTACTTTTGGCCAATTATCTTTATGTCTACTTTTCATGACATATCTTTATATAAGATCCTTATTTAATTACGTGATGATATCATTTTCAAAATTGTTGTTAACAACTTTCTCTTATCGGTTCCATTTTTCCCATTATGACATAACTTATTAATATCTACATTACGTTTTAGGTACTTGAACCTCTCTTGAGGTTTTTGCAATTTGGTTATGTCTTGGCACTCTTCTAGAGTATCTGCCTCCTTAATATGATCATTTTCATTATATGCTCCAATTTATCCATAACATTTATATTTGGAACTGAATAGTTTCTCATGCTTTGGGCATGTCTCTCTCTTTTATTCATACTTATTGGAGCATTTTTAGCTGGAATATGAGATTTATTAACTCTCATTTAGGTTAGTAATTCCAACTGGCAAATACTATATAATATTTGAATGCATAGCCTGATAAACTTTTGGTTCATACTTCTATATTCAAGGATCTATACTTAATGATGCATTCTATGCGTTTTCTTTTCCAGCTATATATTCAATTTCTCTCCCTTATGTTAGAAAAAAATTGTCAAATGACAATTAACTAATCATGCAGTATAAGTCTTTTAAATCTATTTGTTTTCTTTAGAAACATCCTTTTGTTTCATTTAGAGACAAACAAGAAAAAATAGATCCTCGCCCAACATTTATCTCAACTTTCTTTCTATATCCATACATGTGCACTGTGGTGGATTATTAAACATTGCACATTTAAACCTTTTAAGATGGAATATGTCTAGCTCTTGACCAAAAGTCAATTTAACTGGGAGAATTTTGTTAGTTTGTATAAATGCTACAATGTATAAGATCAAATATACCAATATTGAAATACAAAATTTTGTTCTCATAAAAATTGATCTAGTTATTCATAAAAGCTTTAATACATGATTTTTGGATCATATAAAATGAAAATTGCGCGCTTAATTTATTCAAACATCATTGCAAACTTCAGGTTGCAAGCTAATAATAATCTCACATGTAATCATCTTATAGATGTATCTTCCAAATTTTTTGAACCATTGTATCTCTACAAAAACACTGTGATTTAGTAGTAGTTAAAAAGGTGTATTCCTAGCGGTTTTAACTGCTACCAACAGCATTAATAGCAGTTCATCAAACTGCTACTAAATTCACTATTGCAAGCGGTTTTTGTAGCAGTTGCTTTTAACCACCACTCAAGCACAAAAACCGCCACTATATTTGTAACGGTTCAATCCAACCGCTACAACATTGCCAAGAGTAAAAAATCACTTTCTGAGAAATTTGTAGTTGTTATATAACCGCTACATATCTCAAACCATATAATTTAGAAGGTGGGAAATGAAAAATAAAAAATTGGCTCCATTTTGTAGTGGTTCAAGAACCGCTACTAATATGAATTTTAAAAATGACGCCATTAATTAGTAGTGGTTCTATAACCGCTACTAATTTCATTAAAATTCAAATATTGAGTCAAAAATTTAATTTCCATTTTAAAATGGCTTCATTAATTAGTAGTGGTTAAATAAGCACTACAAAGTTTTGTAAAATTAAAAAAAAAATACAATTATTTGTTTCCATTTTTTTATATTAAATTAAATCGTTTATTATTTTAGTAGTTTAGCTAATTTAATTAGCCTATTATTTAATAGTTTAGCTCATTTATAATTTAAAATGAATGATTTAATTTAGTTGGATAAGTATAAAGATTGTATTGATAATATTATTGAGGATACCTAGGTAACAAGGAACTTTTATGTTGGCTGCTACAATATGATTATGATTGTGTAAAGAAAATAGGGAAAAAAAATGAAAAAATGCTCTTAAATATCTGCAAAAAAAATAGTGAGAATAAATATCATGCGAAAGAAAAAAATATTGAAATAAAAAATTTAAAAACTTGTTACCATATTTTATCACCTTGTTCAGCTCCTCAGCTCATAGAAAAAAATTTGTAAATGAGAGAAAATGAAAGAGGGGTAAGGTGAAAAGAAATGGGGGAGTGCTTGAAATGAGATGTGGTGATGGTATTTATAGGAATCTGCGTAACACTTTGTAGTGATTAGTGTATCATGTTTTGTAGCGGTTTGTTTTAGTAGCGATTATTTTATGTTTTGTAGCGGTTTTAGAACCACTATAAATATTTTATTTATTTATTTTTAAATATTTTTTAAGATAAAAGCATAATTTGTTTGATCATTCATCTTTGTCATCCCTATAGAAATCGTGTAAAAAAATTGTTAGTGATGTATTATTTTGTTAAGAAAATTTAATTTAAATTATGTGAACTTTAAAAAACGCACTGAAGTAGAGGTAAATTATCATCGCCTTCAGGGAAGAAGTTTTCGAAATTGGCAGTTTAAAATAGCTTACTCTCATAGGCGATGTTATCACCTTCTCCCATGTCGTAAAGGTCTCGTGGTTTTAAATAAATGATCATGTGTCAATCCCTTTGCCTCTCGTCCTCGACATAATAAACCCGGTGTGCCTTTGAGGCAATAATATACGGCTCATTATCTTGAGAATTACTAGTACAACTTGGCCATGAGAAATTGACTGATGTGATGCCTAAGTCGTCAATTGTCAGTCCCCAAGAAATAGTGGTATTTGCCCACAAACACTTGAACAGTGTCACGATAAAACGACCTTGGTAATTAAGTCCGACAACATCAAAAAACTTTCCATAGTAAGGAACGCCTCCAAACTGCATGTTGGCATTACTGCTGCTCACATAACTCCTTGTCCCAAGGGTGCCAAAAACACCTAAATTTTGAGTTTGAAATCTTTGATCCCGTGAAACCATGCAAAACTTGAAACTATTGACATTGTATGCTGTAAACCTTTTTGTATGGTCAAGAGGGCCGATTGCGAGAGCTATGAAATCTAGTGAGTGTGGGTTGTGGTCATTTAGTATTCTGCGCATAAATGTTTGCCACCGTAAGTGCACGGGTGGCGCCAAGTAATAAAGTGATAAGTAAAGTATCGCTCCCACGAGGATTTGATTCCAAAACCCGGTCAAGTATCAATTATCTCACTTTTGCCCAATTTGAGTTACACAATTATCAATGGTGGGCAGAAACAAATTCTGAAGTTAAAAAGAAAATAAAAACAAGTGATTCATGGACTTCAAGGATAAAATGGGAGTTAAGATTATTTATCCCCCTTGCATTTCAAAAGTACTCAATTGAATCCCCACAATATGTTTCTTAATGAAATATTATGCTAACCAAAGACACTACATTACATATAAGTGATCTCTCAAGTCTCCAAATAGGTGTTTAGTTCAATTAATTCATTAATCTCTTAATTAATCAATTAAACCCAGTTTTCATTACAGATCCTATATGGTTATGTGAGATCAAATAGTGTATCTCTACCTCATCAACAAAACTATCCATTCAATTACGAATCTCAACTTCTCACATGATTAAACTCAAGTTTAACACTCAATGTAGCCCTCTCAAGCATAAACCAAGTGAACCCAATAATCTCATTGGTGGCCAATCAACAAGAAGTATTATGCAAAGAGTAAAATTAGCATAATCTAATCATTAATCACAAATATAAAGGGGAAATGAGTACTTAATCCATACAAGGGTTTAAAATAATCCCAACATCGAAGATCTAGCTACACATGTCCATATAACCCATGAAAAAATGGGGATAAACCAGAAAAGAGTAGAACATAAGGAAAGAACAATATTAATAATATATCACAATAAGAATTATATTAATTATTAATAATATATTTCAATTCACTATGCTTCTTTTCATACACACTAAATAGTATAAAATATTTAAAAGTATCTACAACATATATAGTTTTTCATAATCTATGTGATAACTCAATAAATAAGTATTGCATCTCATATTCCAACTATAGAAATGACTTAACAAAATTAGCCATTAATTAACAAGTCCAAAATTTTTTGTCAACCTTTTATCACATGTAATCGCATAATTACACCAATGAATAATTTCCATTACAATATATTTAAATATAGATCAATTTAACACACACACACACACACACACACACACACACACATTAAATGAACACAGCAAAAATTTCAAATTAATCCACCAAATGGGAAGGCAATAATAATTTACTAACATTTTTCAATGATCGCATAATTATATATTGAACAAATAGATCTATAATTTATGTTTGATATTAATAGGAAGTAAGAGAAAAACGTTTAACACATCAATGGAGTATCTTATAGATAATACAATAAACTATGCATAAGAAATTATTAAGTTGAACATTCTTAATAGAATACATAATAATGAATCCTTATAATATCTATTGTTTTCTTTTAAATTATCCCAACTATTCATGCATCCATAAAATAAGCTTGCAATAGATATACACACACTTCTATAATTTATACATATTACAAAACTAATTTTGTGAAAAATTGACATAAACTATTTACCATTTAAAAAAAATTAAAGCTCGATATAATTCTCTAAGTTTAGAAGAGAGAAACAATAAAAAATATGAATATATTAAATTAGTCCAATATTCATCAAATTGTCTTAAGAACTATTATTATCATTTTTGAATTGTTTAAATTCTTGTAATGAACAAACATGGTTATAAAAAAATCCAATAATGTGAAAGATCCTTTAAAGAGAACTTGAAAGAATAAAATGCAAATTGAGCTGATAGTTTTAAACATTTCAACATTAATAAAAAAAACTATATGCAACATTCAAAATATGTTGTTTGAACAAATGTTGTTCAATATTTTCCTTTGCATTTATAATATTGCAAGAATGCTTAATTGTTCTTTCTTAACTAATTTCATACCTTTGCCCATGAGATATGATGTCCAGATTTTGTTTCTGTAGCTAGACATTTAGTTTGAAAACTAAATTCATAGTTAATTAAAGAAGAAGGAAAACTCCAAACGCTTATAATAAAATTTATCATCACAATGAAATCAAACTAATATTTAATAATATCATAATATAATAAAGATATGAATGAAGATATGAACGAATATATGAATGGACAAAATATGAATAATATAATCTCTTTAATTTTGCCCACAAAATGGAACAATAAAATGCATCAATATCACAATATGACCACATTTGAGGCTCTTTGATATCACAATATGGCCATTTAGTCATTAATAGCTTCATAACTATTTATTTTATAACTATTAGTTTTCACTGTCAGTAGTTCTTGGCCATATTAAAATAACAACATTAATAATATAAAAGAACTTGTAAAGGAGATTATATATATATATATATATATATATATATATATATATATATATATATATATATATATATATATATATATATATATATATATATATATATATATATATATATATATATATATATATATATATATATATTCATTTGTGTGTGTGTATGACACAAATGAATAATATAATATTATAAAAAATAATAATTGATATGGCTAAATAAATGAAATAACATAATAACATATATAAATGAAACGTAAATAAAATAACAATAAAATGAAATGAAATAAATAACATAAAATAAAGAAATATAAATAATAGAATATATAAAACATAAAATGTAAATAAAATAAAGAAATAAAAATATTAAATAAGTAAATAAACAAATGAAACATAAACAAAATGAAATAACATAATATAACAACATAAAATGTAAATAACAAGAGAATATAAAATAAGGAAATATAAATGGTGCATAAATAAGAGATTCCCTGAAAATGATAAATAAAAAAAAAACTTGTGAATGAGATTAAGATAAAATAAAAAAGCAACAATAATCTCTAATCTTAGTCATGGAACTCGATGTATAAAACAATCGGTAAGAAGGGTCTCTTTTATTCCATATGGTGGTTCATATTATCCCATATAGATCAAGTAAAGATACCGTAAAAGAAGGTAGATGAAATTGTTAGAGAAACGATGAGACAGAGATAACTTCGTTAGAGCTTTCGTACTGATAATGTGTTGTGAAAATAAAAGAGATATGAGATAAGAAATAGAGAAGAACAAGATGATGAAAGAAAATGGTGAGAGAAAGAAGGGGATCAATTCTCATTTACTCGTGTTTCTTGTGATTACAATCCCATGTACAAAACCTCTGTTTATAGCTTCTAAGACTTACTATCAAGAGTCATAATTAGTATACATTAAATGGTACAATTAATACTACATAACCCATCGTATTATTAAATAGCCTTTTAGTTTCTCAATAACGTATTTATGAATACTGACTAGGATATGAATCAATGGACATCCATATAATTAATATTCTTAACATAACTCAAATAAATTTAGAGATTTATTACTATTTTTTTATGAGTTAATATAATGTTTGATTTTTATTATTTGCCCAAATTTTAGTTTTGACCTATAATTTCAAACCATAGATTTTGATTCCTCAAATTTCATTCCACCTAAAATGTTAGTTCCCTTAATTTAATAAGGATATTAATGTTGTTAAATATAAAGATGTGGCACTAATTCCATCCATTTTGCTGATGTGGCTTGATGACTGGGCAAGCTTCTTAGACTTAGGAGGCAATTTTTTTTTTTTTTTTTTAAGAATCAGCCAGAGACAACGCTGCCTTCCACTATTCATCATCATCTGCATATAGAGAGAGAGCCATGGGATACGCAGCTTGAACTTGCCTGCCACTATGCTTTCCGAAATCGCCATGCTTGAACTTGCCATGACCAAGACCATAACCATTGTAGCCACCAGTTCCATGCCCCATAACTTTCTGAAAATTACACTGCTCGCCCCACAGAAAATAATCCAGCATTTTTTTTTTTAATCTATGAGAGGCTTCCAGATTGGGTTGAATAATGGGTAAAGAACGCAAGGCTATGCTCTGTTTTTTTATCGTTGAAGCTGAAGGTTTATGCAGCAATTATCTGGCTGAACCAAAAGGATTCATGCTCTGTTTTGCAGCAAACCCATGGCTCTCTCTCTCTCTCTCTCTAAGAGCAAACCCAACAGCGGCTCACCACGTCTCTTCCTCTTGTTCTTGCAGCAAACCCAGCAGGTAGAAGACAATGATCTCAAGTGATGGAAAATTGGTTCCCTTCCAGCTGCGTATCCCATTGCTCTCTCTCTCTATGAGGATGATGATGAATAGTGGAAGGCAGCGCCGTCTCTCGCTGATTCTTCCCCCACCCACCCCCCATTTTGCCACGCAAGCTACAAGAAGCTTGCCCGGTCAAAATACATAGGGAAAATGATACTTAGGTCCCAAATGTTAAAAAAAATACTAAAAAAATTCTTTAAAAAAAGTTAGTGATTAGAAAAATCCTTAGGAACTTTTTTAACATGAATTCCCAATATCCATTTACAAAAATAACCCCTAAGCAATTTAACCATTGTCATTGTTTATAATATGTTATGTTATGTTTTACAACATCGTAAGTCATATTAACAACATAGTCAATTACGTTTACAACATGTATATAAAATGCGTAATTGTGTCACGGTTACAACTCATTAAATATAGCATAACATATTGTAAACGTAACTGGCTATGTTGTTAATATGACTTACGATGTTGTAAAAATAACATAACATATTGTAAACAATGACGGTGATTAAATTGCTTGGGGGTTATTTTTATAAATGAATATTGAGAATTCATGTCAGAAAAATCCCTCATTGACTTTTTAAAAGAAGTTTTTAATATTTTTTATGTTATTTAGGACCTAGGTGTTAATTTCCCAAAAACATATTCAAAATTGGCGGTGTGATTAAATTAAGCACAATGAATTTGGAGAGATCAAATGCTATGGTTTGAAACTACTGCCAAAAAAAAAAAAACCTTCATGCACTAAAATTAAAATAGTATAAATTATAAGGATTAAATATTATATTATTTTTTTTTATTTAGGCCAGCACGTGTAACTGTGTGCAATTTTCCTCCCTTTTTCGGATAAATTTTGGGAAAGAAACCAAAAATTGAAAAGGGCAAAAGTTCGAAGCTAAAGCAGAAATCTCAACTGATCTGCCCAAGATTGGAGCAGAAAATTGTTCTGTTTTCCTAAAGATGGCTGCTGAAGAAGTACTCACGGAAGTTGAAGCTGTGGAAGCCGTCTACGGCAGTGATTGCCTGGTCCTTGATTCCTTCCCTCCCCACCTCCATATCTCCCTGAAGCCTAGAACCGCTGATGTTTCCTCGGAACAAGTAGCCTATATTCTTTCTTTCTTTCTGCTTCTTCTTCTGTTCGGTAACTCAGTAAGATAACGAAAATATATGCTTATAAAATCGGCGAGCGGATTTTTAAAGAAGATATTGCTTCAGCAGTGGTCATGTTTTTTGAAGTTAATGAGATGAGAAGTATAGCTTTGACCAAAAAAAAAAAAAAAAAAAAAAAAAAAAAAAAAAACAGAAGAAGAAGAAAAAAAATAGATACCTCAACCTTAGCACTCTGTTATATTTCTTGGGACGTTGCTAAAATAATGTCTGCCTTTTTTCAATTGGATAGTCTCAACTCTCAAGACATAAATTTTGTCCCGGAGCGAATATGTGTTAATATTATTCTGTTTGTTATTCTTTTTACAGTTTGTTGAAGCTATTATAAAGATACAGGCTAGCCCACAGGTATGCTGCAGTTTTTGCATGCAAGTGACCAGAACTTAGAATGCTGAGTGCCTTTGAGTTAAAGGCATTTCATGCAGTAGCTTAGGATATTTCTTACTCCCTCAAAGTCATTTCCGATTGATGTGGCTATGTGAATAATTTCAAGCAATTTAATTTGGTTTAGTCTATAACTTGCTTAGCTCAGTTTGCAGTCGTTGTACAAGGGGTGATTTTTGAACCTGCCAATCAGCATGCACATGATTATATATACTTGGGACCTGACTTTGTTTATTTCTCGTCATAGTATCCAAATGAACCACCTTGTATTAATCTAGTGGACTGCAAGGGTCTCGATGAACACAGGCAGAAAGATCTATTGAATTACATACGAGACAAAGCTCTTGAGCTCTCCCCGTGCTTAATGCTTGTGGCTCTTTGTGAGGTAACAATTGGATTCCTAATCCTACTTACCTTTTATTATAATATCGTTTATGGTTTTAGTTCATATCTCTTTATTGCTTATTTAGCAAGTCACATAAAAAATATATAAAATTTCATAGATCAATTGGAAGCAGCATCATTGCTTTGAAAAGTTGCCACATAAATCAATTGGGAATGGTATAAAAGAATTCCACTTTCCTGTTTCTGGAAGCTGTAATGAAACTATTCATGAGCATTCAGTTAATAGCTTAAGGTCTTGAGTTGATTTGGTTCTTGATATAGCATCAGAATATCTATGATCAAAAGATCAGAACTGAGGAGTTTCATTCTTGTTGCTCCCCCTACTTAAAATTAATGTGTCATTTGGTTCTGAGAATGGAATGGAATGAAAAAAGTGACTTCCTTATTAGAAATGTATTTTATGTCCCTGAATAAAGATAGTGAAAGAATATACAGTTATTGTTAGATAATGATAATAGGGATATAATAGATTTCGTATGTCGAATTTTGTGCAATAAAATTCCTTTCCATTTCCAACAAGTTAAGCAAATGGAGCCTAAGCTTTAGTGCAAAGTATGTAGAGCACATGCTTTATCATTACTGAGTCCTATGGGCTTTCTTCTATGAGGGTATGTTATAGATATTGTCAACAGGAGGCTATGAAATTCTCACTTCTATGGTATTATGAGGCGAAGTACATTGGTATATGTTGATAAGCAAGGCTATGGGACAAAATCACAAGAAAGAACAAAGAAGACTAGTGAAACTACTAAAGTAGAATAGCTAAGGTAATTATGTTATCTATGATTTGAAACTAATGGGCCTGTTGTTTTTTGGGCTGAGAAAAAAGACAAAAGAGAGTACAAAGGACTTGACAAAAGGAAGAGAATGAGAGTTGGGTGCTGTGAGTGTCACTCGGGACATGAGTGCGGTTGTAGAGGATAGATGGAGAAAAGACAATTGTGTCCAAGTAGCAATGAAGGCTGTAGACAATAGGAAATTGCCTGGTTAGAAGGAGTAAATCTATTAGGTATTGAAGCAAACCCATGAAGTTTTTGGAACACATTTGTTGATAAATCCACCAAGAATTCTTGGTTTTTGTGAGAAAATTTGTTCTTTAAGCTCTGTGATGGGCATAGAACCCTATTTCTGGGGTTGGGAGGACGGGAGAGAAGCTCTTGGGTTCAAAGAACAGCCTCCATCTCTCTCTCCTAGGTCCTTTGAAGCAAAGCAATAATCTGGTACTTCAAGAGGAGAGCATAAAGAGAGACACAGATAAGAAGGTTAAGGAGTTTACCAAAGATGAGAATGAGGATTATTCCAAATAGTTTTGGCTGTTCAGCATCAGCTTGTACACTGAAATCAATACCAATGGCCATTCCAGCAAAAGCCCAGCAGGCTCACAAGCCACACCAGAGGAGAGAGATGCTTAATCATTTCAGAAATCATAACATTTGTGTTGTGATAAGTGAATATGGACCACTCTCCAAAAACTCCCGAAGAAAACATCAATATAAAATTGATGAACATAGAGAGGCTCCCATAAACACTGTTGTGAACCTGAGCTGGAATTGATTGAGGCAACAATGGAATTAAATGTACAGCCCCAGCTTCAATCATGTCAGAAATGAAACCAGCTGAAATTCCACAACCCTTCAATATCAAATAACTTTGAAATTTGAAAGTCTTCTGGTAGATTAATTTTACTTTTAATTTTATGTGTATACATGCCTGTAACAACTGTGTGCTTAACGTAGAAGCGCAACCAATAGAGATAATTGTAAGCCACTAGCTTAAGAAAAAAGAGACAATAGGCAAATGGAGCCACTCCAGTTAACACACTCTGTAGATGAATCTGAATGATCAGAATCAAGGAGCTTTGCTTCCTCTGATTTCATTCCTGTTCCTTCTATTCTCCATCTATTTCCACATTCATTTTGAGTTTGCTTACAGAGTGGACAAGTCCCACGTCCTCCATCTATTTCCACATTCATTTTGAGTTTGCTTACAGTGGACAAATCCCATGTCCTCTGGATTTATGAAAAACAAGAACACTGCACAAGTCCCAAACCTGGATGGACAAATGTGTCTGGGGCAATGAAGTGGGCTTCAAACAGCAGTAAAATGTACTAGTTCCAATCTCAACATGCCACAGGAATGGTTGAGGTAGCAAAAGGAGCCACATGGATGGTTAGGAAGCAACAAAATAAATCTGGACCAAGACAAATGAATCAGGACAGAGGCTATGCTGGAAAAAGTAACTTCTTAAAAAGGAAACACCAAATGCGACGCAAAAAACAAGCTGGTAGAGACTTGGGATGGTGTCTAAAATGAACATATTAATGCGATCAATGATAATTCTGGAACCTTTGAGCGTTTGATTATTGATCCTGACTTTCAAAGCCATCTTGGTAGAGGGAACTCCAGTCTCTTCATAAATGTAAACTTCCATTTGGAAATCACATTCTGAGCATTTGATTATAGCAAGGCATCCAAATTACATAATCATGGCACGGGAAGATAATCAATTAATCATCCCAAACTTGTAATTACTGACTACAAGCCTTGGATATACTTTGGCAACTTACACAATTTTGTACAAGAGACCAGGGAAGGTAAATAAAAGCAAAAAAGAAAAGGAAAAAAAATAAATAAAAAAGTTACTTGAAAGAAGGCTTTTGAAGTGCTAGGTAGAACACTAATTAGCCCCTTACAACAAAAGCGCCATTGTTGATGCCTAAACAAGGCACAGAAACCCTTGGCTAGCCTCTATAGATGCTGGTGGCATGTTATGGCCTAGTGGTAGAACGCTACCAAAGAAGACACTACACACATCTTCACATGTCGGCACATGAGACATGTTGCAAGCTTCCTGTGTGGTGCATGGAAGCATGTGCAATTGTTGTAAGAGGTCCAGTCAACTAGTAAATACTGGTCAGTGGTTCATGGGGTGTTTGGGTCAAAAGGTTTTTTAGAATGAGGATTTAGAGTGTTTGTGAGGTGTAAGTGCCTGTGGATGAATAAGGCAAGCAACATTGGAAGCAGTAGGAATGAGTGTACTATAATTCTAGAAGAAAGCTATGAAAGCCTTAAAGAAGGAAGAGATTGAGTTCAATGGCAAGCAGTGCTTTGAGGTGCTGCAACTATGGCAGGAAACAAATTAAGATCTTGAAAGGAAGAAAAAAGGGGATGATAGGAAGACAGGAAGAGGAGAGGGCAGGAGCTATAACTTTTCAAAAAATGTGGGCAAAAGCTCTGGCCCTTTGCATGCCCTCAAAGTTTCTCTCCCAAGTGCAGGCTCCAATACCATGTCAACAGGAGGCTATGAATTTCTCACTTCCATGATGTTTAATGATGCAAATTGTATGGGAATTTATAAAATTAAAGAAGGCTACTCTAGGATACAAAATTACAATAAAGGACATAGAAGACAAGTGAAACTACTAAAATATAAATAGCCAAGATAATTACCTTTTTTACAATTTTAAGCATTATCCTTCCTTGCCGTACCATATTCCCAACTTTGCTCCAACCATTTTAGCTTTACAAGCGGATATAAAAAACACCATTTCAAGCCCGCTATAAGAGAATAATTAGTCATGTGTCCAATAAGATCTTTAAAAAATTGAGTCTCTATAAATTGTATCTGGATCCCTCAGAATCTGATCATCATCTTCTTGTTAAAAGAATAAATTTGTACTTGTAGCATAGCACAATATCAATTGACGAGTGAAATGTGATTGTAGGAAGCTGTGGAAAAACTCTCAGCTATGAATCATCCTGATGGTGATTGTCCATTGTGTTTGTACCCTCTGGTCCCAGAAGATCTGCAAAATAAATCCTTTCCTTTTATGAAGCTAATGTCATGTTTCCATTGCTTTCACAGGTGGACTGATTTTTTTTTCTCTTTTTGTACTTATTTAATTGTGGTTTACAGCTAACGACAATTTAGATTATGGAATACTGACTTTATTCCAATTTTTTTAAAAATTGGCAGGGAATGTATCACTAGATGGTGGAATTGGCTACACAGTTTTAAAGAAACAGAATCTTCCAATTCAGCTGCTGTAACTGCACGTTCTACTCATAACATGGAAACAGGGAAAGGTAAATTTTATCTCAAGTCTACACATAAGATCTTTTATTAACTTGCGTTATATGTATTAAGTATCAACTGTGAATGGAAGCTTGGAGGGGGAGGGGCGATGCATTGCCATTGTGTCAAAAAATCTGTTTGAGGGATGGTTGGTTCCTGTCGAATATCAATGGTTTCCAATTTTTTTCTGAGTTTCATGATCTGAATTGCAATAAGATCAAGTGAGCAAATTCAAGCTTGAAATAGGTGTAGTTTAGGATCTGTCAATTGTAAAATATAATAATTCCTTTGGGATCCGTGTCTATGAATGTGTAATAATTTGTAGTGTCAATGATAAGCTTCACTCCTTGACATTTCAGTAGCGTTATTATTGTTCACTATAGTTTTAGTTTTTCCAATGAGTGCATGCGTGACTAAATCTTCAGTCTACATTAGGAACTCATGGCAAGTGTTTTGTGGGAATTTGAATAATTCTCATTCATGTAGAACAAGTGTACATAAGAGCTATCTATATACAGAAAGCAGGAGCAAAGATTCTGGAGCCTAATCCTGTCAAATCTTCATAAATGAAAGAAGAAATATTTAAAAAGATTAAAAGCATTAAATGCAAGATTTTCAAAAATCATGCCACATGTTTTTATGCTACAACGACCTAGACATGTGCAACTATGTCGTCTACACACATGCTTTTCTCCCTCCCTCCTTGAGGATAGCACCCTTCTTCTCTGGAAAAAGAGATTGTGAAAGAGAGAGGGAGAATTGAAAGACATCACTTCACACTAATTGAACTACTCCAGCAATAAATTAAAATTGTATTAATCTTTTGTTGCTGTTGTCAAATGAACCACAAGGAATCTGCCTGGTTTAGGCATTTGGCTGATCTTGGCAACAAATTCCATGGATCTTGTTTGACTTTACAAACTATCATTGCCAAAGTAATCAAACTCTAGGAACTCCCAGGTTGTGGGCATATTTCTACTTTCAGTGCAAGATGTCCTCACTGATGTAGTTGTCACTTCTCAGTTAAAAGAGCTCTAGAATCGTGGGCAGAATGGCTTGACATTCTGCTCCTTCACACTTACGTGGGGATTGTTTAGTTTGTGGGCAGTAATCTTAATCCATGATATTTATTCTCCTGCTTTTAGACTTCAAAGGCTGCTATTTTCAAAACCTTTGTATTGTTAACGTCAAATAATGAATGCAGCTTCTTAAATTTTAGCCTGTACAGCTTTAGACTTTTTCCAGTGACTTTTCTTGTATGGAAGAATTCTTGGCATGTTTATTTGAACTCCTAATCAGAATGAAAGTCTCCCTCAGGAATTTCTGTTTTGTTTTGTTAGATGTTAATGAAAAACGAGATGAGAGTGTTGGAAACTGCCCAGTCTGCCGTATGCCTTTTCATGCCAAGGATTTGGAGCATGTGCTTGACCTTATCGACTCACATGTTGCCCAATTGGTATGTAGTTAAACTTTCTTTCATGTTTTCTCACGAATTCCTGTGAATTGATAGTTAGGTCATAATTAATCTTGAAAATTGGTTTTACCTGTGTGAATTCAGAGTTTGGACAGAAAAGAAGCTGACGTTGATGAGAATATACTTCATTGTGAGCATGAGATCAGTAGGAGAGAGAAATTTGAGGCCATATTAAAATTACAGGACGAGAACAGTGGTATTATTGAACCCAAAAGAGAAATAGTTGTATTGCCTGGTATGTTCCTTCCACGACAAGTTGCGAATCCCATCCATGAATATGCCGAAGAATCTACCGAGCAGCAAGAAAAAGATGCAGCTGCAGCTGCCTCAGAAAACCATGTTAATAATAGGACCTCGAGTGGGCCCAGTTCTAGTAGGAACCCAAAAAAGCACAAAGGAAAAGGTGATCGCCATTCACATACCTATAACTCAACGGCAAGAAATACAAGAAAAGCCGTGCAGCATTGGGTTAGAAAGTATGATGACAATGGTGAGCAGCAGAGATGATCTTTGTTATTGCTACGGTTAATGTTTTGATAAACTACAGCATGTATAAAAGGTATGGAGCAATGTGCAAAATAGTAGCGAGACACAGGTACCTTCACCCCGGCCTTGCATCCATTTATTTTAGAGATGTTGGAAGGAAGATGCAGAAGATGCTTGTTTCTTAGTTTTTCTGCATCTTTTTGAGTTGTTTTTTGCTTCCGGTCATGGTAATTTCTTCTCTTTCTCATGAAATATTATTAAAATGCAAGCAAAACTTTTATCAGCAATTATTCTGGCCCCCTTTTTTATCGTCAATTATGCTGGTCCCTTTTTTCCCCATAAATTAGCATGTCGTTTTTTTTATGGGAATAAATTAGCATATGTCTTCATTCATCTCTCTAATGAATAGATTTTAAATATGAAGCTTTTTTTCTTGCCTACGAATTCATAAAATTTGTGCGCGCGCCCCTTTAAAGTTGTATATATACCAGTATGTTCCTCATTATAAGTTTAGTTGGTAAATAAATTTTGATCTTAAATATAAGTCTACTCTATGGCCCTTGGTACGCGCTATTGAATTTTGATGGATTGGGATTGAGATTAGGATTGAGATTGATACTTTAAAAATATGTTTGATATGAGGTAATAATTAGAGGGAATGATTTCATTAATCTTATTCAATAAACATCTACTAATTATGAAAAGATCCAAATACACCTGTCTTAAATCCCAAACTCAATCAATCGATCGCTTTTGATTCGATCGAAGAAAATGTGAGCATTTTGGAGGAAATTTTGAGTTAATAAACTTTTTGATAAATTTCTCTCTGAGATCCGAAATCGAATCGAATCCTTCAAACTTCAAAGCTTCATACTATATTTTATTATTGTTTATGAACCGTACGATTCTTATTAAGAATTGTTTATAGCCGCATCCTCATTGACCTCATGACGTCAAGCCACATAATACCTCCATCAAATCAATTCATTATCTGTCGCGTTAACGAAAGCATGAGAATAAGGGTGTTCAAAGTGTCCCGGTCCCGATTGTTCTAACCCGGTCCTGGACATTTTATCTTGGGAATTTTCCGTCCCTGTCGGGATTGGGACCAGGACTGAGAAAATTGGGATCGGGATCTATTAGAATCGGGACTGGATCACACCTTGTGATCCTGGTCCTGTCATGGTCTCCGTTTATTTTTATTTTAAATTTTTTTCTTTAAAAAATAAGTTATTATTTTATTTTTGTATTTTTTACCCTATAAATTAAGTTATCATTTGATAAAATGTATATCATATATTTAGTTAGAGTTAAATTGCGTATATCGTGATACTAATCCTAACTATATAATGTATAAAGATAATAACAAAAATGATGAATGTGATAATGATAATAATAATATGTTATTCTTCAATTCTAGATCAATTTGTGTGATTTTTATGACCTTATTAGATGTTAAATAATCACTTTAAACACTAGATTATAGAAAATTTAACTAATATAATAATACTATTGAAACCGGGAATTCCCGATCCCGATCCTGGTTATACTGGGACTTTCTTGGGACTGGGAATGGTTTCCCCCTCCCGACTACCCCCGGGACGGGAATCGGGAATGGGTGATCCCGGTCGCGGTTAGGCATTTGAACACCCCTACATGAGAAGATGAGCCAGAGGATTTGTGGTTGAGGAGGAAGAGGAGGTTTAGTAATAATAAAAATCTGCAGCAATTCCACTTTCGTGGTACTCTCAATCCCTAGTTATCCGTAGTCCCTCAAATTAAACGATATATTCTGGTTCAATCCCTAATCCAATCCCAATCCCCCTAGTACTTCATATCAAACAGGGCCTAAGAGCTATCAATGATTGTTTTTCAATTTTATAAATTTAGAAAAATCAATCAACTTAAAACATACTAAATGTCTTAACTTCTACTTTTTGATATGCGAGAGTTGGTTACCCACCTTGGTCCTATTATAATAACTATTTAAGTAATATGCGTAGGTTAAATAAAATAGTTAATTTAATTATTTATAAGAAATATGAGTTGACTTTTGTAAAGTGTTCTTTTTAATTATCACTAGATTGATTACCATTGGATTGAAACTCAATATCTATAATCAAAAGAGATATTTAAAAAAAAATTATAAATTTAAGAGATAAGGCAGATTAAGATATTATTTTTAGGGCCATATCTGATTTGTATATTAAGCATATAAGCTAGTACTATATTTAAATTGCTACATTTTCATAAAACGTGGCGCCTTTGTTGAATGAGATAAAAACGATTCAGCATATTTATTTTCCTTCGATTAAAATTGGAGGATTTATCTCTTTTAATTTTAAAAATTGTAATATTTAAACAATTAGTTTCTTTACTCTAACAATACATTTATACCAGAAAATAAATTATTCTGCCCTTTTCTATGGCTCTCATCTTAGTTATAAAAATGAGTACACACACTACCTCCGCGTAAAACACGTAACATTATTAATCAAAACATACCAAAAACAAAAGTAGTTAGGTAATTAGAATTTCAAATTATAACTTTACCCTTTATGTTTTTTTTTTTCTTTTTTAGGCACAGTATCCTCCTATTGGAGGTAATCTTGCTCGAGGCATTGTAAGACACTAAATACGGGTTTATCTCCCAACAAAGATTCGAACATTGGTTTAGGGTTTAGGGCTTAGGGCTTAGG